>CM050451.1:29433564-30683564 GCA_027563935.2 Costus lasius | reverse complement strand
TACACATACGCCAACTAGTGACATTTCTAACAGGTATCAATTCATTATCTTTATTTTTCATTACAGTGACACCTCCCTTCTTTGGGACACAGTGTACAGGACTCACCCACTTACTATCTGAGATAGGGTAGATAATACCTGCATCTAGCAATTTTAGTACTTCCTTCTTCACCACTTCCTTCATAGACGGGTTGAGCCTTCTCTGAAAATCTACATGCGGTTTGTGCTCATCCTCCATGTGAATCCTGTGCATGCAAAAAGAAGGATTAATCCCTTTTAAGTCATCAATGGAATACCCAATTACTTTTCTATGAATTCTTAGCTCCTTCAAGAGTAGATCAGTTTCCCTGGCATCTAATTTAGCATCCACAATCACAGGGTAGGTGGAGTTAGGACCAAGAAATTCATATCTAAGATTATCAAGTAAAACTTTCAACTCAACTTTAGGGATCTTTTCACTTTCATTATCAAACGTAGCACAATCTAAAATATCATGTTTTTCATCATTGAGTTCATCAAAATCATTCTCAAAGCCAGAATTATCAATTTTTTCACAAGAATTTTTTGAGGTATCAGAAAAAGAATCAGAAAAAGGAACATCAGCAGAAGAATCATCAAACAAACAACTAACATCATAAACTGTGTCATCAATGGCATGAATAGTGCAAAAAGAACTAGCATATGCAGGCCTTTTCAATGAATTATTCAAATTGACCTCAATCTTATCATTGCAAATTCTTAAAGCAAGTCTACCATTCCATACATCAATAAGGGCTCCAACAGTGGCTAAGAACGGCCTACCCAAAATAATAGGAATCTTAGTATCCTCTTCCATTTCAAGTACCATAAAATCAGCAGGTATGAAGTATTTACCAACTTGTATAGGAACATCCTCTAGAATACCCACTGGATATTTTACCGATCGATCAGCGAGCTGTAAAGAAATTGCAGTCGGCTTAGGAGCTCCCATGTCCAATTTCCTGCACATAGACAAAGGCATAAGACTTACACTAGCCCCTAGATCACATAAGGCTCGGTCGAAAGCCATACTACCAATAAAACATGGGATAGAAAAACTACCTGGATCATTCAATTTTGGTGGTAACCTGTTCTAAATAACAGCACTACATTCCTCGGTTATAGCCACAGTACCATAGTTCTCTATCTTTCTTTTGTTAGACAAGATTTCTTTAAAAAATTTAGCATATATGGGCATTTGAGATAAAGCTTCAGTAAATGGTATGTTAATGTAAAGCTTTTTTAAAACATCAAAAAATTTTCCAAATTGCTTATCTAACTTTTCTTGCACTATCCTTTGGGGAAAAAGTACTGGTGGTCTATAGGATGGAGGTAGATTAGTCTTAGAATCATCTTCTTTACATGGCACATCCCCTTTTTGTTTACTTTCCTTTTGAGGTGTTAAACTAGGTAGTGTTTGTTTATGTTCAGAAGATTTTTCTAATTCTAATTCCTCATAATGATCATTAATAGACTCTTTCTCCTTAAGTTATCCTAATTGTCTCCCACTTCTAGTGATAATGGCATTGCAATGTTCCCCAGAGCTTAATCTAGATATTTATTCTTCTAGAACTTTATTGTACGCCACTAAAGATTCTAATTGAGAAGCAAGGTGACTAACAGTTTCTTCAAGATCCTCAAATTTTTTTGTGTTTTGAATTTGCAATGATTGAATTTGGCTAGCTGAAAGTTTCTCTAGCATGGGTTCACTAACCTCTTCAGTCAAGGGTTGCTGATCCTCATTCTCATTCTTACCATGTTGATGACAACATAACATTCCTTCATCTGGAGCCCATTGGCTATGATTCAAGGACATCTCCTCAAGCAACTTGAAAGCATCGTCAAATGTTCTACTCATCAATGATCCCCCTGCGGCAGCATCAATAATTAGACGGATATTATAAACTAAGCCATAATAAAATGTCTGAATTAGAAACTCATTTTCGAAGCCATGGTTAGGACACTTCCGTTGTAGATCATTAAATCTCTCTCATGCCTCGCTGAGTGATTCTCCGCTCTTCTGTCAAAAGTTCATGATATGATTCCTCAATTGGATAGTCTTGCTCTGTGGAAAATATTTCATCAGAAAAGCTTTTGATAATTGTTCCCATGTTGTGAAGGTATTGGGTCGACGAGAATGCAACCAAGATTGTGCTTGATCCCTGAGAGAAAAAGGGAACAATATTAGTTTTAATGCGTCATCAGAAACTCTATGAATTTTTATAGTATCACAATATTCAAGAAAGATATATAAATGTGAATAAGGATCTTCGATTGATGATCCTCTAAACTGGTTCTGCTGGATCATAGACAAGAAGGCAGGGTTAATTTCAAAGTTGGGGGCCTCAATTGCAGGTCTAGCAATGCTACATTGTATCCTTTGAGGATTAGGGGCTGCATAGTCCCTCAGTGATCTTTGATCAGCCATTAGAAATGAATTTCCTACGCACACTAGAGCAAACTGTTCAAATGATGTAAGTAAACAGAAAAGAATAAAAAGATAAAACATAAAAGAAACCTAGTCTAGCAATAATCTCAACGTCTCTAATATCGACAAAAACTAAGGTCCCCGGCAACGGCGCCAAAAACTTGTTGTGATCCGCAAGTGCACGGATACTCGAAGTAATAAAGAAAGTATCGAATCCACAGGGACCTACGTTGTCGAATACTAAATAGCTAATTTCTTACTATCTAGGCTAATCGAAGTAGTGAGAATAGAAATTGGAAGCTAAAAACGGAATTATCAGAGAGAAAAGCTGGGACTAGGGTTTCGTTCACTTTAACTTTTATGAGCTAGATATGAATAAAGATTTCGTCAGTTCAAATTTATCATGATGAAGATGTATTTACTAAATAAAAGGGTTGTTTCACTTTCATGCAAACAACCACACAGGGATTTATCCTCGCTTTCGCGCAAGATTCTTCCCAATGCTGAAGATAAGTAAATCATCAAACAATGAATTCAAGGATCACTTTCATGCATCCGAATTCAATGTTGATAATCTCTAGTGGAGATTCAAGGATCACTTTCGTGCATCCGAGTCTCTGAAAGTCCCCTAAACAAGGGGGGCGAAACCCTACTGGCGCATATGGAGGTTTTAAAGCAGCGGAATGGATTTCTAGGGATCGATAGCATGAGATATGATCAACTTTTAAACCGATTGCAAACAAGAATGAAGGAATCGATTCTTACCGAAGCCATTCCTTGGATGGCGTCTAGGAAGAAGAGACTCAAGCGCTTCTCCTCCAAATGGTGCGCACACAAGATGATGTTGCCTACTCCCTTAGTGCTCCTTGTGCTAGCAAGGTTCTAAGGAGTCCTTTTTCGAATGGAAAGGGAAGAGAAGAAGTTTTGCTTGGCGAGACCTCCTTATTGTCAACCCCTTCAACCACGAGAATGCTCTAACGTTGAGAGCAAGAGCCAAGGCGACAATAGGCGTGAAAAGGAGAGTAACGTGAGGCGTGGTCACGTAAGTGATCATGCCTTCTAAAAATAGAAAAGCCACTCCTCAACATGCGACCATGGGTTTACCCCAATCGCAAATTCCTCTTCACCCTTGAACCATGCACTCACTTGATGAGCTAGTTCAATTTGGGTTTAGTTCAAAGACCAATTAAGCCAAGCAATTTGGTCTAGATCACAATAAACCCTAAAGGTTCAAGATCTAACCGTTCATCTCTTAATGCTCCTGATCTCACTGATCTAGCATCCATTCTCTCGATCGAAGCTTACCGATCTCAAGCCCTAATCAATCAAACATGATCAGACCAGATCTCACTTACAATCAGAGATTAAATCCCTTTAAACTGAATCCAAACAATTCAGTCCCCACGATCTGACTTAAGTAAGCCATATCATCAAATTGTGCGACCCTAAGGGTTTCCTTTAAATGTCGGTAACGATAACTTACGTTATCACGATCAGTGAGGGGTATCTAGCAACACATCACTGTCTCCCGATATAAAGGAAAGAGTCTTCCAAGACTACACCCAAACCACAGCACAAGTGTGAATCCACTTCACTAGACATACATGTTTCCTTTGCCACTTGATGTTCTTATTGGACAAGCGTGTCAAGCTTGTAACTCCAATATGATGAGAATGATTAGATTAGATGAACATAGTCACCTGGGTATGGCCATACACTGTCTCAATCATCTCATCCAGGGGGCCCCTAAAGAACATCACACTCCAATGAAGGAGATGGCAATCCTATATCTATCACTAGTGTCCTAACCTGACTCATGATCATTATCCAAGATAGTCTATAACCATTATGTTTCAAATGATATCTAACTACCTCAAAACAATGCCAATCATCATTTAGAAACACAAGTGATCTCAAGTCAGAGGAAGTATGCCACTTGTTTGCATACAAGGATTATTCACATTGTGACAAGCAATTGAATATCCTAGTAGGGTCTGTCCAGTACATCCAATGTACCCATGAGTCTACATCTTATTCCATGCTCGAAGCATCCTATAAGATTAGAACACATATTAGTCTCAATCATATCAAGGCTGTCTCATGTTCACCAAGATATCTCGACTAAGGACTTAACTGCTTGTCAGCCAAGCTGAACAGCATTGAGACATTATTCAGAAGTGTACATATTGCAACAGATGATGTAACAAACTGAATAACAACCATTGCCTTTATAAACATAGAGTTTATACATGATACTGAAAGAATCCCTAGGCCTCAAACATTAGCCTTAAGGGCATACCCCAACAGTCTCAACACTAGTTTTACTCATGGATCTCCAACGTTCCGATCCTTGATTTTGCGCAAGATCTCCACGTTTGACAAATAGACTCGATCTATAGGTTCATGTTATAATTATGACAATTAATCTACTAGAACAGATCAAATTAGATCTAACCTAAGGAAGGGATCCTAACATGCAATTCTAGGGTTCCAAATTCTCAAGCAATTACCTTTCGGTCTCAAGCAAAAATTCTAAGAACATAATTAATAACATGAACTTATAGAGAGTCTAAGTACAATTATTACATGAGCAAAATCATCATGGTAATATTAAACTTAAGAAAATAGTAAAAATAGTCATCTAGTCATTGGAAATCAAGTGAATTACTCCCCCATGTCCCAAAAGTAGTTTAAGCTATCATCATGAAGGAATTACAATAGATCATGGTTTCAGAGGATCGAAAATTGAAGTAGAAGAGAAGTTTAGAAAATACAGCACGGCTGTGAAGTATTTCACAGCCGTAATTTGGAAGAACCGTTGATGAACAGTGCCGGCGACTCCTTTTTCTTCGATTTCTCTTCCAATCGATCTCCTTTTGGTCTGAAACTTCTGGCACGTTGTCTCCTCCTTCAGATGAAGCTTCAGTATGAAAATTATGGCCGGAGAATATTTGGATCGAGCACGGGGGTGAAACCCTAGGCGGTGGCGTGCATCGCGATTTCTCCCTCGACAGTGCACGAAATTTGGGCCTTTTGGTCTCTCCGTAATTCTCTCATGAAAAGCCCTCTTTTTGCTTCTTACGGTATCCAATTTAGTGTTCTGGATCGCCCGCAATCCTCTCCGTGAAAATCGGGCGTTGAAGTTGACCTGGGCGTCGCGTTCAGAACAGGAATTACAACAATGGAATTATTTATGGTACTGCCGTAAAATCGCTCGAGTCTTCTGTTCTGATGTTGTCCGGGAATTACGGCATTGTAATCTGGTTTACTGTAGTGCCGTAAAATCGGTTGAACTCTCTGTTCGCGAACATCTGGAAATTACGACCCGTGTAGTTTCTTACGGTAGTGTCGTAAAATCGAGCGAAGTTTCTGTTCTAAAGCGCTCCGAAATACGGTACCGTAATTATGCTTACGACGGTGTCGTAAAATTGGAAAAACTTTCTGTTCGAAAATTCTTTAAAATACGGCAGGGCTTGGATTTTACGGTACTATCTAGAATTACGGTACCGTAAAATAGATTACAGCACTGCCGTAATTTGCTGACTTGCTCCGTTTTACGTAAAATTTCTTGGCTGATCTCCTCTTGATGATGGGAATCCTTCTATGTATTTGATTTTGTTTGAAAATGCCTAAAAATAGTGCCTTTTTACCTGAAAATCATCAAAAACTGAAAAGAGTGTAGATTCTGCAGATATTGATAGAATATGGCATAAAAACAAGCAAAGTCTATGAATATGACATATAAATACCAATAAAATGGCATAGAAATCACGATGGATTTCGGTGTCATCAGTGAGGGCTATGCATTAGAAGGCTACTAGACTTGATATTTATTTATGAGGGTTTTTGAGGTCTTTTCAGTTTTATCTTATGTCTAACATTACAGGCATGCAATCCTATAGTGATAACATAACGATAAAACAACTCAGGCATGCTTTAGTAGATATGTATGAAAACAGTAAAAGAATGATGTGATCATAGCCTATTCAAGACATTGAACCAACCTATGCCAAAAGGAGGTTCAACTCTTGACCTAGGATTCAAGCCCCAAAGACAAGACCTAACCTAGCCGACCTCTAACTTGAACTTCAAGGTTGGCTCCAAGGTCCTTCTCACCATGGTTTAGCTCTCAAACCCTAGAGGTGTCCCTCATGGGTTTAGCCAATGCCATGGGTCTTTCTCCATAGATGATGTGCCACCATGCAAGGAGCCAAGATGGCTAGCTCTCAAGCCCTAGGGTTCGGCCATGCCATGTTGCGCCACTCCTCCATGCGCCATCAAGCATGCATGCGCTAGGGTTCCATGTGGTTGCACCCTAATCTTCTTCTTCTTGTGACAAAAAAAAAAGAAAAGAAAAGCGGCACTCATGCCTCACAAAGATACATCACAGGCATGCAAAGGGGCTTGAGTCGTGATCACAACATTATGCACAAGCAAGGTATCTACACATGCAATTCTACATGCTCATGAAAAACATAAAATCTGAAATTTTACTTTTTCATAAAACCAGTATCTTTTCCTCATCTTCTTATCACAAATCTTTTGGTTATTTGCGATTAAACTTTCATGATGATTTCAAAGATCCTTTCGGCTGGTAATTTTGTCAGATCAAGAGACCCGTCCAGTCCGAAGACACAATGCCCGTCCTACGTAAAAAAACCACGTGCGCCTTTGATCCTTTAAATCATATAAGAAAAATAATCCAAAAATCCAAAAGAGATTGAAAAGATGATAAAAACAAGAAACCCTAATTTTTCCTACTTAGAAAAATCGTTTGCCATGTGATCATGCAATTTGCGAAAATTGAGATATGGCATGCGAGCATGAAAAAGCATGAACTTACATCGTTCGAGTCTCGCAAGTCGCTCTGATACCACTGTTGGGAAACCCCGGGGATATTTTACAATTTTCAGAGATAGAAATTACACAAAACATTGCACAGTGGAAGCAATATCCCCGAAACGAGCCGGTCCCAAAAACCCAGTGAAGATCGTCAAGCGAGAGAGTCGACACGATGAGATAGAAAATACCTTAAAGCAAGATGAGGCCAATGTCGAGGTAGGCGCCCAAGCGTGCGCCCTCTGCAGTCTCACACACATGGATGCCTCAAGTCCTCTTCTTCCACGCCCGGTGCTAGCCTCGGGAAGAAGATCCAAGCCTTAGGGTTCCTTCTACACCACTTGCGCCACTGCCAAGAAGGTCCTAGGGCAGAATGATATAAAATATCAACGTCAAGTAGTACAGTAATGGACCAAAACTAGGTCCTAGGGCATATACACCAACACATGGAAATCTTTGACCGTAATTCTTATTTCTCATATTTGCATAGTACACTTCACGGCCGGGTGAAGATTCCGGGGTTCACCCGTGATCGCAGTTGACTCTTAGTGTTCCTTTCATTTTTTATTCGATTTAAGGCTCAAAAAAATTCTAAAAAATCAAGAAATTTACATTTTAGGAAGCCAAGAGGGAGATGAACAAAAAGGACATAAAAGACCTCTTTTTCGTGACCTAATTAGATGGGGATTTATTGGATGAAGCGGCTAGGGCAAAAAATACAGGTGATAACTCTTCCCTAGATGATTTTGAAGCGATCTCGAGACGGATCTTCACCAAACCTTGGGGATACATTCGAAATATCTTCTCCTTCCTCTCTTTAGTGTTTGCTTGTAATTTTCTTGGTTGTTTGGATAGATTTGTGTGGATTTGTATGGCTCTTCTAGCGTAAACCCTTAATCGGGACTCAGTTGAAACCCGTTGATACCATCTATCATGTGATCTGAACTTATTTTGTTATTTGAGTATTATATGAGCATATTTTACTTAGTTGTGTTTATTACATGATATTTCTTTGGCCACGTGGTGTTGTGTGTTAGTCAACACGATCCTGACTGCAAGGAGGATCGTGTTGGCGGATCCCCTATGTAAAATTTGTGAACCTCTAACACGAAGGTAGTTAGGGTTCATTCGAGGGTACCACAATCTTTCATAGAACTCAATAGATTTATCTAAAATGATATGCCACGAGAGTAGGAAATCATTTTAGGTAAGTACCAAGTTGTAACGACCACAAGGGGGCAACTTATACTATAGGAAAGATTTCTTATGCAATATTATAAACTCATATAACAGATAAGTTTTAGATCAGATAGTTACGTTAATGTGGCGAATACCGAAGTCTCGATGCCTCTCCTATTGACACCTTCTGTGTAGTTGCAATCGATTTCTTGCGTTTGCTTTGGTATTTGTTAGTTAAACTATTTTCAAAACCCTAATTTGAATTGCTTAGCTTCTAAAAGTCATATTTACTAGTAACTAACCTTACTCCCTGTGGGATCGACAATTTTTTTTATTACTGCAACATAACCGTGCACTTGCTGTAGTGTCAAGTTTTTGGCGCCATTGCTAGGGAGCAACGATTAATATTAGTGCATTTCTGAATTTTTGGTACACTAAGCTTTGTTTATATCTGTTTTTTTACTGATTTTTATTTTAGTTTCTTCTATTACTTTTCTTGAGCTTTACCACTGTGCTTGACATATTTTTATGCTATGAAGCTTGAGAACAGGTGACCTCTATGAGCTAAACCTTGAGATTGAGAGGACATTCAGAAGAAAAAGAAAACTCAAGCAGCTTCTGGAAAAAGAAAAATCGAACCCAAATGCAACCAGAGCCCATTCCACTGAATCTAGATAATGGTCAAGCGCCCCAAGCTACGGGGAGCAATAACAACTGAACCCTAAGGGATTATGCTGCTCCCTCCATTCAAGGATTACAGTTAGGTATTGCTCGGCCGAACGTGAAGGCCAACAATTTCGAGATCAAACTGGCATTACTCTCTATAGTTCAACAACATCAGTTTGGTGGTTCTCCTCTCGAGGACCCTAACATACACTTGGCTATATTTTTAGAATATTGTGATACTTTTAAGATTAATGGTATTTCTACTGATGCTATCAGGTTAAGGCTAGTTCCCTTCTCTCTTACGGTCTGTTTCGGAGGAGGGAAATAAGGAGGGAAAGGAAAGAAATAGGTTCCTTCCCTTCCATTTCCTTGGTTTCAGAGAAGAGAAATACACAGAGGAAAGAAATAATTTCCTTTCCTTTCTCTCCAAAAACGTCCCCTCCAAAAGAGACGGAAATGATTTCCGTTCTCTCGCCTCGCTCCAAAAAATCACTCCTGCTCGCCCCGATCTCACCGCACTGCTCGAGTCTCGCGTGGCGTCTTCGACCTGCTGCTCACATCTCGCCTGGCCGCCGTGCTTCGACCCTACTTCGACCTCGCCCTCTCGCCGCGCTGCTCGAGTCTCGCGTGGCGTCTTTGACCTGCTGCTAGCGTCTCGCCTGGTCGCCCTCTCGCCGCGCTGCTCGAGTCTCGCGTGGCGTCTTTGACCTGCTGCTCGCGTCTCGCCTGGCCGCCCTGCTTCGACCGAACCCTCGTCTTCATCCTCTCGCCTCGCCGCCCTGCTTCGACCCTCGCCGCCCCTGCTTCAACCTCGCCGCCCTGCCTCGACCTCGCTGCTCTCTCACAGCTTCAACCCTCTTCTTCGACCTCGCTGCCCTCATCTTCGACGGAAGCCTGGAGCTGCCGCCCTGCTTCAACCCTCACCCTCTTGCCTAAACGGAAGCCTGAAGCCGCCGCCCTCTCGCCTAACGGAAGCCTGAAGCCGCCGCAGGTAATCTCTTCCTCGCTGCCTCACGCCTGCATTCAATTTCTTACCTGATTAGAGCTTGTGTTTATCAAAATATAAATGTTATTAGAGCTTGTTTTGGTTAATTTAGGTTAATTTGAGTTGATTTTGACTTAGTTGACTGGTCAAATCTTTTCTTTCCTTCCATCGAAACAGAAGGCTTAAAAGAGAAAGTAATTGTTTCCTTTCCTCTCTATTTCCTTTCTATTGTTGTTTCTTTTCCCTTCTTATTTCTTTCCCTTCTCCGAAACGCAGTGTTAGAGATAGAGCAAGAGCATGGCTACACACCATACCATCGGCTTTGACAAGAACATGGGGAGAATTGTCACAAGCCTTCCTTTCCAAGTACTTTTCTCCTTCAAAAATGATACAATTGAGGAATCAAATCACGAGCTTTATGTAGAAAGATGGAGAGTCCTTGTATGAGGCTTGGGACAGATTCAAGGAGTTGTAGAGAATGCGCCCACACCATGGCATAGAGACTTGGGTGTTGGTTCATACATTGTACAATGGACTGAATTACAACACAAGGTGCACTGTTGATGCTACGGCTGGAGGAGCCTAAATGAACAGAGGAGTTGAAGATGTTATAAACCTCTTGGAATATATGGCGATGAATGCTGTGTCCGCAAGTGCACGGATACTCGAAGTAATAATTAAGATATCAAACCACAGAGACCTCATTTGCTAAGTACCAAAGAATTAATTTCTTATTAGCTAGGCAATCGAATGTGATGTAAGTGAAATTCGGAAAGAACACGAAATCAACGAGAGAAAAGTTCGGACTAGGGTTTCAACCACCTTAATTTCTATGACTAGAAGGAAATAAGCGCATCGTCAGTCCACTCTTATTATGATAAAGATATAATTTACTTTATAAAGAAATCATCTCACTTTCACACAGACAATTTAAAAAGAATCAATCCTCACTTTCGCACAAGATTAATTCAATGCTAAAGATAAGTAAATCATTGACAAAGAAATCAAAGATCACATTCATGCATCCAATCTCTATGTCAATCATCTCAAGTGAAAACTAAATACTTTCATACTTTAGTTTCACAGGTTCTACTTAAGGATCTCCAATGATTCGATACTTAATTTCTTACAATATCTTCATGTTTAATTCAATAATTCTTCCTAGATCAGATTATCAAGAAGGCAATAAATCTCTAAAATCTAGAAATAAGAACAATCCTATTCTTACAATGAGTTCCTAAATCTCAATTTTAGGGTTCCAAGTTCTCGCAAGTCACTTTTCAGTCCATATCATAAAAACACCAATACATGCTGATAACATGAAACTAGAAAGAATTAAAGGCAAACATCACTTAAGCAGAATTATCATAACAAAAGTTGTTGGGAAACCCCGGGGATATTTTACAATTTTCAAAGATAGAGATTACACAAAACATTGCACAGCGGAAGCAATATCCCCGAAATGAGCCGGTCCCAAAAACCCAGTGAAGATCGCATGCGAGAGAGTCAACACGATGAGATAGAATATACCTTAAAGCAAGATGAGGCTGATGTCGTGATAGGCACCCAAGCGTGCGCCCTCTGCAGTTTCACACACATGGATGCCTCGAGTCCTTGTCACCTTCTTCAAGGCTTGCGCCACCTCCAAGGATGAAGCGCCAAAGAAGAAGATGAGGAGAAGGAGAAGCCGCCAAGGTGAAGTCCCTCTTGCGCTAAGAGGAGAGGAAGAAGATCACTTGTGGCTTGATGGAAGAAGAAGGGTTGTGCCAATTAAACCCTTGCTCTCGCCCTTCACCCCTTGCTCTCGCCTCTTTCAGTGTTCACGCCTCCAAGGAATAGAATACCTGAGAGGGGGCGCCTAGGGCCACTTATATAGAGCAAGGGGCGGCCAGGGTTAGGGTTAGGCGCAATTTGCTTCCATAATGAAGCAAATTTGCCCACTTCACCCCATTATACCCCTTAGGCGCCAATGGGGTTGGTTCTCTCCCCATTATACCCCTTAGGCACCAATTGTTGGGGTATGCCCTTAAGGCTAATGTTTGAGGCCTTGGGATTATATCAGTATCATGTATAAACTCTATGTTTATAAAGGCAATGGTTGTTATTCAGGTTGTTACATCATCTGCTGCAATATGTATACTTCTGAATAATGTCTCAATGCTGTTCAGCTTGGCTGACATGCAGTTTTGTCCTTAGTCGAGATATCTTGGTAAACATGAGACAGCCTTGATATGATTGAGACTAATATGTGTTCTAATCTTATAGGATGCTTCGAGCATGGAATAAGATGTAGACTCATGGATACATTGGATGTACTGGACAGACCCTACTTAGGTTATTCAATTGCTTGTCACAATGTGAATAATCCTTGTATGCAAACAAGTGGCATATTTCCTCTGACTTGAGATCACTTGTGTTTCTAAATGATGATTGGCATTGTTTTGAGGTAGTTCAATATCATTTGAAACATAATGGTTATAGACTATCTTAGATAGTGAGCATGAGTCATGTTAGGGCACTAGTGATAGATATAGGATTGCCGTCTCCCTGATTGGAGTGAGATGTTCTATAGGGGCCCCCTGGATGAGATGATTGAGAAAGTGTATGGCCATACCCAGATGACTATGTTCATCTGATCTAATCATTCTCATCATATTAGAATTACAGGCTTGACACGCTTGTCCAATAAGAACATCCAGTGGCAAAGGAAACACATATGTCAAGTGACTTGGGTTCACACTTGTGCTGTGGTTTGGGTGTAGTCTTGGAAGACTCTTTCCTTTATATCGGGAGACAGTGATGTGTTGCTAGATACCCCTCACTGATCGTGATAATGTGAGTTATCATTACCGACATTTAAAGGAAACCCTTAGGGTCGCACAATTTGATGATATAGCTTACTTGAGTCAGATCGTGTGGACTGAATTGTTTTGGTTCAGTTTAATGGGATTTAAACTCTGATTGTAAGTGAGATCTGGTCTGATCATGTTTGATTGATTAGGGCTTGAGATCGGTAAGCTTCGATCGAGAGATTGGATGCTAGATCGGTGAGATCAAGAGCATCAAGAGATGAATGGTCAGATCTTGAGCCTTTTGGTTTAATGTGATCTGGATCAAGGCTTGGCTTAATTTGGTCCTTGAACCAAATGAAATGAACCGGCTCATCAAGTGAGCGCATGGTTCAAGGGGAGAGGAAATTGCGATCGTTCACTTGGTGTGAACACATGATCGCATGTGGTGGCTTGCTATTTTTAGAAGCCATGATCTCAAAATGAGACCACGCTGTTGGGGTATGCCCTTAGCCTAATGTTTGAGGCCTTGGGATTGTATCAGTATCATGTAATAAACTCTTCTGTTTATAAAGGCATGGTTATTATTCAGTTTGCTACATTGTCTGCTGCAATATATGTTCTTCTTGGATAATGTCTCAAAGCTGTTCAGCTAGGCTGACATGCTATAAGTCCTTAGTCGATATATCTTGGTGAACATGAGACAGCCTTGATATGATTGAGACTAATATGTGTTCTGATCTTATAGGATGCTTCGAGCATGGAATAAGATGTAGACTCATGGGTACATTGGATGTACTGGATAGACCCTACTAGGATATTCAATTGTTTGTCGCAATGTGAATAATCCTTGTATATGACAAGTGGCACATTTCCTCTGACTTGAGATCACTTGTGTTTTCTAAATGATGATTGTCATTGTTTTGAGATAGTTCGATATCATTTGAAACATAATGATTATAGACTATCTTGGATGGTGAGCTTGAGTCATGTTAGGGCACTAGTGATAGACATAGGATTGCCGTCTCCTTGTTTAAGGAGTGTGATGTTCTAAAGGGGCCCCCTGGATGAGATGATTGAGAAAGTGTATGGCCATACCCAGGTGACTATGTTCATCTGATCTAATCATGCTCATCATATTGGAGTTACAAGCTTGACACACTTGTCTAATAAGAACATCCAGTGGCAAAGGAAATATGTATGCTTCGTGAGTTGGATTCACACTTGTGCTGTGTTTTGGGTGTAGTCTTGGAAGACTCTTTTCTTTATATCGGGAGACAGTGATGTGTTGCTAGATACCCCTCACTGATCGTGATGACGTAAGTTATCGTTACCGACAATTAAAGGAAACCCTCAGGGTCGCACAATTGATGATATGGCTTACTTAAGTCAGATCGTGTGGACTGAATTAGTTGGGTTCAGTTTAAAGGGATTTAATCTCTGATTATGAGTGAGATCTGGTCTGATCATGTTTGATTGATTAGGGCTTGAGATCGGTAAGCTTTGATCGAGAGAATGGATGCTTGATCAATGAGATCAGGAGCATCAAGAGATCAACGGTTAGATCTGGAACCTTAGGGTTTTAATTTGATCTAGGCCATGTCGCTTGGTTTATTTGGCTATTGAACCAAATTCAAGATGAACCGGCTCATGGATGAGCGCATGATTCAAGGGTGAAGTGAGTTGGCGATTGGGGTAAACCCATGATCGCAAGTGGAGAAGTGGCATGCTATTTTTAGATAGCACTTCTCTTGCGTGACCACCTCTCACGTTCACGCCCCCCCTTTCTCTCTTGTGTTCGTCGCCTTGCCTCTTGCTCTTGACGAGAGAACTTGGTGTTGTGAAGAGGTTGACGAAAAGAAGAAAGAAATCGCCAAGCAAAACATCTCTTCCCTTTTACCATTCGACAAGGACACCTTTGGGCCTTGCTAGCACAAGGAGCGCCAAAGAGGAGTAGGCGACATCAACTGTGTGCGTCACCTCTGGAGAAGATCCAGTTCGATCTTTGCTTCCAAGGCGCCATCTAAAAATGGCTATGGTATGATTCTATCTCTTCCGTGCAATCGGATTTTATATGGTTGATCATATCTCATGAAACTAATCCTTTGAAACCCTTTCCGCTGCTTAAAATCTTAATATGCGCCATGCTGGGTTTCGCCCCCCTCTTGAAAGGGGTTCTTTCACACGCCTCACGTTCGAATAGGTCTCCCTATTCTCGCCTCTCGCCCCCTTTGCTCACGACGACTCACTCTCGTGTGTGAGTGTTGACGACAAGAGAAGGATTCGACCAAGCAAGAAAGATCATCTCTTCTCCCTTCATTCGATCAGGAGATCTTGGATCCTTGCTAGCACAAGGAGCAACAAGAAAGTAGGCGATCTATCACCTTGTGTGCGCACGCTTTGGAGGAGAACCACTTTGTTCTCTACTTCCAAGACGCCATCCAAGAAATGGCATCGGTATGAATTTTCTTCTGTATACAAGTTTTTAAGAAGTTGATCATATGACATGCATGCGATTCTTTTAGAAACCCTTGCTTCCGCCCATGCAAGTTTTATATGCGCATGTCTAGGGTTTCCCTCCCCCTTTGGGAACTTTCAATTGGTATCAGAGCCATGGTTTCTTGTATGTTTCATATGATTGCTTATTGTGATCCTTGTTTGCGCCTAAGATTAGATCTAATGGTTATCTTCATGCGAAACTACATGCTCTTTTTCAACATTAGATGTTTGTTGGCGCATGTCTCTATGATTGGCGCTTGTTGTATGGTTTTTCTAAAAACATGACTTCCGCGCCCCTCATTAGATCTAAGTGCCTGCTGTAAAACCTTAGACGGGTTATTAGGGTTGAAGTCATCATCTAGTATAGACCCAACAGTCTGATCAGACTATCTGACAGCCTAGATGGGTCGACCAGATGGCACCTATGCGCAAGCATGAGGTGGCTATTGGTCGACTGCTGAAAGGTGTGTAGCGATGTCTGATTGAGACAACCGATGAACGCTCATGATTAAGGCCCGGGGTCACACCCGCTTGCCAGAACTCATGAGGGACGTTCAGCCCTTCACGCATGCATTGTTGATCATGAGGTCGACTCAAGTCGGTTATGACTTGGTGCATGCAAGGGCAGTGGGTCTGACTAGGTCTGATGAGTGGATCCCTATTAATGGACCGTTGTAAGGTAGTAGGGCACATAAGGAAATAAAATGAAGCCAATGGGTTTTTCGAAAAATTTTATTTTCTTGGATGGATCACATGATGTTTGTATAACATGAGGAATGATTGTTTATTTAATCTTATGTGGGCTGCCCAATTTAATGTGTGCTGTGCTGGGGCCTGCGTGCCTGGATTATTATTGTAAATTATTTATTGTGATCTGCGCATCACATTTTAATTAATTTATAAAGTGTAATTGACCTGCGTGTCAATCATGTCTAGATAGATTAAATTGTAATTTAATCAGACATGAGCACAGAGCACACTTGGCAGAGGCGCATGCAGCAAGTGGCTTCACCAGTGGGAGGTCTAGGGTTCGACTCTAGGACAGGCGCATTTTACCTGGTGGGCGCACCTGAGCTGTAGTGGGCGCATGGGCCCGGGTTGGGCCAGAGGAAATGCTAAAGACCCATGAAGAGCTCAAGTGAAGACTTAAGTTTATTAAGGTCTTACTTAGGCTTAATGGGCTTTTACCACATAAGATCATCATGCTTTCAATTTACTGTTTAAGTAATTTTGTCACTGCATGATTTATTCTTCTGCTATCACCATAGGATTTGAATGATAGTAAGAAGATAAAAGGACCGTTAAAATCCAACGTTAAATATCAAGCACGTAAGCCTTCTGACGCGAAACCTCACTGTTCTGACTATCGTTGGGGCCGTGTTGTACCCACTCAGTGGGCACGCCCATCTATCTTCAGACGGTGTGTGATTACACCTGCGTGTTACAGAAAAGGGATTTATCGCTTCTCGTTGCTCAGCATAGCACGTGGTGGTCCAGGGAGTAGGTCGGGTCAGCTTGACCATGTAGGCTACATATTGAGCATATGGTAGCTATATGGAGGCAGCCATCTGTGGGATCAGAGACTGTGTTGTACCAACTCAGTTGGCACAGTCTGCTGGATTGCCCAGATGAAGGGGAATCGCACGGGTTGGCGATTGGCAGGGATTGCCTACCAGAGATTAGTGCTTGTACTCTCTATGCATCTTATCTCGCCTGAGCGGGACGCGGAGACCAAGTATGAAATCTGGATCCCATCTCACTAAAAGAGTTTTACTCTTTCGGGCTGTTTTGCTGGATTTTTCAGCCAGATAAAATAGTGAGAAAAGAATCATTCTTAAGTCCTGAATTGATTCTAACATTGATACTGACCTTGTTGTTCTTGCATTGTTGTAGATTACTGCAGCAACGAACACCACAGCGTTCAATGTGCGATCCCTACTGGAAAGGGAGAAGTTTGCTGGGCCAAACTTCTCAGACTGGTACGGACACCTTAAGATTGTTCTTAAGGCTGAGAGGAAACTGTATGTCCTCGAGACGGCTATACCGCCTCAACCCGCTCCGAACGCCGCAAGGGCGGTTCGGAAAGCTTATGAAAAGCATGTCAATGATAGCATTGACGTCGCTTGCCTTATGCTAGCGTCTATGACGCCACAGCTGCAGCGTCAGCATGAGGATTTATCTGCTATAGAAATTATAGCAAACCTCAAGATGCTGTATGCAGCACAGGCAAGGACTGAACGCTATAACTTGACTAAACTTTTCTTTCAGAGCAAACTGACTGAAGGGAGTCCAGTTGGAGCTCACGTACTCAAGATGATTGGGTACAAGGAGGCTCTAGAGAAACTGGGACACACCATCAATCAGGAGCTTGTTGTAGACATCATCCTGCAGTCTCTCCCGGCCTCTTTCGATCCGTTCATCATTAATTTTAATATGAACAAGATCGACTGTACGCCTGCAGAGTTACTGAACATGCTCTTGACTACTGAGCAGACTCAGTCTCGTGAGAAGGGAACGCCTTCATCCTCTGTCCTAATCGTTCCTTCTAGGAACAAGAAGAAGGGGAAGAAGGGCAAAGCCCCTATCAAGAGCTACAATAAGGCACTGAAACAAAAGCTAAAGCGGTCAAAGGAAAATAGATGTTTCCATTGTGGCCAGCTAGGTCACTGGAAAAAGGATTGTAAAGCGCTCCAAGGAGAGAAGAAGGGAAGCAACTCTTTCGCTTCTGGCTCAGGTATTTTCATGACTGAAGTCATGGTTTCTTCTTCTATTTCATGGGTGTTGGACACTGCATGTGGAGTTCACATTTGTTCAAATGTACAGGAACTCAAGAGAAGAAGACAGGTGGGACAGCATGAGGTGGACCTACGAGTAGGAAACGGGGCACGGGTTGCTGCTGTTGCTGTAGGAGTTTATCACATCTCTTTACCATCTGGTCTTGTATTAGAACTAGACAATTGTTATTTTGTACCAAGCATAACTAAGAATATTATCTCTATTCCTGCTCTTGTCAGGAAAGGGTTTTCCTTTGAATGCAAGATTTCAAAGTGTTATATTTCTTTTGATAATATTGTTTATGCTACTGGGTCAATTAACAATGGGTTATTCATGTTGGACATGGAATGTTCTATACAGCAGATTGATATTAAGAAAGCCAAGTATGCTGATGACAGCACCTTGCTATGGCATAGTCGTTTAGGCCATATTAACAAGAAGCGCATTAAGCGGTTGCATGACCATGGACTGCTGGGATCATTCTCCTATGAGGAGCTTGATACATGCAAAGCTTGTTTAATGGGTAAAATGACGAAGTCTCCTTTTTCCAACAAAGGTCAAAGGGCTACAGGTTTACTTGATCTCATTCACAGTGATGTGTGTGGGCCATTTAGTAAACATGCCAGAGGTGGCTATTCATACTTCATTACCTTTACTGATGATTTCAGTAGGTATGGTTATGTCTATCTAATGAGACATAAGAGTGAATCTTTTGACAAGTTCAAAGAGTTCAAAAATGAAGTACAGAATCAGTTAGGCCGAAATATCAAGGCACTTCGTTCAGATCGAGGTGGAGAATACTTGAGTCATGAGTTTACTGACTATCTGAAGGAGTGTGGGATTATCTCACAGCTCACTCCGCCAGGAACACCGCAATGGAATGGTGTGTCCGAGAGGAGAAATAGAACCTTACTGGATATGGTTCGTTCTATGATGAGTCAGGCTACTCTACCTTACTCCTTTTGGGGATTTGCACTGGAAACAGCTGCAAAGGTACTAAACCGAGTGCCATCCAAGGCCGTTTCAAAGACTCCATATGAGTTATGGTATGAGAAACAGCCGAGCTTGACATTTATTAAGATCTGGGGTTGCGAGGCTTATGTCAAAAAGCTCGCCTCTGGGAAACTAGAGAGCAGATCTGAGAAATGTATCTTTGTCGGTTACCCTAAGGAAACTAAGGGTTATTATTTCTACGATCCCAAAGAGAAAAAAGTATTTGTTGCTCGGACGGCTATTTTTCTTGAGAAAGAATTTCTTCTGCAAGAAGCCAGTGGGAGAGAAATAAAGCTGGATGAGAATCCAGAAGAAGGACAAAGTAGTCAAGCACAGTTGGATGAGCCTGAGCCAGTAGATCAGGTTACAGAACAAACTGAGGCTCAGATATCACGGGAACCGTGAAGATCGGGAAGGATCCGTCGACAGCCTAAGCGCTATGACGGAGTCTACATCATTGATGATGAACCCCTCACTTATGCGGATGCGGTCAGTGGACCAGAATCAGCGAGATGGCTTGAAGCTATACGAGCCGAGATGGACTCCATGTCAGATAACCAAGTTTGGGATTTGGTTGATCCGCCTCCGGGAGTAATCCCTATAGGCTGTAAATGGATCTTCAAGAAGAAGATTGACATGGATGGTAACGTGGTTACCTATAAAGGCAGGCTAGTTGCGAAAGGTTTCAAACAAATCTACGGGATAGATTATGATGAAACTTTCTCTCCTGTAGCCATGTTCAAGTCTATTCGGATTATTCTCGCGATAGCGGCATATTATGATTATGAGATCTGGCAAATGGACGTGAAGACCGCTTTCCTTAATGGAAAATTAGAAGAGGATGTGTATATGACACAACCTGAAGGTTTCACTAATCCATCAGATCGTCATAAAATATGCAAATTAAAGAAGTCCATTTATGGACTTAAACAAGCATCAAGAAGCTAGAATATTCGTTTTGATGAAGCAATCTGTAAGTTTGGTTTCATCAAGAATGAAGATGACCCGTGTGTATATAAGAGGTTTAGTGGGAGCGTGATTACTTTCCTAGTCCTCTACGTCGATGATATCTTAATCATTGGAAACGATATTCCTGAACTACATGCCGTCAAGGCATGGTTAAGAAAATGTTTCCAGATGAAAGATTTAGGAGAAGCAGCCTATGTATTAGGTGTGAAGATCTACAGAGATAGATCTAAGAGGCTTCTCGGGCTGTGCCAGAGTACTTACATCGATAAAGTCCTGGAGAGATTCCATTTAGAAAATTCTAAAAGAGGATATCTTCCAGTCAGACATGGTCTGAATCTTTCAAAGAGTTAGTGTCCACAAACACAGACTGAGAAAGATGAAATGGACAATACGCCTTATGCTTCGGCTATTGGGTCCATTATGTATGCGATGTTGTGTACTCGCCCAGACGTTGCTTACGGGTTAAGCGTGACCAGTCGATTCCAAAGTAATCCAGGGAAGGCACACTGGATTGCAGTCAAGAACATTTTGAAATATCTTCGGAGGACCAAAGATATGTTCTTGATATATGGAGGTCAGGAAGAACTCAGTATTGAAGGATATACTGACGCTTCGTTCCAATCTGACCAGGATGATTTTCGATTGCAATCAGGCTATGTTTTTAGCTTGAATGGAGGTGCAGTGGTGTGGAAAAACAGTCAATTGTTGCTGATTCCACAACAGAAGCCGAGTATGTTGTAGCCTCAGAAGCATCCAAGGAGGCAGTGTGGATTCGTAAGTTCGTTCAGGAACTTGGTGTTGTTCCTTCGAGTGCAGATCCTTTGGTTATCTTCTGTGATAACACTGGAGCAATAGCACAAGCAAAGGAACCACGGTCACACCAGAAGTCCAAGCACATACAGAGAAGGTTTCACTTGATCCGGGAGATCATTGATTGTGGCGAGATCAAAGTCTAGCTGACCCGCTTATAAAGCCTCTGGCGCAGCAGAAGCATGTGGAGCACTGTAATAATATGGGTTTGAGATTTCTCAACCATTAGATTAAGTGCAAGTGGGAGATTGTTGGGGTATGCCCTTAAGGCTAATGTTTGAGGCCTTGGGATTATATCAGTATCATGTATAAACTCTATGTTTATAAAGGCAATGGTTGTTATTCAGGTTGTTACATCATCTGCTGCAATATGTATACTTCTGAATAATGTCTCAATGCTGTTCAGCTTGGCTGACATGCAGTTTTGTCCTTAGTCGAGATATCTTGGTAAACATGAGACAGCCTTGATATGATTGAGACTAATATGTGTTTTAATCTTATAGGATGCTTCGAGCATGGAATAAGATGTAGACTCATGGGTACATTGGATGTACTGGACAGACCCTACTTAGGTTATTCAATTGCTTGTCACAATGTGAATAATCCTTGTATGCAAACAAGTGGCATATTTCCTCTGACTTGAGATCACTTGTGTTTCTAAATGATGATTGGCATTGTTTTGAGGTAGTTCAATATCATTTGAAACATAATGGTTATAGACTATCTTGGATAGTTAGCATGAGTCATGTTAGGGCACTAGTGATAGATATAGGATTGCCGTCTCCCTGATTGGAGTGAGATGTTCTATAGGGGCCCCCTGGATGAGATGATTGAGAAAGTGTATGGCCATACCCAGATGACTATGTTCATCTGATCTAATCATTCTCATCATATTGGAATTATAGGCTTGACACGCTTGTCCAATAAGAACATCCAGTGGCAAAGGAAACACATATGTCAAGTGACTTGGGTTCACACTTGTGCTGTGGTTTGGGTGTAGTCTTAGAAGACTCTTTCCTTTATATCGGGAGACATTGATGTGTTGCTAGATACCCCTCACTGATCGTGATAACGTGAGTTATCATTACCGACATTTAAAGGAAACCCTTAGGGTCGCACAATTTGATGATATAGCTTACTTGAGTCAGATCGTGTGGACTGAATTATTTTGGTTCAGTTTAATGGGATTTAAACTCTGATTGTAAGTGAGATCTGGTATGATCAGGTTTGATTGATTAGGGCTTGAGATCGGTAAGCTTCGATCGAGAGATTGGATGCTAGATCGGTGAGATCAAGAGCATCAAGAGATGAATGGTCAGATCTTGAGCCTTTTGGTTTAATGTGATCTGGATCAAGGCTTGGCTTAATTTGGTCCTTGAACCAAATGAAATGAACCGGCTCATCAAGTGAGCGCATGGTTCAAGGGGAGAGGAAATTGCGATCGTTCACTTGGTGTGAACACATGATCGCATGTGGTGGCTTGCTATTTTTAGAAGCCATGATCTCAAAATGAGACCACGCCTCACGTTCGAATAGGTCTCCCTATTCTCGCCTCTTTCCCCCTTTGCTCACGACGACTCACTCTCGTGTGTGAGTGTTGACGACAAGAGAAGGATTCGACCAAGCAAGAAAGATCATCTCTTCTCCCTTCATTCGATCAGGAGATCTTGGATCCTTGCTAGCACAAGGAGCAACAAGAAAGTAGGCGATCTATCACCTTGTGTGCGCACGCTTTGGAGGAGAACCACTTTGTTCTCTGCTTCCAAGACGCCATCCAAGAAATGGCATCGGTATGAATTTTCTTCTGTATACAAGTTTTTAAGAAGTTGATCATATGACATGCATGCGATTCTTTTAGAAACCCTTGCTTCCGCCCATGCAAGTTTTATATGCGCATGTCTAGGGTTTCCCTCCCCCTTTGGGAACTTTCACCAATGGGGTTGTTATTGGGCCTCATTGGTCGATGAGCAAGCCCATACTTCATTGATTGGGTTGATTAAGCCATTGGATCCAATCCAATGCAACCCAAATCCAAATGTGACCTAACCATGGTCAAATTCGAGTCAACCTACCATAAATGAAGTCTGGCTCCAATAACATTCTTCCATCTCATCAGGCCCATTGGCGCAGATGAAATCTCCCAAATAGATCCGAGTTATCCAATAACTCGATCATAAGGCTTTCCGATCAATAAGAGAACTCAAGTATCAAGGTGTGTGACCCTGTAGGTTCCTCTGACGCTAGCAGTGCTGACCAAAGGTCACCACAAGCAGTGAGTGGCACCTAGCAGTGCATCGCTGCTACCCAGGTCATTGGAATGGATATCGACATCGACCTCCCCATCATCGCAAATTAGGTATAGATGCATTCCAGTCTCTTTGTCGTACTGATATCCGATTGGACAAGTGTGTCACCACTTGTTTTCATCTAATCTCATGTCTATGACTAAATCAGGTCTCACCTGGGTATGGCCATATACTTTCAGTCATAGAACCATAGAGGAGCTCTATGGATATAAAACTTCCCTTAGGAAGGGGCAAATCCTCTATCTGTCCATTGACCTTTTCCTATGGGTCGTGACATGCTCAATGACAACCGTTATTACCCTCAACTACGGCGAGGTGTTAGGTTGTATCAAAGCATATCCCGAACCATATAGAATGGCCAATGACCTCAGGTCAAGGGATCAATGCATCTCCTATCACTTGTGAGGATAACTTGTGACACCAAGTCATTGCCTCACAGCGGGTCGATCTAGTATATCCATCACTGATATATCCATATGTCTGCGTTAGCACCTCGTGCCTAACCAGCCCATATACCAGTCTCACAAGTACCAGAGCTGTCCCATATCCACTTAGGTACATTGACTGGGGACTATCATTTGAGCACAGATCCAATCTGTCTCCAGGGACATTATCATATAAGTACATTTTCGCTTATGTAAACAAATAATGATAACGACAATGCCAGTGTGATACTTATAAAAATTAGTATCAAGTAGTACAATAATGGACCAAAACTAGGTCCCAGGGCATATACATCAACAATCTCTCACTTGCACTAAGACCTAGAGGTTGAGGAACCTCAACCGCATATCTCTAGCCTTAGTCTGGTTAGGTCCCAGACCAAGGCTAATCTTGACCTCAACCGCAAAACTAGGTCCCAGACCATCATGCTTCTGCTGCGCCAAAGCCTTGGTCAATGGGTCTGCCAGATTGTTCTCTATGTCAACTCTGCTAATCTTGACATCACCTATGTCTATGATCTCTCTGATCAGGTGAAATCTTCTGAGTATGTGTTTGGATCTTTTACGAGACCGTGGTTCTTTGGCTTGTGCAATTGCTCCATTGTTATCACAGTAGATTTCAATGGGATCCACTGCACTGGGAACCACCTGAAGTTCAGAAATGAACTTCCTTATCCAAACAGCTTCTTTGGCTGCCTCAGAAGCAGCCACATACTCAGCTTCGATTGTAGAATCGGCAATTGTGGATTGCTTGAAGCTCTTCCAGCAAACAGCACCTCCATTTATCTTAAACACATAGCCAGTCTATGATCTAAAGTCATCAGGGTCAGACTGGAATGACGCATCAGTATAGCCCTGCATACTGAGCTCTTCCTGTCCCCCATAGACTAGGAACAAATCCTTAGTTCTTCTCAGATACTTTAGGATGTTCTTTACAGCCACCCAGTGCTGCACTCCAGGATTGGATTGGTATCAGCTGGTTATGCTCACAGCATAAGCCACATCTGGTCTAGTACACAACATTGCATACATGATCGATCCCACTGCCGAAGCATAAGGCACTCGACTCATGTCATCCCTCTCATCCTGTGTGGTGGGACACTGGCTCTTTGAGAGAGTAAGGCCATGTCTCACTAGAAGGTACACTTTCTTGGATTGCTCCAAGTTGAACCTCTCTAGGACCTTATCAATGTAGGTACTCTGACTAAGGGCTAGGAGCCTCTTGGATCTATCCCGGTAGATCCTCACGCCTAGAATATAGGCGGCCTCCACTAAGTCCTTCATCTCGAAACACTTTCCTAACCATGTCTTCACAGCTTGAAGATTAGGGATGTCATTCCTGATGAGCAGTATGTCATCGACATACAAGACCAGAAAAGTCACCAAGCTGCCACTGAATTTTCTATATACACAGGCGTCATCTTCGCTTTTGATAAAGCCATAATCGCTCACAGCTTCATCAAATCGAAGATTACAACTTTGAGATGCTTGCTTTAATCCATAAATGGATCTCTTTAGTCTGTAGATCTTATTGGCCTCTGCAGGATGGATGAAGCCATCAGGTCGTGTCATATACACATCCTCAGTTAGCTTCCCGTTAAGGAACGCTGTCTTTACATCCATCTGCCATATTTCATAGACATGATATGCAGCTATAGCAAGCAGAATCCTAATGGATTTGAACATAGCAACTAGCGAAAAGGTTTCTGTTGGGGTATGCCCTTAAGGCTAATGTTTGAGGCCTTGGGATTGTATAAGTATCATGTAATAAACTCTTATGTTTATAAAGGCATGGTTATTATTCAGATTGCTACCTTGTCTGCTGTAATAAGTGTACTTCTGATTAATGTCTCAAAGCTGTTCAGCTAGGCTGACATGCTGTTATGTCCTTAGTCGAGATATCTTGGTGAACTTGAGACAGCCCTGATATGATTGAGACTAATATGAGTTCTAATTTTATAGGATGCTTCGAGCATGGAATAAGATGTAGACTCATGGGTACATTGGATGTACTGGACAGACCCTACTAGGATATTCAATTGCTTGTCACAATATGAATGATCCTTGTTTGCACTAAGTGGCACATGTCCTTTGACTTGAGATCACTTGTGTTTCTAAATGATGATTGTCATTGTTTTGAGGTAGTTCAATATCATTTGAAACATAATGATTATAAACTATCTTGGATAATGATCATGAGTCAGGTTAGAACACTAGTGATAGATAAAGGATTGCCATCTCCTTGTTCAAGGAGTGTGATGTTCTAAAGGGCCCCCCTGTATGAGATGGTTGAGATAGTGTATGGCCATACCCAGATGACTATGTTCATCTGATCTGATCATGCTCATCATATTGGAGCTACAAGCTTGACATGCTTGTCCAATAAGAACATCCAGTGGCAAAGGATTCATGTAAGCCTTGTGAAATGGATTCACACTTGTGCTGTGTTTTGGGTGTAGTCTTGGAAGACTCTTTCCTCTATATTGGGAGACAGTGATGTGTTGCTAGATACCCCTCACTGGTCGTGATAACGTAAGTTGTCGTTACCGACATTTAAAGGAAACCCTTAGGGTCACACAAGTTGATGATATGGCTTACTTAAGTCAGATCGTGTGGACTGAATTATTTGGGTTCAGTTTAAAGGGATATAATCTCTGATTGTAAGTGAGATCTGGTCTGATCATGTTTGATTGATTAGGGCTTGAGATCGGTAAGCTTCGATCGAGAGAAGTGATGCTAGATCGGTGAGATCAGAAGCATCAGGAGATCAACGGTTAGATCTTGAACCATTTGGTTCAGAGAGATCTAGACCATGGCTTGGGCTGGTTTCATGTGGTCTTTGGACCAGATTGATTGAACCAAAGTGAACCAAATTCGAACCGGTTCACTTATGTGAACGCTTGGTTCGAATGGTGTTAGCGTTTTGGTTGTAGATGAGCGCATACTTCCAATTAAGGAAAGTGATCAAAGCCTCTCTTCATAACGCCTAAACGCCAAGCCGTTGAATGTGTGACTTCACTTCACTTCGCTTTGATCATATCGAAACGGTGTGAAAAAAAAGAAAAGACGTGTGGAGCTCTCAGCAAGAGATTGATCTCTCATCATCCTCACGCGACAAGCACCTTTGAAGCTCTTTGCTAGCACAAGGATCTCAAAGAGTAGTCCTTGATCATCTTGTGTGTGACGACAAGGAGGAGGCCTCTTTTGTTCTCTTGATTCCAAGGCACCATCCAATCCGATGGCTATGGTATGAACTCCCTCTTGTTCCATTCGATCGCTTGAAGTTGATCATGAAAACATATTACATGCGATTTGTGAAACCCTAGCATCTTCATGCAAGAATGAATTATGCGCCACCCTTACATAGAGTTTTCGGCCCCCCCTCTTGAAAGGGGTTTTATCCGCTTGCGCTCCCCCTAGAAGGGGACCCAACAATTGGTATCAGAGGTAGGTCTAATATGTTCTTATGATTGCTTTGTGTGATCCATGTATGTTTGATGCTTAGATCTATGTTTTCTCTTCATGCGATTGTACTAGTGGATAGTATGTTCATGTTGCGCATGTATGAGAGTTATCTTGGCGCTTGCTTAAGTTTCCATTTGTTGCGCATATGTTGGCGCTTGTGTTGTTTTTCTTACAAAACAAATGAACTTGCGCGCCTATCTAGATCTAAGGCCCTACTCTAAACCCTTAGATGGGTTGATGGGGTTGAAGTCACCTCTAGATTAGATCCAACCGTCTGATCAGACCATCTGACAGCCTAGATGGATCGACCAGATGGCACCTGTGCGCAAGCATGAGGTGGCCATAGGTCGATTGCATCTTAGGCGTGTAGCGAGGTCTGGTTGAGACAACCAGTGAACACACATGAGCTAGGCCCGGGGTCACACCCGCTTGCCAGAACTCATGAGGGTTGTTCAGCCCTTGGCGCATGCATGGTTGACCGTTAGGTCAATACGGGTCAGTTAGGACTCGGTGCATGCAAGGGCAGAGGATCTGATCGGATGGATGAGTGGATCCCTATCAATGGACCATTGTAAGGTTGTAGGGGCACATAAGGAAATTAAAATTGATGCCATGGGGTTTTTCAAAATTTAATTTCATGATTTGATCACATGTTGATTGATGCCATGATGCTTGTCTATTTATTCTTATGTGGGCTGCCCATGTTAAATGTGTGCTGTGCTGGGGCCTGCGTGCCTGGAATTAAACTTGTAAATTAATTTGTGATCTGCGAATCACATTTGTACTTAATTTATAATGTATAATTGACCTGCGAGTCAAACTTGTCTAGATAGATCAAATTGTATTTGATTAGACAAGAGCACAAAGGCACACATCCAAGAGGGGCATTCAGCTGGTGGCGCACCTAAGGTGCTCTTGGCGCTAGGGCCCTGGGTTGGACCAGATGAGATGCAAAAGTCCTAAGAAGAGCAAGTGAAGACTTAAGTTTCTTAAGGTCTTACTTAGGCTTTGGGCTTTTACCACATAAGATCCATGCTTTCTATTTATTGCTTTTATAATTAGAAATGCATGAGTTTATCTTCTGCTATCACCATAGGACTTGCATGATAGTCAAGAAGATAAAAGACCGGTAAAATCCAACGATAAAATATCAAGCTCGTAAGCCTTCTGACGCGAAACCTCACTGTTCTGATTATCGTTGGAGCCGTGTTGTACCCACTCAGTGGGCACGTCCATCTATCTTCAGACGGTGCTGGATTACACCTGCGTGTTACAGAGAAGGGATTTATCACTTCTCGTTGCTCAGCATAGCACGTGGTGGTCCAGGGAGTAGGTCGGGTCAGCTTGACTATGTAGGCTACATATGTGGCGCATATGGTAGCACATGGAGGCAGCCATCTGTGGGATCAGAGACTGTGTTGTACCAACTCAGTTGGCACAGTCTGCTGGATTGCCCAGATGAAGGGGAATCGCACGGGTTGGCGATTGGCTGGGACAGCCTACCAGAAATTAGTGCTTGTCATCTCTGTGCATCTTATCTCGCCTGAGCGGGACGCGGAGACCAAGTATGAAATCTGGATCCCATCTCACTAAAAGAGTATTACTCTTTCGGACTGTTTTATGGATTTTACAGTCAGCTAGAATAGTGAGAAAAAGGAATCATTCTTAAGTCCTGATTGATTCTTAACATTGATACTGACCTTGCTGTTCTTGCATTATTGTAGATTCCTGCAGCAACGAACACCATGAGCTTCAATGTGCGATCCCTACTGGAAAGGGAGAAGTTTGCTGGGCCGAACTTCTCTGACTGGTTCGGACACCTTAAGATCGTTCTTAAGGCAGAGAGGAAACTGTATGTCCTCGAGACGGCAATACCGCCGCAGCCCGCTGCGAACGCCGCAAGGGCGGTTCGTGAAACCTATGAAAAGCACGTCAATGATAGCATTGATGTCGCTTGCCTGATGCTAGCGTCTATGATGCCACCGCTGCAGCGTCAGCATGAGGATATGTCGACTATAGAGATCATAGCGAACCTCAAGATGCTGTATGCTGCACAGGCGAGGACAGAACGCTATAATCTGACGAAGCTCTTCTTTCAGAGCAAACTGGCTGAAGGGAGCCCAGTGGGAGCTCACGTGCTCAAGATGATTGGGCACAAGGAGGCTCTGGAGAAACTGGGGCATACCATTAACCAGGAGCTTGCTGTAGACATCATTCTGCAGTCTCTTCCGCCTTCTTTCGATGCGTTCATCATTAACTTTAATATGAACAAAATCGATTGTACACCGGCAGAGCTGTTGAATATGCTCTTGACTACTGAGGAAACTCTGAAGGGAAAGCCTTCAACCTCTGTCTTGATGGTTCCTTCAAGGAACAAGAAGAAGGGGAAGAAGGGCAAGGCCCCTGTCAAGAACTACAGTAAGGCTCTGAAACAGAAGGTGAAGCGGTCCAAGGACAACAGGTGTTTCCACTGTGGCCAGCTGGGTCACTGGAAAAAGGACTGTAAAGCGCTCCAAGGAGATAAGAGGGGAAGCATCGCTTCTGGCTCAGGTATTTACGTGACGGAAGTCATGGTTTCATCTTCTTCTATATCATGGGTGTTGGACACTGCATGTGGAGTTCACATTTGTTCAAATGTACAGGAACTCAAGAGAAGAAGGCAGGTGGGACAGCATGAGGTAGACCTACGCGTTGGAAACGGGGCACGGGTTGCTGCTGTTGCTGTAGGAGACTATTTCATTTCTTTACCATCTGGCATTGTATTAGAATTAAACAGTTGTTATTTTGTACCCAGTATTACCAAGAATATTATCTCCATTCCTGCTCTTGTCAGGAAGGGTTTTTCCTTTGAATGCAAGATTTCAAAGTGTATACTTTCTCTAGATAATATTGTGTATGCTACTGGTTCCATTAACAATGGGTTATTCATGTTGGACATGGAATATTCTATACAAAACATTGATAATAAGAAAGCCAAGTATGCTGATGACAGCACCTTGCTATGGCATAGTCGTTTAGGCCATATTAACAAGAAGCGCATTAAGCGGTTGCATGATCATGGACTGCTGGGATCATTCTCCTATGAGGAGATTGATACATGCAAAGCTTGTTTAATGGGCAAAATGACGAAGTCTCCTTTTCCTAACAAAGGTCAAAGGGCTTCAGGTTTACTTGACCTTATACACAGTGATGTGTGTGGGCCATTTAGTAAACATGCCAGAGGTGGCTATCAGTACTTCATTACCTTTACTGATGATTTCAGTAGGTATGGGTATGTCTATTTAATGAGACATAAAAGTGAATCTTTTGACAAGTTCAAAGAGTTCAAAAATGAAGTACAAAATCAGTTAGGCCGAAATATCAAGGCACTTCATTCTGATCGAGGTGGTGAATACCTAAGTCATGCGTTTAGTGACTATCTAAAGGAGTGTGGGATTATCTCACAGCTCACTCCGCCAGGAACACCGCAATGGAATGGTGTGTCCGAGAGGAGAAATAGAACGTTACTTGATATGGTTCGTTCTATGATGAGTCAGGCTACTCTACCTTACTCCTTTTGGGGTTTTGCACTGGAAACAGCTGCAAAGGTACTAAACCGAGTGCCATCCAAGGCAGTTTCTAAGACGCCATATGAGTTATGGTGTGGGAAACAGCCGAGCTTGACATTTATCAGGATCTGGGGTTGCGAGGCTTATGTCAAAAAGCTCGCCTCTGGGAAACTGGAGAGCAGATCTGAGAAATGTATATTTGTCGGTTACCCTAAGGAAACTAAGGGTTATTATTTCTACGATCCCAAAGAGAACAAAGTATTTGTTGCTCGGACGGCCATATTTCTTGAGAAGGAGTTTCTTCTGCAAGAGGCCAGTGGGAGAGAAATAAAGCTGGATGAGATTCCAGAAGAGGGACAAAGTAGTCAAGCACAGTTGGATGTGCCTGAGCCGGAAGATCAGGTTACTCAGCAACCTGAGGCTCAAATATCACGGGAACCGCGAAGATCGGGAAGGATCCGTCGTCAGCCTGAGCGCTATGACGGAGTCTACATCATTGATAATGATGAACCCCTTACTTATGCGGATGCGGTCAGTGGACCGGAGTCAGCTAGATGGCTTGATGCTATGCGAGCCGAAATGGACTCCATGTCAGATAACCAAGTCTGGGATTTGGTTGATCCGCCTCCGGGAGTAATCCCTATAGGCTGTAAATGGATCTTCAAGAAGAAGATAGACATGGATGGTAACGTGGTTACCTATAAAGGCAGGCTAGTTGCGAAAGGTTTCAAACAAATCTACGGGATAGATTATGATGAAACTTTCTCACCTGTAGCCATGTTTAAGTCTATTCGGATTCTTTTCGCGATAGCTGCATATTACGATTATGAGATCTGGCAGATGGATGTGAAGACAGCTTTCCTTAATGGAAATCTGGACGAGGATGTGTATATGACACAACCTGAGGGTTTCACTAATCCATCATATCGTCATAAAATATGCAAGTTAAAGAAGTCCATTTATGGACTTAAACAAGCATCTAGAAGCTGGAATATTCGTTTTGATGAATCAATCTCTGAGTTTGGTTTCATCAAGAACGAGGATGACCCGTGTGTGTATAAGAGGTTTAGTGGGAGCGTAATTACATTCCTAATCCTCTACGTCGATGATATCTTAATCATTGGAAATGATATTCCTGAACTGCATGCTATTAAAGCATGGTTAGGAAAATGTTTCCAGATGAAAGATTTAGGAGAAGCAGCCTATGTGTTAGGTGTGAAGATCTACAGGGATAGATCTAAGAGGCTTCTCGGGCTGTGCCAGAGTACTTACATCGATAAAGTCCTGGAGAGATTCCATTTAGAGAATTCTAAAAGAGGATATCTTCCAGTCAGACATGGTCTGAATCTTTCGAAGAGTCAGTGTCCACAAACACAGACTGAGAAAGATGAAATGGACAATACGCCTTATGCTTCAGCTATTGGGTCCATTATGTATGCGATGTTGTGTACTCGCCCAGACGTCGCTTACGGGTTAAGCGTGACCAGTCGGTTCCAAAGTAATCCAGGTATGGCGCACTGGATTGCGGTCAAGAACATTTTAAAATATCTGCGGAGGACCAAAGATATGTTCTTGATATATGGTGGTCAGGAAGAACTCAGTATAAAAGGATATACTGACGCTTCATTCCAGTCGGACCAGGATGATTTCCGATCGCAATCAGGCTATGTTTTTAGCTTGAATGGTGGAGCAGTGGTGTGGAAAAGTTTCAAACAGTCAACTGTTGCTGATTCCACAACAGAAGCCGAGTATGTTGCGGCCTCGGAAGCATCCAAGGAGGCAGTGTGGATTCGTAAGTTCGTGAGAGAACTTGGTGTTGTTCCTTCGAGTGCAGATCCTTTGGTTATCTTCTGTGATAACACTGGAGCCATCGCACAAGCAAAGGAACCACGGTCGCACCAGAAGTCCAAGCACATACAGAGACGGTTTCACTTGATCCGGGAGATCATTGATCGAGGCGAGATCAAAATCTGCAAGGTTCATACAGATGACAATCTGGCAGACCCGCTTACCAAGCCTCTGGCGCAGCAGAAGCATGAGAAGCACTGTAATAATATGGGTTTGAGGTTTCTCAACCATTAGATTAAGTGCAAGTGGGAGATTGTTGGGGTATGCCCTTAAGGCTAATGTTTGAGGCCTTGGGATTGTATAAGTATCATGTAATAAACTCTTATGTTTATAAAGGCATGGTTATTATTCAGATTGCTACCTTGTCTGCTGTAATAAGTGTACTTCTGATTAATGTCTCAAAGCTGTTCAGCTAGGCTGACATGCTGTTATGTCCTTAGTCGAGATATCTTGGTGAACTTGAGACAGCCCTGATATGATTGAGACTAATATGAGTTCTAATTTTATAGGATGCTTCGAGCATGGAATAAGATGTAGACTCATGGGTACATTGGATGTACTGGACAGACCCTACTAGGATATTCAATTGCTTGTCACAATATGAATGATCCTTGTTTGCACTAAGTGGCACATGTCCTTTGACTTGAGATCACTTGTGTTTCTAAATGATGATTGTCATTGTTTTGAGGTAGTTCAATATCATTTGAAACATAATGATTATAAACTATCTTGGATAATGATCATGAGTCAGGTTAGAACACTAGTGATAGATAAAGGATTGCCGTCTCCTTGTTCAAGGAGTGTGATGTTCTAAAGGGCCCCCCTGTATGAGATGGTTGAGATAGTGTATGGCCATACCCAGATGACTATGTTCATCTGATCTGATCATGCTCATCATATTGGAGCTACAAGCTTGACATGCTTGTCCAATAAGAACATCCAGTGGCAAAGGATTCATGTAAGCCTTGTGAAATGGATTCACACTTGTGCTGTGTTTTGGGTGTAGTCTTGGAAGACTCTTTCCTCTATATCGGGAGAGAGTGATGTGTTGCTAGATACCCCTCACTGGTCGTGATAACGTAAGTTGTCGTTACCGACATTTAAAGGAAACCCTTAGGGTCACACAAGTTGATGATATGGCTTACTTAAGTCAGATCGTGTGGACTGAATTGTTTGGGTTCAGTTTAAAGGGATATAATCTCTGATTGTAAGTGAGATCTGGTCTGATCATGTTTGATTGATTAGGGCTTGAGATCGGTAAGCTTCGATCGAGAGAAGTGATGCTAGATCGGTGAGATCAGAAGCATCAGGAGATCAACGGTTAGATCTTGAACCATTTGGTTCAGAGAGATCTAGACCATGGCTTGGGCTGGTTTCATGTGGTCTTTGGACCAGATTGATTGAACCAAAGTGAACCAAATTCGAACCGGTTCACTTATGTGAACGCTTGGTTCGAATGGTGTTAGCGTTTTGGTTGTAGATGAGCGCATACTTCCAATTAAGGAAAGTGATCAAAGCCTCTCTTCATAACGCCTAAACGCCAAGCCGTTGAATGTGTGACTTCACTTCGCTTGGCTTTGATCATATCGAAACGGTGTGAAAAAAAAGAAAAGACGTGTGGAGCTCTCGGCAAGAGATTGATCTCTCATCATCCTCACGCGACAAGCACCTTTGAAGCTCTTTGCTAGCACAAGGATCTCAAAGAGTAGTCCTTGATCATCTTGTGTGTGACGACAAGGAGGAGGCCTCTTTTGTTCTCTTGATTCCAAGGCACCATCCAATCCGATGGCTATGGTATGAACTCCCTCTTGTTCCATTCGATCGCTTGAAGTTGATCATGAAAACATATTACATGCGATTTGTGAAACCCTAGCATCTTCATGCAAGAATGAATTATGCGCCACCCTTACATAGGGTTTTCGGCCCCCCCTCTTGAAAGGGGTTTTATCCGCTTGCGCTCCCCCTAGAAGGGGACCCAACAGTTTCATCATAGTCCACCCCGTGAACTTGTTTGAATCCCTTAGCCACTAGTCTACCTTTATAGGAAACTACGTTGCCATCCATGTCTGTCTTTCTTTTGAAGACCCATTTACACCCTATGGGTTTTACCCCATCAGGTAACTCAACCAAATCCCAAACTTGGTTAGCTGACATGGAATCCAATTCGGATCTCATGGCGTCAAGCCATCTCTCGGAGTTTGGTCCACTGACCGCCTCTTCATAAGTCTTGGGTTCATCCTCAGTGATGAATATCCCATCGTGTTGGGTCAGCAGCGACCCATACCTCTCAAGTACACGACGAATCCTCCCAGACCTATGCGGGGCCTGTGTTTGAGCCTCAGCTTGCCCATCAACCGGTGCAGGTGGCTCAGGTTCTATCTCTGTGTCTTGTGGTTGCACTTGAACCTTGTCCAAGTCAAACTTCCTCCCACTAACTTCTTTCATGAGAAACTCTTTCTCTAGAAAGACAGCACCCCGAGCAACAAAAACTTTATTCTCGGTGGGAACATAGAAGTAGTAACCCTTAGTTTCCTTAGGGTACCCCATAAACACGCATTTATCAGATCTAGGTTCTAGCTTGCTAGAATCCTGACATTTGACATAAGCCTCACATCCCCAGATCCTGATAAAAGTGAAATTAGGGTGTCTCCTACTCCATACCTCATATGGAATCTTTGAGACACTCTTAGATGGAATATTATTCAGTATTAGAGAAGCTGTTTCAAGTGCATGCCCCCAAAATGAGGGAGGTAGAGTTGCATGACTCATCATACATCGAACCATGTCCAACAAAGTTCGATTTCTCCTTTCAGACACACCATTCCATTGGGGTGTTCCAGGAGGAGTGAGTTGGGTCAAAATCCCACACTCTCTCAGATAGTCAAGAAACTCACCACTCAGGTACTCTCCACCATGATCTAATCGAAGAGCCTTAATGGATCTACCAAGCTAGTTCTCTACTTCATGTCTGAACTCTTTGAATTTCTCAAACGATTCAGACTTATGTCTCATTAGGTAGACATTACCATATCTACTGAAATCATCAGTAAATGTGATGAAGTAGTTGTGGCCTCCTCTAGCTTGCTTATTGAATGGCTCACACACATCGCTATGTATGAGATATAACAAACCTCCTTCCCTCTGACCAATTTTGGTGAAGGGCGCATTTGTCATTTTCCCTAACAAACAAGGCTCACATGTATCAAATTCCTCCAAGGAACTTGAATCTAACAACCCATTTGCATGGAGTTGTTGAATGCGATTCTTGTTTATATGGGCTAATCGACAATGCCATAGGAAAGCACCAACTGAACCACTCAGTTTGGTCCTTTTATTATTTATGTTACAAATAGAGTTATCCATGTCTAACACATATAGACCATTGCACACAGTACCCTTTCCATATAACATATTTGCAAATGAAAAAGAACAAGAGTTCTTATTTATTTCAAAGTTAAATCCCTTCTTTGCCAAGAAAGGAATGGATACAATGTTCTTAGTAAGCGAAGGTACAAAATAGCAATTATCTAACTCTAACTGAAGTCTAGATGGCAGGGAGAGAGTCAAAACTCCTACAGCAACAGCAGCAACATGTGCCCCATTTCCAACCCGTAGGTCAATCTCTCCAGGCCGGATCGATCTACTTTTCTTGAGCCCCTGCATATTTGTACAAATATGAGCTGCACATGCGGTATCCAATACCCATGACATAGAAGTAGAAAGGTTGACTTCTATAACATAAATACCTGAGCTAGATGCTAAGGCCAAGCCTTTCTTCTCCTCATTCTGAAGTTGCTTGCAGTCCCTCCTCCAGTGACCCTGCTCGCCACAGTGGAAGCACCTCTGGTCCTTTGACTTCATCCCCTTTTTCTTCAGTGCCTTGGTAGGACCCTTGGTGTGACACCCGGGGTACTATGGGGTACTACCCCGCCTTTCCCATGGACTCATAGAGGTTATGAGTAGGGATGAAGGGGTAAAATTGATGGAGTTTACACATGCAAAAAGGTGAGGTTCATTGGAGGAGGATACATGAACCTTAGTGTGTAATTTGGGCTTGTATAGAGGTGTACAAGCTTAGGCAAAAAAATATGTCATGGGCAGGATTTGAACCCAAGACCTATGGAGAAGCCAAGACTTAAGTTGCATGAGGTAACCAACCCAAGCATGGGTCATTAGCTGAAGTAAAGGAGAGGCGCTTTCTACTTAAAGGCTTCTTCATTTAAAAGGCCCAAATTGACTTAAGCAAATTTGGGGATCTCGATTTGGAGAGGAGGCAATCCAATCCGATTTGGGGAAAGGAGATTTCGGCTTGGAGAGGGGCGAAAGTTCATCTTCCCTTCTTCCACCTTGGCGTTTGGGAGTCTAGAGCTTGAGGAAGCTCACGGATCATCCCTCCATCCTTCCCCTAGCTCTCTTGATGAAGATGGCTGATTGAGAGGAGCTCGACATTCTGCATTTGGTTGGGTGAGAGTTTCCTACTCACGGTTTGGAGTTTCCTTGGAGGAAAGGAGACTATTCTTAGGGGCTTTGCTTGCTCTAGCCGAGAGCTTGCAAAGTAAGGAGGATTGCATCCCTTGGAGGCAAGGGAACCATCTCTATTCAAGGCTTGAAGGTGGCGGCATTGGGCTGTCCATTAGAGCTTGTAACCGAGATTGCACATTTGGTATTTGTTGTATTACCCCTTTGGAGGAAAAGGGGGCTGTTTGGAGGAGAAGGGGGCTGACCGGCCACCACTTCTATCCATCACTTGAGGGCAGCCTACTTGCTGTCCATTGGAGGAGTTTGGCACCTTGGGGGGGCTGAGGTGTTATCTACTTGAGCATTGGCGGCTCTTGGAGGCAAGAGACGCAAGGAGCATTACACAAACCACCTAGAGGGGCGACTCTAGGGTGGAGCCTCAAGCACTTGTGCTTGAGGAGTGCATTGGAGAAGACCGGCCATCTGGAGGTTGATCTTCATCCACATTCAGCATAGCGTTGGAGTGGTATACATTCCTTACACTGTCTTATTTACATTGCATAGCATTGTGTAAGAACTTGTGTAGAATCTTGTGTATGAACTCTATTACTTGTTGAGTAGTTGATAGGGTGTTGATTTTAATCGTCCGGTGTGATTATCGCTGTGTAGTTGTCGATATTTGTACTAGGGTTTGGGCATATGTCTAGTGCCCGTATTCTGTGAACTGCCAGCGTGTGATTGTCATTTGCAGGGCGCTTAGGTATAAGGCCGTTAGTAAGTGTGCATATGGGGTTGAGAAGCAACATGTGCTTGCCACCCGCCACTTACTGACCTAGGTCTAGGGCTAGGAGAAGGCTAGGAATCAGTTCCTTCAGATCAGCCTTGGAGCTCAGTTCCATCAGAGCTCAGCCCGGAGAGCGCAGTGGATCAGAGAGAGAGGTTCAGACCGTGCACGAGTAGAAGATCTTGGTTAATTTCCGCATATTGAGTGTTGGCTGGCAATTTACACAGAGGGTGTGTAGATTGCGCCATCACGCTCGAGAATTTCTAAGGCAAAAATTTAGCACGAAATTTAGGGCGTGACAAAGTGGTATCAGAGGGATAGCTCAGCACGAGTCTGGACCACCAGGATATAGACGTTAGTTGGATTGCTGTTTGGGTGTTGCGTACGTCGGTGCTTAGCGCCGGGGCGTAAGACCTCAGTACTTCCTTCTAATCGATCAGTTCTGGCCAGGCGAGTACAGGAGCACTCCATTTAGTCAGCCGATCCACAGGACACCACAGAGCAGCACACCATTGCACCCAGGACCAGGAGTATGGCACAGTTCGAGGAGCGGTTCTCTAGACTGGAGGACGCCATTGGCTTAGATACAGAGTCTGAGTGGCAGGGAGAGCCTCTTTCTGAGCGCCTAGAGACTTTGATGGAGATGTTCCATCAGTACAGAGATTACACTGATGGGAGAATTAGTACTCTAGCGCAGGATTTAGCGACAGCTACCACAGAGGTTACTGCCTTGAGATTGTTGGTGGCACAGGTGGCTTCCCATCCAGCTACTCCACCTGCACCACAGTTTATGCAGCCTGCCAGACGCCATATTCCAGATCCAGTCACTTTTGCCGGGGCTAGAGTGGCAAAAGAGTTAGACAACTTCATCTTTGACATGGAGCACTACTTTAGAGCAGCAGGAGTCATCGATGAAGATAGGATAGAGGTCTGTGCATCCTACCTGCGTGGGGATGCCAAACTATGGTGGAGAACCTCTATTGCTCCCAGGACAGAGGGAGATAACCCAGAGATAGCCTCATGGGAAGATCTAAAAACTGAGATGAGGGCTCAGTTTAGACCAGTCAATACCTTACATGATGCTAGGATGACTTTGAGGTATTTGAGGCAAACTGGTTCAGTTAGAGACTATGTCAAGCAGTTTGCTACCTTATTGCTTGAGATACCTAACAAGACTGAAGAAGAGAAGTTCCACGACTTCCTAGGAGGATTACAGCCGTGGGCACTTGCAGAGGTTAGGCGACAGTCGGTGACTACCTACAGGGAGGCAGTTGCAGCAGCTGATGGATTAGTGGACATGAGAGGCTCACGTCCCACTATGACAGCTCAGGGAGCTAGACCAGCTACCCAAAACAAACCACCGGTACAGAATAGACAGCCACAGAAGAAGAGTGCGCAAAATTGGAAAAACAAAGGAAAAGCGATAGTGTACCAGCAGAAAAGCCCACAAAAGAAGCACTATCAGCCTCAGCAGAAGAGGGCTGTTGAGCCTAGCACAAAGAAGGCAACCATCCCAAGGGAAGATTGAGTATGGCAGGAGACCATCGAAGATTCTAGATCATAGAGTCTATGCATCTAGTGGGCCCAGTGGGCGAAAGACTGAGTTTTTAGTCCAGTGGTTGGACGAGGCAGTCGAAGATGCAACTTGGGAGAAAGCCACGGATTTGGAACAGTATGAAGGATTATTGCGGCAGTACGAGAGGTACCTAGCATCGAGGGCGAATGCTAATTCAGCCGGGGGAGAATTGTGACACCCGGGGTACTATGGGGTACTACCCCGCCTTTCCCATGGACTCATAGAGGTTATGAGTAGGGATGAAGGGGTAAAATTGATGGAGTTTACACATGCAAAAAGGTGAGGTTCATTGGAGGAGGATACATGAACCTTAGTGTGTAATTTGGGCTTGTATAGAGGTGTACAAGCTTAGGCAAAAAAATATGTCATGGGCAGGATTTGAACCCAAGACCTATGGAGAAGCCAAGACTTAAGTTGCATGAGGTAACCAACCCAAGCATGGGTCATTAGCTGAAGTAAAGGAGAGGCGCTTTCTACTTAAAGGCTTCTTCATTTAAAAGGCCCAAATTGACTTAAGCAAATTTGGGGATCTCGATTTGGAGAGGAGGCAATCCAATCCGATTTGGGGAAAGGAGATTTCGGCTTGGAGAGGGGCGAAAGTTCATCTTCCCTTCTTCCACCTTGGCGTTTGGGAGTCTAGAGCTTGAGGAAGCTCACGGATCATCCCTCCATCCTTCCCCTAGCTCTCTTGATGAAGATGGCTGATTGAGAGGAGCTCGACATTCTGCATTTGGTTGGGTGAGAGTTTCCTACTCACGGTTTGGAGTTTCCTTGGAGGAAAGGAGACTATTCTTAGGGGCTTTGCTTGCTCTAGCCGAGAGCTTGCAAAGTAAGGAGGATTGCATCCCTTGGAGGCAAGGGAACCATCTCTATTCAAGGCTTGAAGGTGGCGGCATTGGGCTGTCCATTAGAGCTTGTAACCGAGATTGCACATTTGGTATTTGTTGTATTACCCCTTTGGAGGAAAAGGGGGCTGTTTGGAGGAGAAGGGGGCTGACCGGCCACCACTTCTATCCATCACTTGAGGGCAGCCTACTTGCTGTCCATTGGAGGAGTTTGGCACCTTGGGGGGGCTGAGGTGTTATCTACTTGAGCATTGGCGGCTCTTGGAGGCAAGAGACGCAAGGAGCATTACACAAACCACCTAGAGGGGCGACTCTAGGGTGGAGCCTCAAGCACTTGTGCTTGAGGAGTGCATTGGAGAAGACCGGCCATCTGGAGGTTGATCTTCATCCACATTCAGCATAGCGTTGGAGTGGTATACATTCCTTACACTGTCTTATTTACATTGCATAGCATTGTGTAAGAACTTGTGTAGAATCTTGTGTATGAACTCTATTACTTGTTGAGTAGTTGATAGGGTGTTGATTTTAATCGTCCGGTGTGATTATCGCTGTGTAGTTGTCGATATTTGTACTAGGGTTTGGGCATATGTCTAGTGCCCGTATTCTGTGAACTGCCAGCGTGTGATTGTCATTTGCAGGGCGCTTAGGTATAAGGCCGTTAGTAAGTGTGCATATGGGGTTGAGAAGCAACATGTGCTTGCCACCCGCCACTTACTGACCTAGGTCTAGGGCTAGGAGAAGGCTAGGAATCAGTTCCTTCAGATCAGCCTTGGAGCTCAGTTCCATCAGAGCTCAGCCCGGAGAGCGCAGTGGATCAGAGAGAGAGGTTCAGACCGTGCACGAGTAGAAGATCTTGGTTAATTTCCGCATATTGAGTGTTGGCTGGCAATTTACACAGAGGGTGTGTAGATTGCGCCATCACGCTCGAGAATTTCTAAGGCAAAAATTTAGCACGAAATTTAGGGCGTGACACTTGGCACCCGCCCTTGGCATGTGCCTTACCCTTTTTCTTCATCTTCTTGGCCATAGGGACCAAAAGAACAGAATTAGGTTTGGTCTTTACCATCTCACGCTCGGCTATCTGGAGCATATTCATTAGTTCCTCCCGTGTGCACTCAATCCAGTTCATGTTGAAATTTATGATAAACAGACTGAATCTAGGGGGCAGGAAATGCAGAATAAGATCCACAACCAGCTCGTTATCTATGGCATGTCCTAGCCTCCTGAGATGATCCATGTTCCCAATCAACTTGAGAACATGGGGTCTCACTGGTGCACTCTCAGATAACTTACACCGAAAGACTGCTTTGGCGGTGTCAAATCTCTTAGTTCTAGCTTGAGCCTCGAACATCTGTTTCAAATGAGTGATCATCTGAAAAGCGTTCTGCTCCTCATATTGCACCTGAAGTTCAGGTGCCATAGTGGCCAGCATGAGACATGATACCTCCATAGAGTCATCCTGATGCTTTCTAAAAGCATCCCTATCTGCCGCTCGGGCATTAGGCGGAGGAGGCACTGGAAGAGCCTACTCTAGGACATACAGCTTCTTCTCGAGCTTGAGGGCTATCCTCAAGTTCCGATGCTAGTCCATAAAGTTGATTCCAACCAACTTATCCTTATCAATGAGTGATCACAGTGTCAATCCGCTATTGTTTGTGGCCATTGATCTACAACAATCAAGAAACAACAGACTTAGTACTACTTTAAATCATTTAAACTGGACTTGTTTTAAATGATTATGGCTCTCACTATTTTAATCGAATTGACAACCCACAAAGTCAATCGGGAAGTTTAAGACTTCTTAGTGAGATGGGATCCTCATTCCACATGAGGCTTCATGTGCCACGAGGGTGGGATGAGATGCACAAAGTAACACATGCTTCCTAAGGTGGGCATGCCAGCCGATTGCTCCAAGCAATTCCCCTTATTGAGACAGTCTAGGCATTTCATGTCCAGCGAGGGCTGGATACAGCATGAAACCCTAACCTCTCAACGATGCCTCTAGAGTTCCACCATATGCCCAGCACATGTGGAAACCTAGTCAAGTCCATTCCTAACCGTTATGCTCAGGGCCAACGAGTTTCCTTGTGAAGGCACACCCAATTAAAACAGACTGGGGAAACCATTGCCACCATGCACTTTCTAAAGATAAGTGGGTGTGTCCCACGAGGGTGGGAAACAGTTCACAACACCACTGATCGATAGCTTAGTGAGGGCTACGCATTAGAAGGCTACTAGACTTGATATTTATTTGTGAGGGTTTTTGAGGTCTCATCAGTTTTATCTTATGTCTAGCATTACAGGCATGCAATCCTATAGTGATAACATAACGATAAAATAACTCAGGCATGCTTTAGCAGATATATATGAAAACAGTAAAAGAATGATGTGATCATAGCCTATTCAAGACATTGAACCAACCCATGCCAAAAGGAGGTTCAACTCTTGACCTAGGATTCAAGCCGCAAAGACAAGACCTAACCTAGCCGACCTCTAACTTGAGCTTCAAGGTTGGCTCCAAGGTCCTTCTCACCATGGTTTAGCTCTCAAACCCTAGAGGTGTCCCTCATGGGTTCGGCCAAAGCCATGGGTCTTTCTCCATAGATGATGCGCCACCATGCAAGGAGCCAAGAGAGCTGGCTCTCAAACCCTAGGGTTCGACCATGCCATCTTGCACTTCTGTGCATGCGCCATCAAGCAGTAGTGCTCCAAGCGCCATCAAGCAGTAGTGCTCCAAGCTCCAATAAGTTTCTTCCATCTCATCAGGCCTATTGGCACTGATGAAATCTTCCAATTTGATCCGAGTTATCCAATAACTTGATCATAAGGCTTCCCGATCAATATGAGAACTCGAGTATCAAGGTGTGCGACCCTGTAGGTTCATCTGACATTGGAAGTGCCGACCTAAGGTCACCACAAGCAGTGAGTGGCACCTAGCAGTGCATCGCTGCTACCCAAGTCATCTGAATGGATATCGACATCGACATCCCCATCATCGCAACCAGGTACAGATGCATTACAGTCTCTTTGCCGAACTGATATCTGATTGGCCAAGTGTGTCACCACTTGTTTCTATTCAATCTCATGGCTATGACTAAATCAGGTCTAACCTAGGTATTGCTATACACTTTCAGTCATAGAACCATAGAGGAGCTCCATGGATATCATGCTTCCCTTAGGAAGGGGCAAATCCTATGTCTGTTCATTGACCTTCTCATATGGGTCGTGACATGCTCAATGACAACCGTTATTACCCCCCAACTACGGTGAGGTGTTAGGTTGTATCAAAGCATGTCCCTAACCATATAGAATGGCCAATGACCTCAAGTCAAGGGATCAATGCATCTCCTATCACTTGTGAGGATAACTTGTGACACCAAGTCATTGCCTCACAGCGGGTCGATCCAGTATATCCACCACTGATGTACCTATATGTCTGCCTTAGCACCTCGTGCCTAACCAGCCCATATTCCAGTCTCACAAGTACTAGAGTTGTCCCATATCCACTCAGGTACATCGACTGGGGACAATCATTTGAGCACATATCCAATCTGTCTCCAGGGACATTATCATATAAGTACATGATCGCAGATGTAAACAAATAATGATAATGACAATGTTAGTATGATATAAATATCAGTATCAAGTAGTACAATAATGGACCAAAACTAGGTCCTAGGGCATATACACCAACAATCTCCCACTTGCACTTAGACCTAGAGGTTGAGGAACCTCAACCCCATATCTCTAGCGTGACCATTATGCTTCTGCTACGCCAAAGCCTTGGTCAATGGGTCTGCCAGATTGTTCTCTGTGTCAACTTTGCTAATCTTGACATCACCTCTGTCTATGATCTCTCTGATCAGGTGAAATCTCCTGAGTATGTGTTTGGATCTTTGATGAGACCGTGGTTCTTTGGCTTGTGCAATTGCTCTATTGTAATCACAGTAGATTTCAATGGGATCCACTGCACTGGGAACCCCCTGAAGTTCTGAAATGAACTTCCTTATCCAAACAACTTCTTTGGTTGCCTCAGAAGCAGCCACATACTCAGCCTCGGTTGTAGAATCAGCAATGGTAGATTGCTTGAAACTCTTCCAGCATACAGCACCTCCATTCATCTTGAACACATAGCCGGCCTACGATCTGAAGTCGTCAGGGTCAAACTGGAATGATGCATCAGTGTAGCCCTGCATACTGAGGTCTTCCTGTCCCCCATAGACCAAGAACAAATCCTTAGTTCTTCTTAGATACTTCAGGATGTTCTTTATAGCCACCCAGTGCTGCACTCTAGGATTGGATTGGTATTGGCTAGTTATGCTCACAGTATAAGCCACATCTGGTCTAGTACACAACATTGCATACATGATCGATCCTACTGCCGAAGCATAAGGCACTCGACTCATGTCATCCCTCTCAGTCTGTGTGGTGGGACACTGACTCTTTGAGAGAGTAAGGCCATGTCTTACTGGAAGGTACTCTTTCTTGGATTTCTCCAAGCTAAACCTCTCCAGGACCTTATCAATGTATGTACTCTAACTAAGGGCTAGGAGCTTCTTGGATCTATCCCTGTAGATCCTCATGCCTAGGATATAGGCGGCCTCCCCTAAGTCCCTCATGCCTAGGATGTCGTTCCCGATGAGTAGTATGTCATCGACATACAAGACCAAAAAAGTCACCAAGCTCCCATTGAATTTTCTATATACACAGGCGTCATCTTCGCTTTTGATAAAGCCATAATCTCTCACAGCTTCATCGAATCGAAGATTCCAACTTCGAGATGCTTGCTTTAATCCATAGATGGAACTCGTTAGCCTGCAGACCTTATTCGCCTCTATAGGATGGACGAAGCCATCAGGTTCTGTCATATACACATCCTCAGCTAGCTTTCCATTAAGGAAAGCTGTCTTCACATCCATCTGCCATATCTCGTAATCATGATATGCAGCTATAGCAAGTAGAATCCGAATGGAGTTGAACATGGCAACTGGCGAGAAGGTTTCATCATAATCCACCCCGTGGATTTGTTTGAATCCCTTAGCCACTAGTCTACCTTTATAGGTAACTATGTTGCCATCCATGTCTGTCTTCCTCTTGAAGACCCATTTACATCCTATGGGCTTTACCCCATCAGGTAACTCAACCAAATCCCAGACTTGGTTAGCTGACATGGAATCCATCTCGGATCGCATGGCCTCAAGCCATCTCTTGGAGTCCGGTCCACTGACCACCTCATCATAAGTCCTGGGTTCATCCTCAATGATGAAAATCCCGTCATGTTGGGTCGACAGCGACCCATACCTCTAAGGTGCATGACGAATTCTCCCAGACCTACATGGGGCCTGTGTCTGAGCCTCAGGTTGCCTAGCAACTAGTACAGGTGGCTCAGTTTCCATCTCTATGTCTTGTGGTTGCACTTGGACCTCATCCAAGTCAAACTTCCTCCCACTAACTTCTTTCATGAGAAATTCTTTCTCTAGAAAGACAGCACCCCGAGCAACAAAAACTTTGTTCTCGGTGGGAACATAGAAGTAGTAACCCTTAGTTTCCTTAGGGTACCCCACAAACACACATTTATTATATCTAGGTTGTAGCTTGCTAGAATCTTGACGTTTGACATATGCCTCGCATCCCCAGATCTTGATAAAAGATAGTTTAGGGCGTCTCCCACTCCATACCTCGTATGGAATCTTTGAGACACTCTTAGATGGAACGTTATTCAGTATCAGAGAAGCTGTCTCTAGTGCATGTCCCCAGAATAAGGGAGGTAGAGTTGCATGATTCATCATACACCGAACCATGTCCAACATAGTTCAATTTCTCCTTTCAGACACACCATTCCATTGAGGTGTTCCAGGAGGAGTGAGTTGGGAGAGAATCCCACACACTCTAAGATAGTCAAGAAACTCACCACTCAGGTACTCTCCACCATGATCTGATCGAAGAGCCTTAATGGATCTACCAAGCTGGTTCTCTACTTCATTCTTGAATTCCTTGAATTTCTCAAAGGATTCAGATTTATGTCTCATCAAGAAGACATAACCATACCTACTGAAATCATCAGTAAAGGTAATGAAGTAGTTGTGTCCTCCTCTGGCTTATTTATTGAATGGCCCACACACATCGCTATGTATGAGATCCAACAAACCTCCCGCCCTCTCACCAATTTTGGTGAAGGGCGCCTTTGTCATTTTCCCTAACAAACAAGGCTCACATGTATCAAATTCCTCCAAGGAACTTGAATCTAACAACTCATTTGCATGGAATTGTTGAATGCGATTCTTCTTTATATGGGCTAATCGACAATGCCATAGGAAATCACCAACTGAACCACTCAGTTTGGTTCTTTTATTATTTATGTTACAAATAGAGTTATCCATGTCTAACACATATAGACCATTGCACAGAGTACTCTTCCCATAGAACATATTTGCAAATGAAAAAGAACAAGAGTTCTTATTTATTTCAAACTTAAATCCTTTCTTTGCCAAGCAAGGAATGGATACAATGTTCTTAGTAAGCGAAGGTACATAATAGCAATTATCTAACTCTAACTAAAGTCCAGATGGCAGGGAGAGAGTCAAAACTCCTACAGCAACAGCAACAACCTGTGCCCCATTTCCAACTCGTAGGTCAATCTCTCCAGGCCGCACTGATCTACTTTTCTTGAACCCCTGCATATTTGTACAAATATGAGCTCCACATGCGGTATCCAATACCCATGACATAGAAGTAGAAAGGTTGACTTATGTAACATAAATACCTGAGTATGAAGACGAGGACTTGCCTCTCTTCTTCTCATTCTGAAGTCGCACCATGTCCTTCAACATGTGAGGTGGCCCTCCACATGAATAGCACTTATTGTTCCTGATCCATTCCATCTTTAATTTTAGATCCTTGGTTAAGCCTTTTGGCTCAACACTCTGAATTTCTACTTTAGGAGGATTGAGCCTAACCAATTCATCAAAGAGCTGCCTTAGATCAGAAATAATCTCAGAGGCACTCTTAGATTCATATTGCCCTCGAAGCTCGAGTGACATGTTGGTTAGCATCAATTGTGCAACCTCCAAAGTATCAGCCTGATGCTTATCATAAGCATCCTTCTCAGCCGCTAAGGCCGAGCATGGAAGTGGCTCAGGAATAGGCTGCTCACGGACATAGAGCTTCCTTTCGAGCTTGAGCACAATTCTCAAGTTCATATACCACTCCATCAAGTTGGATCCAACCAACTTGTCCTTCTCAAGGATAGATCGCAGTGACCAACCGCTATTGTTCGTTGCCATTGTTCTACAACAGTCAAGAAACAGCAAATTAGTACTACTTCAAATCATTTAAACTGGACTTGTTTTAAATGATTATGGCTCCCACTATTTTAATCGAATTGACAACCCACAAAGTCAATCGGGAAGTTTAAGACTTCCTAGTGAGATGGGATCCTTATTCCACATGAGGCTTTGCGTCCCACGAGGGTGGGATGAGATGCACAAAGTAACTCATGCCTCCTAAGGTGGGCACCCCGACCGATTGCTCCAAGCAATTCCCCTTATTGAAATAGTCTAGGCATTTCATGTCCGGTGAGGGCTAGATACAGCATGAAACCCTAACCTTTCAACGATGCCTCTAGACTTTCATCATGTGCCCAGCACATATGAACTTCTAGTCAAGTCCATTCCTAACTGTTATGCCCAGGGCCAACGAGTTTCCTTGCGAAGGTGCGCCCGATTAAAACGGACTGGGGAAACCATTGCCACCACGCACTTTCTAAAGATAAGTGGGAGTGTCCCACGAGGGTGGGAAACAGTTCACAACACCACTGATCGATAGCTTAGTGAGGGCTACGCGTTAGAAGGCTACTAGACTTGATATTTATTTATGAGGGTTTTTGAGGTCTCATCAGTTTTATCTTATGTCTAACATTACAGGCATGCAATCCTATAGTGATAACATAACGATAAAACAGACATGCTTTAGCAGATATGGAAAGCAGTAAATAAATGATGTGATCATAGCCTACTCAAGACATTGAACTAGCCCATGCCAAAAGGAGGTTCAACTCTTGACCTAGGACTCAAGCCCCAAAGACCTAACCTACCCGACCTCTAGATTGAACTTCAAGGTTGGCTCCAAGGTCCTTCTCACCATGGTTTAGCTCTCAAACCCTTGAGGTGTCCCTCATGGGTTCGGCCAATGCCATGAGCCTTCCTCCATGGATGATGCTCCACCAAGCAAGGAGCCATGATGGCTAGCTCTCAAACCCGAGGGTTCTGTCATGCCATCTTGCGCCACTCCTCCATGCGCCATCAAGCATGCATGCACTAGGGTTCCATGTGGTTGCGCCCTAATCTTCTTCTTCTTGTTACAAAAATAAAAGAAAAGAAAAGCGGCACACATGCCTCACAAAGATATATCACAGGCATGCAAAAGGGGCTTGACTCATGATCACAACATTATGCACAAGCAAGGTATCTACACTTGCAGTTCTACATGCTCATGAAAAACTTAAAATCTGAAATTTTAATTTTTCATAAAACTAGTCTCTTTTCCTCATCTTCTTTTCACAAATCTCTTGGTTATTTGCAATTAATTTTCATGATGATTTCAAAGATCCTCTCAGTTGGTAATTTTGTCAGATCAAGAGACCCGGCCAGTCCGAAGACACAATTCCCGTCCTACTTGAGTAAATCACATTCGCCTTTGATCCTTTAAATCATACAAGAAAAATAACCCAAAAATCCAAAAGATGTTGAAAAGATGATAGAAACAAGAGACCCTAATTTTTCCTACTTTAGAAAAATCGTTTGCCATAAGAATATGCAATTTGCGAAAATTGTAAATATGGCATGTGAGCATGGAAAAGCATGGAAAAGCATGAAAATACATCGTTCGAGTCTCGCAAGTCGCTCTGATACCACTGTAGGGAAACCCCAGGGATATTTTACAATTTTTCAAAGTCACAATGACACAAATACAATGCATAGTGAAAGCAATATCCCCGAAACGAGTCAGTCCCAAAAACACAGTGAAGATCGCAAGCGAGGGAGTCGACACGATGAGATAGAAGATACCTTGAGAAAGACGAGGCTGATATCGAAGTAGGCACCCAAGTGTGCGCCCTCTGCAGTTTCACACACACGGATCACCTCGAGTCCTCTTCTTCCTCACCCGGTGCTAGCCTCGGGAAGAAGATCCAAGCCTTAGGTCACCCTCTTCTCAACATATAGAGCAAGGGGCGGTTAAGGTAGTGGCTAGGAGAAGAAGTAGGAATAGGATTATTTTAATGATTTAATTAAGTCCTAATCCAATTAGGATTCTAATTAATCATTTAAATAATCAAGTCCTAAGCCAATTAGGACTCTAATTAATAATTTAAATAATCAGCCCTGTTAAATAGGACTCTTATCAATTATTTAAATTAATTAATAAATTAGCCCACAAATGATTAATTCAACTTAGATTTAACCATATGTGTCATAGGTGCCATCCCTAGTCTAACCAGGGTTAACCATGCGCCTACACAATCTTCTCCTTAAACCCATTTAACTTATTAATAAGCCCAACTATAGAATGGGCCTAGCCCAAGGCCCATAATGCATGTCAATCAACCCATTGGATCTAATCCAATTTAACCCAAGGTCAAACTAGGTTAACCATGGTTAGTTTGGTCAATATGCCAAAAATAGAAGTTGGCTCCAATAAGTTTCTTCCATCTCATCAGGCCCATTGGCGCTGATGAAATCTCCCAATTAGATCTGAGTTATTCAATAACTCGATCATAAGGCTTCCCGATCAATACGAGAACTCGAGTATCAAGGTGTGCGACCCTGTAGGTTCCTCTGACGTTGGCAGTGCCGACCTAAGGTCACCACAAGCAGTGAGTGGCACCTAGCAGTGCATCGCTGCTACCCAAGTCATCGGAATGGATATGAACATCGACATCCCCATCATCGCAACCAGGTACAGATGCATTACAGTCTCTTTGCCGAACTGATATCCGATTGGCCAAGTGTGTCATCACTTGCTTCAATCCAATCTCATGGCTATGACTAAATCAGGTCTAACCTGGGTATGGCCATACATGAAAGTTCCACTAAAGGGGTGGGGAAACCCTAATCATGCAGATATAAAATTTTCTCAAGGCGGAATCTAGGGTTTCCTAGGATCGCATGTATGAACATAGATCAACTTAACAATTTGTATAGATCAACACAAGGATCATACCATTGCCATTGCTTGGATGGCGACTTGGAAGAAGAGGGCGAGCGGCTCTCCTCCAAAGGTGACGCACACAAGGTGAAGATGACTACTCCCTTGGCGTCTTTGTGCTAGCAAAGCTTCAAGGTTTCCCTTCGTGAAGGAGACGAGAGATGTCTCTTGGTTTTGTTCTCTTCTCCTTTGCGTGAAGTCTCACCACACGACACGAGAGAGGTCGAGAGAGGAGAAGATGGCGACGAGAGAAGCGTTGCTCTTCGAACGTGGAGGCGTTCCACATTTTGGAAAACCGATTTCCAAAAATAGCAAGTGCTTCAATGTATGCGATCATGCGTTCACTCCAAGTGAACCGATCGCAAACTTTTTCTCTCCCATTGAACCATGCGTTCATATGATGAACCGGTTCAATTGGATTTGATTCAAAGACCAAATCAAACCAAGCATTGGTCTCGATCAAATTAAACCATAAGGCTCAAGATCTAACCATTCATCTCTTGATGCTCTTGATCTCACCGATCTAGCATCAATTCTCTCGATCGAAGCTTACCGATCTCAAGCCCTAATCAATCAAACATGATCAGACCAGATCTCACTTACAATCAGAGTTTAAACTCCTTTAAACTGAACCAAAATAATTCAGTCCACACGATCTGACATAAGTAAGCCATATCATCAAATTGTGCGACCCTAAGGGTTTCCTTTAAATGTCGGTAACGATAACTTACGTTATCACGATCAGTGAGGGGTATCTAGCAACACATCACTGTCTCCCGATATAAAGGAAAGAGTCTTCCAAAACTACACCCAAACCACAGCACAAGTGTGAACCCAAGTCACTTGACATATGTGTTTCCTTTGCCACTGGATGTTCTTATTGGACAAGCGTGTCAAGCCTGTAATTCCAATATGATGAGAATGATTAGATCAGATGAACATAGTCATCTGGGTATGGCCATACACTTTCTCAGTCATCTCATCCAGGGGGCCCCTATAGAACATCACACTCCAAACAAGGAGACGGCAATCCTATATCTATCACTAGCGCCCTAACATGACTCATGCTCATTATCCAAGATAGTCTATAACCATTATGTTTCAAATGATATTGAACTACCTCAAAACAATGCCAATCATCATTTAGAAACAGAAGTGATCTCAAGTCAGAGGAAATATTGAAGGGTCCCCTTCAAGGGGGAGCGCAGGCAGATAAAACCCCTTTCAAGAGGGGGGCGAACCCTAGAGCATGCGGAAAATGTACTCTTCTAGGGTTTCAATAAAATCGTTTGCATGAACACATATATATGATCAACTTTATATGTATTGCAAAGATCAAGTTTGAGATCTTTTACCATAGCCATGATAAAGGGTGTCGGCTTGGAAGCAAGAGGGCAAGTAAGCACTCCTCCAAAGAAAACACACACTAGATGAGAGATGGCTACCCTTTAGGATCTTCCTTGTGCTAGCAAGAGATCTCCCCAAAGTTCCTTGTCGTGTGTTGATGACGAGATGTGCTTGGCCGAGAGCTACCTTGTCCAAGAGTCCTCCCTTCGTCGAATGAAGGAGACAAGAGAGTAATTGGCAAATTGCGTTGAGGTTTTTCTCATTCAAGTGATGGCGTTACACTTCCAAAAATGGAAGGTTATCAAGCCATGCGACCACTTGAAGAAAAACCGCCCAAGATGCCTTTAAACCTTGAACCATACGTTCACCCATGTGAACCGGTTCAAGCCAATTAGGTTTAACTCAATTCGGTTCAAAAACCCAAATTAAACCAGCCCAAGCCATGGTCTAGATCTCTATGAACCAAACGGTTCAAGATCTAACCGTTCATCTCTTGATGCTCTTGATCTCTTCGATCTAGCATCCATACTCTCGATCGAAGCTTACCGATCTGAAGCCCTAATCAATCAAACATGATCAGACCAGATCTCACTTACAATCAGAGTCTAATCTCCTTTTAACTGAACTAAAACAATTCAGTCCACACGATCTAACTTAAGTAAGCCATATCATCAAATTGTGCGACCCTAAGGGTTTCCTTTAAATGTCGGTAATGATAACTCACGTTATCACAATCAGTGAGGGGTATCTAGCAACACATCACTGTCTCCCGATATAAAGGAAAGAGTCTTCCAAGACTACACCCAAACCACAGCACAAGTGTGAATCATTTCACAAGGCATACATGTTTCCTTTGCCACTGGATGTTCTTATTGGACAAGTGTGTCAAACTTGTAGCTCCAATATGATGAGCATGATTAGATCAGATGAACATAGTCATCTGGGTATGGCCATACACTTTCTCAATCATCTCATATAAGAGGGGCCCCTTTAGAACACCACACTCCTTCCACAAGGAGACGGCAATCCTTTATCTATCACTAGTATCCGAACCTGACTCATGATCATTATCCAAGATAGTCTATAACCATTATCTTTCAAATGATATTGAACTACCTCAAAATAATGACATTCATCATTTAGAAATACAAGTGATCTCAAGTCAAAGGACATGTGCCACTTGATGCAAACAAGGATTATTCACATTGTGACAAGCAATGGAATATCCCAGTAGGGTCTGTCCAGTACATCCAATGTACCCATGAGTCAACATCTTATTCCATGCTCGAAGCATCCTATAAGATTAGAACACATATTAGTCTCAATCATATCAAGGCTGTCTCATGTTCACCAAGATATCTCGACTAAGGACATATAGCCTGTCAGCCTAGCTGAACAGCTTTGAGACATTATTCAGAAGTACACTTATTACAGCAGACAAGGTAACAACCTGAATAATAACCATGCCTTTATAAACACAAAAGTTTATTACATGATACTGCTACAATCCCAAAGGCCTCAAACATTAGCCTTAAGGGCATACCCCAACAATCTCCCACTTGCACTTAATCTAATGGTTGAGAAATCTCAAACCCATATTATTACAGTGCTTCTCATGCTTCTGCTGCGCCAGAGGCTTGGTAAGCGGGTCTGCCAGATTGTCATCTGTATGAACCTTGCATATTTTGATCTCGCCTCGATCAATGATCTCCCGGATCAAGTGAAACCGTCTCTGTATGTGCTTGGACTTCTGGTGCGACCGTGGTTCCTTTGCTTGTGCGATTGCTCCAGTGTTATCACAGAAGATAACCAAAGGATCTGCACTCGAAGGAACGACACCAAGTTCTCTCACGAACTTACGAATCCACACTGCCTCCTTGGATGCTTCCGAGGCTGCAACATACTCGGCTTCTGTTGTGGAATCAGCAACAGTTGACTGTTTGAAACTTTTCCACACCACTGCTCCACCATTCAAGCTAAAAACATAGCCTGATTGCGATCGGAAATCATCCTGGTCCGACTGGAACGAAGCGTCAGTATATCCTTCAATACTGAGTTCTTCCTGACCACCATATATCAAGAACATATCTTTGGTCCTCCGCAGATATTTTAAAATGTTCTTGACTGCAATCCAGTGCGCCACACCTGGATTACTTTGGAATCGACTGGTCACGCTTAACCCGTAAGCGACATCTGGGCGAGTACACAACATCGCATACATAATGGACCCAATAGCCGAAGCATAAGGCGTATTGTCCATTTCATCTTTCTCAGTCTGTGTTTGTGGACACTGACTCCTTGAAAGATTCAGACCATGTCTGACTGGAAGATATCCTCTTTTAGAATTCTCTAAATGGAATCTCTCCAGGACTTTATCGATGTAAGTACTCTGGCACAGCCCGAGAAGCCTCTTAGATCTATCCCGGTAGATCTTCACACCTAATACATAGGCTGTTTCTCCTAGATCTTTCATCTGGAAACATTTTCCTAACCATGCTTTAACAGCATGCAGTTCAGGAATATCATTTCCAATGATTAAGATATCATCGACGTAGTGGACTAGGAATGTAATCACGCTCCCACTAAACCTCTTATATACACACGGGTCATCTTCGTTCTTGATGAAACCAAACTCAGAGATTGATTCATCAAAACGAATATTCCAGCTTCTAGATGCTTGTTTCAGTCCATAAATGGACTTCTTTAACTTGCATATTTTATGACGATCTGATGGATTAGTGAAACCGTCAGGTTGTGTCATATACACATCCTCGTCCAGATTTCCATTAAGGAAAGCTGTCTTCACATCCATCTGCCAGATCTCATAATCGTAATATGCAGCTATCGCGAAAAGAATCCGAATAGACTTAAACATGGCTACAGGTGAGAAAGTTTCATCATAATCTATCCCGTAGATTTGTTTGAAACCTTTCGCAACTAGCCTGCCTTTATAGGTAACCACGTTACCATCCATGTCAATCTTCTTCTTGAAGATCCATTTACAGCCTATAGGGATTACTCCCGGAGGCGGATCAACCAAATCCCAGACTTGGTTATCTGACATGGAGTCCATCTCGGCTCGCATAGCATCAAGCCATCTAGCTGACTCCGGTCCACTGACCGCATCCGCATAAGTGAGGGGTTCATCATTATCAATGATGTAGACTCCGTCATAGCGCTCAGGCTGTCGACGGATCCTTCCCGATCTTCGCGGTTCCCGTGATATCTGAGCCTCAGGTTGTTCAGTAACCTGTTCTACCGGCTCAGGCTCATCCAACTGTGCTTGACTACTTTGTCCTTCATCTGGATTCTCATCCAGCTTTATTTCTCTCCCACTGGCCTCTTGCAGAAGAAATTCCTTCTCAAGAAATATGGCCGTCCGAGCAACAAATACCTTGTTCTCTTTGGGATCGTAGAAATAATAACCCTTAGTTTCCTTAGGGTACCCGACAAATATACATTTCTCAGATCTGCTCTCCAGTTTCCCAGAGGCGAGCTTTTTGACATAAGCCTCGTAACCCCAGATCCTGATAAATGTCAAGCTTGGCTGTTTCCCATACCATAACTCATATGGCGACTTAGAAACTGCCTTGGATGGCACTCGGTTTAGTACCTTTGCAGCTGTTTCCAGTGCAAAACCCCAAAAGGAGTATGGAAGAGTAGCCTGACTCATCATAGAACGAACCATATCAAGTAACGTTCTATTTCTCCTCTCGGACACACCATTCCATTGCGGTGTTCCTGGCGGAGTGAGCTGTGAGATAATCCCACACTCCTTTAGATAGTCAGTAAACGCATGACTTAGGTATTCTCCACCTCGATCAGAATGAAGTGCCTTGATATTTCGGCCTAGCTGATTTTGTACTTCATTCTTGAACTCTTTGAACTTGTCAAAAGATTCACTTTTATGTCTCATCAGATAGACATACCCATACCTACTGAAATCATCAGTAAAGGTAATGAAGTACTGATAGCCACCTCTAGCATGTTTACTAAATGGCCCACACACATCACTGTGTATGAGGTCAAGTAAACCTGAAGCCCTTTGACCTTTATTAGGAAAAGGTGACTTCGTCATTTTACCCATCAAACAAGCTTTGCATGTATCAATCTCCTCATAGGAGAATGATCCCAGCAGTCCATGATCATGCAACCGCTTAATGCGTTTCTCGTTTATATGGCCTAAACGACTATGCCATAGCAAGGTGCTGTCATCAGCATTCTTGGCTTTCTTATTATCAATGTTATGTATAGAACTTTCCATGTCCAACATGTATAACCCATTGTTAATTGAACCAGTTGCATAAACAATATTATCACAAGATAAAACACACTTTGAAATATTGCATTCAAAGGCAAATCCTTTCCTGACAAGAGCAGGAATAGAGATAATATTTTTAGTGATACTCGGTACAAAATAACAATTGTTTAATTCTAATACAATGCCAGATGGTAAAGAAATGAAATAGTCTCCTACAGCAACAGCAGCAACCCGTGCCCCGTTTCCAACGCGTAGGTCTACCTCATGCTGTCCCACCTGCCTTCTTCTCTTGAGTTCCTGTACATTTGAACAAATGTGAACTCCACATGCAGTGTCCAACACCCATGAAATAGAAGAAGATGAAACCATGACTTCCGTCACGTATATACCTGAGCCAGAAGCGATGCTTCCCCTCTTATCTCCTTGGAGCGCTTTACAGTCCTTTTTCCAGTGACCCAGCTGGCCACAGTGGAAACACCTGTTGTCCTTCGACCGCTTCACCTTCTGTTTCAGAGCCTTACTGTAGTTCTTGACAGGGGCCTTGCCCTTCTTCCCCTTCTTCTTGTTCCTAGAAGGAACCAGTAAGACAGAGGTTGAAGGCTTTCCCTTCAGAGTTTCCTCAGTAGTCAAGAGCATATTCAGCAGCTCTGCCGGAGTACAATCGATTTTGTTCATATTAAAGTTAATAATGAACGCATAGAAAGAGGGCGGGAGAGACTGCAGAATTATGTCTACAGCAAGCTCCTGGTTAATGGTATGCCCCAGTTTCTCTAGAGCCTCCTTGTGCCCAATCATCTTGAGCACGTGAGCTCCAACTGGGCTCCCTTCAGCCAGTTTGCTCTGAAAGAAGAGCTTCGTCAGATTATAGCGTTCTGTCCTCGCCTGTGCAGCATACAACATCTTGAGGTTCGCTATAATCTCTATAGCCGACATATCCTCATGCTGACGCTGCAGCGGTGGCGTCATAGACGCTAGCATCAGGCAAGCGACATCAATGCTATCATTGACATGCTTTTCATAGGCTTCACGAACCGCCCTTGCGGCGTTCGCAGCGGGTTGAGGCGGCACTGCCGTCTCGAGGACATACAGTTTCCTCTCTGCCTTAAGAACGATCTTAAGGTGTCCGAACCAGTCAGAGAAGTTCGGCCCAGCAAACTTCTCCCTTTCCAGTAGGGATCGCACATTGAAGCTCATGGTGTTCGTTGCTGCAGGAATCTACAACAATGCAAGAACAGCAAGGTCAGTATCAATGTTCAGAATCAATCCAGGACTTAAGAAAGATTCTTTTTCTCACTATTTTGTCTGACTGAAAAATCCAGTAAACAGTCCGAAAGAGTAACACTCTTTTAGTGAGATGGGATCCAGATTTCATACTTGGTCTCCGCGTCCCGCTCAGGCGAGATAAGATGCACAGAGATGACAAGCATTAATTTCTAGTAGGCTGTCCCAGCCAATCGCCAACCCGTGCGATTCCCCTTCATCTGGGCAATCCAGCAGACTGTGCCAACTGAGTTGGTACAACACAGTCTCTGATCCCACAGATGGCTGCCTCCATGCGCTACCATATGCGCCACATATGTAGCCTACATGGTCAAGCTGACCCGACCTACTCCCTGGACCACCACGTGCTATGCTGAGCAACAAGAAGCGATAAATCCCTTCTCTGTAACACGCAGGTGAAATCCCGCACCGTCTGAAGATAGTTGGACATGCCCACTGAGTGGGTACAACACGGCTCCAACGATAATCAGAACAATGAGGTTTCGCGTCAGAAGGCTTACGAGCTTGATATGTTAGCGTTGGATTTTAACGGTCCTTTTATCTTCTTCACTATCATGCAATTCCTATGGTGATAGCAGAAGATAAACTCATGCAGTTCTAATTATATAAGCAATAAAAAGAAAGCATGGATCTTATGTGGTAAAAGCCCAAAGCCTAAGTAAGACCTTAAGATACTTAAGTCTTCACTTGCTCTTCTAGGGACTTTTGCATCTCATCTGGTCCAACCCAGGGCCCTAGCGCCAAGAGCACCTCAGGTGCGCCACCAGCTGAATGCCCCTCTAGGATGTGTGCCTTTGTGCTCTTGTCTAATCAAATACAATTTGATCTATCTAGACAAGTTTGACTCACAGGTCAATTATACAATCAATGAATTAAAAAGTGATTCGCAGATCACAAAATAATAATTTACCAGGCTCGCAGGCCCCAGCACAGCACACAATAAAAGGGCAACCCACATAAGATGAAATAAACAAGCATCATGGCATCATTCAATCAACATGTGATCCATTACAAAGAAAATAAAATTTTTGAAAACCCCATTGGCATCAATTTTAATTTTCTTATAAGCCCTACAACCTTACAATGGTCCATTGATAGGGATCCACTCATCCAACTAGTCAGATCCTCTGCCCTTGCATGCACCAAGTCCTAACTGACTCGAGTTGACCTAATGGTCAACCATGCATGCGCCAAGGGCTGAACAACCCTCATGAGTTCTGGCAAGCGGGTGTGACCCCGGGCCTAACTCATGTGTGTTCACTGAGTTATCTCAACCAGACCTCGCTACACGCCTAAGATGCAATCGACCTATGGCCACCTCGTGCTTGCGCACAGGTGCCATCTGGTCGATCCATCTAGGCTGTCAGATGGTCTGATCAGACTAGTGGATCTAACTTAGAGGTGACTTTAACCCCATCAACCCATCTAAGGGTTTATAGTAGGCGCCACTTAGATCTAGTGAGGCGCGCAAGATGTAATGAATTTTACAAAGACATTCAACAAGCGCCATCAAGAAACATGCGCCAAGAATCATACAAGTAATAACATGTAGTTTCGCATGTTGACATTAGATCTATCCATTAGCGCAAACATGTGATATCAATCATGCGCCAACATCTAATGACTAGCATGTATTCATGATGATGATAGATCTACAACAATGGCGCAAACATGGATCACTAAAGCAATCATAAGATTCATGCATAACCCGCTCTGATACCAATTGAAGGGTCCCCTTCAAGGGGGAGCGCAGGCAGATAAAACCCCTTTCAAGAGGGGGGCGAACCCTAGAGCATGCGGAAAATGTACTCTTCTAGGGTTTCAATAAAATCGTTTGCATGAACACATATATATGATCAACTTTATATGTATTGCAAAGATCAAGTTTGAGATCTTTTACCATAGCCATGATAAAGGGTGTCGGCTTGGAAGCAAGAGGGCAAGTAAGCACTCCTCCAAAGAAAACACACACTAGATGAGAGATGGCTACCCTTTAGGATCTTCCTTGTGCTAGCAAGAGATCTCCCCAAAGTTCCTTGTCGTGTGTTGATGACGAGATGTGCTTGGCCGAGAGCTACCTTGTCCAAGAGTCCTCCCTTCGTCGAATGAAGGAGACAAGAGAGTAATTGGCAAATTGCGTTGAGGTTTTTCTCATTCAAGTGATGGCGTTACACTTCCAAAAATGGAAGGTTATCAAGCCATGCGACCACTTGAAGAAAAACCGCCCAAGATGCCTTTAAACCTTGAACCATACGTTCACCCATGTGAACCGGTTCAAGCCAATTAGGTTTAACTCAATTCGGTTCAAAAACCCAAATTAAACCAGCCCAAGCCATGGTCTAGATCTCTATGAACCAAACGGTTCAAGATCTAACCGTTCATCTCTTGATGCTCTTGATCTCTTCGATCTAGCATCTATACTCTCGATCGAAGCTTACCGATCTGAAGCCCTAATCAATCAAACATGATCAGACCAGATCTCACTTACAATCAGAGTCTAATCTCCTTTTAACTGAACTAAAACAATTCAGTCCACACGATCTGATTTAAGTAAGCCATATCATCAAATTGTGCGACCCTAAGGGTTTCCTTTAAATGTCGGTAACGATAACTCACGTTATCACAATCAGTGAGGGGTATCTAGCAACACATCACTGTCTCCCGATATAAAGGAAAGAGTCTTCCAAGACTACACCCAAACCACAGCACAAGTGTGAATCATTTCACAAGGCATACATGTTTCCTTTGCCACTAGATGTTCTTATTGGACAAGTGTGTCAAACTTGTAGCTCCAATATGATGAGCATGATTAGATCAGATGAACATAGTCATCTGGGTATGGCCATACACTTTCTCAATCATCTCATATAAGGGGGGCCCCTTTAGAACACCACACTCCTTCCACAAGGAGACGGCAATCCTTTATCTATCACTAGTATCCGAACCTGACTCATGATCATTATCCAAGATAGTCTATAACCATTATCTTTCAAATGATATTGAACTACCTCAAAATAATGACATTCATCATTTAGAAATACAAGTGATCTCAAGTCAAAGGACATGTGCCACTTGATGCAAACAAGGATTATTCACATTGTGACAAGCAATGGAATATCCCAGTAGGGTCTGTCCAGTACATCCAATGTACCCATGAGTCTACATCTTATTCCATGCTCGAAGCATCCTATAAGATTAGAACACATATTAGTCTCAATCATATCAAGGCTGTCTCATGTTCACCAAGATATCTTGACTAAGGACATATAGCCTGTCAGCCTAGCTGAACAGCTTTGAGACATTATTCAGAAGTACACTTATTACAGCAGACAAGGTAACAACCTGAATAATAACTATGCCTTTATAAACACAAAAGTTTATTACATGATACTGCTACAATCCCAAAGGCCTCAAACATTAGCCTTAAGGGCATACCCCAACAAATATGCCACTTGTTTGCATATAAGGATTATTCACATTGTGACAAGCAATTGAACATCCTAAGTAGGGTCTGTCCAGTACATCCAATGTACCCATGAGTCTACATCTTATTCCATGCTCGAAGCATCCTATAAGATTAGAACACATATTAGTCTCAATCATATCAAGGCTGTCTCATGTTCACCAAGATATCTCGACTAAGGACAAAACTGCATGTCAGCCAAGCTGAACAGCATTGAGACATTATTCAGAAGTATACATATTGCAGCAGATGATGTAACAACCTGAATAACAACCATTGCCTTTATAAACATAGAGTTTATACATGATACTGAAATAATCCCAAGGCCTCAAACATTAGCCTTAAGGCATACCCCAATAATACACTTTCAGTCATAGAACCATAGAGAAGCTCCATGGATATCATGCTTCCCTTAGGAAGGGGCAAATCTTATGTTTGTTCATTGTCCTTCTCATATGGGTCGTGACATGCTCAATGACAACCGTAATTACCCCCCAACTACGGTGAGGTGTTAGGTTTTATCAAAGCATGTCCCTAACCGTATAGAATGGCCAATGACCTCAAGTCAAGGGATCAATGCATCTCCTATCACTTGTGAGGATAATTTGTGACACCAAGTCATTGCCTCACAGCGGGTCGGTCCAGTATATCTACCACTGATATACCTATATGTCTGCGTTAGCACCTCATGCCTAACCAGCCCATATTCCAGTCTCACAAGTACTAGAGTTGTCCCATATCCACTCAGGTACATCGACTAGGGACAATCATTTGAGCACAGATCCAATCTATCTCCAAGGACATTATCATATAAGTACATGATCGCAGATGTAAACAAATAATGATAATGACAATGCCAGTATGATATAAATATCAGTATCAAGTAGTACAATAATGGACCAAAACTAGGTCCTAGGGCATATACACCAACAGGTTGAAGAATTACAATAAGCCATAATTTCTAAGGATCATAAATTGAAGAGAAAGAAAAAGTTCTACTTACAACACGGCTGTAATAAAAATTATAGCCGTAATTTTGCTCCAGAACTCGCGATGAACAGTAGCGGCAACACTTCTTTCGTTGATTTCTCCTCAAATCGATCTCCTTTCAATCTGAAACTTCTGGAGTATGTTCTTCTCCTCCAGGCGTAGCTTCCCTTCAAATTTGATGGTCAGAGATGCTCTGTACACTTCGCAGTAGCAAAACCTAGGGCAGTAGTGAAGATTGCGATTTCTCTCTCAATGATGGATCAAAATTAGGGCCTTCAGTGTGATGATGTTCCTCTTGTTCTCTAAAGTATTTCCCCTTTTTACAGATCTCAAATTGTTGGTCTAAATCGTCCGCAATCCTCCGCGCAAAAATCGGGCTTCAATTTGACCGGGAAAATCGACCGCCTGGATTGTAATTACGGCCGTAATTTTGATTATGGTAGTGCTGTATTTCATTCTGTGAAGAATCTGAAAAGAAACACATGCCGTGAAAACAACCACGGCAGTGTCGTGATCGTACAAAATATTCTGTAAGAAAATCACCCGACATTACGGCCCGTAATATACATTACGGTAGTGCCATAAAAACTGCAAGACTCTCTAGTCGGAAATCAACCCAAATTACGGTGGCCCGTAATATAGATTACAGTAGTGCCGTAAAATCTATAAAACTTTATGTACAGAAATTGACCCAAGTTACAGCAGTGCTCGGAAATTACGGCAGTGCTCAGAAATTACGGCAGTGCTCGATAATTACGGCAGTGCTATGGTTTATTCTGTAGATTCAGTAAAACCACGGTACCGTAATCTTAATTACGACCCTGCCGTATTTTTGGTCTGAAGCTTCGATCTTCATGAAATTTGACATGTAATCTTCTCTTGGTGATGGGAATTCATTTATGCGTCTGAATTGCTTGAAAACGCTTAAAATAATGCCTTTTACCTAAAAAGTATCAAAAACCTAAAAAGGTGTAGATTCTGTAATATTTTATAAATAAGGCATGAAAATAAGTAAAAGAGCATAGATATGACACAAAAGACCTACCAAATGACACAAAATATACTATGAATTTTCGTGTCATCAAATACATAAGGCTCAAACTTTGCTTGTCCAAAAACTGATCAAAGGAATAAACTTCTAAAATATAATCGCCAACAAAAGAATTCACCAATTGCTTCATAAAATTTCAAATAAACATAACATCTTCTGAATTCATGATGATATGTTTATTTAAAGAAACAGTATGCATCAGTATGCACCCACACAAGGTGCTCAATATCAACATAATATCAATTATTATACAACCCAATCGAATCAATATCAGAAAAAAAATTCAAACCCAGAATTTATCAATACAACCCAATCGAATCAATATCAGAACAAATTCAAAATTTATCAATATAACCCAATCGAATCATGAGAGAATTAAACAAAAGCAAGGTAAGATAGCATCGGCGGACATAAGAAGTTTGAAGGAGTTATCCTTCCCTATAAACTCATAGAGCTCTACTTGTCCGCATCAGATCCAATCTCCTCCGTGTCCTCGGGGGCTGCATCCATATGATCGTCGTGCTGTCCCCCTGGTCTCCACCATGGTCTCCTCCATAGACTCCACCTCTCCTGCTATCCTCGAATCTGAGCCGGTCATAGAGGAAATTCCCCATCTCCTCCATATAGTTGCCAAGTTCCTCCACATCATGGTGAATATGCTCCATAGAGTCAGACATTCTTCCCATGGAATCAAGCATTCTTCCCATGTCCTGATGGTACACCTCAGCAGAAAGAGACTAGAAACTGGGGTCGAATGCACTAGCCCATCCTCTCTCAGTAGTATGGCGTGAGGAAGCCGAAGATCAGTGTGAAGGTGACTCTGCAGCTCCATGAGACGGTGGATCCATACCCATACAGAATGGGTCATCTCTACCACCCCAGGTGGGTGGTGGCAGTACGGTGTCCAAAGGAGGTGTGAAAACAGCCTCAGCAACACTAGGTGACAGTTTCCAGTTGGCTTGGTCTTTAACTGTTATCTTCTCAGTATGAGGTAGGGGCAATGTGGGAGCCCCTGGTCCAAGGAACAAATAGTAGACATCACCTTCTCTAACAATCATCCTCATGGCAATGCAAGATTCGATGTCCAATCTTGCATTCCCTTTAGCAACTTCAACTCCACAGGGCTCAACATTCAGATGAAGGGCTATAGAAGTAATCAACCCTCCTATCAAAATTGCTCCTTTCTTTTCCCTAGCAACTTTGTCCATGTGCTTGATCAAGAAGAAGGCCACATAGACTAGGTACACATGCAACATCCCCCATAAGAAGTAAAGCTCAGATTGACGAACCATGCCGTCACTATCACCACGCCCAAATATTGTGTGTGCTAAAACTCTGTGGGCATACTTAATACAAAGATTTGAAATCCTTGAAGCTCTAGCTGAAACTACAGAAAAGTGGATCTTAGATGTGATCTGGTTCCAAAATACATTCTCAATGAACCCAACTGGCACTTGAGTATATCCTCCTGATGCTAGGTGAAAAATAGACCAAATGTCTCTCAAAGTAAGCTTCCTCTCTATGTTCGCCATGCGGAAAGTGATTTCCCCATCAGCATGGCCATTAGTGAATTCTTGGAGCTCCATGTCCATGCTACTAAGGAATTCTAGCACCAAAGGTAGATAAGTGGGTGGTGTCATCTAAAAGAATTTCTTGGCCCTTATTAGATCAAACATCCAGAAAACATCTTCATAGAGCCCTAGTACTTCCAATGTACGCCGATCTGCATATTTAGTATTCACAACTCTCCTGGCTACCAATTGGTTGTACCTGGCTTCTTGAATCTCATCCGTAAAAATGATACCATAGGGATTTGGGGATGATGAAGACTCAGCTGGTCCTTTGCCCCTCTTCTTTGAAACTACTTGTTTGGTTTTGGGTGCCATTCTGAATACAAGTCATAATGGAAACTTTGAAAGCTGGAAACAGAACTCATAGTTTCACCGAATGAACAGAGTTGTGTAGATTCTGAATGAGGCTTCCAAATCTAAACTTCTATTCTGGAATCAAGGCTTCAAATGCCTCAGGATGGTTCCTCTACACCTGGAAAGAACCTAGGAAGCAAACAATAGGTCTAACAAAGCTTAAATCGGCAAAAATCAAATAGGGCAGAAGCTGGGCAGAACAGGCAGCACAAGCGGCGGCTGTAACTCATTCAAGGCTCAAAATCAATTCAAAACCAGTCAAAATCATCAGAAATTACACTAGGAAGGTTCGCCGGTGATCAAAGAAACAAATGCGAGCAAAAATTTCAGAAATCAACTGAGAAACGAGAGAAAACGAGAAAGAGGCAAAAATCATGCATAAACTCACCAAATCGAGCAGATCGGTGTAGAGAGTACCAAATCGATGGCCGGAGTTGGACGGGAAGGGTCGCCAGTGAGCCCTGAAGGCAAGGGAAGGTCAGAAACCGAAGGTCGGCACGAGAGCAAGCGAAATCGAGAGCAAAAGCCCAAAACACGGTCTGAAATACCCTAAAAATCGCACAAAAATCACATGGGCCAGATAGAATTACGATCGTAATATATCTTACAGCAGTGCCGTAATGTGTTCAGTTCGAAAAACACGGGTCGTAATAACTATACGGCAGTGCCGTAAACTTCTGAAAACTCTTGGGTCGAAAATTAGCCGTAATTACGGCACCATAAAACCGGTTACGATAGTACCGTAAAAACGAGCAGATTTTTTTTTACAAAATAAAATGAAAATCAACACAAAATACGGCACGTGAACATGTTTACGGTGCTACCGTAATATGAGCCAAATCTTGGAAACTTTCTATATGAAAATTACATGAAATTACGGCCCGTGGAAATCATTATGATAGTGCCGTAAAAGTGATAAAACTTTCTGGTTGAAAATAGACCAAAATTACGGCCCGTAATTTTCATTACAGTGGTGCCATATTTTCATACCAAACTCGATTTTACCTACAAAAAGAGAAGAAAAAATAACTCTAGAAATAAACTAAAATAAAAGAAACTAAGCTAAGTAAGAGTGCTTGTGTTGCCTCCCAAGAAGCGCTAATATAAGGGTCATTGGCTTGACCATTCTGCACTCAGATTTGATCGTGGTGGTGCCTTCAGTTGCCATTCTGATTTCTCTTTGTTTTGTTCACCACTTCTGAATACATTAGGCTTATTCAAGAAACAATGTCCAACTTTACCCAGGAACTTTTTTCCTTTATTAAGCCGTTTCAATCTTTTCTTCTTTTCCATCTTCTTTCTTTTCTTTTCAACCTTTAAATCAGATTTCTCCTGAAATTCTTCATTCCCACACTCAAGAGAGATGTTTCTTTCAAAATTAGAGGGTTCATCATGTTGGGATACCCCGGGGATATTTTACAAAATTTTAGAGATGCAAACACATTGCACAGCGGAAGAATATCCCCGAAACAGACCGGTCCCAAAAACCCAATGAAGATCACATGCGAGAGAGTCGACACGATGAGATAGAAGATACCTTGAGCAAGGCGAGGCTGATGTCGTAGTAGGCGCCCAAGCGTTCGCCCTCTGCAGTTTCACAAACACGGATCACCTCGAGTCCTCTTCTTCCACGCCCGATGCTAGCCTCGGGAAGAAGATCCAAGCCTTAGGAGAGCCCTCCAAGAAACTTGCGCCACCACCAAAGGGAGAAGCACCAAGAGCAAGGAGGAAGAAGGAGATGCCGCCAAGTTCAACTTCACCTTGCGCCAAGGAGAAGAGGAAGAGGATCACTTGCGGCTTGATGGAAGAAAGAAGGAAGTTGCGCCCTTGTCCCTTGCTTTCGCCCTCTTGATGATGCTCACGCCTCCAAGGAATAAGTGTCATGAGAGGGGCGGCTAGGGGGGTTATTTATAGGGCAAGGGGCGCCTAAAACATGGCTACAATTAAGCCAAGTGGGCGGCTAGGAGAAGAAGGAGGGAATCAAGTCCTAATCTAATTAGGACTTAAGTGGGCGGTTTGATCAAGATTTAAATCAAGTCCTAATCCAATTAGGACTCCAATTATTTATTTAATTAATTAAATCCTAATCCAATTAGGACTCTAATTAATTTAAATAAATCAGTCCATTAGATCCCACAAAAATAGGACTCTAATTAATTAATTAATTAGCCCCTATTTTATCTCACATGATTAATTAAAATCACATGAGGCATAGGCGCTAACCCTAGTCTAACTAGGGTTAAGCATGCGCCTGCCCTCTTCTTCTCCTTAAGCCCATTAAGCCCAACTTTTCAATGGGCCCAGCCCAATGTCTATTATGCATGTTAACCAAGCCCTTGGATCCAATCCAATTTAACCCAAGGTCAAATTAGGCTAACCATGGTTAATATGCCATAAATGGAAGTTGGCCCCAATAAATTTCTTCCATCTCATCAGGCCCATTGGCGCTGATGAAATCTCCAAAATAGATCCGAGTTATCCAATAACTCGATCATAAGGCTTCCCGATCAATACGAGAACTCGAGTATCAAGGTGTGCGACCCTGTAGGTTCCTCTGACGTTGGCAGTGCTGACCTATGGTCACCACAAGCAGTGAGTGGCACCTAGCAGTGCATCGCTGCTACCCAAGTCATCGGAATGGATATCGACATCGACATCCCCATCATCGCAACCAGGTACAGATGCATTATAGTCTCTTTCCGAACTGATATCTTATTGGTCAAGTGTGTCATCACTTGCTTTTATCCAATCTCATGGCTATGACTAAATCAGGTCTAACCTGGGTATGGCCATACACTTTCAGTCATAGAACCATAGAGGATCTCCATGGATATCATGCTTCCCTTAGGAAGAGGCAAATCCTATGTCTATGCATTGACCTTCTCATATGGGTCGTGATATGCCCAATGACAACCGTTATTACCTCTCAACTACGGCAAGGCATTAGGTTGTATCAAAGCATATCCCTAACCATATAGAATGGCCAATGACCTCAAGTCAAGGGATCAATGCATCTCCTATCACTTATGAGAATAACTCGTGACACCAAGTTATTGCCTCACAGCAAGTCGGTCCAGTATATCCACCACTGATATACCCATATGCCTGCGTTAGCACCTCGTGCCTAACTAGCCCATATACCAGTCACACAAGTACCAGAGTTGTCCCATATCCACTTAGGTACATCGACTGGGGAAAATCATTTGAGCACAGATCCAATCTGTCTTTAGGGACATTATCAAGTAAGTACATATTCGCAGATGTAGACAAACATAGATAATGACAATGCCAGAATGATATATATAAAATATCAATGTTAAGTAGTACAAATAATGGACCAAAACTAGGTCCTAGGGCATATACACCAACACATCAAATAAATTGTGCACATCACTAACAACATTATCTATTACATCAATACTACAACATGATCCTGAATATGATGCTTTTTTTAATAAATCTGTTAAATCAAACTTGATTATATTTTCACAAATATCAAATGTGATTTTTCCTTCCTAACATCAATGACTGCTCCGGCGGTGGCTAAAAACAGTCTACCAAGGATAATTGGGTTTTTAGAACGTTCCTTCATTTCTAACACTACAAAATCCGTGGGTATAAAATACTTACCTATTTGAACTGGAACATTTTCTAAAATACCAACTGGATACTTTACCGATGAATCATCGAGTTGCAAAGATATTGAAGTTGGTTTGAGCTCTCCCCCGTCTAATTTCCTGCAAATAGATAATTGCATTAGGCTTACACTAGCACCAAGATCACATAAGGCTTAGTCAAAAGCTATACTCCCAATTGAACAAGGAATAGAGAAACTACCTGGATTTTTTAATTTTGGCGGCAACTTGTTTTGGATGATGGCACTACACTCCTCAGTTAATGCCACGGTGCCATAGTTATATATCTTTCTTTTATTGGACAAAATTTCTTTTAAAAACTTAGCATAAGTGGGCATTTGAGATAAAGCTTCAGTAAATGGAATGTTAATATAAAGCTTTTTCAAGACATCAAGAAATTTCCCAAATTGCTTATCTAACTTGGCCTGCAGTAGTCTCTGGGGAAAAGGTATAGGTGGCCTATAAGGTGCTGGTGAGCTAGGTCCAGAAACATCAATCTTACATGGCTCGTTACCTTTAGGTTCATCACCCTTATGAGGTGGCGAACTAGCATGGGACTGCACATGAGCAGGTTGTGTTTCTAAGCCTGATTCATTGCTAAGGTCTATGTTGGGCTCTTCCTCCTTATCATCTAATCTACCCTTTGGTTCATCCAATTGTTTTTCACTCTTAGTTGTGATAGCATTACAATGCTCCCTAGGGTTTGGTTTAGGTTTAGCAGGCAATTTCCCTAGGGGTCTATAGGATGTGCTAGCCTGTTGTGCTATCTGGTTCTCTAGAATTTTATTATGTGCAGTCAAAGATCCTACCTGAGAAGTAAGCTGATTAACTATTCCCTTAAGATCCTTAATTTCCTTACTCTGATTTGTCATGAGCTGATTTTGATTGCCCAAAAATTTTTCAAGCATGGACAATACACTAGAATTCTAGGGCTGATTTTGATTTTGATTTCTCTGTTGGTATCCTCTTTCCTCATTCTATCCCCTTACATTATTACTACTTTTCCAAGATAGATTTGGATGATTCCTCCATCTAGGGTTATAAGTATTAGAATAGGGATCATTATTTTGTCTACCTTGATTATATCCCCCTATAGCATTTACATGTTCTATACCCTGATCAGCAATAACTTTACACTCCTCAGAATAATGCCCATGATTACCACAAATTTCACAGATAACAGAAGATGAAATTATAACAGTTTGCATTTGAAAAGAATCAAACCTATTGCACAAAGAATCTACCTTTTCAACCAAAGTGCGCCAGTTATCATTTTCATTCTTACCATGAGGCCGATATATCACTCCTCTCTCTATAATCCACTGGTTATGGTTCAGCGCCATCTCCTCAAGCAAGGTGAAAACATCATCAATGGTCTTGTTTATGAGGGCTCCTCCTACAACTGCATCAACAGTCAGGCAGGTATTATAAAGTAAACCATTATAAAATTTATGAATTAAAACCCATTTTTCAAGGCCATGGTGAGGACACTTCCGCTGTAACTCATTGAAATGCTCCCATGCTTCGCTAAAAGACTCGCCATCCCACTGCACAAAGCTTGTAATCTGGTTCCTTAACTGGATTGTCTTGCTGGGTGGAAAGTACTTCATCAAGAAAGCATTAGACAATTGATCCCATGTAGTGAAGGTACCAGTAGGTTGAAATTGCAGCCAAGGGCATGCTCGGTCCCTGAGAGAAAAAGGAAACAATCTAAGCTTTAATGCATCACTGGAAACTGCATTAATTTTAATAGTATCACAATTCAAGAAATAAAGCAAGATGTTGGTTAGGATCTTCAAGTGGAGTTCCTCCAAATTGATTTTTCTAGATCATAGATAGGAAAGCAGGCTTGATTTCAAAGTTATTAGCCTCTATCGCTGGTCTAGCAATGCTAGAATGTATCTCCTGGGAATTAGGGGCTACATAGTCCCTAAGTGATCTTCTGTCTGCCATGACTACTTCTTCCTCCTACCTTTCTTCAAATCTGAGTTTCCTGCGGTGTCACGCCTAGAATTAGGGTAATAAAATTTTTACTAAAATACATGCGAGTCAACGCTTGACTTGCACCCAAGCATGCCCACGCAGGGAGTAAGTGGTTGAACCACCAATCTGGACGTGACCGGTAGGAGTCCATCCTCGACGCACTCCTCAGCCTATCCCAAATGACCACCTGTCTGCTCGTCTCGATGAGATGGAGATCGCTACGCATCTCCCCAAGGACCGCTGCACGAACCAACTCCAACGTGCAGACTCGACGCCGGTGCAGCGCGCGTACGAGTCCGGTACACCGGAAAAGAAACATACCGCACGTAGGCGGTGGCGCACACTTGCGCAAGACACAGCGTCGTGCAAGACACCGGGCACACGCCCTAACTCTGACCAGACCGCACACAAGCGGCTGAACTCACCTCTCGCCTGAAAAGGGGATGTCTCGTAGACGTCCAACACAACAATCCGGCAGATGCCGGGCACCATCACACAAGGCCGGCGCACTTGACCGGAGCGCGGAGAGGGGCGAGGAGACGCTGACCGAGTTCTAAGAGTTTTGTTAATCTCAGGGTCTAGGAGAACTAGAGGTCCTAATCTAATATTCCTGCGCATGCACAAGTAGATAGATCAAATAAACTCAAAATATGCAGAAAAGTATAGAAAGCAGAATTAATTTTAGATTTAGAAGATTCCTAAAGAAAAATAAAATAAAAAAAATAGAAAGAAAACAAAAGCCTAGTCTAACAGTACTATCAATATCTTTGATATTAAAAAAACCAAGGTCCCCGGCAACGATGCCAAAAACTTGTTGTGTCCGTAAGTGCACAGATACTCGAAGTAATAATTAAGATATCGAACCACAGAGACCTCGTTTGCTAAGTACCAAAGAATTGATTTCTTATTAGCAAGGCAATCGAATGTGATGTAAGTGAAATTCGGAAAGAACACGAAATCAGAGAGAGAAAAGCTGGGACTAGAGTTTCTTCCACCTAAATTTCTATGACTAGAAGGAAATAAGCACATCGTCAGTCAACTCTTATTATGATAAAGATATAATTTACTTTATCAAGAAATCATCTCGCTTTCACGCAGACAATTTATAAAGAATCAATCCTCACTTTCACGCAAGATTAATTCAATGCTAAAGATAAGTAAATCATTGACAAAGAAATCAAAGATCACTTTCATGCATCCAATCTCTATGTCAAACATCTCAAGTGAAAACTAAATACTTTCATACTTTAGTTTCACAGGTTCTACTTAAGGTTCTCCAACGATACGATACTTAATTTCTTACAATATCTTCATGTTTAATTCAATAATTCATCCTAGATCAGATTATCAACAAGGCAATAAACTTATAAAATCTAGAAATAACAACAAACCTAATTTCTTACGATGTGTTCCTAAATCACAATTTTAGGGTTCCAAGTTCTCGCAAGTCACTTTTTAGTCCATATCACAAAAACTCCAATACATTCTGATAAGATGAAACTAGAAAGAAGTAAAGGCAATCATCACTTAAGCAGAATTATCATAACAAAAGTTCCCTAACGAAATAAGGTTTATCTAGTCATTATGAAATTAAGGGGATTACACCCCCCATGTCCCAAAAAGTGTTTAAGCTAGCATGGTTGAAGAATTACAATAAGCCATAATTTTGAAGGATCAAAGATTGAAGAGAAAGAGGAAGTTCTACTAACAACACGGCTGTAATGAAAATTACAGCCGTAATTTTGCTCCAGAACTCGCGATGAACAGTAGCGGCGACACTTCTTTCATTTATTTCTCCTAAATCGATCTCTTTTTGCTCTGAAACTTCTGGAGTATGTTCTCCTCCTCTAGATGTAGCTTCCCTTCAAATTTCACGGTCGGAGATGCTCTGTACACTTCACAGCAGTGAAACCTAGGGTGGCAGTGAAGATTGCGATTTCTCTCTCAGTGATGGATCAAAATTGGGGCTTTCAGTGTGATGGTGTTCCTCTTGTTCTCTGGGTATTCCCCTTTTGACCTGGAAAATCGATCGCCTGGGTTGTAATTACGGCCGTAATTTTGATTACGACAGTGCCGTATTTCATTCTGTGAAGAATCTAAAAAGAAACACATGCCGTGAAAACAACCACGGCAGTGCCGTGATCGTGCAAAATATTCTGTAAGAAAATCACCCGACATTATGGCCCGTAATATACATTACAGTAGTGCCACAAAAACTGCAAGACTCTCTGGTCGGATATCAACCCAAATTACGGCCCGTAATATGGTTTACGGTAGTGCTGTAAAATCTGTAAAACTTTCTGTACAGAAATCGATCCAAATTACGGTAGTGCATGGAAATTACGGTAGTGCCATGGTTTATTCTATAGATTCAGTAAAACCACGGTACCGTAATATTGATTATGGCCCTGCTATATTTTTGGTCTGAAGCTCCGATCTTCATGAAATTTGACATGTAATCTTCTCTTGTTGATGGGAATTCATCTATGCATCTAAATTGCTTGAAAATGCTTTAAAATAATGCCTTTTACCTGAAAATGATTAAAAAAATCAGAAAAAGGTGTAGATTCCGCAATATTTGATAAATAAGGCATGAAAATAAGCAAAAGAGCATGGATATGACAGAAAAATACCTATCAAATGACACAAAATATACTATGAATTTTTGTGTCATCAATGAACCACCACCAGTGGTCATTTGAGAGAGGTATCCCTTCTAGGGCGGCAGATAAGTATGAAGTAGATGCTTTAATCTCCCTAATTGCAAGTTAGATTCCTTAACCAAGAGGATAAATTCCTTTACAATCAACTCTACTAAATCTAATGTTGTATCTTGTGAGTTGTGGAATTACAGGACATGCTGGTCATGAATGTTAATTGGGGAGCAGTCAATTCATCCAGAACCCTCAGGAACAGATGAATGGTGTTGGAAATATTAACCCTTTGAATAACCCATACATACAACCCAGGATGGTGCAATCACTCTAATTTCTCATATCGGACCACCAACCAGTACAAGTTCCATAATCAAACTTCAAGCAACCTCCAGACTTCCAGGCCGGAACTTACACTCCCCCCACAAAAGTCAAATTTAGAGTCTCTCCTTAAGACTTTTGTAGTGACACATATCAAACAAAACAAAGAAGTTAATGAGACCCTGAAACAGGTTATATCAGGGATGGATGCCTTAGATACTCACAACAAGATGTTGGAAACCCAGTTAGCCCAGCAAGCTAGCTCATCAACTAGACCTTTTGGAAAACTTCCATCTCAGCCTGAGGTCAATCCGAGGGAGTATTGCAATGCAATCTCAACAAGAACTGGAAAGCAACTTGAGGACCCTAAGATGCCCAAAAATGAAGAGCAAGTGCAGAAACCTAAAGTTCCACAAACTGTTGGGGTATGCCCTTAAGGCTAATGTTTGAGGCCTTGGGATTATATCAGTATCATGTATAAACTCTTTGTTTATAAAGGCAATGGTTATTATTCAGGTTGTTACATCATCTGCTGCAATATGTATACTTCTGAATAATGTCTCAATGCGGTTCAGCTTGGCTGACATGCAGTATTGTCCTTAGTCGAGATATCTTGGTGAACATGAGACAGCCTAGATATGATTGAGACTAATATGTGTTCTAATCTTATAGGATGCTTCGAGTATGGAATAAGATGTAGACTCATGGGTACATTGGATGTACTGGACAGACCCTACTAGGATATTCAATTGCTTGTCACAATGTGAATAATCCTTGTATGCGAACAAGTGGCATATTTCCTCTGACTGGAGATCACTTGTGTTTCTAAATGATGATTGTCATTGTTTTGAGGTAGTTCAATATCATTTGAAACATAATGGTTATAGACTATCTTGGATAATGATCATGAGTCAGGTTAGGACACTAGTGATAGATATAGGATTGCGGTCTCCTTGTTTAAAGGAGTGTGATGTTCTAATGGGGCCCCCCTTTGGATGAGATGATTGAGAAAGTGTATGGCCATACCCAGATGACTATGTTCATCTGATCTAATCATTCTCATCATATTGGAGTTACAGGCTTGACATGCTTGTCCAATAAGAACATCCAGTCGCAAAGGAAACATGTATGCCTAGTGAAGTGGATTCACACTTGTGCTGTGGTTTGGGTGTAGTCTTGGAAGACTCTTTCCTTTATATTGGGAGACAGTGATGTGTTGCTAGATACCCCTCGCTGATCGTGATAACGTAAGTTATCGTTACCAACATTTAAAGGAAACCCTTAGGGTCGCACAATTTGATGATATGGCTTACTTAAGTCAGATCGTGTGGACTGAATTGTTTTGGTTCAGTTTAAAGGAGTTTAAACTCTGATTGTAAGTGAGATCTGGTCTGATCATGTTTGATTGATTAGGGCTTGAGATCCGTAAGCTTCGATCGAGAGTATTGATGCTAGATCTGTTGGGGTATGCCCTTAAGGCTAATGTTTGAGGCCTTGGGATTCTTTCAGTATCATGTATAAACTCTTATGTTTATAAAGGCAATGGTTGTTATTTAGTTTGTTACATTGTCTGCTGCAATAAGTGTTCTTCTGAATAATGTCTCAAAGCTGTTCAGCTAGGCTGACATGCTACATGTCCTTAGTCGAGATATCTTGGTGAACATGAGACAGCCTTGATATGATTGAGACTAATATGTGTTCTAATCTTATAGGATGCTTCGAGCATGGAATGAGATGTAGACTCATGGGTACATTGGATGTACTGGACAGACCCTATTGGGATATTCAGTTGCTTATCACAATGTGAATAATCCTTGTTTGCTACAAGTGGCACATGTCCTCTGACTTGAGATCACTTGTGTTTCTAAATGATGATTGTCATTATTTTGAGGTAGTTCAATATCATTTGAAACATAATGGTTATAGACTATCTTGGATAATGATCATGAGTCAGGTTAGGACACTAGTGATGGATATAGGATTGCCGTCTCCTTAATTGGAGTGTGATGTTCTAAAGGGGCCCCCCTGGATGAGATGATTGAGAAAGTGTATGGCCATACCCAGGTGACTATGTTCATCTGATCTAATCATGCTCATCATATTGGAGCTACAGGCTTGACACGCTTGTCCAATAAGAACATCCAGTGGCAAAGGAAACATGTATGCCTTGTGAAATAGATTCACACTTGTGCTGTGGTTTGGGTGTAGTCTTGGGAGACTTTTTCCTTTATATCGGGAGACAGTGATGTGTTGCTAGATACCCCTCACTGATCGTGATAACGTAAGTTATCGTTACCGACATTTAAAGGAAACCCTCAGGGTCGCACAATTTGATGATATGGCTCACTCATGTTAGATCGTGTGGACTGAATCGTTTTGATTCAGTTTAAAGGGATTTAAACTCTGATTGTAAGTGAGATCTGGTCTGATCATGTTTGATTGATTAGGGCTTGAGATCGTTAAGCTTTGATCGAGAGTGTTGATGCTAGATTGGTGAGATCAAGTGCATCAAGTGATGAACGGTCAGATCTAGAACCTTAGGGTTTAATTTGATCTGGACTAATGGCTTGGGTTGATTTTGATTTGGTTTTTAAACCAAATGCAATTGAACCATGGCTTGGTTCAAAGAGGAGCGATCGGTTCACTTGGAGTGAACACATGGATCGCATGAACGCATGGAGTTAAGGGCTTTCCATATTTGGAAGTCGGTTTTTCCCATTATAGAAAAACGTCTCCACGTTTGAGGAAAACGTCTCCACGTTTGAGGAAAATGTCTCCACTTCGGTTTCGTGACTTCCTCTTGCCTCTTCCTCTCGATGAGACACTCTTGCAAAAGGTGGTTAACGTAGGAGAGAGTTCGGCCAAGAGAGTCTTCATCCATCATTCCCTTCCATTCGACAAGATAAACCTTGGAGACTTGCTAGCACAAGGAACGCCAAGGGAGTAGGCGATCTTCATCTTGTGTGTGAACTCTTTGGAGGAGATCAACGTTGCTCTCTCTTCTTCCAAATCGCCATCCAACGCAAATGGCTATGGTATGAATCCAAACATTATTTAAGTTGATCATATGTTCTTGCGAAAGATCATTTGAAACCCTAGATTCCGCTATGAAAGTTTTATGCGCCACCTGATTAGGGTTTCGCTCCCCCTTGAAGGGGACTCTTCAATTGGTATCAGAGCCATGGTTGTCGTTTGATTCATATGATTGCTTAAGGTGATCCATGTATGCGTTTATGTTTAGATCTAATACTTCTCATCTTGCGAAAAATACTAGATGAATGTATTTTACCTTGTGGCGCATGTATGAGATTAACTCATGTTAGCGCATGTATGATGCTCACATAGTTGCGCTTGTAATGTTGTAGTTTTTCTTAAAACTTGAACACATGCGCGCCCATCATTAGATCTAAGCGCCTGCTTTAAACCCTTAGACGGGTTGATAGGGTTGAAATCATCCTCTAGGTAAGATCCAACCAGTCTGATCAGACCATCTGACAGCCTAGATGGGTCGACCAGATGGCACCTGTGCGCAAGCACGAGGTGGCTATAGGTCGACTGCAGACAGGTGTGTAGCGAGGTCTGGTTGAGACAACCAGTGAACACGCATGAGTTAGGCCCGGGGTCACACCCGCTTGCCAAAACTCATGAAGGTGGTTCAGCCCTTTGCGCATGCATGGTTGACCATTGGGTCAACTCAAGTCAGTTAGGACTTGGTGCATGCAAGGGCAGTGGATCTGACTAGATATGATGAGTGGATCCCTATTAATGGACCGTTGTAAGGTAGTAGGGCACATAAGAAAAATAAAATGGATTTCAATGGGATTTTGAAAATTTTATTTTGTCTATGGATCACATGTTGATTGATGCCATGATGCTTGTTTATTTAATCTTATGTGGGATGCCCAATTTAATGTGTGCTGTGCTGGGGCCTGCGAGCCTGGAGTTAAATTATAAATTAATTTTTAATTGTGATCTGCGCATCACATATTATTTAATTTATAAAGTGTAATTGACCTGCGAGTCAATCTTGTCTAGATAGATTAAATAGTAATTTAATCAGACAAGAGCACAGAGCACACTTGGCAGAGGCGCATGCAGCAGAGGCTTGACCAGGTGGGAGGTCTAGGGTTCGACCCTATGACAGGCGCATTTACCTGGTGGGCCCACCTAAGCTGCATTTGGCGCTTGGGCCCTAGGTTGGGCCAGAGAAGATAAAAGACCCATGAAGAAAGCTCAAGTTAAGACTTAAGTTAAAATTAAGGTCTTACTTAGGGTTAATGGGCTTTTACCACATAAGATCATCATGCTTTCTTTTATTGTTTAAATAATTAGAATTGCATGATTTATTTATCTTCTGCTATCACCATAGGGTTGCATGATAGTTAAGAAGATAAAAGACCGTTAAAATCCAACGCTAAAATATCAAGCTCGATAGCCTTCTGACGCGAAACCTCACTGTTCTGACTATCGTTGGAGCCGTGTTGTACCCACTCAGTGGGCACGTCCATCTATCTTCAGACGGTGTGTGATTTCACCTGCGTGTTACAGAGAAGGGATTTATCGCTTCTCGTTGCTCAGCATAGCACGTGGTGGTCCAGGGAGTAGGTCAGGTCAGCTGGACCATGTAGGCTACATATGGGGCATATGTTAGCTATATGGAGGCAGCCATCTGTGGGATCAGAGACTGTGTTGTACCAACTCAGTTGGCACAGTCGGCTGGATTGCCCGGATGAAGGGGAATCGCACGGGTTGGCGATTGGCAGGGACTGCCTACCAAAAATTAGTGCTTGTACTCTCTGTGCATCTTATCTCGCCTGAGCGGGACGCGGAGACCAAGTATGAAATCTGGATCCCATCTCACTAAAAGAGTGTTACTCTTTCGGACTGTTTAATGGATTTTTCAGTCAGATAAAATAGTGAGAAAAGAATCTTTCTTAAGTCCTGGATTGATTCTAAACATTGATACTGACCTTGCTGTTCTTGCATTGTTGTAGATTCCTGCAGCAACGAACACCATGAACTTCAATGTGCGATCCCTACTGGAAAGGGAGAAGTTTGCTGGGCCAAACTTCTCAGACTGGTACGGACACCTTAAGATTGTTCTTAAGGCTGAGAGGAAACTGTATGTCCTCGAGACGGCTATACCGCCTCAACCCGCTGCGAACGCCGCAAGGGCGGTTCGCGATGCCTATGAAAAGCATGTCAATGATAGCATTGATGTCGCTTGCCTGATGCTAGCGTCTATGACGCCACCACTGCAGCGTTAGCATGAGGATATGTCTGCTATGGAAATCATAGCAAACCTCAAGATGCTATATGCTGCACAGGCGAGGACTGAACGCTATAATTTGACCAAGCTTTTCTTTCAGAGCAAACTGGCTGAAGGGAGTCCAGTGGGAGCTCATGTGCTCAAGATGATTGGGCACAAAGAGGCTCTAGAGAAACTGGGGCATACCATCAATCAGGAGCTTGCTGTAGACATTATTCTGCAGTCTCTCCCGGCCTCTTTCGATCCGTTCATTATTAACTTTAATATGAACAAGATTGACTGTACTCCGGTAGAGTTGCTGAATATGCTCTTGACTACGGAGGAGACTCTGAAGGGAAAGCCTTCAACCTCTGTCTTGATGTTCCCTTCCAGGAACAAAAAGAAGGGGAAGAAGGGCAAAGCCCCTGTCAAGAACTACAATAAGGCTCTAAAACAGAAGGTCAAGCGGTCGAAGGAATACAGGTGTTTCCATTGTGGCCAGCTGGGTCACTGGAAAAAGGACTGTAAAGCGCTCCAAGAAGACAAGAAGGGAAGCATCGCTTCTGGCTCAGGTATTTTTGTGACTGAAGTCATGATATCTTCTTCTTCCATATCATGGGTGTTGGACACTGCATGTGGAGTTCACATTTGTTCAAATGTACAGGAACTCAAGAGAAGAAGACAGGTGGGATAGCATGAGGTGGACCTACGAGTTGGAAACGGGGCACGAGTTGCTGCTGTTGCTGTAGGAGAATATTACATCTCATTACCATCTGGACTTGTATTGGAACTAAACAATTGTTACTTTGTACCTAGCATTACTAAGAATATTATCTCTATTCCTGCTCTTGTCAGGAAAGGATTTTCCTTTGAATGCAATATTTCAAAGTGTATTTTATCTCTTGATGATATTGTTTATGCTACTGGATCAATTAACAACGGGTTATTCATGTTGGACATGGAATGTTCTATACAAAACATTGATAATAAGAAAGCCAAGTATGCTGATGACAGCACCTTGCTATGGCATAGTCGTTTAGGCCACATTAACAAGAAACGCATTAAGCGGTTGCATGATCATGGACTACTGGGATCATTCTCCTATGAGGAGATTGATACATGCAAAGCTTGTTTATTGGGTAAAATGACGAAGTCTCCTTTTCCTAACAAAGGTCAAAGAGCTTCAGGTTTACTTGACCTTATACACAGTGATGTGTGTGGGCCATTTAGTAAACATGCCAGAGGTGGCTATTCGTACTTCATTACCTTTACTGATGATTTCAGTAGATATGGGTATGTCTATCTGATGAGACATAAGAGTGAATCTTTTGACAAGTTCAAAGAGTTCAAAAATGAAGTACAGAATCAGCTAGGCCGAAATATCAAGGCACTTCGTTCTAATCGAGGTGGAGAATACCTAAGTCGAGAGTTTACTGACTATCTGAAGGAGTGTGGGATTATCTCACAGCTCACTCCGCCAGGAACACCACAATGGAATGGTGTATCCGAGAGGAGGAACAGAACCTTACTCGATATGGTTCGTTCTATGATGAGTCAGGCTACTCTACCTTACTCCTTTTGGGGATTTGCACTGGAAACAGCTGCAAAGGTACTAAACCGAGTGCCATCCAAGGCAGTTTCAAAGACTCCATATGAATTATGGTCTGGGAAACAGCCGAGCTTGACATTTATCAAGATCTGGGGTTGCGAGGCTTATGTCAAAAAGCTCGCCTCTGGGAAACTAGAGAACAGATCTGAGAAATGCATCTTTGTCGGTTACCCTAAGGAAACTAAGGGTTATTATTTCTACGATCCCAAAGAGAACAAGGTATTTGTTGCTCGGACGGCCATTTTTCTTGAGAAGGAGTTCCTTCTGCAAGAGGCCAGTGGGAGAGAAATAAAGCTGGATGAGAATCCAGAAGAAGGACAAAGTAGTCAAGCACAGTTGGATGAGCTTGAGCCGGTTGAACAGGTTACTAGACAACCTGAGGCTCAGATATCACGGGAACAGCGAAGATCGGGAAGGATCCGTCGACAGCCTGAGCGCTATGACGGAGTCTACATCATTGATAATGATGAACCCCTAACTTATGCGGATGCGATCAGTGGACCGGAGTCAGCTAGATGGCTTGAAGCTATGCGAGCCGAGATGGACTCCATGGCAGATAATCAAGTCTGGGATTTGGTTGATCCGCCTCCGGGAGTAATCCCTATTGGCTGTAAGTGGATCTTCAAGAAGAAGATTGACATGGATGGTAACGTGATTACCTATAAAGGCAGGCTAGTTGCGAAAGGTTTCAAACAAATCTACGAGATAGATTATGATGAAACTTTCTCTCCTGTAGCCATGTTCAAGTCTATTCGGATTCTTTTCGCGATAGCAGCATATTACGATTATGAGATCTGGCAGATGGATGTGAAGACAGCTTTCCTTAATGGAAAACTGGATGAGGATGTGTATATGACACAACCTGAAGGTTTCACTAATCCATCAGATCATCATAAAATATGCAAGTTAAAGAAGTCCATTTACGGACTAAAGCAAGCATCTAGAAGCTGGAATATTCGTTTTGATGAATCAATCTCTGAATTTGGTTTCATCAAGAATGAAGATGACCCGTGTGTATATAAGAGGTTTAGTGGGAGCGTGATTACATTCCTAGTCCTCTACGTCGATGATATCTTAATCATTGGAAACGATATTCCTGAACTGCATGCTGTTAAAGCATGGTTAAGAAAATGTTTCCAGATGAAAGATCTAGGAGAAGCAGCCTATGTATTAGGTGTGAAGATCTACAGGGATAGATCTAAGAGGCTTCTCGGGCTGTGCCAGAGTACTTACATCGATAAGGTCCTGGAGAGATTCCATTTAGAGAATTCTAAAAGAGGATATCTTCCAGTCAGACATGGTCTGAATCTTTCAAAGAGTCAGTGTCCACAAACACAGACTGAGAAAGATGATATGGACAATAGGCCTTATGCTTCGGCTATTGGATCCATTATGTATGCGATGTTGTGTACTCGCCCAGACGTCACTTACGGGTTAAGCGTGACCAGTCGATTCCAAAGTAATCCAGGTCAGGCACACTGGATTGCAGTCAAGAACATTTTAAAATATCTGCGGAGGACCAAAGATATGTTCTTGATATATGGAGGTCAGGAAGAACTCAGTATTGAAGGATATACTGACGCTTCGTTCCAGTCGGACCAGGATGATTTCCGATCGCAATCAGGCTATGTTTTTAGCTTGAATGGTGGAGCAGTGGTGTGGAAAAGTTTCAAACAGTCTATCGTTGCTGATTCCACAACAGAAGCCGAGTATGTTGCAGCCTTGGAAGCATCCAAGGAGGCAGTGTGGATTCGCAAGTTCGTTCAGGAACTTGGTGTTGTTCCTTCGAGTGCAGATCCTTTGGTTATCTTCTGTGATAACACTAGAGCAATCGCACAGGCAAAGGAACCACGGTCGCACCAGAAGTCCAAGCACATACAGAGAAGGTTTCATTTGATCCGGGAGATCATTGATCGAGGCGAGATCAAAATCTGCAAGGTTCATACAGATGACAATCCTGCTGACCCGCTTACCAAGCCTCTGGCGCAGCAGAAGCATGAGAAGCACTGTAATAATATGGGTTTGAGATTTCTCAACCATTAGATTAAGTGCAAGTGGGAGATTGTTGGGGTATGCCCTTAAGGCTAATGTTTGAGGCCTTGGGATTCTTTCAGTATCATGTATAAACTCTTATGTTTATAAAGGCAATGGTTGTTATTCAGTTTGTTACATTGTCTGCTGCAATAAGTGTTCTTCTGAATAATGTCTCAAAGCTGTTCAGCTAGGCTGACATGCTACATGTCCTTAGTCGAGATATCTTGGTGAACATGAGACAGCCTTGATATGATTGAGACTAATATGTGTTCTAATCTTATAGGATGCTTCGAGCATGGAATGAGATGTAGACTCATGGGTACATTGGATGTACTGGACAGACCCTATTGGGATATTCAGTTGCTTGTCACAATGTGAATAATCCTTGTTTGCTACAAGTGGCACATGTCCTCTGACTTTAGATCACTTGTGTTTCTAAATGATGATTGTCATTATTTTGAGGTAGTTCAATATCATTTGAAACATAATGGTTATAGACTATCTTGGATAATGATCATGAGTCAGGTTAGGACACTAGTGATGGATATAGGATTGCCGTCTCCTTAATTGGAGTGTGATGTTCTAAAGGGGCCCCCCTGGATGAGATGATTGAGAAAGTGTATGGCCATACCCAGGTGACTATGTTCATCTGATCTAATCATGCTCATCATATTGGAGCTACAGGCTTGACACGCTTGTCCAATAAGAACATCCAGTGGCAAAGGAAACATGTATGCCTTGTGAAATGGATTCACACTTGTGCTGTGGTTTGGGTGTAGTCTTGGAAGACTTTTTCCTTTATATCGGGAGACAGTGATGTGTTGCTAGATACCCCTCACTGATCGTGATAACGTAAGTTATCATTACCGACATTTAAAGGAAACCCTCAGGGTCGCACAATTTGATGATATGGCTCACTCATGTTAGATCGTGTGGACTGAATTGTTTTGATTCAGTTTAAAGGGATTTAAACTCTGATTGTAAGTGAGATCTGGTCTGATCATGTTTGATTGATTAGGGCTTGAGATCGGTAAGCTTTGATCGAGAGTGTTGATGCTAGATTGGTGAGATCAAGTGCATCAAGTGTTGAACGGTCAGATCTAGAACCTTAGGGTTTAATTTGATCTGGACTAATGGCTTGGGTTGATTTTGATTTGATTTTTAAACCAAATGCAATTGAACCATGGCTTGGTTCAAAGAGGAGCGATCGGTTCACTTGGAGTGAACACATGGATCACATGAACGCATGGAGTTAACGGCTTTCCATATTTGGAAGTCGGTTTTTCCCATTATAGAAAAACGTCTCCACGTTTGAGGAAAACGTCTCCACTTCGGTTTCGTGACTTCCTCTTGCCTCTTCCTCTCGACGAGACACTCTTGCAAAAGGTGGTTAACGTAGGAGAGAGTTCGGCCAAGAGAGTCTTCATCCATCATTCCCTTCCATTCGACAAGATAAACCTTGGAGACTTGCTAGCACAAGGAACGCCAAGGGAGTAGGCGATCTTCATCTTGTGTGTGAACTCTTTGGAGGAGATCAACGTTGCTCTCTCTTCTTCCAAATCGCCATCCAACGCAAATGGCTATGGTATGAATCCAAACATTATTTAAGTTGATCATATGTTCTTGCGAAAGATCATTTGAAACCCTAGATTCCGCTATGAAAGTTTTATGCGCCACCTGATTAGGGTTTCGCTCCCCCTTGAAGGGGACTCTTCAAGATCTGTGAGATCAAGAGCATTAAGAGATGAATGGTTAGATCTGGAGCCTTAGGGTTTAATTATGATCTAGACCAAAGGCTTGGCTTAATTGGTCTTTGAACCAAACCAAAAGGAACCCGTTCGCATGAGTGAACGCATGGTTCAAAGTGAGGATGCGTTTTGGTTGGTTCGTGAACGCATGAGTGGATGCGTTAAGCGTTTGCTATTTTTGGAAGTTCCAAAAATGAATGCACGCCTCCACGTTCCAAAACGCTCGCCGCTCTTTTGGTCTTGCACTTGTGTGGCTCGTCTACACGAGGTGTGGAGAAGCATTCGGCCAAAGGAGAGAACTACTCTCGCATCTCATCTTTGTAACGCCCTTGATTTTCTGAATTATGATTTAAGGTTAGAAATTCAGTTTCTGTATTTTTATCGGTTAAAATTTTGGATTTTTGCCTAATTGTAGGACTTTTCCCTACAGGGCAAAAATAATTATTTTTGTTGGGGCTTCGAACCCTCAACCTTGACTATTTGCTCCTGGAATTCTTCCACCATGGTGGCGCATATTTCTGTGTTATTGGAGTGGCGCATGGTGGTTAAGCCCAGGTAAGCCCATTAAAGCCGATTTCCACTTAAGTTAATTGGGTTATTGGATCTTGGATCCGTTTGGGGTGGAAAAAAAATAAAAAAAAGGGGGAAAATTCGTGAGAGCTCCTCTCCCTCACGATTTGTGGTTTGTTTCTTGCCCTAGCCGCCTGTGTTGTCGCCCCTCACTGTGCTTGGCGCTCCTGCAAAATTTCTGACGCTGGTGGTGGCAGACTGGTGGTGGACGAACTTTCTGGAGACCCCTGATCCCCTGTTTCGGCGTTTTCTCTGTGGGCGATTTTTCTGGTGAGTAATTCGATCCTAAGGAGTCTAATCCGAATTAAAATTCGTTATTTGCCATGATTATTCGTATGGGGTTGAATTCAAATAATTATAGGGTTTTAAAATCCTGTTCTGCTGAAATCTGCATTCGTTAATCTGACCTTTGTGTACTATAACCCCAATATCTCATGGTCTATAGATCCAAATCGCACGAAATAAATTTTGTATGAAACTAGATACATTCGGCTTTAATTTGAATCTGATATCGACCATATCCGAGCTGTATTCGTATTTCAATCTGTATTGCAATCTAGCTGTACAAAATCAGTTTTCTGAAATTCTGGATTTCGACCTTTATGTGTTCGAACCATCATATCTCCCTAGGTATAGCTCGAAATCTTGTCAAATCAGTTTTATTAGACCGTAGGCTCGAAGAGCTTTATTTTGACTCCCATAACGCCTATTTTCGATTAGTTATTGGATCTGAAATAAATGTCGCAAGTCTGATATATGAATCTGTTTTCTTGAAATCTGAAATTCTGACCTTCCTATGTTCGAACCCTTATATCTTCCTGTCTAAAATTCGAAATCTTGTGAAACCAGTTTTATTGGAAACTAGATTCAGAGAGCTTCATTTTGAATACAATATTGACTAGCTTTGGTTCGAAATTGGACTAAAAATATATTTTGCAAACTGACAATATAAATCTGCTATGTTTTGGTTAGACGAATATTCCTTTGTGAGAAAAATTTACATTGTATGGTTTAACCTCTTAAATTGTGGTCTGTAGTTCTTCTAAAATTTATTTGTTTGATGAGAAATTTTAGAGAAAACAAAATTGGGGATTTAACTAAGAACTTAGGAATTTTCGAAAATATAGTTCGAGCCAATTTTGGGGCTTTTGTCAATTTTCTTCACAAACGTGTAATTAAAATTATCTGTAGTGGGGGACTGAAATTAATTACATGAAATTTGTACGTTCTGTTAAGGTTCTGAAAGTGGCGCCCCTTACAGTAATTTTATAGCTCACGGTTTTAGGAATTTTGAGGAGATTATTTCATGAATAATTTCTGTTATGTATTTAAATGTTTGTTATATGAATAATTTCTGTTCTGTATTTAATTGTTTGTTATGTGGATATTTCCTGTTCTGTTTATATGTTGTGAAGTTTCTGAAAACCTTGAATGTGTTAAAACATTTGTGAGAACATAGAATGGTTTGACATGAATTAAGGTTAGTTGTAAGGAATTCACTCATATAATGTCTGTTCTGTGTTTAAGGACTGGATATTGGGGTGTGTCATTTTCTGGTTTGTTAGACTTTGGGCATAATGTAAGAATTAAGTAGTGGTTGATCCTACTTCTCTGTTTCAGTATAATCTGTTCTGTAAAATTATGCCCTAGTGTAGCACTCTTCCGTGTCCTTACCCTCCTTCTGTGGCGCTGTAATGGTGCTGATAGTCTACTACGACCCTTGAGACACTATTTCTGTTCTGGGTATTGGAGGCCAGAGTGCCACGTCCTAACAAGACGGGGGCCACCCACTGATACCTCCTCTACCATTCAGTTCTGGGTTTTGGAGGCCAGAGTGCCACGTCCTAACAAGACGGGGGCCACCCACTGATACCTCCTCTACCATTCAGTTCTGGGTTTTGGAGGCCAGAGTGCCACGTCCTAACAAGACGGGGGCCACCCACTGATACCTCCTCTACCATTCAGTTCTGGGTTTTGGAGGCCAGAGTGCCACGTCCTAACAAGACGGGGGCCACCCACTGATACCTCCTCTACCATTCAGTTCTGGGTTTTGGAGGCCAGAGTGCCACGTCCTAACAAGACGGGGGCCACCCACTGATACCTCCTCTACCATTCAGTTCTGGGTTTTGGAGGCCAGAGTGCCACGTCCTAACAAGACGGGGGCCACCCACTGATACCTCCTCTACCATTCAGTTCTGGGTTTTGGAGGCCAGAGTGCCACGTCCTAACAAGACGGGGGCCACCCACTGATACCTCCTCTACCATTCTGTTCTGGGTATTGGAGACCAGAGTGCCACGTCCTGACAAGACGGGGGCCACCCACTGATATCTCCTTTACCATTCTGTTTCTGATATGCATGCATTGTCTCGTCCTCGGCAGAGGTGGGGTCAGACCTTCTGTGGTCTTCAGGCCTTCTGTGGCCTTTCTGTTTCCGATGTAGACTATCCGTTTGGACTCTGAAAATTCTGATTTTCTGTCTGTCAGTTCTGATTTCTATAGTTCTGTTTCGATCTGTATTTAGATGTATTAGGCGGTGTGGTTAGTTGGTATGGGTTGGTATATTCATATCCTACCTGTTTGATGCCTATTGTTACAAGTATCTGTATTTGATTGTGTTTGTTTCTGATATGAGCATGCATGTTAAGTTGATTTATCTTATCTGTTAAATAAAAAGAATTTCAACTTAAGTATGATATTTTTGATGTGTACTATGGATGACTTTTAGTGTCTTTTACTCACTGAGCTTTTTAGCTCACCTCCGTTGTTTAAATGTTTTCAGGTGAGACATCAAGACAGTAATTGCTACAGCTAATATGACGCTAATGTTTGATGTCATTTCTAAGAATAGTCTTCTAAAGATTTATCAGGCCTGCGTGCCTAATTTATTATAGTTGTTTCGTTTAAATTATTGGATACAAGTCTTGGATTCTTTTATTGAATTGGTTCTTATTTTGAAATGTCCGATTTGAGATGTGTAACCGAATTTGTGTTGTTTATTTTAGTATCTGAATAATCAGTTCTGTATATTTCTGAAATTCCACATATGTGTAGTGTGGACGTTTGTTGTTGTTACAAGATATGTGTGTCTGTGCAGCAGTAGTTTAGAATACTTGCTGCCGGATTTTTTCTGGATTTCCGGATTTCTATTTCCTAGTAATCGATCCTATTCAGTTTCTGTGCGGTTTTCTGTTCCGTAGTAATGTCCTTCGATGCCGCTTTCTTCTTGTGTTTTAATGGAAGAGTAAAAAAATTTTTGAAACCCCGTATTTTACTTGTATGCGTGTGGGGTGTGATTCTGAGGGATGTTACAATCTTCCTTCACACGACAAGGATACTTGGAGCCTTGCTAGCACAAGAAGCAACAAGGAGTAGGCGATCACATCTTGTGTGCGGTGCCTTTGGAGAAGAAGCGTTTGCATCTTTCTCTTCCAAATCGCCATCCAAGCGAAATGGCTATGGTATGAATCCAAACTATATGAAGTTGATCATATATTCTTGCAAAAGATGTTTAGAAACCCTTTTTTCCGCTATGCTAGTTTTATATGCGCCTCCTACTAGGGTTTCGCCCCCTTTATCTGGGGACTTTCACAAACACCAGAGGCTGGTATGGAGAAAGCACTAGCAGCACCTGAGTCAGTTGAAGAAGAAAGACTTTATGTCGGACCACCTACTAGACAAGCAATTTGATAAGTTTCTTGAAGTTCTGAAAAAGCTTTTTATTAACATGCCTTTTGTCGACGTATTGTCAGAGATGCCTACATATGCCAAATTTTTGAATGACATCTTGTCTAATAAAAGAAAGCTAGAGGAGCAAGGGACTGTTGCACTTACTGAGGAGTGCAGTGTGATTATCCAGAACAAACCCCACCACAAAAGCTCAAGGACCTAAGCAGTTTTTCCATACCCTGCTAGATAGGAGAGATGACCTTTCAACGAGCCCTTTGTGACTTGGGGGTGAATGTTAGTTTGATGCCCCTATCCTTGTGCAAGAAGCTGAATTTAGGAGACTTAAAGTCAACTACCATTTCACTGTAGTTGACTAATAGATTGATCCGCCGACCCATTGGGATTGTGGAGGATGTCCCTATCAAAGTAGGCGACTATTTTATTCTGACAAATTTTGTTGTGCTGGAGATTAATGAGAATGACAAAATACCTATCATTCTTGGGAGACTATTCCTTGCCACCGCTGGCGTGGTGGTCGATGTCAAAAATGGAAAACTTGATTTAAACATCAATGAGAATGTAGTACAATTTGATTTATCAGATTCTCTAAAGAAACCCTCTCTTGCAGGTACATGTTGTAGTGCTGATATCATTGGGAGAGTTGTGTAGCACATTGAACCATACAAGAGAGAGGTGGATCCATTAGAGCTGAGTCTGATTAATTCTGAAGATCAAGACATCGAGGAGCGTGCTAAAGACTACTCTGAACTTTTGGACTCATGCCCAGTCATGGAGTGCAAGCCTTTGAAGTTGGAAGTTCTTTTTGGGGAGATTTTAGAGGATGTAGAAGCAAAGAGGATTGAATACAAGAGCCCTCCTTGCAACCTTTGCCATGAGTTCCTTGGTAACAACTCTACATATCAAGTGATAGTCAACGCTGATCTGAACAAAGAACACATTAAGCAATGGACGACCAGCTGATGACTCTAAATTTCATAGTGTTTTTCATACTTATTAACCAGTCTTTTGAGTCATAATCTTGCTCTTTTGCTTTATTTTATGCCTTATTTGTCAAATACTTCAGAATCTACACCTTTCTTGGTTTTTGATTAATTTCAAATAAAAAGGCATCATTATCACAAGTTTTCGAGCAATTTCAATGCATGGACTAGTTCTAATCATCAAGAAGAGTTTACACATCAAATTTCAAGTCAAACCAAGCTTTCTAGAGAAATTACGGTAGTGCCGTAATTAATTTCACGGCTGTAATATGAGATTATGGCACTACCGTAATGGATTTCACGGTAGCAGCTCGCAGCAAATTTTTTGGGAAATTACAGTACTGCCGTAATTAATTTTATGGTGCCGTGATTTCAGTCCAGATTTAGGCAGAGACTTTAGAGGACCTCAGAGGAATTACGGCACTGCCGTAATTATTCTTACGGTACCGTGATTTTGGATGGAATTCATATAGAAACTTCCGAAGCCATTACGGCACGGTACCGTAATTATCAGCCCAGTTTCCTGATTTTTTCGCCAAAAACTTAAAAAGATGATTTCTCAAGATTTAGGACACCAATTGAAGATCCGTAAAAAGGGGAAGACTCAGAATAAGGAGGGGAAGACTTTCGAAGAAAAAGAAATAATTTTGATTAACACTTCATAGAGAATTTCAGGGAATCACCACCGCACAAGGGTTCATCGTACAAAGCATCTCCGACCACGATATTTGAAAGGAATCTTTGCCTGAGGAAGGAGAACACACCATAGAAGTTTCAGAGTGAAAGGAGACCAATCGAGGGAGAAATCAACAAAAGAGTGGTCGTGTGCACTGTTCACCGTGACTCCACACAAATTACGGGCTGTAATTTTGATTACAGCCTTGTTTTGTAATTTTTACTCCTCCCTTTCGATTTCTAATCATTCTAAAACTATGTTTTGTTGTAATTCTTCCATCATGCTAGCTTAGACATCTTTTGGGACATGAGGGTGTTATCCCCTTAACTTCTTAGTGACTAGACATTGTTAATTTCGTCAAGATGATTTTGTTATGATAATTCTACTTATGTGATGATTGCTTATAATTCTCCTTAGTCTCATATTTTCAGCATGTTTTAGAATTTTGTGAAATAGACTGAGAAGTTGATTGCAAAATTTGGAACCCTAGAATCATTGAGTTTAGAACTTATATTAAGAGATTAAGTATTGTTCTTAATTCTGATTTTTAGTAATTCTATTGCCATGTTAATTTTCTGATCTTTGGATTGAGTTATTGTGTTAGACTTGATTTGATATTGTAAGAGATTAAATATCTGATCGTCAGAGAACCTTAAGTAGAACTTGAGAAATTATGGTATGAGAATACATAGTTTCTCTTGAGATATTTGACTTAGAATTCGGATGCACGAGAGTGATCCTCGAGTTCTTTGTCAATAATTTACTTATCTTCAGCATTGAATATATCCTGCACGAGAGTGAGGATTGGTTCTTTGTATAATTATTTGCGCGAGAGCGAGTTAATTCCTTTATGAAGTAAATTATATCTTTATCATAATGAAATTTGACTGACAATATTTTATTCCCTTCTAGTCATTAAAATTAAGGTGGATGAACCCCTAGTCCCAGATTCTCTCTCTGATATTTCCGTATACCATTTCGATCGTTTACTTTCATCATTCTCTATTTGTTTAGCTAGTGAGAATTCAATTCGTCGGTACTTAACAATGAGGTCTCTGTGGTTCGATATCTTAAATATTACTTCGAGTATCCGTGCACTTGCGGACTACAACACTAGTGTATTACCACAAAGGAATTTCTTGAAGGTGATAGAGTTCTACTCTTTAACTCTAGGCTAAAATTATTTTATGGAAAGTTGAGAACAAGGTGGTTAGGACCCTTGATTGTGTAGCAAGAATATCCTCATGAAGCTATCAAGATTTGGGCAAAGCATACAGGAAGTGTTATTGTGAATGGCCAGCGACTGAAGCACTATTATCAGGATGACTGAACTGACAAAAGGGTTGTTCTCACCCTTTTTGATCCATCCAATATGGGTTGATAAATACTATTTAGACCAAGCTATAGACCTTAAACTAGCGCTCCTTGGGAGGTAGCCCAAGTTTTTATTTTTCTATTTCTATGTTGTGTTGATTTATTTTTGATATGTTTTAGATGAAACCTCTTATAAGTGGATTTTGATGTGTTTTGTTATTTTTTTCATTGAGGTTTTTGCTTATTGAGGTTTGTTCTATACTGTAGGAACTCTTTCTGGAGAATAGGGAATCAAAGCCAAGCATTTTTCGCAACACAGTGTGAATCACGGCCAGGTGAAGATTTCGGTGTTCACCTGTGAAGTGCACTGTAGAAAGTGAAAAATCAGTTTTCACAGTGAAGAGCGCGGGCTAGTAGTGATTTCTATCTTAGGCCGTGAAGAGTACCGTGCCTAGACGATCAAATTTTGAACAATGAAAATCACGGCCAGGCCATGATTATGGTGTTCATCGTGAAGAGTCCCCTTCAAGGGGGAGCGCAAGGGGGTGAAACCCTAAGGGTGGCGCATATAATCGCATGAAGATGCTAGGGTTTCAACAAAATCGCATGTAATATATTCTTATGATCAACTTCAAATGATTGAATGGATCAAGAGGAAGTTCATACCATAGCCATGAGTGGATGCGGCTTGGAAGCAAAGACCAAGAGAGATCTTCTCCACAAGTGACGCACACAAGAAGAGAGATGGCTTCCTCTTGTTGATCTTTGTGCTAGCAAAGATCTTCAAGTGTCCTTGCCGAATGGAAGGGATGGGAGATGAGATCTTGCTTGGCCGAGAGCTCCACACCTTCGTTCACCTCTTCTCCACACGCAAATGCAAGAAGACAAGTGAAGTGAAGTCGTGAACGTCTTGGCGTTAGGCGTTTTGAAGAAGAGGTCTTGATGACTTACCATAAATGGAAGCATGCACTCATAAATGACCAAAACGCCTTCACCCTTTCGAACCATGCATTCACATAAGTGAACCGGTTCTCTTTGGTTCAATTGCATTTGGTTCAACAAACCAAATCAAATAAGCCCAAGCCCCTTGGTCTAGATCATATCAAACCCTAAGGCTCAAGATCTAACCGTTCATCTCCTGATGCTCCTGATCTCACGATCTAGCATCACCTCTCTCGATCGAAGCTTACCGATCTCAAGCCCTAATCAATCAAACATGATCAGACCAGATCTCACTTACAATCAGAGATTAAATCCCTTGAAACTGAACTTAAACAATTCAGTCCACACGATCTGACTCAAGTAAGCCATATCATCAATTTGTGCGACCCTGAGGGTTTCCTTTAAATGTCGGTAACGATAACTTTCGTTATCACTATCAGTGAGGGGTATCTAGCAACACATCACTGTCTCCCGATATAAAGGAAAGAGTCTTCCAAGACCACTCCCAAACCACAGCACAAGGGTGAATCAACCTCACAAGGCATGCATGTATCCTTTGCCACTGGATGTTCTTATTGGACAAGCGGGTCAAGCTTGTAACTCCAATATGATGAGCATGATTAGATCAGGTGAACATAGTCACCTGGGTATGGCCATACACTTTCTCAATCATCTCATTCGGGGGGGCCCCTTTAGAACATCACACTCCTTAAACAAGGAGACGGCAATCCTATATCTATCACTAGTGTCCTAACCTGACTCATGATCATTATCCAAGACAGTCTATAACCATTATGTTTCAAATGATATTGAACTACCTCAAAACAATGACAATCATCATTTAGAAACACAAGTGATATCAAGTCAGAGGACATGTGCCACTTGGTGCAAACAAGGAATATTCATATTGTGACAAGCAATTGAATATCCTAGTAGGGTCTGTCCAGTACATCCAATGTACCCATGAGTCTACATCTTATTCCATGCTCGAAGCATCCTATAAGATTAGAACACATATTAGTCTCAATCATATCAAGGCTGTCTCATGTTCACCAAGATATCTCGACTAAGGACTTCACTGCATGTCAGCCTAGCTGAACAGCATCGAGACATTATTCAGAAGTATACTTATTGCAGCAGACAATGTAACATACTGAATAACAACCATTGCCTTTATAAACATCACAGTTTATACATGATACTGTTACAATCCCAAGGCCTCAAACATTAGCCTTAAGGGCATACCCCAACAATCTCCCACTTGCACTTAATCTAATGGTTGAGAAATCTCAAACCCATATTATTACAGTGCTTCTCATGCTTCTGCTGCGCCAGAGGCTTGGTAAGCGGGTCAGCCAGATTGTCGTCTGTATGAACCTTGCATATTTTGATCTCGCCACGATCAATGATCTCCCGGATCAAGTGAAACCGTCTCTGTATGTGCTTGGACTTCTGGTGCGACCGTGGTTCCTTTGCTTGTGCGATTGCTCCAGTGTTATCACAGAAGATAACCAAAGGATCTGCACTCGAAGGAACGACACCAAGTTCCTGAATGAACTTACGAATCCACACTGCCTCCTTGGATGCTTCCGAGGCTGCAACATACTCGGCTTCTGTTGTGGAATCAGCAACAGTAGACTGTTTGAAACTTTTCCACACCACTGCTCCTCCATTCAAGCTAAAAACATAGCCTGATTGCGATCGGAAATCATCCTGGTCCGACTGGAACGAAGCGTCAGTATATCCTTCAATACTGAGTTCTTCCTGACCACCATATATCAAGAACATATCTTTGGTCCTCCGCAGATATTTTAAAATGTTCTTGACCGCAATCCAGTGTGCCAAACCTGGATTACTTTGGAATCGACTGGTCACGCTTAACCCGTAAGCGACATCTGGGCGAGTACACAACATCGCATACATAATGGACCCAATAGCCGAAGCATAAGGCGTATTGTCCATTTCATCTTTCTCAGTCTGTGTTTGTGGACACTGACTCTTTGAAAGATTCAGACCATGTCTGACTGGAAGATATCCTCTTTTAGAATGCTCTAAATGGAATCTCTCCAGGACCTTATCGATGTAAGTACTCTAGCACAGCCCGAGAAGCCTCTTAGATCTATCCCTGTAGATCTTCACACCTAATACATAGGCTGCTTCTCCTAGATCTTTCATCTGAAAACATTTTCCTAACCATGCTTTAACAGCATGCAGTTCAGGAATATCGTTTCCAATGATTAAGATATCATCGATGTAGAGGACTAGGAAAGTAATCACGCTCCCACTAAACCTCTTATATACACACGGGTCATCTTCGTTCTTGATGAAACCAAACTTAGAGATTGATTCATCAAAACGAATATTCCAGCTTCTAGATGCTTGTTTAAGTCCATAAATGGACTTCTTTAATTTGCATAATTTATGACGATCTGATGGATTAGTGAAACCTTCAGGTTGTGTCATATACACATCCTCATCCAGTTTTCCATTAAGGAAAGCGGTCTTCACATCCATCTGCCAGATCTCATAATCATAATATGCAGCTATTGCGAAAAGAATCCGAATCGACTTGAACATGGCTACAGGAGAGAAAGTTTCATCATAATCTATCCCGTAGATTTGTTTGAAACCTTTCGCAACTAGCCTGCCTTTATAGGTAACCACGTTACCATCCATGTCAATCTTCTTCTTGAAGATCCATTTACAGCCTATAGGGATTACTCCCGGAGGCGGATCAACCAAATCCCAGACCTGGTTATCTGACATGGAGTCCATTTCGGCTCGCATAGCTTCAAGCCATCTAGCTGACTCCGGTCCACTGACCGCATCCGCATAAGTAAGGGGTTCATCATTATCAATGATGTAGACTCCGTCATAGCGCTTAGGCTGTCGACGGATCCTTCCCGATCTTTGCGGTTCCCGTGGTATCTGAGCCTCAGGTTGTTCAGTAACCTGATCTACCGGCTCAGGCTCATCCAACTGTGCTTGACTACTTTGTCCTTCCTCTGGATTCTCATCCAGCTTTATTTCTCTCCCACTGGCTTCTTGCAGAAGAAATTCCTTCTCAAGAAAAATGGCCGTCCGAGCAACAAATACTTTGTTCTCTTTGGGATCGTAGAAATAATAACCCTTAGTTTCCTTAGGGTATCCGACAAAGACACATTTCTCAGATCTGCTCTCTAGTTTCCTAGAGGCGAGCTTTTTGACATAAGCCTCGCAACCCCAGATCTTTATAAATGTCAAGCTCGGCTGTTTCCCATACCATAACTCATATGGAGTCTTTGAAACGGCCTTGGATGGCACTCGGTTTAGTACCTTTGCAGCTGTTTCCAGTGCAAAACCCCAAAAGGAGTAAGGTAGAGTAGCCTGACTCATCATAGAACGAACCATATCAAGTAAGGTTCTGTTCCTCCTCTCGGACACACCATTCCATTGCGGTGTTCCTGGTGGAGTGAGCTGTGAGATAATCCCACACTCCTTCAGATAGTCAGTAAATTCTCGACTTAGGTATTCTCCACCTCGATCAGAACGAAGTGCCTTGATATTTCGGCCTAGCTGATTCTATACTTCATTTTTGAACTCTTTGAACTTGTCAAAAGATTCACTCTTATGTCTCATTAGATAGACATAACCATACCTACTGAAATCATCAGTAAAGGTAATGAAGTACTGATAGCCACCTCTGGCATGTTTACTAAATGGCCCACACACATCACTGTGTATAAGGTCAAGTAAACCTGAAGCCCTTTGACCTTTGTTAGGAAAAGGAGACTTCGTCATTTTACCCAATAAACAAGCTTTGCATGTATCAATCTCCTCATAGGAGAATGATCCCAGCAGTCCATGATCATGCAACCGCTTAATGCGTTTCTTATTAATATGGCCTAAACGACTATGCCATAGCAAGGTGCTGTCATCAGCATACTTGGCTTTCTTATTATCAATGTTTTGTATAGAATATTCCATGTCCAACATGAATAACCCATTGTTAATTGAACCAGTAGCATAAACAATATTATCAAGAGTAAGATAACACTTTGAAATCTTGCATTCAAAGGAAAACCCTTTCCTGACAAGAGCAGGAATAGAGATAATATTTTTGGTAATATTGGGTACAAAATAACAATTGTTTAATTCTAATACAATGCCAGATGGTAATGAGATGTAATAATCCCCTACAGCAACAGCAGCAACCCGTGCCCCGTTTCCAACGCGTAGGTCCACCTCATGTTGTCCCACCTGCCTTCTTCTCTTGAGTTCCTGTACATTTGAACAAATGTGAACTCCACATGCAGTGTCCAACACCCATGAAATAGAAGAAGAGGATATCATGACCTCAGTCACAAATATACCTGAGCCAGAAGCGAAGCTTCCCTTCTTGTCTCCTTGGAGCGCATTATAGTCCTTTTTCCAGTGACCCAGCTGGCCACAGTGGAAACACCTGTTGTCCTTTGACCGCTTAACCTTCTGTTTCAGAGCCTTGCTGTAGTTCTTGACAGGGGCTTTGCCCTTCTTCCCCTTCTTCTTGTTCCTGGAAGGGAACATCAAGACAGAGGTTGAAGGCTTTCCCTTCAGAGTCTCCTCCGTGGTCAAGAGCATATTCAGCAACTCTGCCGGAGTACAATCGATTTTGTTCATATTAAAGTTAATAATGAATGCATCGAAAGAGGGCGGGAGAGACTGCAGAATAATGTCTATAGCAAGCTCCAGATTGATGGTATGCCCCAGTTTCTCCAGAGCCTCCTTGTGCCCAATCATCTTGAGCACGTGAGCTCCCACTGGGCTCCCTTCAGCCAGTTTGCTCTGAAAGAAAAGCTTGGTCAAATTATAGCGTTCAGTCCTCGCCTGTGCAGCATAGAGCATCTTGAGGTTTGCTATAATTTCTATAGCAGACATATCCTCATGCTGACGCTGCAGCGGTGGCGTCATAGACGCTAGCATCAGGCAAGCGACATCAATGCTATCATTGACATGCTTTTCATAGGCATCACGAACCGCCCTTGCGGCGTTCGCAGCGGGTTGAGGCGGCACAGCCGTCTCGAGGACATACAGTTTCCTCTCTGCCTTAAGAACAATCTTAAGGTGTCCATACCAGTCTGAGAAGTTTGGCCCAGCAAACTTCTCCCTTTCCAGTAGGGATCGCACATTGAAGCTCATGGTGTTCGTTGCTGCAGGAATCTACAACAATGCAAGAACAGCAAGGTCAGTATCAATGTCTAGAATCAATCCAGGACTTAAGAAAGATTCTTTTCTCACTATTTTATCTGACTGTAAAATCCATTAAAACAGTCCGAAAGAGTAACACTCTTTTAGTGAGATGGGATCCAGATTTCATACTTGGTCTCCGCGTCCCGCTCAGGCGAGATAAGATGCACAGAGGGTACAAGCACTAATTTCTGGTAGGCAGTCCCTGCCAATCGCCAACCCGTGCGATTCCCCTTCATCTGGGCAATCCAGCCGACTGTGCCAACTGAGTTGGTACAACACAGTCTCTGATCCCACAGATGGCTGCCTCCATATAGCTACCATATGCCCCATATGTAGTCTACATGGTCAAGCTAACCCGACTTACTCCCTGGACCACCACGTGCTATGCTGAGCAACGAGAAGCGATAAATCCCTTCTCTGTAACACGCAGGTGAAATCGCACACCGTCTGAAGATAGAAGGACGTGCCCACTGAGTCGGTACAACACGGCTCCAACGATAGTCAGAACAGTGAGGTTTCGCGTCAGAAGGCTATCGAGCTTGATATTTTAGCGTTGGATTTTAACGGTCTTTTATCTTCTTACTATCAGGCAAATCCTATGGCTATAGCAGAAGATAAATAACTCATGCAATTCTAAGTATATAAAAGAAAGCATGGATCTTATGTGGTAAAAGCCCATAGAGCCTAAGTAAGACCTTAAATCAACTTAAGTCTTCACTTGCTCTTCTTGGGTCTTTTGCATCTCATCTGGTCCAACCCAGGGCCCTAGCGCTCAATGCAGCTCAGGTGCGCCCACCAGCTGAATGCCCCTCTGCGATGTGTGCTTTTGTGCTCTTGTCTAATTAAAATACATTTTAATCTATCTAGACAAGCTTGACTCGCAGGTCAATTATACAATAAATTAATTAAAAATGTGATTCGCAGATCACAAAAATAATAATTTACCAGGCTCGCAGGCCCCAGCACAGCACACATTAAAAGGGCAACCCACATAAGATTAAATAAACAAGCATCATGGCATCATTCAATCAACATGTGATCCATTACAAAGAAAATAAAATTTTGAAAACCCATTGGCATCAATTTTAATTTTCTTATGTGCCCTACAACCTTACAACGGTCCATTGATAGGGATCCACTCATCAATCTAGTTAGATCCATGCCCTTGCATGCACCAAGTCCTTACTGACTCGAGTTGACCTAATGGTCAACCATGCATGCGCCAAGGGCTGAACAGCCAACATGAGTTCTGGCAAGCGGGTGTGACCCCGGGCCTAACTCATGTGTGTTCACTAGTTGTCTCAACCAGACCTCGCTACACGCCTGTGATGCAATCGACCTATAGCCACCTCGTGCTTGCGCACAGGTGCCATCTGGTCGATCCATCTAGGCTGTCAGATGGTCTGATCAGACTAGTTTGATCTATACTAGATGATGCTTTCAACCCCATCAACCCGTCTAAGGGTTTATAGTAAGCGCCTCTTAGATCTAGTAAACGCGCAAGTCATCAAGTTTTGTGAAAACATCAAGAACAACATGCGCAACTATCAACTAGCGCCAACATAAATCTCATACATGCGCAACATGAACATACTATCAACTAGTATAATCGCATGAAGAGAAAACATAGATCTAAGCATCAAGCATACATGGATCACACAAAGCAATCATAAGAACATATAAGAACCTATGCTCTGATACCAATTGAAGAGTCCCCTTCAAGGGGGAGCGCAAGGGGGTGAAACCCTAAGGGTGGCGCATATAATCGCATGAAGATGCTAGGGTTTCAACAAAATTGCATGTAATATATTCTTATGATCAACTTCAAATGATTGAATGGATCAAGAGGAAGTTCATCCCATAGCCATGAGTGGATGCGGCTTGGAAGCAAAGACCAAGAGAGATCTTCTCCACAAGTGACGCACACAAGAAGAGAGATGGCTTCCTCTTGTTGATCTTTGTGCTAGCAAAGATCTTCAAGTGTCCTTGCCGAATGGAAGGGATGGGAGATGAGATCTTGCTTGGCCGAGAGCTCCACACCTTCGTTCACCTCTTCTCCACACGCAAATGCAAGAAGACAAGTGAAGTGAAGTCGTGAACATCTTGGCGTTAGGCGTTTTGAAGAAGAGGTCTTGATGACTTACCATAAATGGAAGCATGCACTCATAAACGACCAAAACGCCTTCACCCTTTCGAACCATGCGTTCACATAAGTGAACCGGTTCTCTTTGGTTCAATTGCATTTGGTTCAACAAACCAAATCAAATAAGCCCAAGCCCCTTGGTCTAGATCATATCAAACCCTAAGGCTCAAGATCTAACCGTTCATCTCCTGATGCTCCTGATCTCACGATCTAGCATCACCTCTCTCGATCGAAGCTTACCGATCTCAAGCCCTAATCAATCAAACATGATCAGACCAGATCTCACTTACAATCAGAGATTAAATCCCTTGAAACTGAACTTAAACAATTCAGTCCACACGATCTGACTCAAGTAAGCCATATCATCAATTTGTGCGACCCTGAGGGTTTCCTTTAAATGTCGGTAATGATAACTTTCGTTATCACGATCAGTGAGGGGTATCTAGCAACACATCACTGTCTCCCGATATAAAGGAAAGAGTCTTCCAAGACCACTCCCAAACCACAGCACAAGGGTGAATCAACCTCACAAGGCATGCATGTATCCTTTGCCACTGGATGTTCTTATTGGACAAGCGGGTCAAGCTTGTAACTCCAATATGATGAGCATGATTAGATCAGGTGAACATAGTCACCTGGGTATGGCCATACACTTTCTCAATCATCTCATTCGGGGGGGCCCCTTTAGAACATCACACTCCTTAAACAAGGACATGAGGGCATGAGGGTGTTATCCCCTTAACTTCTTAGTGACTAGACATTGTTAATTTCGTCAAGATGATTTTGTTATGATAATTCTACTTATGTGATGATTGCTTATAATTCTCCTTAGTCTCATATTTTCAGCATGTTTTAGAATTTTGTGAAATAGACTGAGAAGTTGATTGCAAAATTTGGAACCCTAGAATCATTGAGTTTAGAACTTATATTAAGAGATTAAGTATTGTTCTTAATTCTGATTTTTAGTAATTCTATTGCCATGTTAATTTTCTGATCTTTGGATTGAGTTATTGTGTTAGACTTGATTTGATATTGTAAGAGATTAAATATCTGATCGTCAGAGAACCTTAAGTAGAACTTGAGAAATTATGGTATGAGAATACATAGTTTCTCTTGAGATATTTGACTTAGAATTTGGATGCACGAGAGTGATCCTCGAGTTCTTTGTCAATAATTTACTTATCTTCAGCATTGAATATATCCTGCACGAGAGTGAGGATTGGTTCTTTGTATAATTATTTGCGCGAGAGCGAGTTAATTCCTTTATGAAGTAAATTATATCTTTATCATAATGAAATTTGACTGACAATATTTTATTCCCTTCTAGTCATTAAAATTAAGGTGGATGAACCCCTAGTCCCAGATTCTCTCTCTGATATTTCCGTATACCATTTCGATCGTTTACTTTCATCATTCTCTATTTGTTTAGCTAGTGAGAATTTAATTCATCGGTACTTAACAATGAGGTCTCTGTGGTTCGATATCTTAAATATTACTTCGAGTATCCGTGCACTTGCGGACTACAACACTAGTGTATTACCACAAAGGAATTTCTTGAAGGTGATAGAGTTCTACTCTTTAACTCTAGGCTAAAATTATTTTATGGAAAGTTGAGAACAAGGTGGTTAGGACCCTTGATTGTGTAGCAAGAATATCCTCATGGAGCTATCAAGATTTGGGCAAAGCATACAGGAAGTGTTATTGTGAATGGCCAGCGACTGAAGCACTATTATCAGGATGACTGAACTGACAAAAGGGTTGTTCTCACCCTTTTTGATCCATCCAATATGGGTTGATAAATACTATTTAGACCAAGCTATAGACCTTAAACTAGCGCTCCTTGGGAGGTAGCCCAAGTTTTTATTTTTCTATTTCTATGTTGTGTTGATTTATTTTTGATATGTTTTAGATGAAACCTCTTATAAGTGGATTTTGATGTGTTTTGTTATTTTTTTCATTGAGCTTTTTGCTTATTGAGGTTTGTTCTATACTGTAGGAACTCTTTCTGGAGAATAGGGAATCAAAGCCAAGCATTTTTCGCAACACAGTGTGAATCACGGCCAGGTGAAGATTTCGGTGTTCACCTGTGAAGTGCACTGTAGAAAGTGAAAAATCAGTTTTCACAGTGAAGAGCGCGGGCTAGTAGTGATTTCTATCTTAGGCCGTGAAGAGTACCGTGCCTAGACGATCAAATTTTGAACAATGCAAATCACGGCCAGGCCATGATTATGGTGTTCATCGTGAAGAGTCCCCTTCAAGGGGGAGCGCAAGGGGGTGAAACCCTAAGGGTGGCGCATATAATCGCATGAAGATGCTAGGGTTTCAACAAAATCGCATGTAATATATTCTTATGATCAACTTCAAATGATTGAATGGATCAAGAGGAAGTTCATACCATAGCCATGAGTGGATGCGGCTTGGAAGCAAAGACCAAGAGAGATCTTCTCCACAAGTGACGCACACAAGAAGAGAGATGGCTTCCTCTTGTTGATCTTTGTGCTAGCAAAGATCTTCAAGTGTCCTTACCGAATGGAAGGGATGGGAGATGAGATCTTGCTTGGCCGAGAGCTCCACACCTTCGTTCACCTCTTCTCCACACGCAAATGCAAGAAGACAAGTGAAGTGAAGTCGTGAACGTCTTGGCGTTAGGCGTTTTGAAGAAGAGGTCTTGATGACTTACCATAAATGGAAGCATGCACTCATAAACGACCAAAACGCCTTCACCCTTTCGAACCATGCGTTCACATAAGTGAACCGGTTCTCTTTGGTTCAATTGCATTTGGTTCAACAAACCAAATCAAATAAGCCCAAGCCCCTTGGTCTAGATCATATCAAACCCTAAGGCTCAAGATCTAACCGTTCATCTCCTGATGCTCCTGATCTCACGATCTAGCATCACCTCTCTCGATCGAAGCTTACCGATCTCAAGCCCTAATCAATCAAACATGATCAGACCAGATCTCACTTACAATCAGAGATTAAATCCCTTGAAACTGAACTTAAACAATTCAGTCCACACGATCTGACTCAAGTAAGCCATATCATCAATTTGTGCGACCCTGAGGGTTTCCTTTAAATGTCGGTAACAATAACTTTCGTTATCACGATCAGTGAGGGGTATCTAGCAACACATCACTGTCTCCCGATATAAAGGAAAGAGTCTTCCAAGACCACTCCCAAACCACAGCACAAGGGTGAATCAACCTCACAAGGCATGCATGTATCCTTTGCCACTGGATGTTCTTATTGGACAAGCGGGTCAAGCTTGTAACTCCAATATGATGAGCATGATTAGATCAGGTGAACATAGTCACCTGGGTATGGCCATACACTTTCTCAATCATCTCATTCGGGGGGGCCCCTTTAGAACATCACACTCCTTAAACAAGGAGACGGCAATCCTATATCTATCACTAGTGTCCTAACCTGACTCATGATCATTATCCAAGACAGTCTATAACCATTATGTTTCAAATGATATTGAACTACCTCAAAACAATGACAATCATCATTTAGAAACACAAGTGATCTCAAGTCAGAGGACATGTGCCACTTGGTGCAAACAAGGAATATTCATATTGTGACAAGCAATTGAATATCCTAGTAGGGTCTGTCCAGTACATCCAATGTACCCATGAGTCTACATCTTATTCCATGCTCGAAGCATCCTATAAGATTAGAACACATATTAGTCTCAATCATATCAAGGCTGTCTCATGTTCACCAAGATATCTCGACTAAGGACTTCACTGCATGTCAGCCTAGCTGAACAGCATCGAGACATTATTCAGAAGTATACTTATTGCAGCAGACAATGTAACATACTGAATAACAACCATTGCCTTTATAAACATCACAGTTTATACATGATACTGTTACAATCCCAAGGCCTCAAACATTAGCCTTAAGGGCATACCCCAACACATCGGTGGCAGGTGTTGGGGTATGCCCTTAAGGCTAATGTTTGAGGCCTTGGGATTATATCAGTATCATGTATAAACTCTTTGTTTATAAAGGCAATGGTTATTATTCAGGTTGTTACATCATCTGCTGCAATATGTATACTTCTGAATAATGTCTCAATGCTGTTCAGCTAGGCTGACATGCAGTTAAGTCCTTAGTCGAGATATCTTAGTGAACTTGAGACAGCCTTGATATGATTGAGACTAATATGTGTTCTAATCTTATAGGATGCTTCGAGCATGGAATAAGATGTAGACTCATGGGTACATTGGATGTACTGGACAGACCCTACTAGGATATTCAATTGTTTGTCACAATGTGAATAATCCTTATATGCAAACAAGTGGCATATGTCCTCTGACTTGAGATCACTTGTGTTTCTAAATGATGATTGTCATTGTTTTGAGGTAGTTCAATATCATTTGAAACATAATGGTTATAGACTATCTTGGATAATGATCATGAGTCAGGTTAGGACACTAGTGATAGATATAGGATTGCCGTCTCCTTAATAGGAGTGTGATGTTCTAAAGGGGCCCCCCTGGATGAAATGATTGAGAAAGTGTATGGCCATACCCAGATGACTATGTTCATCTGATCTAATCATTCTCATCATATTGGAGTTACAGGCTTGACACGCTTGTCCAATAAGAACATCCAGTGGCAAAGGAATCAAGTATGCCTAGTGAAGTGGATTCACACTTGTGATGTGGTTTGGGTGTAGTCTTGGAAGACTCTTTCCTTTATATCGAGAGATAGTGATGTGTTGCTAGATACCCCTCACTGATCATGATAACGAAAGTTATCGTTACCGACATTTAAAGGAAACCCTTAGGGTCGCACAATTTGATGATATGGCTTACTTAAGTCAAATCGTGTGGACTGAATTGTTTTGGTTCAGTTTAAAGGAGTTTAAACTCTGATTGTAAGTGAGATCTGGTCTGATCATGTTTGATTGATTAGGGCTTGAGATCGGTAAGCTTCGATCGAGAGTATTGATGCTAGATCGGTGAGATCAAGAGCATCAAGAGATGAACGGTTAGAACTTGAACCATTTGATTCAAAGAGATCTAGACCGTGGCTTAGGCTGATTTGGTTCGATCTTTGAACCAAATGCATTAGACCGAATTGGATTGAACCGGTTCACACATGTGTGAACGCATGGTTCAATATGAAAGCGTTTTGGGCGGTTTGCATTGAGTGGGCGCATGGCTTCATGACTTTCCATATTTGGAAGTCATGTAACGCCACATCTCTACACGACGCCTCAACGCATCTTCGGTTCTTGTCTTGTCGCCTATCCACTCTTGCGTTGTCTTGTCTTCACGAAAAGGAGGAAGAAGAGCTTCATCGCCCTAGCCGCAAGAGATCTCATCTCCTCCACACAAAGGACTCCTTGAAGCTTTGCTAGCACAAAGACGCCAAGGGAGTAGCCATCTCTCATCTTGTGTGCGCGACTTTGGAGGAGAGCCAATTCGCCCTCTTGCTTCCAAGGCACCATCCAAGCGATGGCTATGGTATGATCCATTGTTGTTCTACACAAGTCCATGAAAGTTAATCATATGACATGCATTCGATCTTAGAAACCTGAATATCCGCTTGCAAATTCATGATATGCGCCCCCTTAGGGTTTCGCCCCCCTTAGATTTAGGGGATTTTTCAATTGGTATCAGAGCATGGTTGTTTATGTATGTTCATATGCTTGCTTTGTGATCCTTTGTTGCGCTTGTTTGCATAGATCTAAATTACATGCGAGTTTCCATGATAGTTTTTCATGCCGAAAACAACATGTTGAATGTTTTTATGTTGGCGCATGTATGTTGGCGCATGCATGTGAAAGCAAGTTGAATGTTTTGATCAAAACTTACATCTTGCGCGCTCCATTAGATCTAAGCAGCGCCTGCTATAAGTCCTTAGACGGGTTGATAGGGTTGATATCATCATCTAGTTAAGATCCAAATAGTCTGATCAGACCATCTGACAGCCTAGATGGGTCGACCAGATGGCACCTGTGCGCAAGCACGAGGTGGCTATAGGTCGACTGCAGACAGGCGTGTAGCGATGTCTGGTTGAGACAACCAGTGAACGCGCATGAGTTAGTCCCGGGGTCACACCCGCTTGCCAGAACTCATGAAGGTTGTTCAGCCCTTAGCGCATGCATGGTTGACCGTTAGGTCGACTCAAGTCAGTTAGGACTTGGTGCATGTAAGGGCAGTGGATCTGACTAGACATGATGAGTGGATCCCTATTAATGGACCGTTGTAAGGTTGTAGGGCACATAAGAAAATAAAATTGATGCCAATGGGTTTTCAAAAATTTTATTTCTTGTTATTGGATCACATGTTGGTTGAATACCATGATGCTTGTTTATTTCATCTTATGTGGGTTGCCCTTTTAATGTGTGCTGTGCTGGGGCCTGCGAGCCTGGATTAAAATTGTAAATTAATTTTTATTGTGATCTGCGCATCACATGTTATTTAATTTATAAAGTGTAATTGACCTGCGAGTCAATCTTGTCTAGATAGATTAAATTGTAATTTAATCAGACAAGAGCACAGAGCACACATGGCAGAGGCGCATGCAGCTTGGGGCATTTACTTGGTGGGCGCACCTGAGCTGCAGTGGGCGCTCGGGCCCTGGGTTGGGCCAGATGAGAAGGCAAAAGACCCATGAAGAGCTCAAGTGAAGACTTAAGTTAAATTAAGGTCTTACTTAGGTTTAATGGGCTTTTACCACATAAGATCAGCATGCTTTCTACTTATTGTTTATATAATTAGAACTGCATGATTTAATCTTCTGCTATCGCCATAGGTTATGCATGATAGTTAAGAAGATAAAAGACCGTTAAAATCCAACGTTAAAATATCAAGCACGTAAGCCTTCTGACGCGAAACCTCACTGTTCTGACTATCGTTGGGGCCGTGTTGTACCCACTCAGTGGGCACGCCCATCTATCTTCAAACGGTGTGTGATTACACCTGCGTGTTACAGAAAAGGGATTTATCGCTTCTCGTTGCTCAGCATAGCACGTGGTGGTCCAGGGAGTAGGTTAGGTCAGCTTGACCATGTAGGCTACATACTGAGCATATGTGAGCTATATGGAGGCAGCCATCTGAGGGATCAGAGACTGTGTTGTACCAACTCAGTTGGCACAGTCTGCTGGATTGCCCAGATGAAGGGGAATCGCACGGGTTGGCGATTGGCAGGCATTGCCTACCAGAAATTAGTGCTTGTACTCTCTGTGCATCTTATCTCGCCTGAGCGGGACGCGGAGACCAAGTATGAAATCTGGATCCCATCTCACTAAAAGAGTGTTACTCTTTCGGACTGTTTAATGGATTTTTCAGTCAGATAAAATAGTGAGAAAAGAATCTTTCTTAAGTCCTGGATTGATTCTAAACATTGATACTGACCTTGCTGTTCTTGCATTGTTGTAGATTACTGCAGCAACGAACACCACGAATTTCAATGTGCGATCCCTACTGGAAAGGGAGAAGTTTGCTGGGCCAAACTTCTCAGACTGGTACGGACACCTTAAGATTGTTCTTAAGGCAGAGAGGAAGCTGTATGTCCTCGAGACGGCTATACCGCCTCAACCCACTGCGAACGCCGCAAGGGCGGTTCGGGATGCCTATGAAAAGCATGTCAATGATAGCATTGATGTCGCTTGCCTGATGCTTGCGTCTATGACGCCAGAGCTGCAGCGTCAGCATGAGGATCTATCTGCTATACAGATTATAGCAAACCTCAAGCTGCTGTATGCTGCACAGGCTAGGACTGAACGCTACAATTTGACTAAACTTTTCTTTCAGAGCAAACTGGCTGAAGGGAGTCCAGTGGGAGCTCACGTACTCAAGATGATTGGGTACAAGGAGGCTCTAGAGAAACTGGGACATACCATCAATCAGGAGCTTGCTGTAGACATCATATTGCAGTCTCTCCCGGTCTCTTTCGATCCGTTCATTATTAATTTTAATATGAACAAGATCGACTGTACCCCGGCAGAGTTACTGAATATGCTCTTGACTACAGAGCTGACTCTTAAGGGAAAGCCTTCAACCTCTGTCTTGATGTTTCCTTCAAGGAACAAGAAGAAAGGGAAGAAGGGCAAAGCCCCTGTCAAGAGCTACAGCAAGGCTCTGAAACAAAAGATTAAGCGGTCGAAGGAATACAGATGTTTCCACTGTGGCCAGCTGGGTCACTGGAAAAAGGACTGTAAAGCGCTCCAAGGAGACAAGAAGGGAAGCATCGCTTCTGGCTCAGGTATTTTTGTGACTGAGGTCATGTTTTCTTCTTCTATTTCATGGGTGTTGGACACTGCATGTGGAGTTCACATTTGTTCAAATGTACAGGAACTCAAGAGAAGAAGACAGGTGGGACAGCATGAGGTGGACCTACGAGTTGGAAACGGGGCACGGGTTGCTGCTGTTGCTGTAGGAGAATATCACATCTCATTACCATCTGGACTTGTATTAGAATTGGACAGTTGTTATTTTGTACCTAGCATAACGAAAAATATTATCTCTATTCCTGCTCTTGTCAGGAAAGGGTTTTCCTTTGAATGCAATATTTCAAAGTGTGTTATTTCTTATGATAATATTGTTTATGCTACTGGATCAATTAACAATGGGTTATTCATGTTGGACATGGAATATTCTATACAAAATATTGATAATAAGAAAGCCAAGTATGCTGATGAAAGCACCTTGCTATGGCATAGTCGTTTAGGCCATATTAACAAGAAACGCATTAAGCGGTTGCATGATCATGGACTGCTGGGATCATTCTCCTATGAGGAGCTTGATACATGCAAAGCTTGTTTAATGGGTAAAATGACGAAGGCTCCTTTTCCTAACAAAGGTCAAAGGGCTTCAGGTTTACTTGACCTTATACACAATGATGTGTGTGGGCCATTTAGTAAACATGCCAGAGGTGGCTATTCATACTTCATTACCTTTACTGATGATTTCAGTAGATACGGGTATGTCTATCTAATGAGACATAAGAGTGAATCTTTTGACAAGTTCAAAGAGTTCAAAAATGAAGTGCAAAATCAGCTAGGCCGAAATATCAAGGCACTTCGCTCAGATCGAGGTGGAGAATACCTAAGTCGAGAGTTTACTGACTATCTGAAGCAGTGTGGGATTATCTCACAGCTTACTCCGCCAGGAACACCGCAATGGAATGGTGTGTCCGAGAGGAGGAACAGAACCTTATTGGATATGGTTCGTTCAATGATGAGTCAGGCTAATCTACCTTACTCCTTTTGGGGATTTGCACTGGAAACAGCTGCAAAGGTACTAAACCGAGTGCCATCCAAGGCAGTTTCAAAGACTCCATATGAGTTATGGTATGGGAAACAGCCGAGCTTGACATTTATTAAGATCTGGGGTTGCGAGGCTTATGTCAAAAAGCTTGCCTCTGGGAAACTAGAGAGCAGATATGAGAAATGCATCTTTGTCGGTTACCCTAAGGAAACTAAGGGTTATTATTTCTACGATCCCAAAGAGAACAAAGTATTTGTTGCTCGGACGGCCATTTTTCTTGAGAAGGAATTTCTTCTGCAAGAGGCCAGTGGGAGAGAAATAAAACTGGATGAGAATCCAGAGGAAGGACAAAGTAGTCAAGCACAGTTGAATGAGCATGAGCCAGTTGATCAGGTTATTGAACAACTTGAGGCTCAGATATCACGGGAACCGCGAAGATCGGGAAGGATCCGTCGATAGCCTGAGCGCTATGATGGAGTCTACATCATTGATCATGATGAACCCCTCACTTATGCGGATGCGGTCAGTGGACCGGAATCAGCGAGATGGCTTGAAGCTATGCGAGCCGAGATGGACTCCATGTCAGATAACCAAGTCTGGGATTTGGTTGATCCGCCTCCGGGAATAATCCCTATAGGCTGTAAATGGATCTTCAAGAAGAAGATTGACATGGATGGTAACGTGGTTACCTATAAAGGCAGGCTAGTTGCGAAAGGTTTCAAACAAATCTACGGGATAGATTATGATGAAACTTTCTCTCCTGTAGCCATGTTCAAGTCTATTCGGATCATTCTCGCAATAGCAGCATATTATGATTATGAGATCTGGCAGATGGATGTGAAGACCGCTTTCCTTAATGGAAATCTGGATCAGGATGTGTATATGACACAACCTGAAGGTTTCACTAATCCATCAGATCGTCATAAAGTATGCAAGTTAAAGAAGTCCGTTTATGGACTTAAGCAAGCATCAAGAAGCTGGAATATTCGTTTTGATGAATCAATCTGTGAATTTGGTTTCATCAAGAATGAAGATGACCCATGTGTATATAAGAGGTTTAGTGGGAGCGTGATTACTTTTCTAGTCCTCTACGTCGATGATATCTTGATCATTGGAAACGATATTCCTGAAATGCATGCGGTTAAGGCATGGTTAAGGAAATATTTCCAGATGAAAGATTTGGGAAAAGCAGCCTATGTCTTAGGTGTGAACTTAGGTGTGAAGATCTACAGAGATAGATCTAAGAGGCTTCTCGGGTTGTGCCAGAGTACTTACATCGATAAAGTCCTGGTGAGATTCCATTTAGAGAATTCTAAAAGAGGATATCTTCCAGTCAGACATGGTCTGAATCTTTCGAAGAGTCAGTGTCCGCAAACACAGACTGAGAAAGATGAAATGGACAAAATGCCTTATGCTTCGGCTATTGAGTCCATTATGTATGCGATGTTGTGTACTCACCCAGACGTCGCTTACGGGTTAAGCGTAACCAGTCGATTCCAAAGTAATCCAGGTCAGGCACACTGGATTGCAGTCAAGAACATTTTAAAATATCTGCGGAGGACCAAAGATATGTTCTTGGTGTATGGTGGTCAGGAAGAACTCAGTATTGAAGGATATACTGACGCTTCGTTCCAGTCTGACCAGGATGATTTCCGATCGCAATCAGGCTATGTTTTTAGCTTGAATGGAGGTGTGGTGGTGTGGAAAAGTTTCAAACAATCTATTGTTGCTGATTCTACAACAGAAGCCGAGTATGTTGCAGCCTCAGAAGCATCTAAGGAGGCAGTGTGGATTCGTAAGTTCATTCAGGAACTTGGTGTTGTTCCTTCGAGTGCTGATCCTTTGGTTATCTTCTGTGATAACACTAGAGCAATCGCACAAGCAAAGGAACCACGGTCGCACCAGAAGTCCAAGCACATACAGAGACGGTTTCACTTGATCCGGGAGATCATTGATCGTGGCGAGATCAAAGTCTGCAAGGTTCATACAGATGACAATCTAGCTGACCCGCTTACTAAGCCTCTGGCGCGCAGAAGCATGAGAAGCACTGTAATAATATGGGTTTGAGATTTCTCAACCATTAGATTAAGTGCAAGTGGGAGATTGTTGGGGTATGCCCTTAAGGCTAATGTTTGAGGCCTTGGGATTATATCAGTATCATGTATAAACTCTTTGTTTATAAAGGCAATGGTTATTATTCAGGTTGTTACATCATCTGCTGCAATATGTATACTTCTGAATAATGTCTCAATGCTCTTCAGCTAGGCTGACATGCAGTTAAGTCCTTAGTCGAGATATCTTGGTGAACTTGAGACAGCCTTGATATGATTGAGACTAATATGTGTTCTAATCTTATAGGATGCTTCGAGCATGGAATAAGATGTAGACTCATGGGTACATTGGATGTACTGGACAGACCCTACTAGGATATTCAATTGTTTGTCACAATGTGAATAATCCTTATATGCAAACAAGTGGCATATGTCCTCTGACTTGAGATCACTTGTGTTTCTAAATGATGATTGTCATTGTTTTGAGGTAGTTCAATATCATTTGAAACATAATGGTTATAGACTATCTTGGATAATGATCATGAGTCAGGTTAGGACACTAGTGATAGATATAGGATTGCCGTCTCCTTAATAGGAGTGTGATGTTCTAAAGGGGCCCCCTGGATGAAATGATTGAGAAAGTGTATGGCCATACCCAGATGACTATGTTCATCTGATCTAATCATTCTCATCATATTGGAGTTACAGGCTTGACACGCTTGTCCAATAAGAACATCCAGTGGCAAAGGAATCAAGTATGCCTAGTGAAGTGGATTCACACTTGTGCTGTGGTTTGGGTGTAGTCTTGGAAGACTCTTTCCTTATATCGGGAGATAGTGATGTGTTGCTAGATACCCCTCACTGATCATGATAACGAAAGTTATCGTTATCGACATTTAAAGGAAACCCTTAGGGTCGCACAATTTGATGATATGGCTTACTTAAGTCAAATCGTGTGGACTGAATTGTTTTGGTTCAGTTTAAAGGAGTTTAAACTCTGATTGTAAGTGAGATCTGGTCTGATCATGTTTGATTGATTAGGGCTTGAGATCGGTAAGCTTCGATCGAGAGTATTGATGCTAGATCGGTGAGATCAAGAGCATCAAGAGATGAACGGTTAGAACTTGAACCATTTGATTCAAAGAGATCTAGACCGTGGCTTAGGCTGATTTGGTTCGATCTTTGAACCAAATGCATTGGACCGAATTGGATTGAACCGGTTCACACATGTGTGAACGCATGGTTCAATATGAAAGCGTTTTGGGCGGTTTGCATTGAGTGGGCGCATGGCTTCATGACTTTCCATATTTGGAAGTCATGTAACGCCACATCTCTACACGACGCCTCAACGCATCTTCGGTTCTTGTCTTGTCGCCTATCCACTCTTGCGTTGTCTTGTCTTCACGAAACGGAGGAAGAAGAGCTTCATCGCCCTAGCCGCAAGAGATCTCATCTCCTCCACACAAAGGACTCCTTGAAGCTTTGCTAGCACAAAGACGCCAAGGGAGTAGCCATCTCTCATCTTGTGTGCGCGACTTTGGAGGAGAGCCAATTCGCCCTCTTGCTTCCAAGGCACCATCCAAGCGATGGCTATGGTATGATCCATTGTTGTTCTACACAAGTCCATGAAAGTTAATCATATGACATGCATTCGATCTTAGAAACCTGAATATCCGCTTGCAAATTCATGATATGCGCCCCCTTAGGGTTTCGCCCCCCTTAGATTTAGGGGATTTTTCAGCAGGTACTGTAGCGCGAATGTTGGAAATTCAGAGTGTGAAGCATGGCTTGCTCGTGACAAATTTCTTGGGCCATGAAGACAACTATAGCTGGGCACCAAAATGATCAGTGTGAATCACGGCTAGGGTGTGATCCACTTCTTTACCCATGACAAGCGCCACTACCCTCCTCGAAATTGTTTTCTCCTTCGATCGAGTTTTTTAGCCCTCCTACTACTTCAAGCCAGCCAACTAATCCCCTCCCTTCGATTTTGGCATAGTTAGAACTCTTGATCTGCTGTTTTCGCTGCCTATCGAAGAAGTTTTTTGGAATTTTTGGACTGCCTCGCCGCTATTTCTGTTCTCTTCGTTGTCCACCGTTTTTCTCTCGAAAACTCTTTGCTACCACAATAGTAAATGCCACCATTATGATTTCAAATGCAAGGGGAAGAGCACAAAGTCCACGAGTTTATGCTCTAAGAAGAAGTAAGTTTCTCTAATTGCCAGCTCTCGGTCCACCCATTCTTTTATGTATTATTGCTTCACATAGAGGACTATGCGATATTTAGAGTGAGTGGGCTACTACTCATTGTTATCTTGTGTTGCTGTTGCTCATACTCCGTGATGCTGCTATTTAGTTCTGATATTGTTGCTTTTGGTTGTGCTACTCGTTAGTTGCAGTGACATTATGGTATGTTGTTGTTGCGAGATTATTTGATTATGCTTTGATATCATGAATATTTGATGCCATTATGCTATATTGTTGTGATCCTTTGATAGCCATGCATAAATTTTGAGATTGATTCCATGCATGGTGCGAAGTGGTTATGATATGTTGAAAGCACCACCTAACTAGAATATATTCTATGATCCTGTCCAATTGTTCTGTGAATTAGTAGGCCACACATTTCTGTGAATATTCAAGGATGGCATGCTAGTGGTTTACATATTATTTTATATTGAGGCACATATTTTCTTATTCTTTCCATGATTCCATGCTACTTATTGGGGGATGATCACATGTGTGATGCAGAGCATACCAAAAAAAAAACCCCTCTACTTGGCATTGCGGAAAATTGGTAGTAGTGCCTAAGATGTGAGTTAAAGTCAAATAAATTCCTCTACTTGGCACTACGAAAAATTGGCAGTGGTACCTAAGATATGAGTTGAAGTCTAATATTCCTTTTTGTGTTGACAACTTGTATTTATACTTGAATACAATGAGAAGTGATCATGCTCGAGCTTGTTTTTCTAATAATACATATGTGTCTGACCCAACAAGTTGGTTTTGGATGCATTGGATTTGCATAAGTAGTATGTGTGCTTAATTGAGTTATTTGTATGCCATTAGCTAAATGCACCAACTTCTAGGGATTGTGGGACCTAACTGCTGAACTTTTTTGGCATTATCTAATCATTTGATTTCTTCTATCTGGATCATGGATTACTCATAGACATTCTCTGATTTGGTTGCATGCTTTCAACTTGAATAATTACTTTCACACCCATCATGTATTTCATCTTAGTTTATTGCTTAAGGACAAGCAAAGATCTAAATATGAGAGTATTTGATGCCTTGCATTTTGATAGTGATTTCTAGTATTATTTTATCTCAAAACAAGGCCAATTTTGATGTTTCCATGTTCCATATAGGCTTATTTACTTATTTGCTTCAAAATCTTCACTTTTTCTTGTCTTTATGTTATTTCAGATAAAATCACTCATTTTTTGAGCTTTTTGGAGATTCTAAAGTCATAGAGTGATTTCTTATGATGAGACAAGTCTACACATCAAATTTGGGATCAATCGGAATTTATTTAAAAATCATGGTCAGCCCAAGATTTTGGGGTTCACCCGTGATTCGCATGAAGGGCTGAAATTTCACAGAATACTTTATGGCCAGCCCAAGATTTTGATGTTCAGCCATGATTTCATCGAAGATAACTTTTCCCAACAATGAATAGTAACCTTCACGGTGAAGTGAACACAGAAATCTTTGGCCGTGATTCTTATTTCTCAAATATGCATAGTACACTTCATGGCCAGGTGAAGATTCTGGGGTTCACCCGTGATCGCAGCTGACACTTGATGTTCCTTCCATTTTTTACTCGATTTAAGGCTCAACAAATTCCAAAAAATTAGGAAAAATACATTTTAGGAAGCTAAGAGGGAGGCGAACAAAAAGAACATAAAATCCCTCTTTTTTGTGACCTAATTAGATAGGGATTGATTGGATGAAGTGGATAGGGGCGAAAAATACAGGCGACAACTCTTTTGGGGGTGATTTTGAAGCAATCTCGCAATGGATCTTCACCAAACCTTGGGGATACATTTGAAATCTCTTCTCCTTCCTCTCTTTAGCATTTGCTTATAATTTTCTTAGTTATTGGAGAGATGTGTGTGGATTTGTATGGCTCTTGTCGCGTAAACTCTTAATCAGGACTCGGTTGAAATCTGTTGACACTATATATCATGTGATCTAAACTTATTTTGTTATTTTGAGTATTATATGAGTATATTTTACTTAGTTGTGTTTATTACATGATATTGCTTTGGCCATGTGGTATTGTGTGTTAGTCAACACGATCCTGACCGCAAGGAGGATCGTGTTAGCGGATCCCCTAAGTAAAACTTGTGAACCTCTAACACGAAGGTAGTTAGGGTTCATTCGAGGGTACCACAACCTTTCATAGAACTCAATAGATTTATCTAAAACGATATGCCACGAGAGTAAGAGATCATTTTAGGTAAGTACCAAGTTGTAACGACTACAAGGGGGCAACTTATACTACAGGAAAGATTTCTTATGCAATATTATAAACTCATATAATAGATAAGTTTTAGATCAGATAGTTACATTAATGTGGTGAATACCGAAGTCTCGATGCCTCTCCTATTGACACCTTCCGTGTAGTTGCAATCGATTTCTTGCGTTTGCTTTGGTATTTGTTAGTTAAACTATTTTCAAAACCCTAATTTGAATTGCTTAGCTTCTAAAACTCATATTTACTAGTAATTAACCTTACTCCATGTGGGATCGACAATCTTTTTTATTACTGCAACATTATCGTGAACTTGCGGTACGTGTCAGTGGCAAGTCAAGATCCGATAGTAGTTTAAGAATCACGGCCGCAACTTTTATCATGACCCAGTTGTTATCCTCTTTGGCTAGACCTTTGCACTTAGCTGTTACGGTCATGACCATAGTCACAACCCTTGCTGTGATTCTCTCGGCAAGATTTCTGCATGGATGTCACGGTCAAGATTTCCATCATTAACCGGTCATGATTCTCTCATCAAGATTTCTACATTCATCTTTGTAAAAATTTCGGTCAAGATTTCCATCATGACCCGGTCGTGATTCTTTTGTTAAAATTTCTGTGTTGGCTGTTATGGCTGTGATTTCAGTCACAGGTCGGCCATAATTCTCTCATCAAATATTTCTACATCCTACCTTCAAGAAATCTCGATCAAGATTTTCATCATGATCTAGTCGTTATCCTTTCGGCATAGTTTCTTCACGAATATGTTATGGCTGTGACCAACAGTCACACCCTAGCCATAAAGCTCTCGGCAAAATTTCTGTGTTGGCTCAGTGACAATTACGATCATGATTTGGATCATGACCCACCCGTGATTTCTGGAAAAATGACCAAAAATGCCTCTCTGCCTTGGGTGAGTTGCGAATATCCCTGAATCTTCCAAACTCAGAATAATAATCAGATCAACAAGGATTTCATATCAATCCTCATGAAAACTCATCAAAACATATTAATATAACTAAACTACACAAACAATGAATGCAACTAAAATAGGAAAAGATGCTGAAAATAAATTTAACTAGAGTAAAATGCTTGAGTTGCCTCCTAAGAAGCATTAATTTAAGGTTTTTAGCTTGACCAATGCTTGAATATTATGGTGTTACTGATGGTTCCCTTAGACAAGGGGGCGAAACCCTAGATAGGCGCATGTTATATTTCAAGCAGCGGAAAGGGGGTTTCTTGGGATCTTTTCAATGCATGTAATATAATCAACTTAAATCGATTGTATATAAGAGATAGAACCATACCAATGCCATTTATTGGATGGCGTCTAGGAAGAAGAAAGTGAAGTCGCTTTCCTCCAAACGGTTCGCACACAAGAAGATCTATGCGCTTACTCCCTTCGGTACACTTTGTGCTAGCAAAGTTCCTTGGTGTCTTTGTTCGTGTGAGAAGGGAAGAAGAACGTCTTGCTTGCTCAGTCCTCGACTCTCCAAAGCGTGAAAAAAAAACTTCCACGAGAGGAGGCGACGGGAATAGGAGTGAGGCGACAAGAGATGCGCTCTACACAAAACATGGAGGCGTGGTTGCTAAAAATAGCCAACCTTACTCTTTCATGCGATCATGTGTTCATGCGCTCATGAACCAATCGCATTTTCCTCTCCCCTCTTTGAACCAAGCGCTCATATCATGAGCCGGTTCAACTAGGTCTGGTTCATAGACCAATTAACCCAAGCAATTAGTCCAGATCACATTAAACCCTAAGGCTCTTGATCTGACCGTTGATCTCTTGATGCTCCTGATCTCACTGATCTAGCATCCATTCTCTCGATCGAAGCTTACCGATCTCAAGCCCTAATCAATCAAACATGATTAGACCAGATCTCACTCACAATCAGAGATTAAATCCCTTTAAACTGAACCCAAATAATTCAGTCCACATGATCTGACTTAAGTAAGCCATATCATCAAATTGTGCGACCCTAAGGGTTTCCTTTAAATGTCGGTAACGATAACTTACGTTATCACGATCAGTGAGGGGTATCTAGCAACACATCACTGTCTCCCGATATAAAGGAAAGAGTCTTCCAAGACTACACCCAAACCACAGCACAAGTGTGAATCCAACTCACAAGGCATGCAAATTTCCTTTGCCACTGGATGTTCTTATTGGACAAGCGTGTCAAGCTTGTAGTTCCAATATGATGAGCATGATTAGATCAGATGAACACTGTCACCTGGGTATGGCCATACACTTTCTCAATCATCTCATCCAGGGGGCCCCTTTAGAACATCACACTCCAATTAAGGAGACGGCAATCCTATATCAATCACTAGTGCCCTAACCTGATTCAAGCTCACCATCCAAGATAGTCTGTAATCATTATGTTTCAAATGATATTGAACTACCTCAAAACAATGACAATCATCATTTAGAAAACACAAGTGATCTCAAGTCAGAGGAAATGTGCCACTTGTTACATTCAAGGATTATTCATATTGTGACAACCAATTGAATATCCTAGTAGGGTCTGTCCAGTACATCCAATGTACCCATGAGTCTACATCTTATTCCATGCTCGAAGCATCCTATAAGATTAGAGCACATATTAGTCTCAATCATATCAAGGCTGTCTCATGTTCACCAAGATATCTCGACTAAGGACTTTACAGCATGTCAGCCCAGCTGAACAGCTTTGAGACATTATTCAGAAGTACACTTATTGCAGCAGATAATGTAACAAACTGAATAACAACCATGCCTTTATAAACATAAGAGTTTATTACATGATACTGATACAATCCCAAGGCCTCAAACATTAGCCTTAAGGGCATACCCCAACAATCTCCCACTTGCACTTAATCTAATGGTTGAGAAATCTCAAACCCATGTTATTACAGTGCTTCTCATGCTTCTGCTGCGCCAAGGGCTTGGTAAGCGGGTCTGCCAGATTGTCATCTGTATGAACCTTGCAGACTTTGATCTCGCCACGATCAATGATCTCCCTGATCAAATGAAACCGTCTCTGTATGTGCTTGGACTTCTGGTGCGACCGTGGTTCCTTTGCTTGTGCGATTGCTCCAGTGTTATCACAGAAGATAACCAAAGGATCTGCACTTCAAGGAACAACACCAAGTTCTTGAACGAACTTACGAATCCACACTGCCTCCTTGGATGCTTCCGAGGCTGCAACATACTCGGCTTCTGTTGTGGAATCAGCAACAGTTGACTGTTTGAAACTTTTCCACACCACTGCTCCTCCATTCAAGCTAAAAACATAGCCTGATTACGATCGGAAATCATCCTGGTCAGACTGGAACGAAGCGTCAGTATATCCTTCAATACTGAGTTCTTCCTGACCACCATATACCAAGAACATATCTTTGGTCCTCCGAAGATATTTTAAAATGTTCTTGACTGCAATCCAGTGCGCCATACCTGGATTACTTTGGAACCGACTGGTCACGCTTAACCCGTAAGCGACGTCTGGGCGAGTACACAACATCGCATACATAATGGACCCAATAGCCGAAGCATAAGGCGTATTGTCCATTTCATCTTTCTCAGTCTGTGTTTGTGGACACTGACTCTTCGAAAGATTCAGACCATGTCTGACTGGAAGATATCCTCTTTTAGAATTCTCTAAATGAAATCTTTCCAGGACTTTATCGATGTAAGTACTCTGGCACAGCCCGAGAAGCCTCTTAGATCTATCCCTGTAGATCTTCACACCTAATACATAGGCTGCTTCTCCTAAATCTTTCATCTGGAAACATTTCCTTAACCATGCCTTAACCGCATGCATTTCAGGAATGTCATTTCCAATGATCAAGATGTCATCGACGTAGAGGACTAGGAAAGTAATCACGCTCCCACTAAACCTCTTATATACACACGGGTCATCCTCGTTCTTGATGAAACCAAATTCAGAGATTGATTCATCAAAACGAATATTCCAGCTTCTCGATGCTTGTTTAAGTCCATAAATAGACTTCTTTAATTTGCATATTTTATGACGATCTGATGGATTAGTGAAACCTTCAGGTTGTGTCATATACACATCCTCTTCCAGATTTCCATTAAGGAAAGCTGTCTTCACATCCATTTGCCAGATCTCATAATCGTAATATGCTGCTATCGCGAAAAGAATCCGAATAGACTTAAACATGGCTACAGGTGAGAAAGTTTCATCATAATCAATCCCGTAGATTTGTTTGAAACCTTTCGCAACTAGCCTGCCTTTATAGGTAACCACGTTACCATCCATGTCAATCTTCTTCTTGAAGATCCATTTGCAGCCTATAGGGATTACTCCCGGAGGCGGATCAACCAAATCCCAGACTTGGTTATCTGACATGGAGTCCATCTCGGCTCGCATAGCTTCAAGCCATCTCGATGACTCCGGTCCACTGACCGCATCCGCATAAGTGAGGGGTTCATCATTATCAATGATGTAGACTCCGTCATAGCGCTCAGGCTGTCGACGGATCCTTCCCGATCTTCGCGGTTCCCGTGATATCTGAGCCTCAGGTTGTTCAGTAACCTGATCCACCGGCTCAGGCTCATCCAACTGTGCTTGACTACTTTGTCCTTCCTCTGGATTCTCATCCAGCTTTATTTCTCTCCCACTGGCCTCTTGCAGAAGAAACTCCTTCTCAAGAAATATGGCCGTCCGAGCAACAAATACCTTGTTCTCATTGGGATCGTAGAAATAATAACCCTTAGTTTCCTTAGGGTAACCGACAAAGATACATTTCTCAGATCTGCTCTCTAGTTTCCCAGAGGCGAGCTTTTTGACATAAGCCTCGCAGCCCCAGATCCAGATAAATGTCAAGCTCGGCTGTTTCCCATACCATAACTCATATGGCGTCTTAGAAACTGCCTTGGATGGCACTCGGTTTAGTACCTTTGCAGCTGTTTCCAGTGCAAATCCCCAAAAGGAATATGGAAGAGTAGCCTGACTCATCATAGAACGAACCATATCAAGTAACGTTCTATTTCTCCTCTCGGACACACCATTCCATTGCGGTGTTCCTGGCGGAGTGAGCTGTGAGATAATCCCACACTCCTTCAGATAGTCAGTAAACTCTCGACTTAGGTATTCTCCATGATGGGGAGGCCAAGCATGCAACATTCAAACAACGCGCTTTGAAAACATTTTGCTAAATAGATATAACTTAGTAAACCCCTTGAGCTATCGTAGTTTGAAACTAGCTTGTTTTAGTAAGTAGTAGTGAAAACCGAAACTATCCTAGCATGCACTTCTAGATAAAATGAAATTTGACAAAGCTTATCATGCGATTCTATAACCTCAATTAGTTCTAGCATGCGGTTCTAACATAAGCAATAAAGCTACTCTAGGGGAGGAACTCACCTTGCACCCTTTGAGAATAGAAAGGGTGACCTTCCCGTTCTTCACCGGTCCAATGGTTGAATCTCACGAAGTAGGGCCCTATGAGCTTACACACATGGCATTGCAGCATCCCACACATGCGTGGGTGAATTTGAAATAATATTAAGAGGCCACTTAACACAAGAACATTCAAGGGGGAGGATAGCCTCCAAATTCCCTTGCTAACATGACATAGACTAACTAGATTAGAGGGAGAGGAAAGGTGGGCGGCTTGCTTATCATCCCATGGCCTTGCGCCACCTGCAGAAAACAAATGTGGGTGCAAAGGGGCTGTCCAACAAGCAACAAGGAACAACAACCAAGATAGTAGAGAGACTTAGCTTAACTAGGTGGTGGCTTGATCTTGGCATGACACCATCTTGAGTCTCGGCTGTTCAGCTCTTCCTCTTGGACTGAAGGCTTGTCAAGGTTAAGGGGAGGAAGTGGCGTGAGCTCCCATCTTCAAGACAAGCGCAAGTGGTGGAAGAAGGTTGAAGAGCAAGAGGGGATGGAAGGGAATAGAACTCTCGGCAATGGGTGGAAGAAAGGGAGGGGTTAGGTGACACACACCATTAGAAGACACACTTCTGAAATTTGAAATTCATTCAACTCTAAAAACTGATGGCTTTACAAGAAGTTACATCATATAGGGGAGTCTCCAACGGTTATCTCCCTTCCTAAGCTCAAAACAAGTCACACAAGTCAAGCATGATGTAGACAACTCAATGGGCTGATGTCTTCTTCCAAAGGGGCGGTTGCTTGGAGGTTTGGCTTTGGAGTTTCAGCAGAATGGCAAGTTCGAAACTGAGTTGATGATGGACTGAAGAGGCTGCTGATGGCTGACATTGAGCAGGCTGCAGATTGGCATGGGCGGCTGACACTTGAAGGGACTGAAGTTGCTGCAAAGGCTGACATGGTTCAGCTGCTCCTTGACCTTGGTGGCTGGCGCATGGTGGACTGAAGGAGACATGGCTCAAGCTGCTCCTTGACTTTGGTGGCTGGCGCATGATGGGCTGAAGTAGGACTTTGTGTAGGCTGCATCTTGACTTGATTAGAAATGAAGGTAAACTCCACATGGCTGCCAACTAGGATGGTGGAAGTTGAGGTACTTGTGGTGTTGCTTCATTAGGTTGGGGTGGGCTGATTCTCTCTTGAGTTGGGCTGATGGCCCATGGCATCTCTTGGAGTTGTCTTGACCTGATTTTGACTTGCATCCCAAGAATGGAGTTGACCTATACTATTACATCAATTTCATGCACTAACCTACCATACATAAGTGGCGGATCCTAGGGATGTAACTACATGGTGTAATTGTTGGGTGGATCTAACCTACCATATGATGCAAGTTATGCTAGGAGATCTAACTTAAAGGATGCATGCAATGCAAGGAATGAAAATCTAACTTAAAGATGCATGCAATGCAAGAGATGGAAATAACTTAAAGGATGCATGCAATGCAAGGAATGAAAATCTAACTTAAAGATGCATGCAATGCAAGAGATGGAAATTTAGGTGCCCTAGCTAGGGTAACCTTAAACTCCATTTGTATTTCCGTGGGTCATGTCGCCTCCCCACATCAGCTCTCCCCGGGTGAGAAAAATTCTTCTCCGAAGAATTGTCCTTATCCATGAGGAGCTTTGAGGTAGTAAGGGTGAGTTCTTCCTCAGGGAGCCAACCCTCTTCACCATGGTCATATCCAACTAAGTAGAGTAACTCTACCTTATCACGGGTGAAATGGGTTTGGTCCTCAAGGATGGACTCAATCATATGCTCACAAGTGGGGTCATAGTATGGGGTGGAATGATGCTTATGCAATATGAAGTCATCCACATCAAAAGTGATGGGGGTCCAAAAATCAGTGTCAACAGCATCATAGCAATCAATCTCTTCATCCCAATCTTCATGCTCCTTAAATTCAGGGTCTCCTACACAAAATGTCCTTTCTCGGCCATATTCATTAGTATGTTGGTGGTATACAGGCCTACTAAAAGATTCAGGTATAACAAAATCAAAGTGTTCAAGTTCTGGGAGGGAAAGCAAATCATTATTCAATTGAATTTTCTTTAACCCTGGAGTACTAAGGCCAGACTCAAGGTCTAAAGGAGAGATGGGGGATGTTGCCAACTCAGACAAGTTAGGTTCTAAATCATATCCTAGCATGGGAAACTCAAGAGGATCTAAAGTAAATTCTTCTTCATATTCAGGTGAGCTAATGTCTAACTCAAGAAGGGTGAGGGGTGCCTCTAGGATTGGACTTCCTAAGGAAAAAAGAAATGGCTCTCCCATATCTGGAGTAAGATCCTCGAAGCTAAACTGGGGGAGCTCTATCATGTCATAAGGAGAAGGTTGATATAGGTCAGTCCCTATAGGGTCAACTTGAGTAGGGTCATCCCTAGAGTCTTGGGTTATAAGCCCATGTTCAATTGGTCCTAAATGTGGCTTAGGAGTGTGGGTGGCAAGACCTAAGAGATATGTTTCATGGGTCATTGGATCAAAGGTCAAGTCTTCTAGGCCTTGAAGTTGAGGTTCTCCTAATGTTTGGGACTTAGGATCTTGGTCAATGAGAAAAGGATCTAGCATGGGTTCCATCTTAGGCAAAGTAAGGGATCCTAACTCATGTGGGTTGAGATCTAAAGGTGAAGGATCCTCTATGTGTAAAAGTTTGGGCTCTAGGGGTGGGTTTAGGCCTAACTTGGAAAGTTTAGTGCTAGATGGCCCAAAAGTGGTCAAAGAAGGGCCTAGACAAGATGGTATGTCTACCTTAATCTCTAAATATGGTTGAGTAAGATACTTAGGCAGATCATCCATAGAGAAAGGTTCAAACTTAGGGTGAGTCAAGCCTAAAGTGTGATGGTCCTCTAATTGAAGGTGTTGGATTTCTAAAGTGTCTAGAGGCTCATCTAAACTTTCACTAAGGTCAAGTGGCTTGGAACCTAAGTGTTCACAACCTATTGAAGAGTTCTCTAAAGTTTTTCCTATGTCATGAAGAGTAGGTTCACATGGTTCAAGCACTTGATCTAAACATGGGAGCCCTAAAGGGTGAGGCAAACTAGTCTCATAGGTTACTAAGGGTAGGATAGCTTCCACTAAGTCTAGCCTAATATGATTGGGTTCAAGTTCTTCCATAGGCTTAGGTGAGATTGTTCTTAAAGGTGTGGACTTAGTATGACCTATGTGGATGTCAAGAGAGTTTTCCTTAAGTTGGTTGAGTTCTTGTTTGGGTTTTATGGACAACATGATTTGACATGGAGGTAAGTCTTCAATGGGTTCCCTAGACTTGATTTGAGATTGGCTTTGGGAGGGTAGCTTTGGTTCTAAGGCTTGATTGAGCTCCATGGTTTGATTGACTACCTTAGGGGCTTTGGGTCTTGGATGGTCAATTTTCCTTTTATAAAATCTCTTAAGATTTTGCTCCACCTCACTAGCTATTTGAAAAGCATCTTCTATTGTGTATATGGGGTAGTAGGTGAGACCTCTCTTAATCTCAAAGCTAAGACCATCTCTAAACCGGTTAAGCATAACCCTAGGAGCTTCTCTAGTACTATGGTAGAGGGTTTTGAACTTTAGTATATATTCAGCTACATTCATGTTCTCTTGGGTAAGCAATTTTTCATTGAGAGATGTAGGGTCATTGAGAGATGTAGGGTCATATATTTCTTTTATCATGTCATCCCATCTCTTGATGGGTTGTCTATTGCCTCTTAGGGGATTGAATCTAGTAGTCATTTTTGAAATGATTAGAGTTTGAAAATAGACCCTAAGGTGATAAATATAGCTAGTCAAATTCTTTCAAGCACCTAGGTCCAAAAATCGCCTTAGTAGTAGGAAAATAAAGTTTTGGTCTTATAAAATCCTACTCTAAGAACCTAAGCTCTGATACCAAGATGATGGGGAGGCCAAGCATGCAACATTCAAACAACGCGCTTTGAAAACATTTTGCTAAATAGATATAACTTAGTAAACCCCTTGAGCTATCGTAGTTTGAAACTAGCTTGTTTTAGTAAGTAGTAGTGAAAACCGAAACTATCCTAGCATGCACTTCTAGATAAAATGAAATTTGACAAAGCTTATCATGCGATTCTATAACCTCAATTAGTTCTAGCATGCGGTTCTAACATAAGCAATAAAGCTACTCTAGGGGAGGAACTCACCTTGCACCCTTTGAGAATAGAAAGGGTGACCTTCCCGTTCTTCACCGGTCCAATGGTTGAATCTCACGAAGTAGGGCCCTATGAGCTTACACACATGGCATTGCAGCATCCCACACATGCGTGGGTGAATTTGAAATAATATTAAGAGGCCACTTAACACAAGAACATTCAAGGGGGAGGATAGCCTCCAAATTCCCTTGCTAACATGACATAGACTAACTAGATTAGAGGGAGAGGAAAGGTGGGCGGCTTGCTTATCATCCCATGGCCTTGCGCCACCTGCAGAAAACAAATGTGGGTGCAAAGGGGCTGTCCAACAAGCAACAAGGAACAACAACCAAGATAGTAGAGAGACTTAGCTTAACTAGGTGGTGGCTTGATCTTGGCATGACACCATCTTGAGTCTCGGCTGTTCAGCTCTTCCTCTTGGACTGAAGGCTTGTCAAGGTTAAGGGGAGGAAGTGGCGTGAGCTCCCATCTTCAAGACAAGCGCAAGTGGTGGAAGAAGGTTGAAGAGCAAGAGGGGATGGAAGGGAATAGAACTCTCGGCAATGGGTGGAAGAAAGGGAGGGGTTAGGTGACACACACCATTAGAAGACACACTTCTGAAATTTGAAATTCATTCAACTCTAAAAACTGATGGCTTTACAAGAAGTTACATCATATAGGGGAGTCTCCAACGGTTATCTCCCTTCCTAAGCTCAAAACAAGTCACACAAGTCAAGCATGATGTAGACAACTCAATGGGCTGATGTCTTCTTCCAAAGGGGCGGTTGCTTGGAGGTTTGGCTTTGGAGTTTCAGCAGAATGGCAAGTTCGAAACTGAGTTGATGATGGACTGAAGAGGCTGCTGATGGCTGACATTGAGCAGGCTGCAGATTGGCATGGGCGGCTGACACTTGAAGGGACTGAAGTTGCTGCAAAGGCTGACATGGTTCAGCTGCTCCTTGACCTTGGTGGCTGGCGCATGGTGGACTGAAGGAGACATGGCTCAAGCTGCTCCTTGACTTTGGTGGCTGGCGCATGATGGGCTGAAGTAGGACTTTGTGTAGGCTGCATCTTGACTTGATTAGAAATGAAGGTAAACTCCACATGGCTGCCAACTAGGATGGTGGAAGTTGAGGTACTTGTGGTGTTGCTTCATTAGGTTGGGGTGGGCTGATTCTCTCTTGAGTTGGGCTGATGGCCCATGGCATCTCTTGGAGTTGTCTTGACCTGATTTTGACTTGCATCCCAAGAATGGAGTTGACCTATACTATTACATCAATTTCATGCACTAACCTACCATACATAAGTGGCGGATCCTAGGGATGTAACTACATGGTGTAATTGTTGGGTGGATCTAACCTACCATATGATGCAAGTTATGCTAGGAGATCTAACTTAAAGGATGCATGCAATGCAAGGAATGAAAATCTAACTTAAAGATGCATGCAATGCAAGAGATGGAAATAACTTAAAGGATGCATGCAATGCAAGGAATGAAAATCTAACTTAAAGATGCATGCAATGCAAGAGATGGAAATTTAGGTGCCCTAGCTAGGGTAACCTTAAACTCCATTTGTATTTCCGTGGGTCATGTCGCCTCCCCACATCACTCCACCTCGATCAGAACGAAGTGCCTTGATATGTCGGCCAAGCTGATTCTGTACTTCATTCTTGAATTCTTTGAACTTGTCAAAAGATTCACTTTTGTGTTTCATAAGATAGACATACCCATACCTACTGAAATCATCAGTAAAGGTTATGAAGTACTGATAGCCACCTCTGGCATGTTTACTAAATGGCCCACACACATCACTGTGTATAAGGTCAAGTAAACCTGAAGTCCTTTGACCTTTGTTAGGAAAAGGTGACTTCGTCATTTTACCCATTAAACAAGCCTTGCATGTATCAATCTCCTCATAGGAGAATGATCCCAGCAGTCCATGATCATGCAACCGCTTAATGCGCTTCTTGTTAATATGGCCTAAACGACTATGCCATAGCAAGGTGCTGTCATCAGCATACTTGGCTTTCTTATTATCAATGTTTTGTATAGAACATTCCATGTCCAACATGAATAACCCATTGTTAATTGAACCAGTAGCATAAACAATATTATCTAAAGAAAGAACACACTTTGAAATATTGCATTCAAAGGAAAATCCCTTCCTGACAAGAGCAGGAATGGAGATAATATTTTTAGTAATGCTAGGAACAAAGTAACAATTTTCAGTTCTAATACAAGCCCAGATGGCAAAGAGATGAAATAGTCTCCTACAGCAACAGCAGCAACCCGTGCCCCGTTTCCAACTCGTAGGTCCACCTCATGCTGTCCCACCTGTTTTCTTCTCTTGAGTTCCTGTACATTTGAACAAATGTGAACTCCACATGCAGTGTCCAACACCCATGAAATAGAAGAAGATGAAACCATGACTTCCGTCACGTATATACCTGAGCCAGAAGCAATGCTTCCCCTCTTTTCTCCTTGGAGCGCTTTACAGTCCTTTTTCCAGTGACCCAGCTGGCCACAGTGGAAACATCTGTATTCCTTTGACCGCTTAACTTTTTGCTTCAGAGCCTTGCTGTAACTCTTGACAGGGGCTTTCCCCTCTTCCCCTTCTTCTTGTTCCTAGAAGGAACCATTAAGACAGAGGTCGAAGGCTTTCCCTTCAGAGTCTCCTCAGTAGTCAAGAGCATATTCAGCAGCTCTGCCGGAGTACAGTCGATTTTGTTCATATTAAAGTTAATGATGAACGCATCGAAAGAGGGCGGGAGAGACTGCAGAATAATGTCTACAGCAAGCTCCTGATTGATGGTATGCCCCAGTTTCTCTAGAGCCTCCTTGTGCCCAATCATCTTGAGCACGTGAGCTCCCACTGGGCTCCCTTCAGCCAGTTTGCTCTGAAAGAAAAGCTTTGTCAGATTATAGCGTTCTGTCCTCGCCTGTGCAGCATACAGCATCTTGAGGTTCGCTATAATCTCTATAGCCGACATATCCTCATGCTGACGCTGCAGCGGTGGCGTCATAGACGCTAGCATCAGGCAAGCGACATCAATGCTATCATTGACGTGCTTTTCATAAGCTTCCCGAACCGCCCTTGCGGCGTTCGGAGCGGGCTGAGGCGGTATAGCCGTCTCGAGGACATACAGTTTCCTCTCTGCCTTAAGAACAATCTTAAGGTGTCCGTACCAGTCTGAGAAGTTTGGCCCAGCAAACTTCTCCCTTTCCAGTAGGGATCGCACATTGAAGCTCATGGTGTTCGTTGCTGCAGGTATCTACAACAATGCAAGAACAGCAAGGTCAGTATCAATGTTAAGAATCAATCAGGACTGAAGAATGATTCTTTTTCTCACTATTTTATCTGGCTGAAAAATCCAGCAAAACAGCCCGAAAGAGTAGAACTCTTTTAGTGAGATGGGATCCATATTTCATACTTGGTCTCCGCGTCCCGCTCAGGCGAGATAAGATGCACAGAGAGTACAAGCACTAATCTCTGGTAGGCAATCCCTGCCAATCGCCAACCCGTGCGATTCCCCTTCATCTGGGCAATCCAGCAGACTGTGCCAACTGAGTTGGTACAACACAATCTCTGACCCCACAGATGGCTGCCTCCATGTGCTACCATATGTGCCACATATGTAGTCTACATGGTCAAGTTAACCCGACCTACTCCCTGGACCACCACGTGCTATGCTGAGCAACGAGAAGCGATAAATCCCTTCTCTGTAACACGCAGGTGTAATCCCGCACCGTCTGAAGATAGATGGACGTGCCCACTGAGTGGGTACAACACGGCTCCAACGATAGTCAGAACAGTGAGGTTTCTGTTGGGGTATGCCCTTAAGGCTAATGTTTGAGGCCATGGGAATGTATCAGTATCATGTAATAAACTGTTATGTTTATAAAGGCATGGTTATTATTCAGTTGTTTACATTGTCTGCTGCAATATATGTTCTTCTGAATAATGTCTCAAAGCTGTTCAGCTAGGCTGACATGCTATAAGTCCTTAGTCGAAATATCTTGGTGAACATGAGACAGCCTTGATATGGTTGAGACTAATATGTGTTCTAATCTTATAGGATGCTTCGAGCATGGAATAAGATGTAGACTCATGGGTACAATGGATGTACTGGACAGACCCTACTAGGATGTTCAATTGTTTGTCACAATGTGAATATTCCTTGAATATGACAAGTGGCACATTTCCTCTGACTTGAGATCGCTTGTGTTTTCTGAATGATGATTGTCATCATTTTGAGGTAGTTCAATATCATTTGAAATATAATGGTTATAGACTATCTTGGATGGTGAGCTTGAATCAGGTTAGGGCACTAGTGATAGACATAGGATTGCCGTCTCCTTGTTTAAGGAGTGTGATGTTCTAAAGGGGCCCCCTGGATGAGATGATTGAGAGAGTGTATGGCCATACCCAGGTGACAATGTTCATCTGTTCTAATCATGCTCATCATATTGGAGTTACAAGCTTGACAGGCTTGTCCAATAAGAACATCCAGTGGCAAAGGAAATATGTATGCTTTGTGAGTTGATTCACACTTGTGCTGTATTTTGGGTGTAGTCTTGGAAGACTCTTTTCTTTATATCGGGAGACAGTGATGTGTTGCTAGATACCCCTCACTGATCGTGATAATGAGAATTATCGTTACCGACATTTAAAGAAAACCCTCAGGGTCGCACAATTTGATGATATGGCTTACTTAAGTTAGATCGTGTGGACTGAATTGTTTGGGTTCAGTTTAAAGGGATTTAATCTCTGATCGTAAGTGAGATCTGGTCTGATCATGTTTGATTGATTAGGGCATTAGATCGGTAAGCTTTGATCGAGAGATTGGATGCTAGATTGGTCAGGAGCATCAAAGAGATCGACGGTTAGATCTGGAGCCTTAGGGTTTAATTTGATCTAAGCCTTGTCGCTTGGCTTATTTGGTTTTTGGACCGAACCAACATGAACCGGCTCATGGATGAGCGCATGGTTCAAGGGTGAAGTGAGTTGCGATTGGGGTAAACCCATGACCGCAAGTGGTGAAGTGGTATGCTATTTTTAGATAGCACTTCCCTACGTGACCACGACTCACGATTCACGCCTTTCTCTTCTTGTCGTTTGACGCTCATCTCTCGCTGAAGAGCATCCATCTCTCGGGGTTTTTCCATTCGAGAAAGAGAGAGGTTGACGAAAATAAGGAGGAAGAAAATCGCCAAGCAAAGAAGATCTCCTTCCCTTCCATTCGAGAAGAACACCTTGACGCCTTGCTAGCACAAGGAGCATCAAGGAGTAGGCACATCTTTCATCTTGTGTGCGTATCTTCAGGAGGAGAGCGGCATCACTCTCTGCTTCCAAGGCGCCATCTAGAAATGGCTATGGTATGGTTCTATCTCATCTATGCAATCGGTTTTGTTAATCATATAACATGAAAGATCCTAAGAAGCCCTCTCCGCTGCGTTCTCCCTTAATATGCGCCTCACTTGGGTTTCGCCCCCCCTTATCTGGGGACCTTCAATTGGTATCAGAGGCATAGGTTAACACATGTTTTATGATTGCATGAGCCATTTTTGTGATTCATGTTGCAGATCTTTATTACATGCGCATATACATGTTTAGTTATCATGAACGATACTTGTATTTTTCATCTTGGCGCATGTAAGATGGCGCATTATTTTTGTTGTTGTTTTTACAAAACGATGATAACATGCGCGACTCACTATAGATCTGAGGCCCTGCTATAAACCCTTAGATGGGTTATTAGGGTTGAAGTCACCCCCTAGGTTAGATCCAAACAGTCTGATCAGACTATCTGACAGCCTGAATGGGTCGACCAGATAGCACCTTGGCGCAAGCCTATGGTGGCTATAGGTCGACTGCAGACAGGTGTGTAGCGATGTCTGATTGAGACAACAGATGAACACACATGAGTTAGGCCCGGGGTCACACCCGCTTGCCAGACCTCATTGTGGTTGTTCAGCCCTGGCGCATGCATGGTTGACCTTATGGTCGACTCAAGTCAGTTAGGACTTGGTGCATGCTAGGGCAGTGGATCTGACTAGGTTGGATGAGTGGATCCCTGGTAATAGACCGTTGTAAGGTTGAAGGGCAAATAAGGAAATTAAAATTGATCCCATGGGGTTTTTCGAAAATTTTAATTTTTATGGATCACATGATTGCTGATTGGATGCATATGTTTGTTTATTTAGTCTTGTGTGGGCTGCCCATATTAATTGTGTGCTGTGCTGGGGCCTGTGTGCCTGGGATTTAAAAGTGTAAATTAATTATTGTGATCTGCGCATCACATTGCTTTAATTTATAAAATGTAATTGACCTGCGTGTCAATTTTGTCTAGATAGTTAAATTTGTAATTTAATTAGACAAGAGCACAGAGCACACTTGGCAGAGGCGCATGCAGCTGTGGCTGGACCAGGTGGGAGGTCTAGGGTTCGACCCTAGGACCTGGCGCATTTCCCTGGTGGGCGCACCAAAGCTGCAATTGGCGCTTGGGCCCTGGCTTGGGCCAGATGAGCAGCAAAAGACCCATGAAGAGCAAGTGAAGACTTAAGTTAGGTTAAGGTCTCGCTAGGGCTATGGGCTTTTACCACATAAGATTCATGCTTTCTTTTATTTATTGTTTAAATATTAGAACTGCATGATTAAGTTTATCTTCTGCTATCACCATAGGAATTGTATGATAGTGAAGAAGATAAAAGACCGTGAAAATCCAACGCTTAATATCAAGCTCATAAAGCCTTCTGACGCGAAACCTCACTGTTCTGATTATCGTTGGAGCCGTGTTGTACCCACTCAGTGGGCACGTCCATCTATCTTCAGAGGGTGTGGGATTACACCTGTGTGTTACAGAGTAGGGATTTATCCCTTCTCGTTGCTCAGCATAGCACATGGTGGTCCAGGGAGTAGGTTGGGTCAGCTTGACCATGAAGGCTACATATGTGGCGCATATGGTAGCACATGGAGGCAGCCATCTGTGGGGTCAGAGACTGTGTTGTACCAACTCAGTTGGCACAGTCTGCTGGATTGCCCAGATGAAGGGGAATCGCATGGGTTGGCGATCGGCAGGGAATGCCTACCGGAGATTAGTGCTTGTACTCTCTGTGCATCTTATCTCGCCTGAGCGGGACGCGGAGACCAAGTATGAAATCCGGATCCCATCTCACTAAAAGAGTACTACTCTTTCGGGCTGTTTTGCTGGATTTTTCAGCCAGATAAAATAGTGAGAAAAGGAATCTTTCTTAAGTCCTGATTGATTCTTAAACATTGATACTGACCTTGCTGTTCTTGCATTGTTGTAGATACCTGCAGCAACGAACACCATGAACTTCAATGTGCGATCCCTACTGGAAAGGGAGAAGTTTGCTGGGCCGAACTTCTCTGACTGGTTTGGACACCTTAAGATCGTTCTTAAGGCAGAGAGGAAACTGTATGTCCTCGAGACGGCGATACCGCCGCAGCCCGCTCCGAACGCCGCAAGGGCGGTTCGGGAAGCCTATGAAAAGCACGTCAATGATAGCATTGATGTCGCTTGCCTGATGCTAGCGTCTATGACGCCACCGCTGCAGCGTCAGCATGAGGATATGTCGGCTATAGAGATTATAGCGAACCTCAAGATGCTGTATGCTGCACAGGCGAGGACAGAGCGCTACAATTTGACGAAGCTCTTCTTTCAGAGCAAACTGGCTGAAGGGAGCCCAGTGGGAGCTCACGTGCTCAAGATGATTGGGCACAAGGAAGCTCTGGAGAAACTGGGGCACACCATCAACCAGGAGCTTGCTGTGGATATTATTCTGCAGTCTCTCCCGCCTTCATTCGACGCGTTCATTATTAATTTTAATATGAACAAAATCGATTGTACTCCGGCAGAGCTGCTGAATATGCTCCTCACTACTGAGGAGACTCTAAAGGGAAAGCCTTCGACCTCTGTCTTAATGGTTCCTTCAAGGAACAAGAAGAAGGGGAAGAAGGGCAAGACCCCTGTCAAGAGCTACAGCAAGGCTTTGAAGCAAAAGGTCAAGCGGTCCAAGGAATACAGGTGTTTCCACTGTGGCCAGCTGGGTCACTGGAAAAAGGACTGTAAAGCGCTCCAAGGAGATAAGAGGGGAAGCTTCGCTTCTGGCTCAGGTATATTCGTGACTGAGGTCATGTTTTCTTCTTCTATATCATGGGTGTTGGACACTGCATGTGGAGTTCACATTTGTTCAAATGTACAGGAACTCAAGAGAAGAAGGCAGGTGGGACAGCATGAAGTGGACCTACGAGTTGGAAACGGGGCACGGGTTGCTGCTGTTGCTGTAGGAGACTATTTCATTTCCTTACCATCTGGACTTGTATTGGAACTAAACAGTTGTTATTTTGTTCCCAGTATTACTAAAAATATTATCTCCATTCCTGCTCTTGTCAGGAAGGGATTTTCCTTTGAATGCAATATTTCAAAGTGTATTTTGTCTTTAGATAATATTGTTTATGCAACTGGTTCAATTAGCAATGGGTTATTCATGTTGGACATGGAATGTTCGATACAGCAAATCGATATTAAGAAAGCCAAGTATGCTGATGACAGCACCTTGCTATGGCATACTCGTTTAGGCCATATAAACGAGAAACGCATTAAGCGGTTGCATGATAATGGACTGCTGGGATCATTCTCCTATAAGGAGATTGATACATGCAAGGCTTGTTTAATGGGTAAAATGACGAAGTCACCTTTTCCTCATAAAGGTCAAAGGGCTTCAGGTTTACTTGACCTAATACACAGTGATGTGTGTGGGCCATTTAGTAAACATGCCAGAGGTGGCTATCAGTACTTCATTACCTTTACTGATGATTTCAGTAGGTATGGCTATGTCTTTTTAATGAGACATAAGAGTGAATCTTTTGACAAGTTCAAAGAGTTCAAGAATGAAGTACAAAATCAGTTAGGCCGAAATATCAAGGCACTTCGCTCAGATCGAGGTGGAGAATACCTAAGTCATGCGTTTACTGACTATCTGAAGGAGTGTGGGATCATCTCACAGCTCACTCCGCCAGGAACACCGCAATGGAATGGTGTGTCCGAGAGGAGAAATAGAACGTTACTTGATATGGTTCGTTCTATGATGAGTCAGGCTAATCTACCTTACTCCTTTTGGGGTTTTGCGCTGGAAACAGCTGCAAAGGTACTAAACCGAGTGCCATCCAAGGCAGTTTCTAAGACTCCATATGAGTTATGGTATGGAAAACAGCCGAGCTTGACATTTATCAGGATCTGGGGCTGCGAGGCTTATGTCAAAAAGCTCGCCTCTGGGAAACTAGAGAGCAGATCTGACAAATGTATCTTTGTCGGTTACCCTAAGGAAACTAAGGGTTATTATTTCTACGATCCCAATGAGAATAAGGTTTTTGTTGCTCGGACGGCCATATTTCTTGAGAAGGAGTTTCTTCTGCAAGAGGCTAGTGGGAGAGAAATAAAGTTGGATGAGAATCCAGAGGAAGGACAAAGTGACCAAGCACAGTTGGATGAGCCTGAGCCGGTAGAACAGGTTATTGAACAACCTGAGGCTCAAATATCACGGGAACCGCAAAGATCGGGAAGGATCCGTCGACAGCCTGAGCGCTATGACGGAGTCTACATCATTGATAATGATGAACCCCTCACTTATGCGGATGCGGTCAGTGGACCGGAGTCAGCGAGATGGCTTGAAGCTATGCGCGCCGAGATGGACTCCATGTCAGATAACCAAGTTTGGGATTTGGTTGATCCGCCTTCGGGAGTTATCCCTATAGGCTGTAAATGGATCTTCAAGAAGAAGATTGACATGGATGGTAACGTAGTTACCTATAAAGGCAGGCTTGTTGCGAAAGGTTTCAAACAAATCTACGGGATAGATTATGATGAAACTTTCTCACCTGTAGCCATGTTTAAGTCTATTCGGATTCTTTTCGCGATAGCTGCATATTATGATTATGAGATCTGGCAGATGGATGTGAAAACAGCTTTCCTGAATGGAAATCTGGATGAGGATGTGTACATGACACAACCGGAAGGTTTCACTAATCCAGCAGATCGTCATAAGATATGCAAGTTAAAGAAGTCCATTTATGGACTTAAGCAAGCATCAAGAAGCTGGAATATTCGTTTTGATGAATCGGTCACCGAATTTGGTTTCATCAAGAACGAGGATGACCCGTGTGTATATAAGAGGTTTAGTGGGAGCGTGATTACTTTCCTAGTCCTCTACGTCGATGACATCTTGATCATTGGAAATGACATTCCTGAAATGCATGCTGTGAAGGCATGGCTAAGGAAATGTTTCCAGATGAAAGATCTAGGAGAAGCTGCCTATGTGTTAGGTGTGAAGATCTACAGGGATAGATCTAAGAGGCTTCTCGGGCTGTGCCAGAGTACTTACATCGATAAAGTCCTGGAGAGATTTCATTTAGAGAATTCTAAACGAGGATATCTTCCAGTCAGACATGGTCTGAATCTTTCAAAGAGTCAGTGTCCACAAACACAGACTGAGAAAGATGAAATGGACAATACGCCTTATGCTTCGGCTATTGGTTCCATTATGTATGCGATGTTGTGTACTCGCCCAGACGTCGCTTACGGGTTAAGCGTGACCAGTCGTTTTCAAAGTAATCCAGGTTTGGCGCACTGGATTGCAGTCAAGAACATCCTAAAATATCTGCGGAGGACCAAAGATATGTTCTTGATATATGGTGGTCAGGAAGAACTCAGTATAGAGGGATATACTGACGCTTCGTTCCAGTCTGACCAGGATGATTTCCGATCGCAATCAGGCTATGTTTTTAGCTTGAATGGAGGAGCAGTGGTGTGGAAGAGTTTCAAACAGTCAACTGTTGCTGATTCCACAACAGAAGCCGAGTATGTTGCAGCCTCGGAAGCATCCAAGGAGGCAGTGTGGATTCGTAAGTTCGTGAGAGAACTTGGTGTTGTTCCTTCGAGTGCAGATCCTTTGGTTATCTTCTGTGATAACACTGGAGCAATCGCACAAGCAAAGGAACCACGGTCGCACCAGAAGTCCAAGCACATACAGAGACGGTTTCATTTGATCAGGGAGATCATAGATCGTGGCGAGATCAAAATCTGCAAGGTTCATACAGATGACAATCTGGCAGACCCGCTTACCAAGCCTCTGGCGCAGCAGAAGCATGAGAAGCACTGTAATAACATGGGTTTGAGATTTCTCAACCATTAGATTAAGTGCAAGTGGGAGATTGTTGGGGTATGCCCTTAAGGCTAATGTTTGAGGCCATGGGAATGTATCAGTATCATGTAATAAACTGTTATGTTTATAAAGGCATGGTTATTATTCAGTTGTTTACATTGTCTGCTGCAATATATGTTCTTCTGAATAATGTCTCAAAGCTGTTCAGCTAGGCTGACATGCTATAAGTCCTTAGTCGAAATATCTTGGTGAACATGAGACAGCCTTGATATGGTTGAGACTAATATGTGTTCTAATCTTATAGGATGCTTCGAGCATGGAATAAGATGTAGACTCATGGGTACAATGGATGTACTGGACAGACCCTACTAGGATGTTCAATTGTTTGTCACAATGTGAATATTCCTTGAATATGACAAGTGGCACATTTCCTCTGACTTGAGATCGCTTGTGTTTTCTGAATGATGATTGTCATCATTTTGAGGTAGTTCAATATCATTTGAAATATAATGGTTATAGACTATCTTGGATGGTGAGCTTGAATCAGGTTAGGGCACTAGTGATAGACATAGGATTGCCGTCTCCTTGTTTAAGGAGTGTGATGTTCTAAAGGGGCCCCCTGGATGAGATGATTGAGAGAGTGTATGGCCATACCCAGGTGACAATGTTCATCTGTTCTAATCATGCTCATCATATTGGAGTTACAAGCTTGACAGGCTTGTCCAATAAGAACATCCAGTGGCAAAGGAAATATGTATGCTTTGTGAGTTGATTCACACTTGTGCTGTATTTTGGGTGTAGTCTTGGAAGACTCTTTTCTTTATATCGGGAGACAGTGATGTGTTGCTAGATACCCCTCACTGATCGTGATAATGAGAATTATCGTTACCGACATTTAAAGAAAACCCTCAGGGTCGCACAATTTGATGATATGGCTTACTTAAGTTAGATCGTGTGGACTGAATTGTTTGGGTTCAGTTTAAAGGGATTTAATCTCTGATCGTAAGTGAGATCTGGTCTGATCATGTTTGATTGATTAGGGCATTAGATCGGTAAGCTTTGATCGAGAGATTGGATGCTAGATTGGTCAGATCAGGAGCATCAAAGAGATCGACGGTTAGATCTGGAGCCTTAGGGTTTAATTTGATCTAAGCCTTGTCGCTTGGCTTATTTGGTTTTTGGACCGAACCAACATGAACCGGCTCATGGATGAGCGCATGGTTCAAGGGTGAAGTGAGTTGCGATTGGGGTAAACCCATGACCGCAAGTGGTGAAGTGGTATGCTATTTTTAGATAGCACTTCCCTACGTGACCACGACTCACGATTCACGCCTTTCTCTTCTTGTCGTTTGACGCTCATCTCTCGCTGAAGAGCATCCATCTCTCGGGGTTTTTCCATTCGAGAAAGAGAGAGGTTGACGAAAATAAGGAGGAAGAAAATCGCCAAGCAAAGAAGATCTCCTTCCCTTCCATTCGAGAAGAACACCTTGACGCCTTGCTAGCACAAGGAGCATCAAGGAGTAGGCACATCTTTCATCTTGTGTGCGTATCTTCAGGAGGAGAGCGGCATCACTCTCTGCTTCCAAGGCGCCATCTAGAAATGGCTATGGTATGGTTCTATCTCATCTATGCAATCAGTTTTGTTAATCATATAACATGAAAGATCCTAAGAAGCCCTCTCCGCTGCGTTCTCCCTTAATATGCGCCTCACTTGGGTTTCGCCCCCCCTTATCTGGGGACCTTCAGTTTCGCGTCAGAAGGCTTACGAGCTTGATATTTTAGCGTTGGATTTTAACGGTCTTTTATCTTCTTAACTATCATGCAATTCCTATGGTGATAGCACAAGATAAACTCATGCAATTCTAATTATAAAAGCAATAAATAGAAAGCATGCTGATCTTATGTGGTAAAAGCCCATTGAGCCTAAGTTAGACCTTAAATAAACTTAAGTCTTCACTTGCTTTTCTTGATGGGTCTTTTGCTGCTCATTTGGCCCAAACCAGGGCCCAAGCGCCCACTGCAGCTTAGGTGCGCCCACCAGGTAAATGCGCCTGGTCCCAGAGTCGAACCCTGGACCTCCCACCTGGTCTAGCCACTGCTGCATGCGCCTCTACCAAGTGTGCTCTGTGCTCTTGTCTGACTAATTTACAAATTAATCTATCTAGACAAGATTGACTCGCAGGTCAATTACATTTTATAAATTAATTAAACTATGATTCGCAGATCACAAAAATAAGAATTAATTTACAATAAAATTCCAGGCATGCAGGCCCCAGCACAGCACACATTAAACGTGCAGCCCACATAAGATTAAATAAACATACATATGGCATCTAATCAGCATGTGATCCAATAAGAAAATAATTTTTTGAAAAACCCATTGGCATCAATTTTAATTTCCTTATTTGCCCTGCTGCCTTACGACGGTCCATTACAAGGGATCCACTCATCAAACCTAGTCAGATCCATTGCCCTTGCATGCACCAAGTCGTAACTGACTTGAGTCGACCTAATGGTCAACCATGCATGCGCCAGGGCTGAACAACCCTCATGAGTTCTGGCAAGCGGGTGTGACCCCAGGCCTAACTCATGTGTGTTCACTAGTCGTCTCAATCAGACATCGCTACACGCCTGTCTGCAGTCGACCTATAGCCATCTCGTGCTTGCGCACAGATGCTATCTAGTCGACCCATCAAGGCTGTCAGATAGTCTGATCAGACTGTTTGGATCTAACCTAGGGGATGACTTCAACCCTAATAACCCGTCTAAGGGTTTAAAGCAGGCGCCTCTTAGATCTAATGAGAGTCGCGCAAGTTTTGTTTTGAAAACCCAATGAAACAAGCGCCAAGAACATGCGCCAACATAAAAATGTAACATGAAATATTTTTCGCATGAAACATCTAATATGCGCATGTTATAGATCTAAGCATACTCATACTTTCGCATATATGGATCACAAAGTCTTAAGCAATCATAGAAACATGCAAACAACCTCCCTCTGATACCAATTGATGGTTCCCTTAGACAAGGGGGCGAAACCCTAGATAGGCGCATGTTATATTTCAAGCAGCGGAAAGGGGGTTTCTTGGGATCTTTTCAATGCATGTAATATAATCAACTTAAATCGATTGTATATAAGAGATAGAACCATACCAATGCCATTTATTGTATGGCGTCTAGGAAGAAGAAAGTGAAGTCTCTTTCCTCCAAACGGTTCGCACACAAGAAGATCTATGCGCCTACTCCCTTCGGTACACTTTGTGCTAGCAAAGTTCCTTGGTGTCTTTGTTCGTGTGAGAAGGGAAGAAGAACGTCTTGCTTGCTCAGTCCTCGACTCTCCAAAGCGTGAAAAAAAAACTTCCACGAGAGGAGGCGACGGGAATAGGAGTGAGGCGACAAGAGATGCGCTCTACACAAAACATGGAGGCGTGGTTGCTAAAAATAGCCAACCTTACTCTTTCATGCGATCATGTGTTCATGCGCTCATGAACCAATCGCATTTTCCTCTCCCCTCTTTGAACCAAGCGCTCATATCATGAGCCGGTTCAACTAGGTCTGGTTCATAGACCAATTAACCCAAGCAATTAGTCCAGATCACATTAAACCCTAAGGCTCTTGATCTGACCGTTGATCTCTTGATGCTCCTGATCTCACTGATCTAGCATCCATTCTCTCGATCGAAGCTTACCGATCTCAAGCCCTAATCAATCAAACATGATTAGACCAGATCTCACTCACAATCAGAGATTAAATCCCTTTAAACTGAACCCAAATAATTCAGTCCACACGATCTGACTTAAGTAAGCCATATCATCAAATTGTGCGACCCTAAGGGTTTCCTTTAAATGTCGGTAACGATAACTTACGTTATCACGATCAGTGAGGGGTATCTAGCAACACATCACTGTCTCCCGATATAAAGGAAAGAGTCTTCCAAGACTACACCCAAACCACAGCACAAGTGTGAATCCAACTCACAAGGCATGCAAATTTCCTTTGCCACTGGATGTTCTTATTGGACAAGCGTGTCAAGCTTGTAGTTCCAATATGATGAGCATGATTAGATCAGATGAACACTGTCACCTGGGTATGGCCATACACTTTCTCAATCATCGCATCCAGGGGGCCCCTTTATAACATCACACTCCAATTAAGGAGACGGCAATCCTATATCTATCACTAGTGCCCTAACCTGATTCAAGCTCACCATCCAAGATAGTCTATAATCATTATGTTTCAAATGATATTGAACTACCTCAAAACAATGACAATCATCATTTAGAAAACACAAGTGATCTCAAGTCAGAGGAAATGTGCTACTTGTTACATTCAAGGATTATTCATATTGTGACAACCAATTGAATATCCTAGTAGGGTCTGTCCAGTACATCCAATGTACCCATGAGTCTACATCTTATTCCATGCTCGAAGCATCCTATAAGATTAGAGCACATATTAGTCTCAATCATATCAAGGCTGTCTCATGTTCACCAAGATATCTCGACTAAGGACTTTACAGCATGTCAGCCCAGCTGAACAGCTTTGAGACATTATTCAGAAGTACACTTATTACAGCAGATAATGTAACAAACTGAATAACAACCATGCCTTTATAAACATAAGAGTTTATTACATGATACTGATACAATCCCAAGGCCTCAAACATTAGCCTTAAGGGCATACCCCAACAGTTACCGGTGGGTCACTAGCATAGTAAAGTGCATGTAGTCTCTTATTTTTTTGCCCTCCTAAAAGCATTTCCACCAAAATAAATATCATGTGTTTCAATAGCAAGTTGATCACTGTCATGTTAAATATCCTCAGTCTTGGGACATATTTAAATTCAAATTTCATATTTCCACTTACCTCAAGGTTGATGTTGTCAAGTGTCTTAGCTCCTCCCTTTTCTACATCGATTGTTGGATTTAAGCCTTGTAGTTGGGAGTTTACTTGAATATCAATTTCAGTCACTTCATCATCGTCATCAATTATGTCAATTTCTAATGGGTCTTTGTTGATTTGAGTGACATGAATTTCCTGAACAACTTTGTTTAAGATTTCTTTATTGTAACATAACCCAAATCTCTTATCAGGTTTTACTTCTATCAAAATTTGGGGAAAAGGAATCAGTGGTTTATATGGTGATGGTAGAATGCACACTGGTTCCTCTTCATCAATATTTATGATACTAGTTTTTGATTCTTTCTCATCCAAATTGCTCTCCAATTCACCCTCACCTAACCCACTGTTCTTCACCTGAGGCTCCTCTGACTCTCCCATGGGTTTGGCTAGGGCAATGGCTTGCTGGGCTATCTAGGTTTCCAAGATCATACTAGTTAGTGTATATGCCATGAGACCTAGTATTGGTCCATCTTTGTACTACTTGACTCTGATATTTATATATCATTCTGGCATTGTCGTCATCATTGTTTGTCTACATCTGCGATTGTGTACTTACATGATAATGTCCCTGGAGACAGATTGGATCTATGCTGGAATGGTTGTCCCCAGTCAATGTACCTTAGTGGATATGGGATAGCTCTGGTACGTGAGAGTGTGGTATATGGGCTGGTTAGGCACGAGGTGCTAATGCAGACATATGGGTATATCAGTGGTCGATATGTTGGGGTATGCCCTTAAAGGCTAATGTTTGAGGCCTTGGGATTGTATCAGTATCATGTATAAACTCTTATGTTTATAAAGGCAATGGTTGTTATTCAGTATGTTACATTGTCTGCTGCAATAAGTGTGCTTCTGAATAATGTCTCAATGCTGTTCAGCTAGGCTGACATGCTGTAATGTCCTTAGTCGAGATATCTTGGTGAACATGAGACAGCCTTGATATGATTGAGACTAATATGTGTTCTAATCTTATAGGATGCTTCGAGCATGGAATAAGATGTAGACTCATGGGTGCATTGGATGTACTGGACAGACCCTACTAGGATATTCAATTGCTTGTCACAATGTGAATAATCCTTGTATGCAACAAGTGGCACATGTCCTCTGACTTGAGATCACTTGTGTTTCTAAATGATGATTGTCATTGTTTTGAGGTAGTTCAATGTCATTTGAAACATAATGGTTATAGACTATCTTGGATAATGATCATGAGTCAGGTTAGGACACTAGTGATAGATATAGGATTGCCGTCTCCTTGATTGGAGTGTGATGTTCTAAAGGGGCCCCCTTAAATGAGATGATTGAGAAAGTGTATGGCCATACCCAGGTGACTATGTTCATCTGATCTAATCATGCTCATCATATTGGAGCTACAGGCTTGACACGCTTGTCCAATAAGAACATCCAGTGGCAAAGGAAACATGTATGCCTAGTGAAGTGGATTCACACTTGTGCTGTGGTTTGGGTGTAGTCTTGGAAGACTCTTTCCTTTATATCGGGAGACAGTGATGTGTTGCTAGATACCCCTCACTGATCCTGATAACGTAAGTTATCGTTACCGACATTTAAAGGAAACCCTTAGGGTCGCACAATTCGATGATATGGCTTGCTTAAGTCAGATCGTGTGGACTGAATTGTTTGGGTTCAGTTTAAAGGAGTTTAAACTCTGATTGTAAGTGAGATCTGGTCTGATCATGTTTGATTGATTAGGGCTTGAGATCGGTAAGCTTTGATCGAGAGGATTGATGCTGGATCAGTGAGATCAAGAGCATCAAAGAGATGAACGGTTAGATCTGTAACCTTAGGGTTTACTATGGTCTAGACCAAATGGCTTGAGCTATTTTGATTTGGTTTATGAACCAAATTCGATTGGGACGTTTTGGCTTGAACCGGTTCACAAAGGTGAACGCTTGGTTCAATGCTAGTAAGCGTTTTTGGGTTGGCATGAGCGCATGGCTTAATGATGTTCCATTTTTGGAAAGTCATCAATGCCGATTCCTCTCAACGCCAAAACGCAAATACGTTCCCCTCTTCTCTTGTGGCTTGCTTGCACTCTCGTAAGTGAAGGATTGACGAGAAGAAGGGAAGGTTTTTCGTCCAAGGAGAAGCTTGTTCTCGCATCTCAAACTTCCTCCACGCAAAGGACCCCTTGAAGCTTTGCTAGCACAAAGACGACAAGGAGAAGCCATTCCTCATCTTGTGTGCTTCATCTTTGGAGAAGATCCCTTTCGATCTTTGCTTCCAAGACACCATCCAAATAGATGGCTTTGGTATGATCTTCTTTCGATCTCCACATTCCTTAAGGTTGATCATATGAACATATATTACATGCGATCTCATGTTGAAACCCCTTGGAAATTACATGCGCCCCCTTTAGGGTTTCAACCCCTTGCGCTCCCCCTTGAAGGGGACTCTACAATTGGTATCAAAGCAGGTTCTATGTATGTTCATTTGATTGCCTACATGTGATCCTTGTTTGCGTTTGCTAAGCTTAGATCTAATAACATGCCGAATAACTACATGCTAGTTTAAGAACTTAAATGTATGTTTAGTTATGGATGGCGCATGTTTGTTGGCGCTTCTTACATGTTGTTTTTGACAAAACAAAAGATCATGCGCGCCTCATCTAGATCTAAGGCCCTACTTTAAACCCTTAGATGGGTTGATGGGGTTGAAGTCACCTTCTAGGAAGGATCCAAATAGTCTGATCAGACCATCTGACAGCCTAGATGGGTTGACCAGATAGCACCTGTGCGCAAGCACGAGGTGGCTATAGGTCGACTGCATCAAGGGCGTGTAGCGAGGTCTGGTTGAGACAGCTACTGAACACACATGAGTTAGGCCCGGGGTCACACCCGCTTGCCGAAACTCATGAGGGTTGTTCAGCCCTTTGCGCATGCATGGTTGACCATTAGGTCAACTTAAGTCAGTTAGGACTTGGTGCATGCAAGGGCAGTGGATCTGACTAGATGAATGAGTGGATCCCTATCAATGGACCATTGTAAGGTTGTAAGGGCACATAAGAAAATTAAAATGATGACAATGGGTTTTCAAAATTTTATTTTCTTGTTTGATGGATCACATGTTGAGTGGATGCCATGTGCTTGTTTATTTCATCTTATGTGGGTTGCCCTTTTAATGTGTGCTGTGCTGGGGCCTGCGTGCCTAGAATAAAATTGTAAATTAATATTATTGTGATCTGTGCATCACTTTTAAATTAATTTATACAATGTAATTGACCTGCGAGTCAATCTTGTCTAGATAGATTAAAATGTACTTTTAATCAGACAAGAGCTCAAAGCACACATGGATGAGGCGCTAGCAGCTTGAGGCTTGACCAGGTGGGAAGTCTAGGGTTTGACCCTAGGACAGGCGCATATACCTGGTGGGCGCACCTGAGCTGCAAAGGGCGCTTGGGCCCTGGTCTGGGCCAGATGAGAGGCAAAAGACCCAAGAAGCAAGTGAAGACTTAAGATAACTTAAGGTCTTACTTAGGGTTATTGGGCGTTTACCACATAAGATCATCATGCTTTCTTTTATTGTTTAAATAATTAGACTTGCATGATTTATTTATCTTCTGCTATCACCATAGGGTTTGCATGATAGTTAAGAAGATAAAAGGACCGTTAAAATCCAACGCTAAAATATCAAGATCGATAGCCTTCTGACGCGAAACCTCACTGTTCTGACTATCATTGGAGCCGTGTTGTACCCACTCAGTGGGCACGTCCATCTATCTTCAGACGGTGTGTGATTTCACCTGCGTGTTACAGAGAAGGGATTTATCGCTTCTCGTTGCTCAGCATAGCACGTGGTGGTCCAGGGAGTAGGTCGGGTCAGCTTGACCATGTAGGCTACATATGGGGCATATGGTAGCTATATGGAGGCAGCCATCTGTGGGATCAGAAACTGTGTTGTACCAACTCAGTTGGCACAGTCGGCTGGATTGCCCAGATGAAGGGGAATCGCACGGGTTGGCGATTGGCAGGGACTGCCTACCAGAAATTAGTGCTTGTACTCTATGTGCATCTTATCTCGCCTGAGCGGGACGCGGAGACCAAGTATGAAATCTAGATCCCATCTCACTAAAAGAGTGTTATTCTTTCGGACTGTTTTAATGGATTTTTCAGTCAGATAAAATAGTGAGAAAAGAATCTTTCTTAAGTCCTGGATTGATTCTAAACATTGATACTGACCTTGCTGTTCTTGCATTGTTGTAGATTCCTGCAGCAACGAACACCATGAGCTTCAATGTGCGATCCCTACTGGAAAGGGAGAAGTTTGCTGGGCCAAACTTCTCGGACTGGTACGGACACCTTAAGATTGTTCTTAAGGTAGAGAGGAAACTGTATGTCCTCGAGACGGCTGTGCCGCCTCAACCCGCTGCGAACGCCGCAAGGGCGGTTCGTGAAGCCTATGAAAAGCATGTCAATGATAGCATTGATGTCGCTTGCCTGATGCTAGCGTCTATGACGCCACCGCTGCAGCGTCAGCATGAGGATATGTCTGCCATAGAAATTATAGCAAACCTCAAGATGCTGTATGCTGCACAGGCGAGGACTGAACGCTATAATTTGACCAAGCTTTTCTTTCAGAGCAAACTGGCTGAAGGGAGCCCAGTGGGAGCTCACGTGCTCAAGATGATTGGGCACAAGGAGGCTCTGGAGAAACTGGGGCATACCATCAATCAGGAGCTTGCTGTAGACATTATTCTGCAGTCTCTCCCGCCTTCTTTCGATGCGTTCATTATTAACTTTAATATGAACAAAATCGATTGTACTCCGGCAGAGTTGCTGAATATGCTCTTGACCACGGAGGAGACTCTGAAGGGAAAGCCTTCAACCTCTGTCTTGATGTTTCCTTCCAGGAACAAGAAGAAGGGGAAGAAGGGCAAGGCCCCTGTCAAGAACTACAGTAAGGCTCTGAAACAAAAGGTGAAGCGGTCGAAGGACAACAGATGTTTCCACTGTGGCCAGCTGGGTCACTGGAAAAAGGACTGTAAAGCGCTCCAAGGAGACAAGAAGGGAAGCATCGCTTCTGGCTCAGGTATATTTGTGACTGAAGTCATGATATCCTCTTCTTCTATTTCATGGGTGTTGGACACTGCATGTGGAGTTCACATTTGTTCAAATGTACAGGAACTCAAGAGAAGAAGACAGGTGGGACAACATGAGGTGGACCTACGAGTTGGAAACGGGGCACGGGTTGCTGCTGTTGCTGTAGAGGATTATTACATCTCATTACCATCTGGCATTATATTATAATTAAACAATTGTTACTTTGTACCCAGTATTACCAAAAATATTATCTCTATTCCTGCTCTTGTCAGGAAAGGGTTTTCCTTTGAATGCAAGATTTCAAAGTGTTATCTTACTCTTGATAATATTGTTTATGCTACTGGTTCAATTAACAATGGGTTATTCATGTTGGACATGGAATATTCTATACAAAACATTGATAATAAGAAAGCCAAGTATGCTGATGACAAGCACCTTGCTATGGCATAGTCGTTTAGGCCATATTAACAAGAAGCGCATTAAGCGGTTGCATGATCATGGACTGCTGGGATCTTTCTCCTATGAGGAGATTGATACATGCAAAGCTTGTTTAATGGGTAAAATGACGAAGTCCCCTTTTCCTTATAAAGGTCAAAGGGCTTCAGGTTTACTTGACCTTATACACAGTGATGTGTGTGGGCCATTTAGTAAACATGCCAGAGGTGGCTATTCGTACTTCATTACCTTTACTGATGATTTCAGTAGATATGGGTATGTCTATCTGATGAGACATAAGAGTGAATCTTTTGACAAGTTCAAAGAGTTCAAGAATGAAGTACAGAATCAGCTAGGCCGAAATATCAAGGCACTTCGTTCTGATCGAGGTGGAGAATACTTGAGTCATGCGTTTACTGTCTATCTAAAAGAGTGTGGGATTATCTCACAGCTCACTCCGCCAGGAACACCGCAATGGAATGGTGTGTCCGAGAGGAGAAATAGAACGTTACTAGACATGGTTCGTTCTATGATGAGTCAGGCTACTCTACCTTACTCCTTTTGGGGATTTGCACTGGAAACAGCTGCAAAGGTACTAAACCGAGTGCCATCCAAGGCAGTTTCAAAGACTCCATATGAATTATGGTATGGGAAACAGCCGAGCTTGACATTTATTAAGATCTGGGGTTGCGAGGCTTATGTCAAAAAGCTCGCCTCTGGGAAACTGGAGAGCAGATCTGAGAAATGTATCTTTGTCGGATACCCTAAGGAAACTAAGGGTTATTATTTCTACGATCCCAAGGAGAACAAGGTATTTGTTGCTCGGACGGCAATTTTTCTTGAGAAGGAGTTTCTTCTGCAAGAAGCCAGTGGGAGAGAAATAAAGCTGGATGAGAATCCAGAGGTAGGACAAAGTAGTCAAGCAGAGTTGGATGAGCCTAAGCCGGTAGAACAGGTTACTGAACAACCTGAGGCTTAGATATCACGGGAATCGCGTAGATCGGGAAGGATCCGTCGACAGCCTGAGCGCTATGACGGAGTCTACATCATTGATAATGATGAACCCCTCACTTATGCGGATGCGGTCAGTGGACCGGAGTCAGCTAGGTGGCTTGAAGCTATGCGAGCCGAGATGGACTCCATGTCAGATAACCAAGTCTGGGATTTGGTTGATCCGCCTCCGGGAGTAATCCCTATAGGCAGTAAATGGATCTTCAAGAAGAAGATTGACATGGATGGTAACGTGGTTACCTATAAAGGCAGGCTAGTTGCGAAAGGTTTCAAACAAATCTACGGGATAGATTATGATGAAACTTTCTCTCCTGTAGCCATGTTCAAGTCTATTCGGATTCTTTTCGCGATAGCAGCATATTACGATTATGAGATCTGGCAAATGGATGTGAAGACCGCTTTCCTTAATGGAAAACTGGATGAGGATGTGTATATGACACAACCTGAAGGTTTCACTAATCCATCAGATCGTCATAAAATATGCAAATTAAAGAAGTCCATTTATGGACTTAAGCAAGCATCTAGAAGCTGGAATATTCGTTTTGATGAATCAATCAGTGAATTTGGTTTCATCAAGAATGAGGATGACCCGTGTGTATATAAGAGGTTTAGTGGGAGCGTGATTACTTTCCTAGTCCTCTACGTCGATGATATCTTAATCATTGGAAACGATATTCCTGAACTGCATGCTGTAAAAGCATGGTTAGGAAAATGTTTCCAGATGAAGGATCTAGGAGAAGCAGCCTATGTATTAGGTGTGAAGATCTACAGGGATAGATCTAAGAGGCTTCTCGGGCTGTGCCAGAGTACTTACATCGATAAAGTCCTGGAGAGATTCCATTTAGAGAATTCTAAAAGTGGATATCTTCCAGTCAGACATGGTCTGAATCTTTCGAAGAGTCAGTGTCCACAAACACAGATTGAGAAAGATGAAATGGACAATACGCCTTATGCTTCGGCTATTGGGTCCATTATGTATGCGATGTTGTGTACTCGCCCTGACGTCGCTTACGGGTTAAGCGTGACCAGTCGATTCCAAAGTAATCCAGGTCAGGCACACTGGATTGCAGTCAAGAACATTTTGAAATATCTGCGGAGGACCAAAGATATGTTCTTGATATATGGTGGTCAGGAAGAACTCAGTATTGAAGGATATACTGACGCTTCGTTCCAGTCGGACCAGGATGATTTCCGATCGCAATCAGGCTATGTTTTTAGCTTGAATGGTGGAGCAGTGGTGTGGAAAAGTTTCAAACAGTCTATTGTTGCTGATTCCACAACAGAAGCCGAGTGTGTTGCAGCCTCGGAAGCATCCAAGGAGGCAGTGTGGATTCGTAAGTTCATTCAGGAACTTGGTGTCGTTCCTTCAAGTGCAGATCCTTTGGTTATCTTCTGTGATAACACTGGAGCAATAGCACAAGCAAAGGAACCACGGTCGCACCAGAAGTCCAAGCACATACAGAGACGATTTCACTTGATCCGGGAGATCATTGATCGTGGCGAGATCAAAATTTGCAAGGTTCATACAGATGACAATCTGGCTAACCCGCTTACCAAGCCTCTGGCGCAGCAGAAGCATGAGCAGCACTGTAATAATATGGGTTTGAGATTTCTCAACCATTAGATTAAGTGCAAGTGGGAGATTGTTGGGGTATGCCCTTAAAGGCTAATGTTTGAGGCCTTGGGATTGTATTAGTATCATGTATAAACTCTTATGTTTATAAAGGCAATGGTTGTTATTCAGTATGTTACATTGTCTGCTGCAATAAGTGTGCTTCTGAATAATGTCTCAATGCTGTTCATCTAGGCTGACATGCTGTAATGTCCTTAGTCGAGATATCTTGGTGAACATGAGACAGCCTTGATATGATTGAGACTAATATGTGTTCTAATCTTATAGGATGCTTCGAGCATGGAATAAGATGTAGACTCATGGGTGCATTGGATGTACTGGACAGACCCTACTAGGATATTCAATTGCTTGTCACAATGTGAATAATCCTTGTATGCAACAAGTGGCACATGTCCTCTGACTTGAGATCACTTGTGTTTCTAAATGATGATTGTCATTGTTTTGAGGTAGTTCAATGTCATTTGAAACATAATGGTTATAGACTATCTTGGATAATGATCATGAGTCAGGTTAGGACACTAGTGATAGATATAGGATTGCCGTCTCCTTGATTGGAGTGTGATGTTCTAAAGGGGCCCCCTTAAATGAGATGATTGAGAAAGTGTATGGCCATACCCAGGTGACCATGTTCATCTGATCTAATCATGCTCATCATATTGGAGCTACAGGCTTGACACGCTTGTCCAATAAGAACATCCAGTGGCAAAGGAAACATGTATGCCTAGTGAAGTGGATTCACACTTGTGCTGTGGTTTGGGTGTAGTCTTGGAAGACTCTTTCCTTTATATCGGGAGACAGTGATGTGTTGCTAGATACCCCTCACTGATCCTGATAACGTAAGTTATCGTTACCGACATTTAAAGGAAACGCTTAGGGTCGCACAATTCGATGATATGGCTTGCTTAAGTCAGATCGTGTGGACTGAATTGTTTGGGTTCAGTTTAAAGGAGTTTAAACTCTGATTGTAAGTGAGATCTGGTCTGATCATGTTTGATTGATTAGGGCTTGAGATCGGTAAGCTTCGATCGAGAGGATTGATGCTGGATCAGTGAGATCAAGAGCATCAAAGAGATGAACGGTTAGATCTGTAACCTTAGGGTTTACTATGGTCTAGACCAAATGGCTTGAGCTATTTTGATTTGGTTTATGAACCAAATTCGATTGGGACGTTTTGGCTTGAACCGGTTCACAAAGGTGAACGCTTGGTTCAATGCTAGTAAGCGTTTTTGGGTTGGCATGAGCGCATGGCTTAATGATGTTCCATTTTTGGAAAGTCATCAATGCCGATTCCTCTCAACGCCAAAACGCAAATACGTTCCCCTCTTCTCTTGTGGCTTGCTTGCACTCTCGTAAGTGAAGGATTGACGAGAAGAAGGGAAGGTTTTTCGTCCAAGGAGAAGCTTGTTCTCGCATCTCAAACTTCCTCCACGCAAAGGACCCCTTGAAGCTTTGCTAGCACAAAGACGACAAGGAGAAGCCATTCCTCATCTTGTGTGCTTCATCGTTGGAGAAGATCCCTTTCGATCTTTGCTTCCAAGACACCATCCAAATAGATGGCTTTGGTATGATCTTCTTTCGATCTCCACATTCCTTAAGGTTGATCATATGAACATATATTACATGCGATCTCATGTTGAAACCCCTTGGAAATTACATGCGCCCCCTTTAGGGTTTCAACCCCTTCCGCTCCCCCTTGAAGGGGACTCTACACGATATACTTGGTGTCATGAGTTATCCTCACAAGTGATAGGAGATGCATTGATCCCTTGACTTGAGGTCATTGACTCTTCTATATGGTTAGGGACATACCCAGGTGAGAACCTGATTTAGTCATGACCATGAGATTGGATGAAAACAAGTGATGACTTTGTATCCCAACAAGTAGGTAAACTAAACTTATTCTTAAAGTCGCAGCCAAAACCTAAGTATTGGCGCACAGGGACTTGTCACCCCCTGATACGGCTCTAAAAACTTGTTCGGTTACCACACTTGTTGTTATCTTCGCAAGTGCACGGATACTCGAAGTAATAATTAAGATATCGAACCCACAGAGACCTTTGTTGTCGAATACCAAATAGTTGATTTCTTACTATCTAGGCAATTCGAAGTAGTGAAAAATAGCAATCGAAAACTAAAACGGAATTATTAGAGAGAAAAGCTGGGACTAGGGTTTCGTTCACTTTAACTTTTATGACTAGATATGAATAAGGATTTCGTCAGTTCAATTGTATCATGATGAAGATGTAATTTACTTAATAAAAGGATTGTTTCACTTTCGTGCAAGCAACCGCACCGGGATTTATCTTTGCTTTCGTGCAAGATTCGTCCCAACGCTGAAGATAAGTAAATCATCAAACAATGAACTCAAGGATCACTTTCGTGCATTCGAATTCTAGGTTGATAACCTCTAGTGGAGTCTCAAGGATCACTTTCGTGCATCCGAGTCTCGACACTAGTTTTACTCATGGATCTCCAACGTTCCGATCCTTGCTTTTGCACAAGATCTCCACGTTTGACAAATAGACATTGATCTATAGATTCATGTTATAATCATGGCAATTATTCTACTAGAATAGATCAAGTTGGATCTAACCTAAGGAAGGGTTCCTAACATGCAATTCTAGGGTTCCAAATTCTCAAGCAATTACCTTTCAGTCAACAGCGAAAATTCTAAGAACATAATTAGTAACATGGACTTATAGAGAGTCTAAGCACAATTATCACATAAGCAAAATCATCATGCTAAGATTAAACGCAACGAAATATTGAAAAAGTAGTTATCTAGTCATTGGAAATTAAGTGAATTACTCCCCCATGTCCCAAAAGTAGTTTAAGCTATCATCGTGAAGAAATTACAATAAGTCATGGTTTCAGAAGATCAAAAATCGAAGGAAAAGAGAAGTTTAGAAAATACAGCACAGCTGTGAAGTATTTCACAGCCGTAATTTGCAATTGAAAGCGATGAACAGTGTCGGCGCCTCCTCTTTCTTCGATTTCTCTTCCAATCGATCTCCTTTCGATCTGAAACTTCTGGTGTGTGGTCTCCTTCTTCAGACGAAGCTTAGTATGAAAATCACGGCCGGAGGTGCTTTGGATCGGTCGCGGCAATGAAACCCTAGGCGGCGGCGTGAATCACAATTTCTCCCTTGACAATGGATGCAAATTGGGGCTTTTGGTCTCTCTATAATCCTCTCATGACGAACTCTCCTTTTGCTTCTTATGGCATCCAATTTAAAGCTCTGGATCGCTCGCAATCGTCTCCGCAAGAATCGAGCACTGAAATTGACCTAGGCGTCGTGTTAAAAATAGATATTACGGCAGTGTAATATTTCATGTCACTGCCGTAAAATCCCTCGAGTGTTCTGTTCCTGAAAAGGCTGGGAATTACGACACCGTAATCTGGTTTACGGCCGTGCCATAAAATTAGCTGAACTCTCTGTTCGGAAGTGTTGGGGTATGCCCTTAAGGCTAATGTTTGAGGCCTTGGGTTATTATCAGTATCATGTATAAACTCTATGTTTATAAAGGCAATGGTTGTTATTCAGGTTGTTGCATTATCTGCTGCTATATGTATACTTCTGAATAATGTCTCAATGGTGTTCAGCTTCGCTGACATGCAGTATTGTCCTTAGTCGAGATATCTTGGTGAACATGAGACAACCTTGATATGATTGAGACTAATATGTGTTCTAATCTTATAGGATGCTTCGAGCATGGAATAAGATGTAGACTCATAGGTACATTGGATGTACTGGACTGACCCTACTTAGGATATTCAATTGCTTGTCACAATGTGAATAATCCTTATGTGCAAACAAGTGGCATATTTCCTCTGACTTGAGATCACTTGTGTTTCTAAATGAGGATTGGCATTGTCTTGAGGTAGTTCAATATCATTTGAAATATAATGGTTATAGATTATCTTGGATAATGAGCATGAGTCATGTTAGGACACTAGTGATAGATATAGGATTGCCTTCTCCTTGTTTGGAGTGTGATATTCTAAAGGGGCCCCCTGTATGAGATGGTTGTGAAAGTGTATGGCCATACCCAGATGACTATGTTCATCTGATCTAACCACTCTCATCATGTTGGAGTTACAGGCTTGACACGCTTGTCCAACGAGAACATCCAGTGGCAAAGGAAACATGTATGCCTAGTGAATTGAATTCACACTTGTGCTATGGTTTGGGTGTAGTCTTGGAAGACTCTTTCCTTTATATCGGGAGCAGTGATGTGTTGCTAGATACCCCTCTCTGTTCGTGATAACGTAAGTTATCGTTACCGACATTTAAAGGAAACCCTTAGGGTCGCACAATTTGATGATATGGCTTACTTATGTCAGATCGTGTGGACTGAATTGTTTTGGTTCAATTTAAAGGAGTTTAAACTCTGATTGTAAGTGAGATCTGGTCTGATCATGTTTGATTGATTAGGGCTTGAGATCGGTAAGCTTCGATCGAGAGAATTGATGCTTGATCTATGAGATCAAGAGCATCAAGAGATGTGTGGTTAGATCTTGAGCCTTTTTGGTTTAATGAGATCTAGACCATGTCTTGGTTTGATTTGGTCTTTGAACCAAATGCAATTGAACCGAATTAAATTGAACCGGTTCACTTATGTGAATGTATGGTTCGATTGAGAGATGAAGTTCGATGGTAACGTGGGAATTGAATGTGGAGTTAGTGTTTTCTATTTTTAGAAAGACGTTTTCCTTGTTGGAATCTCCCAACGTTTTCGAACGTGAGAAGTCTCCTCTCTCTCTCGCCTACTTGCATCTTCTTGCTCTCGTCTTGGGTGATCTTCACGCCAAGGAGGAGATTCGGTTAGCCAAGAAAATCATCTCAATCTCCTTCACGCATCTAGGACTCTTTGGAGGGCTTTGCTAGCACAAGGCTCACACCAAGGGAGGAAGCCATCGCCACCTTGTGTGCATCCACTTTGGAGGAGAGCCACATCGCCCTCTTGCTTCCAAGCCGCCATCCAAACAATGGCTTTGGTAAGATCACAACTTGATCTTTACAAACATAAGGTTAATCATATGTTCATGCCACATGCGATCCTTAGAAACCCTAGCTTCCGCTATGAAAAATTTTAATCTGCGCTTATTAGGGTTTCGCCCCACTTTCAATTGGTATCAGAGCATGTTTTGATATGATTCATATGATTTCTTGGTGTGATCCATGTTTGCGATTAGTAGATCTAAACCAAATCATCATGCGAAAATACATGTTAGACTTTAGATGTATTTTGGGTTATTACTTATAGTTGCGCATGATGTATGTTGGCGCATGTTGAATGTTGTTTTTACCACAAACTTAACATCTTGCGCGCCATCCACTTAGATCTATAAGCGCCTACTTGAAAAACTTAGACGGGTTATTAGGGTTGAAGTCGTCGTCCAGTCTAGACCCAACAGCCTGATCAGACCATCTGACAGCCTAGATGGGTCGACTAGATAGCACCTATGCGCAAGCAAGAGGTGGCTATAGGTCGACTGCAGAAAGGCGTGTAGCGATGTCTGATTGAGGCAACCAATGAACGCTCATGATTAAGGCCCGGGGTCACACCCGCTTGCCAGAAATCATGTGGGACGTTCAGCCCTTAAGGCATGCATTGTTGACCATGAGGTCGACGCAAGTCAGTTATGACTTGGTGCATGCAAGGGCAGTGGGTCTGACTTGGTCTGATGAGTGGATCCCTATTAATGGACCGTTGTAAGGTAGTAGGGCACATAAGGAAATAAAATTGATACCATGGGGTTTTTCAAAAAGTTTACTTTCCTGTTTGGATCACATCTTGTTTGTTTAACCTGATTGGATGTCTATTTCATCGTATGTGGGCTGCCCTATTTGTATGCTGTGCTGGGGCCTGCGTGCCTGGATTAATTAATTGTAAATTATTATTGTGATCTGCGAATCACATTTCATTTTATGTTAATGTGTAATTGACCTGCGAGTCAAATCATGTCTAGATAGATTAAAATGTAAATTAATCAGACATGAGCACAGAGCACACATGGCAGAGGCGCTTGCAGCAAGTGGCTTGACCAAGTGGGAGGTCTAGAGTTCGACTCTAGGACAGGCGAAACCAGTCTGGTGGGCGCATCTGAGCTGCAGAGGGCGCTTGGGCCCGGACTGGGCCAGATGAGATGCAAGAGACCCATGAAGAGCTCAAGTGAATACTTGTGTAAAACTAGGGTTTTACTTAGGTTTAATGGGCATTTACCACATAAGATCATCGTGCTTTCAATTTACTGTTTTAAGTAATTTTAGCACCTGCATGATTTATCTTTCTGCTATCGCCATAGGATATGCATGATAGTAAGAAGATAAAAGGACCGTTAAAATCCAACGTTAAATATCAAGCACGTAAGCCTTCTGACGCGAAACCTCACTGTTCTGACTATCGTTGGGGCCGTGTTGTACCCACTCAGTGGGCACGCCCATCTATCTTCAGACGGTGTGTGATTACACCTGCGTGTTACAGAGAAGGGATTTATCGCTTCTCGTTGCTCAGCATAGCACGTGGTGGTCCAGGGAGTAGGTCAGGTCAGCTTGACCATGTGGGCTACATATTGAGCATATGTTAGCTATATGGAGGCAGCCATCTGTGGAATCAGAGACTGTGTTGTACCAACTCAGTTGGCACAGTCTTCTGGATTGCCTAGATGAAGGGGAATCACACGGGTTGGCGATTGGCATGGATAGCCTACCGGTGATTAGTGCTTGTACTCTCTGTGCATCTTATCTCGCCTGAGCGGGACACGGAGACCAAGTATGAAATCTGGATCCCATCTCACTAAAAGAGTGTTACTCTTTCGGACTGTTTTAATGGATTTTTCAGTCAGATAAAATAGTGAGAAAAGAATCATTCTTAAGTCCTGGATTGATTCTAACATTGATATTGACCTTGTTGTTCTTGCAATGTTGTAGATTCCTGCAGCAACGAACACCACAGGGTTCAATGTGCGATCCTTACTGGAAAGGGAGAAGTTTGCTGGGCCAAACTTCTCAGACTGGTACGGACACCTTAAGATTGTTCTTAAGACTGAGAGGAAGCTGTATGTCCTTGAGACGGCAATACCGCCTCAACCCGCTGCGAACGCCGCAAGGGCGGTTCGGGATGCTTATGAGAAGCATGTCAATGATAGCATTGATGTTGCTTGCCTTATGCTTGCGTCTATGACGCCAGAGCTATAGCGTCAGCATGAGGATTTATCCGCTATTAAAATTATAGCAAATCTCAAAATGTTGTATGCTGCACAGGCAAGGACAGAACACTATAACTTGACAAAACTTTTCTTTCAGAGCAAACTGACTGAAGGAAGTCCAGTGGGAGCTCACGTACTCAAGATGATTGGGTACAAAGAGGCTCTAGAGAAACTGGGACACACCATCAATCAGGAACTTGTTGTAGACATTATATTGCAGTCTCTCCCGGTCTCTTTCGATCCGTTCATCATTAATTTTAATATGAACAAGATCGACTGTACACCGGCAGAGTTACTGAACATGCTCTGTACTACAGAGCAGACTCTTGAAAAGGGAAAGCCTTCATCCTCTGTCTTGATGCTTCCTTCAAGGAACAAGAAGAAGGGGAAGAATGGCAAAGCCCCTATCAAGAGCTATAACAAGGCTCTGAAACAAAAGGTGAAGTGGTCGAAGGAATACAGATGTTTCCATTGTGGCCAGTTGGGTCACTGGAAGAAGGACTGTAAAGCGCTCCAAGGAGACAAGAAGGGAAGCAAGGCTTTCGCTTCTGGCTCAGGTATTTTCGTGACTGAAGTCATGGTATCTTCTTCTATTTCATGGGTGTTGGACACTGCATGTGGAGTTCACATTTGTTCAAATGTACAGGAACTCAAGAGAAGAAGACAGGTGGGACAGCATGAGGTGGACCTACGAGTTGGAAACGGGGCACGGGTTGCTGCTGTTGCTGTAGGATAATATAACATCTCTTTACCATCTGGTCTTGTATTAGAACTTGACAATTGTTATTTTGTGCCGAGCATAACTAAGAATATTATCTCTATTCCTGCTCTTGTCAGGAAAGGGTTTTCCTTTGAATGCAAAACTTTAAAGTGTTGTATTTCATTTGATAATATTGTTTATGCTACTGGGTCGATTAACAATGGGTTATTCATGTTGGACATGGAATGTTCTGTACAACAAATTGATAATAAGAAAGCCAAGTATGCTGATGACAACACCTTGCTATGGCATAGTCGTTTAGGCCACATTAACAAGAAGCGCATTAAGCGGTTGCATGACCATGGACTGCTGGGATCATTCTCCTATGAGGAGCTTGATACATGCAAGTCTTGTTTAATGGGCAAAATGACGAAGGCTCCTTTTCTTAACAAAGGTCAAAGGGCTTCAGGTTTACTTGACCTCATTCACAGTGATGTGTGTGGGCCATTTAGTAAACATGCCAGAGGTGGCTATTCATACTTCATTACCTTTACTGATGATTTCAGTAGATATGGTTATGTCTATCTGATGAGACATAAAAGTGAATCTTTTGACAAGTTCAAAGAGTTCAAAAATGAAGTACAGAATCAGCTAGGCCGGAATATCAAGGCACTTCGATCCGATCGAGGTGGAGAATACTTGAGTCGAGAGTTTACTGACTATCTGAAGGAGTGTGGGATTATCTCACAGCTCACTCCGCCAGGAACACCGCAATGGAATGGTGTGTCCAAGAGGAGAAATAGAACCTTATTGGATATGGTTCGTTCAATGATGAGTCAGGCTACTCTACCTTACTCCTTTTGGGGATTTGCACTGGAAACAGCTGCAAAGGTACTAAACCGAGTGCCATCCAAGGCCGTTTCAAAGACTCCATATGAGTTATGGTATGGGAAACAGCCGAGCTTGACATTTATTAAAATCTGGGGTTGCGAGGCTTATGTCAAAAAGCTCGCCTCTGGGAAACTAGAGAGCAGATCTTATAAATGTATCTTTGTCGGTTACCCTAAAGAAACTAAGGGTTATTATTTCTACGATCCCAAAGAGAACAAAGTATTTGTTGCTCGTACGGCTATTTTTCTTGAGAAGGAATTTCTTCTGCAAGAGGCCAGTGGGAGAGAAATAAAACTGGATGAAAATCCAGAAGAGGGACAAAGTAGTCAAGCTCAGTTGGATGAGCCTGAGCCAATAGAACAGGTTGATGTTCAACCTGAGGCTCAGATATCACGGGAACCGCGAAGATCGGGAAGGATCCGTCGACAGCCTGAACGCTATGACGGAGTCTACATCATTGATGATGAACCCCTTACTTATGCGGATGCGGTCAGTGGACCAGAATCAGCAAGATGGCTTGAAGCTATGCGAGCCGAGATGGACTCCATGTCAGATAACCAAGTCTGGGATTTGGTTGATCCGCCTCCAGGAGTAATCCCTATAGGCTGTAAGTGGATCTTCAAATAGAAGATTGACATGGATGGTAACGTAGTTACCTATAAGGGCAGGCTAGTTGCGAAAGGTTTCAAACAAATCTACGGAATAGATTATGATGAAACTTTCTCTCCTGTAGCCATGTTCAAGTCTATTCGGATTATTCTAGCGATAGCTGCATATTATGATTATGAGATCTGGCAAATGGATGTGAAGACCGCTTTCCTTAATGGAAAACGAGGAGAGGATGTGTATATGACACAACCTGAAGGTTTCATCAATCCATCAGATCGTCATAAAATATGCAAATTAAAGAAGTCCATTTATGGACTAAAACAAGCATCTAGAAGCTGGAATATTTGTTTTGATGAATCAGTTTGTAAATTTGGTTTCATCAAAAATGAAGATGACCCGTGTGTATATAAGAGGTTTAGTGGGAGCGTGATTACTTTCCTAGTCCTCTACGTCGATGATATCTTGATCATTGGAAACGATATTCCTAAACTGCATGCCGTCAAAGCATGGTTAAGAAAATGTTTCCAGATGAAAGATTTAGGAGAAGCAGCCTATGTATTAGGTGTGCGGATCTACAGAGATAGATCTAAGAGGCTTCTCGGGCTGTGCCAGAGTACTTACATCGATAAAGTCCTGGAGAGATTCCATTTAGAGAATTCTAAAAGAGGATATCTTCCAGTCAGACATGGTCTGAATCTTTCTAAGAGCCAGTGTCCTCAAACACAGTTTGAGAAAGATGAAATGGACAATACGCCTTATGCTTCGGCTATTGGATCCATCATGTATGCGATGTTGTGTACTCGCCCAGACGTCGCTTACGGGTTAAGCGTGACCAGTCGATTCCAAAGTAATCCAGGTAAGGCACACTGGATTGCGGTCAAGAACATTTTGAAATATCTTCGGAGGACCAAAGATATGTTCTTGATTTATGGAGGTCAGGAAGAACTCAGTATTGAAGGATATACTGACGCTTCGTTCCAATCTGACCAGGATGATTTCCGATCGCAATCAAGCTATGTTTTTAGCTTGAATGGAGGAGCAGTGGTGTGGAAAAGTTTCAAACAATCTATTGTTGCTGATTCCACAACAGAAGCCGAGTATGTTGCAGCCTCAGAAGCATCAAAGGAGGCAGTGTGGATTCGTAAGTTCGTTCAAGAACTTGGTGTTGTTCCTTCGAGTGCAGATCCATTGGTTATCTTCTGTGATAACACTGGAGCCATAGCACAAGCAAAGGAACCACGGTCGCACCAGAAGTCCAAGCACATACAGAGAAGGTTTCACTTGATCCGGGAGATCATAGTTCAAGGAGAGATCAAGATCTGCAAGGTTCATACAGATGACAATCTAGCTGACCCGCTTACAAAGCCTCTGGCGCAGCAGAAGCATGAGAAGCACTGTAATAATATGGGTTTGAGATTTCTCAACCATTAGATTAAGTGCAAGTGGGAGATTGTTGGGGTATGCCCTTAAGGCTAATGTTTGAGGCCTTGGGTTATTATTAGTATCAGGTATAAACTCTATGTTTATAAAGGCAATGGTTGTTATTCAGGTTGTTGCATTATCTGCTGCTATATGTATACTTCTGCATAATGTCTCAATGGTGTTTAGCTTCGCTGACATGCAGTATTTTCCTTAGTCGAGATATCTTGGTGAACATGAGACAACCTTGATATGATTGAGACTAATATGTGTTCTAATCTTATAGGATGCTTCGAGCATGGAATAAGATGTAGACTCATAGGTACATTGGATGTACTGGACTGACCCTACTTAGGATATTCAATTGCTTGTCACAATGTGAATAATCCTTATGTGCAAACTGTTGGGGTATGCCCTTAAGGCTAATGTTTGAGGCCTAGGGATTCTATGAGTATCATGTATATAAACTCTTATGTTTATAAAGGCAATGGTTGTTATTCAGTTTGTTACATTGTCTGCAGCAATAAATATACTTCTGAATAATGTCTCAAAGCTGTTCAGCTAGGCTGACATGCTATATGTCCTTAGTCGAGATATCTTGGTAAACATGAGACAGCCTTGATATGATTGAGACTAATATGTGTTCTAATCTTATAGGATGCTTCGAGCATGGAATAAGATGTAGACTCATGGGTACATTGGATGTACTGGACAGACCCTACTAGGATATTCAATTGTTTGTCACAATGTGAATAATCCTTGTATGCAACAAGTGGCACATGTCCTCTGACTTGAGATCACTTGTGTTTCTAAATGATGATTGTCATTGTTTTGAGGTAGTTCAATATCATTTGAAACATAGTGGTTATAGACTATCTTGGATAATGATCATGAGTCAGGTTAGGACACTAGTGATAGATATAGGATTGCCGTCTCCTTGTTTAAGGAGTGTGATGTTCTAAAGGGGCCCCCCTGAATGAGATGATTGAGAATAGTGTATGGCCATACCCTGATGACTATGTTCATCTGATCTAATCATGCTCATCATATTGGAGCTACAGGCTTGACATGCTTGTCCAATAAGAACATCCAGTGGCAAAGGAAACATGTATGCCTAGTGAAGTGGATTCACACTTGTGCTGTGGTTTGGGTGTAGTCTTGGAAGACTCTTTCCTTTATATCGGGAGACAGTGATGTGTTGCTAGATACCCCTCACTAATCGTGATAACGAAAGTTATCGTTACCGACATTTAAAGGAAACCCTTAGGGTCGCACAATTTGATGATATGGCTTACTTAAGTCAGATCGTGTGGACTGAATTCTTTGGGTTCAGTTTAAAGGGATTTAATCTCTGATTGTGAGTGAGATCTGGTCTGATCATGTTTGATTGATTTGGGCTTGAGATCGGTAAGCTTCGATCGAGAGAGTTGATGCTAGATCGGTGAGATCAAGAGCATCAGGAGATGAACGGTTAGATCTGGAACCTTAGGGTTTGATATGGTCTAGACCAAGTGGCTTGGCTCAATTTGGGTTTTGAACCAAATCTAATTGAACCGGTTCACTATGTGAACACTTGGTTCAATGAGAGGTTCAATGAGAGGAAGTTTCGAACGTTCACTTGGAGTGAACGCATGAGCCATTGAGACTTACCTATTTTGGAAGGCGGTTTTCAATGTTGAAAACAAAACGCTTCCATGTGGTAACGTTGCTCACTTCACTTCAACGCCTTGCATTTTCGCTTGGAGGTGGTTGACGAGAAGGAGAGTTTTCGGACAAGGAGCTCTCGGCCAAAGAGGATCATCTCATCCCTTGCATACGACAACCTTTGAAGAACCTTGCTAGCACAAGGATCTCAAAGAGTAGCCGTTGATCATCTTGTGTGTGACGACAAGGAGGAGACCTCTTTTGTTCTCTTGATTCCAAGACACCACTCACACAATGGCTATGGTATGATTTTTCATTCATACTTGCAAGTTTTCGACAAGTTGATCATATGATTCTTCAAATGATCCTTTGGAAACCCTAGCTTCCGCTATGAAAATCTTGATATGCGCCCCTTTTGGGTTTCACCCTCTTGCGCTCCCCCTTGAAGGGGACTCCTCTACAATTGGTATCAGAGGATACGGTTATTGCTTGATTCATATGATTGCTTGTATGTGATCCTTGTTTGCGTTTGCAAAGAATAGATCTACTAACATGCCGAAAAACTACATGCTAGTTTAAGAACTTCAATGTATGTTTAATGAATGATGGCGCATGTTTGTTGGCGCTTCTTATATGTTGTTTTTGACAAAACAAAGGATCATGCGCGCCTCATTAGATCTAAGGTGCCCCTACTTTAAACCCTTAGATGGGTTGATGGGGTTGAAATCATCTTCTAGGTTAAGATCCAAATAGTCTGATCAGACCATCTGACAGCCTAGATGGGTTGACCAGATAGCACCTGTGCGCAAGCACGAGGTGGCTATAGGTCGACTACATCAAGGGCGTGTAGCGAGGTCTGGTTGAGACAGCTACTGAACACACATGAGTTAGGCCCGGGGTCACACCCGCTTGCCGAAACTCATGAGGGTTGTTCAGCCCTTTGCGTATGCATGGTTGACCATTAGGTCAACTCAAGTCAGTTAAGACTTGGTGCATGCAAGGGCAATGGATCTGACTAGATGGATGAGTGGATCCCTATCAATGGACCATTGTAAGGTTGTAGGGCACATAAGAAAATTAAAATGATGCCAATGGGTTTTCAAAATTTTATTTTCTTGTTAAATGGATCACATGTTGATTTGATGCCATGATGTTTGTCTATTTCATCTTATGTGGGTTGCCCATTTAATGTGTGCTGTGCTGGGGCCTGCGAGCCTGAATCAATTGTAAATTATTATTATTGTGATCTGTGCATCACATGTTAATTAATTTATAAAATGTAATTGACCTGCGAGTCAATCTTGTCTAGATAGATTAACTTGTAATTTAATCTGACAAGAGCTTAAAGCACACATTGCAAGGCGCATGCAGCAGTGACTTGACCTGGTGGGCGCACCTGAGCTGCATAGGGCGCTTAGGCCCTGGTCTGGGCCAGATGAGAGGCAAAAAACCCAAGAAGCAAGTGAAGACTTAAGATAACTTAAGGTCTTACTTAGGGTTATTGGGCGTTTACCACATAAGATCAGCATGCTTTCTACTTATTGCTTATAATTAGAATTGCATGTTTAGTTATCTTCTGCTATCACCATAGGGTTTGCATGATAGTTAAGAAGATAAAAGACCGTTAAAATCCAACGCTAAAATATCAAGCTCGATAGCCTTCTGACGCGAAACCTCACTGTTCTGACTATCGTTGGAGCCGTGTTGTACCCACTCAGTGGGCACGTCCATCTATCTTCAGACGGTGTGTGATTTCACCTGCGTGTTACAGAGAAGGGATTTATCGCTTCTCGTTGCTCAGCATAGCACGTGGTGGTCCAGGGAGTAGGTCAGGTCAGCTTGACCATGTAGGCTGCAGGGGTCCCCTTCAAGGGGGAGCAAAAAACCCTAATGGGCGCATGTGTTTCAACGCAGCGGAAATAAGGGTTTTAGGGATCATTAGCATGATATATGATCAACTATGAAAAATCGATTGCAAAATGCCAATAAGATTCATACCATCGCCATCTATGGATGAAATGTTGGAAGCAAAAACCGAAAGGGGTCTTCTCCCTAGTCGACGCACACACGATGAAGAATGGCCTCTCCTTGTCGTCTTTGTGCTAGCAAAGCTTCAAGGGTCCTTTGCGCATGGAGGAGATGAGATCCTTGGGCTTGGCGAAGAAGAAGTTCCTCTACACTCGTCAAGACTTTTGTCACACAAGAAGGGAGGAGATGTCGTCCGAAGTTGATGATCGACAAGGGAGTAAAACACGTTGTAATCAACGTGGGCGTTGCTATCCAAAAATAGTAACCCATTACTCACTTCGGTTATGCGTTCACATGAAGTGAACCGCAACCCTCTTCTCCCATTCGAACCTTTGAACCAAGCGCTCATAACATGAGCCGGTTCAAGTGACTTTGGTTCAAGACCAAATCGGCCCAAGCAATGGTCGATCTTATTGAACCACAAGGTTCAAGATCACCGTTGATCTCTCGATGCTCTAGATCTCACTGATCTAGCATCATAACTCTCGATCGAAGCTTACCGATCTAAAGCCCTAATCAATCAAACATGATCAGACCAGATCTCACTCTCAATCAGAGTTTAACACCCCTTTAAACTGAACTAAACAATTCAGTCCACACGATCTGACTTAAAGAAGCCATATCATCAAATTGTGCGACCCTAAGGGTTTCCTTTAAATGTCGGTAACGATAACTCACGTTATCACGATCAGTGAGGGGTATCTAGCAACACATCACTGTCTCCCGATATAAAGGAAAGAGTCTTCCAAGACTTCACCCAAACCACAGCACAAGTGTGAATCCAATTCACTAGGCATGCATACTTCCTTTGCCACTTGATGTTCTTATTGGACAAGCCTGTCAAGCTTGTAACTCCAATATGATGAGCATGATTAGATCAGATGAACACTGTCACCTGGGTATGGCCATACACTCTCTCAATCATCTCATCCAGGGGGGGGCCCTTATAGAACATCACATTCCTTAAACAAGGAGACGGCAATCCTATGTCTATCACTAGTGTCCTAACCTGACTCAAGCTCATCATCCAAGATAGTCTATAATCATTATGTTTCAAATGATATTGAACTACCTCAAAACAATGACAATCATCATTTAGAAAACACAAGTGATCTCAAGTCAGAGGAAATGTGCCACTTGTCGCAATCAAGGAATATTCACATTGTGACAAACAATTGAACATCCTAGTAGGGTCTGTCCAGTACATCCCATGTACCCATGAGTCTACATCTTATTCCATGCTCGAAGCATCCTATAAGATTAGAACACATATTAGTCTTAACCATATCAAGGCTGTCTCATGTTCACCAAGATACATCGACCAAGGACATAATAGCATGTCAGCCCAGCTGAACAGCTTTGAGACATTATTCAGAAGAACATATATTGCAGCAGACAATGTAGCTAACTGAATAACAACCATGCCTTTATAAACATATGAGTTTATTACATGATACTTGTTACACTCCCATAGGCTTCAAACATTAGCCTTAAGGGCATACCCCAACAATCTCCCACTTGCACTTAATCTAATGGTTGAGGAATCTCAAACCCATATTATTACAGTGCTTCTCATGCTTCTGCTGCGCCAGAGGCTTGGTAAGCGGGTCTGCCAGATTGTCATCTGTATGAACCTTGCATACTTTGATCTCGCCACGATCAATGATCTCCCTGATCAAATGAAACCGTCTCTGTATGTGCTTGGATTTCTGGTGCGACCGTGGTTCCTTTGCTTGTGCAATTGCTCCAGTGTTATCACAGAAGATAACCAAAGGATCTGCACTCGAAGGAACGACACCAAGTTCTTTCACGAACTTACGAATCCACACTGCCTCCTTGGATGCTTCCGAGGCTGCAACATACTCGGCTTCTGTTGTGGAATCAGCAACAGTTGACTGTTTGAAACTCTTCCACACCACTGCTCCACCATTCAAGCTAAAAACATAGCCTGATTGCGATCGGAAATCATCCTGGTCAGACTGGAACGAAGCGTCAGTATATCCTTCAATACTGAGTTCTTCCTGACCACCATATATCAAGAACATATCTTTGGTCCTCCGCAGATATTTTAAGATGTTCTTGACTGCAATCCAGTGCGCCATACCTGGATTACTCTGGTAACGACTGGTCACGCTTAATCCGTAAGCGACGTCTGGGCGAGTTGATGGGGGGCCAAGCATGCAACATTCAAGGCACGGGTCTTCTCTCGACCATGGTGCCCAGCAGACCCTCCTCCATGGAGTTCCCAAATTAGGAAATCCCGGATTGAGGACTTAGGCACACAGAGTGTTGGCCCAAGGAAGAGATAGAACTCTTTGTCATAGGTTGAGTATTTCTGCTTGGCCTCATTCAGTTTTTCACTGAAGAAGGCAATAGGGTGACCTTCTTGGCTGAGGGTCCCACCTATGCCAATGCCAGAAGCATCACAATCAACCTCAAAGACCTTGCCAAAGTCAGGCAATCTTAAAACAGGGGCAGAGGTCATCCTACTCTTAAGCTCAGTGAAAGCCCTATTGGCAGACTTGGTCCAACTAAAGTCCCCTTGTTTCATGCAATTGGTGATAGGAGCTACTATGGTGCTAAAATTCCGTATGAACCTACGGTAGAAGGTAGCAAGGCCATGAAAGCTCCTAACTTCGGTAAGGGTCTTGGGCTCTGGCCAGTCTAATATGGCTTGGACTTTAGATGGGTCAGCTTGAAGCCCAAGGTCAGAAACAATAAACCCTAGAAAGACAACTCTGGGAGATAGAAAAGAACATTTCTTCAGGTTGACATACAGCTTTTCATCTCTAAGAAGGGTTAGAGTCTGCCTTAAGTGCCCTAGGTGCTCCTTTTGTGACTTACTATAGATAAGTATGTCATCAAAGTATACAACTAGGAACTTCCCTAAATAGGGTCTAAGCACTTGGGTCATAAGTCTCATAAATGTGGAAGGGGCATTGGTTAGCCCGAAAGGCATGACTAACCATTCATATAAGCCGTCTTTGGTTTTGAAGGCGGTCTTCCACTCATCCCCTTCTCTAATCCTAACCTGATGATATCCACTTCTGAGGTCAAGCTTGGAAAACCATTTGGACCCTACTAACATATCTAACATGTCATCTAGCCTAGGTATGGGGAACCTATACTTGATGGTAATCTTGTTGATAGCTCTACAATCTATACACATGCGCCAACTGCCATCCTTCTTTGGGGTAAGAAGGGCTGGGACGGCGCAGGGACTTAGGCTTTCCCTGATGTAACCCTTACACAATAAATCATCTACTTGTCTTTTGAGCTCCTCATGCTCGGTAGGGTTCATCCTATAGTGGGGTAGGTTGGGAAGAGAGGATCCAGGAACTAAGTCTATGGCATGTTGTATGTCCCTAAGAGGTCTAAGACAAAATAAGCAACAAAAGGGGGTCCTAAGGAAGCCATATCTAATGGCTAGGATAGCCATACCGAGAGGGCTTCTTTCGGACCCGGGTGGACCTCCGAAGGTCCTGCTTTGGTCCCACATCACGAGTACACAACATCGCATACATAATGGATCCAATAGCCGAAGCATAAGGCGTATTGTCCATTTCATCTTTCTCAGTCTGTGTTTGTGGACACTGACTCTTCGAAAGACTCAGACCATGTCTGACTGGAAGATATCCTCGTTTAGAATTCTCTAAATGAAATCTTTCCAGGACTTTATCGATGTAAGTACTCTGGCACAGCCCGAGAAGCCTCTTAGATCTATCCCTGTAGATCTTCACACCTAACACATAGGCTGCTTCTCCTAGATCTTTCATCTGGAAACATTTCCTCAGCCATGCCTTAACAGCATGCATTTCAGGAATGTCATTTCCAATGATCAAGATGTCATCGACGTAGAGGACTAGGAAAGTAATCACGCTCCCACTAAACCTCTTATATACACACGGGTCATCCTCGTTCTTGATGAAACCAAATTCAGTAACTGATTCATCAAAACGAATATTCCAGCTTCTCGATGCTTGTTTAAGTCCATAAATGGACTTCTTTAACTTGCATATTTTATGACGATCTGCTGGATTAGTGAAACCTTCAGGTTGTGTCATATACACATCCTCATCCAGATTTCCATTAAGGAAAGCTGTTTTCACATCCATCTGCCAGATCTCATAATCGTAATATGCAGCTATCACAAAAAGAATCCGAATAGACTTAAACATGGCTACAGGTGAGAAAGTTTCATCATAATCTATCCCGTAGATTTGTTTGAAACCTTTCGCAACTAGCCTGCCTTTATAGGTAACCACGTTACCATCCATGTCAATCTTCTTCTTGAAGATCCATTTACAGCCTATAGGGATTACTCCCGGAGGCGGATCAACCAAATCCCAGACTTGGTTATCTGACATGGAGTCCATCTCGGCGCGCATAGCTTCAAGCCATCTCGCTGACTCCGGTCCACTGACCGCATCCGCATAAGTGAGGGGTTCATCATTGTCAATGATGTAGACTCCGTCATAGCGCTCAGGCTGTCGACGGATCCTACCCGATCTTCGCGGTTCCCGTGATATCTGAGCCTCAGGTTGTTCAATAACCTGTTCTACCGGCTCAGGCTCATCCAACTCTGCTTGAGCACTTTGTCCTTTCTCTGGATTCTCATCCAGTTTTATTTCTCTCCCACTGGCCTCTTGCAGAAGAAACTCCTTCTCAAGAAATATGGCCGTACGAGCAACAAAAACCTTGTTCTCCTTGGGATCGAAGAAATAATAACCCTTAGTTTCCTTAGGGTAACCGACAAAGATACATTTCTCAGATCTGCTCTCTAGTTTCCCAAAGGCGAGCTTTTTGACATAAGCTTCGCAACCCCAGATCCTGATAAATGTCAAGCTTGGCTGTTTCCCATACCATAACTCATATGGCGTCTTTGAAACTGCCTTGGATGGCACCCGGTTTAGTACCTTTGCAGCTGTTTCCAGTGCAAAACCCCAAAAGGAGTATGGAAGAGTAGCCTGACTCATCATAGAACGAACCATATCTAGTAACGTTCTATTTCTCCTCTCGGACACACCATTCCATTGCGGTGTTCCTGGTGGAGTGAGCTGTGAGATAATGCCACACTCTTTTAGATAGTCAGTAAATGCATGACTTAGGTATTCACCACCTCGATCTGAGCGAAGTGCCTTGATATTACGGCCTAGCTGATTTTGTACTTCATTTTTGAACTCTTTGAACTTGTCAAAAGATTCACTTTTATGTCTCATCAGATAGACATAACCATATCTACTGAAATCATCAGTAAAGGTAATGAAGTACTGATAGCCACCTCTGGCATGTTTACTAAATGGCCCACACACATCACTGTGTATAAGGTCAAGTAAACCTGAAGCCCTTTGACCTTTGTGAGGAAAAGGTGACTTCGTCATTTTACCCATTAAACAAGCCTTGCATGTATCAATCTCCTTGTAGGAGAATGATCCCAGCAGTCCATGATGATGCAACCGCCTAATGCGTTTCTCGTTAATATGGCCTAAACGACTATGCCATAGCAAGGTGCTGTCATCAGCATACTTGGCTTTCTTGATATCAACGTTCTGTATAGAACATTCCATGTCCAACATGTATAACCCATTGCTAATTGAACCAGTTGCATAAACAATATTATCTAAAGACAAAACACACTTTGAAATATTGCATTCAAAGGAAAATCCCTTCCTGACAAGAGCAGGAATGGAGATAATATTTTTAGTTATACTGGGAACAAAGTAACAACTGTTTAGTTCTAATACAATTCCAGATGGTAAAGAAATGAAGTAGTCTCCTACAGCAACAGCAGCAACCCGTGCCCCGTTTCCAACGCGTAGGTCCACCTCATGCTGTCCCACCTGCCTTCTTCTCTTGAGTTCCTGTACATTTGAACAAATGTGAACTCCACATGCAGTGTCCAACACCCATGATATAGAAGAAGAAAACATGACCTCAGTCACGAATATACCTGAGCCAGAAGCAAAGCTTCCCCTCTTGTCTCCTTGGAGCGCTTTACAGTCCTTTTTCCAGTGACCCAGCTGGCCACAGTGGAAACACCTGTATTCCTTAGACCGCTTGACCTTCTGCTTCAGAGCCTTGCTGTAATTCTTGACAGGGGCCTTGCCCTTCTTCCCCTTCTTCTTGTTCCTTGAAGGAACCATTAAGACAGAGGTTGAAGGCTTACCCTTCAGAGTCTCCTCAGTGGTCAAGAGCATATTCAGCAGCTCTGCCGGAGTACAATCGATTTTGTTCATATTAAAATTAATAATGAACGCGTCGAATGAAGGCGGGAGAGACTGCAGAATAATGTCCACAGCAAGCTCCTGGTTGATGGTATGCCCCAGTTTCTCTAGAGCCTCCTTGTGCCCAATCATCTTGAGCACGTAAGCTCCCACTGGGCTCCCTTCAGCCAGTTTGCTCTGAAAGAAGAGCTTCGTCAAATTATAGCGTTCAGTCCTCGCCTGTGCAGCATACAGCATCTTGAGGTTCGCTATAATCTCTATAGCCGACATATCCTCATGCTGACGCTGCAGCGGTGGCGTCATAGACGCTAGCATCAGGCAAGCGACATCAATGCTATCATTGACGTGCTTTTCATAGGCTTCCCGAACCGCCCTTGCGGCGTTCGGAGCGGGCTGCGGCGGTATCGCCGTCTCGAGGACATACAGTTTCCTCTCTGCCTTAAGAATAATCTTAAGGTGTCCAAACCAGTCAGAGAAGTTTGGCCCAGCAAACTTCTCCCTTTCCAGTAGGGATCGCACATTGAAGTTCATGGTGTTCGTTGCTGCAGGTATCTACAACAATGCAAGAACAGCAAGGTCAGTATCAATGTATAAGAATCAATCAGGACTTAAGAAAGATTCTTTTTCTCACTATTTTATCAGGCGTGAAAAATCCAGCAAAACAGCCCGAAAGAGTAGAACTCTTTTAGTGAGATGGGATCCAGATTTCATACTTGGTCTCCGCGTCCCGCTCAGGCGAGATAAGATGCACAGAGAGTACAAGCACTAATCTCTGGTAGGCTATCCCAGCCAATCGCCAACCCGTGCGATTCCCCTTCATCTGGGCAATCCAGCAGACTGTGCCAACTGAGTTGGTACAACACAATCTCTGACCCCACAGATGGCTGCCTCCATGTGCTACCATATGCGCCACATATGTAGACTACACGGTCAAGCTGACCCAACCTACTCCCTGGACCACCATGTGCTATGCTGAGCAACGAGAAGGGATAAATCCCTGCTCTGTAACACACAGGTGTAATCCCGCACCGTCTGAAGATAGATGGACGTGCCCACTGAGTGGGTACAACACGGCTCCAACGATAATCAGAACAGTGAGGTTTCGCGTCAGAAGGCATTCGAGCTTGATATTTTTAGCGTTGGATTTTAACGGTCTTTTATCTTCTTTTTCTATCATACAATTCCTATGGTGATAGCAGAAGATAAATTTAATCATGCAATTCTAATATTAACAAATAAAAGAAAGCATGTATCTTATGTGGTAAAAGCCCATAGCCCTAGTGAGACCTTAACCTAGCTTAAGTCTACACTTGCTCTTCATGGGTCTTTAGCTGCTCATCTGGCCCAAGCAGGGCCCTAGCGCCATTTGCAGCACTGGTGCGCCCACCAGGAATTTGCGCCAGGTCCTAGGTTCGAACCCTAGACCTTCCACCTGGTCCAGCCACTGCTGCATGCGCTTCTGCCAAGTGTGCATTGTGCTCTTGTCTAATTAAATTACAATTTAACTATCTAGACAAGAGTGACACGCAGGTCACTTTCACATTATAAATTAATCAAAATTGTGATTCGCAGATCACAAAAATAAAATTAATTTACAACAATTAATCCCAGGCTCGCAGGCCCCAGCACAGCACACATTAATAACGGGCAGCCCACATAAGACTAAATAGACAAACATATGCATCAATCAAGAATCATGTGATCCATACATAAAAATTAAAATTTTTCGAAAACCCCTTGGGATCAATTTTAATTTTTCCTTATTTCCCCTACAACCTTACAACGGTTCATTACTAGGGATCCACTCAACCAACCTAGTCAGATCCACTACCCTTGCATGCACCAAGTCCTAACTGACTTGAGTTGACCATAAGGTCAACCATGCATGCGCCAGGGCTGAACGACCACACAGAGGTCTGGCAAGCGGGCGTGACCCCGGGCCTAACTCAGGTGCGTTCATTAGTCGTCTCAATCAGACATCGCTACACACCTGTCTGCAGTCGACCTATAGCCACCATAGGCTTGCGCCGAGGTGCTAACTGGTCGACCCATTCAGGCTGTCAGATAGTCTGATCAGACATTCTGGATCTAACCTAGGGGTGACTTCAACCCTAATAACCCGTCTAAGGGTTTACAGTAGGCGGCTTAGATCTAAGGTGATACGCGCAAGAGATATAAGTTTTTGATAAAAACTCTATAACAAGTGCCAAGGCATCATACATGCGTAACACATAAACTTACATCATGCGCAACCTTACAACATGCGTCAACTACAAGTAAAGGTTCGCATGTATTCTAGATCTAGCAAGATGGCGCATACAAGGATCACAAATCATAGCAAACATATTATCATGCGATTTAGCCTGCTCTGATACCAATTGCAGGGGTCCCCTTCAAGGGGGAGCGAAAAACCCTAATGGGCGCATGTGTTTCAACGCAGCGGAAATAAGGGTTTTAGGGATCATTAGCATGATATATGATCAACTATGAAAAATCGATTGCAAAATGCCAATAAGATTCATACCATCGCCATCTATGGATGAAATGTTGGAAGCAAAAACCGAAAGGGGTCTTCTCCCTAGTCGACGCACACACGATGAAGAATGGCCTCTCCTTGTCGTCTTTGTGCTAGCAAAGCTTCAAGGGTCCTTTGCGCATGGAGGAGATGAGATCCTTGGGCTTGGCGAAGAAGAAGTTCCTCTACACTCGTCAAGACTTTTGTCACACAAGAAGGGAGGAGATGTCGTCCGAAGTTGATGATCGACAAGGGAGTAAAACATGTTGTAATCAACGTGGGCGTTGCTATCCAAAAATAGTAACCCATTACTCACTTCGGTTATGCGTTCACATGAAGTGAACCGCAACCCTCTTCTCCCATTCGAACCTTTGAACCAAGCGCTCATAACATGAGCCGGTTCAAGTGACTTTGGTTCAAGACCAAATCGGCCCAAGCAATGGTCGATCTTATTGAACCACAAGGTTCAAGATCACCGTTGATCTCTCGATGCTCTAGATCTCACTGATCTAGCATCATAACTCTCGATCGAAGCTTACCGATCTAAAGCCCTAATCAATCAAACATGATCAGACCAGATCTCACTCTCAATCAGAGTTTAACACCCCTTTAAACTGAACTAAACAATTCAGTCCACACGATCTGACTTAAAGAAGCCATATCATCAAATTGTGCGACCCTAAGGGTTTCCTTTAAATGTCGGTAACGATAACTCACGTTATCACGATCAGTGAGGGGTATCTAGCAACACATCACTGTCTCCCGATATAAAGGAAAGAGTCTTCCAAGACTTCACCCAAACCACAGCACAAGTGTGAATCCAATTCACTAGGCATGCATACTTCCTTTGCCACTTGATGTTCTTATGGGACAAGCCTGTCAAGCTTGTAACTCCAATATGATGAGCATGATTAGATCAGATGAACACTGTCACCTGGGTATGGCCATACACTCTCTCAATCATCTCATCCAGGGGGGGCCCTTATAGAACATCACACTCCTTAAACAAGGAGACGGCAATCCTATGTCTATCACTAGTGTCCTAACCTGACTCAAGCTCATCATCCAAGATAGTCTATAATCATTATGTTTCAAATGATATTGAACTACCTCAAAACAATGACAATCATCATTTAGAAAACACAAGTGATCTCAAGTCAGAGGAAATGTGCCACTTGTCGCAATCAAGGAATATTCACATTGTGACAAACAATTGAACATCCTAGTAGGGTCTGTCCAGTACATCCCATGTACCCATGAGTCTACATCTTATTCCATGCTCGAAGCATCCTATAAGATTAGAACACATATTAGTCTTAACCATATCAAGGCTATCTCATGTTCACCAAGATACATCGACCAAGGACATAATAGCATGTCAGCCCAGCTGAACAGCTTTGAGACATTATTCAGAAGAACATATATTGCAGCAGACAATGTAGCTAACTGAATAACAACCATGCCTTTATAAACATATGAGTTTATTACATGATACTTGTTACACTCCCATAGGCTTCAAACATTAGCCTTAAGGGCATACCCCAACATAGGCTACATATGTGGCGCATATGGTAGCACATGGAGGCAGCCATCTGTGGGATCAGAGACTGTGTTGTACCAACTCAGTTGGCACAGTCTGCTGGATTGCCCAGATGAAGGGGAATCGCACGGGTTGGCGATTGGCAGGGACTGCCTACCAGAAATTAGTGCTTGTACTCTCTGTGCAACTTATCTCGCCTGAGCGGGACGCGGAGACCAAGTATGAAATCTGGATCCCATCTCACTAAAAGAGTGTTACTCTTTCGGGCTGTTTTGCTGGATTTTTCAGCCAGATAAAATAGTGAGAAAAAGAATCATTCTTAAGTCCTGATTGATTCTTAACATTGATACTGACCTTGCTGTTCTTGCATTGTTGTAGATTCCTGCAGCAACGAACACCATGAGCTTCAATGTGCGATCCCTACTGTAAAGGGAGAAGTTTGCTGGGCCAAACTTCTCAGACTGGTTTGGACACCTTAAGATCGTTCTTAAGGCAGAGAGGAAACTGTATGTCCTCGAGACGGCTGTGCCGCCTCAACCCGCTGCGAACGCCGCAAGGGCGGTTCGTGAAGCCTATGAAAAGCACGTCAATGATAGCATTGATGTCGCTTGCCTGATGCTAGCGTCTATGACGCCACCGCTGCAGCGTCAGCATGAGGATATGTCGGCTATAGAGATTATAGCAAACCTCAAGATGCTGTATGCTGCACAGGCGAGGACTGAACGCTATAATCTGACCAAGCTTTTCTTTCAGAGCAAACTGGCTGAAGGGAGCCCAGTGGGAGCTCACATGCTCAAGATGATTGGGCATAAAGAGGCTCTGGAGAAACTGGGGCATACCATCAACCAGGAGCTTGCCGTAGACATTATTCTGCAGTCTCTCCCGCCTTCTTTCGATGCGTTCATTATTAACTTTAATATGAACAAAATCGATTGTACTCCGGCAGAGCTGCTGAATATGCTCTTGACTACTGAGGAAACTCTGAAGGGAAAGCCTTCAACCTCTGTCTTAATGGTTCCTTCAAGGAACAAGAAGAAGGGGAAGAAGGGCAAGGCCCCTGTCAAGAACTACAGCAAGGCTCTGAAACAGAAGGTTAAGCGGTCAAAGGACAACAGGTGTTTCCACTGTGGCCACCTGGGTCACTGGAAAAAGGACTGTAAAGCGCTCCAAGGAGATAAGAGGGGAAGCATCGCTTCTGGCTCAGGTATATACGTGACGGAAGTCATGGTTTCATCTTCTTCTATTTCATGGGTGTTGGACACTGCATGTGGAGTTCACATTTGTTCAAATGTACAGGAACTCAAGAGAAGAAGGCAGGTGGGACAGCATGAGGTGGACCTACGAGTTGGAAACGGGGCACGGGTTGCTGCTGTTGCTGTAGGGGATTATTACATCTCATTACCATCTGGCATTGTATTAGAATTAAACAATTGTTACTTTGTACCCAGTATTACCAAAAATATTATCTCTATTCCTGCTCTTGTCAGGAAAGGGTTTTCCTTTGAATGCAAGATTTCAAAGTGTTATCTTACTCTTGATAATATTGTTTATGCTACTGGTTCAATTAACAATGGGTTATTCATGTTGGACATGGAATATTCTATACAGAACATTGATAATAAGAAAGCCAAGTATGCTGATGACAGCACCTTGCTATGGCATAGTCGTTTAGGCCATATTAACAAGAAACGCATTAAGCGGTTGCATGATCATGGACTGCTGGGATCATTCTCCTATGAGGAGATTGATACATGCAAAGCTTGTTTATTGGGTAAAATGACGAAGGCTCCTTTTCTTCACAAAGGTCAAAGGGCTTCAGGTTTACTTGACCTTATACACAATGATGTGCGTGGGCCATTTAGTAAACATGCCAGAGGTGGCTATCAGTACTTCATTACCTTTACTGATGATTTCAGTAGGTATGGGTATGTCTATTTAATGAGACATAAAAGTGAATCTTTTGACAAGTTCAAAGAGTTCAAGAATGAAGTACAGAATCAGCTAGGCCGAAATATCAAGGCACTTCGTTCTGATCGAGGTGGAGAATACTTGAGTCATGCTTTTACTGACTATCTGAAGGAGTGTGGGATTATCTCACAGCTCACTCCGCCAGGAACACCGCAATGGAATGGTGTATCCGAGAGGAGGAACAGAACCTTACTGGATACGGTTCGTTCGGTGATGAGTCAGGCTACTCTACCTTACTCCTTTTGGGGTTTTGCACTGGAAACAGCTGCAAAGGTACTAAACCGAGTGCCATCCAAGGCAGTTTCAAAGACGCCATATGAGTTATGGTATGGGAAACAGCCAAGCTTGACATTTATTAAGATCTGGGGTTGCGAGGCTTATGTCAAAAGGCTCGCCTCTGGGAAACTAGAGAGCAGATCTGAGAAATGTAACTTTGTCGGTTACCCTAAGGAAACTAAGGGTTATTATTTCTACGATCCCAAAGAGAACAAGGTATTTGTTGCTCGGACGGCCATTTTTCTTGAGAAGGAGTTTCTTCTGCAAGAAGCCAGTGGGAGAGAAATAAAGCTGGATGAAAATCCAGAAGAAGGACAAAGTAGTCAAGCACAGTTGGATGAGCCTGAGCCAGTTGAGCAGGTTATTGAACAACCTGAGGCTCAGATATCACGGGAACCGCGTAGATCGGGAAGGATTTGTCGACAGCCTGAGCGCTATGACGGAGTCTACATCATGAATAATGATGAACCCCTCACTTATGCGGATGCGGTCAGTGGACCGGAGTCAGCGAGATGGCTTGAAGCTATGCGAGCCGAGATGGACTCCATGTCAGATAACCAAGTCTGGGATTTGGTTAATCCGCCTCCGGGAGTAATCCCTATAGGCTGTAAATGGATCTTCAAGAAGAAGATTGACATGGATGGTAACGTGGTTACCTATAAAGGCAGGCTAGTTGCGAAAGGTTTCAAACAAATCTACGGGATAGATTATGATGAAACTTTCTCTCCTGTAGCCATGTTCAAGTCTATTCGGATTCTTTTCGCGATAGCAGCATATAACGATTATGAGATCTGGCAGATGGATGTGAAGACCGCTTTCCTTAATGGAAAACTCGATGAGGATGTGTATATGACACAACCTGAAGGTTTCACTAATCCATCAGATCGTCATAAAATATGCAAGTTAAAGAAGTCCATTTATGGACTTAAACAAGCATCTAGAAGCTGGAATATTCGTTTTGATGAATCAATCTCTGAGTTTGGTTTCATCAAGAACGAAGATGACCCGTGTGTATATAAGAGGTTTAGTGGGAGCGTGATTACTTTCCTAGTCCTCTACGTCGATGATATCTTAATCATTGGAAACGATATTCCTGAACTACATGCTGTTAAAGTATGGTTAGGAAAATGTTTCCAGATGAAAGATCTAGGAGAAGCAGCCTATGTATTAGGTGTGAAGATCTACAGGGATAGATCTAAGAGGCTTCTCGGGCTGTGCCAGAGTACTTACATCGATAAGGTCCTGGAGAGATTTCATTTAGAGAATTCTAAAAGAGGACATCTTCCAGTCAGACATGGTCTGAATCTTTCAAAGAGTCAGTGTCCACAAACACAGACTGAGAAAGATGAAATGGACAATACGCCTTATGCTTCGGCAATTGGGTCCATAATGTATGCGATGTTGTGTACTCGCCCAGACGTTGCTTACGGGTTAAGCGTAACCAGTCGATTCCAAAGTAATCCAGGTCAGGCACACTGGATTGCAGTCAAGAACATTTTGAAATATCTGCGGAGGACCAAAGATATGTTCTTGATATATGGTGGTCAGGAAGAACTCAGTATTGAAGGATATACTGACGCTTCGTTCCAGTCGGACCAGGATGATTTCCGATCGCAATCAGGCTATGTTTTTAGCTTGAATGGAGGAGCAGTGGTGTGGAAAAGTTTCAAATAGTCTACTGTTGCTGATTCCACAACAGAAGCCGAGTATGTTGCAGCCTCGGAAGCATCCAAGGAGGCAGTGTGGATTCGTAAGTTCATTCAGGAACTTGGTGTTGTTCCTTCGAGTGCAGATCCTTTGGTTATCTTCTGTGATAACACTGGAGCAATTGCACAAGCAAAGGAACCACGGTCGCACCAGAAGTCCAAGCACATACAGAGACGATTTCACTTGATCCGGGAGATCATTGATCGAGGCGAGATCAAAATCTGCAAGGTTCATACAGATGACAATCTGGCTGACCCGCTTACCAAGCCTCTGGCGCAGCAGAAGCATGAGAAGCACTGTAATAATATGGGTTTGAGATTTCTCAACCATTAGATTAAGTGCAAGTGGGAGATTGTTGGGGTATGCCCTTAAGGCTAATGTTTGAGGCCTAGGGATTCTATGAGTATCATGTATATAAACTCTTATGTTTATAAAGGCAATGGTTGTTATTCAGTTTGTTACATTGTCTGCAGCAATAAATATACTTCTGAATAATGTCTCAAAGCTGTTCAGCTAGGCTGACATGCTATATGTCCTTAGTCGAGATATCTTGGTAAACATGAGACAGCCTTGATATGATTGAGACTAATATGTGTTCTAATCTTATAGGATGCTTCGAGCATGGAATAAGATGTAGACTCATGGGTACATTGGATGTACTGGACAGACCCTACTAGGATATTCAATTGTTTGTCACAATGTGAATAATCCTTGTATGCAACAAGTGGCACATGTCCTCTGACTTGAGATCACTTGTGTTTCTAAATGATGATTGTCATTGTTTTGAGGTAGTTCAATATGATTTGAAACATAGTGGTTATAGACTATCTTGGATAATGATCATGAGTCAGGTTAGGACACTAGTGATAGATATAGGATTGTCGTCTCCTTGTTTAAGGAGTGTGATGTTCTAAAGGGGCCCCCCTGAATGAGATGATTGAGAATAGTGTATGGCCATACCCTGATGACTATGTTCATCTGATCTAATCATGCTCATCATATTGGAGCTACAGGCTTGACATGCTTGTCCAATAAGAACATCCAGTGGCAAAGGAAACATGTATGCCTAGTGAAGTGGATTCACACTTGTGCTGTGGTTTGGGTGTAGTCTTGGAAGACTCTTTCCTTTATATCGGGAGACAGTGATGTGTTGCTAGATACCCCTCACTGATCGTGATAACGAAAGTTATCGTTACCGACATTTAAAGGAAACCCTTAGGGTCGCACAATTTGATGATATGGCTTACTTAAGTCAGATCGTGTGGACTGAATTCTTTGGGTTCAGTTTAAAGGGATTTAATCTCTGATTGTGAGTGAGATCTGGTCTGATCATGTTTGATTGATTTGGGCTTGAGATCGGTAAGCTTCGATCGAGAGAGTTGATGCTAGATCGGTGAGATCAAGAGCATCAGGAGATGAACGGTTAGATCTGGAACCTTAGGGTTTGATATGGTCTAGACCAAGTGGCTTGGCTCAATTTGGGTTTTGAACCAAATCTAATTGAACCGGTTCACTATGTGAACGCTTGGTTCAATGAGAGGTTCAATGAGAGGAAGTTTTGAACGTTCACTTGGAGTGAACGCATGAGCCATTGAGACTTACCTATTTTGGAAGGCGGTTTTCAATGTTGAAAACAAAACGCTTCCATGTGGTAACGTTGCTCACTTCACTTCAACGCCTTGCATTTTCGCTTGGAGGTGGTTGACGAGAAGGAGAGTTTTCGGACAAGGAGCTCTCGGCCAAAGAGGATCATCTCATCCCTTGCATACGACAACCTTTGAAGAACCTTGCTAGCACAAGGATCTCAAAGAGTAGCCGTTGATCATCTTGTGTGTGACGACAAGGAGGAGACCTCTTTTGTTCTCTTGATTCCAAGACACCACTCACACAATGGCTATGGTATGATTTTTCATTCATACTTGCAAGTTTTCGACAAGTTGATCATATGATTCTTCAAATGATCCTTTGGAAACCCTAGCTTCCGCTATGAAAATCTTGATATGCGCCCCTTTTGGGTTTCACCCTCTTGCGCTCCCCCTTGAAGGGGACTCCTCTACACAAACAAGTGGCATATTTCCTCTGACTTGAGATCACTTGTGTTTCTAAATGAGGATTGGCATTGTCTTGAGGTAGTTCAATATCATTTGAAATATAATGGTTATAGATTATCTTGGATAATGTGCATGAGTCATGTTATGGCCCTAGTGATAGATATAGGATTGCCTTCTCCTTGTTTGGAGTGTGATGTTCTAAAGGGGCCCCCTGTATGAGATGGTTGTGAAAGTGTATGGCCATACCGAGATGACTATGTTCATCTGATCTAACCACTCTCATCATGTTGGAGTTACAGGCTTGACACGCTTGTCCAACGAGAACATCCAGTGGCAAAGGAAACATGTATGCCTAGTGAATTGAATTCACACTTGTGCTATGGTTTGGGTGTAGTCTTGGAAGACTCTTTCCTTTATATCGGAAGACAGTGATGTGTTGCTAGATACCCCTCTCTGTTCGTGATAACGTAAGTTATCGTTACCGACATTTAAAGGAAACCCTTAGGGTCGCACAATTTGATGATATGGCTTACTTATGTCAGATCGTGTGGACTGAATTGTTTTGGTTCAGTTTAAAGGAGTTTAAACTCTGATTGTAAGTGAGATCTGGTCTGATCATGTTTGATTGATTAGGGCTTGAGATCGGTAAGCTTCGATCGAGAGAATTGATGCTTGATCGATGAGATCAAGAGCATCAAGAGATGTGTGGTTAGATCTTGAGCCTTTTTGGTTTAATGAGATCTAGACCATGTCTTGGTTTGATTTGGTCTTTGAACCAAATGCAATTGAACCGGTTCACTTATGTGAACGTATGGTTCGATTGAGAGATGAAGTTCGATGGTAACGTGGGAATTGAATGTGGAGTTAGTGTTTTCTATTTTTAGAAAGACGTTTTCCTTGTTGGAATCTCCCAACGTTTTCGAACGTGAGAAGTCTCCTCTCTCTCTCGCCGACTTGCATCTTCTTGCTCTCATCTTGGGTGATCTTCACGCCAAGGAGGAGATTCGGTTAGCCAAGAAAATCATCTCAATCTCCTTCACGCATCTAGGACTCTTTGGAGGGCTTTGCTAGCACAAGGCTCACACCAAGGGAGGAAGCCATCGCCACCTTGTGTGCGTCCACTTTGGAGGAGAGCCACATCGCCCTCTTGCTTCCAAGCCGCCATCCAAACAATGGCTTTGGTAAGATCACAACTTGATCTTTACAAACATAAGGTTAATCATATGTTCATGCCACATGCGATCCTTAGAAACCCTAGCTTCCGCTATGAAAAATTTTAATCTGCGCTTATTAGGGTTTCGCCCCACTTTCAGGAAGTGACTAGAAAATACGGCCCGTGTAATCCTTTATGGTAGTGCCGTAAAATTGAGCGAAGTTTCTATTCTGAAGCGCTCTGAAATACGATATCGTAGCATTGCTTACGGCGGTGCCGTAAAATTTGAAAAACTTTCTGTTCGAAAATTCTTCAAAATACGGCAGGGCTCGGATTTTACGGTACTGTCTGAAATTGCGGTACCATAAAATGGATTACGGCACTGCCGTAATTTGCTGATTTGCTCTGTTTGGTGTGAAATTTCTTGGGTGATCTCCTCTTGATGATGGTAACTCTTCTTTGTGTTTGATTTTGCCTGAAAACTCCTTGAAATAGTGCCTTTTTTAACCTGAAAATCGAGAAAAACCAAAATAGAGGTAGACTTTGCAATATTCGATGAATTTATCATGAAAACAAGTGAAAGATCCTCAATTTAGCATGAAAAGATATCCAAAATTATACAAAATATACTATATATTTTGGTGTCATCAATGACACACTTGTCCAATCGGATATCAGTTTGGCAAAGGGACTATAATGTATCCGTACCTACTTGCGATGATGGGGATGTCGATGTCGATATCCATTCCGATGACTTGGGTAGCAGTGATGCACTACTAGGTGCCACTCACTACTTGTGGGTGACCTTTGGTCAGCACTGCCAACGTCAGAGGAACCAACAGGGTCGCACACCTTGATACTCGAGTTCTCGTATTGATCGGGAAGCCTTATGATCGAGTTATTGGATAACTCGGATCTATTTTGGAGATTTCATCAATGCCAATGGGCCTGATGAGATGGAAGAGAGTTATTGGAGTCAAACTTTATTTTTGGCAGGTTGACTCGAAATTGACCAAGATTGGTCACATTTGGATTAGGGTTGCATTGGATTGGATCCAATGGCTTAATCAACCTATGTAATGAAGTTTAGGCTAGCTCATTACCTAATGAGGCCCAAAAACAAGTTGTCATGAAGAGATAATGGGCTAAAAGGGTATAATGGGGATAAATCTCCCCCCCCCCATTGGGGCCTAAGGGCATAATGGGGAGGAGAGGGTGCCTTTTGCTTCATTAGGAAGCATTATGCGCCTATCCCCTCTACCTTGGATGGTATGCTTGCCTCTATGGCAAGTCTAGCGGCTGATATGGCTTGAAAGACTTCTTATGAAGGTCTTGTACGCATATGACAATATGGAAAGGGTTTATGGAAAGCTCTTGGAGAATTTCCTTAACCCTGACCCTAATTGTTTCCCTTTTCATACCCTAGCCGCATATCTCATCAAGAGTTGCGCCTACTACCCCCTTTGCTTCACCGCCTCTTGCCTCTATATATATCAAGGGATATGCAAGAGGCAAATATACAATTCAATTCGTGTGAGCAACTCTAGAGGGGCGAAATCAAAGGTGATTGGCACAAGTCTTCTTCCATCAAGCCGCAAGCCTTCATCCTCCTTCCCTCTTGATGCAAGGACTTCAAGGCATTGGCGGCATCTTCTTCTTCTACCTTTCGTCTTGGCGCATCTTCTCTTGGAGGTGGCGCAAGTGAAGTAGAAGGTGTACTAAGGCTTGGATCTTCTTCCCGAGGCTAGCACCGGGCATGGAAGAAGAGAGCTTGAGGCATCCATGTGTGTGAGACTGTAGAGGGCGAACACTTGGGAGCCTACCTCGACATCGGCCTCTTCTTGCTCTAGGTACTTTCTATCACATCGTGTCGACCCCCTCACATGACGATCTTCACTGGGTTTTTGGGACTGGCCTATTTCAAGGATATTATTCCGTTGCATTTTGTAATCTGTAATGCCAAAAATTATAAAATATCCCCGGGATTTCCCAACAGTAGTATCAGAGTGACTTGCGAACCTCGAATGATGTTCTTACATGCTTTTCCATGCTCACATGCCATATTTCAATTTTTGAAAATTGCATACATGTATGGTGCATGGTTTTTCTTAAGAAGAAAAATTATTGGTTTCTTGTTCCTATCTTCTATTCAATTTCTTTTGGATTTTTGGATTTTTTTGTGATTGATTTAAGACCAAAGGCGCACATAGTTTTGTCAAGTAGGACGGGCATTGTATCTTTGGACTGGCCAGGTCTCTTGATCTGACAAAATTGCCAGCTAATAGGGTCTATGAAATCGTCATGAAACTTAATCGCAGATAACCAAAAGATTTGTGATAAGAAGATGAGGAAAAGAAGCTTGTTTTATGAAAAAGTAAAATTTTAGATTTTATGTTTTTCATGAGCATGTAGAATTGCATGAGTAAGTACCTTGTTTGTACATGATGTTGTGATCATTAGTCAAGCCCCTTTGCATGCCTACGATGTATCCTTGTGAGGCCTGCGTGCCGCTTTTCTTTTTTTGCTTTTATAATCATAAGAAGAAGATTAGGGGTGCATCTACTTGGAGCATGATGCATGCATCAAGCTTGCGCACCTTGCATAGTGGTGCAACAAGCTTCATCAAAGATGGTGCATCCTTGCATGGGGGCACAAGTAAGGGTTTGGCCGAGCCTTGTGCTTGTGAGCTATCCCTCTTGTGGCTTGCTGTTGGGGTATGCCCTTAAGGCTAATGTTTGAGGCCTTGGGATTGTATAAGTATCATGTAATAAACTCTTATGTTTATAAAGGCATGGTTATTATTCAGGTTGCTACCTTGTCTGCTGTAATAAGTGTACTTCTGAATAATGTCTCAAAGCTGTTCAGCTAGGCTGACATGTATGTCCTTAGTCGAGATATCTTGGTGAACATGAGACAGCCTTGATATGATTGAGACTAATATGTGTGCTAATCTTATAGGATGCTTCGAGCATGAAATAAGATGTAGACTCATGGGTACATTGGATGTACTGGACAGACCCTACTAGGATATTCAATTGTTTGTCACAATGTGAATAATCCTTGAATGCAACAAGTGGCACATGTCCTCTGACTTGAGATCACTTGTGTTTCTAAATGATGAATGTCATTATTTTGAGGTAGTTCAATATCATTTGAAACATAATGATTATAGACTATCTTGGATAATGATCATGAGTCAGGTTAGGACACTAGTGATAGATAAAGGATTGCCGTCTCCTTGTTCAAGGAGTGTGATGTTCTAAAGGGGCCCCCCTGTATGAGATGATTGAGATAGTGTATGGCCATACCCAGATGACTATGTTCATCTGATCTAATCATGCTCATTGTATTGGAGTTACAGGCTTGACATGCTTGTCCAATAAGAACATCCAGTGGCAAAGGAAACATGTATGCCTTGTGAAGTGGATTCACACTTGTGCTGTGGTTTGGGTGTAGTCTTGGAAGACTCTTTCCTTTATATCGGGAGACAGTGATGTGTTGCTAGATACCCCTCACTGATTGTGATGACGTGAGTTATCGTTACCGACATTTAAAGGAAACCCTTAGGGTCGCACAATTTGGTGATATGACTTACTTGAGTCAGATCGGGTGGACTGGATTGTTTTGATTCAGTTTAAAGGAGATTAAACTCTGATTGTAAGTGAGATCCAGTCTGATCATGTTTGATTGATTAGGGCTTGAGATCGGTAAGCTTTGATCGAGAGTGTGGATGCTAGATCTGGGAGATCAAGAGCATCAAAGGATGAACGGTCAGATCTTGAACCTTAGGGTTTATTTTGGTCTGGACCAATACTTGGGCTGATTTGGTTTGGTCATTGGACCAACTACATTGAACCGGCTCATATGTGAGCGCTTGGTTCATTTGTGAGATGAGATATGCGTTTGGTTCACTTCATGTGAACGCATAACGCATGTGTTGAAGACTTACCATTTATGGCATTTCGGTTTTGCCATAGTGATGAATGTCTCCACATTCGATCACAAGCTTGGAAAAACGCTCATCTCCCCTTTGGCTCTCGACGACACTCGAACTCTCGGGTGGTAGAGGTTGACGAGAAGAAGGATCGGCCAAGAAAGCTTTCATCATCTCCTTCCATTCGACAAGGAACCTTGGGTGCCTTGCTAGCACAAGTGACGCCAAGGAAGTAAGAGATCTTCACCTTGTGTGTGAACTTTTGGAGGAGATCAAAGTTGCTCTCTTCTTCCAAGCCGACATCCAACTTCATGGCGTTGGTATGATCCCTTTAAAGATCCTTTCGCTTATACATAAGTTAACCATATGATCTACATGCGATCATGAGGGTGACACCCCTAAAATTGCATTTGCGCCCCCCCCCCTCTAGAAAGGGGCTTTATCCGCTTGCGCTCCCCCTTGAAGGGGACCTAACACTTGCAAGGTGGCGCATCTTCCTTGGAGGAGGATCCATGGCATTGGCCAAACCCATGAGAATGCTTTTTATTGGGAAACCCTGGGGATTTTAAAATTTTATAGACAAGCAGAGCGGAAGCAATCCCCGAAACAGGCCAGTCCCAAAAACCCAGAAGATCGAGTCTTGCGAGGAGATCGACACGGTGAGTAGGAGATGATACCTTGATGCAAGTTAAGTGATGCGATGCAGGCGCCCAAATGTGCACCCTCTGCTAGCCTTGGGAAGAAGATCCACGCCTTTGGGAGACTTCCTCAATCACTTGCGCCAACTCCAGAGGAGATGCCAAGGAGAGGAGGTGGAGCTTCATCAGAGTCCAACTCTTGAAGCACTCCACCAAGATCCGAACCGGAATCAACCGAAGCCAAAGTCCAACTTTGGAGAGGAGGGCGCCAAGGAACTTCCAAAGTTCCAAACTCACTAAAGGGAAGAGGAGAGGCAATGGGCAAACATCCCTCTCCCCCTCTCCCTCTTTCCAGGAGTGGCGACAAGGGGGACAAGTGTGCAAGAGTTCAAGAGTTGCGACGAGGGGGGAGGATGGGGGTTTATATACCCATGAATAGGTGCACCTCATCACTAGTGAAGAGGCACACCTCTTCATGAAGAGACACACCTCTTCATGAAGAGACACACCTCTTCATGAAGAGACACACCTCTTCAAGAGGTAAAACCCATTTCGCCCACTCCAAGTGACATGCGCCCAAGTACATTCACCCACTCCAAGTGAGAAGCTCCAATCTTCTCACCTTAAGAAGATGTCCAACTTGGATTTGTCCACCTCAAGGAAATGCGCCAAGCACACTCCAAGTAGCTTGCGCCATTCCATTTGGCCCATTGGCCCAAATGGCTTATTGAGCCCATTTGGCCTATTAGCCCAACTTGGTCTATTGGGCCTATTTGGCCCAAATGGCCCATTGGGCCCATTCAGCCTACTAGGCCCAAAAACAAGTAAGCTCCAAATAATTCTTTTCATCTCATCTAGCATAGTGGTGCTGATGGATTCTCCCAAATAGATCTGAGTTATCCAATAACTCAATCAATAGGCTACCCGATCAATACGAGAACCCGAGTTTCAAGTTGTGCGACCCTGTAGGTTCCTCAGACGTTGGCAGTGATGAACCCAGTCATCACAAGCAGTGATTGGCACCTAGCAGTGCATCGCTGCTACCCAAGTCATTGGAATGAATATCAGCATCGACATCCCCATCATCGCAACAAGAAATTGATGCATTACAGTCTCTTTGCCAGACTAATATCCGATTGGACAAAGTGCGTCACCACTTTGTTTTCACCCAATCTCATGGTCATGACTAGATCAGGTGCACTGTTGCAGATAAGTTAGATTATTTAGCTCATAAATTAGACACTTTTAATATGCACCCTGTTATGAAATCTTGTTCTCCTGTTAGATGTGATATCTGTGGATATTTTAATCATTGTTCCTCTTATTGTCCTTTTTTAAATCCCAATTTATCATGGAACAAATCTTATCAATTGTATTCTAAATGGGAAAACCAAACTTCTTTGTATGATGATTGCTCAAATCACGTTTTTGAACCATACTTTGAAGATACTGAAGAATCTAGGTTAGAAACTATGCTTGAAAAATTCATATCAAATCAAAACCAATTTATGACAAGTCAAAATAAAAAATTTGAGGATCTCAAGGGAATGATAAGTCAATTTGCTTCTCGGATAGAATCTTTAACTGCTAATTCTAAAATTTTGGAAACCCAGAGAGCACAACAAGATTGTTTATTTGAGTTTGAAACTGAGGAACTTGATTTAGAAAATTCCCCTTGTGATCATGATTGTTTTGAGATTGAGCCTTATGTGAATATTAATGAATCTCCTTTAGATTTTAATTGTTGTGAAATTGATTCATCAGATAATTTATTTGAGGAAAAAGTTGAGAAAATTGAAATTGAAAAACCTTCTTTTGATGATAATTCTGATTTTGAAGTAAATTTATATATGGTTAAATCTGATGAGCATGATGAAGGTTCGAAAATTATAGACATTAATGAACCCCACTGTGATTTTGGTGATATTTTTGAAATTAATGATAAATCTCTTGTGGTTAACTCTGATTCTATTAATTCTTTTTCTTATGATTCTGATTTTGACTCTTCTAATGATGAATTATTTGTGGAAAAACATGAGGGTATTGATTTAGAACAGTCTCACTTTGATTTTGATGATAATTTTGAAATTGACAAATTATTTGATGATGTGCATGAGGAATTTGAAAAGGATTTGAATTTTACAAACACTGATGAATCTCACCATGATGACACTTTGCCCATATCTATTGTTCACTCTTCTGATTTTATTGAAAATTTGTGTTTTATTGAGGAATCTAATGAAAGACATAAAAATTATTTTGATGATCCAATACTTGATTCTTTTGATCAAAGTCCTTTTCTTATTGCTATTGAAAATATTAATCTGAAGAAAGGACTCATGATTTTGCTTTTTGATAAACATAGGAAGATCATAAATATTTCTTTGAGTGGATTTGAGAAGTATGATTTTAATTTCTGCATATTTAAGAAAGCCACTTTGATTGTGATTTATATGAATTTCTGGATTTTTGGATTAGTGGCTAAAATTTTAGGACAAAGGAAATGCAGAAAATTATTTGCTCTTTACTTTGGAACTGATTCACCTGCTTCACCATGATTTTTGATTTTTTGTCAAGCTAATGACCTAAAATTGGAGCTTCTTGGGAGGCAACCCAAGAATTATCAGTTAGCTTAGCTTCTATTATTTTTGTTTATTTTTAGAATTAATTTTTCTTCTCCTTTTGCAGGGAAAAATAAGTTTTGGCGCAAAATACGGCACTACCGTAATCCTTTTTACGGTACCATATTTTCAGCACATTTTCGACAGAAAGTTTTGTGATTTTTACGGCAGGGCTATAATGTTTTACACGGTACCGTATTTTTGAGTCATTTCTTTCTCGAGAGTTCTTTGAAAAATACGGCACTACCGTAAAGCATTTCACGGTACCGTATTTTAAAGCTGCTTGCTGCTTATTGAGTAGATGTTTTTTCGCTGCGATTTTAAGAAACTAGGTTAAGAAAAATTTTGATCTTTAAAACAAAATGGAAGTACTCATCGTTGTCTATCTTTTGGATATTTTTGCTGAATTTTAAAGTCCATGGATCATTTTAAAACATATAGCAACTTTTCGATTCTAATTAATTTATGCAGCAATTTTTTCTAACTGTTCTGACTAGCACTTTTGCCGCCACTTTTTAAGATGTTTCGGTAAGTTGAAACCCAGATTTTTCACTTGGAATATGAAGTTCGTGTGTCGTTCTATCTCGTGGAATAGTTATTTTCATGAAAATATTTTCCGATCATTCTAGGACACATAGCAACTTTTCGAATTTGATTAACTTTTGTGCAGTTTTTGCAGTTTTTAATCTGAGTAGCCTTCTTTCTGCTAATACCCTAAATTCCTAACAGATTTTGATCCTTTGTTTTTCATACATCTGAAAAGAACATATCTTATTCTATTACATGGTTTTGTCTATTTTCTTTTTGGATCATTAAATCTTTTTCTAGGGTATGACTACTTTTCATAAAAAACTCAAAAAAACTGCACAGTTTGCTTTCTACTAGTTATTGCTTATTTTGCCTCCAGATTCAGAAATCTTCGAGAGCAACTGTCTTCCACCTCTAGCCACCACTGCATCTGCCTCTGACATCACTGTTTCCAGCCGTCGACACTGGATCATACCTTATGCAGACTCTTACTTCTTCTACTGCCTCTTATTCCATTTATTTTATTTATGCAGTAGAATATTCATTAGTGACTGATTTTCTATTTTTGCAGTGCTATCTCTTGCACCACCGGCCGATGATCTCACCTCCAAGACTGTTGTCTCTAGCAGGCCACTAGAGATTACTTACTCTACTGTCGACACCATCTACTGCTCCACCAGCACACTTTTGGGACCACTGATGATATCTACTATTATTAATTTTTTAGACTATTTTTTATCTGAGCCTTATGTGAGCCTTATGTATCTTAAATTTTGCAGAAAATTTTCAAAAAGGCACATCTTTGGACCTTCCAGCATCTGCCCCCACACCATTTTTGGTCTGAGCCTTATGTATTTTTGGTCAGAGCTTGCTATATAGTTTTGTGAGTATTATTTGCACTTTCTAGTGATTATTTGATCTACACTTTTCTTCTCCTAAAAATTCTATCACTTTGCATCCTTTGCATTGTTTGAGCCTTATGTGATTATACAGATATATCACTTTACAGCTCATAATGTTGATGCTTTACACCTTTTACATCGATATTGATATTTTTGGTGTTTAAAAATTTTTGTGACTTGCATGGATTTTTTCTATGATGATGAGTATACTCTTGATATATATTGATGATAACTTATTTGATTCTTGATGATGAAAATCAAATTCATGACAAACCCTATCATGTTAGATTTATTTCTTCAATACATATCTATTTTTGAAATTTGACATTAGTTTATGCATGAGATTTTGGGTGGATAATTTATTTGAGGAATAAAATCTAAAAGTGAAATTGTTCTTTTGAATAAAATGAGCATATGAGTGTGATTTTTCAATTGATGTTGATTGATTAATTTAGTTGATATTTATGTTATTTGCTATTTGTTGGGAAGAAAGATTCCTTGATCCAAATAAAGTGAGAGACTCCCCTACTTTGCACTATGTAAAATTTATAGTGGTACCTAAGACATGGGTTGAAGTCTACAAAAAATTAATGAGAGTGAAAAAGAATAAGACTCCTCTACTTGGCACTGTGTAAAATTGACAGTGGTACTGAAGACAAGGGTTGAAGTCAAAATGAAAAGTGTGTATCTATGTGTGTACATGTCATCCATGCAAAAATAACAAAATACATGAAAAAGAAAAAAAATATATATTATGTGTGGAAAAAGATCTTGGAAATCCTATTCCTGTAAACAAAAGTTGATAGTCATAAATTGAAACTAGATGAAGTCTTGAGATTGATATTCTATTTATTATACAAGTTGCAAAATTTTATTTGATTGAATTGTGGATCTAGAGGGTTGAGTCCTAAAGATGATATGTTTACTTGAAGTTTTATAAAGCAATTGATTGAATGTTACATTGATGGGTTGTATTTTAGAAATTTATTGAGCATGAAAAGGTTATTCTTTCAATCAAGTTTTGATTTTTGCTTGAGGACAAGCAAAGTTTGAGCCTTATGTATTTGATGACACCGAAATTTATAGTAAATTTCATGCCATTTTATATATCTTTTCGTGTCAAATTCATACCACTTTGCTTATTTTTATGCTTTTTTATCAAATATTGCAAATTCTACTTCTATTTTTTTTCATAATTTTTAGGTAAAAAGTACCATATTTTGATGGATTTTGGAATATCTGAGCGCACCAATGGATTCCAGACGTCAAAACGAAGCCGCCCGCCAATTTTCATGCAAATCGAATCAAGTTTGAAAAATACACCCCGGGTGTAATGGATATTACGGGTGTAATTTTCTGCCCAAAAATATGGCAGTGCCGTAAACAATAACACAGGCTGTAATTTAGAGCGATTTCCGACCAGAAAGTTCAGTTGAAAATACGGTACTGCCGTTTTTTTAAATACGGTACCGTAATTTTAATTTGGACACACGAGTTTTTCGGGCCGATTCTTGCGCATACCAGAACTTTTGATCTAGAGCTCCAAATTGTGATCTGAAAGATGTTACGGACTCGTCTTTAAGAGGAGAAGACGTATGAAGTGGAAGCCCGAATTTTTATCTAGTATCGAGAGAGCAATCGACAGATAGGCGGTTAGGGTTTGGCCTCATGCTGAGAGGTGTAGAGGACATCTCAGGCCGCAATTTTCACACAGAAGCTTTGCCTGGAGGAGAAGACAACAGCCCAGAAGTTTCAGAGCAAGAGGAGTTCGATTGGAGGAGAAATCAATGAAAGAGCAGAGCCGGCACTGTTCACTCGCAAATTACGGCTGTAATTTATATTACAGCCATGTTGTAACGTTTACTTCTCCCTTCTTTTCATTTTCTGATCGTTCTAAACAATGGATGATTGTATTTCTTATTCCATGCAAGCTTAAACATATTTAGGACATGGGGTGTAATCCCCTTTGATTTTTAATGATTAGATATTTTTTTATCATCGTCAGAATATTTTTATGATGATAATTTTGCTCATGTGATATTTGTGCTTAGACTCTCTATAGATCCATGTTACTAATCATGTTTTTAGAATTTTTGCTATTGACTGAAAGGTAATTGCTTGAGAATTTGGAACCCTAGAATTGCATGTTAGGAACCCTTCCTTAGGTTAGATCCAACTTGATCTATTCTAGTAGAATAATTGCCATGATTATAACATGAATCTATAGATCGATGTCTATTTGTCAAACGTGGAGATCTTGCACGAAAGTGAGGATCGGAACATTGGAGATCCATAAGTAAAACTAGTGTTGAGGCTCAGATGCACGAAAGTGATCCTTGAGATTCCACTAGAGATTATCAACCTAGAATTCGGATGCACGAAAGTGATCCTTGAGTTCTTTGATTCATGATTCACTTATCTTTAGCGTTGGGATAGATCTTGCGCGAAAGCGATGATTGATCCCTGCATGATTGTCTGCACAAAAGTGAGATGATCCCTTTATGAAGTAAATTAAGTCTTTATCATGATAAGATTAGTCTGATGACCTTTTATTTATATCTAGTCATTAAAATCAAGGTGGATGAAACCCTAGTCCCAGTTTATCTCTCTATTTATCTTAACACTCTTCCTATTATCACTTGCATCATATCCGGTTTACTTAGCTAGAGAGAATACAACTAGTTAGTACTTAACAATAAGGTCTCTGTGGTTCGATATCTTTCTTTATTACTTCGAGTATCCGTGCACTTGCAGATAACAACAAGTTTTTGAGCTACGAGAGATAATGCTACATAAAATAAAAATATCAGAGTCACTAATGAAGATCCTACTGCAAAAATAAAATCAATGGAAATAGAGGCAGTAGAAGAAGTAAGAGGCTGCTGGTGGTAGAATCCAGTGTCGATGGCTGGAAACAGTGGTGTTAGAGGCAGATGCAGTGGTGGCGGCTGGGCTGTAGTTTCTGGTGGAAATCTGAAGATAAGGAGTTGCTAATGTCAATGGAAAGCAGTGCAGCCTATTGATTCATTTACGAAAAGTAGCTATGCCCAAGAATAAGAATTAATGATCCAAAAAGAAAATAGGCAAAACCATGAAGTAAAATAAAACTTGTTCTTTCCGAGAGTATGAAAATCAAAGGATCAAAATCTGTTAGGAATTTAGGGTATCAGGAGAAAGAAGGCTAATCAGATTAGTCAAGAAAAACTGCTGCAGAAATTAATCAGTTCCCAAAAGATGCTATGTGTTTTAGGTTGATCCATGAACTTTAAAATTCAATAAAAATATCCAAATAATATAAAAAGATGAGTACTTCATGTTTGTGCCAAAGATCAAAAATTTTACCAACCCAATTTCTTAAAATCACAGCGAGAAAACACCTAATCAGATAAGTAGAATGCAAATTTCAAATTACAGGCATGAAATTCCTTACGGCAGTGCCGTAATATACACAAAACTCTCGGGTCAAAAATCACTCAAAAATATGGTACGTAAAAATGATTACGGCCTTGCCGTAAAAGTCACAAAACCTTTTGGTCAAAAACGAACCAAAAATACGGTACCGTGAAAATGATTACGGTGGTGCCATAAAAGATGAAAAACTGTCGGGTCAAAAATCAGCCGAAATTACGGCACCGTGAAAAGGATTACGGTGCAAAAAGAGAAGGGAAAATTCAATAAAAATTCATTAGAAAATCAGAATTCGACAGAGGGAAAATAGAAAAGTTACTGATTTTACGGGGGTGTAAAAAATTACACAACCCAGTAATTTTTATCTTGGATGAATAGTACTACTAGAGTAAAATCGCAAATCACTATTCATGCCCGAATCTTCTTTCTTCTATTTCTCCCTCAATCAAACTCCTTTCGATCTGAAATTTTTGGTGTATCCTCTCCTCCTCCAAACGAAGCTTCCTTGTGAAAATCACGACCTGAGATGGCCTCTACACCTCTCAGCGAGAGGCCGTGCCCTAGGGATGCCCTTTCTGAATTCTCTCTCGATTCTTCACGAAATTGGATGATTCTTGTCCTGAAATCTTCTCCTCGGTTTATAGAACAATCCCCTTTTTACGATTTTTAAATTGGTGACCTGGATCTCCAGATATTGCATCGCAAAAATCGGGCTTTTGGAGGTGATGGAAGACTCATTCAAAATTAAAATTACGGCTGTAATTTCGATCAGGGCACTACCGTATTTTGTTTCTGTATGTTTCTGGGCTGAAATTACGGCCCGTAAAAATAATTACAATAGTACCCGCAATTTCTTCTGTGGATTTATGGACTAAAATTATGGCTCGTGAAAACCATTACAGCAGTGGTGTATTTCTAGGCAGAAAATTGCACCCGTAATTTCTATTATGGCAGGGGTGTATTTTTCAAACGTGCTCTGATTTACATTAAAATTGATGGGCGGCTTCGTCTCGACGTCTGGAATTCATTGGTGTGCTCAGATCTTCCAAAATCCATCAAAATATGGCACTTTTTACGTAAAAATCATGAAAAACCAGAAAAAAAGTAGATTCCGCAATATTTGATTAAAAGGGCATGAAAATAAGCAAAGTAGTATAAATATGACACAAAAAGAGCAATGAAATGATATGAAATATACTATAAATTTTAGTTTCATCACATCCCACCCTCGTGGGATGCAATGCCTCATGTGAAATAAGGATCTCATCTGACTAGGAAATCTTAGATTTCCCAATTGACTTTGTGGTTTGTCAATTCGATTAAAATAGTGGGAGCCATGATCATTTAATATAAGTCCAAATTAAATGATCTAAAAGTAGTACTAATCTATTGTTTCTTGGTTGTTGTAGAACAATGGCTACAAACACTGGCGGATTAATACTGCAATCCCTTCTTGAGAAGAATAAGTTGGTTGGATCCAACTTTATGGACTGGCATCGGAACTTGAGGATAGCCCTCAAGATCAAGAAGAAGTTGTACGTCCTTGAGCAGCCTCTTCCTGCGACTCCTGCACCTAATGCCCGTGCGGCAGAAAGGGATGCTTTTAGAAAGCATCAGGATGACTCTTTAGAAGTAGCGTGTCTCATGTTAGCCACTATGGCACTTAAGCTTCAAGTGCAATATGAGGAGCATGACGCTTTTCAGATGATTACTCATTTGAAACAGATGTTCGAGGCTCAGGCTAGAACTGAAAGATATGACACTGCCAAAGCAGTCTTTCAGTGCAAGTTATCTGAGAGTGCATCAGTGAGACCCCATGTACTCAAGTTGATTGGGATCGTGGATCATCTCAGAAGATTGGGACACGCTATAGATAATGAGCTGGTTGTGGATCTTATTCTGCAGTCCCTGCCCCCCTAGCTTCAGTTCGTTTTTTATAAACTTCAACATGAACCGGATTGAATGGACAAGGGAGGAACTACTGAATATGCTCCAAATAGCTGAGCGTGAAATGGGTAAGACCAAACCCAATTCTATTCTTCTAGTCCCTACAGGCAAGAAGATAAAGAAGAAGGGTAAGGCACGTGCCAAGGGCAGTGCCAATGGTCCTACCAAAGCACTGAAAAAAAGGGCAAAGAAGTCAAAGAACAGAGGTGCTTCCACTGTGGCGAGCAGGGCCACTAGAGAAGGGATAGCAAGCAACTTCAGAATGAGGAGAAGAAAGGCTTAACCTTAGCCTGTAGCTCAGGTATATATGTTACTGAAGTCAACCTTTCTACTTCTATGTCATAGGTATTGGATACCGCATACGAAGCTCATATTTGTATAAATATGCAGGGGCTCAAGAAAAGTAGATCGGTGCGGCTTGGGGAGATTGATCTACGAGTTGGAAATGGGGCACAAGTTGCAGCTGTTACTGTAGTAGTTTTGACTCTCTCCCCGCCTTCTGGACTTCAATTAGAACTAGATCATTGCTATTATGTACCTTCACTTACTAAAAATATTGTATCCATTCCTTGCTTGGCAAAGAAATGATTTAAGTTTGAAATAAAGGAGAACTCATGTTCTTTTTCATTTGCAAACATGTTTTATGGAAAGGGTCCTTTGTGCAATGGGTTATATTGTTGGGGTATGCCCTTAAGGCTAATGTTTGAGGCCTTGGGATTGTATCAGTATCATGTATAAACTCTTATGTTTATAAAGGCAATGGTTGTTATTCAGTTGGTTACATTGTCTGCTGCAATAAGTGTGCTTCTGAATAATGTCTCAAAGCTGTTCAGCTAGGCTGACATGCCGTGAAGTCCTTAGTCGAGATATCTTGGTGAACATGAGACAGCCTTGATATGATTGAGACTAATATGTGTTCTAATCTTATAGGATGCTTCGAGCATGGAATAAGATGTAGACTCATGGGTACATTGGATGTACTGGACATACCCTACTAGGATATTCAATTGCTTGTCACAATGTGAATAATCCTTGTTTGCAACAAGTGGCACATGTCCTTTGACTTGAGATCACTTGTGTTTCTAAATGATGATTGTCATTGTTTTGAGGTAGTTCAATATCATTTGAAATATAATGGTTATAGACTATCTTGGATAATGATTATGATTCAGGTTAGGGCACTAGTGATAGATATAGGATTGCCGTCTCCTTGTTGAAGGAGTGTGATGTTCTATAGGGGCCCCCTAGATGAGATGATTGAGAAAGTGTATGGCCATACCCAGGTGACTATGTTCATCTGATCTAATCATGCTCATCATATTGGAGTTACAAGCTTGACCCGCTTGTCCAATAAGAACATCCAGTAGGCAAAGGATACATGCATGCCTTGTGAAGTTGATTCACACTTGTGCTGTGGTTTGGGTGTAGTCTTGGAAGACTTTTTCCTTTATATCGGGAGACAGTGATGTGTTGCTAGATACCCCTCACTGGTCGTGATAACGTAAGTTATCATTACCGACATTTAAAGGAAACCCTCAGGGTCACACAATTTGGTGATATGGCTTTCTTAAGTCAGATCGTGTGGACTGAATTGTTTTGATTCAGTTTAAAGGAGTTTGAACTCTGATTGAAAGTGAGATCGGGTCTGGTCATGTTTGATTGATTAGGGCTTGAGATTGGTAAGCTTCGATCGAGAGTAGTGATGCTAGATCGGTGAGATCAAAGGCATCAAGAGATGAACGGTGAGATCTTGAACCATTTGGTTCAGAGAGATCTAGACCATGGCTTGGGCTGGTTTGGTTTGGTCATTGTACCAAACGCATTGAACCGTTGGATTGAACCGGTTCACACATGTGTGAACGCATGGTTCATGATGAAAGCGTTTTTGGGCGGTTTGCATGGATTTAGGCGCATGGCTTCATGACTTTCCATAATTGGAAGTCATGTAACGCCACTTAACTTGAAAACGCCAAAACGCATTTCGGTTCTGATTTTTGTGTGGCCGATCCACTCTCGTGTAGATTGGAGTTCACGCAAGCAAGTGGGAGAGCTTCATCGCCCTAGCAAAGATCTCATCTTCTCCACACAAGGACAACTTGGCACTTTTGCTAGCACAAGAGGTGCGCAAGAAGGAAGTCTTCATCACTTTGGTGTGTGTCTTCTTTGGAGAAGATCCCCTTCGATCTTTACTTCCAAGTCGCCATCCACTCATGGCTATGGTATGAATTACTTCTTATCTATACAAGTTATGATGTTGATCATATGGCATGCAAAAGATCCCAACAAACCCTATGCTTCCTTGCGCAATTCATGATATGCGCCTACTTAGGGTTTCGCCCCCCTCTTGAAAGGGGTTTCTTCAATTGGTATCAAAGCAGGCTTTATGCATGCTAATATGATTGCTATGTTTGCTCTTGTGATCCATGCTTGCGCAAGTGTTTAGATCTAATAGTTTCTTCATGCGAAAATAAGATGTATACCTTGTTGGTGGCGCATGTTGTTTGTTTATGCTATCGCATGACTTGTTGTTGGCGCTTGGTTCATGTTGTTTATCAAAACTTAACTTGCGCGCCTATGATTAGATCTAAGATGCGCCTATTGTAAACCCTTAGACGGGTTGATGGGGTTGAAAGCATCATCTAGTATAGATCAAATTAGTCTGATCAGACCATCTGACAGCCTAGATGGGTTGACCAGATAGCACCTGTGCGCAAGCACGAGGTGGCTATAGGTTGACTGCATCAAAGGCGTGTAGCGAGGTCTGGTTGAGATGACTAGTGAATACACATGAGTTAGGCTCGGGGTCACACCCGCTTGCCAGAACTCATGAGGGTTGTTCAGCCCTTGGCGCATGCATGGTTGACCATTAGGTCAACTCGAGTCAGTTAGGACTTGGTGCATGCAAGGGTAGTGGATCTGACTAGATTGATGAGTGGATCCCTATCAATGGACCGTTGTAAGGTTGTAGGGCACATAAGAAAATTAAATTGATGCCAATGGGTTTTCAAAATTTTATTTTCTTTGTAATGGATCACATGTTGATTGAATGATGCCATGATGCTTGTTTATTTAATCTTATGTGGGTTGCCCTTTTAATGTGTGCTGTACTGGGGCCTGCGAGCCTGGTAAATTATTATTTTTGTGATCTGCGAATCACATTTTTAATTAATTTATTGTATAATTGACCTGCGAGTCAAGCTTGTCTAGATAGATTAAAATGTATTTTAATTAGACAAGAGCACAAAAGCACACATCGCAGAGGAGCATTCAGCTGGTGGGCGCACCTGAGCTGCATTGAGCGCTAGGGCCCTGGGTTGGACCAGATGAGATGCAAAAAGACCCAAGAAGAGCAAGTGAAGACTTAAGTTGATTTAAGGTCTTACTTAGGCTCTATGGGCTTTTACCACATAAGATCCATGCTTTCTTTTATTTTCTAAATAATTAGAAATGCATGATTTATTTATCTTCTGCTATCACCATAGGATTTGCATGATAGTTAAGAAGATAAAAGACCGTTAAAATCCAACGCTAAAATATCAAGCACGTAATGCCTTCTGACGCGAAACCTCACTGTTCTGACTATCGTTGGAGCCGTGTTGTACCCACTCAGTGGGCACGTCCATCTATCTTCAGACGGTGTGTGATTTCACCTGCGTGTTACAGAGAAGGGATTTATCGCTTCTCGTTGCTCAGCATAGCACGTGGTGGTCCAGGGAGTAGGTCAGGTCAGCTTGACCATGTAGGCTACATATGGGGCATATGGTAGCTACATGGAGGCAGCCGTCTGTGGGGTCAGAGACTGTGTTGTACCAACTCAGTTGGCACAGTCTGCTGGATTGCCCAGATGAAGGGGAATCGCACGGGTTGGCGATTGGCAGGGAATGCCTACCAGAAATTAGTGCTTGTACTCTCTGTGCATCTTATCTCGCCTGAGCGGGACGCGGAGACCAAGTATGAAATCTGGATCCCATCTCACTAAAAGAGTGTTACTCTTTCGGGCTGTTTTGCTGGATTTTTCAGCCAGATAAAATAGTGAGAAAAAGAATCTTTCTTAAGTCCTGGATTGATTCTTAACATTGATACTGACCTTGCTGTTCTTGCATTGTTGTAGATTCCTGCAGCAACGAACACCATGAGCTTCAATGTGCGATCCCTACTGGAAAGGGAGAAGTTTGCTGGGCCAAACTTCTCAGACTGGTTCGGACACCTTAAGATCGTTCTTAAGGCAGAGAGGAAACTGTATGTCCTCGAGACGGCTATACCGCCTCAACCCGCTGCGAACGCCGCAAGGGCGGTTCGTGAAGCCTATGAAAAGCACGTCAATGATAGCATTGATGTCGCTTGCCTGATGCTAGCGTCTATGACGCCACCGCTGCAGCGTCAGCATGAGGATATGTCTGCTATAGAAATTATAGCAAACCTCAAGATGCTATATGCTGCACAGGCGAGGACTGAACGCTATAATCTGACAAAGCTTTTCTTTCAGAGCAAACTGGCTGAAGGGAGTCCAGTGGGAGCTCATGTGCTCAAGATGATTGGGCACAAGGAGGCTCTGGAGAAACTGGGGCATACCATCAATCAGGAGCTTGCTGTAGACATTATTCTGCAGTCTCTCCCGCCTTCTTTCGATGCGTTCATTATTAACTTTAATATGAACAAAATCGATTGTACTCCGGCAGAGCTGCTGAATATGCTCTTGACTACTGAGGAGACTCTGAAGGGAAAGCCTTCAACCTCTGTCTTAATGGTGAAGGTTCCCTTAGACAGGGGGGGCGAAACCCTAATAGGCGCATCTTGGAGGATTTAAAGCAGCGGAGAGGGTTTCTAGATCTATTGCATGCTATATGATCAACAAAAACATTCTATAGAAAGAATGAGATTCATACCGATGCCATTTCTAGATGGCGACTTGGAAGCAGAAAGCGATGTGGCTTTCCTCCAGAGGCGACGCACACAAGATGAGTCTTGGCTCCTCCTTGTCGCCCCTTGTGCTAGCAAGGATCGTCCAAGTATCCTGATCGAATGAAAGGGATGAGATCTTCTTGGCGATTTCTTCCTTCTCCTTTGCGTTCACCTTCTTCACCACACGAGAGAGAGCTTGTGTCGACTCATGGAGAGGCGAAGAGAGAAGAGGCATGAAGAGGAAAACGTGAGGCGTGGTCACGTTTAGAGAAGTGCTCTCTAAAAATAGCATGCCACTTCTCAATATGCGATCATGGGTCTACCCCAATCGCAAACCTCTTATCTCATGAACCATCCGCTCACTTAATGAGCTGGTTCAATTCGGTTCAGTTCAAGAACCAATCAAGCCAAGCGATCCAGTCTAGATCATGATTAAACCCTAAGGCTCCAGATCTAACCGTTGATCTCTTGATGCTTCTGATCTCACCGATCTAGCATCCATTCTCTCGATCGAAGCTTACCGATCTCAAGCCCTAATCAATCAAACATGATCAGACCAGATCTCACTTACAATCAGAGATTAAATCCCTTTAAACTGAACCTGAATAATTCAGTCCACACGATCTGACTTAAGTAAGCCATATCATCAAATTGTGCGACCCTGAGGGTTTCCTTTAAATGTCGGTAACGATAACTTACGTTATCACGATCAGTGAGGGGTATCTAGCAACACATCACTGTCTCCCGATATAAAGGAAAGAGTCTTCCAAGACTACACCCAAACCACGGCACAAGTGTGAATCAACTTCACCAGGCATGCAAATATCCTTTGCCACTGGACGTTCTTATTGGACAAGCATGTCAAGCTTGTAGCTCCAATATGATGAGCATGATTAGATCAGATGAACATAGTCACCTGGGTATGGCCATACACTATTCTCAATCATCTCATTCAGGGGGGCCCCTTTAGAACATCTCACTCCTTAAACAAGGAGACGGCAATCCTTTATCTATCACTAGTGCCCCAACCTGATTCAAGCTCACCATCCAAGATAGTCTATAATCATTATGTTTCAAATGATATTGAACTAACTCAAAACAATGACAATCATCATTTAGAAACACAAGTGATCTCAAGTCAGAGGACATGTGCCACTTGTTGCAATCAAGGATTATTCACATTGTGACAACCAATTGAATATCCTAGTAGGGTCTGTCCAGTACATCCAATGTACCCATGAGTCTACCTCTTATTCCATGCTCGAAGCATCCTATAAGATTAGAGCACATATTAGTCTCAATCATATCAAGGCTGTCTCATGTTCACCAAGATATATCGACTAAGGACTTTATAGCATGTCAGCCCAGCTGAACAGCTTTGAGACATTATTCAGAAGTACAATTATTGCAGCAGATAACGTAACAAACTGAATAACAACCATGCCTTTATAAACATAAGAGTTTATTACATGATACTGTTACAATCCCAAGGCCTCAAACATTAGCCTTAAGGGCATACCCCAACAATCTCCCACTTGCACTTAATCTAATGGTTGAGAAATCTCAAACCCATATTATTACAGTGCTTCTCATGCTTCTGCTGCGCCAGAGGCTTAGTAAGCGGGTCTGCCAGATTGTCATCTGTATGTACCTTGCAGACTTTGATCTCGCCACGATCTATGATCTCCCTGATCAAGTGAAACCGTCTCTGTATGTGCTTGGACTTCTGGTGCGACCGTGGTTCCTTTGCTTGTGCGATTGCTCCAGTGTTATCACAGAAGATAACCAAAGGATCTGCACTCGAAGGAACAACACCAAGTTCTCTCACGAACTTACGAATCCACACTGCCTCCTTGGATGCTTCCGAGGCTGCAACATACTCGGCTTCTGTTGTAGAATCAGCAACAGTTGACTGTTTGAAACTCTTCCACACCACTGCTCCTCCATTCAAGCTAAATACATAGCCTGATTGCGATCGGAAATCATCCTGGTCAGACTGGAACGAAGCGTCAGTATATCCTTCAATACTGAGTTCTTCCTGACCACCATATATCAAGAACATATCTTTGGTCCTCTGCAGATATTTTAAGATGTTCTTGACTGCAATCCAGTGCGCCATACCTGGATTACTTTGGAACCGACTGGTGACGCTTAACCCGTAAGCGACGTCTGGGCGAGTACACAACATCGCATACATAATGGATCCAATAGCCGAAGCATAAGGCGTATTGTCCATTTCATCTTTCTCAGTCTGTGTTTGTGGACACTGACTCTTCGAAAGATTCAGACCATGTCTGACTGGAAGATATCCTCTTTTAGAATTCTCTAAATGAAATCTCTCCAGGACTTTATCGATGTAAGTACTCTGGCACAGCCCGAGAAGCCTCTTAGATCTATCCCTGTAGATCTTCACACCTAATACATAGGCTGCTTCTCCTAGATCTTTCATCTGGAAACATTTCCTTAGCCATGCCTTAACCGCATGCATTTCAGGAATGTCATTTCCAATGATCAAGATATCATCGATGTAGAGGACTAGGAAAGTAATCACGCTCCCACTAAACCTCTTATATACACACGGGTCATCCTCGTTCTTGACGAAACCAAATTCACTGATTGATTCATCAAAACGAATATTCCAGCTTCTAGATGCTTGTTTAAGTCCATAAATAGACTTCTTTAACTTGCATATCTTATGACGATCTGATGGATTAGTGAAACCTTCTGGTTGTGTCATATACACATCCTCATCCAGATTTCCATTAAGGAAAGCTGTCTTCACATCCATTTGCCAAATCTCATAATCATAATATGCTGCTATCGCGAAAAGAATCCGAATAGACTTAAACATAGCTACAGGTGAGAAAGTTTCATCATAATCTATCCCGTAGATTTGTTTGAAACCTTTCGCAACTAGCCTGCCTTTATAGGTAACCACGTTACCATCCATGTCAATCTTCTTCTTGAAGATCCATTTACAGCCTATAGGGATAACTCCCGGAGGCGGATCAACCAAATCCCAGACTTGGTTATCTGACATGGAGTCCATCTCGGCGCGCATAGCTTCAAGCCATCTCGCTGACTCCGGTCCACTGACCGCATCCGCATAAGTGAGGGGTTCATCATTATCAATGATGTAGACTCCGTCATAGCGCTCAGGCTGTCGACGGATCCTTCCCGATCTTCGCGGTTCCCGTGATATCTGAGCCTCAGGTTGTTCAATAACCTGTCTACCGGCTCAGGCTCATCCAACTGTGCTTGAGCACTTTGTCCTTCCTCTGGATTCTCATCCAGCTTTATTTCTCTCCCACTGGCCTCTTGCAGAAGAAACTCCTTCTCAAGAAATATGGCCGTCCGAGCAACAAACACCTTGTTCTCTTTGGGATCGTAGAAATAATAACCCTTAGTTTCCTTAGGGTAACCGACAAAGATACATTTGTCAGATCTGCTCTCTAGTTTCCCAGAGGCGAGCTTTTTGACATAAGCCTCGCAACCCCAGATCCTGATAAATGTCAAGCTCGGTTGTTTCCCATACCATAACTCATATGGCGTCTTAGAAACTGCCTTGGATGGCACTCGGTTTAGTACCTTTGCAGCTGTTTCCAGTGCAAAACCCCAAAAGGAATATGGAAGAGTAGCCTGACTCATCATAGAACGAACCATATCAAGTAACGTTCTATTTCTCCTCTCGGACACACCATTCCATTGCGGTGTTTCTGGCGGAGTGAGCTGTGAGATAATCCCACACTCCTTCAGATAGTCAGTAAACTCTCGACTTAGGTATTCTCCACCTCGATCAGAACGAAGTGCCTTGATATTTCGGCCAAGCTGATTCTGTACTTCATTCTTGAACTCTTTGAACTTGTCAAAAGATTCACTTTTATGTCTCATCAGATAGACATACCCATACCTACTGAAATCATCAGTAAAGGTAATGAAGTACTGATAGCCAACTCTGGCATGTTTACTAAATGGCCCACACACATCACTATGTATAAGGTCAAGTAAACCTGAAGCCCTTTGACCTTTGTTAAGAAAAGGTGACTTCGTCATTTTACCCATTAAACAAGCCTTGCATGTATCAATCTCCTCATAGGAGAACGATCCCAGCAGTCCATGATCATGCAACCGCTTAATGCGTTTCTTGTTAATATGGCCTAAACGACTATGCCATAGCAAGGTGCTGTCATCAGCATACTTGGCTTTCTTAATATCAATCGCGTGTATAGAACATTCCATGTCCTACATGAATAACCCATTATTAATTGAACCAGTAGCATAAACTATATTATCAATAGATAAAACACACTTTGAAATATTGCATTCAAAGGAAAAACCCTTCCTGACAAGAGCAGGAATGGAGATAATATTTTTAGTAATGCTGGGAACAAAGTAACAATTGTTCAGTTCTAATACAAGCCCAGATGGCAAAGAGATGAAATAGTCTCCTACAGCAACAGCAGCAACCCGTGCCCCGTTTCCAACTCGTAGGTCCACCTCATGCTGTCCCACCTGTCTTCTTCTCTTGAGTTCCTGTACATTTGAACAAATGTGAACTCCACATGCAGTGTCCAACACCCATGATATAGAAGAAGATGAAACCATGACTTCCGTCACGTAAATACCTAAGCCAGAAGCGATGCTTCCCCTCTTATCTCCTTGGAGCGCTTTACAGTCCTTTTTCCAGTGACCCAGCTGGCCACAGTGGAAACATCTGTATTCCTTTGACCGCTTAACTTTTTGCTTCAGAGCCTTGCTGTAACTCTTGACAGGGGCCTTGCCCTTCTTCCCCTTCTTCTTGTTCCTCGAAGGAACCATCAAGACAGAGGTTGAAGGCTTACCCTTCAGAGTTTCCTCAGTAGTCAAGAGCATATTCAGCAGCTCTGCCGGAGTACAATCGATTTTGTTCATATTAAAGTTAATAATGAACGCATCGAAAGAGGGCGGGAGAGACTATAGAATAATGTCTACAGCAAGCTCCTGGTTGATGGTATGCCCCAGTTTCTCTAGAGCCTCCTTGTGCCCAATCATCTTGAGCACGTGAGCTCCTACTGGGCTCCCTTCAGCCAGTTTGCTCTGAAAGAACAGCTTTGTCAAATTATAGCGTTCTGTCCTCGCCTGTGCAGCATACAACATCTTGAGGTTTGCTATCATGTCTATAGCAGACATATTCTCATGCTGACGCTGCAGCGGTGGCGTCATAGACGCTAGCATCAGGCAAGCGACATCAATGCTATCATTGACGTGCTTTTCATAAGCTTCCCGAACCGCCCTTGCGGCGTTCGGAGCGGGCTGAGGCGGTATCGCCGTCTCGAGGACATACAGTTTCCTCTCTGCCTTAAGAATAATCTTAAGGTGTCCGAACCAGTCTGAGAAGTTCGGCCCAGCAAACTTCTCCCTTTCCAGTAGGGATCGCACATTGAAGCTCATGGTGTTCGTTGCTGCAGGTATCTACAACAATGCAAGAACAGCAAGGTCAGTATCAATGTAAAGAATCAATTCAGGACTTAAGAATGATTCTTTTTCTCACTATTTTATCTGACTGAAAAATCCATTAAAACAGTCCGAAAGAGTAGAACTCTTTTAGTGAGATGGGATCCAGATTTCATACTTGGTCTCCGCGTCCCGCTCAGGCGAGATAAGATGCACAGAGAGTACAAGCACTAATCTCTGGTAGGCAGTCCCTGCCAATCGCCAACCCGTGCGATTCCCCTTCATCTGGGCAATCCAGCAGACTGTGCCAACTGAGTTGGTACAACACAGTCTCTGACCCCACAGATGGCTGCCTCCATGTGCTACCATATGCGCCACACATGTAGCCTACATGGTCAAGCTGACCCGACCTACTCCCTGGACCACCACGTGCTATGCTGAGCAACGAGAAGCGATAAATCCCTTCTCTGTAACACGCAGGTGTAATCCCGCACCGTCTGAAGATAGATGGACGTGCCCACTGAGTGGGTACAACACGGCTCCAACGATAATCAGAACAGTGAGGTTTCGCGTCAGAAGGCTTACGAGCTTGATATTTAGCGTTGGATTTTAACGGTCTTTTATCTTCTTCACTATCATGCAATTCCTATGGTGATAGCAGAAGATAAATAAATCATGCTGTTCTACTTATTTAAACAATAAAAGAAAGCATGGATCTTATGTGGTAAAAGCCCATAGCCTAAGTAAGACCTTAACTTAACTTAAGTCTTCACTTGCTTTTCTTCATGGGACTTTTGCTGCTCATCTGGCCCAACCCAGGGCCCAAGCGCCATCTGCAGCTCAGGTGCGCCCACCAGGGAAATTGCGCCTGGTCCCAGAGTCGAACCCTGGACCTCCCACCTGGTCAAGCCACTGCTGCATGCGCCAATGCCAAGTGTGCTCTGTGCTCTTGTCTGATTAATTTACAAATTAATCTATCTAGACAAGATTGACACGCAGGTCAATTACATTTTATAAATTAAATGCAATGTGATGCGCAGATCACAATAAAAAGATAATTTACAAAATTAACCAGGCACGCAGGCCCCAGCACAGCACACATTAAAAACGGGCAGCCCACATAAGATTAAATAAACAAGCAAATGGCATCAATCAGCATGTGATCCAAACAAGAAATTAAAACTTTTGAAAACCCCATGGGATCATTTTAATTTCCTTATATGCCCTACTACCTTACAACGGTCCATCATCAGGGATCCACTCATCCAACCTAGTCAGATCCACTGCCCTTGCATGCACCAAGTCCTAACTGACTTGAGTCGACCAAAGGTCAACCATGCATGCGCCAGGGCCAAACAACCCTCATGAGTTCTGGCAAGCGGGTGTGACCCCGGGCCTAACTCATGTGTGTTCGTTAGTTGTCTCAATCAGACATCGCTACACGCCTGTCTGCAGTCGACCTATAGCCATCTTGTGCTTGCGCACAGATGCTATCTGGTCGACCCATCAAGGCTGTCAGATGGTCTGATCAGACTGTCTGGATCTAACTTAGGGGATGACTTCAACCCTAATAACCCGTCTAAGGGTTTAAAGCAGGCGCCTCTTAGATCTAATGAGAGTCGCGCAAGTTTTGTTTTGTTTTGAAAACATAATGAAACAAGCGCCAAGAACATGCGCCAACATAAACATGTAACATGAAATATTTTTGCATGAAACATCTACTATGCGCATGTTATAGATCTAAGCCTACTGATACTTTCGCATATATGGATCACACAGTCTTAAGCAATCATAGAAACATGCAAACACTTGCTCTGATACCAATTGAAGGTTCCCTTAGACAAGGGGGGGCGAAACCCTAATAGGCGCATCTTGGAGGATTTAAAGCAGCGGAGAGGGTTTCTAGATCTATTGCATGCTATATGATCAACAAAAACATTCTATAGAAAGAATGAGATTCATACCGATGCCATTTCTAGATGGCGACTTGGAAGCAGAAAGCGATGTGGCTTTCCTCCAGAGGCGACGCACACAAGATGAGTCTTGGCTCCTCCTTGTCGCCCCTTGTGCTAGCAAGGATCGTCCAAGTATCCTGATCGAATGAAAGGGATGAGATCTTCTTGGCGATTTCTTCCTTCTCCTTTGCGTTCACCTTCTTCACCACACGAGAGAGAGCTTGTGTCGACTCGTGGAGAGGCGAAGAGAGAAGAGGCGTGAAGAGGAAAACGTGAGGCGTGGTCACGTTTAGAGAAGTGCTCTCTAAAAATAGCATGCCACTTCTCAATATGCGATCATGGGTCTACCCCAATCGCAAACCTCTTATCTCATGAACCATCCGCTCACTTAATGAGCTGGTTCAATTCGGTTCAGTTCAAGAACCAATCAAGCCAAGCGATCCAGTCTAGATCATGATTAAACCCTAAGGCTCCAGATCTAACCGTTGATCTCTTGATGCTTCTGATCTCACCGATCTAGCATCCATTCTCTCAATCGAAGCTTACCGATCTCAAGCCCTAATCAATCAAACATGATCAGACCAGATCTCACTTACAATCAGAGATTAAATCCCTTTAAACTGAACCTGAATAATTCAGTCCACACGATCTGACTTAAGTAAGCCATATCATCAAATTGTGCGACCCTGAGGGTTTCCTTTAAATGTCGGTAACGATAACTTACGTTATCACGATCAGTGAGGGGTATCTAGCAACACATCACTGTCTCCCGATATAAAGGAAAGAGTCTTCCAAGACTACACCCAAACCACGGCACAAGTGTGAATCAACTTCACCAGGCATGCAAATATCCTTTGCCACTGGACGTTCTTATTGGACAAGCATGTCAAGCTTGTAGCTCCAATATGATGAGCATGATTAGATCAGATGAACATAGTCACCTGGGTATGGCCATACACTATTCTCAATCATCTCATTCAGGGGGGCCCCTTTAGAACATCTCACTCCTTAAACAAGGAGACGGCAATCCTTTATCTATCACTAGTGCCCCAACCTGATTCAAGCTCACCATCCAAGATAGTCTATAATCATTATGTTTCAAATGATATTGAACTAACTCAAAACAATGACAATCATCATTTAGAAACACAAGTGATCTCAAGTCAGAGGACATGTGCCACTTGTTGCAATCAAGGATTATTCACATTGTGACAACCAATTGAATATCCTAGTAGGGTCTGTCCAGTACATCCAATGTACCCATGAGTCTACCTCTTATTCCATGCTCGAAGCATCCTATAAGATTAGAGCACATATTAGTCTCAATCATATCAAGGCTGTCTCATGTTCACCAAGATATATCGACTAAGGACTTTATAGCATGTCAGCCCAGCTGAACAGCTTTGAGACATTATTCAGAAGTACAATTATTGCAGCAGATAACGTAACAAACTGAATAACAACCATGCCTTTATAAACATAAGAGTTTATTACATGATACTATTACAATCCCAAGGCCTCAAACATTAGCCTTAAGGGCATACCCCAACAAATGGTTCCTTCTAGGAACAAGAAGAAGGGGAAGAAGGGCAAAGCCCCTGTCAAGAACTACAGTAAGGCTCTGAAACAAAAGGTGAAGTGGTCGAAGGACAACAGGTGTTTCCACTGTGGCCAGCTGGGTCACTGGAAAAAGGACTGTAAAGCGCTCCAAGGAGACAAGAAGGGAAGCATCGCTTCTGGCTCAGGTATATTTGTGACTGAAGTCATGATATCTTCTTCTTCTATTTCATGGGTGTTGGACACTGCATGTGGAGTTCACATTTGTTCAAATGTACAGGAACTCAAGAGAAGAAGACAGGTGGGACAGCATGAGGTGGACCTACGAGTTGGAAACGGGGCACGGGTTGCTGCTGTTGCTGTAGGGGATTATTACATCTCATTACCATCTGGCATTGTATTAGAATTAAACAATTGTTACTTTGTACCCAGTATTACCAAAATATTATCTCTATTCCTGCTCTTGTCAGGAAAGGGTTTTCCTTTGAATGCAAGATTTCAAAGTGTTATCTTACTCTTGATAATATTATTTATGCTACTGGTTCAATTAACAATGGGTTATTCATGTTGGACATGGAATATTCTATACAAAACATTGATAATAAGAAAGCCAAGTATGCTGATGACAGCACCTTGCTATGGCATAGTCGTTTAGGCCATATCAACAAGAAGCGCATTAAGCGGTTGCATGATCATGGACTGCTGGGATCATTCTCCTATGAGGAGATTGATACATGCAAGGCTTGTTTAATGGGTAAAATGACGAAGTCTCCTTTTCCTAACAAAGGTCAAAGGGCTTCAGGTTTACTTGACCTTATACACAGTGATGTGTGTGGGCCGTTTAGTAAACATGCCAGAGGTGGGTATTCGTACTTCATTACCTTTACTGATGATTTCAGTAGATACGGGTATGTCTATCTGATGAGGCATAAGAGTGAATCTTTTGACAAGTTCAAAGAGTTCAAGAATGAAGTACAGAATCAGCTAGGCCGAAATATCAAGGCACTTCGTTCTGATCGAGGTGGAGAATACCTAAGTCGAGAGTTTACTGACTATCTAAAAGAGTGTGGGATTATCTCACAGCTCACTCCGCCAGGAACACCGCAATGGAATGGTGTGTCCGAGAGGAGGAATAGAACCTTACTTGATATGGTTCGTTCTATGATGAGTCAGGCTACTCTACCTTACTCCTTTTGGGGTTTTGCACTGGAAACAGCTGCAAAGGTACTAAACCGAGTGCCATCCAAGGCCGTTTCAAAGACTCCATATGAGTTATGGTATGGGAAACAGCCTAGCTTGACATTTATTAAGATCTGGGGTTGCGAGGGTTATGTCAAAAAGCTCGCCTCTGGGAAACTGGAGAGCAGATCTGAGAAATGCATCTTTGTCGGTTACCCTAAGGAAACTAAGGGTTATTATTTCTACGATCCCAAAGAGAACAAGGTATTTGTTGCTCGGACGGCCATTTTTCTTGAGAAGGAGTTTCTTCTACAAGAGGCCAGTGGGAGAGAAATAAAGCTGGATGTGAATCCAGAGGAAGGACAAAGTAGTCAAGCACAGTTGGATGAGCCTGAGCCGGTAGATCAGGTTACTGAACAACCTGAGGCTCAGATATCACGGGAACCGCGAAGATCGGGAAGGATCCGTCGACAGCCTGAGCGCTATGACGGAGTCTACATCATTGACAATGATGAACCCCTCACTTATGCGGATGCGGTCAGTGGACCGGAGTCAGCTAGATGGCTTGAAGCTATGCGAGCCAAGATGGACTCCATGTCAGATAACCAAGTCTGGGATTTGGTTGATCCGCCTCCGGGAGTAATCCCTATAGGCTGTAAATGGATCTTCAAGAAGAAGATTGACATGGATGGTAACGTGGTTACCTATAAAGGCAGGCTAGTTGCGAAAGGTTTCAAATAAATCTACGGGATAGATTATGATGAAACTTTCTCTCCTGTAGCCATGTTCAAGTCTATTCGGATTCTTTTCGCGATAGCAGCATATTATGATTATGAGATCTGGCAGATGGATGTGAAGACCGCTTTCCTTAATGGAAATCTGGAGGAGGATGTGTATATGACACAACCTGAAGGTTTCACTAATCCATTAGATCGTCATAAAATATGCAAATTAAAGAAGTCCATTTATGGACTTAAACAAGCATCTAGAAGCTGGAATATTCGTTTTGATGAATCAATCTCTGAGTTTGGTTTCATCAAGAACGAAGATGACCCGTGTGTATATAAGAGGTTTAGTGGGAGCGTGATTACTTTCCTAGTCCTCTACGTCGATGATATCTTAATCATTGGAAACGATATTCCTGAACTGCATGCTGTTAAAGCATGGTTAGGAAAATGTTTTCAGATGAAAGATCTAGGAGAAGCAGCCTATGTATTAGGTGTGAAGATCTACAGGGATAGATCTAAGAGGCTTCTCGGGCTGTGCCAGAGTACTTACATCGATAAAGTCCTGGAGAGATTCCATTTATAGAATTCTAAAAAGGGGTATCTTCCAGTCAGACATGGTCTGAATCTTTCAAAGAGTCAGTGTCCACAAACACAGACTGAGAAAGATGAAATGGACAATACGCCTTATGCTTCGGCTATTGGGTCCATTATGTATGCGATGTTGTGTACTCGCCCAGACGTCGCTTACGGGTTAAGCGTGACTAGTCGATTCCAAAGTAATCCAGGTCAGGCACACTGGATTGCAGTCAAGAACATTTTAAAATATCTGCGGAGGACCAAAGATATGTTCTTGATATATGGTGGTCAGGAAGAACTCAGTATTGAAGGATATACTGACGCTTCGTTCCAGGCGGACCAGGATGATTTCCGATCGCAATCAGGCTATGTTTTTAGCTTGAATGGAGGAGCAGTGGTGTGGAAAAGTTTCAAACAGTCAACTGTTGCTGATTCCACAACAGAAGCCGAGTATGTTGCAGCCTCGGAAGCATCCAAGGAGGCAGTGTGGATTCGTAAGTTCATTCAGGAACTTGGTGTTGTTCCTTCGAGTGCAGATCCTTTGGTTATCTTCTGTGATAACACTGGAGCAATCGCACAAGCAAAGGAACCACGGTCGCACCAGAAGTCTAAGCACATACAGAGACGGTTTCACTTGATCCGGGAGATCATTGATCGTGGCGAGATCAAAGTCTGCAAGGTTCATACAGATGACAATCTAGCTGACCCGCTTACCAAGCCTCTGGCGCAGCAGAAGCATGAGAAGCACTGTAATAATATGGGTTTGAGATTTCTCAACCATTAGATTAAGTGCAAGTGGGAGATTGTTGGGGTATACCCTTAAGGCTAATGTTTGAGGCCTTGGGATTGTATCAGTATAATGTATAAACTCTTATGTTTATAAAGGCAATGGTTGTTATTCAGTTGGTTACATTGTCTGCTGCAATAAGTGTGCTTCTGAATAATGTCTCAAAGCTATTCAGCTAGGCTGACATGCCGTGAAGTCCTTAGTCGAGATATCTTGGTGAACATGAGACAGCCTTGATATGATTGAGACTAATATGTGTTCTAATCTTATAGGATGCTTCGAGCATGGAATAAGATGTAGACTCATGGGCACATTGGATGTACTGGACAGACCCTACTAGGATATTCAATTGCTTGTCACAATGTGAATAATCCTTGTTTGCAACAAGTGGCACATGTCCTTTGACTTGAGATCACTTGTGTTTCTAAATGATGATTGTCATTGTTTTGAGGTAGTTCAATATCATTTGAAATATAATGGTTATAGACTATCTTGGATAATGATTATGATTCAGGTTAGGGCACTAGTGATAGATATAGGATTGCCGTCTCCTTGTTGAAGGAGTGTGATGTTCTATAGGGGCCCCCTAGATGAGATGATTGAGAAAGTGTATGGCCATACCCAGGTGACTATGTTCATCTGATCTAATCATGCTCATCATATTGGAGTTACAAGCTTGACCCGCTTGTCCAATAAGAACATCCAGTAGGCAAAGGATACATGCATGCCTTGTGAAGTTGATTCACACTTGTGCTGTGGTTTGGGTGTAGTCTTGGAAGAATTTTTTCTTTATATCGGGAGACAGTGATGTGTTGCTAGATACCCCTCACTGGTCGTGATAACGTAAGTTATCATTACCGACATTTAAAGGAAACCCTCAGGGTCACACAATTTGGTGATATGGCTTTCTTGAGTCAGATCGTGTGGAATGAATTGTTTTGATTCAGTTTAAAGGAGTTTGAACTCTGATTGAAAGTGAGATCGGGTCTGGTCATGTTTGATTGATTAGGGCTTGAGATCGGTAAGCTTCGATCGAGAGTAGTGATGCTAGATCGGTGAGATCAAAGGCATCAAGAGATGAACGGTTAGATCTTGAACCATTTGGTTCAGAGAGATCTAGACCATGGCTTGGGCTGGTTTGGTTTGGTCATTGTACCAAACGCATTGAACCGTTGGATTGAACCGGTTCACACATGTGTGAACGCATGGTTCATGATGAAAGCGTTTTTGGGCGGTTTGCATGGATTTAGGCGCATGGCTTCATGACTTTCCATAATTGGAAGTCATGTAACGCCACTTAACTTGAAAACGCCAAAACGCATTTCGGTTCTGATTTTTGTGTGGCCGATCCACTCTCGTGTAGATTGGAGTTCACGCAAGCAAGTGGGAGAGCTTCATCGCCCTAGCAAAGATCTCATCTTCTCCACACAAGGACAACTTGGCACTTTTGCTAGCACAAGAGGTGCGCAAGAAGGAAGTCTTCATCACTTTGGTGTGTGTCTTCTTTGGAGAAGATCCCCTTCGATCTTTACTTCCAAGTCGCCATCCACTCATGGCTATGGTATGAATTACTTCTTATCTATACAAGTTATGATGTTGATCATATGGCATGCAAAAGATCCCAACAAACCCTATGCTTCCTTGCGCAATTCATGATATGCGCCTACTTAGGGTTTCGCCCCCCTCTTGAAAGGGGTTTCTTCATATATATCTTGGACATGGATAGTTCTATTTGTAACATAAATAGCAAAAGGATCAAACTGAATGGTTCAGTTGGTGATTTCCTATGGCATTGTCGATTAGCCCACATAAACAAAAATCGCATTCAACAACTCCATGCAAATGGGTTACTGGATTCAAGTTCCTTGGAAGAATTTGATACTTGTGACCCTTGTTTATTAAGGAAGATGACAAAAGCGCCCTTCACCAAGACTGGTGAGAGGGCAGGAGGTTTATTGGAACTTATACACAGTGATGTGTGTGGGCCTTTCAATAAACAAGCCAGGGGAGGGTACAACTACTTTATCACATTTACTGATGATTTCAGTAGATATGGTTATGTCTACTTGATCAGACATAAATCTGAATCCTTTGAGAAATTCAAATAGTTCAAAAATGAAGTAGAGAACCAGCTTGGAAGATCCATTAAAACTCTTCGATTAGATCGTGGAGGAGAGTACCTGAGCGGTGAGTTCTTTGACTATCTGAGAGAGTGTGGGATCCTATCCCAACTCACTCCTCCTGGAACACCCCAATGCAATGGTGTGTCTAAGAGGAGAAATCGAACTTTGTTGGACATGGTTCGATCTATGATGAGTCATGTAACTGTACCGCCCTCATTCTGGGGTTTTGCACTTGAGACAGTTTCTCTTATACTGAATAATGTTCCATCTAAGAGTGTCTCTAATATTCCATACGAGGTATGGAGTGGGAGACGCCCTAACCTCTCTTTTATTAGGATCTGGGAATGTGAGGCTTATGTCAAATGTCAGGATTCTAGCAAGCTAGAACCTATATCTGATAAATGTGTCTTTGTGAGGTATCATAAGGAAACTAAGAGATACTACTTCTATGTTCCCACTGAGAACAAAGTTTTTGTTGCTCGGGGTGCTGTCTTTCTAGAGAAAGAATTTCTCATAAAAGAAGTCAATGGGAGGAAGTTTGACTTGGACGAGGTCCAAGTGCAGCCACAAGACAAGGAGATGGAACCTGAGCCACCTACACCGGTTGCTAGGCAGCCTGAGGCTCAGACACAGGTCCCACGTAGGTCTGGGAGGATTCGTCGTGCACCAGAGAGATATGGGTCGCTACCGACCCAACACGACAAGATCTTCATCATTGAGGATTGATGACTCTAAATTTCATCATATTTTTCATACTTATTTAGTAGTCTTTTGAGCAATGATCTTACTCTCTTGCATTGTTTTTATGCCTTTTGTATCATATACTTTGGAATCTACACTGTCTTTGGTTTTTTAATCAATTTCAGGTAAAAAGGCATCATTATCACTAGTTTTTGAGCAATCTCAATGCATGAATGAATTCTAACCATCAAGAGGAGTCTACCCATCAAATTTCAACTCAAAAGGGATCTTCTAGCAAAAATACGGCACTGCCGTATTTTGGAGCAAAACTGTCACGATACCGTATTTCGCAAGGGATGTTTTAGGTGAAAACGGCACTGCCGTATGAAACTACATGGTGCCGTATTTTTCAGCGTTCCTGACCAGAAAGATTTGACAAGAATACGGCACTGTCGTAGGAAGATACACAGCACCATATTTTGTAGCGATTCTGACCAGAAAGTTCTAACACAAATACGGCACTACCGTATTTCTACACAAAACTCTCACGGTACCGTATTTTCCATCAATTTCAACCAGAAGGGTTTTAGGTGAAATATGGCACTGCCATATGAAACTACACAGTACTGTGTTTTCTGCCCAGAACTCACAGAAAGAAATACGGTACTACCGTATTCAGGATACGGTACCGTATTTTGAAACCCGGAATTCTGATTTTTCCGCCCGAAAATTAAAAAGACCATATCTTTTGATTCAGAAGTCCAAATTGAGATCCGAAAGAAGGGGCGGATGTGTCTCAAGGAGGAGAAGAAAAAGGCACTGAAAGCCCCAATTTTTGGGGATCCATCCATGTCAAAATTAAGGGAGAGGCAGAATTGCTAGGGTTCATCGGTTCTCAGCCTGTAGACCACCCCCGGCCACAAAATTTGACAGAGAGTTTTGCCTGGTGAAGGAGAACTTGCATCTGAAGGTTCAAAGTAAAAGGATTCTGATTGGAGGAGAAATCAACGAAACAGCGGTGACAGTGTTGTTCTAGTCGATTACGGTACTGTAATGAAATTACAGCACTGTTTTGTAACTCTTTTCTCCTCTTTTTGATTCCTATTCATACAGAAACATGTGTTATTGTAATTCCTTCATCATGATAGCTTAATCTTTCTTTGGGACTTGGGGGTGTAATCTCTTTGTTTCTTAATGACTAGAAAACCCTAACTTTGTCAAACTGATTTTATTATGATAATTTTACTTTTGTGATTGATTATTCTTTAATTCTTCTTTGCATCTTGATATCAGCATGATTTAGAATTTTGCAAAATAGACTAAGAAGTTGATTGCTTGAAATTCGGAACCCTAGGAATTATCGAGTCTAGAACTATTGTAAGAGATTAGGTTGTTCTTCGAATTCTAATTCTTAGAGAATTTTAATGACTTGTTGATTTTATGATTCTTTGGATTGAGTTAATATTTTAGACTTGATTTGATGCTGCAAGAGATTGAGTATCGAGTCGTCAGAAAACCTTGAGTAAAACTTGTGTTGAGACTCGGATGCACGAGAGTGATCTTTGAGTTTCCACTTGAGGTTGTCAATTTAGAATTCGGATGCACGAGAATGATCCTTGAGTTCTTAGTTGATGGTTTACTTATTTTCAGCATTGAATAGATCTTGCATGAGAGTGAAGATCGATTCTTTGTACGATTGTTTGCGCGAGAGTGAAACACTTTATTTATGAAGTAAACTATACCTTTATCATGGTAAAATTGGATTGACAGACACTTATCTTAATCTAGCCATTAGAAATTAAAGTAGATGAACCCCTAGTCCCGATCCCTTCTCTGATATTTTCTCCGTGTTCTTTTCGATAGTTTGATTCACTATTTTCCGATCGCCTAGCTAGCGAGAAATCAATTATTCAGTACTTGGCAACAAGGTCTCTGTGGTTCAATATCTATTTTATTACTTCGAGTATTCGTGCACTTGCGGAGTACAACAAGTTTTTGGCGCCGTTGCCGGGGACCTTGTTTTTGTTGATATTGAAGATATTGAGAGTATTTCTAGACTAGGTTTTTATTTACTAATTTTTATTTACTTACTGTTTATTTTCTATTTTCTTGAAATCACTTGATCTACCTACTTTGCATGCGCAGGAGTCCTAGGTCAGGACCGCTTGTTCCATTGGATCCTGAAATTAACAAAACCCTTATAGTGCGCAGGAAGTTAAGACTGGAAGAGGATTTACAAGAAACATCACAGGAGATACAAGAAGAAATTTTGGTTATGGCGAATAACGAGAGAAGATCTTTGCACGACTATGCTGCCCCTAATTCACAGGGAATTCACTCTAGTGTCACCAGGCCGGCCATTGATGAGAACAATTTTGAGATAAAACCAGCGTTCTTGTCTATGATCCAACAAAACCAGTTTGGAGGAGCACCTCTTGAAGATCCTAATATCCATATATCTCTTTTTCTTGAATTATGTGATACAATCAAAATTAATGGTGTTTCTGATGATGCACTAAAATTGAGATTGTTTCCTTTTTCCCTTAGGAACCGAGCATGCGATTGGCTTCATTCACAGCCGTCAGGGACGTTCACTACTTGGGATCAGCTTTCTAACGCATTTCTGATGAAATACTTCCCACCTAGCAAGACCATCCAACTGAGGAATCAAATTATAAATTTTGCACAAAAGGATGGAGAGTCTTTGAGTGAAGCATGGGAGCGATTTAACGACCTACAACGGAAGTGTCCTCACCATGGCTTAGAGAAATGGGTTTTGATTCAGACTTTTTATTATGGTCTTCTTTATAACACCTGACTTACTGTTGATGCTACTGCAGGTAGAGCCCTGATGAACAAGACCATGGAAGAGGCCTATGCATTGATAGAAGAGATGGCACTAAATCATAACCAGTGGAATACAGAGAGAGGAGTTCTTTACCGCCCTCCACATGGTAAGACTGATCATGATGAACCCCTCACTTATGCGGATGCGGTCAGTGGACCGGACTCAGCAAGATGGCTTGAAGCTATGCGAGCCGAGATGGACTCCATGTCAGATAACCAAGTCTGGGATTTGGTTGATCCGCCTCCGGGAATAATCCCTATAGGCTGTAAATGGATCTTCAAGAAGAAGATTGACATGGATGGTAACGTGGTTACCTATAAAGGCAGGCTAGTTGCGAAAGGTTTCAAACAAATCTACGGGATAGATTATGATGAAACTTTCTCTCCTGTAGCTATGTTCAAGTCTATTCGGATTATTCTTGCGATAGCAGCATATTACGATTATGAGATCTGGCAGATGGATGTGAAGACCGATTTCCTTAATGGAAAACTGGATGAGGATGTGTATATGACACAACCTAAAGGTTTCACTAATCCATCAGATCGTCATAAAATATGCAAGTTAAAGAAGTCCATTTATGGACTTAAACAAGCGTCAAGAAGCTGGAATATTCGTTTTGATGAATCAATCAGTGAATTTGGTTTCATCAAGAATGAAGATGACCCGTGTGTATATAAGAGGTTTAGTGGGAGCGTGATTACTTTCCTAGTCCTCTACGTCGATGATATCTTGATCATTGGAAATGATATTCCTGAAATGCATGCGGTTAAGGCATGGTTAAGGAAATGTTTCCAGATGAAAGATTTAGGAGAAGCAGCCTATGTATTAGGTGTGAAGATCTACAGGGATAGATCTAAGAGGCTTCTCGGGCTGTGCCAGAGTACTTACATCGATAAAGTCCTGGAGAGATTTCATTTAGAGAATTCTAAAAGAGGATATCTTCCAGTCAGACATGGTCTGAATCTTTCGAAGAGTCAGTGTCCACAAACACAGACTGAGAAAGATGAAATGGACAATACGCCTTATGCTTCGGCTATTGGGTCCATTATGTATGCGATGTTGTGTACTCGCCCAGACGTCGCTTACGGGTTAAGCGTGACCAGTCGATTCCAAAGTAGTCCAGGTCAGGCACACTGGATTGCGGTCAAGAATATTTTAAAATATCTGCGGAGGACCAAAGATATGTTCTTGGTGTATGGTGGTCAGGAAGAACTCAGTATTGAAGGATATACTGACGCTTCATTCCAATCTGACCAGGATGATTTTCGATCGCAATCAGGCTATGTTTTTAGCTTGAATGGAGGAGCAGTGGTGTGGAAGAGTTTCAAACAGTCTATAGTTGCTGATTCTACCACGGAAGCCGAGTATGTTGCAGCCTCAGAAGCATCCAAGGAGGCAGTGTGGATTCGTAAGTTCGTTCAAGAACTTGGTGTTGTTCCTTCGAGTGCAGATCCTTTGGTTATCTTCTGTGATAACACTGGAGCAATCGCACAAGCAAAGGAACCACGGTCGCACCAGAAGTCCAAGCACATACAGAGACGATTTCACTTGATCAGGGAGATCATAGATCGTGGTGAGATCAAGGTCTGCAAGGTTCATACAGATGACAATCTAGCTGACCCGCTTACTAAGCCTCTGGCGCAGCAGAAGCATGAGAAGCACTGTAATAATATGGGTTTGAGATTTCTCAACCATTAGATTAAGTGCAAGTGGGAGATTGTTGGGGTATGCCCTTAAGTCTAATGTTTGAGGCCTAGGGATTCTTTCAGTATCATGTATAAACTCTATGTTTATAAAGGCAATGGTTGTTATTCAGTTTGTTACATCATCTGCTGCAATATGTACACTTCTGAATAATGTCTCAATGTTGTTCAGCTTGGCTGACAAGCAGTTAAGTCCTTAGTCGAGATATCTTGGTGAACATGAGACAGCCTTGTTATGATTGAGACTAATATGTGTTCTAATCTTATAGGATGCTTCAAGCATGGAATAAGATGTAGACTCATGGGTACATTGGATGTACTGGACAGACCCTACTAGGATATTCAATTGCTTGTCACAATGTGAATAATCCTTGTATGCGAACAAGTGGCATACTTCCTCTGACTTGAGATCACTTGTGTTTCTAAATGATGATTGACATTGTTTTGAGGTAGTTCGATATCATTTGAAACATAATGGTTATAGACTATCTTGGATAATGATCATGAGTCAGGTTAGGACACTAGTGATAGATATAGGATTGCCATCTCCTTCATTGGAGTGTGATGTTCTTTAGGGGCCCCCTGGATGAGATGATTGAGAAAGTGTATGGCCATACCCAGGTGACTATGTTCATCTGATCTAATCATTCTCATCATATTGGAGTTACAAGCTTGACACGCTTGTCCAATAAGAACATCAAGTGGCAAAGGAAACATGTATGTCTAGTGAAGTGGATTCACACTTGTGCTGTGGTTTGGGTGTAGTCTTGGAAGACTCTTTCCTTTATATCGGGAGACAGTGATGTGTTGCTAGATACCCCTCACTGATCGTGATAACGTAAGTTATCGTTACCGACATTTAAAGGAAACCCTTAGGGTCGCACAATTAGATGATATGGCTTACTTAAGTCAGATCGTGTGGACTGAATTGTTTGGATTCAGTTTAAAGGGATTTAATCTCTGATTGTAAGTGAGATCTGGTCTGATCATGTTTGATTGATTAGGGCTTGAGATCGGTAAGCTTCGATCGAGAGAATGGATGCTAGATCGGTGAGATCAGGAGCATTAAGAGATGAACGGTTAGATCTTGAACCTTTAGGGTTTATTGTGATCTAGACCAAATTGCTTGGCTTAATTGGTCTTTGAACTAAACCCAAATTGAACCAGCTCATCAAGTGAGTGCATGGTTCAAGGGTGAAGAGGAATTTGCGATTGGGGTAAACCCATGGTCGCATGTTGAGGAGTGGCTTTTCTATTTTTAGAAGGCATGATCACTTACGTGACCACACCTCACGTTACTCTCCTTTTCACGCCTATTGTCGCCTTGGCTCTTGCTCTCAACGTTAGAGCATTCTCGTGGTTGAAGGGGTTGACAATAAGGAGGTCTCGCCAAGCAAAACTTCTGCTCTTCCCTTTCCATTCGAAAAAGGACTCCTTAGAACCTTGCTAGCACAAGGAGCACTAAGGGAGTAGGCGACATCATCTTGTGTGCGCACCATTTGGAGGAGAAGCGCTTGAGTCTCTTCTTCCTAGACGCCATCCAAGGAATGGCTTCGGTAAGAATCGATTCCTTTAGTCTTGTTTGCAATCGGTTTAAAAGTTGATCATATCTCATGCTATCGATCCCTAGAAATCCATTCCGCTGCTTTAAAACCTCCATATGCGCCAGTAGGGTTTCGCCCCCCTTGTTGTAGGGGACTTTCAACTGGTATCAGAGCCAAGTTTTATGCATGTTTTATGATTGCTTGATGCTTATTGTGATCCTTGTTTGTGCAATTCACTAGATCTAATGCTTACATGCGAAAAACGACATGATATGTTAGTTGGCGAAAACTTAATGTATATGTTTTCTTGGCGCATGTATCTTGGCGCATATTGGTTTTTCACAAAACTATATTACTTGTGCGCTTACCATTAGATCAGAGGCGCCTACTGTAAACCCTTAGACGGGTTATTAGGGTTGAAGTCACAGTCTAGTCAAGATCCAACCAGTCTGATCAGACTATCTGACAGCCTAGATGGGTCGACCAGATGGCACCTCTGCGCAAGCAAGAGGTGGCTATAGGTCGACTGCGGACAGGCGTGTAGCGATGTCTGGTTGAGACAACCAGTGAACGCACATGAGTTAGGCCCGGGGTCATACCCGCTTGCCAGAACTCATGAGGTCGTTCTGCCCTTGGCGCATGCATGGTTGACCATTAGGTCGACTCAAGTCAGTTAGGACTTGGTGCATCCCAGGGCAGTGGATCTGACTAGATCTGATGAGTGGATCCCTATTAATGGACCGTTGTAAGGTAGTAGGGCACATAAGGAAAATAAAAGTGATGCCAATGGGTTTTCAAAAATTTTATTTTCTTGATTGGATCACATGATGATTGTATACATGATGCTTGTTTATTTCATCTTATGTGGGCTGCCTATCTTAATGTGTGCTGTGCTGGGGCCTGCGTGCCTAGATGTTAATTTGTAAATTATTTAATGTGATCTGCGAATCACATTTTTAATTAATTTATAAAGTGTAATTGACCTGCGTGTCAATCATGTCTAGATAGATTAAATTGTATTTTAATCAGACATGAGCACAGAGCACACTTGGCAGAGGCGCATGCAGCAGTGGCTTGACCAGGTGGGAGGTCCAGGGTTCGACTCTGGGACAGGCGCATTTACCTGGTGGGCACACCTGAGCTGCAGTGGGCGCTTGGGCCCTGGGTTGGGCCAGATGAGAAGAAAAAGCCCCATGAAGAAAGCAAGTGAAGACTTAAGTTAAAATTAAGGTCTTACCTAGGCTTAATGGGCTTTTACCACATAAGATCATCATGCTTTCATTTATTGTTTATAATTAGAATTGCATGATTTAATCTTCTGCTATCACCATAGGAATTGCATGATAGTTAAGAAGATAAAAAGACCGTTAAAATCCAACGCTAAAATATCAAGCTCGTAAGCCTTCTGACGCGAAACCTCACTGTTCTGACTATCGTTGGGGCCGTGTTGTACCCACTCAGTGGGCACGCCCATCTATCTTCAGACGGTGCGGGATTACACCTGCGTGTTACAGGGAAGGGATTTATCGCTTCTCGTTGCTCAGCATAGCACGTGGTGGTCCAGGGAGTAGGTCGGGTCAGCTTGACCATGTAGGCTACATATGTGGCGCATATGGTAGCTATATGGAGGCAGCCATCTGTGGGGTCAGAGATTGTGTTGTACCAACTCAGTTGGCATGGTCTGCTGGATTGCCGGAATCGCACGGGTTGGCGATTGGCAGGGATTGCCTACCAGAAATTAATGCTTGTACTCTCTGTGCATCTTATCTCGCCTGAGCGGGACGCGGAGACCAAGTGTGAAATCTGGATCCCATCTCACTAAAAGAGTGTTACTCTTTCGGGCTGTTTTGCTGGATTTTTCAGCCAGATAAAATAGTGAGAAAAGGAATCCTTCTTAAGTCCTGGATTGATTCTAAAACATTGATACTGACCTTGCTGTTCTTGCATTGTTGTAGATAACTGCAGCAACGAACTGAAAGGTCCCCTAATTAAAGGGGAGGGGCGAAACCCTAATATAAGGCGCATATAACAAATTTCGAGCGGAAGCAAGGGTTTCTTTTTCCATCTTTTGCATGCCATATGATCAACATATATAAATGCTTGTATAGATCGATAGAGATCATACCATAGCCATGAGGAAGATGGCGACTTGGAAGAGAAAGATGCAAGCACTTCTTCTCCAAAGGTGCCGCACACAAGAAGAGAGGTGGCTCCTTCTTGGTGATCTTTGTGCTAGCAAAGATCTTCAAGTGCCCTTGTCGTGTGTAGAAGATTGAGATCTCTCTTGCTTGGCCGAGTAACCTCCTTGGCGTGAAGACTCTATCTCTCTTCGAGAGAGGAGACGTCGAGAGGAGATGATAGGCGACGTGAGAAACGTTCCATTTGAACGTTAAGACATGGCTTCTAAAAATAGTAAGCCTTAATGTCTCAAGCGGTTATGCGTTCACTTCAAAATGAACCAAGCGCTTATCTCACTCCCTTTTGAACCATGCGCTCATACATGAGCCGGTTCAATTGAATTTTGGTCCAAGACCAAATTAAATCAGCCCAAGCGATTTGGTCTAGACCATAGTAAACCCTAAGGTTCCAGATCTAACCGTTCATCTCTGAATGCTCTTGATCTCACCGATCTAGCATCAAATCTCTCGATCGAAGCTTACCGATCTCAAGCCCTAATCAATCAAACATGATCAGACCAGATCTCACTTACAATCAGAGTCTAAATCCCTTTAAACTGAACCCAAACAATTCAGTCCACACGATCTGACTTAAGTAAGCCATATCATCAAATTGTGCGACCCTGAGGGTTTCCTTTAAATGTCGGTAACGATAACTTACGTTATCACGATCAGTGAGGGGTATCTAGCAACACATCACTGTCTCCCGATATAAAGGAAAGAGTCTTCCAAGACTACACCCAAACCACAGCACAAGTGTGAATCCACTTCACTAGGCATACATGTTTCCTTTGCCACTGGATGTTCTTATTGGACAAGCGTGTCAAGCTTGTAACTCCAATATGATAAGCATGATTAGATCAGATGAACATAGTCACCTGGGTATGGCCATACACTTTCTCAATCATCTCATCCAGGGGGGCCCCTTTAGAACATCACACTCCAATCAAGGAGACTAATGTCTGCTGTAATAAGTGTACTACTGAATAATGTCTCAAAGCTGTTCAGCTAGGCTGACATGCTAAATGTCCTTAGTCGATATATCTTGGTGGACATGAGACAGCCTTGATATGATTGAGACTAATATGTATTCTAATCTTATAGGATGCTTCGAGCATGGAATAAGATGTAGACTCATGGGTACATTGGATGTACTGGACAGACCCTACTAGGATATTCAATTGCTTGTCACAATGTGAATAATCCTTGATTGCAACAAGTGGCACATGTCCTCTGACTTGAGATCACTTGTGTTTCTAAATGATGATTGTCATTGTTTTGAGGTAGTTCAATATCATTTGAAACATAATGGTTATAGACTATCTTGGATAATGATCATGAGTCAGGTTAGGGCACTAGTGATAGATAGAGGATTGTCGTCTCCTTGTTGAAGGAGTGTGGTGTTCTATAGGGGCCCCCTATATGAGATGATTGAGAAAGTGTATGGCCATACCCAGATGACTATGTTCATCTGATTTAATCATGCTCATCGTATTGGAGTCACAAGCTTGACACGCTTGTCCAATAAGAACATCCAGTGGCAAAGGATACATGCATGCCTTGTGAAGTGGATTCACACTTGTGCTATGGTTTGGGTGTAGTCTTGGAAGACTCTTTCCTTTATATCGGGAGACAGTGATGTGTTGCTAGATACCCCTCACTGATCGTGATAATGTAAGTTATTGTTACCGACATTTAAAGGAAACCCTTAGGGTCGCACAATTTGATGATATGGCTTACTTAAGTCAGATCGTGTGGACTGGATTGTTTTGGGTTCAGTTTAAAGGGATTTAATCTCTGATTGTAAGTGAGATCTGGTCTGATCATGTTTGATTGATTAGGGCTTGAGATCGGTAAGCTTCGATCGAGAGAGATGATGCTAGATCGGTGAGATCAAGAGCATCATGAGATGAACGGTTAGATTGGAAACCTTAGGGTTTAGTTGATCTAGACCGATTGGCTTGGGCTGGCTTGGTTTGGCCTTTGGACCGAACACATTTACTTTGAACCGGTTCAGGAGCTTGAACGTATGGTTCATTGTTTTGGCGTTTTGATCGATTTAGAGATCATGAACGCATGGCTTAATGGATTTTCCTATTTTTGGAAAGTCATTTAGCGCATGTTCCCTTGAACGCCAAATGACTTGAACGCTCCATTCAACTCTCGTCTCCTTGCTCTTGCTTGACGAGACTTTGGCGTGGAGAAGGCGAGGTCTTGGTGGAGGTTCGGCAAGCCTAGACATCATCTCTCATTTCCTTACCATACGAGAGGGACCCTTGAAGGACCTTGCTAGCACAAGGATCTCCAAGGAGCAAGCACATCATCTTGTGTGCGTCAACTAGGGAGAAGATCCCTTTCGATCTTTCTCTTCCAAGTCGCCATCTTCCTCATGGCTTTGGTATGGATTTAAACTTCATCAAGTTGATCATATTATCTTGCTAAGATCCATGAAAAACCCTTGCTTCCGCTTGCAATTTTATGCGCCACCCTTAAGGGTTTTTCGCCCCCCCTCTTGAAAGGGGTTTCATCTGCTTGCGCTCCCCCTTGAAGGGGACTCTTCAATTGGTATCAGAGCATGCGGTTCAAGCATGTAATATGATTGCTTGGTATATTTTGTGATCCTTGGTTGCGCATTTACATGTATGCTTAGATCTTGTTGACATGCGAAACTTACATGTTATTTCTTCATGCGAAAGTAAGATGTTTACCTTATGTTGGCGCATGTTGTTTGTTCATCTTGTCGCATGTCTTGTGTTGGCGCTTAGTTCATGTTATTTTATCAAAAACCTAACATGCGCGCCTATGACTAGATCTAAGTGGCGCCTACTATAAACCCTTAGATGGGTTGATGGGGTTGAAGTCACCTCTAGGTTAGATCCAATAGTCTGATCAGACCATCTGACAGCCGAGATGGATCGACCAGATGGCACCTGTGCGCAAGCACGAGGTGGCTATAGGTCGATTGCATCTTAGGCGTGTAGCGAGGTCTGGTTGAGACAACCATTGAACACACATGAGTTAGGCCCGGGGTCACACCCGCTTGCCAGACCTCATGAGGGTTGTTCAGCCCTTGGCGCATGCATGGTTGACCATTAGGTCAACTCGAGTCAGTTAGGACTTGGTGCATGCAAGGGGCAGAGGATCTGACTAGATGAATGAGTGGATCCCTATCAATGGACCATTGTAAGGTTGTAGGGCACATAAGAAAATTAAAATTGATGCCAATGGGGTTTTCAAAATTTATTTTCTTTTAATTGGATCACATGTTGTTTGATGCCTATGCTTGTTTATTTATTCTTATGTGGGCTGCCCATGTTAAATGTGTGCTGTGCTGGGGCCTGCGTGCCTGGAATTAAACCTGTAAATTAATATTATTGTGATCTGCGAATCACTTTTTAATTAATTTATTGTATAATTGACCTGCGAGTCAAACTTGTCTAGATAGATCAAAATGTATTTTGATTAGACAAGAGCACAAAGGCACACATCCCAGAGGGGCATTCAGCTGGTGGCGCACCTGAGGTGCTCTTGGCACAAGGGCCCTGGGTTGGACCAGATGAGATGCTAAAGACCCAAGAAGAGCAAGTGAAGACTTAAGTATCTTAAGGTCTTACTTAGGCTATGGGCTTTTACCACATAAGATGCATGCTTTCTTTTATTGTTTAAATAAGTAGAACAGCATGATTTATTTATCTTCTGCTATAGCCATAGGATTTGCCTGATAGTAAGAAGATAAAAGACCGTTAAAATCCAAACGCTAAAATATCAAGCACGTAATGCCTTCTGACGCGAAACCTCACTGTTCTGACTATCGTTGGAGCCGTGTTGTACCCACTCAGTGGGCACGTCCATCTATCATCAGACGGTGCAGGATTTCACCTGCGTGTTACAGAGAAGGGATTTATCGCTTCTCGTTGCTCAGCATAGCACGTGGTGGTCCAGGGAGTAGGTCGGGTCAGCTTGACCATGTAGGCTACATATGTGGCGCATATGGCAGCGCATGGAGGCAGCCATCTGAGGGGTCAGAGATTGTGTTGTACCAACTCAGTTGGCACAGTCTGCTGGATTGCCCAGATGAAGGGGAATCGCACGGGTTGGCGATTGGCAGGGACTGCCTACCAGAAATTAGTGCTTGTCATCTCTGTGCATCTTATCTCGCCTGAGCGGGACGCGGAGACCAAGTATGAAATCTGGATCCCATCTCACTAAAAGAGTTCCACTCTTTCGGGCTGTTTTGCTGGATTTTTCAGCCAGATAAAATAGTGAGAAAAAGAATCTTTCTTAAGTCCTGGATTGATTCTATACATTGATACTGACCTTGCTGTTCTTGCATTGTTGTAGATTCCTGCAGCAACGAACACCATGAGCTTCAATGTGCGATCCCTACTGGAAAGGGAGAAGTTTGCTGGGCCAAACTTCTCAGACTGGTTCGGACACCTTAAGATTGTTCTTAAGGCAGAGAGGAAACTGTATGTCCTCGAGACGGCTGTGCCGCCTCAACCCGCTGCGAACGCCGCAAGGGCGGTTCGTGATGCTTATGAAAAGCACGTCAATGATAGCATTGATGTCGCTTGCCTGATGCTTGCGTCTATGACGCCACCGCTGCAGCGTCAGCATGAGGATATGTCGGCTATAGAGATTATAGCGAACCTCAAGATGTTGTATGCTGCACAAGCGAGGACTGAGCGCTATAATCTGACAAAGCTTTTCTTTCAGAGCAAACTGGCTGAAGGGAGCCCAGTGGGAGCTCACGTGCTCAAGATGATTGGGCACAAGGAGGCTCTGGAGAAACTGGGGCATACCATCAACCAGGAGCTTGCTGTAGACATTATTCTGCAGTCTCTCCCGCCCTCTTTCGATGCGTTCATTATTAATTTTAATATGAACAAGATCGATTGTACTCCGGCAGAGCTGCTGAATATGCTCTTGACAACTGAGGAGACTCTGAAGGGAAAGCCTTCAACCTCTGTCTTAATGGTTCCTTCTAGGAACAAGAAGAAGGGGAAGAAGGGCAAAGCCCCTGTCAAGAACTACAGTAAGGCTCTGAAACAAAAGGTTAAGCGGTCGAAGGACAACAGGTGTTTCCACTGTGGCCAGCTGGGTCACTGGAAAAAGGACTGTAAAGTGCTCCAAGGAGATAAGAGGGGAAGCATCGCTTCTGGCTCAGGTATATATGTGACTGAGGTCATGTTATATTCTTCTTCTATTTCATGGGTGTTGGACACTGCATGTGGAGTTCACATTTGTTCAAATGTGCAGGAACTCAAGAGAAGAAGGCAGGTGGGACAGCATGAGGTAGACCTACGCGTTGGAAACGGGGCACGGGTTGCTGCTGTTGCTGTAGGAGACTATTTCATTTCTTTACCATCTGGCATTGTATTGGAATTCAACAATTGTTATTTTGTACCGAGTATCACCAAAAATATTATCTCTATTCCTGCTCTTGTCAGGAAAGGATTTGCCTTTGAATGCAATATTTCAAAGTGTGTTTTATCTTATGATAATATTGTTTATGGAACTGGTTCAATTAACAATGGGTTATTCATGTTGGACATGGAAAATTCTATACAAAACATTGATAATAAGAAAGCCAAGTATGCTGATGACAGCACCTTGTTATGGCATAGTCGTTTAGGCCATATTAACAAGAAGCGCATTAAGCGGTTGCATGATCATGGACTGCTGGGATCATTCTCCTATGAGGAGATTGATACATGCAAAGCTTGTTTGATGGGTAAAATGACGAAGTCACCTTTTCCTAACAAAGGTCAAAGGGCTTCAGGTTTACTTAACCTTATACACAGTGATGTGTGTGGGCCGTTTAGTAAACATGCCAGAGGTGGCTATCAGTACTTCATTACATTTACTGATGATTTCAGTAGATATGGTTATGTCTATCTAATGAGACATAAGAGTGAATCCTTTGACAAGTTCAAAGAGTTCAAGAATGAAGTACAGAATCAGCTAGGCCGAAATATCAAGGCACTTCGTTCTGATCGAGGTGGAGAATACTTGAGTCATGCGTTTACTGACTATCTAAAAGAGTGTGGGATTATCTCACAGCTCACTCCGCCAGGAACACCGCAATGGAATGGTGTGTCCGAGAGGAGAAATAGAACGTTACTTGATATGGTTCGTTCTATGATGAGTCAGGCTACTCTACCTTACTCCTTTTGGGGATTTGCACTGGAAACAGCTGCAAAGGTACTAAACCGAGTGCCATCCAAGGCCGTTTCAAAGACGCCATATGAATTATGGTATGGGAAACAGCCGAGCTTGACATTTATCAGGATCTGGGGTTGCGAGGCTTATGTCAAAAAGCTCGCCTCTGGGAAACTGGAGAACAGATCTGAGAAATGCGTCTTTGTCGGTTACCCTAAGGAAACTAAGGGTTATTATTTCTACGATCCCAAAGAGAACAAAGTATTTGTTGCTCGGATGGCCATATTTCTTGAGAAGGAGTTTCTTCTGCAAGAAGCCAGTGGGAGAGAAATAAAGCTGGATGAGAATCCAGAGGAAGGACAAAGTAGTCAAGCACAGTTGGATGAGCCTAAGCCGGTGGATCAGGTTATTGAACAACCTGAGGCTCAGATATCACGGGAACCGCGAAGATCGGGAAGGATCCGTCGACAGCCTGAGCGCTATGACGGAGTCTACATCATTGATAATGATGAACCCCTTACTTATGCGGATGCGGTCAGTGGACCGGAGTCAGCTAGATGGCTTGAAGCTATGCGAGCCGAGATGGACTCCATGTCAGATAACCAAGTCTGGGATTTGGTTGATCCGCCTCCGGGAGTAATCCCTATAGGCTGTAAATGGATCTTCAAGAAGAAGATTGACATGGATGGTAACGTGGTTACCTATAAAGGCAGGCTAGTTGCGAAAGGTTTCAAACAAATCTACGGGATAGATTATGATGAAACTTTCTCTCCTGTAGCCATGTTCAAGTCTATTCGGATTCTTTTCGCGATAGCAGCATATTACTGAAAGTACCCCTTAAGATTAAGGGGGGTCCCCTTCTAGGGGGAGCAAAAACCCTAGTCATGTGGCGCATAAAACTTTGCAGCGGAATAAAGGGTTTGAAAGAATCTATTGCATGATATATGATCAACTTAAGTAAACTTGAATTCATACCATAGCCATTTGCGTTGGATGAAGACTTGGAAGGAAAGGCGCAAGCGAGCCTTCTCCTAAGGTGACGCACACAATTGGTGTCGCCTACTTTCCTTGGTGCTCCTTGTGCTAGCAAGGTTCCAAGAAGCCTTTGTCGAATGGAAAGGGAAAAGAAAAAGATCGTCTTGCTTGAGTTTCCTTTTTTTCGTCCTCCTCTTCTCTAGCCGAGAGGTTGTCACGTCTAAGCCAAGCGTTGGCGACGAACAAAGAGAGAGGGAAGCGTGAAGTGTGGCAATCGTGAGTCATGGCCACGATTAGTAGAAGTGCTATCTAAAAATAGCATCCACTTCTCAACATGCGCTCTTGGGTTTACCCAATCGCTAATGCCACATCACTTGAACCATGCGCTCAACCAATGAGCGGGTTCACTTCGGTTTGGTCCAAGACCAATTAAACCAAGCAATATGGTCTAGATCTTAAATAAACCCTAAGGCTTCAGATCTAACCGTCAATCTCTTCGATGCCCCTGATCTGACCGATCTGGCATCTAATCTCTCGATCGAAGCTTACCGATCTAAAGCCCTAATCAATCAAACATGATCAGACTAGATCTCACTCACAATCAGAGATTAAATCCCTTTAAACTGAACCTAAACAATTCAGTCCACACGAACTGACTTAAGTAAGCCATATCATCAAATTGTGCGACCCTGAGGGTTTCCTTTAAATGTCGGTAACGATAATTCTCATTATCACGATCAGTGAGGGGTATCTAGCAACACATCACTGTCTCCCGATATAGAGGAAAGAGTCTTCCAAGACTACACCCAAAACATAGCACAAGTGTGAATCAATTCACAAGGCATGCATATTTCCTTTGCCACTGGATGTTCTTATTGGACAAGCCTGTCAAGCTCGTAACTCCAATATGATGAGCATGATTAGATCAGATGAACACTGTCACCTGGGTATGGCCATACTCTTTTCTCAATCATCTCATCCAGGGGGCCCCTTTAGAACATCACACTCCTTAAACAAGGAGACGGCAATCCTATGTCTATCATTAGTGCCCTAACCTGACTCAAGCTCATCATCCAAGATAGTCTATAATCATTATGTTTCAAATGATATTGAACTACCTCAAAACAATGACAATTATCATTTAGAAACACAAGTGATCTCAAGTCAGAGGAAATGTGCCACTTGTCTTAATCAAGGAATATTCACATTGTGACAAACAATTGAACATCCTAGTAGGGTCTGTCCAGTACATCCCATGTACCCATGAGTCTACATCTTATTCCATGCTCGAAGCATCCTATAAGATTAGAACACATATTAGTCTTAACCATATCAAGGCTGTCTCATGTTCACCAAGATATATCGACTAAGGACATAATAGCATGTCAGCCCAGCTGAATAGCTTTGAGACATTATTCAGAAGAACATATATTGCAGCAGACAATGTAGCTAACTGAATAACAACCATGCCTTTAAACATAACAGTTTATTACATGATACTGATACATTCCCATAGGCCTCAAACATTAGCCTTAAGGGCATACCCCAACAATTACGATTATGAGATCTGGCAGATGGATGTGAAAACTGAAGGAACCCCTAATCTAAAGGGGGGGTGAAACCCTAAACATGCACATCTAGCCATGTAAAGCGGAAAGAGGGTTTCAAAAGATCGGATATGAAAGCTATATGATCAATTTAACAACTATGAGAAATCATACCGAAGCCATGTTGAGGATGGCGACTTGGAAGCGAGAGATCAAGATAGATCTCCTCCACAAATTCACACACAAGATGAGGGATGGCTACCCTTTAGGATCTTCCTTGTGCTAGCAAGAGATCCCCAAAGTTCCTTGTCGTGTTGATGATGAGATGTGCTTGGCCGAGAGCTCCCTTGTCCTCCAATCCTCTCTTCGTCCAACGAAGATGACAAGTCCATTAAGCTCAAAATGCGTTTAGTTCTTTTCATTCAAGACATGGCGTTACCCTTCCAAAAATGGAAGGTATTCAAGCCATGCGCTCACATGAAGACTAAACCGCCCAAAAACCTTTAAGCCTTGAACCATACGTTCACCCATGTGAACCGGTTCAAGTCAATTAGGTTCCACCCAATTCGGTTCATTAAACCAGCCCAAGCCAAGGTCTAGATCTCCTTGAACCAAATGGTTCAAGATCTAACCGTTCATCTCTTGATGCTCTCGATCTCTATGATCTAGCATCCATACTCTCGATCGAAGCTTACCGATCTCAAGCCCTAATCAATCAAACATGATCAGACCAGATCTCACTTACAATCAGAGTCTAAACCCGTTTAAACTGAGTCTAAACAGTCCAGTCCACACGATCTGACTTAAGTAAGCCATATCATCAAATTGTGCGACCCTGAGGGTTTCCTCTAAATGTCGGTAACGATAACTTACGTTATCACGATCAGTGAGGGGTATCTAGCAACACATCACTGTCTCCCGATATAAAGGAAATAGTCTTCCAAGACTACACCCAAACCATAGCATAAGTGTGAATCAACTCACTTGGCATACATGTATCCTTTGCCACTGGACGTTCTTATTGGACAAGCATGTCAAGCCTGTAACTCCAATACGATGAGCATGATCAGATCAGATGAACATAGTCATCTGGGTATGGCCATACACTTCCTCAATCATCTCATATAGGGGGGCCCTTTAGAACATCACACTCCTTAAACAAGGAGACGGCAATCCTATGTCTATCACTAGTGTCCTAACCTGATTCAAGCTCACCATCCAAGATAGTCTATAATCATTATGTTTCAAATGATATTGAACTACCTCAAGACAATGACAATCATCATTTAGAAACACAAGTGATCTCAAGTCAAAGGACATGTGCCACTTAGTGCTTACAAGGATCATTCACATTTTGACAAGCAATGGAATATCCTAGTAGGGTCTGTCCAGTACATCCAATGTACCCATGAGTCTACATCTTATTCCATGCTCGAAGCATCCTATAAGATTAGCACTCATATTAGTCTCAATCATATCAAGGCTGTCTCATGTTCACCAAGATATCTCGACTAAGGACTTATACCTGTCAGCCTAGCTGAACAGCTTTGAGACATTATTCAGCAGTACACTTATTACAGCAGACAAGGTAGCAGCCTGAATAATAACCATGCCTTTTATAAACTTAAGAGTTTATTACATGATACTTATACAATCCCAAAGGCCTCAAACATTAGCCTTAAGGGCATACCCCAACAATCTCCCACTTGCACTTAATCTAATGGTTGAGAAATCTCAAACCCATATTATTACAGTGCCTCTCATGCTTCTGCTGCGTCAGAGGCTTGGTAAGCGGGTCTGCCAGATTGTCATCTGTATGAACCTTGCATATTTTGATCTCGCCTCGATCAATGATCTCCCGGATCAAGTGAAACCGTCTCTGTATGTGCTTGGACTTCTGGTGCGACCGCGGTTCCTTTGCTTGTGCAATTGCTCCAGTGTTATCACAGAAGATAACCAAAGGATCTGCACTCGAAGGAACGACACCAAGTTCTCTCACGAACTTACGAATCCACACTGCCTCCTTGGATGCTTCTGAGGCTGCAACATACTCGGCTTCTGTTGTGGAATCAGCAACAGTAGACTGTTTGAAGCTTTTCCACACCACTGCTCCACCATTCAAGCTAAAAACATAGCCTGATTGCGATCGGAAATCATCCTGGTCTGACTGGAACGAAGCGTCAGTATATCCCTCTATACTGAGTTCTTCCTGACCACCATATATCAAGAACATATCTTTGGTCCTCCGCAGATATTTTAAAATGTTCTTGACCGCAATCCAGTGCGCCAAACCTGGATTACTTTGGAATCGACTGGTCACGCTTAACCCGTAAGCGACGTCTGGGCGAGTACACAACATCGCATACATTATGGACCCAATAGCCGAAGCATAAGGCGTATTGTCCATTTCATCTTTCTCAGTCTGTGTTTGTGGACACTGACTCTTCGAAAGATTCAGACCATGTCTGACTGGAAGATATCCACGTTTAGAATTCTCTAAATGGAATCTCTCCAGGACCTTATCGATGTAGGTACTCTGGCACAGCCCGAGAAGCCTCTTAGATCTATCCCGGTAGATCTTCACACCTAATACATAGGCTGCTTCTCCTAGATCTTTCATCTGGAAACATTTTCCTAACCATGCCTTAACAGCATGCAGTTCAGGAATATCGTTTCCAATGATCAAGATATCATTGACGTAGAGGATTAGGAATGTAATCACGCTCCCACTAAACCTCTTATATACACACGGGTCATCTTCGTTCTTGATGAAACCAAACTCAGAGATTGATTCATCAAAACGAATGTTCCAGCTTCTTGATGCTTGTTTAAGTCCATAAATGGACTTCTTTAACTTGCATATTTTATGACGATCTGCTGGATTAGTGAAACCTTCCGGTTGTGTCATATACACATCCTCATCCAGATTTCCATTAAGGAAAGCTGTTTTCACATCCATCTGCCAGATCTCATAATCGTAATATGCTGCTATCGCGAAAAGAATCCGAATAGACTTAAACATGGCTACAGGTGAGAAAGTCTCATCATAATCTATCCCGTAGATTTGTTTGAAACCTTTCGCAACTAGCCTGCCTTTATAGGTAAGCACGTTACCATCCATGTCAATCTTCTTCTTGAAGATCCATTTACAGCCTATAGGGATTACTCCCGAAGGCGGATCAACCAAATCCCAGACTTGGTTATCTGACATGGAGTCCATTTCGGCTCGCATAGCTTCAAGCCATCTAGCTGACTCCGGTCCACTGACCGCATCCGCATAAGTTAGGGGTTCATCATTATCAATGATGTAGACTCCGTCATAGCGCTCAGGCTGGCGACGGATCCTACCCGATCTTCGCGGTTCCCGTGTTATTTGAGCCTCAGGTTGTTCAATAACCTGATCTTCTGGCTCAGGCTCATCCAACTGTGCTTGACTACTTTGTCCTTCTTCTGGATTTTCATCCAGCTTTATTTCTCTCCCACTGGCCTCTTGCAGAAGAAACTCCTTCTCAAGAAATATGGCCGTCCGAGCAACAAATACCTTGTTCTCTTTGGGATCGTAGAAATAATAACCCTTAGTTTCCTTAGGGTAACCGACAAAGATGCATTTGTCAGATCTGCTCTCTAGTTTCCCAGAGGCGAGCTTTTTGACATAAGCCTCGCAACCCCAGATCCTGATAAATGTCAAGCTAGGCTGTTTCCCATACCATAATTCATATGGCGTCTTTGAAACTGCCTTGGATGGCACTCGGTTTAGTACCTTTGCAGCTGTTTCCAGTGCAAAACCCCAAAAGGAATATGGAAGAGTAGCCTGACTCATCATAGAACGAACCATATCAAGTAGCGTTCTATTTCTCCTCTCGGACACACCATTCCATTGCGGTGTTCCTGGCGGAGTGAGCTGTGAGATAATCCCACACTCCTTTAGATAGTCAGTAAATGCATGACTCAGGTATTCTCCACCTCGATCAGAACGAAGTGCCTTGATATTTCGGCCTAGCTGATTTTGTACTTCATTCTTGAACTCTTTGAACTTGTCAAAAGATTCACTTTTATGTCTCATCAGATAGACATACCCATACCTACTGAAATCATCAGTAAAGGTAATGAAGTACTGATAGCCACCTCTGGCATGTTTACTAAATGGCCCACACACATCACTGTGTATAAGGTCAAGTAAACCTGAAGTCCTTTGACCTTTGTGAGGAAAAGGAGACTTCGTCATTTTACCCATTAAACAAGCTTTGCATGTATCAATCTCCTCATAGGAGAATGATCCCAGCAGTCCATGATCATGCAACCGCTTAATGCGCTTCTCGTTTATATGGCCTAAACGACTATGCCATAGCAAGGTGCTGTCATCAGCATACTTGGCTTTCTTATTATCAATGTTTTGTATAGAATATTCCATGTCCAACATGTATAACCCATTGTTAATTGAACCAGTTGCATACACAATATTATCACGAGATAAAACACACTTTGAAATCTTGCATTCAAAGGCAAATCCTTTCCTGACAAGAGCAGGAATAGAGATAATATTCTTGGTAATACTTGGTACAAAATAACAATTGTTTAATTCTAATACAATTCCAGATGGTAAAGAAATGAAATAGTCCCCTACAGCAACAGCAGCAACCCGTGCCCCGTTTCCAACGCGTAGGTCTACCTCATGCTGTCCCACCTGCCTTCTTCTCTTGAGTTCCTGCACATTTGAACAAATGTGAACTCCACATGCAGTGTCCAACACCCATGATATAGTAGAAGAAGATAACATGACCTCAGTCACATATATACCTGAGCCAGAAGCGATGCTTCCCCTCTTATCTCCTTGGAGCGCTTTACAGTCCTTTTTCCAGTGACCCAGCTGGCCACAGTGGAAACACCTGTTGTCCTTCGACCGCTTCACCTTCTGTTTCAGAGCCTTGCTGTAATTCTTGACAGGGGCCTTGCCCTTCTTCCCCTTCTTCTTGTTCCTTGAAGGAACCATTAAGACAGAGGTTGAAGGCTTGCCCTTCAGAGTTTCCTCAGTTGTCAAGAGCATATTCAGCAGCTCTGCCGGCGTACAATCGATTTTGTTCATATTAAAATTAATGATGAACGCATCGAAAGAAGGCGGAAGAGACTGTAGAATAATGTCCACAGCAAGCTCCTGGTTGACGGTATGCCCCAGTTTTTCTAGAGCCTCCTTGTGCCCAATCATCTTGAGCACGTGAGCTCCCACTGGGCTCCCCTCAGCCAGTTTGCTCTGAAAGAAGAGCTTCGTCAGATTATAGCGCTCAGTCCTCGCCTGTGCAGCATACAGCATCTTGAGGTTCGCTATAATCTCTATAGCCGACATATCCTCATGCTGACGCTGCAGCGGTGGCGTCATAGACGCTAGCATCAGGCAAGCGACATCAATGCTATCATTGACGTGCTTTTCGTAGGCATCCCGAACCGCCCTTGCGGCGTTCGGAGCGGGCTGCGGCGGTATCGCCGTCTCGAGGACATACAGTTTCCTCTCTGCCTTAAGAACGATCTTAAGGTGTCCAAACCAGTCAGAGAAGTTCGGCCCAGCAAACTTCTCCCTTTCCAGTAGGGATCGCACATTGAAGCTCATGATGTTCGTTGCTGCAGGAATCTACAACAAGCAAGAACAGCAAGGTCAGTATCAATGTTTTAGAATCAATCCAGGACTTAAGAAAGATTCTTTTCTCACTATTTTGTCTGACTGAAAAATCCAGTAAACAGTCCGAAAGAGTAACACTCTTTTAGTGAGATGGGATCCAGATTTCATACTTGGTCTCCGCGTCCCGCTCAGGCGAGATAAGATGCACAGAGATGACAAGCACTAATTTCTGGTAGGCTGTCCCAGCCAATCGCCAACCCGTGCGATTCCCCTTCATCTTGGCAATCCAGCAGACTGTGCCAACTGAGTTGGTACAACACAGTCTCTGATCCCAGAGATGGCTGCCTCCATGTGCTACCATATGCGCCTCATATGTAGCCTACATGGTCAAGCTGACCCGACCTACTCCCTGGACCACCACGTGCAATGCTGAGCAACGAGAGGGGATAAATCCCAACTCTGTAACACGCAGGTGAAATCCAGCACCGTCTGAAGATAGATGGACGTGCCCACTGAGTGGGTTCAACACGGCTCCAACGATAGTCAGAACGGTGAGGTTTCGCGTCAGAAGGCTTACGAGCTTGATATATTAGCGTTTGGATTTTATCGGTCTTTTATCTTCTTGACTATCATGCAAGTCCTATGGTGATAGCAGAAGATAAACTTAAACATGCAATTCTAATTATTTAAACAATAAATAGAAAGCATGATCTTATGTGGTTAAAAGCCCATGAACCCTAGTAAGACCTTAATTTTACTTAAGTCTTCACTTGAGCTCCTTGGCATATCATCTGGTCCAACCTAGGGCCCTAGCGCCAAGAGCACCTCAGGTGGGCCACCAGGTGAATGCTCCTTTGGGATGTGTGCCTTTGTGCTCTTGTCTAATCAAAATACATTTGATCTATCTAGACAAGGTTGACTCGCAGGTCAACAATACAATTCATAAATTAAAACAATGTGATTCGCAGATCACAATAAAATTAACTTATAATTTACCAGGCTCGCAGGCCCCAGCATAGCACACAAAAGGGCAACCCACATAAGAATAAATAGACAAGCATCATGGCATCAAGCAACATGTGATCCGATCATGAAATTAAAATTATGAAAACCCCATGGCATCAATTTTAATTTCCTTATGTGCCCTACAACCTTACAATGGTCCATTGATAGGGATCCACTCACCATCTGGTCAGATCCTTTGCCCTTGCATGCACCGAGTCCTAACTGACCCGCGTTGACCTAATGGTCAACTATACATGCGCCAAGGGCTGAACAACCCTCATGAGTTCTGGCAAGCGGGTGTGACCCCGGGCCTAACTCAAGAGTGTTCACTTGTTGTCTCAACCAGACCTCGCTACACACCTAAGATGCAATCGACCTATGGCCACCATATGCTTGCGCACAGGTGCCATCTGGTCGATCCATTTAGGCTGTCAGATGGTCTGATCAGACTCATGGATCTACCCCAGAGGTGACTTCAACCCCATCAACCCATCTAAGGGATTATAGGAAGGGCTTAGATCTAAGTATGCGCGCAAGTTCATTGAGTTTTATAAGAAAAACTATAACATGCTTTAAGCGCAACTATGAAGGCTACAAACATGCGCCAACAAACAAAACAACATGCATCACTTCACTTGAGAACATAAGATATATCATGTTGTTAACCCTTAGATCTAAGGGGGGTCCCCTTCAAGGGGGAGCGCAAGCTTTATACAACCATGATACAAGCGCCAATAATCTATTAACCATGCATCATGTAAATAAAGCATCAAGTAAGCGCAAACTAGTGTGGATCACATGCACTTCTAAACAATCATATAGATCATATCGAAAAATCGGCTCTGATACCAATTGAAGGAACCCCTAATCTAAAGGGGGGGTGAAACCCTAAACATGCACATCTAGCCATGTAAAGCGGAAAGAGGGTTTCAAAAGATCGGATATGAAAGCTATATGATCAATTTAACAACTATGAGAAATCATACCGAAGCCATGTTGAGGATGGCGACTTGGAAGCGAGAGATCAAGATAGATCTCCTCCACAAATTCACACACAAGATGAGGGATGGCTACCCTTTAGGATCTTCCTTGTGCTAGCAAGAGATCCCCAAAGTTCCTTGTCGTGTTGATGATGAGATGTGCTTGGCCGAGAGCTCCCTTGTCCTCCAATCCTCTCTTCGTCCAACGAAGATGACAAGTCCATTAAGCTCAAAATGCGTTTAGTTCTTTTCATTCAAGACATGGCGTTACCCTTCCAAAAATGGAAGGTATTCAAGCCATGCGCTCACATGAAGACTAAACCGCCCAAAAACCTTTAAGCCTTGAACCATACGTTCACCCATGTGAACCGGTTCAAGTCAATTAGGTTCCACCCAATTCGGTTCATTAAACCAGCCCAAGCCAAGGTCTAGATCTCCTTGAACCAAATGGTTCAAGATCTAACCGTTCATCTCTTGATGCTCTCGATCTCTATGATCTAGCATCCATACTCTCGATCGAAGCTTACCGATCTCAAGCCCTAATCAATCAAACATGATCAGACCAGATCTCACTTACAATCAGAGTCTAAACCCGTTTAAACTGAGTCTAAACAGTCCAGTCCACACGATCTGACTTAAGTAAGCCATATCATCAAATTGTGCGACCCTGAGGGTTTCCTCTAAATGTCGGTAACGATAACTTACGTTATCACGATCAGTGAGGGGTATCTAGCAACACATCACTGTCTCCCGATATAAAGGAAATAGTCTTCCAAGACTACACCCAAACCATAGCATAAGTGTGAATCAACTCACTTGGCATACATGTATCCTTTGCCACTGGACGTTCTTATTGGACAAGCATGTCAAGCCTGTAACTCCAATACGATGAGCATGATCAGATCAGATGAACATAGTCATCTGGGTATGGCCATACACTTCCTCAATCATCTCATATAGGGGGGCCCTTTAGAACATCACACTCCTTAAACAAGGAGACGGCAATCCTATGTCTATCACTAGTGTCCTAACCTGATTCAAGCTCACCATCCAAGATAGTCTATAATCATTATGTTTCAAATGATATTGAACTACCTCAAGACAATGACAATCATCATTTAGAAACACAAGTGATCTCAAGTCAAAGGACATGTGCCACTTAGTGCTTACAAGGATCATTCACATTTTGACAAGCAATGGAATATCCTAGTAGGGTCTGTCCAGTACATCCAATGTACCCATGAGTCTACATCTTATTCCATGCTCGAAGCATCCTATAAGATTAGCACTCATATTAGTCTCAATCATATCAAGGCTGTCTCATGTTCACCAAGATATCTCGACTAAGGACTTATACCTGTCAGCCTAGCTGAACAGCTTTGAGACATTATTCAGCAGTACACTTATTACAGCAGACAAGGTAGCAGCCTGAATAATAACCATGCCTTTTATAAACTTAAGAGTTTATTACATGATACTTATACAATCCCAAAGGCCTCAAACATTAGCCTTAAGGGCATACCCCAACAAAAACAGCTTTCCTTAATGGAAATCTGGATGAGGATGTGTATATGACACAACCTGAAGGTTTCACTAATCCATCAGATCGTCATAAAATATGCAAACTAAAGAAGTCCATTTATGGACTGAAACAAGCATCTAGAAGCTGGAATATTCGTTTTGATGAATCAATCTCTGAGTTTGGTTTCATCAAGAACGAAGATGACCCGTGTGTATATAAGAGGTTTAGTGGGAGTGTGATTACATTCCTAGTCCTCTACGTCGATGACATCTTGATCATTGGAAATGATATTCCAGAAATGCATGCGGTTAAGGCATGGCTAAGGAAATGTTTCCAGATGAAAGATTTAGGAGAAGCAGCCTATGTATTAGGTATGAAGATCTACAGGGATAGATCTAAGAGGCTTCTCGGGCTGTGCCAGAGTACTTACATCGATAAAGTCCTGGAGAGATTCCATTTAGAGAATTCTAAAAGAGGATATCTTCCAGTCAGACATGGTCTGAATCTTTCGAAGAGTCAGTGTCCACAAACACAGACTGAGAAAGATGAAATGGACAATACGCCTTATGCTTCGGCTATTGGATCCATTATGTATGCGATGTTGTGTACTCGCCCAGACGTCGCTTACGGGTTAAGCGTGACCAGTCGGTTCCAAAGTAATCCAGGTATGGCGCACTGGATTGCAGTCAAGAACATTATAAAATATCTGCGGAGGACCAAAGATATGTTCTTGATATATGGTGGTCAGGAAGAACTCAGTATAGAAGGATATACTGACGCTTCGTTCCAGTCGGACCAGGATGATTTCCGATCGCAATCAGGCTATGTTTTTAGCTTGAATGGTGGAGCGATGGTGTGGAAAAGTTTCAAACAGTCAATTGTTGCTGATTCCACAACAGAAGCCGAGTATGTTGCAGCCTCGGAAGCATCCAAGGAGGCAGTGTGGATTCGTAAGTTCGTGAGAGAACTTGGTGTTGTTCCTTCGAGTGTCGATCCTTTGGTTATCTTCTGTGATAACACTGGAGCCATCGCACAAGCAAAGGAACCACGGTCGCACCAGAAGTCCAAGCACATACAGAGACGGTTTCACTTGATCCGGGAGATCATTGATCGTGGCGAGATCAAAATATGGAAGGTTCATACAGACGACAATCTGGCTGACCCGCTTACCAAGCCTCTGGCACAGCAGAAGCATGAGAAGCACTGTAATAACATGGGTTTGAGATTTCTCAACCATTAGATTAAGTGCAAGTGGGAGATTGTTGGGGTATGCCCTTAAGGCTAATGTTTGAGGCCTTGGGATTGTATCAGTATCATGTAATAAACTCTTGTGTTTATAAAGGCATGGTTATTATTCAGGTTGTTACCTTGTCTGCTGTAATAAGTGTACTACTGAATAATGTCTCAAAGCTGTTCAGCTAGGCTGACATGCTAAATGTCCTTAGTCGATATATCTTGGTGAACATGAGACAGCCTTGATATGATTGAGACTAATATGTATTCTAATCTTATAGGATGCTTCGAGCATGGAATAAGATGTAGACTCATGGGTACATTGGATGTACTGGACAGACCCTACTAGGATATTCAATTGCTTGTCACAATGTGAATAATCCTTGATTGCAACAAGTGGCACATGTCCTCTGACTTGAGATCACTTGTATTTCTAAATGATGATTGTCATTGTTTTGAGGTAGTTCAATATCATTTGAAACATAATGGTTATAGACTATCTTGGATAATGATCATGAGTCAGGTTAGGGCACTAGTGATAGATAGAGGATTGCCGTCTCCTTGTTGAAGGAGTGTGGTGTTCTATAGGGGCCCCCTATATGAGATGATTGAGAAAGTGTATGGCCATACCCAGATGACTATGTTCATCTGATTTAATCATGCTCATCATATTGGAGTCACAAGCTTGACACGCTTGTCCAATAAGAACATCCAGTGGCAAAGGATACATGCATGCCTTGTGAAGTGGATTCACACTTGTGCTATGGTTTGGGTGTAGTCTTGGAAGACTCTTTCCTTTATATCGGGAGACAGTGATGTGTTGCTAGATACCCCTCACTGATCGTGATAATGTAAGTTATTGTTACCGACATTTAAAGGAAACCCTTAGGGTCGCACAATTTGATGATATGGCTTACTTAAGTCAGATCGTGTGGACTGGATTGTTTTGGGTTCAGTTTAAAGGGATTTAATCTCTGATTGTAAGTGAGATCTGGTCTGATCATGTTTGATTGATTAGGGCTTGAGATCGGTAAGCTTCGATCGAGAGAGATGATGCTAGATCGGTGAGATCAAGAGCATCATGAGATGAACGGTTAGATTGGAAACCTTAGGGTTTAGTTGATCTAGACCGATTGGCTTGGGCTGGCTTGGTTTGGCCTTTGGACCGAACACATTTACTTTGAACCGGTTCAGGAGCTTGAACGTATGGTTCATTGTTTTGGCGTTTTGATCGATTTAGAGATCATGAACGCATGGCTTAATGGATTTTCCTATTTTTGGAAAGTCATTTAGCGCATGTTCCCTTGAACGCCAAATGACTTGAACGCTCCATTCAACTCTCGTCTCCTTGCTCTTGCTTGACGAGACTTTGGCGTGGAGAAGGCGAGGTCTTGGTGGAGGTTCGGCAAGCCTAGACATCATCTCTCATTTCCTTACCATACGAGAGGGACCCTTGAAGGACCTTGCTAGCACAAGGATCTCCAAGGAGCAAGCACATCATCTTGTGTGCGTCAACTAGGGAGAAGATCCCTTTCGATCTTTCTCTTCCAAGTCGCCATCTTCCTCATGGCTTTGGTATGGATCTAAACTTCATCAAGTTGATCATATTATCTTGCTAAGATCCATGAAAAACCCTTGCTTCCGCTTGCAATTTTATGCGCCACCCTTAAGGGTTTTTCGCCCCCCCTCTTGAAAGGGGTTTCATCTGCTTGCGCTCCCCCTTGAAGGGGACTCTTCACTTTCTCAGTCTGTGTTTGTGGACACTGACTCTTTGAAAGATTCAGACCATGTCTGACTGGAAGATATCCTCTTTTAGAATTCTCTAAATGGAATCTCTCCAGGACTTTATCGATGTAAGTACTCTGGCACAGCCCGAGAAGCCTCTTAGATCTATCCTTGTAGATCTTCACACCTAATACATAGGCTGCTTCTCCTAGATCTTTCATCTGGAAACATTTTCTTAACCATGCTTTAACAGCATGCAGTTCAGGAATATCGTTTCCAATGATTAAGATATCATCGACGTAGAGGACTAGGAAAGTAATCACGCTCCCACTAAACCTCTTATATACACACGGGTCATCTTCATTCTTGATGAAACCAAATTCACATATTGATTCATCAAAACGAATATTCCAGCTTCTTGATGCTTGTTTAAGTCCATAAATGGACTTCTTTAACTTGCATATTTTATGACGATCTGATGGATTGGTGAAACCTTCAGGTTGTGTCATATACACATCCTCATCCAGTTTTCCATTAAGGAAAGCAGTCTTCACATCCATTTGCCAGATCTCATAATCGTAATATGCTGCTATCGCAAGAACAATCCGAATAGACTTGAACATGGCTACAGGAGAGAAAGTTTCATCATAATCTATCCCGTAGATTTGTTTGAAACCTTTCGCAACTAGCCTGCCTTTATAGGTAACCACGTTACCATCCATGTCAATCTTCTTCTTGAAGATCCATTTACAGCCAATAGGGATTACTCCCGGAGGCGGATCAACCAAATCCCAGACTTGGTTATCTGACATGGAGTCCATTTCGGCTCGCATAGCTTCAAGCCATCTAGCTGATTCCGGTCCACTGACCGCATCCGCATAAGTGAGGGGTTCATCATGATCAATGATGTAGACTCCGTCATAGCGCTCAGGCTGTCGACGGATCCTTCCCGATCTTCGCGGTTCCCGTGATATCTGAGCCTCAGGTTGTTCAATAACCTGTTCTACTGGCTCAGGCTCATCCAACTGTGCTTGACTACTTTCTCCTTCCTGTGGATTCTCATCCAACTTTATTTCTCTCCCACTGGCTTCTTGCAGAAGAAACTCCTTCTCAAGAAAAATGGCCGTCCGAGCAACAAATACCTTGTTCTCTTTGGGATCGTAGAAATAATAACCCTTAGTTTCCTTAGGGTAACCGACAAAGATGCATTTATCAGATCTGCTCTCCAGTTTCCCAGAGGCGAGCTTTTTGACATAAGACTCGCAGCCCCAGATCTTGATAAATGTCAAGCTCGGCTGTTTCCCATACCATAACTCATATGGAGTCTTTGAAACTGCCTTGGATGGCACTCGGTTTAGTACTTTTGCAGCTGTTTCCAGTGCAAATCCCCAAAAGGAGTAAGGTAGAGTAGCCTGACTCATCATCGAACGAACCATATCCAGTAAGGTTCTATTTCTCCTCTCGGACACACCATTCCATTGCGGTGTTCCTGGCGGAGTGAGCTGTGAGATAATCCCACACTCCTTCAGATAGTCAGTAAACTCTCGACTTAGGTATTCTCCACCTCGATCAGAACGAAGTGCCTTGATATTTCGGCCTAGCTGATTCTGTACTTCATTCTTGAACTCTTTGAACTTGTCAAAAGATTCACTCTTATGTCTCATTAGATAGACATACCCATATCTACTGAAATCATCAGTAAAGGTAATGAAGTATGAATAGCCACCTCTGGCATGTTTACTAAATGGCCCACACACATCACTGTGTATAAGGTCAAGTAAACCTGAAGCCCTTTGACCTTTGTGAGGAAAAGGAGCCTTCGTCATTTTACCCATTAAACAAGCTTTGCATGTATCAATCTCCTCACAGGAGAATGATCCCAGCAGTCCATGGTCATGCAACCGCTTAATGCGCTTCTTGTTAATATGGCCTAAACGACTATGCCATAACAAGGTGCTGTCATCAGCATACTTGGCTTTCTTATTATCAATCTTTTGTATAGAACATTCCATGTCCAACATGAATAACCCATTGTTAATTGACCCAGTAGCATAAACAATATTATCATAAGAAATAACACACTTTGAAATATTGCATTCAAAGGAAAATCCTTTCCTGACAAGAGCAGGAATAGAGATAATATTTTTCGTAATGCTTGGTACAAAGTAACAATTATCTAGTTCCAATACAAGTCCAGATGGTAATGAGATGTAATAAACTCCTACAGCAACAGCAGCAACCCGTGCCCCGTTTCCAACTCGTAGGTCCACCTCATGCTGTCCCACCTGTCTTCTTCTCTTGAGTTCCTGTACAATTGAACAAATGTGAACTCCACATGCAGTGTCCAACACCCATGAAATAGAAGAAGAAGATATCATGACTTCAGTCACAAAAATACCTGAGCCAGAAGCGATGCTTCCCTTCTTGTCTCCTTGGAGCGCTTTACAGTCCTTTTTCCAGTGACCCAGCTGGCCACAATGGAAACATCTGTATTCCTTCGACCACTTAACCTTTTGTTTCAGAGCCTTATTGTAGTTCTTGACAGGGGCTTTGCCCTTCTTCCCCTTCTTCTTGTTCCTGGAAGGGAACATCAAGACAGAGGTTGAAGGCTTTCCCTTTAGAGTTTCCTCTGTAGTCAAGAGCATATTCAGCAACTCTGCCGGAGTGCAGTCGATCTTGTTCATATTAAAATTAATAATGAACGGATCGAAAGAGGCCGGGAGGGACTGCAGAATAATGTCTACAGCAAGCTCCTGATTGATGGTATGCCCCAGTTTCTCTAGAGCCTCTTTGTGCCCTATCATCTTGAGCACATGAGCTCCCACTGGACTCCCTTCAGTCAGTTTGCTCTGAAAGAAAAGCTTGGTCAAATTATAGCGTTCAGTCCTAGCCTGTGCAGCATATAGCATCTTGAGGTTTGCTATAATTTCTATAGCAGACATATCCTCATGCTGACGCTACAGCTGTGGCGTCATAGACACTAGCATCAGGCAAGCGACATCAATGCTATCATTGACATGCTTTTCATAGGCATCCCGAACCGCCCTTGCGGCGTTCGGAGCGGGTTGAGGCGGTATAGCCGTCTCGAGGACATACAGTTTCCTCTCAGCCTTAAGAACAATCTTAAGGTGTCCGTACCAGTCTGAGAAGTTTGGCCCAGCAAACTTCTCCCTTTCTAGTAGGGATCGCACATTGAAGCTCATGGTGTTCGTTGCTGCAGGAATCTACAACAATGCAAGAACAGCAAGGTCAGTATCAATGTTTAGAATCAATCCAGGACTTAAGAAAGATTCTTTTCTCACTATTTTATCTGACTGAAAAATCCATAAAAACAGTCCGAAAGAGTAACACTCTTTTAGTGAGATGGGATCCAGATATCATACTTGGTCTCCGCGTCCCGCTCAGGCGAGATAAGATGCACAGAGAGTACAAGCACTAATTTCTGGTAGGCAGTCCCTGCCAATCGCCAACCCGTGCGATTCCCCTTCATCTGGGCAATCCAGCCGACTGTGCCAACTGAGTTGGTATAACACAGTCTCTGATCCCACAGATGGCTGCCTCCATATAGCTAACATATGCTCAGTATGTAGCCTACATGGTCAAGCTGACCTGACCTACTCCCTGGACCACCACGTGCTATGCTGAGCAACGAGAAGCGATAAATCCCTTCTCTGTAACACACAGGTGAAATCACACACCGTCTGAAGATAGATGGGCGTGCCCACTGAGTGGGTACAACACGGCCCCAACGATAGTCAGAACAGTGAGGTTTCGCGTCAGAAGGCTTACGCGCTTGATATTTAGCGTTGGATTTTAACGGTCTTTTATCTTCTTAACTATCATGGAAACCCTATGGTGATAGCAGAAGATTAAATCATGCAATTCTAATTATATAAACAATAAATAGAAAGCATGCTGATCTTATGTGGTAAAAGCCCATTAACCCTAAGTAAGACCTTAATTTAACTTAAGTCTTCACTTGAGCTCTCCATGGGTCTTTTGCATCTCATCTGGCCCAACCCAGGGCCCAAGCACCCACTGCAGCTCAGGTGCGCCCACCAGGTAAATGCGCCTGTCATAGGGTCGAACCCTAGACCTCCCACCTGGTCAAGCTTCTAGCTGCATGCGCCTCTGCCAAGTGTGCTCTGTGCTCTTGTCTGATTAAAAGTACATTTTAATCTATCTAGACAAGATTGACACGCAGGTCAATTACACAATAAATTAATTAAAATGTGATGCGCAGATCACAAATATAATTGTTGGAGTATGCCCTTAAGGCTAATGTTTGAGGCCTTTGGGATTGTAAAAGTATTATGTAATAAACTCTTATGTTTATGAAAGGCATGGTTATTATTCAGGTTGTTACCTTGTCTGCTGCAATGAGTGTGCTTCTGAATAATGTCTCAAAGCTGTTCAGCTAGGCTGACAGGCTGTATGTCCTTAGTCGAGATATCTTGGTGAACATGAGACAGCCTTGATATGATGGAGACTAATATGAGTGCTAATCTTATAGGATGCTTCGAGCATGGAATAAGATGTAGACTCATGGGTACATTGGATGTACTGGACAGACCCTACTGGGATATTCCATTGCTTGTCACAATGTGAATGATCCTTGTAAGCAGCAAGTGGCACATGTCCTCTGACTTGAGATCACTTGTGTTTCTAAATGATGATTGTCATTGTCTTGAGGTAGTTCAATATCATTTGAAACATAATGATTATAGACTATCTTGGATGGTGAGCTTGAGTCAGGTTAGGGCACTTGTGATAGATAAAGGATTGCCGTATCCTTGTTTAAGGAGTGTGATGTTCTAAAGGGCCCCCTTTATATGAGATGATTGAGGAAGTGTATGGCCATACCCAGATGACTATGTTCATCTGATCTAATCATGCTCATCGTGTTGGAGTTACAAGCTTGACATGCTTGTCCAATAAGAACATCCAGTGGCAAAGGATAAATGTATGCCTTGTGAATAGAGTCACACTTGTGCCTTGGTTTGGGAGTAGTCTTGGAAGACTCTTTCCTTTATATCGGGAGACAGTGATGTGTTGCTAGATACCCCTCACTGATCGTGATAACGTAAGTTATCGTTACCGACATTTAGAGGAAACCCTCAGGGTCGCACAATATGATGATATGGCTTACTTGAGTCAGATCGTGTGGACTGAATTCTTTGGGTTCAGTTTAAGGGGATTTAATCTCTGATTGTAAGTGAGATCTAGCCTGATCATGTTTGATTGATTAGGGCTTGAGATCGGTAAGCTTGGATCGAGAGAGATGATGCTAGATCGAAGAGATCAGGGGCATCAGGTGATGAACGGTTAGATCATGAGCCTTGGGGTTCAATATGGTCTAGACCACATGGCTTGAGCCATTTCGGTTTGGTTCATGAACCAAAGTCGATTGAAACGGTTTAGCTTGAACCGGTTCACAATTGTGAACGCATGGTTCAATGCTCAAATGCGTTTGAGGTTGGCTTGAGCGCATGGCATGATGAGCTTCCATTTATGGAAAGTCATCATGGCCGGTTTCACAAAAACGCCTAAACGCATAAGCGTTTGTGCTCTTCTCTTGAACGCCTTGGACAATTTCGTTGAGGTGTGGTTGACGACGAGAAGGAGAGGAGAGGCAAGTGAAGCTCTCGGCAACAAGGAGATTCATCATCCCCTTCCATTCGACAAGAAGGCTTGAGGGTCTTGCTAGCACAAGAGATCTCAAGGAAGTGAGCATCTTCATCTTGTGTGTGGGCTTGTGGAGGAGACCTAGTTTGATCTCTTCTTCCAAACCGACTTCCAAATCCATGGCGTTGGTATGATTCCTTTTCATAACGTAAGTTGATCTTATAGATTCATATGCGATCTTGAAACCCTTTTTCCGCAAAGCTTGTTAGAATTGCAAGTTTAGGGTTTCTCCCCTATAATTAGGGGTTCCTACAATTGGTATCAGAGCTAGGCTCTTGATATGATCTATATGATTGCTTATTTGTGATCCATACATTCAAGTTGCGCTTACTTTTACTTGAAGCATGCTTTGTTTTCATGAGGTTGCGCATGTATCTTGTTTTCATGAGGTTGCGCATGTATCTTGCTTTCATGAAGTTGCGCATGATATCATGCTTTAAGTTGCGCTTGTATCATGGCTTTGATAAAGTATGCGCTCCCCCTTGAAGGGGACCCCCTAAAGTATGCGCTCCTCCTTGAAGAGGACCCCCTTAGATCTAAGGGTTATATGCAAGCATGTTGTTTGTTTGTATCATTGCGCATGTTCTAAATGTTTTCTAAAACCTTACATCTTGCGCGCATAATTAGATCTAAGGTGCCACTACATTAAACCCTTAGATGGGTTGATGGGGTTGAAGTCACCACTAGGTTAGATCCAAGTCTGATCAGACCATCTGACAGCTCAGATGGGTTGACCCAATGGCACCTATGCGCAAGCACAAGGTGGCTATAGGTTGACTGCATCTAGGGCGTGTAGCGAGGTCTGGTTGAGACAACTACTGAACACACTTGAGTTAGGCCCGGGGTCACACCCGCTTGCCAAAAACTCATGGGGTGGTTCAGCCCTTGGGGCATGCATGGTTGACCATTAGGTCAACTCGGGTCAGTTAGGACTCGGTGCATGCAAGGGCAAAGGATCTAACTAGATGGATGAGTGGATCCCTATCAATGGACCATTGTAAGGTTGTAGGGCTCGTAAGGAAATTAAAATTGATGCCATGGGGTTTTTCAAAATTTAATTTCTTGAGTGGATCACAAGATGATTTGATGCCATGATGCTTGTCTATTTAGTCTTATGTGGGTTGCCCTATTGTGTGCTGTGCTGGGGCCTGCGTGCCTGGGTTTAAATTGTAAATTAATTTGTGATCTGCGAATCACATTGTTTTAATTTATGAAATGTTGTTGACCTGTGTGTCAACCTTGTCTAGATAGATCAAATGTACTTTGATTAGACAAGAGTACAAATGCACACATCATAAAGGGGCATTCAGCTGGTGGCGCACCTGAGGTGCTCTTGGCGCTAGGGCCCTAGGTTGGACCAGATGAGATGCCAAAGAGCTCAAGTGAAGACTTAAGTAAAATTAAGGTCTTACTAGGGTTCATGGGCTTTTACCACATAAGATCATGCTTTCTACTTATTGCAAATAATTAGAGTTGCATGTTTATGTTTATCTTCTGCTATAGCCATAGGATATGCCTGATAGTAAGAAGATAAAAGACCGCTAAAATCCAACGCTAACATATCAAGCTCGTAAGCCTTCTGACGCGAAACCTCACCTTTCTGACTATCGTTGGAGCCGTGTTGAACCCACTCAGTGGGCACGTCCATCTATCTTCAGACGGTGCCGGATTTCACCTGCGTGTTACAGAGTTGGGATTTATCCCCTCTCGTTGCTCAGCATAGCACGTGGTGGTCCAGGGAGTAGGTCGGGTCAGCTTGACCATGTAGACTACATATGTGGCGCATATGGTAGCACATGGAGGCAGCCATCTCTGGGATCAGAGACTGTGTTGTACCAACTCAGTTGGCACAGTCTGCTGGATTGCCAAGATGAAGGGGAATCACACGGGTTGGCGATTGGCTGGGACAGCCTACCAGAAATTAGTGCTTGTCATCTCTGTGCATCTTATCTCGCCTGAGCGGGACGCGGAGACCAAGTATGAAATCTGGATCCCATCTCACTAAAAGAGTGTTACTCTTTCGGACTGTTTACTGGATTTTTCAGTCAGACAAAATAGTGAGAAAAAGAATCTTTCTTAAGTCCTAGATTGATTCTGAACATTGATACTGACCTTGCTGTTCTTGCTTGTTGTAGATTCCTGCAGCAACGAACACCATGAGCTTCAATGTGCGATCCCTACTGGAAAGGGAGAAGTTTGCTGGGCCGAACTTCTCTGACTGGTTCGGACACCTTAAGATTGTTCTTAAGGCAGAGAGGAAACTGTATGTCCTCGAGACGGCGATACCGCCGCAGCCCGCTCCGAACGCCGCAAGGGCGGTTCGGGATGCCTACGAAAAGCACGTCAATGATAGCATTGATGTCGCTTGCCTGATGCTAGCGTCTATGACGCCACCGCTGCAGCGTCAGCATGAGGACATGTCGGCTATAGAAATTATAGCGAACCTCAAGATGCTGTATGCTGCACAGGTGAGGACTGAACGCTATAATCTGACGAAGCTCTTCTTTCAGAGCAAACTGGCTGAGGGGAGCCCAGTGGGAGCTCACGTGCTCAAGATGATTGGGCACAAGGAGGCTCTGGAGAAACTGGGGCATACCATCAACCAGGAGCTTGCTGTGGACATTATTCTGCAGTCTCTTCCGCCTTCTTTCGATCCGTTCATCATTAACTTTAATATGAACAAGATCGATTGTACGCCGGCAGAGCTGCTGAATATGCTCTTGACAACTGAGGAAACTCTGAAGGGTAAGCCTTCAACCTCTGTCTTGATGGTTCCTTTTAGGAACAAGAAGAAGGGGAAGAAGGGCAAGGCCCCTGTCAAGAATTACAGCAAGGCCCTGAAACAGAAGGTGAAGCGGTCGAAGGACAACAGGTGTTTCCACTGTGGCCAGCTGGGTCACTGGAAAAAGGACTGTAAAGCGCTCCAAGGAGATAAGAGGGGAAGCATCGCTTCTGGCTCAGGTATATATGTGACTGAGGTCATGTTTTCATCTTCTTCTATATCATGGGTGTTGGACACTGCATGTGGAGTTCACATTTGTTCAAATGTACAGGAACTCAAGAGAAGAAGGCAGGTGGGACAGCATGAGGTAGACCTACGCGTTGGAAACGGGGCACGGGTTGCTGCTGTTGCTGTAGGAGACTATTTCATTTCTTTACCATCTGGCATTGTATTAGAATTAAACAATTGTTATTTTGTACCAAGTATCACAAAGAATATTATCTCTATTCCTGCTCTTGTCAGGAAAGGATTTGCCTTTGAATGCAAGATTTCAAAGTGTGTTTTATCTCGTGATAATATTGTGTATGCAACTGGTTCAATTAACAATGGGTTATACATGTTGGACATGGACAATTCTATACAAAATATTGATAATAAGAAAGCCAAGTATGCTGATGACAGCACCTTGTTATGGCATAGTCGTTTAGGCCATATAAACGAGAAGCGCATTAAGCGGTTGCATGATCATGGACTGCTGGGATCATTCTCCTATGAGGAGATTGATACATGCAAAGCTTGTTTGATGGGTAAAATGACGAAGTCTCCTTTTCCTCACAAAGGTCAAAGGGCTTCAGGTTTACTGGACCTAATACACAGTGATGTGTGTGGGCCTTTTGGTAAACATGCCAGAGGTGGCTATCAGTACTTCATTACCTTTACTGATGATTTCAGTAGGTATGGATATGTCTATTTAATGAGACATAAAAGTGAATCTTTTGACAAGTTCAAAGAGTTCAAAAATGAAGTACAAAATCAGCTAGGCCGAAATATCAAGGCACTTCGTTCAGATCGAGGTGGTGAATACCTGAGTCATGCGTTTACTGACTATCTGAAAGAGTGTGGGATTATCTCACAGCTCACTCCGCCAGGAACACCGCAATGGAATGGTGTGTCCGAGAGGAGAAATAGAACGTTACTTGATATGGTTCGTTCTATGATGAGTCAGGCTACTCTTCCATACTCCTTTTGGGGTTTTGCACTGGAAACAGCTGCAAAGGTACTAAACCGAGTGCCATCCAAGGCAGTTTTAAAGACGCCATATGAGTTATGGTATGGGAAACAGCCTAGCTTGACATTTATCAGGATCTGGGGTTGCGAGGCTTATGTCAAAAAGCTCGCCTCTGGGAAACTAGAGAGCAGATCTGACAAATGCATCTTTGTCGGTTACCCTAAGGAAACTAAGGGTTATTATTTCTACGATCCCAAGGAGAACAAGGTATTTGTTGCTCGGACGGCCGTATTTCTTGAGAAGGAATTTATTCTGCAAGAGGCCAGTGGGAGAGAAATAAAGCTGGATGAGAATCCAGAGGAAGGACAAAGTAGTCAAGCAGAGTTGGATGTGCCTGAGCCGGTAGAGCAGGTTATTGGACAACCTGAGGCTCAGATATCACGGGAACCGCGAAGATCGGGTAGGATCCGTCGACAGCCTGAGCGCTATGACGGAGTCTACATCATTGATAATGATGAACCCCTAACTTATGCGGATGCGGTCAGTGGACCGGAGTCAGCTAGATGGCTTGATGCTATGCGAGCCGAGATGGACTCCATGTCAGATAACCAAGTCTGGGATTTGGTTGATCCGCCTCCGGGAGTAATCCCTATAGGCTGTAAATGGATCTTCAAGAAGAAGATTGACATGGATGGTAACGTGGTTACCTATAAAGGCAGGCTAGTTGCGAAAGGTTTCAAACAAATCTACGGGATAGATTATGATGAAACTTTCTCACCTGTAGCCATGTTTAAGTCTATTCGGATTCTTTTCGCGATAGCTGCATATTACGATTATGAGATCTGGCAGATGGATGTGAAAACAGCTTTCCTTAATGGAAATCTGGATGAGGATGTGTATATGACACAACCGGAAGGTTTCACTAATCCATCAGATCGTCATAAAATATGCAAGTTAAAGAAGTCCATTTATGGACTGAAACAAGCATCAAGAAGCTGGAATATTCGTTTTGATGAATCAATCTCTGAGTTTGGTTTCATCAAGAACGAGGATGACCCGTGTGTATATAAGAGGTTTAGTGGGAGCGTGATTACATTCCTAATCCTCTACGTCGATGATATCTTGATCATTGGAAACGATATTCCTGAACTGCATGCTGTTAAGGCATGGTTAGGAAAATGTTTTCAGATGAAAGATCTAGGAGAAGCAGCCTATGTACTAGGTGTGAAGATCTACCGGGATAGATCTAAGAGGCTTCTCGGGCTGTGCCAGAGTACTTACATCGATAAAGTCCTGGAGAGATTCCATTTAGAGAATTCTAAACGTGGATATCTTCCAGTCAGACATGGTCTGAATCTTTCGAAGAGTCAGTGTCCACAAACACAGACTGAGAAAGATGAAATGGACAATATGCCTTATGCTTCGGCTATTGGGTCCATTATGTATGCGATGTTGTGTACTCGCCCAGACGTCGCTTACGGGTTAAGCGTGACCAGTCGATTCCAAAGTAATCCAGGTTTGGCGCACTGGATTGCAGTCAAGAACATTTTAAAATATCTGCGGAGGACCAAAGATATGTTCTTGATATATGGTGGTCAGGAAGAACTCAGTATAGAGGGATATACTGACGCTTCGTTCCAGTCGGACCAGGATGATTTCCGATCGCAATCAGGCTATGTTTTTAGCTTGAATGGTGGAGCAGTGGTGTGGAAAAGTTTCAAACAGTCAACTGTTGCTGATTCCACAACAGAAGCCGAGTATGTTGCAGCCTCGGAAGCATCCAAGGAGGCAGTGTGGATTCGTAAGTTCGTGAGAGAACTTGGTGTCGTTCCTTCGAGTGCAGATCCTTTGGTTATCTTTTGTGATAACACTGGAGCTATAGCACAAGCAAAGGAACCGCGGTCGCACCAGAAGTCCAAGCACATACAGAGACGGTTTCACTTGATCCGGGAGATCATTGATCGTGGCGAGATCAAGATTTGCAAGGTTCATACAGATGACAATCTGGCAGACCCGCTTACCAAGCCTCTGGCGCAGCAGAAGCATGAGAAGCACTGTAATAATATGGGTTTGAGATTTCTCAACCATTAGATTAAGTGCAAGTGGGAGATTGTTGGAGTATGCCCTTAAGGCTAATGTTTGAGGCCTTTGGGATTGTAAAAGTATTATGTAATAAACTCTTATGTTTATGAAAGGCATGGTTATTATTCAGGTTGTTACCTTGTCTGCTGCAATGAGTGTGCTTCTGAATAATGTCTCAAAGCTGTTCAGCTAGGCTGACAGGCTGTATGTCCTTAGTCGAGATATCTTGGTGAACATGAGACAGCCTTGATATGATGGAGACTAATATGAGTGCTAATCTTATAGGATGCTTCGAGCATGGAATAAGATGTAGACTCATGGGTACATTGGATGTACTGGACAGACCCTACTGGGATATTCCATTGCTTGTCACAATGTGAATGATCCTTGTAAGCAGCAAGTGGCACATGTCCTCTGACTTGAGATCACTTGTGTTTCTAAATGATGATTGTCATTGTCTTGAGGTAGTTCAATATCATTTGAAACATAATGATTATAGACTATCTTGGTGTTGGGGTATGCCCTTAAGGCTAATGTTTGAGGCCTTTGGGATTGTATAAGTATCATGTAATAAACTCTTAAGTTTATAAAAGGCATGGTTATTATTCAGGCTGCTACCTTGTCTGCTGTAATAAGTGTACTGCTGAATAATGTCTCAAAGCTGTTCAGCTAGGCTGACAGGTATAAGTCCTTAGTCGAGATATCTTGGTGAACATGAGACAGCCTTGATATGATTGAGACTAATATGAGTGCTAATCTTATAGGATGCTTCGAGCATAGAATAAGATGTAGACTCATGGGTACATTGGATGTACTGGACAGACCCTACTAGGATATTCCATTGCTTGTCAAAATGTGAATGATCCTTGTAAGCACTAAGTGGCACATGTCCTTTGACTTGAGATCACTTGTGTTTCTAAATGATGATTGTCATTGTCTTGAGGTAGTTCAATATCATTTGAAACATAATGATTATAGACTATCTTGGATGGTGAGCTTGAATCAGGTTAGGACACTAGTGATAGACATAGGATTGCCGTCTCCTTGTTTAAGGAGTGTGATGTTCTAAAGGGCCCCCCTATATGAGATGATTGAGGAAGTGTATGGCCATACCCAGATGACTATGTTCATCTGATCTGATCATGCTCATCGTATTGGAGTTACAGGCTTGACATGCTTGTCCAATAAGAACGTCCAGTGGCAAAGGATACATGTATGCCAAGTGAGTTGATTCACACTTATGCTATGGTTTGGGTGTAGTCTTGGAAGACTATTTCCTTTATATCGGGAGACAGTGATGTGTTGCTAGATACCCCTCACTGATCGTGATAACGTAAGTTATCGTTACCGACATTTAGAGGAAACCCTCAGGGTCGCACAATTTGATGATATGGCTTACTTAAGTCAGATCGTGTGGACTGGACTGTTTAGACTCAGTTTAAACGGGTTTAGACTCTGATTGTAAGTGAGATCTGGTCTGATCATGTTTGATTGATTAGGGCTTGAGATCGGTAAGCTTCGATCGAGAGTATGGATGCTAGATCATAGAGATCGAGAGCATCAAGAGATGAACGGTTAGATCTTGAACCATTTGGTTCAAGGAGATCTAGACCTTGGCTTGGGCTGGTTTAATGAACCGAATTGGGTGGAACCTAATTGACTTGAACCGGTTCACATGGGTGAACGTATGGTTCAAGGCTTAAAGGTTTTTGGGCGGTTTAGTCTTCATGTGAGCGCATGGCTTGAATACCTTCCATTTTTGGAAGGGTAACGCCATGTCTTGAATGAAAAGAACTAAACGCATTTTGAGCTTAATTCACTTGTCATCTTCGTTGGACGAAGAGAGGATTGAAGGACAAGGGAGCTCTCGGCCAAGCACATCTCATCATCAACACGACAAGGAACTTTGGGGATCTCTTGCTAGCACAAGGAAGATCCTAAAGGGTAGCCATCCCTCATCTTGTGTGTGAATTTGTGGAGGAGATCTATCTTGATCTCTCGCTTCCAAGTCGCCATCCTCAACATGGCTTCGGTATGATTTCTCATAGTTGTTAAGTTGATCATATAGCTTTCATATCCGATCTTTTGAAACCCTCTTTCCGCTTTACATGGCTAGATGTGCATGTTTAGGGTTTCACCCCCCCTTTAGATTAGGGGTTCCTTCAATTGGTATCAGAGCCGATTTTTCGATATGATCTATATGATTGTTTAGAAGTGCATGTGATCCACACTAGTTTGCGCTTACTTGATGCTTTATTTACATGATGCATGGTTAATTGTTATTGGCGCTTGTATCATGGTTGTATAAAGCTTGCGCTCCCCCTTGAAGGGGACCCCCTAAAGTTTGCGCTCCCCCTTGAAGGGGACCCCCCTTAGATCTAAGGGTTAACAACATGATATATCTTATGTTCTCAAGTGAAGTGATGCATGTTGTTTTGTTTGTTGGCGCATGTTTGTAGCCTTCATAGTTGCGCTTAAAGCATGTTATAGTTTTTCTTATAAAACTCAATGAACTTGCGCGCATACTTAGATCTAAGCCCTTCCTATAATCCCTTAGATGGGTTGATGGGGTTGAAGTCACCTCTGGGGTAGATCCATGAGTCTGATCAGACCATCTGACAGCCTAAATGGATCGACCAGATGGCACCTGTGCGCAAGCATATGGTGGCCATAGGTCGATTGCATCTTAGGTGTGTAGCGAGGTCTGGTTGAGACAACAAGTGAACACTCTTGAGTTAGGCCCGGGGTCACACCCGCTTGCCAGAACTCATGAGGGTTGTTCAGCCCTTGGCGCATGTATAGTTGACCATTAGGTCAACGCGGGTCAGTTAGGACTCGGTGCATGCAAGGGCAAAGGATCTGACCAGATGGTGAGTGGATCCCTATCAATGGACCATTGTAAGGTTGTAGGGCACATAAGGAAATTAAAATTGATGCCATGGGGTTTTCATAATTTTAATTTCATGATCGGATCACATGTTGCTTGATGCCATGATGCTTGTCTATTTATTCTTATGTGGGTTGCCCTTTTGTGTGCTATGCTGGGGCCTGCGAGCCTGGTAAATTATAAGTTAATTTTATTGTGATCTGCGAATCACATTGTTTTAATTTATGAATTGTATTGTTGACCTGCGAGTCAACCTTGTCTAGATAGATCAAATGTATTTTGATTAGACAAGAGCACAAAGGCACACATCCCAAAGGAGCATTCACCTGGTGGCCCACCTGAGGTGCTCTTGGCGCTAGGGCCCTAGGTTGGACCAGATGATATGCCAAGGAGCTCAAGTGAAGACTTAAGTAAAATTAAGGTCTTACTAGGGTTCATGGGCTTTTAACCACATAAGATCATGCTTTCTATTTATTGTTTAAATAATTAGAATTGCATGTTTAAGTTTATCTTCTGCTATCACCATAGGACTTGCATGATAGTCAAGAAGATAAAAGACCGATAAAATCCAAACGCTAATATATCAAGCTCGTAAGCCTTCTGACGCGAAACCTCACCGTTCTGACTATCGTTGGAGCCGTGTTGAACCCACTCAGTGGGCACGTCCATCTATCTTCAGACGGTGCTGGATTTCACCTGCGTGTTACAGAGTTGGGATTTATCCCCTCTCGTTGCTCAGCATTGCACGTGGTGGTCCAGGGAGTAGGTCGGGTCAGCTTGACCATGTAGGCTACATATGAGGCGCATATGGTAGCACATGGAGGCAGCCATCTCTGGGATCAGAGACTGTGTTGTACCAACTCAGTTGGCACAGTCTGCTGGATTGCCAAGATGAAGGGGAATCGCACGGGTTGGCGATTGGCTGGGACAGCCTACCAGAAATTAGTGCTTGTCATCTCTGTGCATCTTATCTCGCCTGAGCGGGACGCGGAGACCAAGTATGAAATCTGGATCCCATCTCACTAAAAGAGTGTTACTCTTTCGGACTGTTTACTGGATTTTTCAGTCAGACAAAATAGTGAGAAAAGAATCTTTCTTAAGTCCTGGATTGATTCTAAAACATTGATACTGACCTTGCTGTTCTTGCTTGTTGTAGATTCCTGCAGCAACGAACATCATGAGCTTCAATGTGCGATCCCTACTGGAAAGGGAGAAGTTTGCTGGGCCGAACTTCTCTGACTGGTTTGGACACCTTAAGATCGTTCTTAAGGCAGAGAGGAAACTGTATGTCCTCGAGACGGCGATACCGCCGCAGCCCGCTCCGAACGCCGCAAGGGCGGTTCGGGATGCCTACGAAAAGCACGTCAATGATAGCATTGATGTCGCTTGCCTGATGCTAGCGTCTATGACGCCACCGCTGCAGCGTCAGCATGAGGATATGTCGGCTATAGAGATTATAGCGAACCTCAAGATGCTGTATGCTGCACAGGCGAGGACTGAGCGCTATAATCTGACGAAGCTCTTCTTTCAGAGCAAACTGGCTGAGGGGAGCCCAGTGGGAGCTCACGTGCTCAAGATGATTGGGCACAAGGAGGCTCTAGAAAAACTGGGGCATACCGTCAACCAGGAGCTTGCTGTGGACATTATTCTACAGTCTCTTCCGCCTTCTTTCGATGCGTTCATCATTAATTTTAATATGAACAAAATCGATTGTACGCCGGCAGAGCTGCTGAATATGCTCTTGACAACTGAGGAAACTCTGAAGGGCAAGCCTTCAACCTCTGTCTTAATGGTTCCTTCAAGGAACAAGAAGAAGGGGAAGAAGGGCAAGGCCCCTGTCAAGAATTACAGCAAGGCTCTGAAACAGAAGGTGAAGCGGTCGAAGGACAACAGGTGTTTCCACTGTGGCCAGCTGGGTCACTGGAAAAAGGACTGTAAAGCGCTCCAAGGAGATAAGAGGGGAAGCATCGCTTCTGGCTCAGGTATATATGTGACTGAGGTCATGTTATCTTCTTCTACTATATCATGGGTGTTGGACACTGCATGTGGAGTTCACATTTGTTCAAATGTGCAGGAACTCAAGAGAAGAAGGCAGGTGGGACAGCATGAGGTAGACCTACGCGTTGGAAACGGGGCACGGGTTGCTGCTGTTGCTGTAGGGGACTATTTCATTTCTTTACCATCTGGAATTGTATTAGAATTAAACAATTGTTATTTTGTACCAAGTATTACCAAGAATATTATCTCTATTCCTGCTCTTGTCAGGAAAGGATTTGCCTTTGAATGCAAGATTTCAAAGTGTGTTTTATCTCGTGATAATATTGTGTATGCAACTGGTTCAATTAACAATGGGTTATACATGTTGGACATGGAATATTCTATACAAAACATTGATAATAAGAAAGCCAAGTATGCTGATGACAGCACCTTGCTATGGCATAGTCGTTTAGGCCATATAAACGAGAAGCGCATTAAGCGGTTGCATGATCATGGACTGCTGGGATCATTCTCCTATGAGGAGATTGATACATGCAAAGCTTGTTTAATGGGTAAAATGACGAAGTCTCCTTTTCCTCACAAAGGTCAAAGGACTTCAGGTTTACTTGACCTTATACACAGTGATGTGTGTGGGCCATTTAGTAAACATGCCAGAGGTGGCTATCAGTACTTCATTACCTTTACTGATGATTTCAGTAGGTATGGGTATGTCTATCTGATGAGACATAAAAGTGAATCTTTTGACAAGTTCAAAGAGTTCAAGAATGAAGTACAAAATCAGCTAGGCCGAAATATCAAGGCACTTCGTTCTGATCGAGGTGGAGAATACCTGAGTCATGCATTTACTGACTATCTAAAGGAGTGTGGGATTATCTCACAGCTCACTCCGCCAGGAACACCGCAATGGAATGGTGTGTCCGAGAGGAGAAATAGAACGCTACTTGATATGGTTCGTTCTATGATGAGTCAGGCTACTCTTCCATATTCCTTTTGGGGTTTTGCACTGGAAACAGCTGCAAAGGTACTAAACCGAGTGCCATCCAAGGCAGTTTCAAAGACGCCATATGAATTATGGTATGGGAAACAGCCTAGCTTGACATTTATCAGGATCTGGGGTTGCGAGGCTTATGTCAAAAAGCTCGCCTCTGGGAAACTAGAGAGCAGATCTGACAAATGCATCTTTGTCGGTTACCCTAAGGAAACTAAGGGTTATTATTTCTACGATCCCAAAGAGAACAAGGTATTTGTTGCTCGGACGGCCATATTTCTTGAGAAGGAGTTTCTTCTGCAAGAGGCCAGTGGGAGAGAAATAAAGCTGGATGAAAATCCAGAAGAAGGACAAAGTAGTCAAGCACAGTTGGATGAGCCTGAGCCAGAAGATCAGGTTATTGAACAACCTGAGGCTCAAATAACACGGGAACCGCGAAGATCGGGTAGGATCCGTCGCCAGCCTGAGCGCTATGACGGAGTCTACATCATTGATAATGATGAACCCCTAACTTATGCGGATGCGGTCAGTGGACCGGAGTCAGCTAGATGGCTTGAAGCTATGCGAGCCGAAATGGACTCCATGTCAGATAACCAAGTCTGGGATTTGGTTGATCCGCCTTCGGGAGTAATCCCTATAGGCTGTAAATGGATCTTCAAGAAGAAGATTGACATGGATGGTAACGTGGTTACCTATAAAGGCAGGCTAGTTGCGAAAGGTTTCAAACAAATCTACGGGATAGATTATGATGAGACTTTCTCACCTGTAGCCATGTTTAAGTCTATTCGGATTCTTTTCGCGATAGCAGCATATTACGATTATGAGATCTGGCAGATGGATGTGAAAACAGCTTTCCTTAATGGAAATCTGGATGAGGATGTGTATATGACACAACCGGAAGGTTTCACTAATCCAGCAGATCGTCATAAAATATGCAAGTTAAAGAAGTCCATTTATGGACTTAAACAAGCATCAAGAAGCTGGAACATTCGTTTTGATGAATCAATCTCTCAGTTTGGTTTCATCAAGAACGAGGATGACCCGTGTGTATATAAGAGGTTTAGTGGGAGCGTAATTACATTCCTAATCCTCTACGTCGATGATATCTTAATCATTGGAAACGATATTCCTGAACTGCATGCTGTTAAGGCATGGTTAGGAAAATGTTTCCAGATGAAAGATCTAGGAGAAGCAGCCTATGTATTAGGTGTGAAGATCTACCGGGATAGATCTAAGAGGCTTCTCGGGCTGTGCCAGAGTACTTACATCGATAAGGTCCTGGAGAGATTCCATTTAGAGAATTCTAAACGTGGATATCTTCCAGTCAGACATGGTCTGAATCTTTCGAAGAGTCAGTGTCCACAAACACAGACTGAGAAAGATGAAATGGACAGTACGCCTTATGCTTCGGCTATAGGGTCCATTATGTATGCGATGTTGTGTACTCGCCCAGACGTCGCTTACGGGTTAAGCGTGACCAGTCGATTCCAAAGTAATCCAGGTTTGGCGCACTGGATTGCAGTCAAGAACATTTTAAAATATCTGCGGAGGACCAAAGATATGTTCTTGATATATGGTGGTCAGGAAGAACTCAGTATAGAGGGATATACTGACGCTTCGTTCCAGTCGGACCAGGATGATTTCCGATCGCAATCAGGCTATGTTTTTAGCTTGAACGGTGGAGCAGTGGTGTGGAAAAGCTTCAAACAGTCTACTGTTGCTGATTCCACAACAGAAGCCGAGTATGTTGCAGCCTCGGAAGCATCCAAGGAGGCAGTGTGGATTCGTAAGTTCGTGAGAGAACTTGGTGTCGTTCCTTCGAGTGCAGATCCTTTGGTTATCTTCTGTGATAACACTGGAGCAATTGCACAAGCAAAGGAACCGCGGTCGCACCAGAAGTCCAAGCACATACAGAGACGGTTTCACTTGATCCGGGAGATCATTGATCGAGGCGAGATCAAAATATGCAAGGTTCATACAGATGACAATCTGGCAGACCCGCTTACCAAGCCTCTGACGCAGCAGAAGCATGAGAGGCACTGTAATAATATGGGTTTGAGATTTCTCAACCATTAGATTAAGTGCAAGTGGGAGATTGTTGGGGTATGCCCTTAAGGCTAATGTTTGAGGCCTTTGGGATTGTATAAGTATCATGTAATAAACTCTTAAGTTTATAAAAGGCATGGTTATTATTCAGGCTGCTACCTTGTCTGCTGTAATAAGTGTACTGCTGAATAATGTCTCAAAGCTGTTCAGCTAGGCTGACAGGTATAAGTCCTTAGTCGAGATATCTTGGTGAACATGAGACAGCCTTGATATGATTGAGACTAATATGAGTGCTAATCTTATAGGATGCTTCGAGCATAGAATAAGATGTAGACTCATGGGTACATTGGATGTACTGGACAGACCCTACTAGGATATTCCATTGCTTGTCAAAATGTGAATGATCCTTGTAAGCACTAAGTGGCACATGTCCTTTGACTTGAGATCACTTGTGTTTCTAAATGATGATTGTCATTGTCTTGAGGTAGTTCAATATCATTTGAAACATAATGATTATAGACTATCTTGGATGGTGAGCTTGAATCAGGTTAGGACACTAGTGATAGACATAGGATTGCCGTCTCCTTGTTTAAGGAGTGTGATGTTCTAAAGGGCCCCCCTATATGAGATGATTGAGGAAGTGTATGGCCATACCCAGATGACTATGTTCATCTGATCTGATCATGCTCATCGTATTGGAGTTACAGGCTTGACATGCTTGTCCAATAAGAACGTCCAGTGGCAAAGGATACATGTATGCCAAGTGAGTTGATTCACACTTATGCTATGGTTTGGGTGTAGTCTTGGAAGACTATTTCCTTTATATCGGGAGACAGTGATGTGTTGCTAGATACCCCTCACTGATCGTGATAACGTAAGTTATCGTTACCGACATTTAGAGGAAACCCTCAGGGTCGCACAATTTGATGATATGGCTTACTTAAGTCAGATCGTGTGGACTGGACTGTTTAGACTCAGTTTAAACGGGTTTAGACTCTGATTGTAAGTGAGATCTGGTCTGATCATGTTTGATTGATTAGGGCTTGAGATCGGTAAGCTTCGATCGAGAGTATGGATGCTAGATCATAGAGATCGAGAGCATCAAGAGATGAACGGTTAGATCTTGAACCATTTGGTTCAAGGAGATCTAGACCTTGGCTTGGGCTGGTTTAATGAACCGAATTGGGTGGAACCTAATTGACTTGAACCGGTTCACATGGGTGAACGTATGGTTCAAGGCTTAAAGGTTTTTGGGCGGTTTAGTCTTCATGTGAGCGCATGGCTTGAATACCTTCCATTTTTGGAAGGGTAACGCCATGTCTTGAATGAAAAGAACTAAACGCATTTTGAGCTTAATTCACTTGTCATCTTCGTTGGACGAAGAGAGGATTGAAGGACAAGGGAGCTCTCGGCCAAGCACATCTCATCATCAACACGACAAGGAACTTTGGGGATCTCTTGCTAGCACAAGGAAGATCCTAAAGGGTAGCCATCCCTCATCTTGTGTGTGAATTTGTGGAGGAGATCTATCTTGATCTCTCGCTTCCAAGTCGCCATCCTCAACATGGCTTCGGTATGATTTCTCATAGTTGTTAAGTTGATCATATAGCTTTCATATCCGATCTTTTGAAACCCTCTTTCCGCTTTACATGGCTAGATGTGCATGTTTAGGGTTTCACCCCCCCTTTAGATTAGGGGTTCCTTCACTTGGATGGTGAGCTTGAGTCAGGTTAGGGCACTTGTGATAGATAAAGGATTGTCGTATCCTTGTTTAAGGAGTGTGATGTTCTAAAGGGCCCCCTTTATATGAGATGATTGAGGAAGTGTATGGCCATACCCAGATGACTATGTTCATCTGATCTAATCATGCTCATCGTGTTGGAGTTACAAGCTTGACATGCTTGTCCAATAAGAACATCCAGTGGCAAAGGATAAATGTATGCCTTGTGAATAGAGTCACACTTGTGCCTTGGTTTGGGAGTAGTCTTGGAAGACTCTTTCCTTTATATCGGGAGACAGTGATGTGTTGCTAGATACCCCTCACTGATCGTGATAACGTAAGTTATCGTTACCGACATTTAGAGGAAACCCTCAGGGTCGCACAATATGATGATATGGCTTACTTGAGTCAGATCGTGTGGACTGAATTCTTTGGGTTCAGTTTAAGGGGATTTAATCTCTGATTGTAAGTGAGATCTAGCCTGATCATGTTTGATTGATTAGGGCTTGAGATCGGTAAGCTTGGATCGAGAGAGATGATGCTAGATCGAAGAGATCAGGGGCATCAGGTGATGAACGGTTAGATCATGAGCCTTGGGGTTCAATATGGTCTAGACCACATGGCTTGAGCCATTTCGGTTTGGTTCATGAACCAAAGTCGATTGAAACGGTTTAGCTTGAACCGGTTCACAATTGTGAACGCATGGTTCAATGCTCAAATGCGTTTGAGGTTGGCTTGAGCGCATGGCATGATGAGCTTCCATTTATGGAAAGTCATCATGGCCGGTTTCACAAAAACGCCTAAACGCATAAGCGTTTGTGCTCTTCTCTTGAACGCCTTGGACAATTTCGTTGAGGTGTGGTTGACGACGAGAAGGAGAGGAGAGGCAAGTGAAGCTCTCGGCAACAAGGAGATTCATCATCCCCTTCCATTCGACAAGAAGGCTTGAGGGTCTTGCTAGCACAAGAGATCTCAAGGAAGTGAGCATCTTCATCTTGTGTGTGGGCTTGTGGAGGAGACCTAGTTTGATCTCTTCTTCCAAACCGACTTCCAAATCCATGGCGTTGGTATGATTCCTTTTCATAACGTAAGTTGATCTTATAGATTCATATGCGATCTTGAAACCCTTTTTCCGCAAAGCTTGTTAGAATTGCAAGTTTAGGGTTTCTCCCCTATAATTAGGGGTTCCTACAATAATAATTTACATTTTTAATCCAGGCACGCAGGCCCCAGCACAGCACACATTAACACGGGCAGCCCACATAAGATTAAATAAACAAGCATATGCTTACAATCAACATGTGATCCAATAAGAAAATAAAATTTTGAAAAACCCCATTGGCATCAATTTTATTTGTCTTATGTGCCCTACTACCTTACAACGGTCCATTAATAGGGATCCACTCATCATGTCTAGTCAGATCCACTGCCCTTGCATGCACCAAGTCCTAACTGACTTGAATCGACCAAATGGTCAACCATGCATGCGCCAAGGGCTGAACGTCCTCATGAGTTCTGGCAAGCGGGTGTGACCCCGGGCCTAACTCATGTGTGTTCACTTGTTGTCTCAACCAGACATCGCTACACGCCTGTCTGCAGTCGACCTATAGCCACCTCGTGCTAGCGCACAGGTGCCATCTGGTCGACCCATCTAGGCTGTCAGATGGTCTGATCAGACTCGTTGGATCCTACCTAGAGGATGACTTCAACCCCATCAACCCGTCTAAGGGTTTACAGTAGGCGCATCTTAGATCTAAGTTAGGCACGCAAGTTAAGTGTTTAACAAACCGAAAACAATAACAACTCCCAACATCATTATACATGCGCAACTATAAGATAAACATACATGTCATCTTGTCGCATGATGAAACTATTAGATCTAAGTATTTGCGCAAGCATGGATCAAACATAGCAATCATATTAACATGAAAATAACTTGCGCTGATACCAATTGAAAGGTCCCCTAATTAAAGGGGAGGGGCGAAACCCTAATATAAGGCGCATATAACAAATTTCGAGCGGAAGCAAGGGTTTCTTTTTCCATCTTTTGCATGCCATATGATCAACATATATAAATGCTTGTATAGATCGATAGAGATCATACCATAGCCATGAGGAAGATGGCGACTTGGAAGAGAAAGATGCAAGCGCTTCTTCTCCAAAGGTGCCGCACACAAGAAGAGAGGTGGCTCCTTCTTGGTGATCTTTGTGCTAGCAAAGATCTTCAAGTGCCCTTGTCGTGTGTAGAAGATTGAGATCTCTCTTGCTTGGCCAAGTAACCTCCTTGGCGTGAAGACTCTATCTCTCTTCGAGAGAGGAGACGTCGAGAGGAGATGATAGGCGACGTGAGAAACGTTCCATTTGAACGTTAAGACATGGCTTCTAAAAATAGTAAGCCTTAATGTCTCAAGCGGTTATGCGTTCACTTCAAAATGAACCAAGCGCTTATCTCACTCCCTTTTGAACCATGCGCTCATACATGAGCCGGTTCAATTGAATTTTGGTCCAAGACCAAATTAAATCAGCCCAAGCGATTTGGTCTAGACCATAGTAAACCCTAAGGTTCCAGATCTAACCGTTCATCTCTGAATGCTCTTGATCTCACCGATCTAGCATCAAATCTCTCGATCGAAGCTTACCGATCTCAAGCCCTAATCAATCAAACATGATCAGACCAGATCTCACTTACAATCAGAGTCTAAATCCCTTTAAACTGAACCCAAACAATTCAGTCCACACGATCTGACTTAAGTAAGCCATATCATCAAATTGTGCGACCCTGAGGGTTTCCTTTAAATGTCGGTAACGATAACTTACGTTATCACGATCAGTGAGGGGTATCTAGCAACACATCACTGTCTCCCGATATAAAGGAAAGAGTCTTCCAAGACTACACCCAAACCACAGCACAAGTGTGAATCCACTTCACTAGGCATACATGTTTCCTTTGCCACTAGATGTTCTTATTGGACAAGCGTGTCAAGCTTGTAACTCCAATATGATAAGCATGATTAGATCAGATGAACATAGTCACCTGGGTATGGCCATACACTTTCTCAATCATCTCATCCAGGGGGGCCCCTTTAGAACATCACACTCCAATCAAGGAGACGGCAATCCTATATCTATCACTAGTGTTCTAACCTGACTCATGATCATTATCCAAGATAGTCTATAACCATTATGTTTCAAATGATATTGAACTACCTCAAAACAATGACAATCATCATTTAGAAACACAAGTGATCTCAAGTCAGAGGACATGTGCCACTTGTTGCAAACAAGGATTATTCACATTGTGACAAGCAATTGAATATCCTAGTAGGGTCTGTCCAGTACATCCAATGTACCCATGAGTCTACATCTTATTCCATGCTCGAAGCATCCTATAAGATTAGAACACATATTAGTCTCAATCATATCAAGGCTGTCTCAAGTTCACCAAGATATCTCGACTAAGGACATGACAACATGTCAGCCAAGCTGAACAGCATTGAGACATTATTCAGCAGCACACTTATTGCAGCAGACAATGTAACAAACTGAATAACAACCATTGCCTTTATAAACATAAGAGTTTATACATGATACTGAAAGAATCCCAAGGCCTCAAACATTAGCCTTAAGGGCATACCCCAACACGAACACCACGAATTTCAATGTGCGATCCCTACTGGAAAGGGAGAAGTTTGCTGGGCAAAACTTCTCAGACTGGTATGGACACCTTAAGATTGTTCTTAAGGCTGAGAGGAAGCTGTATGTCCTCAAGACGGCTATACTGCCTCAACCCGCTCCGAACGCCGCAAGGGTGGTTCGGGATGCTTATGAAAAGCATGTCAATGATAGCATTGATGTCGCTTGCCTGATGCTAGCGTCTATGACGCCAGAGCTGCAGCGTCAGCATGAGGATCTATCTGCTATACAAATTATAGCAAACCTCAAGATGCTGTATGCTGCACAGGCTAGGACTGAACGCTACAATCTGATAAAACTTTTCTTTCAGAGCAAACTGGCTGAAGGGAGTCCAGTGGGAGCTCACGTACTCAAGATGATTGGGTACAAGGAGGCTCTAGAGAAACTGGGACATACCATCAATCAGGAGCTTGCTGTAGACATCATTCTTCAGTCTCTTCCGGCTACCTTTGATCCGTTCATCATTAATTTTAATATGAACAAGATCGACTGTACCCCGGCAGAGTTGCTGAATATGCTCTTGACTACAGAGCTGACTCTTAAGGGAAAGCCTTCATCCTCAGTCTTAATGTTTCCTTCAAGGAACAAGAAGAAGGGGAAGAAGGGCAAAACCCCTACTAAGAGCTACAACAAGGCTCTGAAGCAAAAGCTAAAGCGGTCGAAGGAATACAGATGTTTCCATTGTGGCCAGCCAGGTCACTGGAAAAAGGACTGTAAAGCGCTCCAGGGAGACAAGAAGGGAAGTTTCGCTTCTGGCTCAGGTATTTTCGTGACTGAGGTCATGGTTTCTTCTTCTATATCATGGGTGTTGGACACTGCATGTGGAGTTCACATTTGTTCAAATGTACAGGAACTCAAGAGAAGAAGACAGGTGGGACAGCATGAGGTGGACCTACGAGTTGGAAACGGGGCACGGGTTGCTACTGTTGCTGTAGGAGTTTATTACATCTCATTACCATCTGGGCTTGTATTGGAACTAGACAGTTGTTACTTTGTACCAAGCATTACGAAGAATATTATCTCTATTCCTGCTCTTGTCATGAAAGGGTTTTCCTTTGAATGCAATATTTCAAAGTGTGTTCTTGCTTATGATAATATCGTTTATGCTACTGGGTCAATTAACAATGGGTTATTCATGTTGGACATGGAATGTTATATACAGCAAATTGATATTAAGAAAGCCAAGTATGCTGATGACAGCACCTTGCTATGGCATAGTCGTTTAGGCCATATTAACAAGAAACGCATTAAGCGGTTGCATGACCATGGACTACTGGGATCATTCTCCTATGAGGAGCTTGATACATGCAAAGCTTGTTTAATGGGTAAAATGACGAAGGCTCCTTTTCCTAACAAAGGTCAAAGGGCTTCAGGTTTACTTGACCTTATACACAGTGATGTGTGTGGGCCATTTAGTAAACATGCCAGAGGTGGCTATCTATACTTCATTACCTTTACTGATGATTTCAGTAGGTATGGATATGTCTATCTAATGAGATATAAAAGTGAATCTTTTGACAAGTTCAAAGAATTCAAAAATGAAGTACAGAATCAGCTAGGCCGAAATATCAAGACACTTCGCTCAGATCGAGGTGGAGAATACCTAAGTCGTGAGTTTAATGACTATCTGAAGGAGTGTGGGATTATCTCACAGCTCACTCCGCCAGGAACACCGCAATGGAATGGTGTGTCCGAAAGGAGGAACAGGACCCTATTGGATATGGTTCGTTCTATGATGAGTCAGGCTACTCTACCTTACTCTTTTTGGGGATTTGCACTGGAAACAGCTGCAAAGGTACTAAACCGAGTGCCATCCAAGGCAGTTTCAAAGACTCCATATGAGTTATGGTATGGGAAATAGCCGAGCTTGACATTTATTAAGATCTGGGGTTGCGAGGCTTATGTTAAAAAGCTCGCCTCTGGGAAACTAGAGAGTAGATCTGAAAAATGTATCTTTGTCGGTTACCCTAAGGAAACTAAGGGTTATTATTTCTACGATCCCAAAGAGAACAAGGTGTTTGTTGCTCGAACGGCCATTTTTCTTGAGAAGGAATTTCTTCTGCAAGAGGCCAGTGGGAGAGAAATAAAGCTGGATGAGAATCCAGAGGAAGGACAAAGTAGTCAAGCACAGTTGGATGTGCCTGAGCCAGTAGAACAGGTTATTGAACAACCTGAGGCTCAGATATCATGGGAACCGCGAAGATCGGGAAGGATCCGTCGACAGCCTGAGCGCTATGACGGAGTCTACATCATTGATCATGATGAACCCCTCACTTATGCGGATGCGGTCAGTGGACCGGACTCAGCAAGATGGCTTGAAGCTATGCGAGCCGAGATGGACTCCATGTCAGATAACCAAGTCTGGGATTTGGTTGATCCGCCTCCGGGAATAATCCCTATAGGCTGTAAATGGATCTTCAAGAAGAAGATTGACATGGATGGTAACGTGGTTACCTATAAAGGCAGGCTAGTTGCGAAAGGTTTCAAACAAATCTACGGGATAGATTATGATGAAACTTTCTCTCCTGTAGCTATGTTCAAGTCTATTCGGATTATTCTTGCGATAGCAGCATATTACGATTATGAGATCTGGCAGATGGATGTGAAGACCGCTTTCCTTAATGGAAAACTGGATGAGGATGTGTATATGACACAACCTGAAGGTTTCACTAATCCATCAGATCGTCATAAAATATGCAAGTTAAAGAAGTCCATTTATGGACTTAAACAAGCGTCAAGAAGCTGGAATATTCGTTTTGATGAATCAATCAGTGAATTTGGTTTCATCAAGAATGAAGATGACCCGTGTGTATATAAGAGGTTTAGTGGGAGCGTGATTACTTTCCTAGTCCTCTACGTCGATGATATCTTGATCATTGGAAATGATATTCCTGAAATGCATGCGGTTAAGGCATGGTTAAGGAAATGTTTCCAGATGAAAGATTTAGGAGAAGCAGCCTATGTATTAGGTGTGAAGATCTACAGGGATAGATCTAAGAGGCTTCTCGGGCTATGCCAGAGTACTTACATTGATAAAGTCCTGGAGAGATTTCATTTAGAGAATTCTAAAAGAGGATATCTTCCAGTCAGACATGGTCTGAATCTTTCGAAGAGTCAGTGTCCACAAACACAGACTGAGAAAGATGAAATGGACAATACGCCTTATGCTTCGGCTATTGGGTCCATTATGTATGCGATGTTGTGTACTCGCCCAGACGTCACTTACGGGTTAAGCGTGACCAGTCGATTCCAAAGTAGTCCAGGTCAGGCACACTGGATTGCGGTCAAGAACATTTTAAAATATCTGCGGAGGACCAAAGATATGTTCTTGGTGTATGGTGGTCAGGAAGAACTCAGTATTGAAGGATATACTGACGCTTCGTTCCAATCTGACCAGGATGATTTCCGATCGCAATCAGGCTATGTTTTTAGCTTGAATGGAGGAGCAGTGGTGTGGAAGAGTTTCAAACAGTCTATAGTTGCTGATTCTACCACGGAAGCCGAGTATGTTGCAGCCTCAGAAGCATCCAAGGAGGCAGTGTGGATTCGTAAGTTCGTTCAAGAACTTGGTGTTGTTCCTTCGAGTGCAGATCCTTTGGTTATCTTCTGTGATAACACTGGAGCAATCGCACAAGCAAAGGAACCACGGTCGCACCAGAAGTCCAAGCACATACAGAGACGATTTCACTTGATCAGGGAGATCATAGATCGTGGTGAGATCAAGGTTTGCAAGGTTCATACAGATGACAATCTAGCTGACCCGCTTACTAAGCCTCTGGCGCAGCAGAAGCATGAGAAGCACTGTAATAATATGGGTTTGAGATTTCTCAACCATTAGATTAAGTGCAAGTGGGAGATTGTTGGGGTATGCCCTTAAGGCTAATGTTTGAGGCCTAGGGATTCTTTCAGTATCATGTATAAACTCTATGTTTATAAAGGCAATGGTTGTTATTCAGTTTGTTACATCATCTGCTGCAATATGTACACTTCTGAATAATGTCTCAATGCTGTTCAGCTTGGCTGACAAGCAGTTAAGTCCTTAGTCGAGATATCTTGGTGAACATGAGACAGCCTTGATATGATTGAGACTAATATGTGTTCTAATCTTATAGGATGCTTCGAGCATGGAATAAGATGTAGACTCATGGGTACATTGGATGTACTGGACAGACCCTACTAGGATATTCAATTGCTTGTCACAATGTGAATAATCCTTGTATGCGAACAAGTGGCATACTTCCTCTGACTTGAGATCACTTGTGTTTCTAAATGATGATTGGCATTGTTTTGAGGTAGTTTGATATCATTTGAAACATAATGGTTATAGACTATCTTGGATAATGATCATGAGTCAGGTTAGGACACTAGTGATAGATATAGGATTGCCATCTCCTTCATTGGAGTGTGATGTTCTTTAGGGGCCCCCTGGATGAGATGATTGAGAAAGTGTATGGCCATACCCAGGTGACTATGTTCATCTGATCTAATCATTCTCATCATATTGGAGTTACAAGCTTGACACGCTTGTCCAATAAGAACATCAAGTGGCAAAGGAAACATGTATGTCTAGTGAAGTGGATTCACACTTGTGCTGTGGTTTGGGTGTAGTCTTGGAAGACTCTTTCCTTTATATCGGGAGACAGTGATGTGTTGCTAGATACCCCTCACTGATCGTGATAACGTAAGTTATCGTTACCGACATTTAAAGGAAACCCTTAGGGTCGCACAATTTGATGATATGGCTTACTTAAGTCAGATCGTGTGGACTGAATTATTTGGATTCAGTTTAAAGGGATTTAATCTCTGATTGTAAGTGAGATCTGGTCTGATCATGTTTGATTGATTAGGGCTTGAGATCGGTAAGCTTCGATCGAGAGAATGGATGCTAGATCGGTGAGATCAGGAGCATTAAGAGATGAACGGTTAGATCTTGAACCTTTAGGGTTTATTGTGATCTAGACCAAATTGCTTGGCTTAATTGGTCTTTGAACTAAACCCAAATTGAACCAGCTCATCAAGTGAGTGCATGGTTCAAGGGTGAAGAGGAATTTGCGATTGGGGTAAACCCATGGTCGCATGTTGAGGAGTGGCTTTTCTATTTTTAGAAGGCATGATCACTTACGTGACCACGCCTCACGTTACTCTCCTTTTCACGCCTATTGTCGCCTTGGCTCTTGCTCTCAACGTTAGAGCATTCTCGTGGTTGAAGGGGTTGACAATAAGGAGGTCTCGCCAAGCAAAACTTCTGCTCTTCCCTTTCCATTCGAAAAAGGACTCCTTAGAACCTTGCTAGCACAAGGAGCACTAAGGGAGTAGGCGACATCATCTTGTGTGCGCACCATTTGGAGGAGAAGCGCTTGAGTCTCTTCTTCCTAGACGCCATCCAAGGAATGGCTTCGGTAAGAATCGATTCCTTCAGTCTTCTTTGCAATCGGTTTAAAAGTTGATCATATCTCATGCTATCGATCCCTAGAAATCCATTCCGCTGCTTTAAAACCTCCATATGCGCCAGTAGGGTTTCGCCCCCCTTGTTGTAGGGGACTTTCATAGGGAATATTGCAATGCTATCATAACTAGAAGTGGAAAACAATTGGATGATCCTAGGGAGTCTCTTGATGATGAGGTAGAGCCCAGACTTGAACTTAGGAGTGAACCAGTTTTGGAATCACAACCTGCACATAAGCAGTCCCAAACTAGTTTGTCACCTCACAAGGGTGATGAACCTAGAGGTGATTTGCCATGTAAGGTTGATGATTCTAAAACTAGTTCACCACCACCCTATAGGCCACCTATAACTTTTCCCCAAAGGATTGTTCAAACAAAGTTAGATAAACAGTTTGGCAAATTTTTAGATGTTCTTAAAAAACTTTATATTAATGTTCCATTTACTGAAGTTTTGACTCAAATGTCATATTATGCAAAATTTTTGAAAGAGATTTTATCTAACAAGAGAAAGATTGAGGATCATGGTACTGTAGCACTCACTGAGGAATGTAGTGCTATCATACAGAATAAATTGCCACCTAAGCTAGGTAGTTTCTCTGTTCCTGTTTCTATTGGAGATATGGCTTTTGACCGAGCCTTATGTGACCTCGGTGCAAGTGTTAGTCTAATACCTTATTCTCTTTACAGGAAACTGGATGTTGGAGAGCTCAAACCAACCTCAATGACTTTGCAACTCGCCGACTCATCAATAAAGCATCCGGTTGGTATATTAGAAAATATTCCTGTACAAATTGGTAAGTTTTTCATACCTACTGATTTTATAGTTTTAGAGATGGAAGAAAATATGAAAAACCCTATTATACTTGGTAGACCTTTCTTGGCTACATCTGGAGCACTAATTGATGTTAGAAAAGAAAAATTGACTTTTGATATTTGTGGTGAAAAAATTGAATTTGATTTAATTGATTCTTTAAAAAAGGCATCACACTCAGGGACATGTTGTAGCATAGAAATAATTGATGATGAGGTTGTTTGTGACATGCATAGTTTATTTGATGAACCCTCTGATTTTGAAACTGATACATTTTCTGAGTGTGCTAATAAAGAATTTCAGGAAATAGCAGCAAAGAAGAAGAGAAAGAGACAAAGGAGGAGAGGAAAATCAAAGTTGCTTGAGAAAGGAAAAAGGCTCATAAGTAAATTTAGACACTATTTTAAGTCTGAGCCTTATGTTCATGAGAACCCGGAACGAGACATAGAGAAATCAGGAGGGCGACCAAACACACAAGCACGTTCCAATCTAAGTGTTGAACGGTCAAGCTAATGACCGAAAATTAGCGCTTCTTGGGAGGCAACCCAAGCACTTTTACTCTAGCTTATTTTTTTTGTTGTTTTTTTTACTTAGCACTAATTTTTCTTTTATTTTTGTAGGTGAAAATTAAATTTTGTCCAAAAAAAAAAACTCTAGTGGTTCGAACCCGAAGACACAGAGGATGATTGGGTCTAACACAGACTAATAGACCTTTGTGAGTATTTTCTTCCTACTCATTTGCATTCCATCCTTTATATTTTTCTGATAATCCATGTGTTCAAATGGAAGATTAATGTCACAAACTTCTTGTGCTCACATGCCACAGATCCTCGCCTTTTGATTTAATTGATAGATATTTCGATTTGGTTGTGTTGACATAATATGATGATGATGTGTAGAAGGATTTTTCTGAAAATACTACAAACACCATGCCAAAATTTTTAACGAATTATCATGCATATCAATTTTTGGAAATTGGAAATAGATTTTATATGTTGAATTTATTTCTTTGATATAATCTATTTGTTGGAAATTTTGCATTAATTGATGCATGAAATTCTAGGTAAATGCATTGTTTAGTAAATGTAATCTTGAAGTGAAATAATTTTTTTGAATAAAATGAGCATATTTGCACATATTATTGAGTTGATATCAAGTGATTAATCTAGTTCATCTTTATAATCTTTTATGTTATTTGTTGGGAAAAAGAAATCCAAATCCATGAGAAAGAATGACTCCCCTACTTGGCACTGTATAAAATTAATAGTGGGACCTAAAGACATGGGTTGAAGTCCACAAAAAGAAAAAGAATAACTCCTCTTCTTGGCATTGTGTTCACAATGGTACCTAAAACAAGAGTTGAAGTTCATTGCAAAAGTGTGTATCTATGTAGATACATGCCAAGAGAGAGTTCCTTTGACATTGACTCCTCTATCTCAAGAAAATTCTTTCTACCTATGAGATATGAGTTCTATTATGTGTGGTTATGTGACCAACATACTCTAAATACGTCACCGAAAAAAGGGTGGTAATCGATTTAGAGAATGTCAAGGACAAAAAAAAATGATGAGTGGAAAAAGATTTGGAGATCCTATTCCTGTAAACAAAAACATATTGGATGAAAATCTCAAAAACAAGATTAATTCATGAGGTTGAAATTCTATTACTATGCATATTACGAAATTTTATTCGATTGAACTCTTGAGTCTTAAAGATTAATTTCAAAGGATGATGTATTTACTTGGAAATTTTGTGTGGGATTAATGAAATTTTCTATGGATGATTATAGTCTAGAAATTTATTCGTCATGTGAAAATTTATTTCTACTTGGTATTAATTTCTTTATTTGCTTGAGGACAAGCAAAGTTTGAGCCTTATGTGTTTGATGACTCTAAATTTCATCATGTTTTTCATACTTATTTAGTAGTCTTTTGAGCCATGATCTTACTCTCTTGCTTTGTTTTTATGCTTTTTTTATCATATACTTCGGAATCTACACCGTCTTTGGTTTTTTGATCAATTTCAGGTAAAAAGGCATCATTATCACCAGTTTTTTAGCAATCTCAATGCATGAATGAATTCTAACCATCAAGAGGAGTCTACCCATCAAATTTCAACTCAAAAGGGATCTTCTAGCAAAAATACGGCACTGCCGTATTTTGGAGCAAAACTGTCACGGTACTGTATTTCGCAAGGGATGTTTTAGGTGAAATACGGCATTGCCGTATGAAACTACATGGTGCCATATTTTTCAGCGTTTCCGACCAGAAAGATTTGACAAGAATACGGCATTGTCGTAGGAAGATACACGGCACCGTATTTTGTAGCGATTCTGACCAGAAAGTTCTAACACAAATACGGCACTACCGTATTTCTGCACGAAACTCTCACGGTACCGTATTTACCATCAATTTCAACCAGAAGGGTTTTAGGTGAAATACGGCACTGCCGTATGAAACTACACAGTACCGTGTTTTCTTCCCATAACTCACAAAAAGAAATACGGCACTACCGTATTCAGGATACGGTACCGTATTTTGAAACCCGGAATTCTGATTTTTCCGCCCAAAAATTAAAAAGACCATATCTTTTGATTCAGAAGTCCAAATTGAGATCTGAATGAAGGGGCGGACTCGTCTCAAGGAGGAGAAGAAAAAGGCACTGAAAGCCCCAATTTTTGGGGATCCATCCATGGCGAAATTAAGGGAGAGGCGGAATTTCTAGGGTTCATCGATTCTCAGCCTGTAAACCACCCCCGGCCACGAAATTTGACAGAGAGCTTCACCTGGTGAAGGAAAACTTGCATCTGAAGTTTCAAAGCAAAAGGATTCCGATTGGAGTGGGAGACGCCCTAACCTCTCTTTTATCAGGATCTGGGAATGTGAGGCTTATGTCAAACGTCAGAATTCTAGCAATCTAGAACCTAGATCTGATAAATGTGTCTTTGTGGGGTATCATAAGGAAACTAAGGGATACTACTTCTATGTTCCCACTGAGAACAAAGTTTTTGTTGCTCGGGGTGCTGTCTTTCTAGAGAAAGAATTTCTCATAAAAAAGTCAGTGGGAGGAAGTTTGACTTGGACGAGGTCCAAGTGCAGCCACAAGACAAGGAGATGGAACCTGAGCCACCTGCACCGGTTGCTAGGCAACCTGATGTTAGGGAATACCGGGTGTAATTTAAAATTTTGCAATCCCAGGACGCAGCGGAAGAATCATTACACCCGAAACATATTCCGGTCCCAAGGATCCATGCGAGAAAGAAAACACAAGGATGTGTTAGAGATGTACCTCTTTTGCTTGTCTAGTTGCCGAAGCCATGTTGAAGACGATCAAGTGCTTGCCCTCTACAAGTATCCACGCGTCGACTCCTTGATCGTTGCTCCCTTCCACGATTGGTGCTAGCCTCGGGAAGAGAATCAAGCCTTCACCTCACTTGCGCCACCTTTAGGAGAACTTGCGCCAAGGAGGGGATAGGGAAGATGCCGCCAAGAACTTCCCTCTTCTTCTTTGCTAGCGCCACCTTCAGGCAAGATGCGCCAATGGCAATGAGAGGGAGAGAGCTTGCGGCAATAGAAGGAGAAGCCACCAAGCCCAATTTCTCTTTTCGCCAAGAAGAGGAGAAGAAGAAGAGGAGATCTTTCGGCCACTTGGAAGAAGGTTGCGCCAATGCTTTTGTTGTCACCTTTTGCCCTTGCTCACGCCTTTCTATGTGTCCTCACACCTCCAAGGAGTCGAACTTTAGAAGGGGCGGTAAGGGGTCCTATAAATAGGACAAGAGTCGGCTAGGGCAAGGGCTATGATCATGCCAAGTGTATGGCTAGGATGAAAAGGTTTGCGACAAGGAAAGTCTCCAAGACATTTCCTTAAACCCATTCAACCCTTCCTTATGCGCCAAGATCTTCTCTTGCGCCCCAAGCAATATATCAGCACATGATATGCCTTAGAAGCATGCATTCCATCCAAGGAAGAAGGGCTAGGCGCAACATGCAAGAGTTATTCGGCTAGGGTAAGGGTTTGGGTGCATGTAGGGTTTATGAGGTAAGGAAAGTCTCCAAGACTTTACCATAAATCTCACCCTACTTGTCATATGTGAAAGTCCCCTAGAACCAATAGGGGGAAAACCCTAATAGCAGGCGCAACAAAGTTTTCTAGCGGAATCTTAGGGTTTCAAAAGATCGAATGTAAGTTCATGTGATCAACTCCTTATAATGTATAAATCAGATTAGATTCATACCATTGCCATCGATCGGATGATGCCTTGGAAGGAAAGGCGCAAATGTTCCTTCTCCAAAGGTGACGCACACAAACGAATATGGCTTGCTCCTTTGAATCTTTGTGCTAGCAAAGCTCTTCAAAAGGTCCTTGATCGGTTGAAGGGAATGAGATGAGAGTTCTCTCCTTTTCGATTCCTTCTCCAATGCGTGAAGAAGTCGCCACCCAAGGAAGCGCCGAAAGAGAGAAGGGTGAGAGGCGAGAATAGAGCATGATAACCTCAACGTGAGGCGTGGTCACGATTTAGAAGTCATGGCTTCTAAAATTAGTAAACCACTTCTCCTCATACGCCCATGAGTTACCCAAGCGCAAATCTCTGATCTTTTGAACCATGCGCTCAAGTAATGAGCTGGTTCAATTAAATTTGGTTCAAATACCAAATTAAACCACGCCCTCTGGTCTAGATCATAATTAAACCCTAAGGTTCCAGATCTAACCGTTCATCTCTTGATGCTCCTAATCTCACCGATCTAGCATCTATTCTCTCGATCGAAGCTTACCGATCTCAAGCCCTAATCAATCAAACATGATTAGACTAGATCTCACTTACAATCAGAGATTAAATCCCTTTAAACTGAACCCAAATAATTCAGTCCACACGATCTGACTTAAGTAAGCCATATCATCAATTTGTGCGACCTTGAGGGTTTCCTTTAAATGTCGGTAACGATAACTCACGTTATCACGATCAGTGAGGGGTATCTAGCAACACATCACTGTCTCCCGATATAAAGGAAAGAGTCTTCCAAGACTACACCCAAACCACAGCACAAGTGTGAATCCAATTCACAAGGCATGCAAATTTCCTTTGCCACTGGATGTTCTTATTGGACAAGCGTGTCAAGCTTGTAGCTCCAATATGATGAGCATGATTAGATCAGATGAACATAGTCATCTGGGTATGGCCATACACTTTCTCAATCATCTCATCCAGGGGGCCCCTTTAGAACATCACACTCCAATTATAGAGACGGCAATCCTTTGTCTATCACTAATGCCCTAACCTGACTCAAGCTCACCATCCAAGATAGTCTATAACCATTATGTTTCAAATGATATTGAACTACCTCAAAACAATGACAATCATCATTTAGAAAACACAAGTGATCTCAAGTCAGAGGAAATGTGCCACTTGTCGCATTCAAGGATTATTCACATTGTGACAAGCAATTGAATATCCTAGTAGGGTCTGTCCAGTACATCCAATGTACCCATGAGTCTACATCTTATTCCATGCTCGAAGCATCCTATAAGATTAGAGCACATATTAGTCTTAACCATATCAAGGCTGTCTCATGTTCACCAAGATATCTCGACTAAGGACTTCACTGCATGTCAGCCCAGCTGAACAGCTTTGAGACGTTATTCAGAAGTATACTTATTACAGCAGATAATGTAACAAACTGAATAACAACCATGCCTTTATAAACATAAGAGTTTATTACATGATACTGATACAATCCCAAGGCCTCAAACATTAGCCTTAAGGGCATACCCCAACAATATGCGCCCAAGCTCTTTCCAAAAGAGTTTTCAAGCCATATCAGCCCCAACCCTTGCCATAGAGGCAAGGTTTCCATCCAAGGAACAAAGGGGGAGGCGCCTAATGCTTCCTTATGAAGCAACATGCGCCCACTTCACCCCATTATGCCCTTGGCGCCAATGGGGTGAAACTCTTCCCCATTATACCCTTATTTGCTTATACCTCTTCTTGACAACTAGTTATTGGGCCTCATTGGATAATGAGCTAGCCCAAACTTCATGGCATGGGTTGATTAAGCCATTGGATACAACCCAATGCAACCCTAATCCAAACGTGACCAATCTAGGTCAATTTTGGGTCAACCTGCCAAAAATGAAGTTTGGCTCCAATAACTTTCTTCCAACTCATCAGGCCCATTGGCGCTGATGAAATCTTCCAAATTGATCCAAGTTATCCAATAACTTGATCATAAGGCTTCTGATTAAAGCAACGTCAAGAGTCTATTGCGTGTGACCCCGTAGGATCCATATGACGATGGCAATGATGTAAACATCATAAGTAGTGAGGGGTATCTAGCAACACATCACTACTACCCATGTCATAGGACTTAAGTCATTATGGCAATAACTCCTAACAAGCAACGAGGATTCCCATTGCATTATAGATCCCTTTGCCTAAACTGATATCCTGCCATTGGATTAGTCTCAAGTTTATTAATCCAATGCATTGGTCATGACTCAACAAGTGTGGCCACACATTCCTGTCATGCACCAATAAGGTGGGGCACCCCGAGTGGATATTATGCTTCCAATAAGGAAGGGGCAAATCCTACTATTGGTCATCCATGTCTCTACTGTTGGGGTATGCCCTTAAGGCTAATGTTTGAGGCCTTGGGATTATATCAGTATCATGTATAAACTCTATGTTTATAAAGGCAATAGTTGTTATTCATGTTGTTATATTATCTGCTGCAATACATATACTTCTGAATAATGTCTCAATGCTGTTCAGCTTGGCTGACATGCACTTTTGTCCTTAGTCGAGATATCTTGGTGAACATGAGACAGCCTTGATATGATTGAGACTAATATGTGTTCTAATCTTATAGGATGCTTCGAGCATGGAATAAGATGTAGACTCATGGGTACATTGGATGTACTGGACAGACCCTACTAGGATATTCAATTGCTTGTCACAATGTGAATAATCCTTGTATGCAAACAAGTGGCATACTTCCTCTGACTTGAGATCACTTGTGTTTCTAAATGATGATTGGCATTGTTTTGAGGTAGTTCAATAGCATTTGAAACATAATGGTTATAGACTATCTTGGATGATGAGCATGAGTCATGTTAGGGTGCTAGTGATAGATAAAGGATTGCCGTCTCCTAGTTTGGAGTGTGATGTTCTATAGGGGCCCCCTGGATGAGATGATTGAGAAAGTGTATGGCCATACCCAGGTGACTATGTTCATCTGATCTAATCATTCTCATCATATTGGAGCTACAGGCTTGACACGCTTGTCCAATAAGAACATCCAGTGGCAAAGGAAACATGTATGCCTAGTGAAGTGGATTCACACTTGTGCTGTGGTTTGGGTGTAGTCTTGGAAGACTCTTTCCTTTATATCGGGAGACAGTGATGTGTTGCTAGATACCCCTCACTGATCGTGATAACGTAAGTTGTCGTTACCGACATTTAAAGGAAACCCTTAGGGTCGCACAATTTGATGATATGGCTTACTTAAGTCAGATCGTGTGGACTGAATTGTTTGGGTTCAGTTTAAAGGGATTTAAACTCTGATTGTAAGTGAGATCTGGTCTGATCATGTTTGATTGATTAGGGCTTGAGATCGGTAAGCTTTGATTGAGAGAATGGATGCTAGATCAGTGAGATCAGGAGCATCAAGAGATGAACGGTTAGATCTGGAGCCTTAGGGTTTATTGTGATCTAGACCAAATTGCTTGGGTTAATTGGTCTTTGAACCAGACCAAATTGAACCGGCTCATCAAGTGAGCGCATGGTTCAAGAGGAGAGGAATTTGCGATTGGGGTAAACCCATGGTCGCATCACAAGTTGAGATTTTTCTATTTTTAGAAAACATGTCTCTAAACGTGGGCACGCCTCACGTTCTCTTTTTCACGCCTCTTGTCGCCTCTTTGGCTTGGTCTCTACACACATTCTCGAGAGGAGAAGTTGAGATGACAAGGGAGAGGTTTCGCCAAGCAAAGTTGTCTTCTCTTCCCTTCCATACGACAAGGACCTTTGGAGAACCTTGCTAGCACAAGGATCAAAAAGGAGTAGGCGACATCACCTTGTGTGCGTACCATTTGGAGGAGAAGCATTCGACTCTCTTCTTCCTAGACGCCATCCAAGAAATGGCATTGGTAAGAATCGATCCTCATGTATATGAAAATTTAAAGTTGATCATACTGCATGCATCGATCTAGAAACCTATTCCGCTGCGTTAAATCCTCTGCATGCGCCTATTAGGGTTTCGCCCCCATGTTAGGGGACTTTCAATTTGGTATCAGAGCGAGGTTTTATGCATGTTTTTATGATTGCTTGATGCTGTTGTGATCCATGTTTGCACAACATAGATAGATCTATATGTTACATGCGAAAAATTACATGTTGTATATTCATGTTGGCGCATGTATGAAGGTGGCGCATGTTTCATATTGTGGTTGACTGTTTTTCGTTAAAACAAAATCATCTGCACGCTGACCATTAGATCTAAGCGGCGCCTGCTATAAAACCTTAGATGGGTTATTAGGGTTGAAGTCATCATCTAGTTAAGATCCAAACAGTCTGATCAGACTATCTGACAGCCTAGATGGGTCGACCAGATGGCACCTGTGCGCAAGCACGAGGTGGCTATAGGTCGACTGCAGACAGGCGTGTAGCGATGTCTGGTTGAGACAACCTGTGAACGCGCATGAGTTAGGCCCGGGGTCACACCCGCTTGCCAGAACTCATGAGGTCGTTCAGCCCTTGGCCCATGCATGGTTGACCATTTGGTCGACTCAAGTCAATTAGGACTTGGTGCATGTAAGGGAGGTGGATCTGACTAGGACTGATGAGTGGATCCCTAGTAATGGACCGTTGTAAGGTAGTAGGGCACATAAGGAAAATAAAATTGATGCCAATGGGTTTTCAAAAATTTTATTTTCATGTTTGGATCACATGTTGATTGTATACATGATGAATGTTTATTTAATCTTATGTGGGCTGCCCGTTTTAATGTGTGCTGTGCTGGGGCCTGCGTGCCTGGTTAATAAATGTAAATTATTTACTGTGATCTGCGCATCACATTTTATTTAATTTATAAAGTGTAATTGACCTGCGTGTCAATCATGTCTAGATAGATTAAAGTGTAATTTTAATCAGACATGAGCACAGAGCACACTTGGCAGAGGCGCATGCAGCAGAGGCTTGACCAGGTGGGAGGTCTAGGGTTCGACTCTAGGACAGGCGCATTTACCTGGTGGGCGCACCTGAGCTGCAGTGAGCGCTTGGGCCCTGATTTGGGCCGGAAGAATGCAAAAGGCCCATGAACAGCTCATGTGAAGACTTAAGTTAAATTAAGGTCTTACCTAGGCTTGTTGGGCTTTTACCACATAAGATCAGCATGCTTTCTATTTATTGTTTAAATAATTAGAACTGCATGATTTAATCTTCTGCGATCACCATAGGATTTGTATGATAGTTGAGAAGATAAAAGGACCGTTAAAATCCAACGCTGAAATATCGAGCCTTCTGACGCGAAACCTCACTATTCTGACTATCGTTGGGGCCGTGTTGTACCCACTCAGTGGGCACGCCCATCTATCTTCAGACGGTGCGGGATTACTCCTGCGTGTTACAGGGAAGGGATTTATCGCTTCTCGTTGCTCAGCATAGCACGTGGTGGTCCAGGGAGTAGGTTGGGTCAGCTTGACCATGTAGGCTACATATGGCGCATATGTTAGCTATATGGAGGCAGCCATCTGTGGGGTCAGAGATTGTGTTGTACCAACTCAGTTGGCACAGTCGGCTGGATCGCCCAGATGAAGGAGAATCGCACGGGTTGACGATTGGCTGGGATTGCCTACCAGAAATTAATGCTTGTACTCTCTGTGCAACTTATCTCGCCTGAGCGGGACGCGGAGACCAAGTATGAAATCTGGATCCCATCTCACTAAAAGAGATTTACTCTTTCGGGCTGTTTTGCTGGATTTTTCAGCCAGATAAAATAGTGAGAAAAGAATCTTCCTTAAGTCCTGGATTGATTCTAACATTGATACTGACCTTGCTGTTCTTGCATTGTTGTAGATACCTGCAGCAACGAACACCACGAATTTCAATGTGCGATCCCTACTGGAAAGGGAGAAGTTTGCTGGGCCAAACTTCTCAGACTGGTACGGACACCTTAAGATTGTTCTTAAGGCTGAGAGGAAACTGTATGTCCTCGAGACGGCTATACCACCTCAACCCGCTCCGAACGCCGCAAGGGCGGTTCGCGAAGCTTATGAGAAGCATGTCAATGATAGCATTGATGTTGCTTGCCTGATGCTTGCGTCTATGACGCCACAGCTGCAGCGTCAGCATGAGGATCTCTCTGCTATAGAAATTATAGCAAACCTCAAGTTGCTGTATGCTACACAGGCGAGGACTGAACGCTACAATTTGACTAAACTTTTCTTTCAGAGCAAACTGGCTGAAGGGAGTCCATGTTAGGTCCCCTTCAAGGGGGAGCGCAACCCTAGATAGGCGCATATGAAGGTTTTCATGCAGCGGAAAGGGGGTTTCTAGGATCTTTGCAGTTATATGATCAACTATAAACGATTGTAAACAAGAATCAAGGAATTGATTCTTACCAAAGCCATTGCTTGGATGGCGTCCAGGAAGAAGAGACTCAAGCGCTTCTCCTCCAAATGGTGCGCACACAAAAGATGTCGCCTACTCCCTTAGTGCTCCTTGTGCTAGCAAGGTTCTAAGGAGTTCTTGTCGTGTGAAGAGGATGAGAAGAGAGTTTCTTGCTTGCTTGCCGAGACCTCCTTCTTTCGTCAAGTGTTCTTCACCCAAGAGAAGAGGCGACGTGAGGTGATCCAAACGAGAGAGAGCGTTACACTCCAACGTGTAGTGCGTTACTCTAATTTTGGAAAACCAAAAATAGTAACCGCCCAACGTTTATGCGTTCATGGGTTTACCCCAACGCATTTCTCTCACCCCCTTTGAACCATGCGCTCATTCAATGAGTTGGTTCAATATCGATTTGGTTCAAAGACCAATCAAGCCAAGCGATTTGATCTAGACCATTGTAAACCCTAAGGTTTCAGATCTAACCGTTCATCTCTTGATGCTCCTGATCTCACCGATCTAGCATCAACTCTCTCGATCAAAGCTTACCGATCTCAAGCCCTAATCAATCAAACATGATCAGACCAGATCTCACTTATAATCAGAGATTACAATCCCTTTAAACTGAACCCAAATAATTCAGTCCACATGATCTGACTTAAGTAAGCCATATCATCAAATTGTGCGACCCTGAGGGTTTCCTTTAAATGTCGGTAACGATAACTTACGTCATCACGATCAGTGAGGGGTATCTAGCAACACATCACTGTCTCCCGATATAAAGGAAAGAGTCTTCCAAGACCACACCCAAACAACAGCACAAGTGTGAATCAACTCACTAGGCATACATGATTCCTTTGCCACTGGATGTTCTTATTGGACAAGCGTGTCAAGCCTGTAGCTCCAATATGATGAGCATGATTAGATCAGATGAACATAGTCACCTGGGTATGGCCATACACTTTCTCAATCATCTCATCCAGGGGGGCCCCTTTAGAACATCTCACTCCTTAAACAAGGAGACGGCAATCCTATATCTATCACTAGTGTCCTAACCTGACTCATGATCATTATCCAAGATAGTCTATAACCATTATGTTTCAAATGATATTGAACTACCTCAAAACAATGACAATTATCATTTAGAAACACAAGTGATCTCAAGTCAGAGGACATGTGCCACTTGTCGCAAACAAGGATTATTCACATTGTGACAAGCAATTGAATATCCTAGTAGGGTCTGTCCAGTACATCCAATGTACCCATGAGTCTACATCTTATTCCATGCTCGAAGCATCCTATAAGATTAGAACACATATTAGTCTCAATCATATCAAGGCTGTCTCATGTTCACCAAGATATCTCGACTAAGGACATAGAGCATGTCAGCCTAGCTGAACAGCTTTGAGACATTATTCAGAAGTACACTTATTGCAGCAGACAATGAAACATACTGAATAACAACCATTGCCTTTATAAACATAAGAGTTTATATACATGAAACTGATAGAATCCCAAGGCCTCAAACATTAGCCTTAAGGGCATACCCCAACAGTCCAGTGGGAGCTCATGTGCTCAAGATGATTGGGCACAAAGGGCTCTAGAGAAACTGGGACACACCATCAATCAGGAGCTTGCTGTAGATATTATTTTGCAGTCTCTCCCGGCTTCTTTCGATCCGTTCATCATTAATTTTAATATGAACAAGATCGACTGTACGCCGGCAGAGTTGCTGAATATGCTCTTGACTATAGAGGAGACTCTAAAGGGAAAGCCTTCATCCTCTGTCTTGATGATTCCTGCAAGGAACAAAAGGAAGGGGAAGAAGGGCAAAGCCCCTGTCAAGAACTACAACAAGGCTCTGAAGCAAAAGGTTAAGCGGTCGAAGGAATACAGATGTTTCCACTGTGGCCAGCTGGGTCACTGGAAAAAGGACTGTAAAGCGCTCCAAGGAGATAAGAAGGGAAGCAATTCTTCCGCTTCTGGCTCAGGTATTTTTGTGACTGAGGTCATGTTTTCTTCTTCTATATCATGGGTGTTGGACACTGCATGTGGAGTTCACATTTGTTCAAATGTACAGGAACTCAAGAGAAGAAGACAGGTGGGACAGCATGAGGTGGACCTACGAGTTGGAAACGGGGCACGGGTTGCTGCTGTTGCTGTAGGAGTTTATTACATCTCTTTACCATCTGGACTTGTATTAGAACTGGACAATTGTTATTTTGTTCCGAGTATTACGAAAAATATTATCTCTATTCCTGCTCTTGTCAGGAAAGGATTTTCCTTTGAATGCAATATTTCAAAGTGTGTTCTTGCTTATGATAATATTGTTTATGCTACTGGGTCAATTAATAATGGGTTATTCATGTTGGACATGGAATGTTCTATACAGCAAATTGATAATAAGAAAGCCAAGTATGCTGATAACAGCACCTTGTTATGGCATAGTCGTTTAGGCCATATAAACAAGAAGCGCATTAAGCGGTTGCATGATCATGGACTGCTGGGATCATTCTCCTGTGAGGAGCTTGATACATGCAAAGCTTGTTTAATGGGCAAAATGACAAAAGCTCCTTTTTCTAATAAAGGTCAAAGGGCTTCAGTTTTACTTGACCTTATACACAGTGATGTGTGTGGGCCATTTAGTAAACATGCCAGAGGTGGCTATCTATACTTCATTACCTTTACTGATGATTTCAGTAGATACGGGTATGTCTATTTAATGAGACATAAAAGTGAATCTTTTGACAAGTTCAAAGAGTTCAAGAATGAAGTACAGAATCAGTTAGGCCGAAATATCAAGGCACTTCGCTCAGATCGAGGTGGAGAATACTTGAGTCATGAGTTTACTGACTATCTGAAGGAGTGTGGGATTGTCTCACAGCTCACTCCGCCAGGAACACCGCAATGGAATGGTGTGTCCGAAAGGAGAAATAGAACCTTACTGGATATGGTACATTCTATGATGAGTCAGGCTACTTTACCTTACTCCTTTTGGGGATTTGCACTGGAAACAGCTGCAAAGGTACTAAACCGAGTGTCATCCAAGGCAGTTTCAAAGACTCCATATGAGTTATGGTATGGGAAATAGCCGAGCTTGACATTTATTAAGATCTGGGGTTGCGAGGCTTATGTCAAAAAGCTCGCCTCTGGGAAACTAGAGAGCAGATCTGAGAAATGTATCTTTGTTGGTAACCCTAAAGAAACTAAGGGTTATTATTTCTACGATCCCAAAGAGAACAAAGTATTTGTTGCTCGGACGGCTATTTTTCTTGAGAAGGAATTTCTTCTGCAAGAGGCCAGTGGGAGAGAAATAAAGCTGGATGAGAATCCAGAAGAAGGACAAAGTAGTCAAGGACAGTTGGATGAGCCTGAGCCAGTAGATCAGGTTACTGAACAACCTGAGGCTCAGATATCACGGGAACCGCGTAGATCGGGAAGGATCCGTCGACAACCTGAGCGCTATGACGGAGTCTACATCATTGATGATGAACCCCTCACTTATGCGGATGTGGTCAGTGGACCGAAATCAGTGAGATGGCTTGAAGCTATGCGCCCCGAGATGGACTCCATGTCAGATAACCAAGTTTGGGATTTGGTTGATCCGCCTCCGGGAGTAATCCCTATAGGCTGTAAGTGGATCTTCAAGAAGAAGATTGACATGGATGGTAACGTGGTTACCTATAAAGGCAGGCTAGTTGCGAAAGGTTTCAAACAAATCTACGGGATAGATTATGATGAAACTTTCTCTCCTGTAGCTATGTTGAAGTCTATTCGGATTATTCTTGCGATAGCAGCATATTATGATTATGAGATCTGGCAGATGGATGTGAAGACCGCTTTCCTTAATGGAAAACTGGATGAGGATGTGTATATGACACAACCTGAAGGTTTCACAAATCCATCAGATCGTCATAAAATATGCAAATTAAAGAAGTCCATTTATGGACTTAAACAAGCATCAAGAAGCTGGAATATTCGTTTTGATGAATCAATCAGTGAATTTGGTTTCATCAAGAATGAAGATGACCTGTGTGTATATAAGAGGTTTAGTGGGAGCGTAATTACTTTCCTAGTCCTCTACGTCGATGACATCTTGATCATTGGAAACGACATTCCTGAACTGCATGCTGTCAAGGCATGGTTAAGAAAATGTTTCCATATGAAAGATTTAGGAGAAGCAGCCTATGTATTAGGTGTGAAGATCTACAGGGATAGATCTAAGAGGCTTCTCGGGCTGTGCCAGAGTACTTACATCCATAAAGTCCTGGAGAGATTCCATTTAGAGAATTCTAAAAGAGGATATCTTCCAGTCAGACATGGTCTGAATCTTTCAAAGAGTTAGTGTCCACAAACACAGACTAAGAAAGATGAAATGGACAATACGCCTTATGCTTCGGCTATTGAGTCCATTATGTATGCGATGTTGTGTACTCGCCCAGACGTTGCTTACGGGTTAAGCATGACCAGTCGATTCCAAAGTAGTCCAGGTAAGGCACACTGGATTGCAGTCAAGAACATTTTAAAATATCTGCGGAGGACCAAAGATATGTTCTTGGTGTATGGTGGTCAGGAAGAACTCAGTATTGAAGGATATACTGACGCTTCGTTCCAATCTGACCAGGATGATTTCCGATCGCAATCAGGCTATGTTTTTAGCTTGAATGGAGGAGCAGTGGTGTGGAAAAGTTTCAAACAGTCTATTGTTGCTGATTCCACAACAGAAGCCGAGTATGTTGCAGCCTCAGAAGCATCCAAGGAGGCAGTGTGGATTCGTAAGTTCGTTCAGGAACTTGGTGTTGTTCCTTCGAGTGCTGATCCATTGGTTATCTTCTGTGATAACACTGGAGCAATCGTACAAGCAAAGGAACCACGGTCGCACCAGAAGTCCAAGCACATACAGAGACTGTTTCATTTGATCCGGGAGATCATTGATCGTGGCGAGATCAAAGTCTGCAAGGTTCATACAGACGACAATCTGGCTGACCCGCTTACAAAGCCTCTGGCGCAGCAGAAGCATGAGAAGCACTGTAATAATATGGGTTTGAGATTTCTCAACCATTAGATTAAGTGCAAGTGGGAGATTGTTGGGGTATGCCCTTAAGGCTAATGTTTGAGGCCTTGGGATTATATCAGTATCATGTATAAACTCTATGTTTATAAAGGCAATGGTTGTTATTCAGGTTGTTATATTATCTGCTGCAATACATATACTTCTGAATAATGTCTCAATGCTGTTCAGCTTGGCTGACATGCACTTTTGTCCTTAGTCGAGATATCTTGGTGAACATGAGACAGCCTTGATATGATTGAGACTAATATGTGTTCTAATCTTATAGGATGCTTCGAGCATGGAATAAGATGTAGACTCATGGGTACATTGGATGTACTGGACAGACCCTACTAGGATATTCAATTGCTTGTCACAATGTGAATAATCCTTGTATGCAAACAAGTGGCATACTTCCTCTGACTTGAGATCACTTGTGTTTCTAAATGATGATTGGCATTGTTTTGAGGTAGTTCAATATCATTTGAAACATAATGGTTATAGACTATCTTGGATGATGAGCATGAGTCATGTTAGGGTGCTAGTGATAGATAAAGGATTTCCGTCTCCTAGTTTGGAGTGTGATGTTCTATAGGGGCCCCCTGGATGAGATGATTGAGAAAGTGTATGGCCATACCCAGGTGACTATGTTCATCTGATCTAATCATTCTCATCATATTGGAGCTACAGGCTTGACACGCTTGTCCAATAAGAACATCCAGTGGCAAAGGAAACATGTATGCCTAGTGAAGTGGATTCACACTTGTGCTGTGGTTTGGGTGTAGTCTTGGAAGACTCTTTCCTTTATATCGGGAGACAGTGATGTGTTGCTAGATACCCCTCACTGATCGTGATAACGTAAGTTGTCATTACCGACATTTAAAGGAAACCCTTAGGGTCGCACAATTTGATGATATGGCTTACTTAAGTCAGATCGTGTGGACTGAATTGTTTGGGTTCAGTTTAAAGGGATTTAAACTCTGATTGTAAGTGAGATCTGGTCTGATCATGTTTGATTGATTAGGGCTTGAGATCGGTGAGCTTTGATCGAGAGAATGGATGCTAGATCAGTGAGATCAGGAGCATCAAGAGATGAACGGTTAGATCTGGAGCCTTAGGGTTTATTGTGATCTAGACCAAATTGCTTGGGTTAATTGGTCTTTGAACCAGACCAAATTGAACTGGCTCATCAAGTGAGCGCATGGTTCAAGAGGAGAGGAATTTGCGATTGGGGTAAACCCATGGTCGCATCACAAGTTGAGATTTTTCTATTTTTAGAAAACATGTCTCTAAACGTGGGCACGCCTCATGTTCTCTTTTTCATGCCTCTTGTCGCCTCTTTGGCTTGGTCTCTACACACATTCTCGAGAGGAGAAGTTGAGACGACAAGGGAGAGGTTTCGCCAAGCAAAGTTGTCTTCTCTTCCCTTCCATACGACAAGGACCTTTGGAGAACCTTGCTAGCACAAGGATCAAAAAGGAGTAGGCGACATCACCTTGTGTGCGCACCATTTGGAGGAGAAGCATTCGACTCTCTTCTTCCTAGACGCCATCCAAGAAATGGCATTGGTAAGAATCGATCCTCATGTATATGAAAATTTAAAGTTGATCATACTGCATGCATCGATCTAGAAACCTATTCCGCTGCGTTAAATCCTCTGCATGCGCCTATTAGGGTTTCGCCCCCATGTTAGGGGACTTTCATCTACATGACTTATGACATGCCCAATGTCAATCGTTTTGGTCTCCCAATTACGGAGAGACATAAGACTGTATCAAAGCATACCCATCATCAAATCTAGAGATGAATACCTCAAGTCTAAGGATCAATGCAAACCTCTTGCGTGTGAGATTGACTTGTTGACTAGACAAGTCAATCCTCACGGTGGATCACTCCAGTGCATCCAATGCACCTGTATGCCTGCGTTACTGTGCCCCGCACTTAACCAGCCTATACACCAGTCTCTCATGTACTAAAGCTGTCCCATATCTGCTATGGTACCTTGTCTGGGGATAGCTTGTGAGAATGGATCCAATCCAAACTCTTGGGACATTATTTATGCAACTAAATACATCAACACAGGTAGAGAAGTCTGCATAATAACGACCATGCCTATATAAAGAGTAATAGTTCTATCAAAGTACATTCAAACAATGCCTGACTATGTCCATACATTGGTCTTCAGGGCATATACACCAACACCTGAGGCTCAGACACAGGTCCCACGTAGGTCTGGGAGGATTCGTCGTGCACCTGAGAGATATGGGTCGCTGCCGACCCAACACGACAAGATCTTCATCATTGAGGATGAGCCCAGTGATGTAGGGACATCTCCAAGGATTTAAATCATGCTTAATGTTATTTGGAAACTTGTTGTATTTTGATATTTTGGGACTGTATGTTGCAACATTACTTTAATTTTTGCACTTCTGGTTAATGTTGTAGTTTGGATTAGCCTAGGATTTACTTTCCAAGCCCTTATTTTATTTTGTAGTGAATGTATTAGGTTGTTGCTTAGCCTAGGGTGTATGCACCTGTAATGCACTTATAAGGCACCTCCAACCCCCTCAACTACAAATCAGCCCTCAGTATTGAAGAAGTCAAAGGTCAACATCAACATCTTCAAGTCAACATCTAGCTCAAGTCAACATCTTCAAGCCAACATCCAACATGGTCAACGTCCACATCCAATGTCAATCATCAAGCTTCATCCACTATCAGCAAACTTCAGTCAACAATGGAGGAAGTCAAAATCAACATGCAATGTTCCAAATAAATCCAACGGCTCTATGATAAGCTGCCACCATTCAAGCCTCACAAACCACCTCAAGTTCCACCAATCAGCATTAGGCGCCTCTCATCCAACCAATACAAATGCATGCGCCACCAGCCACTTAAAGCATCAAGAGATCTACATGCGCAGCCAATGCATGCAAGTATAATTACCAACAAGATCCATCCACACCACTCATTCAAACCATCTTCAAATATAGCCGTTGACTAAAGATACACGTTGGGCCATTTTGTAATTCCACTTCATGTAACCGTTGAGGGAGAAAGGGGTTTAAAGCCCATGTAATTCTCCACACTGCATTAAGTCGATTTTGCTTTAGAAAAACCTTGTGTTAGCGTGTTGTTGTACTGGGAGTGGAGCGTGCTCCTCTTGTGTACCGAGGGTTGAGCTTGCTCCTCTCTTATCCTTCTCTCCCCCCTTAACTTGCTAAGCTAAGGGTTTCTCTTCCCCTTCTCTTCTATCAATCTCTTCTCTTCTATTCAATTTCATCACAGCCGGCTATCTCATCAACTTCAAGCTTCTCTTCTATTATTCCTCTTCATCCTCTTGCTATCGCAACCATCTTCTCTTCACCAATCATCTTCATCCTTCCACAAGCCTCGTGTTACTGTTCCATTGCCGAGGCCAATCATCCCAACAAGTTGTTTGCTGCTGTTGGAGTTTGTAAGAGTGTTGAGCACACCCCAATACATCACCTGGAAGAAATCTCAGCCGAGTTCATTGACAAAGAAAGTTCAAGAAGAGGTTCGGCCCCCTTCCTACAAGGGGGCCCTTAGGTGCATTCTCTCCATCCCTAACCCTTAACCGCATGCTTAAACATCCCCATGCTGGAATTGTTCTTACTGTTACATTAGAAGAGCCCCATACCTAAGGTGATGCAGGAGCATCTTTGGACATTTAATCTTATTTTAATATATTGCTTACTTGTTTTGTTGTAGTTAGGATTAGACTAGTTTTATTTTCTAAGCACTTTAAATTTCTAGTTAATGTGTTAGGTCGCAAGTAGTTTAGGACTTTATGACACTTTAAAATTCCCATTGGATTAGCCAAGTCAAAAATCAACAATTGCTATTACAACAGCCATGTCAACCTCAAGTCAACATCTCAAGACATCTCAAAGTCAAAGTCAACATCAAGCCTCAATCTTCAACCAAGCTCATCAAATTAAGTCAAGGCACTCCCATGACAAGTCAACATTTCAGGTCTTGGTCAATAATTAAAGAAGTCAAGTCAACATGCAAGTCATGCAAGCTAAAGGGAGCCAAGCATAACAATAATTCGGCTACAATAAAAGGCATCTCTTTACATCAGCCAATTGAAGCTTTGCATGCAACAAAGGACCAATCAAGTTTCACCACTCACCAAGACACCTCTTCACATCAGCCCACCAAGATCTCACATGCAACAAAAGTCCACTCAAAATCCATGCATGCGGCAATCAAGGCCTTGGCCTTCACCTCTTCAACGAGAACAACAAATACGACACCTCTCGGCTACAAGCTGCCATAAATCCACATGCAACCGCCTCTCACAACCAATGGAATCACTTGAAGAAACAACTCATCTCCACCATCCATTTCAAAGCAAGAAAAGATTGCCTTTAGATCCAATTTGAGGGGATGTTAACGTGGAGGGTGAAATGGCTTTAAAAACTAATGTAATCTTCATATTTGGATAAGTTAAGAATATTATTTTTGGAACCTTTGGGTTGGTGTGTCTTCCTCCTTGGGAGGTTAGGGTTAGGGTATGTAGCCTCTTCTCTTCCCCCTTAGCTTGCTAAGCTAAGGGTTTATTCTCTTCTCTTCTTCCCTTCTTTTCTCTTCTCCAACTTCCGTTCTGCGTCACCCAGTACCTATGATGAGGCGGTTAGTGGACCAGACTCCGAGAGATGGCTTGAAGCCATGCAATCCGAGATGGATTCCATGTCATCCAACCAAGTCTGGGATTTGATTGAGCTACCTGATGGGGTAAAACCCATAGGGTGTAAATGGGTCTGCAGGAGGAAGACGGACATGGATGGCAATGTAGTTACCTATAAGGGTAGACTAGTGGCTAAAGGATTCAAACAAGTCCACGGGGTGAACTATGATGAAACCTTCTCGCCAGTTGCCATGATCAGATCCATTTGGATTCTGATTGCTATAGCTGCATATCATGACTATGATATATGACATATGGATGTTAAAATAGCATTCCTTAATGGGAAGCTAACAAAGGATGTGTATATGACACAACCTGATGGCTTCATCCATCCTGTAGATGCTAATAAGGTCTGCGGGCTGAAGAAATCTATTTATGGATTAAAGCAAGCATCTCGAAGTTGGAATCTTCGGTTTGATGAAGCTGTGAGAGATTATGGCTTTATCAAAAGCAAAGATGATGCCTGTGTATATAGAAAATTCAGTGGGAGCTTGGTGACTTTTCTGGTCTTGTATGTCAATGACATATTGCTCATCGGAAACGACATCCCTAGTCTCCAGTCTATGAAGACATGATTGGGGAAGTGTTTCGAGATGAAAGACTTAGGGGAGGCTGCCTATATCTTAGGCCAAAAGATCTACTAGAATAGATCGAAGAGGATCCTCGCCCTTAGTCAAAGTACCTACATTGATAAGGTCCTGGAAAGGTTCTATATAGAGCAATCCAAGAAAGGATACCTTCCAGTAAGACATGACCTTACTCTCTCAAAGAGCTAGTGTCCTACCACAGAGGCTGAGAGGGATGAAATGAGTCGAGTGCCCTATGCTTCGGCAGTGGGATCAATCATGTATGCAATGCTGTATACTAGACCAGATGTGGCTTATAGCCAATACCAATCCAATTCAGGTCTGCAGCACTGGGTGGCTGTAAAGAACATCCTAAAGTGTCTGAGAAGAACTAAGGATTTGTTCTTGGTCTATAGGGGACAGGAGGAGCTCAGTATTTAGGGCTATATTGATGCGTCATTCCGGTCTAACCCTGATGACTTCACATCACAGGCAGGCTATATGTTCAAGTTAAATGGAGGCGATGTATGCTGAAAGAGCTTCAAGCAATCCACCATAGCTGATTCTACCACCGAGGCTGAGTATGTGGCCGCTTCTGAGGCAGCCAAAGATGCCATTTGGATAAGGAAGTTCATTTCTGAACTTCAAGTGGTTCCAAGTGCAGTAGATCCCATTGAGCTCTATTGTGACAACAATGGGGCAATTCCAAAAGCTAAGGAACCCCAGTCTCATCAAAGGTCCAAACACATACTCAGGAGATTTCACCTGATCAGAGAGATCATTGACCGAGGTGATGTCAAGATTAGTAGAGTTGACACAGAGAATAATCTAGCAGACCCACTGACTAAGGCTTTGGTGCAGCAGAAGCATGATGGTCACGCTAGGGATATGGGGTTCATGTTCCTCAACCTCTAGGTCTTAGTGCTAGTGGGAGATTGTTAGTGTATATGCCCTGAGACCTAGTATTGGTTCATCTTTGTACTACTTGACTCTGATATTTATATATCATTCTGGCATTTGTCATTATCATTGTTTGTCTACATCTGCGATTTTATACTTACAAGATAATGTCCCTGGAGACAGATTGGATCTGTGCTCAAATGGTTGTCCCCAGTCAATGTACCTTAGTGGATATGGGATAGCTCTGGTATGTGAGAGACTAGTATATGGGCTGGTTAGGCACAAGGTGCTAACGCAGACATATGGGTATATCAGTGATGGATATACTGGATCGACCCGCTGTGAGGCAATGACTTGGTGTCATGAGTTATCCTCACAAGTGATATGAGATGCATTGATCCCTTTGTTGGGAAACCCCGGGGACATTTTACAATTTTCAGAGTCATGGACATACATTTTACGCAGCGGAAGAATGTCCCCGAAACAGGCCGGTCCCAAAAACCCAGTGAAGATCGCAAGCAAGGGAGTCGACACGATGAGTTAGGAAATACCTTAAGATCAATGAAGAGCGATGCCAATGCAGGCGCCCAAGTGTGCGCCCTCTGCAGTCTCACACACACGGATCTCTTGAGTTCTCTTCTTCCACGCCCGGTGCTAGCCTCGGGAAGAAAATCCAAGCCTTAGTTCTCTTCATCAATGCTCGCGCCACCTCCAAGGTAGAAGCGCCAATTGATGAAGAAGAGGGGAGAAGGGAGAATGCCGCCAAGCCTTTACTTCTCTTGCGCCAAAGGAGGAAGAAGGGAAGAAGCTTGCGGCTAGGGTTTGATGGAAGAGGATGGTTGCGCCAATGCCCCTTGTTCTCGCCCTCTTGATGTGTTCACGCCTTCAAGGATTGATCATTCACAAGAGGGGGCGACTAGGGTCACATTTATAGGGCAAGAGGCGGTTAGGGTAAGGGCTAGGATCATGACAAGTGTAGGGCTAGGATGAGGAGGTTTGAGACAAGGAAAATCTCCAAGACATTTCCATAATTCTCATTCAACCATTCCTTATTGTGCCCCACGCCTTTCCTTATGCGCCAAGGCCTTGCCTTGCACCCCAAGCAATGCCATAGAGGCATGCATTCCATCCTAGGAAGAGAGGGGAGGCGCCCTTTACTTCCATAATGAAGCAAAGGCGCCAACATGACCCCATTATGCCCCTAGGCACCTAATGGTTCATGTTTCTCCCCATTATACCCTTTTAGCCTCTCATTTCTTCATGAGAACTTGTCATTGGGCCTCATTGGATAATGAGCTAGCCCAAACTTCATTACATGGGTTGATTAAGCACTTGGATCCAATCCAAAGCAACCCTAATCCAAATGTGACCAACCATGGTCAAATACGGGTCAACCTGCCAAAAATGAAGTTTGGCTCCAATAACATTCTTCTATCTCATCAGGCCCATTGGCGCTGATGAAATCTCCCAATTAGATCCGAGTTATCCAATAACTCGATCATAAGGCTTCCCGATCAATACGAGAACTCAAGTATCAAGGTGTGCGACCCTGTAGGTTCCTCTGACGCTGGCAGTAGTGACCAGAGGTCATCACAAGCAGTGAGTGGCACCTAGCAATGCATCGCTGCTACCCAGGTCATTGGAATGGATATCGACATCGACATCCCCATCATCGCAACTAGGTACAGATGCATTACAGTCTCTTTGCCGAACTGATATCCGATTGGACAAGTGTGTCACCACTTGCTTTCATCCAATCTCATGGCTATGACTAAAACAGGTTCTCACCTGGGTATGGCCATACACTCTCAGTCATAGAACCATAAAGGAGCTCCATGGATATCATACTTCCTTAGAGAAGGGGCAAATCCTATGTCTGTCCATTGATCTTCTCATATGGGTCGTGACATGCTCAATAACAACTGTTATGACCTCCCAGCTACGGCAAGGTGTTAGGTTGTATCAAAGCAAGTCCCTAACCATATAGAATGATCAATGACCTCAAGTCAAGGGATCAATGCATCTCCTGTCACTTATGAGGATAATCATGACACCAAGTCATAGCCTCATAGCGGGTCCATCCAGTATATCTTCCTATGATATACCCATGTGTCTGCGTTAGCACCACGTGCCTAACCAGACCACATACCAGTCTCTCAAGTACCAGAGCTGTCCCATATCCACTCAGGTACATCGACTAGGGACAATTATTTGAGCACAGATCCAATCTGTCTCTAGGGACATTATCATGTAAGTACACAATCGCAGGTGTAGACAAACAATGATAACGACAATGCCAGAATGATATATAAATATCAATGTCAAGTAGTACATAAGTTGACCAAAACTAGGTCCTAGGGCATATACACTAACAATCTCCCACTTGCACTAAGACCTAGAAGTTGAGGAATCTCAACCCCATATCTCTAGCGTGACCATCATGCTTCTGCTGCGCCAAAGCCTTGGTCAATGGGTCTGCCATATTGTTCTCTGTGTCTACTCTGCTAATCTTGACATCACCTCTGTCAATGATCTCTCTGATCAGGTGAAATCTTCTGAGTATGTGTTTGGATCTTTGATGAGACCGTGGTTCCTTGGCTTGTGCAATTGCTCCATTGTATTCATAGTAGAGTTCAATGGGATCCATTGCACTAGGCACCACTTGAAGATCACATAAGAACTTCCTTATCCAAACAGCTTCCTTGGCTGCCTCAGAAGCAGCCACATACTCAGCTTCGGTTGTAGAATCTGCTATGGTGGATTGCTTGAAGCTCTTCCAGCATACAACGCCTCCATTTATCTTGAACACATAGCCGGCCTGCGATCTAAAGTCGTCGAGGTCAGACTGGAACGATGCATCAGTATAGCCCTGCATACTGAGCTCTTCCTGTCCCCCATAGACCAAGAACAGATCCTTAGTTCTTTTTAGATACTTTAGGATGTTCTTTACAGCCACCCAGTGCTGCAGACCTGGATTGGATTGGTATCGGCTGGTTATGCTCACAGCATATGCCACATCTGGTCTAGTACATAACATTGCATACATGATCGATCCTACTGCCGAAGCATAAGAAATTCGACTCATGTCATCCCTCTCAGCCTGTGTTGTAGGACACTGGCTCTTTGAGAGAGTAAGGCCATGTCTCACTGGAAGGTATCCTTTCTTGGATTGCTCCATGTAGAACCTCTCCAGTACCTTATCAATGTAAGTAGTCTGACTAAGGGCCAGAAGCCTCTTGGATCTATCCCGGTAGATCCTCACGCCTAGAATATAGGCGGCCTCCCCTAAGTCTTTCATCTCGAAACACTTCCCCAACCATGTCTTCACAGCTTGAAGACTAGGGATGTCGTTTCCGATGAGCAGTATGTCATCGACATACAAGACCTTATTAGCCTCTGCAGGATGGATGAAGCCATCAGGTTGTGTCATATACACATCCTCAGTCAGCTTCCCGTTAAGGAACGTTGTCTTCACATCCATTTGCCATATCTCATAATCATGATATGCAGCTATAGCAAGCAGAATCCGAATGGATTTAATCATGGCAACTGGCGAGAAGGTTTCATCATAGTCCACCCCGTGGACTTATTTAAATCCTTTAGCCACTAGTCTACCCTTGTAGGTAACTATATTGCCATCCATGTCTGTCTTCCTCTTGAAGACCCATTTACACCCTATGGATTTTACCCCATTAGGCAGCTCAACCAAATCCCAGACTTGGTTAGCCGACATGGAATCCATCTCAGATCGCATGGAGTCAAGCCATTTCTCGGAGTCCGGTCCACTGACCGCCTCATCATAGGTTCTAGGTTCATCCTCAATGATGAAGATCCCATCGTGTTGGGTTGGTAGCGACCCATACCTTTCAGGTGCACGACGAATTCTCCCAGACCTACGCGGGACCTGTGTTTGAGCCTCAGGTTGCCTAGCAACCGGTGCAGGTGGCTCAGATTCCATCTCTTTGTCTTGTGCTTGCACTTGGACCTCATCCAAGTCAAACTTCCTCCCACTAACTTCTTTCATAAGAAATTCTTTCTCTAGAAAGACAGCACCCCGAGCAACAAAAACTTTGTTCTCGGTTGGGACATAGAAGTAGTATCCTTTAGTTTCCTTAGGATACCCCACAAATACACACTTATCTGATCTAGGTTCTAGCTTGCTAGAATCCTGACGTTTGACATAAGCCTCACATCCCCAGATCCTGATAAACGCGAGATTAGGGCGTCTCCCACTCCACATCTCGTATGGTATTTTGGAGACACTCTTAGATGGAACATTATTCAGTATCAAAGAAGCTGTTTCTAGTGCATGCCCCCAGAATGATGAAGGTAGAGTTGCATGACTCATCATGGATCGAACCATATCCAATAAAGTTCGATTTCTCCTTTCAGACACACCATTCCATTGAGGTGTTCCAGGAGGAGTGAGTTGGGATATGATCCCACACTCTCTCAGATAGTCAAAGAACTCACCACTCAGGTATTCTCCACCTCGATCTGATCGAAGAGTTTTAATGGATCTTCCAAGCTGGTTCTCTACTTCATTCTTGAAATCCTTGAATTTCTCAAAGGATTCAGATTTATGTCTCATTAAGTAGACATAGCCATACCTACTGAAGTCATCAGTGAAGGTAATGAAGTAGTTGTACCCTCCTCTGGCTTGTTTATTGAAGGGCCCACACACATCAGTATGTATGAGATCCAATAAACCTTCTGCCCTCTCACCAATCTTGGTGAAGGGCGCCTTTGTCATTTTCCCTAATAAACAAGGTTCACAAGTATCAAATTCCTCCAAGGAACTCGAATCTAACAATCCATTTGCATGGAGTTGTTGGATGCGATTCTTGTTTATATGGGCTAATCGACAGTGCCATAGGAAAGCACCAACTGAACCACTCAGTTTGGTCCTCTTATTGCTTATGTTACAAATAGAACTTTCCATATCCAAGATATATAGACCATTGCACAAAGTACCCTTCCCATAGAACATATTTGCAAATGAAAAAGAACAGGAGTTCTTATTTATTTCAAATTTAAATCCTTTCTTTGCCAAGCAAGGAATGGATACAAAGTTCTTTGTTAGCAAAGGTACACAAAAGCAATTATCTAGTTCTAATCGAAGTCCAGAAGGCAAGGAGAGAGTCAAAACGCCTACAGCAACAGCAGCAACCTGTGCCCCGTTTCCAACGCGTAGGTCAATCTCTCCAAGCCGCACCGATCTACTTTTCTTGAGCCCCTGCATATTTGTACAAATATGAGCTCCACATGCGGTATCCAATACCCATGACATAGAAGTAGAAAGATTGACTTCTGTAACATAGATACCTGAGCTAGAAGTTAAGGCCAAGCCTTTCTTCTCCTCATTCTGAAGCTGCTTGCAGTCCCTTCTCCAGTGGCCCTGCTCGCCACAGTGAAAACACCTCTATTCCTTTGACCTCTTCGCCTTTTTCTTCAGTGCTTTGGTAGGACCTCTGGCACTGCTCTTAGCACGTTCCTTACCCTTCTTCTTTATCTTCTTGGTCGCAGGGACCAAAAGAACATAATTGGGTTTGGTCTTACCCATCTCTCGCTCGGCTGTTTGGAGCATATTCATCAATTCCTCCCGTGTGCACTCAATCCGGTTCATGTTGAAGTTAATGATAAACGGACTGAAGCTAGGGGGCAGGGAATGAAGAATAAGATCCACAACCAGCTCGTTGTCTATGGTGTGTCCCAGTCTCCTGAGATGATCCACGTTCCCAATGAGTTTGAGAACATGGGGTCTCACTGGTGCACCTTCAGACAACTTGCACCGAAAGACTGCTTTGGCGGTGTCAAATCTCTCAGTTCTAGCCTGAGCCTCGAACATCTGTTTCAGACGAGTAATCATCTAAAAAGCGTTCTGCTCCTCATATTGCACCTGCAGTTCAGGTGCCATACTGGCTAGCATAAGACATGCAACCTCCAAAGAGTCATCTTGATGCTTTCTATAAGCATCTCTGTCTGCCGTTCGGGCATTAGGCGGAGGAGCCGCAGGAAGAGGCTGTTCAAGGACATACAGCTTCTTCTCGAGCTTGAGGACTATCCTCAAGTTCCGATGCCAGTCCATAAAGTTAGTTCCAACTAACTTATCCTTATCAAGGAGGGATCGCAGTGATAATCCGCCAGTGTTCGTAGCCATTGTTCTACAACACCCAAGAAGAACAGATTAGTACTACTTCGAATCATTTAAACTGGACTTGTTTTAAATGATTTCTGCTCTCACTATTTTAAATTCGAATTGACAACCCACAAAGTCAATCGGGAAGTTTAAGACTTCCTAGTGAGATGGGATCCTTATTTCACATGAGGCTTCGCGTCCCACGAGGGTGGGATGAGATGCACAAAGTAACCCATGCTTCCTAAGGTGGGCGCGCCGGCCGATTGCTCCAAGCAACTCCCCTTATTGAGACAGTCTGGGCATTTCATGTCCAGCGAGAGCTGGATACAACATGAAACCTTTACCTCTCAACGATGCCTCTAGACTTTCACCATGCGCCCAGCACATGTGAACTTCTAGTCAAGTCCATTCCTAACCGTTATGCCCAGGGCCAACGAGTTTCATTGCGAAGGCACGCCCAGGTTAAAATTGGACTGGGGAAACCATTGCCACTACGCACTTTCTAAAGATAAGTGGGTGTGTCCCACGAGGGTGGGAAACAATTCACAACTCCACTGATCGATAGCTTAGTGAGGGCTACGCGTTAGAAGGCTACCAGACTTGATATTTTAATTGAGGGTTTTTGTTTAAGGTCTCATCATCTCAGTTTTATCTTATGTCTATCATTACAGGCATGCAATCCTATAGTGATAACATAACGGTAAAACATTTCAGGCATGCTTCTGCAGATAATAAGAGCAGTAAAGGATGATGTGATCATATCCTATACAAGACATTGAACCAATCCATGCCATGAAATAGGTTCAACTCTTGTTCTAGAACTCAAGCCCCAAAAACTAGACCTAGCCTAGCCGACCTCTAGCTTGAACTTCAAGGTTGGCTCCAAGGTCCTTCTCTCATGATTTAGCTCTCAAACCCTAGGGGTACACCCATAAGGTTCGGCCAATGCCATGGTCTTCTTCCAAGGAAGGTGCGCCATCCAGCATCCAGCAAGCCACAAGAGGGATAGCACACAAGCACAAGGCTCGGTCAATCCTTAACTTGCGCCCCCATGCAAGGATGTGCCACCTTTGAAGCTTGTTGCGCCATCAGGCATGGATGCACAACCAAGCAAGCATGCACCTTGCTCCAAGTAGATGCGCCACCCTAATCTTCTTCTTAGTTAAAAGCAAAAAGAAAAGCGGCACGCAGGCCTCACAAGGATACATCACAGGCATGCAAGAGGGGCTTGACTAATGATCACAACACCATGCACAATCAAGGTATTTACTCATGCAATTCTACATGCTCATGAAAAACATAAAATCTGAAATTTTACTTTTTCATAAAACTAGTCTCTTTTTCTCATCTTCTTCTCACAAATCTTTTGGTTTATTGCGATTTATTTTTCATGATGATTTCAGAGATCCTTTCGGCTTGCAATTTTGTCAGATCAAGAGACTTGGCCAGTCCGAAGACACAATGCCCGTCCTACTTGACAAAATTACGTGCGCCTTTGATCTTTAAATCAAACAAGAAAAATAGTCCAAATATCCAAAAGAGATTGAGAGGATGATAGAAACAAGAAACCCTAATTTTTCTACTTTTAGAAAAATCGATTGCCATGCATCATGCTATTTACGAAAATAGAGATATGGCATGTAAGCATGGAAGAAAAGCATAAAACATCGTTCGAGTCTTGCAAGTCCCTCTGATACCACTGTTGGGAAACCCCGGGGACATTTTACAATTTTCAGAGTCATGGACATACATTTTACGCAGCGGAAGAATGTCCCCGAAACAGGCCGGTCCCAAAAACCCAGTGAAGATCGCAAGCAAGGGAGTCGACACGATGAGTTAGGAAATACCTTAAGAGCAATGAAGAGCGATGCCGATGCAGGCGCCCAAGTGTGCGCCCTCTGCAGTCTCACACACACGGATCTCTTGAGTTCTCTTCTTCCACGCCCGGTGCTAGCCTCGGGAAGAAAATCCAAGCCTTAGTTCTCTTCTTCAATGCTCGCACCACCTCCAAGGTAGAAGCGCCAATTGATGAAGAAGAGGGGAGAAGGGAGAATGCCGCCAAGCCTTTACTTCTCTTGCGCCAAAGGAGGAAGAAGGGAAGAAGCTTGCGGCTAGGGTTTGATGGAAGAGGATGGTTGCGCCAATGCCCCTTGTTCTCGCCCTCTTGATGTGTTCACGCCTTCGAGGATTGATCATTCACAAGAGAGGGCGACTAGGGTCACATTTATAGGGCAAGAGGCGGTTAGGGTAAGGGCTAGGATCATGACAAGTGTAGGGCTAGGATGAGGAGGTTTGAGACAAGGAAAGTCTCCAAGACATTTCCATAATTCTCATTCAACCATTCCTTATTGTGCCCCACTCCTTTCCTTATGCACCAAGGCCTTGCCTTGCGCCCCAAGCAATGCCATAGAGGCATGCATTCCATCCTAGGAAGAGAGGGGAGGCGCCCTTTACTTCCATAATGAAGCAAAGGCACCAACATGACCCCATTATGCCCCTAGGCGCCTAATGGTTCATGTTTCTCCCCATTATACCCTTTTAGCCTCTCATCTCTTCATGAGAACTTGTCATTGGGCCTCATTGGATAATGAGCTAGCCCAAACTTCATTACATGGGTTGATTGAGCACTTGGATCCAATCCAAAGCAACCCTAATCCAAATGTGACCAACCATGGTCAAATACGGGTCAACCTGCCAAAAATGAAGTTTGGCTCCAATAACATTCTTCTATCTCATCAGGCCCATTGGCGCTGATGAAATCTCCCAATTAGATCCGAGTTATCCAATAACTCGATCATAAGGCTTCCCGATCAATACGAGAACTCAAGTATCAAGGTGTGCGACCCTGTAGGTTCCTCTGACGCTGGCAGTAGTGACCAGAGGTCATCACAAGCAGTGAGTGGCACCTAGCAGTGCATCGCTGCTACCCAGGTCATTGGAATGGATATCGACATCGACATCCCCATCATCGCAACTAGGTACAGATGCATTACAGTCTCTTTGCCGAACTGATATCCGATTGGACAAGTGTGTCACCACTTGCTTTCATCCAATCTCATGGCTATGACTAAAACAGGTTCTCACCTGGGTATGGCCATACACTCTCAGTCATAGAACCATAAAGGAGCTCCATGGATATCATACTTCCTTAGAGAAGGGGCAAATCCTATGTCTGTCCATTGATCTTCTCATATGGGTCGTGACATGCTCAATAACAACTGTTATGACCTCCCAGCTATGGCAAGGTGTTAGGTTGTATCAAGCAAGTCCCTAACCATATAGAATGATCAATGACCTCAAGTCAAGGGATCAATGCATCTCCTGTCACTTAAGAGGATAATCATGACACCAAGTCATAGCCTCATAGCGGGTCCATCCAGTATATCTTCCTATGATATACCCATGTGTCTGCGTTAGCACCACGTGCCTAACCAGCCCACATACCAGTCTCTCAAGTACCAGAGCTGTCCCATATCCACTCAGGTACATCGACTAGGGACAATTATTTGAGCACAGATCCAATCTGTCTCCAGGGACATTATCATGTAAGTACACAATCGCAGGTGTAGACAAACAATGATAACGACAATGCCAGAATGATATATAAATATCAATGTCAAGTAGTACATAAGTTGACCAAAACTAGGTCCTAGGGCATATACACTAACACCCTTGACTTGAGGTCATTGACTATTCTATATGGTTAGGGACATGCTTTGATGCAACCTAACACCTCGCCGTAGTTTAGAGGTTATAACGGTTGTCATTGAGTATGTCACGACCCATATGAGAATGTCAATTGACAGACAGAGGATTTGCCCCTTCCTAAGGGAAGCTTGATATCCATGGAGCTCCTCTATGGTTCTATGACTGAAAGTGTATGGTCATACCCAGGTGAGAACCTAATTTAGTCATGACCATGAGATTGGATGAAAACAAGTGATGACACACTTGTCCAATCGAATATCAGTTTGGCAAAGGGACTATAATGTATCTGTACCTACTTGCGATGATGGGGATGTCGATGTCAATATCCATTCCGATGACTTGGGTAGCAGCGATGCACTGCTAGGTGCCACTCACTGCTTGTGGTGACCTTTGTTCAACACTGCCAACGTCAGAGGAACTAACAGGGTCGCACACCTTGATACTCGAGTTCTCGTATTGATCGAAAAGCATTATGATTGTGTTATTGGATAACTCGGATCTATTTTGGAGATTTCATCAGTGCCAATGGACCTGATGAGATGGAAGAGAGTTATTGGAGCCAAACTTTATTTTTGGGAGGTTGACCCGAAATTGACCAAGATTGGTCACATTTGGATTAGGGTTTCATTGGATTGGATCCAATGGCTTAATCAACCTATGTAATGAAGTTTGGGCTAGCTCATTACCCAATGAGGCCCAATAACAAGTTGTCATGAAAGAGATAATGGGCTAAAAGGGTATAGCGGAGATAAATCTCCCCCCATTGACGCTTAAGGGCATAATGGGGAGGAGAGGGCGCCTTTTGCTTCATTAGGAAGCATTATGCGCCTAGGCCCTCTACCTTGGATGGTATGCTTGCCTCTATGGCAAGTCTTGGGGCTGATATGGCTTGAAGGACTTCTTAGGAAGGTCTTGGGCACATATGACAATATGGAAAGGGTTTATGGAAAGCTCTTGGAGAATTTCCTTAACCCTAACCCTAATTGTTTCCCTTTTCATACCCTAGCCGCATATCTCATCAAGAGTTGCGCCTACTACCCCCTTTGCTTCACCGCCTCTTGCCTCTATATATATCAAGGGATATGCAAGAAGCAAATATACAATTCAATTGGCGTGAGCAACTCTAGAGGGGCGAAAGCAAAGGTGATTGGCGCAAGTCTTCTTCCATCAAGCCGCAAGCCTTCATCCTCCTTCCCTCTGATGACACCAAAATATATAGTATATTTTGTAACATTTTTTGATATCTTTTCATGCTAGATTGAAGATCTTTTACTTGTTTTCATACTAAATTTATTGATTATTGCAAAGTCTACTTCTATTTTGGTTTTTCATGATTTTCAGGTAAAAAGGCACTATTTTCAGCATTTTCAAGCAAAATCAAATATATGGAAGAGTTCTCATCATCAAGAAGAAGTCACCCAAGAAATTTCACGCAAATCGAGGCAAAGAACCCAACATACGGCAGTGCCGTAAGGGATTTTACGGTACCGTATTTTTCACGGCTACCGTATTATCGAGATCACGGCCATATTTTGGTGATTTTCCAAACATAAGGTTTTCACAAAAATACGGCACCGCCGTAAGGATTTACACGGCCGTATTTTGGGGCACTTTCTGAACAGAGACTTTTGCTGAAATTACGGCACTGCTGTAACCCAGTTTACGGGCCGTATTTTGAAGCATCTTCAGAATAGAAAGTTGCCCTGAAATTACGGCACTGCCATAAAGAATTACACGGGCCGTATTTTCCCGACGTATCCGACCAAAGAGTTCAGCCGATTTTAAGGCACTACCATAAACAAGATTACGGTGCCGTAATTCCCCAACAACATCAGAACAGAAGACTCGAGTGATTTTACAACAGTGCTGTAAGACATTACACTACCGTAATTTCGGTTTTGAACACGACGCCCAGGTCAATTTCCATGCCCGATTCTTGCGGTGATGATTGCGAGTGATCCAGAGCTCTAAATCGGATGCCGTAAGATGTTGGGGAATGCCGGGTGTAATTTTAAAAATTTGCAGTCCTAGGACACAGCGGAAGAAGTATTACACCCTAAACACATTGCTTTCCCAAGGATCCATGCGAGAGAGAGAACACAAGGATGTGTTAGGATTAGTACCTCTATTGCTTGTTAGGATGAAGGTGCCAAGTTGAAGACGCTCACGTGCTCGTCCTCTACAAATATCCACGCATCGACCTTCTCAACGTTGCTCCCTTCCACGCTCGGTGCTAGCCTCGGGAAGAGAAGATCACCTCTTGGAATCTCCTTCTCCTTCCTCCTTGCTCTTCACGCCAACTTGTCTCCTTGCTTGGAGACTCTCGGCCAAAGACAAGAGGAAGAGAAGAGAGGGTGGCGCTCCACAAGAAGAAGAGGGCGGCTTGAATTCTAGGGCTTGCGCAACTCCAAGTTGCCTTTTCCTCAAGAAAAATTCTGCACTTGATGTTCATCCAATGATCATCCAATCGTCCTCACAAGAGGGGGCGCATACCCCTTCTTTTATAACCGACCAAGCCAAACCGCCACCTCTCTTTCCTTCTATGCTCTTGGCGCAATTCCTCCAAGGAATTGCCATAAGAGTTCAGCCACATCCTCTCTTGAATAGGCGCAACATGAAGCATGGAAAGAATCTAGCTTCTTGCCTTATCAAGAGAGGAAATTTGAGTTCCAATTCAATTAGGACTTTCCTTATATGATTGGCCAAATCATTGCTTGAATAAATCAAGCCATATTTGCCAACATATCAGCCCCACACGTCCAAGATAGTTTCCACTTGAGGAAACAACTTTCCAAAAGGATTCATACACCCCAATTGGCGCAAATTCCATATATGGAATTATCCCATGCGCCAAGTGTATTTCCAACTCCTATTAGGATTCAAACTTGCCTCAATTAGAATTAATCCACAATCCCTAATTGGATTTGGATCTCAACACTAATTAGGCCCATGGAAATAAATCCTTATTGGATTAGGATTTGCGCCCAACACAATGAGCCTTATCCAAATCCAATTCTCTTTAGGATTTGAATCCTAGTTGGATTAGGATTTGCGCCCAACCACTATGGGCCTTATCCAAATCTAATTCTCATTAGGATTTGAATCCTAATTAGATTAGGATTCTCATTTCTAGTAGAATTAGAATTCCAACTCCTAATTGAATTAGGATTCCAACTCCTAGTTGGAATAGGACTCTATTTCCCAATAGGGTTAGGATTCTAACTCCTAATTAAATTAGGATTCCAACTCCTAGTTGGATTAGGATTCCAATTCCTAATAGGGTTAGGATTCCAACTCCTAATTAGATTAGGATTCCAACTCCTAGTTGGATTAGGATTCCAATTCCTAATAGGATTAGGATTCCAACTCCTAATTAGATTAGGATTCGAATCCAACATGGTATATAATCCTTTGTTCAAGTCCAACTTGACTAGGATACATATACAAACTCATGAATCCCAATTGGACTCAGATTCAACCATGAATCTGTCTTGGACTCAGAATAATGAACTCAAATATATTCCAAGATTTCCAGATCATAAAACAACGTCAAGAGTCTATTGCGTGTGACCCGATAGGATCCTAATGACGATAGCAATGATGATTGAATATCATCATAAGTAGTGAGAGGTATCTAGCAACACATCACTACTACCCATGTCATAGGACTTAAGTCATCTGGCAACAACTCCCTAACAAGCAACGAGGATTCCCATGCATTCTAGATCCCTTTGCCTAAACTGATATCCTGCCATTGGATTAGTCTCAAGTTTATTATCCAATGCATTGGTCATGACTCAACAAGTGTGGCCACACTTTCCTGTCATGCACCAATAAGGTGGGGTGCCCCGAGGTGGATATCATGCTTCCTCGGAAGGAAGGGGCAAATCCTACTATTGGTCATCCATGTCTCTACATGACTTATGACATGCTCAATGACAGTCGTTTTGATCACCCATTTACGGAGAGACGTAAGACTGTATCAAAACATACCCATCATCATATCTAGACATGAATACCTCAAGTCTAAGGATCAATGCAAACCTCTTGCATGTGAGATTGACTTGTTGACTAGACAAGTCAATCCTCACGGTGGATCACTCCAGTGCATCCAATGCACCTGTATGTCTGCGTTACTGTGCCCCGCACCTAACCAGCCCATACACCAGTCTCACATGTACCAAAGCTGTCCCATATCGGCTAAGGCACCTTGACCGGGGATTACTTATGAGAATGGATCCAATCCAAACTCCTGGGACATTATCTATGCAATTCAATACATCAACGCAGGTAAAGCAATCTGCATAATAACGACCATGCCTTTATTGATTATATCAATTTCATTAATTCTATCGAAGTACATTTAAACAATGCCCGACCATGTCCATACATTGGTCTGTAGGGCATATACACCAACATAAGAAGCAAAGGGGAGCTTTTCGCGAGAGGAGGACGGAGAGACCAAAAGCCCCAATTTTAGTGCACAGTCGAGGGAGAAATCGGGATCCACGCCGCCGCCTAGGGTTTCACCACCGTGCTCGATCCAGACGTTCTCCGGCCATGATTTCCATACTGAAGCTTCATCTGGAGGAGGACACAACGTGCCAGAAGTTCCAGACCGAAAGGAGACCGATTGGAAGAGAAATCGAAGAAAAAGAAGTCACCGGCACTGTTCATCGACGGTTCTTGCAACATTACAGCTGTGAAATACTTCACAGCCGTGCTGTATTTTCTAAACCTCTCTTTACTTCGATTTTTGATCCTCTGAAACCATGATCTATTGTAATTCCTTCATGATGATAGCTTAAACTACTTTTGGGACATGGGGGAGTAATTCACTTGATTTCCAATGACTAGATGACTATTTTTTTACTATTTCGTTGAGTTTAATATTACCATGATGATTTTGCTCATGTGATAATTGTTGCTTAGACTCTCTATAAGTTCGTGTTACTAATTATGTTCTTAGAATTTTCGCTTGAGACCGAAAGGTAATTGCTTGAGAATTTGGAACCCTAGAATTGCATGTTAGGATCCCTTCCTTAGGTTAGATCTAATTTGATCTGTTTCAGTAGATTAATTGCCATAATTATAACATGAACCTATAGATCGAGTCTATTTGTCAAACGTGGAGATCTTGTGCGAAAGCAAGGATCGAAACGTTGGAGATCCATGAGTAAAACTAGTGTTGAGACTCGGATGCACGAAAGTGATCCTCGAATCTCCACTAGAGATAATCAACATTGAATTCAAATGCACGAAAGTGATCCTTGAATTCTTTGTTTGATGATTTACTTATCTTCAGCGTTGGGAAGAATCTTGCGTGAAAGCGAGGATAAATCCCTATGCGGTTGTTTGCACGAAAGTGAAACAACCCTTTTATTTAGTAAATTACATCTTCATCATGATAAATTTAAACTGACGAAATCCTCATTCATATCTAGCTCATAAAAGTTAAAGTGAACGAAACCCTAGTCCCAGCTTTTCTCTCTGATAATTCCGTTTTTAGTTTCCAATTTCTATTCTCACTACTTCGATTAGCCTAGATAGTAAGAAATCAGCTATTTAGTATTCAATAACGTAGGTCCCTGTGGATTCGATACTTTCTTTATTACTTCGAGTATCCGTGCACTTGCGGATCACAACAAGTTTTTGGCGCCGTTGCCGGGGACCTTAGTTTTGTCGATATTAAAGAAGTTGAGATTATTGCTAGACTAGGTTTCATTTACGTTTTATCTTTTTATTCTTTTCTGTTTACTTACATCAATTGATCAGTTTGCTCTAGCGTGTGCAGGAAATTCACTTCTAATGGCTGAGCAAAGATCACTAAGGGACTATGCAACCCCTAATCCTCAAGGGATACACTTTAGCATTGCTAAACCTGCAATTGAGGCCACCAACTTTGAGATTAATCCTGCCCTCTTGACTATGATTCAGCAAAATCAGTTTGGAGGATGATCAATCGAAGATCCTTATTTACACTTATATATTTTTCTTGAATATTGCAATACCATAAAAATTCATGGAGTTTCTGATGATGTACTAAAACTGATATTATTCCCTTTTTCTCTCAGGGATCAAGCATGATCTTGGTTGCATTCTCGTAGACCCAACACCTTCACAACGTGGGAACAATTATCAAAAGCTTTTCTGATGAAATATTTTCCACCAAGCAAGACTATCGAATTGAGGAAGCGAATCACGAACTTTCAACAAAAGAGCGGAGAATCACTCAGCGATGCATGGGAGAGATTCAATTATCTACAACGGAAGTGTCCTAACCATGGCCTCGAAAATGAGTTTCTAATTCAAACATTTTATTCTAGCTTAGTTTATAATACCCGTCTAATTATTGATGCCGCCGTAGGGGGAGCCTTGATGAGTAGAACATTTGACAATGCTTTTAAGTTGCTTGAAGAGATGTCCTTGAATCATAGCCAATTGACTCCAGATGAAGGAATGTTATATTGTCATCAACTTGGTAAGAATGAGAATGAGGATCAGCAACCCTTGACTGAAAAGGTTAGTGAACCCATGCTAGAGAAACTTTCAGCTAGCCAAATTCAATCATTGCAAATTCAAAACACAAAAAAATTTGAGGATCTTGAAGAAACTGTTAGTCACCTTGCTTCTCAATTAGAATCCTTAGTGGCTCACAATAAAGTTCTAGAAGAACAAATGTCTAGATTAAACTCTGGGGAACATAGCAATGCCATTATCACTAGAAGTGGGAGACAATTAAGAGAACTTAAGGAGAAAGAGTCTATTAATGATCATGATGAGGAATTAGAATTAGAAAAATCTTCTGAACATGAACAAACCCTACCTAGTTTAACACCTCAAAAGGAAAGTAAACCAAAAGGGGATGTGCCATGTAAAGAAGATGATTCTAAAACTAGTCTACCTCCTCCTTATAGACCACCAGTACCTTTTCCCCAAAGGTTAGTGCAGGAAAAGTTAGATAAGCAATTTGGGAAATTTCTTGATATTTTGAAAAAGCTTTACATTAACATACCATTTACTAAAGCTTTATCTCAAATGCCCATATATGCTAAATTTTTGAAAGAAATCTTGTCTAACAAAAGAAAGATAGAGAACTATGGTACTATGGCTTTAACTGAAGAATGTAGTGTTGTTATTCAAAATAAGTTGCCACCAAAATTGAATGATCCAAGTAGCTTTTCTATCCCATGTTTTATTGGTAGTATGGCTTTCGACTGAGCCTTATGTGATCTAGGGGCTAGTGTAAGTCTCATGCCTTTATCTGTGTGCAGGAAATTGGACATGGGAGCTCCTAAGCCGACTGCAATTTCTTTGTAACTCGCCGATCGATCAGTAAAATATCCAATAGGTATTCTAGAGGATGTTCCTATTCAAGTTGGTAAGTACTTCATACCTGCTGATTTTGTGGTACTTGAAATGGAAGAGGATGCCAAGATTCCTATTATTTTGGGTAGGTCGTTCTTAGCCACTGCTGGAGCCCTATTTGATGTACGGAACGGTAAACTTGCTTTAAGAATTAGCAATGATAAGATTGAGTTTGATTTGAATAATTCATTGAAAAAACCTACATATGCCAGTTCTTGTTGCACTATTCATGTCATTGATGACACAGTTTATGATGTTAGTTGTTTGTTTGATGATTCTTATGCTGATGTTTCACCTTCTGATTCTTTTTCTGATATCTTGAAAAATTATTGTGAAAAAATTGATAATTCTGTTTTTGAGAATGATTTTGTTGAATTCGATGATGAAAAACATGATATTTTAGATTGTGCTACTTTTGATAATGAAAGTGAAAAGATCCCTAAAGTTGAGTTGAAAGATTTACCTGATAATCTTATATATGAATTTCTTGGTCCTAACTCCACCTACCCTGTGATTGTGGATGCTAAATTAGATGCCAGGGAAACTGATCTACTCTTGAAGGAGTTAAGAATTCATAGGAAGGTAATTGGGTATTCCATTGATGACTTAAAAGGGATTAATCCTTCTTTTTGTATGCACAGGATTCACATGGAGGATGAGCACAAACCGCATGTAGATTTTCAGAGAAGGCTCAACCCGTCCATGAAGGAAGTGGTGAAGAAGAAAGTACTAAAATTGCTAGATGCAGGTATTATCTACCCTATCTCAGGTAGTAAGTGGGTGAGTCCTGTACACTATGTTCCAAAGAAGGGAGGTGTCACTGTAATGAAAAATAAGGATAATAAATTGATACCTGTTAGAAATGTCACTAGTTGGCGTATGTGTATTTATTATAGAAAATTAAATGTTGCCACTAGGAAAGATCATTTTCCCTTACCTTTCATTGATCAAATGGTGGAAAGACTTGCCAAACACTCTCACTTTTGTTTTCTTGATGGGTATTCCGGATTTTTTCAGATTCCTATTCATCCTGACGATCAGGATAAAACCACTTTTACATGTCCATATGGTACTTTTGCTTATAGAAGAATGCCCTTTAATTTATGCAATGCACCTGCAACTTTTCAAAGGTGTATGATGGCAATTTTTTCTGAATTTATTGAAGACTTCATGGATGTTTTTATGGATGATTTCTCTGTCTATGGTTTCACTTTTGATGACTGCTTAGCTAATCTCTCTAGAGTCTTACAGAGATACGAAGAGACTAATCTTGTCTTGAATTGGGAAAAGTGTCACTTTATGGTTAGACAGGGGATAGTTTTAGACCATCTTGTTTCAGAGAGAGGGATTGAAGTGGACAAGGCCAAGATAGAAGTGATTGAGAAGCTAGCACCACCCACCACTGTCAAGGAGATTAGGAGTTTTTTGGGACATGCAGGGTTTTACAGGAGATTCATCAGGGACTTCTCTAAACTTGCTAAACCTTTAACTGATTTACTTTGTAAAGATGCCAAATTCTGCTTTGATGAGAAATGTCTGTTTGCTTTTCAGGAGTTAAAGAAAGCCTTGGTTTCTGCACCCATCATTGAACCCCCAGATTGGAACTTACCCTTTGAACTCATGTGTGATGCGAGTGATTATGCAGTGGGAGCAGTCTTGGGACAGAGAAAAGATAAGAAACCTCATGTTATTCACTATGCCAGCAAGACTTTGGATGAAACACAGAAAAATTACACCACCACTGAGAAAGAACTATTGGCCATAGTATTTGCTTTTGATAAATTTAGGTCATACTTGATTAACTCCAAAGTGGTAGTGTACACTGACCCATACAGCTGTGAAATACTTAATGCAAAAAAAAGACAGCAAACCACGATTACTCAGATGGATTCTACTCCTGCAAGAATTTGATTTGGAGATTAAAGACAAAAAGGGATCAGAAAACCTTGTCGCAGATCATCTCTCAAGAATAATGGTAGACACTAGAAAGAATGATGAGATCAATGATTCCTTCCCTGAAGAACAACTCTTGACCATTGAATAACTCAGAGCCCCCTAGTATGCTGACATGGTGAATTATCTTGTAACCAATATTTTTCCTCCTGATTTGAGCTACCAAAAAAGAAAAAGATCCTTGGCTAAGGTGAAACACTATTTTTGGGATGAGCCTTATGTATTTAGAAGATGTGCAGATGGTATTTTCAGGAGATGTGTACCCGAAAAGGAAGTTGCAGACATACTGTTCCAATGCCATGGATCTTCTTATGGTGGGCATGCCAGTGCCGAGAAGACTGCCTTCAAAGTGTTGCAATCAGGATTTTATTGGCCCACAATATTTAAAGATGCTAGAAAGCTTGTTTTATCCTGTGATAGGTGTCAGAGGACAGGCAACATTAACAGAAGACATGAGATGCCGCTGTCTAATATTCTTGAGGTTGAGATATTTGATGTTTGGGGAATTGACTTCATGGGACCTTTTCCATCTTCTGGAGGTAACAAATATATTCTTGTAGCGGTAGATTATGTTTCAAAATGGGTTGAAGCTATTGCATCCCCAACTAATGATTCCAGAGTTATTGTCAAATTATTCAAACAAATTATCTTTCCAAGGTTTGGGACCCCACGAGTTGTGATTAGTGATGGAGGCTCACATTTCATAGAACACAAGTTTTCTGCCTTACTAAAAAAATATGGGGTGAATCATAAAGTGGCGACACCTTATCATCCTCAAAAAGTGGACAAGTTGAAATATCAAATAGAGAAATAAAAGGGATTTTGGAGAAGACAGTTTCACGCACAAGGAAAGATTGGGCATTCAAACTTGATGATGCATTGTGGGCATACAGGATAGCTTTCAAAACACCAATTGGGATGTCTCCTTATCAATTAGTTTATGGCAAATCTTGTCATCTCCCTGTAGAACTCGAACATAAGGCATTCTAGGCAATCAAAGCATTAAACTTTGATTTAAAGAATGCGGGAGAAAAAAGAAGATTACAGTTGAATGAGTTAGAGGAGATCAGAATTTCAGCTTATGAAAATGCAAAAATTTATAAGGAAAGAACCAAAAGATGGCATGATCGGCATATTTTTAGAAGGGATTTCCAACCAGGTGACTTTGTTCTTTTATTCAATTCTAGATTGAGACTTTTTCCTGGAAAACTTAAGTCTCGATGGTCTGGGCCTTTTCAGGTAAAGAAAGCCTATCCTTACGGAGCCGTGGATATATAGAGTGAAGAAACAGGAGAATTCAAGGTTAATGGTCAGAGACTTAAACACTATTATCAAGAAGAGCGAGTTGAAGAAAGGGAGAGTTTTTATTTGGATGAACCACTATCAAATCTGAGTGTTAAAGGGTCAAGCTAAAGACCTTTAAATTAGCGCTTCTTGGGAGGCAACCCAAGCTTTCTAACTTTAGTTCACTTTCTTTAATTTACTTTTATCTTAGTTTAACCTTAGTATAAATTTTTATCTTTAAGAAGAAGCATGGAGAGGAAGAAGACTCGACTCATAGGGGTGACAAAATTCTGTAAGTATCCCCTTCCATTCACCTTTTGGATTTCATCATTGACTCTTATTTTTGTGTCTACCACCACTACTTCATCTACATAAAAATATTGTGATTAATGTGATATGTGGTCATGTTTTGAGATGTGATTGATGATTTTTGATGATGAACGAACTCAAATCCATGATTAGAGATATAACCCCATCATGTTAGATTTATTTCTTCAATATATATTCGTCTATTGAAACATGAAATTAGTTGATGCATGAAATTTTAGATGGATGTATTGTTTGAAGAATAAAATCTAAAAGTGAAACTTTTCTTTTGAATAAAATGAGTATACAAGTATGATTTATGAATTGAGATCAATTGATCAACCTAGTAGATGTTTAGTCTATTCATGTTTTTTGTTGGGAAATAAGAATCCAAGATCCACAAAATAAAGGTGAGGACTCCCCTACTTGGCATTGTGGGAAAGCGCAGTGGTACCGAAAGACATGGGTTGAAGCAATAAACTGAAAAAGTATGTATCTATGTGGGTACATGCCATGAGAGAAATCATTTCACATAAACTCCACTGTCCTTAGTAAATTCTTTCCAATTGAGAGGATATGAGTTCCATTGCGTTGATTATGTGATCCGTGCACTCTAATCTCGCCACCAAAAAAACAAGGTGGTAATCGAGTTAGAGAATGTGAATGATTAAAAAAAAATTGATATGAGTGGAAAAAAATCTTGGAAACCTTATTCCTATAAACAAAAGCATGATAGATTTGAACTAAAAATTGGGTGAAATCATGAGATTGAAAATTCTATTTATTGTACATGTTGCAAAGTTTTATTTGATTGAATTATGGATCTAGAGGGTTGAGTTCTAAGAATGATATGTTTATTTGAAATTTTATAAATCAATTGGTAGAACTTTTCATTGATGAGTTGTATTTTAGAAATTTATTGAGAATGGAAAGGTTACTCTTAACGCAAGGACTTCAAGGCATTGGCGGCATCTTCTTCTTCTACCTTTCCTCTTGGCGCATCTTCTCTTGGAGGTGGCGCAAGTGAAGTAGAAGGTATACTAAGGCTTGGATCTTCTTCCCGAGGCTAGCACTGGGCGTGGAAGAAGAGAGCTTGAGGCATCCATATGTGTGAAACTACAGAGGGCGAACGCTTGGGCCCCTACCTTGACATCGGTCTCTTCTTGCTCTAAGTACTTTCTATTATATCGTGTCGATCCCCTCGCATGACGATCTTCATGAAAGTCCCCTATACTTGGGGGGGCGAAACCCTAGATAGGCGCATATAAAATTTTTGCAGCGGAAACAAGGGTTTCAAGAGGATCTATGCATGAGATATGATCAACTATAATCGATTGCAAAGATAAGTAAGGAGTCATACCATCGCCATTGCTTTGGATGGCGCCTTGGAAGAAGAGAGCAAATGGGATCTCCTCCAAAAGATGCGCACACAAGAAGATGTCGCCTACTCCTTGTTGATCCTTGTGCTAGCAAGGTTCTCCAAGTGAACCTGATCGAATGGAAGGGAAGAGAAGAATTCTTTTGCTTGGCGAGACCTCTCCCTTATCGTCAATGCTTCACCACCCGAATGTGTCGAGAGCCCAAAAACAAAGAGACGACAATAGGGCAAGAGAAGAAGCGTGAAGAGAGGCAACGTGAGGCGTGTCCACGATTAGAGATCATGTTATCCAAAAATAGCAAACCACTTCTCAACGTTCACGCGCTCATGAACAAGTCGCAAACCTCTTCTCCCTTGAACCTTGCGCTCACTTGATGAGCCGGTTCAATTTGGTTTGGTTCAAAGACCAATTAACCCAAGCGATTTGGTCTAGATCATATTAAATCCTAAGGTTCCAGATCTAACCGTTCATCTCCTGATGCTCTTGATCTTACCGATCTAGCATCAATTCTCTCGATCGAAGCTTACCGATCTCAAGCCCTAATCAATCTAACATGATCAGACCAGATCTCACTCACAATCAGAGATTAAATCCCTTTAAACTGAACCCAAACAATTCAGTCCACACGATCTGACTTAAGTAAGCCATATCATCAAATTGTGCGACCCTAAGGGTTTCCTTTAAATGTCGGTAACGATAACTTATGTTATCACGATCAGTGAGGGGTATCTAGCAACACATCACTGTCTCCCGATATAAAGGAAAGAGTCTTCCAAGACTACACCCAAACCACAGCACAAGTGTGAATCCAGTTCACAAGGCATACATGCTTCCTTTGCCACTGGATGTTCTTTATTGGACAAGCGTGTCAAGCCTATAACTCCAATATGATGAGCATGATTAGATCAGATGAACATAGTCATCTGGGTATGGCCATACACTTTCTCAATCATCTCATCCAGGGGGCCCCTTTAGAACATCACACTCCAAACTAGGAGATGGCAATCCTATGTCTATCACCAGCGCCCTAACATGACTCATGCTCACCATCCAAGATAGTCTATAACCATTATGTTTCAAATGATATCGAACTACCTCAAAACAATGCCAATCATCATTTAGAAACACAAGTGATCTCAAGTCAGAGGAAGTATGCCACTTGTTCGCATACAAGGATTATTCACATTGTGACAAGCAATTGAACATCCTAGTAGGGTCTGTCCAGTACATCCAATGTACCCATGAGTCTACATCTTATTCCATGCTCGAAGCATCCTATAAGATTAGAACACATATTAGTCTCAATCATATCAAGGCTGTCTCATGTTCACCAAGATATCTCGACTAAGGACTATACTACATGTCAGCCTAGCTGAACATCATTGAGACATTATTCAGAAGTATACATATTGCAGCAGATAATGTAACAACCTGAATAACAACCATTGCCTTTATAAACATAGAGTTTATACATGATACTGATATAATCCCAAGGCCTCAAACATTAGCCTTAAGGGCATACCCCAACACTTCACTGGGTTTTTGGGACTGGCCTGTTTCGGGGATATTATTCTGCTGCGTTTTGTAATCTGTAATGCCAAAAATTGTAAAATATCCCGGGGGTTTCCCAACATTACTTTGAGTAACTAAGACTTTCATTTTAGATATAAGTTGCATGATTTCTTCGTATATCTTAGTTTGGAGGTTAGTTTGAGCAACAATAAAGTTCTCAATCCTGGTTTCTAGGTTTAATTTTTGGCGTTGATCAAATTGCCATTGGTGAAAATATAAAGATTCTCTAAAATTCTCTTGTGGCATAGGGTTTTGGTCACTCTCGTAAAAATAGTTTGGGCTGTTCCCCCAATCCAAATCATATGTGTTAGAGTATGGGTCAATAGGAAATAGAATCCTCAATTGACATTCATGAAAAAAATGACATGTACATCCACAAATATCACAAGAAACATAAGGTAACCATGTAGGATTGACATTTGATGAATCAAGGATGATGCACATTAACCGAGTGATTTTTGTTTCTGAAAAAATTCAAAAGCTCTAGATGATAGGAAAAGTTTAGCCACAAGAAATAAAAATTACAGAAAATAAAATTACAAGAGAAAAAAATCTAGTATAGTAATTTTTTTTCAATCTTGTCAATATTGCCGAAATTAGTCCTCGGTGAAGGGAACCCCTAACTAAGGGGTAGAAACCCTAATGGTGGCGCAACAAAATTTTGCATGGGATATTAGGATTTCAAAGGATCTATATATGTCATATAACTAGCTTTCGAATATTTGAATAGATGAAGATAAACTCATACCATTGCCATCGGTTTGATGAAGCTTTGGAAGGAAAGACGCAAGCGAGCCTTCTCCTAAGTTTCACACACAAGATGATCAATGCGCCTACCCTTGGTGCTCCTTGTGCTAGCAAGGTTCCTTGGAGTCCTTGATCGAGTGAAAAGGGATGGAGATGTGTTTTTCTCTTTTGGCCAAAAACTTCCTCTATCTTCCAAGCGTCGCCACACACAACGAGTGTCGAGAGAGAGGTCGCTTGAGAGGCGAGAATAGCAAGAGCTATTCGAACGTGAGCGTTATCTCCAAGTGGAGATCGTGGTTACTAAAAATAGCCACACCACTCGCTCCAATGTTCACGCCAAGTGAACAAGTCGCCAAGCCTTGAACCATGCGCTCATTTCATGAGCCGGTTCACATTGGTTCGGTTTAAGAACCAATCAAGCCAATGATCTAGTCTAGATCTCAAATAAACCCTAAGGCTCCAGATCTGACCGTTAATCTCTTGATGCTTCTGATCTGCCCGATCTAGCAATCATTCTCTCGATCGAAGCTTACCGATCTCAAGCCCTAATCAATCAAACATGATCAGACTAGATCTCACTTACAATCAGAGATTAAATCCCTTTAAACTGAACCCAAACAATTCAGTCCACACGATCTGACTGAAGTAAGCCATATCATCAAATTGTGCGACCCTAAGGGTTTCCTTTAAATGTCGGTAACGATAATTCACATTATCACGATCAGTGAGGGGTATCTAGCAACACATCACTGTCTCCCGATATAAAGGAAAGAGTCTTCCAAGACTACACCCAAACCATAGCACAAGTGTGAATCAATTCACAAGGCATGCATATTTCCTTTGCCACTGGATGTTCTTATTGGACAAGCGTGTCAAGCTTGTAGCTCCAATATGATGAGCATGATTAGATCAGATGAACACTGTCACCTGGGTATGGCCATACTCTTTTCTCAATCATCTCATCCAGGGGGCCCCTTTAGAACATCACACTCCTTGAACAAGGAGACGGCAATCCTATGTCTATCACTAGTGCCCTAACCTGATTCAAGCTCACCATCCAAGATAGTCTATAATCATTATGTTTCAAATGATATTGAACTATCTCAAAACAATGACAATCATCATTTAGAAAACACAAGTGATCTCAAGTCAGAGGAAATGTGCCACTTGTCATATTCAAGGAATATTCACATTGTGACAAACAATTGAATAACCTAGTAGGGTCTGTCCAGCACATCCAATGTACCCATGAGTCTACATCTTATTCCATGCTCGAAGCATCCTATAAGATTAGAACACATATTAGTCTTAACCATATCAAGGCTGTCTCATGTTCACCAAGATATATCGACTAAGGACATAACAGCATGTCAGCCCAGCTGAACAGCTTTGAGACATTATTCAGAAGAACATATATTGCAGCAGACAATGTAAACAACTGAATAATAACCATGCCTTTATAAACATAACAGTTTATTACATGATACAGATACATTCCCACAGGCCTCAAACATTAGCCTTAAGGGCATACCCCAACAATCTCCCACTTGCACTTAATCTAATGGTTGAGAAATCTCAAACCCATATTATTACAGTGCTTCTCATGCTTCTGCTGCGCCAGAGGCTTGGTAAGCGGGTCTGCCAGATTGTCATCTGTATGAACCTTGCAGATTTTGATCTCGCCACGATCTATGATCTCCCTGATCAAATGAAACCGTCTCTGTATGTGCTTGGACTTCTGGTGCGACCGTGGTTCCTTTGCTTGTGCGATTGCTCCAGTGTTATCACAGAAGATAACCAAAGGATCTGCACTCGAAGGAACGACACCAAGTTCTCTCACGAACTTACGAATCCACACTGCCTCCTTGGATGCTTCCGAGGCTGCAACATACTCGGCTTCTGTTGTGGAATCAGCAACAGTTGACTGTTTGAAACTCTTCCACACCACTGCACCTCCATTCAAGCTAAAAACATAGCCTGATTGCGATCGGAAATCATCCTGGTCTGACTGGAACGAAGCGTCAGTATATCCCTCTATACTGAGTTCTTCCTGACCACCATATATCAAGAACATATCTTTGGTTCTCCGCAGATATTTTAAAATGTTCTTGACTGCAATCCAGTGCGCCATACCTGGATTACTTTGGAAACGACTGGTTACGCTTAACCCGTAAGCGACGTCTGGGCGAGTACACAACATCGCATACATTATGGATCCAATAGCCGAAGCATAAGGCGTATTGTCCATTTCATCTTTCTCAGTCTGTGTTTGTGGACACTGACTCTTCGAAAGATTCAGACCATGTCTGACTAGAAGATATCCTCGTTTAGAATTCTCTAAATGAAATCTCTCCAGGACTTTATCGATGTAAGTACTCTGGCACAGCCCGAGAAGCCTCTTCGATCTATCCCTGTAGATCTTCACACCTAACACATAGGCTGCTTCTCCTAGATCTTTCATTTGGAAACATTTCCTCAGCCATGCCTTCACAGCATGCATTTCAGGAATGTCATTTCCAATGATCAAGATATCATCGACGTAGAGGACTAGGAAAGTTATTACGCTCCCACTAAACCTCTTATATACACACGGGTCATCCTCGTTCTTGATGAAACCAAATTCACTGATTGATTCATCAAAACGAATATTCCAGCTTCTAGATGCTTGCTTAAGTCCATAAATAGACTTCTTTAACTTGCATATCTTATGACGATCTGATGGATTAGTGAAACCTTCTGGTTGTGTCATATACACATCCTCATCCAGATTTCCATTAAGGAAAGCTGTTTTCACATCCATCTGCCAGATCTCATAATCATAATATGCAGCTATCGCGAAAAGAATCCGAATAGACTTAAACATAGCTACAGGTGAGAAAGTTTCATCATAATCTATCCCGTAGATTTGTTTGAAACCTTTCGCAACTAGCCTGCCTTTATAGGTAACCATGTTACCATCCATGTCAATCTTCTTCTTGAAGATCCACTTACAGCCTATAGGGATAACTCCCGGAGGCGGATCAACCAAATCCCAAACTTGGTTATCTGACATGGAGTCCATCTCGGCGCGCATAGCTTCAAGCCATCTCGCTGACTCCGGTCCACTGACCGCATCCGCATAAGTGAGGGGTTCATCATGATCAATGATGTAGACTCCGTCATAGCGCTCAGGCTGTCGACGAATCCTTCCCGATCTTCGCGGTTCCCGTGATATCTGAGCCTCAGGTTGTTCAATAACCTGATCTACTGGCTCAGGCTCATCCAACTGTGCTTGACTACTTTGTCCTTCCTCTGGATTTTTATCCAGCTTTATTTCTCTCCCACTGGCCTCTTGCAGAAGAAACTCCTTCTCAAGAAATATGGCCGTCCGAGCAACAAAAACCTTGTTCTCTTTGGGATCGTAGAAATAATAACCCTTAGTTTCCTTAGGGTAACCGACAAAGATACATTTGTCAGATCTGCTCTCTAGTTTCCCAGAGGCGAGCTTTTTGACATAAGCCTCGCAGCCCCAGATCCTGATAAATGTCAAGCTTGGCTGTTTCCCATACCATAACTCATATGGCGTCTTTGAAACTGCCTTGGATGGCACTCGGTTTAGTATCTTTGCAGCTGTTTCCAGTGCAAAACCCCAAAAGAAGTATGGAAGAGTAGCCTGACTCATCATAGAACGAACCATATCAAGTAACGTTCTATTTCTCCTCTCGGACACACCATTCCATTGCGGTGTTCCTGGCGGAGTGAGCTGTGAGATAATCCCACACTCCTTTAGATAAGATAGTCAGTAAACGCATGACTTAGGTATTCACCACCTCGATCTGAGCGAAGTGCCTTGATATTTCGGCCTAGCTGATTCTGTACTTCATTTTTGAACTCTTTGAACTTGTCAAAAGATTCACTCTTATGTCTCATCAGATAGACATACCCATACCTACTGAAATCATCAGTAAAGGTAATGAAGTACTGATAGCCACCTCTGGCATGTTTACTAAATGGCCCACACACATCACTGTGTATAAGGTCAAGTAAACCTGAAGCCCTTTGACCTTTGTGAGGAAAAGGTGACTTCGTCATTTTACCCATCAAACAAGCTTTGCATGTATCAATCTCCTCACAGGAGAATGATCCCAGCAGTCCTTTATCATGCAACCGCTTAATGCGTTTCTCGTTTATATGGCCTAAACGACTATGCCATAGCAAGGTGCTGTCATCAGCATACTTGGCTTTCTTAATATCAATTTGCTGTATCGAACATTCCATGTCCAACATGTATAACCCATTGCTAATTGAACCAGTTGCATAAACAATATTATCAAAAGACAAAATACACTTTGAAATATTGCATTCAAAGGAAAATCCCTTCCTGACAAGAGCAGGAATGGAGATAATATTTTTAGTAATACTGGGAACAAAATAACAACTGTTTAGTTCCAATACAAGTCCAGATGGTAAAGAAATGAAGTAGTCTCCTACAGCAACAACAGCAACCCGTGCCCCGTTTCCAACTCGTAGGTCCACCTCATGCTGTCCCACCTGCCTTCTTCTCTTGAGTTCCTGTACATTTGAACAAATGTGAACTCCACATGCAGTGTCCAACACCCATGATATAGAAGAAGAAAACATGACCTCAGTCACGAATATACCTGAGCCAGAAGCGAAGCTTCCCCTCTTATCTCCTTGGAGCGCTTTACAGTCCTTTTTCCAGTGACCTAGCTGGCCACAGTGGAAACACCTGTATTCCTTAGACCGCTTCACCTTCTGCTTCAGAGCCTTGCTGTAATTCTTGACAGGGGCCTTGCCCTTCTTCCCCTTCTTCTTGTTCCTGGAAGGAACCATTAAGACAGAGGTCGAAGGCTTTCCCTTCAGAGTCTCCTCAGTAGTGAGGAGCATATTCAGCAGCTCTGCCGGAGTACAATCGATTTTGTTCATATTAAAGTTAATAATGAACGCGTCGAATGAAGGCGGGAGAGACTGTAGAATAATATCCACAGCAAGCTCCTGGTTGATGGTATGTCCCAGTTTCTCTAGAGCCTCCTTGTGCCCAATCATCTTGAGCACGTGAGCTCCCACTGGGCTCCCTTCAGCCAGTTTGCTCTGAAAGAAGAGCTTCGTCAAATTGTAGCGCTCTGTCCTCGCCTGTGCAGCATACAGCATCTTGAGGTTTGCTATCATGTCTATAGCAGACATATCCTCATGCTGACGCTGCAGCGGTGGCGTCATAGACGCTAGCATCAGGCAAGCGACATCAATGCTATCATTGACGTGCTTTTCATAGGCTTCCCGAACCGCCCTTGCGGCGTTCAGAGCGGGCTGCGGCGGTATCGCCGTCTCGAGGACATACAGTTTCCTCTCTGCCTTAAGAACGATCTTAAGGTGTCCAAACCAGTCAGAGAAGTTTGGCCCACCAAACTTCTCCCTTTCCAGTAGGGATCGCACATTGAAGTTCATGGTGTTCGTTGCTGCAGGTATCTACAACAATGCAAGAACAGCAAGGTCAGTATCAATGTATAAGAATCAATCAGGACTTAAGAAAGATTCCTTTTCTCACTATTTTATCTGACTGAAAAATCCATTAAACAGTCCGAAAGAGTAGACACTCTTTTAGTGAGATGGGATCCGGATTTCATACTTGGTCTCCGCGTCCCGCTCAGGCGAGATAAGATACACAGAGAGTACAAGCACTAATCTCCGGTAGGCAGTCCCTGCCGATCGCCAACCCGTGCGATTCCCCTTCATCTGGGCAGTCCAGCAGACTGTGCCAACTGAGTTGGTACAACACAGTCTCTGACCCCACAGATGGCTGCCTCCATGTGCTACCATATGCGCCACATATGTAGCCTACACGGTCAAGCTGACCCGACCTACTCCCTGGACCACCATGTGCTATGCTGAGCAACGAGAAGGGATAAATCCCTACTCTGTAACACACAGGTGTAATCCCACACCGTCTGAAGATAGATGGACGTGCCCACTGAGTGGGTACAACACGGCTCCAACGATAATCAGAACAGTGAGGTTTCGCGTCAGAAGGCTTACGAGCTTGATATTTTAGCGTTGGATTTTAACGGTCTTTTATCTTCTTCACTATCATTCAATTCCTATGGTGATAGCAGAAGATAAATTAAAACATGCTGTTCTACTTATATAAGCAATAAAAGAAAGCATGGTTCTTATGTGGTAAAAGCCCATAGCCCTAGAAGACCTTAACCTAGTTTAAGTCTTCACTTGCTCTTCATGGGTCTTTTGCTGCTCATCTGGCCCATACCAGGGCCCAAGCGCCAATTGCAGCTCTGGTGCGCCCACCAGGAAAATGCGCCAGGTCCTAGGGTCGAACCCTAGACCTCCCACCTGGTCAAGCCACTGCTGCATGCGCCTCTGCCAAGTGTGCTCTGTGCTCTTGTCTAATTAAATTACAAATTTAACTATCTAGACAAGATTGACACGCAGGTCAATAACATTTTATAAATTAAAGCAATGTGATGCGCAGATCACAATAATTAATTTACAACAATTTTAAATCCCAGGCACGCAGGCCCCAGCACAGCACACAATTAATATGGGCAGCCCACATAAGACTAAATAGACAAACATATGCATCCAATCAGCAATCATGTGATCCATCATAAAAAATTAAAATTTTTCGAAAAACCCCATGGGATCAATTTTAATTTTTTCTTATTTGCCCTACAACCTTACAACGGTCCATTACTAGGGATCCACTCAACCAACCTAGTCAGATCCTCTGCCCTTGCATGCACCAAGTCCTAACTGACTTGAGTCGACCATAAGGTCAACCATGCATGCGCCAGGGCTGAACAACCACACTGAGGTCTGGCAAGCGGGTGTGACCCCGGGCCTAACTCAGGTGCGTTCATGGGTCGTCTCAATCAGACATCGCTACACGCCTGTCTGCAGTCGACCTGTAGCCACCTCAAGCTTGCGCCAAGGTGCTATCCAGTCGACCCATCAAGGCTGTCAGATAGTCTGATCAGACTGATTGGATCTGACCTAGGGGGTGATTTCAACCCTAATAACCCGTCTAAGGGTTTATAGCAGGGCCTTAGATCTAATGTTAAGCACGCATGTGATATTTCCTTTTGAGAAAACTTAAGCTACAACATGCGCCAACATAGATGCGCAAAAAGAAAAGCATAAACTAGTTTCGCACATATAAGATCTAAGCATATATGGATTCACAATCAAAGCAATCATATGAACATATAACCCTGGCTCTGATACCAATTGAAGGGAACCCCTAACTAAGGGGTAGAAACCCTAATGGTGGCGCAACAAAATTTTGCATGGGATATTAGGATTTCAAAGGATCTATATATGTCATATAACTAGCTTTCGAATATTTGAATAGATGAAGATAAACTCATACCATTGCCATCGGTTTGATGAAGCTTTGGAAGGAAAGACGCAAGCGAGCCTTCTCCTAAGTTTCACACACAAGATGATCAATGCGCCTACCCTTGGTGCTCCTTGTGCTAGCAAGGTTCCTTGGAGTCCTTGATCGAGTGAAAAGGGATGGAGATGTGTTTTTCTCTTTTGGCCAAAAACTTCCTCTATCTTCCAAGCGTCGCCACACACAACGAGTGTCGAGAGAGAGGTCGCTTGAGAGGCGAGAATAGCAAGAGCTATTCGAACGTGAGCGTTATCTCCAAGTGGAGATCGTGGTTACTAAAAATAGCCACACCACTCGCTCCAATGTTCACGCCAAGTGAACAAGTCGCCAAGCCTTGAACCATGCGCTCATTTCATGAGCCGGTTCACATTGGTTCGGTTTAAGAACCAATCAAGCCAATGATCTAGTCTAGATCTCAAATAAACCCTAAGGCTCCAGATCTGACCGTTAATCTCTTGATGCTTCTGATCTGCCCGATCTAGCAATCATTCTCTCGATCGAAGCTTACCGATCTCAAGCCCTAATCAATCAAACATGATCAGACTAGATCTCACTTACAATCAGAGATTAAATCCCTTTAAACTGAACCCAAACAATTCAGTCCACACGATCTGACTGAAGTAAGCCATATCATCAAATTGTGCGACCCTAAGGGTTTCCTTTAAATGTCGGTAACGATAATTCACATTATCACGATCAGTGAGGGGTATCTAGCAACACATCACTGTCTCCCGATATAAAGGAAAGAGTCTTCCAAGACTACACCCAAACCATAGCACAAGTGTGAATCAATTCACAAGGCATGCATATTTCCTTTGCCACTGGATGTTCTTATTGGACAAGCGTGTCAAGCTTGTAGCTCCAATATGATGAGCATGATTAGATCAGATGAACACTGTCACCTGGGTATGGCCATACTCTTTTCTCAATCATCTCATCCAGGGGGCCCCTTTAGAACATCACACTCCTTGAACAAGGAGACGGCAATCCTATGTCTATCACTAGTGCCCTAACCTGATTCAAGCTCACCATCCAAGATAGTCTATAATCATTATGTTTCAAATGATATTGAACTATCTCAAAACAATGACAATCATCATTTAGAAAACACAAGTGATCTCAAGTCAGAGGAAATGTGCCACTTGTCATATTCAAGGAATATTCACATTGTGACAAACAATTGAATAACCTAGTAGGGTCTGTCCAGCACATCCAATGTACCCATGAGTCTACATCTTATTCCATGCTCGAAGCATCCTATAAGATTAGAACACATATTAGTCTTAACCATATCAAGGCTGTCTCATGTTCACCAAGATATATCGACTAAGGACATAACAGCATGTCAGCCCAGCTGAACAGCTTTGAGACATTATTCAGAAGAACATATATTGCAGCAGACAATGTAAACAACTGAATAATAACCATGCCTTTATAAACATAACAGTTTATTACATGATACAGATACATTCCCACAGGCCTCAAACATTAGCCTTAAGGGCATACCCCAACACTCGGCAATAGTGCCAAAAACTTGATAGGTCCCACAAGCACATGAGGCTATCGAAGTAGTAAAATATCGATCCAATAAGGACTAATGGGCAAGTACTGACTGATCTTATGAAGGAATAACCAAACTCCTAAACTATCCTCCTATCTAGTTCAAAGGAATTCATACCAAAGGTACATGTCACCACCTTTCAGCAGTACAACCTGGCGTTCGCTTGGAGCAACCTCCTACTTTCTTTGTTTGCCACTCCAAGACGAACCCATTGCACACCTTACGAGTATAGCTCCCTTCGATAAACCTCCTCTACTTTCTTGGATCAGTTTAGCTATCTAACCTAAATGGTTCCGATACGTAGGTAGCCTCTCAACCTACTTAGCGCGTCTAAGGCCTTGGCACTCGCTCTCGGGGAGTGTAGGCTCAAGCACTCTCTCTCTCTCTCTCGTGCAATGCAGGCAATGCACACAATAAGGATTAGATAAACTTTACCCCAAAAGGTTCAAACACCTAGATAGCCTCTCGGCCTACCCGGTGCGTCTAAGGTCCTAGCACTCGCACTCGGGGAGTGTAGGCCCAAGCACTCCCTCTCGGGCAATGCAGGCAATGCACACAATAAGGATTAAGCAAAGATTCAATATTATTAGAGTATGATCATTCCAAACATAAAACTATCAAAGGGCTTCCCCAAATCCTAATTTGAGTCTAAGCTACACTATCCATATTCATCACACAAATACACATCAAGTTATGCTCATACAAATCCAAAATTTATCAAATATGCCTAGAAAATGAGATTTAAGACTTTCCTAAATCAGAGTTGATGCTTGAGATGATCAGCTGAGAGTTTTGGGAAGTTCTTCTTCTTCTTCAACTGATGCAAAATATGTCTTCATTCTTGCCCTGTGCAGGATCTTTCCCAAGCGACCCTTCTTCCTTGGCTTCTCCCTTCTCGTGAGCTTCCTCCTGCTCAATCCCCCCTTCTCCAAAGTCTCCTCCTCTCTTATATCTTCCTTCCTCTACCCGCTAGACTTTTCTGTGCCCTGCAAAGCTCCTCTCTTTACCCAGAAAAAGGTGTCGCTGCTTCTTTCCCAGGACTTAGAAAAAACTTGCACCCTTCTTCGTCACATAACCTCTCTCAATCATGGAGATTTTTCCCTCCAAAACTCCTCTATAGGGTTTCTAATAGAGGGGGGAGAAGTTACCAGTCTATCCTCCTTCTTCCCTTTTGATTAGGTTAAGAAAACCATAGTTAAATTCTCTATTTCGAAACAAGAGGGTCTGCAATCACAGGCATGATTCTAGTCATGACCCGCTCAAGATTGTTCTATTTCAGCTTCCAGGCGTAGAAGTAAATTACGGTCATGATCTTGATCATGACCCGACCCGATCATGATTTTTAACGGAGACTCCAATCATTCTGAAAACCTCTAAGTGGATCCTTCTTAATGTCGAAAGGCCTCCTCTAATCTCGAAGTCCCATAATTTGCTTTCTTTTCAGTTGTTTAGCTCTAAAAAGAGAAAAAAACTGACGAAGGTGTAGATTCCATAGATGTAAGGCAAAAAAAAAAGACAATTATAGAGCATAAACCATGGAATAGAGATGATTTCGTCAAAAAAATTATACATAAAATGTTATATAAATATGTGGTAACAATGACTATATACTCTCACTCAAACACCTATGGAGGGGACCCTGGATTATCAAACTCCCTATTTAAGGAAGGGGCAAATCCTCTATTAGTCACTTGTACTTCACATATGACTTATTACATACCCAATGATAGCCGTTATGACTCCCCTAGTCAGATCCACTGCCCTTGCATGCACCAAGTCCTAACTGACTTGCGTCGACCATAAGGTCAACTATGCATGCGCCAGGGCTGAACATCCACACTGAGGTCTGGCAAACGGGCGTGACCCCGGGCCTAACTCAGGTGCGTTCATAAGTTGTCTCAATCAGACATCGCTACACACCTGTCTGCAGTCGACCTATAGCCACCATAGGCTTGCGCCAAGGTGCTAACTGGTCGACCCATTCAGGCTGTCAGATAGTCTGATCAGACTGTTGGATCCAACCTAGGGGATGACTTCAACCCTAGTAACCCGTCTAAGGGTTTAAAGTATGGGCTTAGATCTATTTGGAGCGCGCATGTAATAAGGATTTTTAATAAAACCTAGATGCGCCAACAAGCAAGATAACAAAAGCATGTTTCGGCATGAAACAATGTAACATGTAAATTCGCATGTTGTTAACTCTAGATCTATAGATTTAAAACATGGATCACACAACATGAAGCAATCATATAAGCAAGCATTAACGTTGCCTCTGATACCAATTGAAAGTACCCCTTAAGATTAAGGGGGGTCCCCTTCTAGGGGGAGCAAAAACCCTAGTCATGTGGCGCATAAAACTTTGCAGCGGAATAAAGGGTTTGAAAGAATCTATTGCATGATATATGATCAACTTAAGTAAACTTGAATTCATACCATAGCCATTTGCGTTGGATGAAGACTTGGAAGGAAAGGCGCAAGCGAGCCTTCTCCTAAGGTGACGCACACAATTGGTGTCGCCTACTTTCCTTGGTGCTCCTTGTGCTAGCAAGGTTCCAAGAAGCCTTTGTCGAATGGAAAGGGAAAGGAAAAAGATCGTCTTGCTTGAGTTTCCTTTTTCATCCTCCTCTTCTCTAGCCGAGAGGTTGTCACGTCTAAGCCAAGCGTTGGCGACGAACAAAGAGAGGGGGAAGCGTGAAGTGTGGCAATCGTGAGTCATGGCCACGATTAGTAGAAGTGCTATCCAAAAATAGCATCCACTTCTCAACATGCGCTCTTGGGTTTACCCAATCGCTAATGCCACATCACTTGAACCATGCGCTCAACCAATGAGCGGGTTCACTTCGGTTTGGTCCAAGACCAATTAAACCAAGCAATATGGTCTAGATCTTAAATAAACCCTAAGGCTTCAGATCTAACCGTCAATCTCTTCGATGCCCCTGATCTGACCGATCTGGCATCTAATCTCTCGATCGAAGCTTACCGATCTAAAGCCCTAATCAATCAAACATGATCAGACTAGATCTCACTCACAATCAGAGATTAAATCCCTTTAAACTGAACCTAAACAATTCAGTCCACACGAACTGACTTAAGTAAGCCATATCATCAAATTGTGCGACCCTGAGGGTTTCCTTTAAATGTCGGTAACGATAATTCTCATTATCACGATCAGTGAGGGGTATCTAGCAACACATCACTGTCTCCCGATATAGAGGAAAGAGTCTTCCAAGACTACACCCAAAACATAGCACAAGTGTGAATCAATTCACAAGGCATGCATATTTCCTTTGCCACTGGATGTTCTTATTGGACAAGCCTGTCAAGCTCGTAACTCCAATATGATGAGCATGATTAGATCAGATGAACACTGTCACCTGGGTATGGCCATACTCTTTTCTCAATCATCTCATCCAGGGGGCCCCTTTAGAACATCACACTCCTTAAACAAGGAGACGGCAATCCTATGTCTATCATTAGTGCCCTAACCTGACTCAAGCTCATCATCCAAGATAGTCTATAATCATTATGTTTCAAATGATATTGAACTACCTCAAAACAATGACAATTATCATTTAGAAACACAAGTGATCTCAAGTCAGAGGAAATGTGCCACTTGTCTTAATCAAGGAATATTCACATTGTGACAAACAATTGAACATCCTAGTAGGGTCTGTCCAGTACATCCCATGTACCCATGAGTCTACATCTTATTCCATGCTCGAAGCATCCTATAAGATTAGAACACATATTAGTCTTAACCATATCAAGGCTGTCTCATGTTCACCAAGATATATCGACTAAGGACATAATAGCATGTCAGCCCAGCTGAATAGCTTTGAGACATTATTCAGAAGAACATATATTGCAGCAGACAATGTAGCTAACTGAATAACAACCATGCCTTTAAACATAACAGTTTATTACATGATACTGATACATTCCCATAGGCCTCAAACATTAGCCTTAAGGGCATACCCCAACAATCTCCCACTTGCACTTAATCTAATGGTTGAGAAATCTCAAACCCATATTATTACAGTGCTTCTCATGCTTCTGCTGCGCCAGAGGCTTGGTAAGCGGGTCTGCCAGATTGTCATCTGTATGAACCTTGCAGATTTTGATCTCGCCACGATCTATGATCTCCCTGATCAAATGAAACCGTCTCTGTATGTGCTTGGACTTCTGGTGCGACCGTGGTTCCTTTGCTTGTGCGATTGCTCCAGTGTTATCACAGAAGATAACCAAAGGATCTGCACTCGAAGGAACGACACCAAGTTCTCTCACGAACTTACGAATCCACACTGCCTCCTTGGATGCTTCCGAGGCTGCAACATACTCGGCTTCTGTTGTGGAATCAGCAACAGTTGACTGTTTGAAACTCTTCCACACCACTGCACCTCCATTCAAGCTAAAAACATAGCCTGATTGCGATCGGAAATCATCCTGGTCAGACTGGAACGAAGCGTCAGTATATCCTTCAATACTGAGTTCTTCCTGACCACCATATATCAAGAACATATCTTTGGTCCTCCGCAGATATTTTAAAATGTTCTTGACTGCAATCCAGTGCGCCATACCTGGATTACTCTGGTAACGACTGGTCACGCTTAACCCGTAAGCGACGTCTGGGCGAGTACACAACATCGCATACATAATGGATCCAATAGCCGAAGCATAAGGCGTATTGTCCATTTCATCTTTCTCAGTCTGTGTTTGTGGACACTGACTCTTCGAAAGATTCAGACCATGTCTGACTGGAAGATATCCTTTCTTAGAATTCTCTAAGTGAAATCTCTCCAGGACCTTTTCGATGTAAGTACTCTGGCACAGCCCGAGAAGCCTCTTAGATCTATCCCGGTAGATCTTCACACCTAACACATAGGCTGCTTCTCCTAAATCTTTCATCTGGAAACATTTCCTCAGCCATGCCTTAACAGCATGCATTTCAGGAATGTCATTTCCAATGATCAAGATGTCATCGACGTAGAGGACTAGAAAAGTAATCACGCTCCCACTAAACCTCTTATATACGCACGGGTCATCCTCGTTCTTGATGAAACCAAATTCAGTAACTGATTCATCAAAACGAATATTCCAGCTTCTGGATGCTTGTTTAAGTCCATAAATAGACTTCTTTAACTTGCATATCTTATGACGATCTGCTGGATTAGTGAAACCTTCTGGTTGTGTCATATACACATCCTCATCCAGATTTCCATTCAGGAAAGCTGTTTTCACATCCATCTGCCAGATCTCATAATCATAATATGCAGCTATCGCGAAAAGAATCCGAATAGACTTAAACATGGCTACAGGTGAGAAAGTTTCATCATAATCTATCCCGTAGATTTGTTTGAAACCTTTCGCAACTAGCCTGCCTTTATAGGTAATTACGTTACCATCCATGTCAATCTTCTTCTTGAAGATCCATTTACAGCCTATAGGGATAACTCCCGGAGGCGGATCAACCAAATCCCAAACTTGGTTATCTGACATGGAGTCCATCTCGGCGCGCATAGCTTCAAGCCATCTCGCTGATTCCGGTCCACTGACCGCATCCGCATAAGTAAGGGGTTCATCATTATCAATGATGTAGACTCCGTCATAGCGCTCAGGCTGTCGACGGATCCTACCCGATCTTCGCGGTTCCCGTGATATCTGAGCCTCAGGTTGTTCAATAACCTGTTCTACCGGCTCAGGCTCATCCAACTGTGCTTGGTCACTTTGTCCTTCTTCTGGATTCTCATCCAGTTTTATTTCTCTCCCACTGGCCTCTTGCAGAAGAAACTCCTTCTCAAGAAATATGGCCGTCCGAGCAACAAAAACCTTGTTCTCTTTGGGGTCGTAGAAATAATAACCCTTAGTTTCCTTAGGGTAACCGACAAAGATACATTTGTCAGATCTGCTCTCTAGTTTCCCAGAGGCGAGCTTTTTGACATAAGCCTCGCAGCCCCAGATCCTGATAAATGTCAAGCTTGGCTGTTTCCCATACCATAACTCATATGGCGTCTTTGAAACTGCCTTGGATGGCACTCGGTTTAGTACCTTTGCAGCTGTTTCCAGTGCAAAACCCCAAAAGGAGTAGGGTAGAGTAGCCTGACTCATCATAGAACGAACCATATCAAGTAGCGTTCTATTTCTCCTTTCGGACACACCATTCCATTGCGGTGTTCCTGGTGGAGTGAGCTGTGAGATAATCCCACACTCCTTTAGATAAGATAGTCAGTGAATGCATGACTTAGGTATTCACCACCTCGATCTGAGCGAAGTGCCTTGATATTTCGGCCTAGCTGATTCTGTACTTCATTTTTGAACTCTTTGAACTTGTCAAAAGATTCACTCTTATGTCTCATCAGATAGACATACCCATATCTACTGAAATCATCAGTAAAGGTAATGAAGTATTGATAGCCACCTCTGGCATGTTTACTAAAAGGCCCACACACATCACTGTGTATAAGGTCAAGTAAACCTGAAGCCCTTTGACCTTTGTGAGGAAAAGGTGACTTCGTCATTTTGCCCATCAAACAAGCTTTGCATGTATCAATCTCCCTATAGGAGAATGATCCCAGCAGCCCATTATCATGCAACCGCTTAATGCGTTTCTCGTTAATATGGCCCAAACGACTATGCCATAGCAAGGTGCTGTCATCAGCATACTTGGCTTTCTTAATATCAATTTGCTGTATCGAACATTCCATGTCCAACATGTATAACCCATTGTTAATTGAACCAGTTGCATAAACAATATTATCAAAAGATAAAATACACTTTGAAATATTGCATTCAAAGGAAAATCCCTTCCTGACAAGAGCAGGAATGGAGATAATATTTTTAGTTATACTGGGAACAAAATAACAACTGTTTAGTTCCAATACAAGTCCAGATGGTAAAGAAATAAAGTAGTCTCCTACAGCAACAGCAGCAACCCGTGCCCCGTTTCCAACGCGTAGGTCCACCTCATGCTGTCCCACCTGCCTTCTTCTCTTGAGTTCCTGTACATTTGAACAAATGTGAACTCCACATGCAGTGTCCAACACCCATGATATAGAAGAAGAAAACATGACTTCAGTCACGAATATACCTGAGCCAGAAGCAAAGCTTCCCCTCTTATCTCCTTGGAGCGCTTTACAGTCCTTTTTCCAGTGACCCAGCTGGCCACAGTGGAAACACCTGTATTCCTTGGACCGCTTCACCTTCTGCTTCAGAGCCTTGCTGTAATTCTTGACCGGGGCCTTGCCCTTCTTCCCCTTCTTCTTGTTCCTGAAAGGAACCATCAAGACAGAGGTTGAAGGCTTACCCTTCAGAGTCTCCTCAGTGGTCAAGAGCATATTCAGCAGCTCTGCCGGAGTACAATCGATTTTGTTCATATTAAAATTAATAATGAACGCGTCGAATGAAGGCGGGAGAGACTGTAGAATAATGTCCACAGCAAGCTCCTGGTTGATGGTATGCCCCAGTTTCTCTAGAGCCTCCTTGTGCCCAATCATCTTGAGCACGTGAGCTCCCACTGGGCTCCCTTCAGCCAGTTTGCTCTGAAAGAAGAGCTTTGTCAAATTATAGCGTTCAGTCCTCGCCTGTGCAGCATACAGCATCTTGAGGTTTGCTATCATGTCTATAGCAGACATATCCTCATGCTGACGCTGCAGCGGTGGCGTCATAGACGCTAGCATCAGGCAAGCGACATCAATGCTATCATTGACGTGCTTTTCATAGGCTTCCCGAACCGCCCTCGCGGCGTTCGGAGCGGGCTGCGGCGGTATCGCCGTCTCGAGGACATACAGTTTCCTCTCTGCCTTAAGAACGATCTTAAGGTGTCCAAACCAGTCAGAGAAGTTCGGCCCAGCAAACTTCTCCCTTTCCAGTAGGGATCGCACATTGAAGTTCATGGTGTTCGTTGCTGCAGGTATCTACAACAATGCAAGAACAGCAAGGTCAGTATCAATGTATAAGAATCAATCAGGACTTAAGAAAGATTCTTTTTCTCACTATTTTATCAGGCGTGAAAAATCCAGCAAAACAGCCCGAAAGAGTAATACTCTTTTAGTGAGATGGGATCCAGATTTCATACTTGGTCTCCGCGTCCCGCTCAGGCGAGATAAGATGCACAGAGAGTACAAGCACTAGTTTCTGGTAGGCAGTCCCTGCCGATCGCCAACCCGTGCGATTCCCCTTCATCTGGGCAGTCCAGCAGACTGTGCCAACTGAGTTGGTACAACACAATCTCTGACCCCACAGATGGCTGCCTCCATGTGCTACCATATGCTCCACATATGTAGCCAACACGGTCAAGCTGACCCGACCTACTCCCTGGACCACCGTGTGCTATGCTGAGCAACGAGAAGGGATAAATCCCTACTCTGTAACACACAGATGTAATCCCACACCCTCTGAAGATAGATGGACGTGCCCACTGAGTGGGTACAACACGGCTCCAACGATAATCAGAACAGTGAGGTTTCGCGTCAGAAGGCTTACGAGCTTGATATTAAAGCGTTGGATTTTAACGGTCCTTTTTATCTTCATGCCTATCATGCAATTCCTATGGTGATAGCAGAAGATAATTTAATCATGCAATTCTAATATTCATCAATAAAAGAAAGCATGAATCTTATGTGGTAAAAGCCCATAGCCCTAGTGAGATCTTAACCTAACTTAAGTCTTCACTTGCTCTTCATGGGTCTTTAGCTGCTCATCTGGCCCAAACCTGGGCCCAAGCGCCATCTGCAGCTCAGGTGCGCCTACCAGGGAAAATGCGCCTGGTCCCAGAGTCGAACCCTGGACCTCCCACCTGGTCAAGCCACTGCTGCATGCGCCTCTGCCAAGTGTGCTTTGTGCTCTTGTCTAATTAAATTACAAATTTAACTATCTAGACAAGAGTGACACGCAGGTCACTTACATTTATAAATTAATTAAACAGTGATTCGCAGATCACAAAATAAAATTAATTTACAATCAATATTCCCAGGCACGCAGGCCCCAGCACAGCACACAAATAATATGAGCAGCCCACATAAGACTAAATAAACAAGCAAATGCATCATTCAATAACCATGTGATCCATCAAAAAAAAATTAAAATTTTTGAAAACCCCATAGGATCAATTTTAATTTTCCTTATTTGCCCTACAACCTTACAACGGTCCATTACTAAGGATCCACTCATCCAACCTAGTCAGATCCACTGCCCTTGCATGCACCAAGTCCTAACTGACTTGCGTCGACCATAAGGTCAACTATGCATGCGCCAGGGCTGAACATCCACACTGAGGTCTGGCAAACGGGCGTGACCCCGGGCCTAACTCAGGTGCGTTCATAAGTTGTCTCAATCAGACATCGCTACACACCTGTCTGCAGTCGACCTATAGCCACCATAGGCTTGCGCCAAGGTGCTAACTGGTCGACCCATTCAGGCTGTCAGATAGTCTGATCAGACTGTTGGATCCAACCTAGGGGATGACTTCAACCCTAGTAACCCGTCTAAGGGTTTAAAGTATGGGCTTAGATCTATTTGGAGCGCGCATGTAATAAGGATTTTTAATAAAACCTAGATGCGCCAACAAGCAAGATAACAAAAGCATGTTTCGGCATGAAACAATGTAACATGTAAATTCGCATGTTGTTAACTCTAGATCTATAGATTTAAAACATGGATCACACAACATGAAGCAATCATATAAGCAAGCATTAACGTTGCCTCTGATACCAATTGAAAGTACCCCTTAAGATTAAGGGGGGTCCCCTTCTAGGGGGAGCAAAAACCCTAGTCATGTGGCGCATAAAACTTTGCAGCGGAATAAAGGGTTTGAAAGAATCTATTGCATGATATATGATCAACTTAAGTAAACTTGAATTCATACCATAGCCATTTGCGTTGGATGAAGACTTGGAAGGAAAGGCGCAAGCGAGCCTTCTCCTAAGGTGACGCACACAATTGGTGTCGCCTACTTTCCTTGGTGCTCCTTGTGCTAGCAAGGTTCCAAGAAGCCTTTGTCGAATGGAAAGGGAAAGGAAAAAGATCGTCTTGCTTGAGTTTCCTTTTTCATCCTCCTCTTCTCTAGCCGAGAGGTTGTCACGTCTAAGCCAAGCGTTGGCGACGAACAAAGAGAGGGGGAAGCGTGAAGTGTGGCAATCGTGAGTCATGGCCACGATTAGTAGAAGTGCTATCCAAAAATAGCATCCACTTCTCAACATGCGCTCTTGGGTTTACCCAATCGCTAATGCCACATCACTTGAACCATGCGCTCAACCAATGAGCGGGTTCACTTCGGTTTGGTCCAAGACCAATTAAACCAAGCAATATGGTCTAGATCTTAAATAAACCCTAAGGCTTCAGATCTAACCGTCAATCTCTTCGATGCCCCTGATCTGACCGATCTGGCATCTAATCTCTCGATCGAAGCTTACCGATCTAAAGCCCTAATCAATCAAACATGATCAGACTAGATCTCACTCACAATCAGAGATTAAATCCCTTTAAACTGAACCTAAACAATTCAGTCCACACGAACTGACTTAAGTAAGCCATATCATCAAATTGTGCGACCCTGAGGGTTTCCTTTAAATGTCGGTAACGATAATTCTCATTATCACGATCAGTGAGGGGTATCTAGCAACACATCACTGTCTCCCGATATAGAGGAAAGAGTCTTCCAAGACTACACCCAAAACATAGCACAAGTGTGAATCAATTCACAAGGCATGCATATTTCCTTTGCCACTGGATGTTCTTATTGGACAAGCCTGTCAAGCTCGTAACTCCAATATGATGAGCATGATTAGATCAGATGAACACTGTCACCTGGGTATGGCCATACTCTTTTCTCAATCATCTCATCCAGGGGGCCCCTTTAGAACATCACACTCCTTAAACAAGGAGACGGCAATCCTATGTCTATCATTAGTGCCCTAACCTGACTCAAGCTCATCATCCAAGATAGTCTATAATCATTATGTTTCAAATGATATTGAACTACCTCAAAACAATGACAATTATCATTTAGAAACACAAGTGATCTCAAGTCAGAGGAAATGTGCCACTTGTCTTAATCAAGGAATATTCACATTGTGACAAACAATTGAACATCCTAGTAGGGTCTGTCCAGTACATCCCATGTACCCATGAGTCTACATCTTATTCCATGCTCGAAGCATCCTATAAGATTAGAACACATATTAGTCTTAACCATATCAAGGCTGTCTCATGTTCACCAAGATATATCGACTAAGGACATAATAGCATGTCAGCCCAGCTGAATAGCTTTGAGACATTATTCAGAAGAACATATATTGCAGCAGACAATGTAGCTAACTGAATAACAACCATGCCTTTAAACATAACAGTTTATTACATGATACTGATACATTCCCATAGGCCTCAAACATTAGCCTTAAGGGCATACCCCAACAATGGCACCAACATTCAGGCAGAACACATAACCATATTACGATCTATAGTCATCAGGTTTTGATTGGAATGAGACATTAGTGTAGCCTTGCACACCGAGCTCTTCTTCTCCCCCTATAGACTAGCAACAACTCCTTAGCCCTCCTCAAGTACTTAAGGATTATTTTTATCGCCATCTAGTGCTCAACACTTGGATATGACTAGTATCTACTCGCTATACTCAAAGCATAAGCCACATCCTGTCTTGTGCATAACATCGAGTACATGATTGATCACACAACAGATGCATAAGGGACTCGACTCATATTTTATCTCTCTTTTTGTGTCTTAGGACTCGACCTTTATAGATAATCACATCACCTTCCATATTTGTCTTCCTCCTTGAAGACCCATTTGCACTCTATAGGTCTTACACCTTTAGGTGGTTCAACCAAATCACAGACTTCTTCTTCCTCATAGGTTCTGGGTTTATCCTCTGTGATAACGATTCTGTCATGTTAAGCATGTAATGATCCATACCTCTTAGGAGCATGACAAATACTATCAGACCTACGTGGAGTCTGTATTACTTAAGTGTTGGGTTGTCTAACAACCTGTGGTGGAGGCTCATGTTCAATCTCAACCTAAGTGTTTTATGGTTGATCTTAAACCTTGTCTAAATCAAAATTACTCCCACTAGCTTCTTTCAAGAGAAATTCTTTCTCAAGAAAAATAGCACCGTGAGCTACAAATACTTTGTTCTCATCGAGAGGATAAAAGTAGTAACCTTTGGTTTCCTTAGGATACCCTACAAACACATATTTATTAGATCTTAGTTCTTGCTTAATGGAATCTTGGCATTTCACGTACACCTAGCAACCCCAAATCTTAATAAAAAGAATGGTTTGGGTGTCTCCCATGTTGGGAAACCCCAGGGACATTTTACAATTTTTCAGAGTTATAGACATACATACATACATTGCACAACGGAAGAATGTCCCCGAAACAGGCCGGTCCCAAAAACCCAGTGAAGATCGCAAGCAAGAGAGTCGACACGATGAGTTAGGAAATACCTTAGAGCAAGATGAGGTCGATGTCGTGATAGGCGCCCAAGCGTGCGCCCTCTGCAGTCTCACACACACGGATGCCTCGAGTCCTCTTCTTCCACGCCCGGTGCTAGCCTCGGGAAGAAGATCCAAGCCTTAGGGAGATGCTCCAATCACCTTGCGCCACCACCAAGGATGGATGCGCCAAAGAGGATGAAGAGGAGAGGAAACCGTCAAGAACTTTCTTCACTTGCGCCAAGAAGAAGAAAGGAATAAGTCTTGCGGCCACTTGATGGAAGAGGAAGAGGTTGCGCCACCTTTGATCCTTTCTCTCGCCTCTCTTGATGTGTTCATGCCTCCAAGGATGAATCATCTCGAGAGGGGGCGGCTAGGGTCACATATATAGGGCAAGAGGCGGTTAGGGCAAGGGCTAGGATCATGACAAGTGTAGGGCTAGGATGAGGAGGTTTGATGCAAGGAAAGTCTCCAAGACTTTACCATAAACTTCATTCAATCTTTCCATAATCGCCCAAGTGCCATATCAGCCCAAGACATGCCTTAAAGGCATACATACCATCAAGGGAGAAGGGCTAGGCGCCAATTGCTTCATTAATGAAGCAATTTTGCCACCCTAACCCCATTATGCCCCTTAGGCGCCAATGGGGTTGGGCTTCTCCCCATTATACCCTTTTAGCCTATTTCCTCTTTATGACAACTTGTTATTGGGCCTCATTGGATAATGAGCTACCCCAAACTTTATCATATGGGTTGATTAACCATTTGGATCCAATCCAATCCAACCCTAATCCAAATGTGACCAACCATGGTCAAATACGGGTCAACCTGCCAAAAATGAAGTTTGGCTCCAATAACATTCTTCCATCTAATCAGGCCCATTGGTGCTGATGAAATCTCCCAATTAGATCCGAGTTATCCAATAACTTGATCATAAGGCTTCCCGATCAATACGAGAACTCAAGTATCAAGGTGTGCGACCCTGTAGGTTCTTCTGACGCTGGCAGTGCTGACCAAAGGTCACCACAAGCAGTGAGTGGCACCTAGCAGTGCATCGCTGCTACCAAGGTCATTGGAATGGATATCGACATCGACTTCCCCATCATCGCAACTAGGTACAGATGCATTACAGTCTCTTTGCCGAACTGATATCCGATTGGACAAGTGTGTCACCACTTGTTTTCACTCAATCACATGGTTATGACTAAATCAGGTTCTCACCTGGGTATGGCCATACACTCTCAGTCATAGAACCATAGAGGAGCTCCATGGATATCATACTTCCCTAAGGAAGGGGCAAATCCTTTGTCTGTCCATTGACCTTCTCATATGGGTCGTGACATGCTCAATGACAACCGTTATGACCTCCCAACTACGGCGAGGTGTTAGATTGTATCAAAGCAAGTCCCTAACCATATAGAATGATCAATGACCTCAAGTCAAGGGATCAATGCATCTCCTGTCACTTGTGAGGATAACTCATGACACCAAGTCATAGCCTTACAGTGGGTCTATCCAGTATATCCTCCAATGATATACCCATGTGTCTGCGTTAGCACCACGTGCCTAACCAGCCCACATACCAGTCTCACAAGTACCATAGCTGTCCCATATCCACTAAGGTACATCGACTGGGGACTATAGTTCGAGCACAGATCCAATCTGTCTCCAGGGACATTATCATGTTAATACATATGCGCAGATGTAAACAAACATAGATAATGACAATTCCAGAATGATATAAATATCAAAGTCAAGTAGTACATAAGTGGACCAAAACTAGGTCCTAGGGCATATACACCAACAATCTCCCACTTGCACTAAGACCTAGAAGTTGAGGAATCTCAACCCCATATCTCTAGCGTGACCATCATGCTTCTGCTGCGCCAAAGCCTTGGTCAATGGGTCTGCCAGATTGTTCTCTGTGTCAATTCTGCTAATCTTGACATCACCTCTGTCAATGATCTCTCTGATCAGGTGAAATCCTCTGAGTATGTGTTTGGATCTTTGATGAGACCGTGGTTCCTTAGCTTGTGCAATTACTCCATTGTTGTCACAGTAGAGTTCAATGGGATCCATTGCACTAGGGACCACCTGAAGATCACATAAGAACTTCCCTATCCAAACGGCTTCCTTGGTTGCCTCAGAAGCGGCCACATACTCTGCCTCGGTTGTAGAATCTGCTATGGTGGATTGCTTGAAGCTCTTCCAGCATACAGCGCCTCCATTTATCTTGAACACATAGCCGGCCTGCGATCTAAAGTCGTCAGGGTCAGACTGGAACGATGCATCAGTATAGCCCTGCATACTGAGCTCTTCCTGTCCCCCATAGACCAAGAACAAATCCTTAGTTCTTCTCAGATACTTTAGGATGTTCTTTACAGCCACCCAGTGCTGCAGACCTGGATTGGATTGGTATCGGCTGGTTATGCTTACAGCATATGCCACATCTGGTCTAGTACACAACATTGCATACATGATCGATCCTACTGCGAAGCATAAAGAATTCGACTCATGTCATCCCTCTCAGCCTGTGTTGTAGGACACTGGCTCTTTGAGAGAGTAAGGTTATGTCTTACTGGAAGGTATCCTTTCTTGGATTGCTCCAAGTTGAACCTCTCCAGGACCTTATCAATGTAGGTACTCTGACTAAGGGCCAGGAGCCTCTTGGATCTATCCCTGTAGATCCTTACGCCTAGAATATAGGCGGCCTCCCCTAAGTCTTTCATCTCGAAACACTTCCCCAACCATGTCTTCACAGCTTGAAGACTAGGGATGTCGTTTCCGATGAGCAGTATGTCATCAACATACAAGACCAGAAAAATCACCAAGCTCCCACTGAATTTTTTGTATACACAGGAGTCATCTTCGCTTTTGATAAAGCCATAATCTCTCACGGCTTCATCAAATCGAAGATTCCAACTTCGAGATGCTTGCTTTAATCCATAAATGGATCTCTTTAGCCTGTAGACCTTATTAGCCTCTACAGGATGGATGAAGCCATCAGATTGTGACATATACACATCCTCAGTCAGCTTCCCGTTAAGGAACGCTATCTTCACATCCATCTGCCATATCTCATAGTCATGATATGCAGCTATAGCAAGCAGAATCCGAATGGATTTGATCATAGCAACTGGCGAGAAGGTTTCATCATAGTCCACCCCGTGGACTTGTTTAAATCCTTTAGCCACTAGTCTACCCTTATAGGTAACTATATTTCCATCCATGTCTGTCTTCCTCTTGAAGACCCATTTACACCCTATGGGTTTTACCCCATCAGGCAGCTCAACCAAATCCCAGACTTGGTTAGCCGACATGGAATCCATCTCGGATCGCATGGCGTCAAGCCATTTCTCGGAGTCCGGTCCACTGACCGCCTCATCATAGGTTTTGGGTTCATCCTCAATGATGAAGATCCCATCGTGTTGGGTCGGCAACGACCCGTACCTTTCAGGTGCACGATGAATTCTCCCAGACCTACGCGGGACCTGTGTCTGAGCCTCAGGTTGGCTAGCAACCGGTGCAGGTGGCTCAGATTCCATCTCTTTGTCTTGTGCTTGCACTTGGACCTCATCCAAGTCAAACTTCCTCCCACTAACTTCTTTCATGAGAAATTCTTTCTCTAGAAAGACAGCACCCCGAGCAACAAAAACTTTGTTCTCGGTTGGGACATAGAAGTAGTATCCTTTAGTTTCCTTAGGATACCCCACAAACACACATTTATCAGATCTAGGTTCTAGCTTGCTAGAATCCTAATGTTTGACATAAGCCTCACATCCCCAGATCTTGATAAAAGTGAGATTAGGGCGTCTCCCACTCCACATCTCGTATGGTATTTTGGAGACACTTTTAGATGGAACGTTATTCAGTATTAGAGAAGCTATCTCTAGTGCATGCCCCCAGAATGATGGAGGTAGAGTTGCATGACTCATCATGGATCGAACCATATCCAATAAAGTTTGATTTCTCCTTTCAGACACACCATTCCATTGAGGTGTTCCAAGAGGAGTGAGTTGGGATATGATCCTAGACTCTCTCAAATAGTCAAAGAACTCACCACTCAGGTACTCTCCACCTCGATCTGATCGAAGAGCTTTAATGGATCTTCCAAGCTAGTTCTCTACTTCATTCTTGAACTCCTTGAATTTCTCAAAGGACTCAGATATATGTCTCATTAAGTAGACATAACCATACCTACTGAAGTCATCAGTGAAGGTAATGAACTAGTTGTACCCTCCTCTGGCTTGTTTATTGAAAGGCCCACACACATCAGTATGTATGAGATCCAATAAACCTCCTGCCCTCTCACCAATCTTGGTGAAGGGCGCCTTTGTCATTTTCCCTAATAAACAAGGTTCACAAGTATCAAATTCCTCCAAGGAACTTTAATCTAACAACCCATTTGCATGGAGTTGTTGGATGCGATTCTTGTTTATATGGGCTAATCGACAGTGTCATAGGAAAGCACCAACTGAACCACTCAGTTTGGTCCTTTTATTACTTATGTTACAAATAGAACTTTCCATATCCAAGATATATAGACCATTGCACAAAGTACCCTTCCCATAGAACATATTTGCAAATGAAAAAGAACAAGAGTTCTTATTTATTTCAAACTTAAATCCCTTCTTTGCTAAGCAAGGAATGGATACAATGTTCTTAGTAAGTGAAGGTACATAAAAGCAATTATCTAGTTCTAATTGAAGTCCTGAAGGCAAGGAGAGAGTCAAAATGCCTACTGCAACAACTGCAACCTGTGCCCCGTTTCCAACGCGTAGGTCAATCTCTCCAGGCCGCACCGATCTACTTTTCTTGAGCCCCTGCATATTTGTACAAATATGAGCCCCACATGCGGTATCCAATACCCATGACATAGAAGTAGAAAGGTTGACTTCTGTAACATAAATACCTGAGCATGAAGACGAAGCCTTGCCTCTCTTCTTCTCATTCTGAAGTCGTACTATGTCCTTTAGCATGTGAGGTGGTCCTCCACATGAGTAGCACTTATTATTCCTGACTCTTTCCATCTTTATCTTCAATGTCTTAGTTAAGCCTTTGGGCTCAACACACTGAATGTCTACTTTAGGAGGGTTGAGCTCAACCAATGCATCGAAGAGCTGCCTTATATTAGAAATAATTTCAGAGGCACTCTTAGATTCATATTGCCCTCTAAGCTCGGGCGACATGTTGGTTAGCATCAATTGTGCAACCTCCAAAGTATCAGCTTGATGTTTATCATAAGCATCCTTCTCAGCCGCTGATGCCAAGCATGGAAGTGGCTCAGGAATTGGCTTCTCAAGGACATATAGCTTCCTCTCAAGCTTGAGCACAATTCTCAAGTTCATATACCAATCCTTTAAGTTGGATCCAACCAACTTATCCCTTTCCAGGGTAGATCGTAGTGACCATCTGCCATTGTTCACAGCCATTGTTCTACAATAACCAAGAAACAGCATATTAGTACTACTTCGAATCATTTAAACTGGACTTGTTTTAAATGATTACTGCTCCCACTATTTTAAATTCGAATTAACAACCCACAAAGTCAATCAGGAAGTTTAAGGCTTCCTAGTGAGATGGGATCCTTATTTCACATGAGGCTTCGCGTCCCACGAGGGTGGGATGAGATGCACAAAGTAACCCATGTTTCCTAAGGTGGGCGTGCCGGCCGGTTGCTCCAAGCAACTCCCCTTGTTGAGACAGTCTGGGCATTTCATGTCCAGCGAGGGCTGGATACAACATGAAATCCTAACCTCTCAACGATGCCTCTAGACTTTCACCATGTGCCCAGCACATGTGAACTTCTAGTCAAGTCCATAACTAACCGTTATGCCCAGGGCCAACGAGTTTCCTTGCGAAGGCACGCCCAGGTTAAAACTGGACTGGGGAAACCATTGTCACCACACACTTTCTAAAGATAAGTGGATGTGTCCCACGAGGGTGGGAACCAGTTCACAACTCCACTAATCGATAGCTTAGTGAGGGCTACGCGTTAGAAGGCTACTAGACTTGATATTTTATTATGAGGGTTTTTAAGGTCTCATCAGTTTTATCTTATGTCTAACAATACAGGCATGCAATCCTATAGTGATAACAGAACGATAAAACATCACAGGCATGTTTTTAGCAGATAAGGAAAGCAGTAAAGGATGATGTGATCAAAGCCCTTTCAAGACATTGAACTAACCCATGCCAAAAGGAGGTTCAACTCTTGATATAGGACTCAAGCCCCTAAAATAGACCTATCCTAGCCACCCTCTATCTTGGTCTTCAAGGTTTGGCTCTAAGGTCCTTCTCACATGGTTTAGCTCTCAAACCTTAAGGGTAGACCCCAAGAGTTCGGCCAATGCCATGGTCTTCCTCCAATGAGGATGCGCCACAATGCAAGAAGCCAAGTTAGCTAGCTCTCAAACCCAAGGGTTCGGCCATGCCTAACTTGCGCCACTAAGCAAGCTTGCGCCTCTTCCTTTGATGCTTGTTGCGCCACCGTCCAAGGTATGCATGCGCCAAGTTCCAAGTACATGTGCCATCCTAATCTTCTTCTTAGTTAAAAGCAAAAAGAAAAGCGGCACGCAGGCCTCACGAGGATACATCACAGGCATGCAAAGGGGGCTTGACTAATGATCACAACATCATGCACAATCAAGGTATTTACTCATGCAATTCTACATTGATGTAGGGTGGAGACACGAAATATGATACTAACTAAAGTCCGATTATTATTATTTTTTTATTTCAAAATAAAAAATCAAAATTTAGAATGCAGTCAGGAAATAGCAAATAGATTTCAATGCTACAAAAATATCATTTACCAGAAGTTGTCATGTCTTTCGGACTGATCCATTGTAGCTTCAGTTGGATCAACTCGTCCCCCTCGTAGAGCAAGTGAGTTCTTCCTCGTGACGCCAAAGATCAAGATTTGGTGGCGCCGATTGCTTACAATACCTGCGAAAACAAACATATTCAGATTAGAATTAGCATAACACGAAACAGTGGACACGGGAAATTCTGGGAAACAGGGGAAATGGCGTAAGGGGCGGAAGTCATCGGCGTTCGTCCGGTAGTGTACGACCGCCAGACCTGTTACGACTGGGGGTCCGTATGTTCATGGAGAAGAGTTGGCCGGAGTTTGGAGACAGGCGGTGGCTGGCCGGAGGAGAACCATGATGAGGAGCAGATCTGGGGCGGAATCTGGCGAAACAGGGGAAAACACGAGCGCCGAGCGGAGTTGGTCGGCGTTCGTCCGGTGGCTGACGATCGCCGGACCTGTTACGATGGGAGGTCCCTCTGACTATGGCGAAGTGGTGGCCGGAGTTTGGAGGCGGACGGTGGCTGGTCGGAGTCGAACGGCGCTGAAAGGCGGGAGTAGGGCGGAATCAGGGCGAGAACAGGGGATCGAAATGAAGTTTCGATTCCGGTGATCGGAGAGTCGGATGGATGGATGCCGGTGGCTGTGGCTTCGTCTTGGAGAGAGGGAGTGGTGGCCGAAGTCTCGTGGTGATCCGGCCGGTGGATCGTCGGCGGCGAACTCGGAAAATTTTGAAAATCTGGAACTGTTGCGGCTGGAAGATTGAACTTGTGAGGAAGAAGAGAATGGAGGAGAGGGGAAGAGAGGAGGAAGGGGCTCAGCCCTAGAAGGAGGTGAGGGGAAGGATAGGCGACACAAGCGCCTCAGAGGAGAAGAAGATCGGAGACATTCGATTGAGGAAGCAAAACCATTTCCATTCAACAAATCTGCGTTTACAAGGTTCAAGCTTTGATACATATAGGGGAAGCTTTCCAAGCGAACGTTGTTGGGTGAACGTTGCTATTTCCTTCCACGGCAGCAGAGAGACGTTGGGAGCTTTGAGCGAAGATGGCAGCCAAGTGACGTTGGAGTTTCCCTTTTCTCTTAGCTGAGCAAATGTAACGTTGGAGCTTCCTTTTTTTGCTCTGTTGAAGATGATGCGTTGGCTGCAAATGTGGGTTGCAAGGTGCAGCGTTGGAGATGGGCTTTAATGCCTTGGGCCTCTTTTATTCTTGAAGTAGTTCCTCCTATTATTTGAGCTAGCTTTATGAGTGACGCTTTGCTAGCTTATTTGTGACCTTACGAGTCTGTCTATGGCACCTTTAGGCTCCACTTATATCTTCGTGGCTTGTGGTTCCTATCCGCATCAGAGCTAGCCCAAACTTTATCATATGGGTTGATTAACCATTTGGATCCAATCCAATCCAACCCTAATCCAAATGTGACCAACCATGGTCAAATACGGGTCAACCTGCCAAAAATGAAGTTTGGCTCCAATAACATTCTTCCATCTCATCAGGCCCATTGGTGCTGATGAAATCTCCCAATTAGATCCGAGTTATCCAATAACTTGATCATAAGACTTCCCGATCAATACGAGAACTCAAGTATCAAGGTGTGCGACCCTGTAGGTTCTTCTGACGCTGGCAGTGCTGACCAAAGGTCACCACAAGCAGTGAGTGGCACCTAGCAGTGCATCGCTGCTACCCAGGTCATTGGAATGGATATCGACATCAACTTCCCCATCATCGCAACTAGGTACATATGCATTACAGTCTCTTTGCCGAACTGATATCCGATTGGACAAGTGTGTCACCACTTGTTTTCACTCAATCACATGGCTATGACTAAAACAGGTTCTCACCTGGGTATGGCCATACACTCTCAGTCATAGAACCATAGAGGAGCTCCATGGATATCATACTTCCCTAAGGAAGGGGCAAATCCTTTGTCTGTCCATTGACCTTCTCATATGGGTCGTGACATGCTCAATGACAACCGTTATGACATCCCAACTATGGCGAGGTGTTAGTTTGTATCAAAGCAAGTCCCTAACCATATAAAATGATCAATGACCTCAAGTTAAGGGATCAATGCATCTCCTGTCACTTGTGAGGATAACTCATGACACCAAGTCATAGCCTCACAGCGGGTCTATCCAGTATATCCTCCAATGATATACCCATGTGTCTGCATTAGCACCACGTGCCTAACCAGCCCACATACCAGTCTTACAAGTACCATAGCTGTCCCATATCCACTAAGGTACATCGACTGGGGACTATAGTTCGAGCACAATCCAATCTGTCTCCAGGGACATTATCATGTTAGTACATATGCGCAGATGTAAACAAACATAAATAACGACAATTCCAGAATGATATAAATATCAAAGTCAAGTAGTACATAAGTGGACCAAAACTAGGTCCTAGGGCATATACACCAACATCCCAATCCATAACTCATATGGAGTTATTGAGATACTCTTAGATGACACATTATTTAGTATGAGAGAGGCTATCTTAAGTGCATATCCCCTGAATGACATTAAAAGAGTGGCATGACTCATCATTGATTGAACCATGCCCAATAAAGTTTGATTCCTCCTTTCTGATACACCATTCCATTATGGAGTTCTTGGAAGAGTGAGTTGTTATCCCACACTCTTTTAGATGATCATCAAACTCTAAACTCAAATATTAACCACTTTGATCCAATCAAAGTGCTTTTATGGATTGACCAAACTGGTTTTGTACTTCATTTTTGAACTTTTTGAATTTCTCAAAAGATTCAGATTTATTTCTCATAAGGCAGACATAACTATATCTACTGAAATCATCAGTAAATATAATGAAGTACTGATACCCCCTTTGGCTAGCTTGTTTATTAGTCCACACACACACACATCAGTGTGTATTAGGTCCAATAACCTAGTTGCCCTTTCACCTCTCTTGGTGAATGGTGTTTTTGTCATCTTGCCTAATAAACAAAGCTCGCATGTATCATACTCCTCCAAGCAGGATGATCCAAATAATCTATTTGCGTAGAGTTGTTGTATATGACTTTTGTTTATATAGATAGCTAAGTCAACAATGCCATAGGTATGTATTATTTATTCCATTAGGTTTTATTCTTTTAGTATTTATGTTACACACTAAACTATTCATATCTTATATGTATAACCCATTGCTCAAAATACCATGACCATATAACATATTAGCATTTGAAAATAAACAAATATTACCCTTCATTTCAAATCTAAATCTCATCCTAGCTAATGCCAGGATGGATACAATGTTTTAGTCAAATTAGGTACAAAATAGCAAGAGAATAGTTCTAGCTAAAATCCAGACAGCAGAGAGATTGCGATGTGCTAACAACAACGGCAACCACAGGTGCTCCATTACCAACATGCAGATCAATCTCTCCAGATTTGATAGTCTTACTTCTCTTGAGCTTCTGCACATTTATACAAATGTGAACTTCACATATGGTATCCAATACCCATGAAATAGAAATAGATATAATGACCTCAGTAACATATATACCTGATCCAAAAGTGGAAGGCCAGCCTCCCTTTAGGTCATCCTAGAGGCTTCTATAATCCTTCTTCTTGTGGCCCACCATACCACAAAGTGAGCACCTCTTGTTCTTTGCCTTCTTTAGCCTCTTTTCGAGTGCCTTGAGGTAAGCCCTTGGTTTTCCTATCCTTCTAATCATAAGGACTAAGCAAACCTTAGGCTTCACCTCTATAGGCCCCTCACATGATGCTATTGATTCCTTAGGTCCTTCTGTTGGTACTTGTTCTATATAAAGATGTTTGAGGATTTTGATTATCTCACAAGCCTCCATCTCTTCGAACTGGCTTTCCAGTTCAAGACACATAGTACACAACATAAGACTTGTGATATCAAAAATATCATCATGATGCTTCATATAAGCATTCCACTCCTACTAAGTGACCTAGGCTAAACATTACTGAGAATGCGATCGCTCAAAGATATATAGCTTGTCCTCCTATCTCAACACATCTAGTAGATTTTTAAACTAGTTTTTCAAGTTGGTGCTATCCAACTTATCCCTCGAAAGGACTAATAGAAAAGCAAATGCATATGTTTTTAAAAACTTGCCATTAATCTACAACAACAAAATATAAAAATCATTTAACAAAGACTTTCATTAAATGATTATGCTCCCACTATTTTAATTAAATTGACAACCCCAAAATGTCAATTCAGAAGATTCCTAATTTTCTAGGGAGAATAAGATCCTAAATCCACATGAGGTTCTACATGGCCCATGCTTCCTTAGGTAGGTTCGCCAATCAATTGCACCTAGTGCAACTCCTCTTAGTCAAAACAGTCTACACGCCTTATGTCTAACAAGATTTGAAAATAATTCACAAGACCCTAACCTCTTCACAACTGCTTCTAGATTTTCATCGTTCATCTAGCACATGTCCATGTAGTCAAGTGCAACCTGATTGTTATGTTTAGGGCCAATATGTACTTCACGAGGGCATGTCCTGATATAAATGTATGGGGACTAAGGCAAATATTATCATCACATGCTTTCTAAAAATAAGTGGGTGTGTCCTATGAGGGTGAAAAATAATTCACAACACCACTAATTAGTAGTTTGACGAGGGCTATGCATCATAAGACTAAATCAGACTTGATATTAACTCATAGGAGTCTTTTTCATGGTCTCACCAAAACTCTCTATATATATTTTATCTTTTAATCTAGCATGCAAGACCCTATGGCTATGGCATGACTCATAAAAACAACATCACACGCATGATAAGTAACTAAATATGGTCATATCCCTTTCTTGCCATGTCTTATCTTAAGCCATAGATGAGGCAAGTCAAGACTTAGGGTGGCAAGCCCCACACACAAGGCAAAGAAGGTAGTCGTTGGCCTCATGCCTTAAGGCTGACACCAATAGGCTTCCTTGTCATCAAGTTTATGTCAAACTCCAGCTCAAAATCTGTGATCCAATGCTTATTCTTCTTCCTTGTAGTTTGGGCCACCATGTGTTGCACACAACCCACAAGCACACGACACCATAGGGACAAGTCCTAATTACCAATTGATTGTGTAATCATAGCTAGACGAACTAAATATGATTTTGGATACAAAGTAATTTCAACCAAATAAAGCTAATTGGTTGAATTAGATGTCAAATGAGAGTCACGAGGTCTATGTAATATCGAGGAGATTTAGGATTTCAGGGTTCATCTTAATGCCAGATCAGAATTTGAACATTAAAATAATAGTGTAATTAGTCTACAAGCTTAAAGACTTATCCAAGAGTACATGTTACCCCCTTTCAATAGTATAACTCAGTATCAACTTAGATCGATCTCCTACTTTTGTGGCTTACTAATCTAAGTAAAACCAATGAGCATAAGGATAAAATTAATGTCCTCACATGAGTTCCACCTACTTTTGTGGTAGAATTACACGAGTCTGATCAAGTAGTTCCAACGTCGTGATTCACCTTTTAGTTTTTCTAATGATATTTAAGATTTGTAAATACTAGGCCAAAGTAAATACAAACAAGCAACACAGCGATAATCAGATAAATGAAGATAGATTCATTAAGCACTAAAGTTTAAAGTTTGAAAACAAGATCTAAACATAAAACCATACCTAAAATCCTAAATTTATGGCTTAAGCAGCCATGATGTGTATACTCAGATCAGATCCTCAAATAATCATTCAAGGGAGCAACAAATACAAGGAAGATTGTTTCAAGTAGAGAGCATAAACGAAGATCCATCGAGTGATGAAGTTTCGCCAGCAAAATTCGCCAGAAAATCCCCTTTTCATTTGTCTACCACCCTTGTCGCCTCTTCTCGATTTCCAGCCAATTCTCCCCTCAAAACGGCTCTTTGACTCTAGTTTTGTTATCCTGGAAGCTGCCCTTTCACTTTCCCCTTTGATCTAGACAAAATTTCATTTGGATTCACCCTAGAAACACGAGGAATCACAATCGGCGGAAGCTATCATGGCCGTGAAGTCCGTCATAGCTCAGCTGTGAACTCTTCTATAGGTTTGGTCAATAATTATCATGGTCGTGACACTGGTCATAGTCAGGCCGTGAAGTCTTATGTGGAAAATCAGTCTTTAGGTCACGACTATGAATTTGGTCATGGCTGTGAACCTTTCTGTGGATTTTTGGACTTTTCAATCATGGTCATGATGTTGGTCACAGTCAAACCATGATTGTCTCGGCAAAAAACTTGTCATAATTCTTTCCATACTAGTTATAGGCATGAAACTCATCATGGTCTGGTTGTGAAGAAGAAGTCTACGAAATACTCATCATGGCCATAAAGCCTGTCAGGAGCTGGCCATGACAGATACAGAAAACTCCATTTGATCAAATTTGCTGTGTTGACTTGTCTTTTCATCCGGAATCACTCGGTGGGCTTAGAATCATCAAATAAACTTCAGAAATGAGTGATTTCACCTAAAATTACAAAAAGATAAGGAAAAGTGAAGATTCCAAACAATGCAAGTAAATAAGTCTGATTTTGATATAAAAACAACATAATATGCTTTGTTTTGAGATAAAATAATATCAGAAAATAGTATCAAAATATAAGGCATCACCATGCTCCAAGTATGCCAAGACCTCTATAGTGCTCTAGAGCTCCTTCGGTGAAGATATAAAATAAAATAAATCATATTCTAAAATTACATTTTTGAAATTTTAAGAATCCATAAAAATTTTTACATCGAGATATAAGGAAAGAAGTACGACACGTAGACTGCTTAAAATTATTTTACAAGCATTCATCACAGAGCGGATACATGCATCCATATACACACAATCGAGGCTTATGACCATATAAATTGAGCATTATCCGATGCTCACGACAAGGGTAAAATTGTTATTTCACATGAAAGCTCAATTTTAGTATATAAATGTGCCAAAAACTCTACAATAATACATTGACAATATATAGTAGAAATTTTAGGCTAATTTGGCAATTTAAGGATTGCACATGATAACTTACCAAATATGACAAGTTTCATATCGCCACAAAATTCCCATGAGTTTGTTATGCAAAATTTAATTTTTTATATGATAAATTTCTAGACATATCTATGCTATTTTAGGAAATTTTTAACAATCCATATGTCTTCACATGAGGATGCAAAAAATTTATCAAAGTTGATAATAGCATCCTTCAAGATGAGGGCATCAAATAATTCCAAAATAGGTAAGTACTCTATCCCCAAAAATTTATATATGTATCAAAAATTATTTAGAAATTTTTAGCAATATTTTAAAATTTTTCTAATGACATAACATGTGAAATACTAAAAATACTCTTACATTCTCACAAGTGGCTTTGATACACTATTGGAAAAAAATCATAGGCAATTAAAAAATACATGGTGAAAAATTGCTTGAAAATAATTTTTCTCCATGCTAAAAGGATCTATATGAGATGAGCTATGGGATATAATAGTAATTTTACCTTTGAAGCGTACACGGTGAAAAATTGCTTGAAATTAATTTTTCTCCATGCCAAGAGGATCCATGTGAGATGAGCTAAGGGATATAATAGTAATTTTACTTTTGAAGCGTGCTCGACATCGATGGCTATAGACCCTCAAGTGTTCTCTCTCTACCAGTATCCATATAGCGACCTCTTGAAGATCACCCCACTTCATGTTTGGTGCTAGCCTCAGAAGTAGGAACCCTACCTTGGTACTCATAGTAAAGGAGGAGAGCGGCGACACATGGACAGGAGGAGAGAGCGTCGGCCACATGGACAGGAGGAGAGAGCGTCGGCCACACAAAGAGAGGAGAGAAGAATTTATGTATTTATGGCTTAACCCTTGCTTGCTTATCTATACAAAGTCATGCACCTCCTCTATAGGCATGGTCGACCAGTCCATGCTCCAATTAACTGCCTAGGCATGGTGCTAAAAGGAATAGAGGGAAGAGTTACCAGTAAAGGACAAATCACTTCCCTCAATCACCTCGCGTCAAAGAAATCATGCTTTGCTTGGTCGGCCACCTAAGCACCCCATTATGGAATTGGCGCCTCTTCTTAGTGCCTCCATTAGGCACCTAGGCCAGGGGCCAGGGCTTAAAGCTCCTTCCTTCCTCTCATACAAAGTGTAGTCGACTAGTCGCCCATCCCTTGGTTCATTAAGCTCTTGGCCCAATGAGGTGATTCATCCTTCTTATGCGCCAATCCTACTGAAGCCATAAGCCAATGAGCTCCATTTAGAACTTATTCATGCTCTAGGTGTGTCACATCCCTAGATGATAATTCAATTTAGCAATAGCACATTTTATAAAATTTTGCATAATAAAATCTCATATATTGTTTTTGTCAAAAAATATGTAAATGTAATAAAGACATTTGTTTTTTTTCTAGAGTATTATAAGGCATCCTATACAAGTCTCATAGGTGCCCAAGTCCTATATCTTCTTTATTGGACTCAAAGCCTAATTAGCTTCTCTAGATCATTAGAATAGGTGCATAGCTCTATTCTTCTTGTAGATCAAATCATATAAATTGTTCATTCAATTATGCTGTGATCTGACATGTCCAAATATCATATGGACATTTGTTCAAAAAACATTTTTGAGAGATTTTATATTGACATTTGTTAACAAACATTTTTCCAATTCAGGATTCAGGAGGGGGATAAATTTACTATCTTGCAATGTCCAAGTATTATTATGGAACATATTTCATATGCTTATGGTCCACTATATAATACTTATGCTTGAGTTAATGGTAATAAGCTCACTAACTGTAATATAATATTATATTTTCTCTCATTTCTCATGTGGGACTAAATTGAGGTATCACATAGTAACATAACTCAATGTAAAACATTAAACCTAAATTAATAGTAGTAAGCTCACTAAGTTGTATATATCATATTATTTTTTTCTCTTACTTTCCATATAAGATTAAATTCAGGTATCACATGATATTAGCCTTGTAGTTGGAGTGCTAGGTGATATCAAAGTAATCCTAGTATTGACCATTGGAAAACTATAAAAAAAAGTGCTAAGATATCTTTGACGGACAAATAACTATATACTTATGTATAGAAGATCCAATCCATTAGAAGTGATTGGGTATTCAGATTAAGATTTTCTTGAATGCATTAGAAAGTTTTTTTAAATTTATTTTGTCTAGCAAAAGGAGCAATTTTATAAAAAAAAGTATTAAATAATTTATAATTGCTTCCTCCTATACTTATTTTGAGGCTATAATTCATACATTATAGTTGTAAAACTTTATTTCATAGTCTTGAGTTTGTTACTAATATTAGTAAACCATTGAAATTTTATTATGATAAATCTACACCAATTTTTTTCTCTACGAATGATAAATATTATAGTGGCACAAAACATATAGAGTTGAAATACTTAAAAAGGAGGTTTAGAAATAAAGAATATATGTTGAAGATATTAGGATGGATTTTATGATTGCCTATCTTTTAACTAAAGGATTACAACCAAAGTACATTTAGAGAAGGTGATAGAAAAAATGGTTGTTGGTTGTATTGATGTTTGATTGTAATAATATTACGCAATCTTATTGTTTGTATGTTTATGTACATCTAATTGTTATTAAACAAGAAATAAAATATAATGAGACACTAATATGGTTTATTATGATCTTTGACTTAATAAATTACTAGTGTAGTTAATTAGTAGGTCTTCGATATTGAATATATAATTTCCGTTTAATCACTATCTTCCGTATCAAGTATATAAATTTTACACTCTTTTAATTATAACGATTATTTATTCAAGATTCCAAAATTTTATGATCGTTAATTTAATACATCAGTGGTGGATTATTTTACAATTTAAACCCTCCCCACTTAGCTTTTTTGTCATTATAATTTATTTTGCATGTTTTTCTTTTATTTTCCTTTTGTCTCTCTTAATTATTTTGCTTTCTTTTTTGTTTTTACTCCTCTAGGATGTATGGTATTAGTTTTTGTCCGAGTTACATTCAAATTGAAATGAGAGAAAGCTCATTAATATTTTTTTAATCTATTTTCTCTGAAAAAAAAACATGAATCATTGAGTCAAAATTATAAATTTTCTTTTTCAGCAATTAAGTTGACATTATTATAGTTTAGTACACAAGATTAAGATTAATTTAATATCATAACGGATTGATGGTCCACCTATTAAATATTAAGTTTATAAGAATAGATACCACTCTTGATAAAAGTAAAAAAGGCTGGGAAAAGTATTCCTAGAGTAATTAATTAGCTTTTTTTAATTAATACCATGTTTCCTATAAGAAAAATAAATAAAAAGAAAAAAAAAATTTTCTTCACTTATTTTCCGTGATGAACATAATAAAAATGAGAAAAATTAGTAAGAAACTAATAAGCTTTATAATAGGTGAAAAATGAGACGAATAACTCCATATAATTCTAAAAGCAAATTTATAATGAATTATAAATATAATATACTTTATTGAAAATCTATGAAAACAAAGTAGCCGTCAAATAAAAACATATAGAGAAAGGAGAATATATTTCTTATAAAAATTAATAAATTTATTTTTAAATTTTTTTCTCAAAAGAATTTATAAAAAAAAAATTGTGCTTTTAGCCCTTTCCTAATCACACTTCTCCCCTGGATGATTTTGTAATTCCATACTAGTAAGAAAAAAAAATTTCAAAGGATCTTCTCATACATTTATATAAATTTTCCTTATAGCCATCATCTATATTTGACAATTGTTATGCAGCGAAGCGGCAGAGAGATTGATCCAGCCATGCGCCCATGTCGGGAAAAAAATTCTAAAAAGGAACAATCAACCAATAAAAATCGCCACGTGGTGTACTGCTTTGCCAGCAGCACCCTCTAACTGCTCGTAATTCCAATTTAACCAACTTCAAAACTTTTGACACGTTAACGCCGAAATATCTACGTGATGAATGCGAAATGACAGAAACAGACACCCGTGAGGTCGTTGATAAAGCTCTCTCCTTTAATTGTATTTCAGGAATTCAAAAGAGGCGCCTAATTTGTAATTTACAAATTATGGCAACTTCAAACGCAATTAATAATTAGATCCTTTCTTTTCATGCGAAAGCGAATCGGGTCGCTTTATCGTTAATAGATTCGGATTTCCGCTCAACAACTCTCTCTTTAACTCTTTGCCCGCGCAGTCAACGCTGCTCAGCATCCTCCGCCCGCTATTCCCACACCGGCACTCGCTCGTTCTCTCCCTCTCCCTTTTACCTTCCCCACTCCCCACATGCTATAAATGTCCTCTGCTTTGACTCCGACTTCCTTTTTACCGTTCCCGTCCTCCGCTTCCAGATTTCCTCCTACCTCTTCTTCAACCTTCCTTGTTCCGCGCCACCGAACCGCCGCCCGTCTCCGGTAGCAGTAGCACCCTGGGAGGTGGTCAGTGCGCCGTCTCTTCAGTCCTTTTTCCCTCTAGTCTGAGAGCTCCTTCCCTCTCATTGTGGGTGCTGATTGTGTCCCCGATCCGGGAGGAGAGCTCTAGGGTTTAGGGGGAGCTATCCATCTCTTCCTCGCCTGGGCATCGATGAGAGTTCGAGGAGGGATCTGCCATGGATGAAGCCCGGAAGCCTGAGGGGATCGATTCCGGCGTCCGCGGCTCTCTCATGGAATGGCACATCTCTTTGGCTCTGCGAACCCTGACCGAGACATCGATAAGGTAACTGAGTTCATCGCTTTCTTCGTCTTGGATTTGTGCTTGGATTTCTTGGGAGTTTCTGACGAGATTATACAATGCTTGTTTGGAATTGGAACCCTGTGTGGTGTCGGAATCTGCTGGGAATTTTTGCAGATGTGGGTTCTTTTCCTCTGCTTTCTTTAAGATCCATGTGTTTCGAGATAGTCTTTCAGTCGTCCAGTACTTAGTGGACATGAAATCTTTCTGATGATTCTAAAATTCGAAAAATTCGCTAACTAAAAGGGGTTTGAATCATACAAGGAGGAGACAATTGTTGGTTTTGCTGAATGTGTTGAAAAATGATAATGCAGTTGAGTTGTGAACCAATATGAATTATCGGTCGTGATAGCGATTAATCTTCTCGGAACTGATCAGGTGCAAGAATGATGGTAATCTTATTTACAAATAATGACTGAATTTGGAGAGGTTTGCTACTTGGTACAACCAAATGGTTTTTCAGATATGAAGATGAATAAAATGATTAGAGCTTTTACTTTCAAACAGGCCGTGCACTATTCGATATTGCCAGCCAGCCTTCCTGATGAGGTCTTCTGGCAGAGAGCGTGATAGGGAGGGCCTCACTTAATTTTGGTATATATTCATCTGTTAAGCCATCTTACGACTAGAGTGTATCCGTCACAAAACATCCAAGATGGACGAGCAACTATGGGCATAACTATCTAGATGGATCTTTGCCTAACACCTCGGCTGTTAAGGTCCTTAAATTAAGGTTAGGACATCTTAGGAAGTTAACAATATGATGGCTTTCAGATACTAGTTGGATGAACAAGGGTTAAAGGCACTTCTAACAGAACTGGTTGCTTATTTGATTAAATTTGCCTTCCCTTATACTATATGAGTATTACATCTTCTATTGCTATATATGGGGAAGTTTCTCTATTGTTTGCATGGAGCAAGAAGGATTCATTATCCATCAGTGCTTTTTATTTGGGGCTGAGAGTGAGACACCTTACGTAGAAAGCAGATGCTAATTGAGATCTAGACCACTGGAACATCGGTTCAGTAAAAACGTCTGATATATATTTTATACCTCCATATGGTTCTTTCAAGGGCATTCAGTTACTTTTGGTAGATAGTGAACTGTGTGTACCCACAACAAGATACATAATGAAGGTAATGAACAACAAAACCATGAATTTAGAACTTTAATTACCAGTCTACAGGTTTTTCACTGCATGTTAAGTACCTAAATACTGATTTTCTGCACATCATCATCAATTGAAGAAATAAACAATATGCTGAGTGGAATGCAAGGATGTAATTTGTCACTCATGCATACCTTACTGGCAAATACCCAGCAGTGCATATTAGTCTACCATTATTTGAACCATGCAAAAGAATAACCGAACTTCTCCAAACATATTTCTTATAGTACATTGTTGCAACTATTAACTTATTCACCATAAGTATGAAATTTTCATGATAGGTGGAAGACTCGAAAGTTTGGAACTCCAATATCTTTCATTGATTGTGCCACTTCCTCTCTCTCGATTGCCTTGCCGTTGTCAAGCACTTAAAGACTATTCAACAGGGCAACCCCTTTCACTTATGAGAAAACCATAAGAAGAAGCCACTAGCTACTTTCGTCAAGTTGTTTCTATGTGATCCCACATGAAGTTGATATCACTTTATCAAAGAACGGTTGAACATTAGACTGTTAGTCGATTAATCATCTATTGGTGCGAAGAAGAAGAACGAAGAAGGAAAAGTTAGTGGGTTGGATTGGGCATTGCTATTGCCATTGCTTCTTTCATTTGTATTCACCTCCGTCATACCCTCTTCATCTGGAGGTCATTCATTAGTTCAAAACAAGGCTGTTAAGATTAAGATCCTATCTTGGAATAGTGAAAGTTTTATAGGATCGAAATATAGGATTGGATTATTGGATTGAAATATAGGATTAGATTATAGGATTGGTTCGTGGGGTCCTACGGGAAGGCCAAAAAAATATTTGTTTAAAAAATATATTCATAATTAAAAGTAACATGGATAAGTAAGTTAAAAATAAAAGAGGATATTTACTATGTTAAAACTAATTATAATTAAATAAATTTGATAATTAAGCAACAAATATAAATTTAACTAGTGCATTACAAATATTTTCCTAATGAAGCTTGATCTGAAAAAAAAAACCCATTTAGGTCCTAAATAGTTAGGACTTATGAGATATCACAATATTCTATTATATTATATTAATTATGTAGTTAAATACTGCTTGTTGTGCAATTGTAAGATAAAGGTGATGACAACGAGGTCATAAAGGTGAAAATGATGTGTAATGAGCCCTGAAGACATCCATACTACAATGAACTCAGTGAAGTGAAGACAAGATGTCATTTAATGATCTAAGGCCAGCTTATGTAGACATAGAAGATGACTAACAAAAATGATAGAGGCAATGACAAAAATGGCAATAATGATAATAAGAATCATGAAATAATGAAAGACATGCGTTATAACTTTTAATAGTTGAAGATTCAAAGATTTCAAGTCGCTCATCAAAGCATGCATCAATGTTATTTGTTGAATCCATAAATTGAAATACTGGTTCAAACTAATTGGTGTTTTCAGTTTCTATTAGTTTGAGCTTGGCCTAGTATGTAGAATAAGTTGGTATTAAATTGATATATATATAGATAGATAGATAGATAAGTATTTTTTGTTTATAGAGATCATCAATAGAACAAGGGAATGCAACTCTTATATTTATTACTATAATTATTTTAATAACTTATGGGCTCTGGTCAGCATTTAACAAGTTAACGAGTTGGAGGTAAGTGAATTTAATTCCGAGTCACCCATGCTGGAGAAACATAATAAATTGTAGGATTGGAGATCTAGGGTGGATAAGAGATCCTATCATTCCCATCTATTAAGAAACTATCTATATTTTAGATCGTTTAGTCAAATTTGACTATCATAAGATCTAAAATAAATTTGTTGTTGGTTTGAAATAGCGTGTATGCTGCTTTGCTACTCTAGTTCAAAGATTGCTAGTGAAAGCTAAGATACTGAACTAGTAATTCTTCTTTGAATTGGAATACTTCCTTTGAACTAAGGCATTTTTGGGTCAAAATTTTATCAGCCGGAATGTTTTCTTTTAAATCAGGTTTCTTTCTTTTTCTCTGGTAAACCCTGATCTTCTTTATTCAATTTTTCTAATATTATGGATCAAATTGATTTTGGGATGAAATGAACACAAGCTACTAGTACATATGGGAATGATCTAAAATGAACACAAGCTATCATATGGGAATTAAACTATGTTACTTTCTGTACATTATCTAAGAATGATCTACGATCATTTTAAATGGAAAATGGCCAACTATGAAGTAGTCACATGGCTTATTAACAATATGGAATCTCATATTTGAAGCACAGTTATGTGAGATTCTCTACACTAGACCTATTTGTCAGAAAATAATGCCATCGAAGTCTACTTAATTTATGAGGAACTTTTTAATCTCAAACTAGAGGATAATCAATTCAAGAATATTATGCCATGCTGAGAGCAAAATGGGATGAGTTATAAGTATATCAATTGTAGACAACAAATATCACATAGATATTAAAACAATGTCAGAAGTTTCTTGTTGCAAATTCTTATTTGGTCTCAACGACTCATTCTACTGCATGGAATAATTTTATGTTAGATGCTACAATGCCAGACCTTGAGAATGCCTTCAGCAAACTTCTACAACTTATCATAGATGAGAATTATTCATCTAAATGTATATTTAACAATTTAAATGCAAATGCATTGAGTTTAAAAGAAGAGTCTAGTCAAAGCGATGGAAGATTTGGTCAAGGAAGAGGACAAGGGTGTTGGTCTCATCCCTAATCTTATAATAAATGAACAATCATTCATTTGTTCAGTGTTGGAAAAAAAAATTGCTATCCAAAATAACAAAAACAACTACTACTGAACCTAGGTCCACTACCATTATACTTATTTTACAAAAAAAATAATTCAAGCCTCTACTAAATCTAGATCTTCTCATTTGTCACTACTACTATTATACCTTTTTTGGCTTTAGATTATAGATTTAGGTGCATTTACTCAAATGCCAGGTGATGGTAGCATATTTACAAACCTCTGAAATTATGTGTCAATTATGGGATTAATGTACTAGTTCAAGATACAAGAACTATTATCACTACCTCTAGCATTACATTACATAATATTTTATGTGTTCCTAGCTCCCATGAATTTTCTTTCTATTTTAGCTCTAACAAAATAACTTCACTGTATAATATTCTATTTTTCCCACTCATTGCATTTTTCAAGCTTTGCAAACAAAGATGATTAGTGGGAGGCATAAGAAAGGTAATACCTATATCCTAACAGATCATTCGAGTTTTGCACATCAAGTCAAGGAATTAAAAATTGGTCCGTATGTACAATTGGGTTTTAGTACCTCTCCAAATACATTTTAGTAACACTAAACTAGTGGAATTTGGTATTTGGTAGGTATAACTACCTGGGGACCGATAAGGTCGTTATACCGACTAGTTCCATTGACTAATCAAACATAAATTAAAAAAAATGAATGGTAATTGAATGAAAACTCTATATAAGCTCTCATTCCCCTCACATTTCACTCATGATTCCCTTAAGCTCTAGCAAATTCTTTACTCTCCCAATACTCTTTTAGGATTTCTCATCTCCTCTCCTCTCTCTATCTTGTCTTGTTGCTCTAATATAGTATCAAAGAGGTTTTCTAAACCCTAGTCAGCTCTCAATGATAACTATTGTATACTAATATCATTGTCTCCTATATTTGTAAATCCCTTTCCATCTCTAAATTAAACTCAAAGCTCTGGACTTGTGACACTTGTCAATTAGGCAAACATACTAAGTGTCGTTTCTATGTATAGATCCTAGTTGTAAATCTTTATTTAAAATAATACAGTAAGATATTTGGGTCTTGCTCCAATTATTTCTAGAAGAGGATTTCATTATTGTTTATATTTATTAATTATTTTTCTCAGATAATATGGATGCATTGTTTGCAAGATAGAATAATTGTTTTAGATACTTTGAGAATATTTTATAATGAAATAAAAAAAAATCAGTTCTCTCTATGTATATATATATATTATCAAGATATTACGAACTAGTAATGCGAAGGAATACATGTAATCATACCTTACTACATTTTGTCAAACATATGACATAATACACCAAACTACCTACCCCTGCCCCTATACAAAATGGTTTTGTAGAATGTAAAAAAATAGGCACATCCTAGATGTACAACAAATAATGATGTTTCATATGAATGTTCTAAAATTATATTGGAGATATGTCGCTCTTAGTGTTGTGTATCTAAGCAACCAAATGTCATTTTCAATCTTACTAGGTAGGTGTCCATTCTCAATTTTATATCCTACTAGCTCACCCTTCCCAGTAACACCTTATGCTTATGGTTCTATATATTATGTTTAGTTACTTGCACCAGATAATAATAAACTTAACCTTATAGTTGTTTGGTGTATTTTTCTAAGATACTCTCAAAGGGCTATTGTTGCTATATTCCTTTATCCAAACATTTGCTATGTTTGAGCTGATATTACCTTTTCAAAAGATCACCCTTACTATCAAAAGGATATTAGTGCCACAAAATTAGTATCCACTATTGTTTAAACCACACCTACTTGTATTCTAACACCAACAGAGACTAGTACCACAGGAAGCTCAACTATACTGGAGCTCTATAGTATCACTATCACTTTTTGCTATCTTTGTTCCTAATAATACATAGTTTCCTATGCATAATAGTTAATGGAGGCAAGCTATGAATGAAGAAATAGAGACACTTATACAAAGAGGGACATGAGAGCTAGTACCTCTTATAAAAGGTATTAAACCAATTGCATGTAGGGAAGTATTCATTGTGAAATACAACGTAGACAGCATTGTGGAAGGATCCAAGGCTAGTTTGGTTGCAAATATATGAAATTGATTATTTTGAGACCTCCTTAGATGCTCGGCTGAATTGTATAATATATATTACTGTCTACTACAATCAACAAAAATTGACCATTATTCTACATGGATGTGAAGAATTATAGTGATTTGGCATACGATCTTTATATACAGCAACCATTAGGATTTTTTTTGCTAGGGCGAGACTCTAGTATGTAAACTAAAAAAAGGTCATATATCTGGACTGAGACAAAGCCTGACAACATGGTTTGGAGAATTCGTTCAGGTGGTATGGGAGACAGGTATTCAAAGTTGCAAGATAAATCATTCACTATTTGTTCAAAATACCTCTTCAGGAAGTGTTATGCTTGTAGTATATGTTTATATATTCTTCTAACAGCTAGCGACCAACAAGGTATAATTTATATTTAAGAAACAGCTAGAAGATAAAGTTGTGCTTAAAATCTTGGCAAACCACAAAAACTTTCTAGGAGTAAAGTTTGATTATAAAACTAATTGCTTATTTCTTTCCCAAAAAAATATGTGATTGATCTACTCTAGGAGATTGAAAACCCTATTTTACTCGAACAAAATCTATGCAATGATGTTTGAAAGTGTAGAGCCACAATCGGAGCCTTATAGGAAAACTTATTTATTTAATAATAACTAGGATGTTTCCTATGTAGTGGGAGTTGTAAACTAGTTTATGCAAAAACAGTAGAGTCATTGTGAAGCTATCATTATAATTCTTCATTAATGACATAATTCTTCATCATCTAAAAGAAGCTTCAGGAAAAGGAATCTTATACACAATAAATAGACATCTAAAGATTAAATCATATACATGTACATTAATATAGCCATATAGTAGATAAAAGGTCTACAACTAAATATTGCACATATGTTGGAAGGAACCTAGGTATATGGACGAGTAAAAAATGAAATGTGGTTGCTAGATCAAGTGCAAAAGCTGAGTATAAAGCTATGAGTTAAACAATTTATGAAATAATGTGGATATAATAATTTATAACATAACTAGGTATTCCTCATAAAAACCATCTGATCATGAGATGTGATAATCAAGCACATGTTTATATTAATAACAATCTAGCTTTCATAAAAGAACCAAACATGTAGAGGTAAATTAACACTTCATAAGAGATGCAGTTCTATTTGAGGAATGAAATATCAGTCCGAATTGATCGATATTTCTGATTTGTACTTGTGTGAGCTTGGACGGGTATATGGAGCAAGTTGATTTGGATCCGTGCATGAAGCAACTATTTATATATAAAACTGATCAGGCCTTTAGATTCAGTACATGAAGCAATTATTTGTCAGAATTAATTTTATAATTTTTGTCATCTTTATTTAGTGTCTATATTGTCATTTTTGTCATTTTCACTGCCATTACCATGCATTCCTTTATCTTTATCATCTTTTATGATTTTGTTTTATTGTTTTCATTTTGCTGCACACTTTTGTTGTTTCTAGTCTCATTATATGCTTTTATTGTATCCATTCTCTATTAACTTGTCTTCATTATTATCACCTCACAAATATTGAATTTTACAATTTTACACTATACAATAAATACAGAATAACAGTATAAAATGTTGGATTTATATAATTTAACCTTATATATTTTAATTTTTTATTACTTATTAGAATATTTATCTTTCTTTAAGTCTAATTAGATGAATATATTTTTTTTAAAAAATATATTTTAGATGATTTGGTAGGATTTTATAATCTAATCCTATAAAGCCTCTATCATTCCTAAGAAGGATCTCGATCATGACAACTTTGGTTATCGACACCAATTGGTACTTGACAATGTACATTGGTTTAGACTAATTTTATAATCCTTGGTTCTATGTAAGAAAATTTGCACTTTCTCCACTATAATAGGGATATATCTTCACCAAAGCACTTAGAGGAAATAGATTATCTATATTAAGCGGCAACAAGTTGCATAAGCTATTCACCAACTTGAGGGGAGTGATAAAATTTTAGCCACATCTCATGATTACAAACTCAATCCAACATGTGATTTAGTCCAATATATTAGCCTATATATGTATGTTACGTATATATATCTTAGATGTATGAAATAAATTTTGGGATTTATTCTACATTGATAAAGATCTACGGCCTACCTATCCTCTCACCGTGGATGAGGACCATATGGAATTTTTCCTTGTCTTACATTGTAGTTTTCTCTCTAAAAGCAAAGGAGTGCCCATTATCATAGTTGAAGTTGCAACCAAGGCCCACAATCTAAGTCGTGGGATGCAACTTTGCATAAAACCTCCTATGAGAGGAGATGAGGAATCCTAAAAGAACTATATTACATTAATTCTTTTCAATTACCAATTCTATAACATTACATGTATGCGAGAAGAATAAACATAAAAAATGTAAAAAAAGAGAGACTATTTAGAAAAGTTTATAAAAATAGAAAAATGAATATTAGGAAATATGAAAATGGCATGTGAGTATCTTTCATTAGGCATTTACTTTTTTTTATCCAAGATAGGAGAATCATGTGATTTGAGTTATTAGGAATGTTAATCATATTATATTATTAGATCATGTGTTACTAAGTTGTTGGAGTATTGAGTTATTGTTAGATTAAGTGCTTATTATGACTCGTTAGAGCTTATATAAAGGCTTACCAAATATTGTAATAGACAATTTTGATTATTGAATTAATTATTATCTTAATATTTCATTCTCTCTTCAACCCTTGAAAAGCAAAGTTTTTTGTTCTCCCCTCTCTTCTTTAGTCTTCATCGCTTAAGCTTTTATGAATGATCTATTTTATGCATTTATGTTCTCAAAACCTGCATAATAGTGGTAGGTATGATAACGTAGGACTGAGTTCACTAGCAATGTTGGATGGTAGGTAGATCAACGACGCTCTAAAAGATAAAGTTTGAAGTGGCATCAATTTTGTTGCACACTAGTTACTTGTTTTGACTTATGTTGTCAGTACTTAAGAGCTCGAATAACAGGTGATAACTTTGCACTCAACTTTTGGGATGAATATTGGTATTCTTTTTTATGCATGTTGTCATTTAGATTACTCTTTTTTAGCTTACATATACAATATCTATCAATTTCATTTCCATACTAACAACCATTAATAGATATCACCTACTAATATTTGTCTGCCTTACTAAAACATCTTTTAATACTGATTATCTCGACTGGTGTTGTTCGTCTTGAGGGAACCAATTCTTGAGCTGATGCTGCTAATTACTGACTCCGTAACATAACTAATGGAACTTCTTCAAATGATGAGCTAAAAGCGTTTCCTCTTTGAATTTATAAATACATCACCTTTCATTCTTGCATATATTTTTCTGTAAATAAAATTCTTAAAGCTATCTCACTTTCTGGTTTTTATGTGCCTTACGTTAATAATTTTGCTTTTCTAGGCATTGATTGCTTTGAAGAAAGGTGCTCAATTGCTTAAATATGGTCGGAAAGGGAAGCCAAAGTTTTGCCCATTCAGATTATCAACTGTAAGTGACTATATCTGTTTATGTAAAATTAGCAAGGGAAGAGGGAAGAGAGATAAAAGGGTAGAAGTGTGAAAGAAACTAGAGAAAGAGGAGAGATGGGAGATCACAGGAAGCGAAGAAATATAAGAAAACATGATAGTTCCCATTTCAAAAATCACTGCATGTTGAATAAAAGTGAACACCCACACCCAATGTACAGGTTCAAACCATAATGAATTATAACAATCTACATTTACTCTATATATTTGTTTCAATCCCAACAAATATATATAGTTCCAACCAAGCTTTAAAATTTTGATTCGTACTAGTTCTATCAGTTTGTATCAGATATACGATATCAATACCAAATGTGCTTGTACTACATGTACTACTATTGAACTAACTCTCAACCTAGTGCATATTGTCTGCATCGGGTGTCAAGAATTAGTTTTTAGATCCTTGGTTCCAACTTCCAAGACAAATAAATCAACTTCTAATGAGGCAAGCTAAATTCCGTGACAACTTGTTCAAATAAATCAAACCTAATTCTATACTTCCCATATTTTTGAACAAATTAATAAGAACACTCATTGATTAAATTTGTTGATTTTTGTCTTGTATAAATTCTTCTCAAGTAGACCTCCATACTATGAAAATTGGTATATTTTTAAGCTAATGATTTGAGCTTATATGTTTCGAGAGGATAAATGACTCAGATTTGAACTATATATTCCCTATTCTCTACCAGTTGACATGCACCATAATGTACGACTTCTGCATAACACCAGTAAAACCTTAGGTTTAAATAATTGTTTGATTACCTTTGATATTTACATTAAATAGTTGCACAAGTGGTCTAGCTAATGTTTTTCCATTGTTGAAAGATTTATAATGGTTTACCCTGATCCTATAACTCTTTCTTTTTGTTTGATAAATCATATTTTTTTAAAAAAAATTGAGGCTGAAATTATGAGTTGGAGAATATTTTATCTATTCTGTACCAGTCGATATGTCAGGAAAGATTTTACCAAATTGTCAATAGACCTTCCATGGAAATACTTGTTTGACTACCTTTGATATATATCTAATCTTAGAAGTTACATTGTTGAAAATAGAACTGACTAATAGACGTCCCCATCTTAGTAGACTTTTATATTGTCTGAGATTCATGCAGATTCCTTTTTCTGATTTTCATATCCTTTCTCAAAATTCATGCTGAAATTATGTCTCAAAAAGTTTAGTAATTACATGACGAGTGAACAACTGAGAACCATAGTTGTCAATTCTTTCATGGATTCTATTGCAGGATGAATCGACTTTGATTTGGTTTTCTAGTGCGGGAGAAAGAACTTTGAAGTTAGCTTCTGTTTTGAGAATTGTACCTGGGCAAAGAACAGTAAAACACCATGCTTCTTATTGCTCATCAGATTATTGGTTTACAGAACCTAGTTAAGTTTGTTATTATACTCATACATTTGCTTGAATACTGATTCACAGCCTGTTTTTCAACGATATCTGCGCCCTGACAAGGACTACTTGTCCTTTTCACTTATTTACAATGATGGCAAGAGATCTCTTGATCTGGTCAGCATATCAAACTCATTCACTCCTGGCTCTGTAATCATGTTTTCAAATTTCTCTTTTTAGCCTTACTTCAATCTACATTATATTCGACAGATATGCAAGGATAAAGTCGAGGCTGAGGTTTGGTTTTCATGCCTGAAAGCATTGATTTCCACCGGGCAATGTGGTCGTTCCAAAATAGATGGATGGAGCAATGGAGGAGTTTACACCGATGTACAATACTACCTTAACCATAAAAATTTATCCTTAGTTGTGTCATCTTATCATGCTAGTACTACAATCAATATATTCCATGTCCATGACATTAAATCAACATGTCTCAAACGTAATTATAATTGCACAAACGTCTGATAAAGATCATCCCAATTTACTTCATCTGTTTTTAGTCTTACGACTCACCGTGCATCTCAAATTAACCTACTTAAATTTTACTGCACAATTTCATGGTTCACTGAAATGTACGTTATTTTGTCTGTCAAGCTTTAGTGTAACTGAATGACAACGGCTGCAATATGAATGATTGGAGTTCTTTGAAACTCTAGCGACAGATTGGTTAATATGAATGATTTGAATTCTTTAAACCTATAGCAACATATATTTTTTCTCCGATGATCTATTCCAGCAAAATGTTGACTACATTGTTTCGAAAGTCTTGTGCTTGAAAGTTGAAACTATATTGTTGATTTAGGACTGTCTTGTGGTCATGGTGTTTCATTCGGTAACGTTGTCCGTTACATCTCCTTTATCATCGTGTTGTTTCTATCTATTGGTTTGTATCATTAAAATATGCATCACAGAATGCTGCATCATGTTCCTCATACTGTCTCCTGCAAATGCTGCAGGATAGTCGAGAATCTGCTTCAAACAGTACAAGCGATCAGTCATTTTGTTCCACTTTAGATTCTTCAGAGGGCAGGCTTACTTCAAGTAGCATACATAAACACCTTTCTTTTGAGAACTCTTTTACTTCAGAAATTGCAGATGCGACGAGTATGCAGGCCAAAGGAGTTTCTTCAGATGGTATTAGGATCAGTATTTCTAGTGTTCCTAGCACATCTAGTCATGGTTCTGCTCAGGATGACTTTGATGCTGCTGGGGACGTTTACGTTTGGGGAGAAGTCATATGTGATACTTCCACCAGGATCAGTGCTGATAAAAGTTTTACTCCAAATATAAGAGCTGACATCCTCCTTCCAAAGCCCATAGAATCAAATGTGGTGTTGGATGTTCATCATGTAGCCTGTGGTGTTAGACATGCGGCTCTTGTTACTAGACAGGGAGAATTATTTACATGGGGTGAAGAATCTGGTGGACGCCTTGGACATGGAGTTGGCACAGACATTTCTCATCCTCGGCTGCTTGAATCTCTATCTACCTTAAATGTTGACTATGTCGCTTGTGGGGAGTTTCATACTTGTGCCGTTACTGCAACAGGTGAACTTTATACTTGGGGGGATGGAACACATAATGCAGGGCTTCTTGGCCATGGTACAAACGTAAGTCATTGGGTACCTAAAAGAGTTTCAGGACCTTTAGATGGCCTTCAAGTTTTTTATGTTTCTTGTGGTGTTTGGCATACAGCTATAGTAACTACAAATGGGCAATTGTTTACATTTGGTGATGGAACTTTTGGTGTGTTGGGTCATGGTGATCGAGAAACTGTATTATACCCAAGAGAGGTAGATTCACTGGCTGGATTGAAGACAATTGCTGTTTCATGTGGTGTATGGCACACTGCTGCTGTTGTTGAGGTTATCGTAACCCAGTCTAGTGCTTCATCTGGAAAATTGTTCACTTGGGGCGATGGGGACAAGTATCGCCTTGGCCATGGTGATAAAGTATCACGTCTTAAACCTACCTGTGTACCCTCAATAATTGATTACAATTTTCACAGAGTGGCTTGTGGTCATAGTCTTACAGTTGGTTTGACCACATCAGGACAGGTTTTTACAATGGGAAGTACTGTATATGGTCAGCTTGGAAATCCCCGCTCAGACGGAAAGATTCCGTGCATGGTTGAAGACAAGCTTGCAGTTGAACCTGTTGCAGAAATTGCCTGTGGTTCATACCATCTCGCAGTTTTGACAACCAGGGGAGAAGTTTACACATGGGGAAAGGGCGCTAATGGAAGATTAGGCCATGATGACTTTGAAGATCGTAAAATGCCTACACTTGTTGAAGCTCTGAAAGATAGACAAGTCAAACATATTTCTTGTGGCTCAAACTTTACAGCTGTCATATGTCTGCATAAATGGGTTTCTGGTGCTGAGCAATCCCAGTGCTCAGCATGTAGACAGGCATTTGGATTTACTAGAAAGAAGCATAATTGTTACAACTGTGGGCTAGTACACTGTCATCCGTGCAGTTCAAAGAAGGCCTTGAGAGCAGCTTTATCTCCTAATCCTGGAAAACCTTATCGTGTGTGTGATTCATGTTATGTGAAATTGTCTAGTGGATTGGAGTCCGGTGGATATAATAACAAGAGAATTGCTAAAGCCTGGCTTCCTGGTGATGTAAAAGACAAGTTTGATAAAGTAGATATCCTTTACAAGTCTCCTTTGTCCAGCAACTTGGACTTGATCAAGAATTTGGATGTGAAGGATCCCAAATATGGAAAGAATTCTAACCCAATTTCTATTATTCAAACTCCTAAAGGTCCTTCAGTTTCACCTCTGAAGAATTTCGTTCTCCCTGGTGGTATTGATATGCTGCAATTAGTCTCAAAACCAGTCCAAACATCACTAGCTAAATCTGCAAATCGTTCCAGAGCTATTTCACCCTTTTCAAGAAAACCTAGTCCTCCACGGTCCACGACACCTAATCCCACAACTTCTGGTCTTTCTTCCTCCAAGATTATTTCAGATAGTTTGAAGAAAACTAATGAACTTTTGAACCAAGAACTACTTAAATTGCGTGCTGAGGTATTTTCTGTGATCTTCCCTATCATAGTTTAGAGCATCCTTTTGCCGGTCAGTTGCTTATCTGTTGTGAAACATTTTGACCAGGTTGATAGTCTAGGGCAACGTTGTGAACGTCAAGACTTTGAATTGCAGAAAGCTGAAAAGAAAACAAAAGATGCTGTGGCCCTTGTTGCTGAGGAATCTGCCAAGTCCAAAGCTGCAAAAGAAGTGATAAAATCATTAACAACACAGGTAGTTTTACATTGTAGTTCGTCCCTAATTGATCTTCACTTTTAAAATCTGCAACTAGCAAGGATATACTGAAATAAATGAGCAACCCCAATGCTAAAATATTCAACAACTTCTCTTTGTCAATTTCTTCACATGGTGTGGATTGAAATTTTAAGTATAGAGTATAGACTCTAGCACATCACCAACAAATGGCAATTTCAATTGTTTTCATGCCTCAATAATGGTTTCTTTTCTTTCTATTCCATTTCCTTCAAAGTTGTGGGGTCAAAAAGTGTTACATTGAAATGTAATATGACCTTTATTAAATTCACCTTTAATTAATAAGGCTTATTGTTTAATGGGATTCGGCTCCCAATGAGTGCAAACGTTCATTGTTAATTACCCCTAAAATTAGGGAACCTTTGATTAAGAGATCTATACTATGAAATAAAATATAAGGGCAGACAAATTTTATTCATAAGCATCATAAAAATACATGGCTTGACATAATAAATAAGCGATAGAAGAAAAGAACTTATATCAATTTGAATAGCGTTGTATTTGTGTTTGGTCTTGTGACGACATATTAGATGTTCGAATTTGGGATAATATCCGACCTCGGCAGGACAATGTCATATTGAGGAACTATGCCCCGATGGTAAACATCGACGTACGCACCTCCCAAACAATATTCCATCGTAATGCATTAAGGCATGTTGGATATTTGGATTTAGAAAATCATCCGACCTTACGGCTTGTTGGATGTTTTGACTTGGACGATTATCCGACCATGCGGCATGTTGGATAATTTGAATTTGGAAAATTACCTAGCCTTATGGCATGTTGGATAATTTAATTTGGAAATATCCGGTCTTGCGACTTGTTGGATATTGAATTTGGAAGATCAATTACCCGGCTTCGCGGCGTGTTAGATAATTTAGTTTGGAAAATTACCCGGCCTTATGGCGTATTGGATAATTTAGTTTGGAAAATTACCCAGCCTTGTGGCATGTTGGATAATTCAATTTGGAAATATCCGGTCTTACGACTTGTTGGATATTTAAATTTGAGGAAAATTATCCGGTCTTGCGACTTGTTGGATAATTTGAATTTGAGAAAATATCCGGTCTTGCGACTTGTTGGATATTTAAATTTGGAGAAAATTATCCGGCCTTGCAGCGTGTTGGATAATTTTGAATGTGGAAATATCCGGTCTTGCGACTTGTTGGATATTCAAATTTTAGAAAAGTACTCGGCCTTGATGGCCTGTGAGTATTTGGATTTGGAAAGTACTCGGCCTTGACGGCTTGTGAGTATTTGGATTTGGAAAGTACTAGGCCTTGACGGTTTGTGAGTATTTGAATTTGGAAAGTACTCGGCCTTGACGGCTTGTGAGTATTTGAATTTGAGATTGGTCGTTGTGGCCTTGACATTGTGAGCACAATGCTATATTGAGGAGCTACGCCCCGATGATGAGCATCGACGTACGCATCTCCCAAACAATACTATATTGTGGTGCGCCAAGGCTTTAGCATTTTTGAAACTGAGAAATATTGGTTTTGATAACTCGATGATAATTATTTCCTAATTTGGTGAGTAGGTGTTCGATCAAAAATAGCCTGTAGATATCTTGGACTAAATCAGAGTTAAGACTATCTTTGTCTCTCTTCTCTTTTTGGCTGCCATCTTATACGGCAAATTGAGTCAACCCTATCGCAGTGGGTTTGGTGCTATCATGACAACTTAGTTCGAATCATTGTTTTGATTTGGTTCAATTTTGACTCTCGATCTGAATTTGATTAAAGTTAGGCTTAGATTGAGTTTGCAATTTTGATGTAGCAAATCTCCTTTATATTTCATTTGTGGATCGGACCTGCATCAAACTTGGCAGGATTTAGTTTGAGTTGGACTGCACTACCGTTGAACATGTGTGTGTTGGTTGATACCCAATGGTAAACAACGATGGGTAGAATTTTGTCCCACCACCTCTTCACGGCTGTAGTTTTGGGACCGCAGTGGTGATGCCCCAATTTTGTCTATCGACTGAAGTTGATGAGGTGACGATGGATTGCAGGGCCTTGAATCGCTGCTAGTGGTAGAGTTTCACTCTGCCATAGTGACTTAACTGAATGAGTTTGATTGGATCGAATCTAGCCAGTTTGCTATTGGATCAAGCTGGGCTGAATTTTTATTTCTTGCTAAGATTGTACAAATCAATTACAACAGGTATGTAACCGGGTTGTGCATTCTTCATTTCAAACCCAGGTTTTGAATGAATCACATGTCACTCGTATGCAAGTGCTCCTCCCTCTTTTCTTTTATTATATATTTTTTTTATTGTCTCTTCTCGGCGCACTTCACCTCCCTCCAAATTTCCAATGCATCTTTCTCTTTTTTGTTTTTTTTTTATTGTTGCTGCACTGCACAGTCTCTTGTCCTTTTTCTTTTTTTTTTATTTTCAAATTTCTTTTTTTACTTGGATAAAAGGAGCATATATTCCCCTGTGACAAATACTAAACTTGTAGGGGAAAGCCATTGAGAGAATGTATGTCAAGTGTAACTATACTGATATGTTTGCCTCCATCAAAGCTAAACCATCACTGGTAATTGTTTAGGACTGTGATCGACCGGAGGATATTCATATGAAACAAATGGAGCAGGAGACGAATTATATGTTGCATGTTCTTTAGGATTCTGTATAGATGGAGCAAAGAGAGGAATAACAAGCACAATAGATTTTCCATCTCGGCTACCTTAACCACTTTCTTTTGTGGGATCAGTGATATCATTGATAGCCCAAATAGATGACAGCAAATCATCTATTGAGGGATATCCAGTTGCTTTCTCATGTGTAGGAATATTGGTACCACCGTTGCTTCAACAAGAGATCATGAGAGATCTTTGATAGTGCTGAACGTATTGGTTCAGGGATAGGTTTCAGTGTTTCATCAATAATCGATACAATTTCAAGTGGTTGGTTTGCTGCGTCTTTCGTGTCTGGCATTGTAGAGTTCATATTCTTCTGCTTCAGGTCAATTCCAACATCAGCATTGGATTTCAATTGAACACTACTTATGAGGGGATTCAAGCACTGGATAATAGCTGCATCCAGTGCTTGTGTCACCATCTCCATCAACATAAGCCTTGAAATACAGGATTCTTTGTTCTTTTCACCGAGCATGAATTTTTGAGTGGGCCTCCACAAGGTTCTTTTCCTTTTTTGATAAATTGGCATCGTTTTGGATTAGATCCAGGATATTGGATCTAATTAGATCAGAAACATTGGAATGTTGGATTAGAACCGGTCCGTCAGATGGAGATCTGTAAGATTTGGCTGATTTGGTTATTGGAAAATAGAGCTGCCTGCGATAGAGACAAATAGGGCTCGTCATCGCTCGGTGTTCAGCATTCGTTTGGTGAAGCTGCTTCAGATGGAAGGTTGCCACACCAGGATTGAATGATGGCTGGATTCCGGGATCAATTGGTAGCAGATTGGTAGAGAACAGACTTGAACAGGACGGCTTGGGCGAAAACAGGAGTCGCCGGAGAATCTTTTGATTCCGGCGATCCTTCCGTCTGGAAATTGATTGCTTCGGTCTGTTCGTACGCAAGAGGGAGGAGGGTCTTCTGAGCTTCATCCGTCGGCCAGATGCGATCAATGGAGCAAGGGAGTCGGTGGAATCAAGGATTCTGAAAAGAATCAGGAGACTCCTCATGAAATCCTTCAAATCCGACGATCTAACCGTCAGATGGTCTGATCGTTGTGCCGGGTAGTGCGTATTTCAAAGCATGACTCATTGCCAGAGTTTGGTGATGATCGGCGGCTGGATCGTCGATGATGCTGAAGGACTTGGAGAGGGAGGCAGGCGGGAGCAGTGGCAGGATACGGTTCGAGAACACTGGTAGGAAGCTATCTTTGCTTGACAGCTTCTCCAGCTCCCCTATAAGCCCGGCGGCGAAGTCGCTGAATACTTCAGTGTAGGAGCGGAGGAGGCGATCAGAGTCGTCGGCGTCTGGTTGATCCGGCAAGAAGGATCTATACTAGAGGTGGAGACTCTGTTCATCCAAAACTTGAGCCGGCTTCTCCACCTGGATGATGTAAAATTTGCAGCTGGCTAATGCTGGAATCCAGCGACTGGTAGCAGAAGACAATCGAGGGATCTTCGGTGCCGGATCTGGACAAGATGGCACTGGATTTGGGATTTTGTTGCTAAGTTGTCTTTTTCGTCGCTTGGAGGACAGGCGATTTCGTCTTTGGTGCCGATCTGAAGAGAACGGCGCCGGATTTGGATCAGCAGTTGGTACGAGTGAAGGATCTTCGATTAGGATGAGAGATCTTCTTCTTCGATGCTCACTAAGAAAAGATAGCACCGAATCTGGAATTTTGCCGCTGGATCTTCGTCTTCGGCACTCGAAAGGTGGCTTCGAGAGATCTTCGTCTTCTTCAAAGCAGCAAGCGGATTTGGATCAGGACGAGAGATATTCTTCTTCGGCACTCACTAAGAAAGGATAGCGCTGAGAAATCTTTGTCACTTGGATCTTCGTCACAGATGGATTGCACAATTGATTCGATCATCATGCGAATCTGGAAAGAGGGATTTTCGTCATAGATGGATTTGATCGTCGCCTGGATTGAGGTTTTTTTTTTTTTTTTTTTTGTGCGCCCCCTTTGTCAAGACCCTCCTGGACAGAGCCTTCTTTCTTCTTCAACTCTTCAATACTGTGTTCATTTTTTTTTACAGCCTCTTCCCTTTCATTCACTCGTACCATTTTTTCTTTCTCTTCTTTTTTTTATTGACACATCAATCTCGAGGGGAGGAGTTGAACATGAAACCATCATGAACAACAAAGTTCCTCCCGCCTTTTGATTGAGCGGTCAATCTCCCTCCTTTCTTTTTTTCAGTTGGGCAGTGTTGTAGCAGCGTCGTAGTTGGGGGGAGGAGTTGAACATGAAATCATCATGAACAACAAAGTTCCTCCCGCCTTCTGATCAAGCAGTCAATCGCCCCTTTTTTTTTGTGTCAAGCCTGTCGGCACAGTAGTCTTCTTTTTGCAAGCCTCGCAGCTGCTTTTTATAAGCCTTCAGCCACGCTTTTCCTTAAATTATTTCTTTCTCTTCGAATTAAATTTCTGCCGCTTCTTTTGCTTGAGAATTTCTTGATTGCTACCAATTCTTTCCTTTTCTTCTTAGTCTCCTTATCAGTCATGATTCCCTTTATTTAGTTTCCTTTTCTTATTCTCAGCCAACACCTATCTAGCCTTAGCGCTGAGGCTCCTATTTATTTTTGTGTCGCTAACGCCTGTTCCTTTCCTTACCAGCTGTGCCAAACACGCTTTCTCCTTTTTTTGATAGCGCACATATTGGAAAATTTCTCTTTTTTTTTCTTTTTTTCCATTCTTTTTTGCAGCAGCTGATCACTCTTGTCGCTACTTTGATTTTTTGCCTATTCTGCATTTCCAACTGGCCCTTGTCGCCGAGATTTACTTCAAATTTCTCCCCCTTTATTTTCTTTTTTTTTTCTTTCGGCTGTAGCTATCCACGTTGGATTTTATTTCCTGATTTCCATGTTGGCGCATATCAATCATTTCCAACTTTGTAGGATGCATGCCTCATTCATGGTCAAAATTAATTTTGACTATCAAAAATAATTAGTTCAACATATGATTCCGGATAGTGAACTTGATTGCTACATCCATTATGTGATCCTGAAATCCAATTTGGCAGTACCCCCAATGTTTTGAATTTTATTATTCCTAATTTTCATCTTGATGATTTTTTTGTTTTTTTTGGGTGAAAATAATTAGTTCAACAAAAGTAAACAGTAAATGTTAGTGTATGTTTTAGGCTTTTAGCAATGACCTTGATTATACTATTAGGTCAGGCCAACTTAGTGTATCAATGATTTACTTCACAGAATCAGTTTAACTGATAACAAGAAAATGACCAACAAATATAATGCGAGTAATCTACCACACTGTAGCCACCCATAAGTACGCATAAGAAAGGATCCTTGCAAGGCCATTTATACATAATTAGTATCAACAAAACAAGTCTGATACTAGTACAAAATCACATGTTTTTTACAGGCATCCAAATCTAACCTACCGCAATCATGTTTTACAGTGTAATAAGTCAAACTTGTGCCTTGAACAAGGTTAGCGGACAGATCTGCTTGGTTTGTTTTCCTAAACTCAATTTGCCGAACATCACACGTGACCAATCAGTATCAGCCAAATGATTTACGTTGCTTTTTGTCCTCTGATTAAACCCCTGAATGAACCAGGGCTGAGTAGCATCCCCCAAGTAGAAGTGAGTTGGTCGATAAGAGTAAGAAGTTGAGTTGTTGAGTTTCTTCCTTGGAGTAGCACTTAAACAGTCAATCGTAGAGTGGATTTCCCAGCAGGATAACAGTAGACAAGCCATTCATCTTGACTCTGGGATGGACTGTATGATATGATAATTTGTATAAAGCATATTGCATTAGTTGAGACAAAATTGTTTACACATTGTTTATAATACATACAATTATGAGGATTGAATACACTACGCCTATATGCAATCTGGTTCATCCTAGAGGTGCTTAAAAAAGCTAAAAACCGAGTGTAACAACAGTTTCTCAGATTCCAACTTCACTTGGACTGAACTCACTTAAAACTTCATATAATTCAGACCGCATGCAACTATTCAATCCAATTTCGTAAGATATCAATTCAATCGAGAACATAGAAGAACTCATTTTTCTAATGTGGTTTACTTTGATGAAGGTTAAATCAATGTATTATACATGTATATCTTATGGAGCTTTTGTGCTACAATTAGGTTAATGCCGTGAAGTTTGGAATGCTTGTATTCTTATTTTTCATATTTGTGTGGAGAAGCAAATATTGTCTGCAAAAATTTCTAGGTCTAGCAAGGTTTTAAATACCAATTGAGTATTGATCTATTAATGAGCTAGAATATACCCGTTGGTGTTAGGGTTTTAAATATCAACCTGTACTTGAAATTGGTCATTGATTGGAATGTACTGGTATACTAACCATATCAACACAGTATGATTCATTCCATTCGGCTCGATATCAAAGTGAGTTTTCTCCTTATATTGATTTGTCTGCTAATTTGATGTCATGTTATCTTTACACCTGCAAAAATTTAAATTTTAATATTGTAGAGGTGTTTAAGCTTGAAAATAATATAAAATTAGATATAAATACTAACTAATTGCATAATTTGTAGTTTTAATGATAGTATAAGATTATGACATCCTACCACTACAAGAAGATCCTAACTTTGCCTTTTAAATTGGCCTCACCTCTTCAATTTCATCCCATATATTGTAGAAACATATAAAAATTAGAAATAATAATTATTTCAGTAGATTTAAATAGCATTAGTAGAAAAGTACTTATATAGTACAATGTTATATATGCCTTACTTTTCAAGTCTTTGGGCTTGATTTTACATCGACTTTGCCCCTAGTTCCTTCGCATATGTCCTTGGAACCTAAGGTTTCAAATACCAGTCTATGTTAACGTACCTAACCACTATTGGATTTGGAGGTACTAATAATATATATATATATATGTATGTATATATATATATATGTATATATATATATATGTATGTATATATATATATGTATGTATATATATATATGTATGTACATATATATATATATATATATATATATATATATATGTATGTACATATATATATATATATAACCCAGTACTAGTCTTGACCTTGTACTAATCAATTTTAAAACTCATTTCATGGTCGACATCGACCGGTACATTGGATCAGACACTACCTTAAACCTTGGTACAAATATCAGTACAATGTTAGACTAGTATGTAATGCCTATAGCAAGTGGCACAAATCAATTTTTAAAATCTTACTTAAAACCTTACTAGAACCTAAAAAAATTATGAACATAATAATTATTGTGATATTTATATAACTTAACAGGTGAAAGTAAAAATACTACTGAAATATGATATATTACCTTACTAATAGGAGCTTTTATCATAAAGATACCTAGTAGGAGCTTCTACTAGGTTACATCATTGGCCGTAGTGCCCATATTTGAAAGTCCTCCCAAAATATATGATATTGTATGTTGAAGCCTATATGGTCATTAAACTCACAAAAGTTACTACTTCATATGCAACAAATACTATCGCATATATATAAGCTCCTTCTATCTCGAATTCTTGGTAACTCAGTTGGGACCAAGATGAGTCACTCTCTTACCCTAGTGGTAGAGCGGCTCTCGTGTCTTTATAAGAAGAAGAAGACCACTCTCTCGCATCTGCATCCGCCTCTTCTTGAAGTGGATGTATGCGTTTTGAGTGGAAAGAAGAAAGAAGAAGAGGTAGGTACCACCCACTTCTTTCACTCCGCCTATGTCTGTATCCATAGTAGTCCACATTCCGCGTATAGCTCTTCTCCTTCTCCTTCCTCTCCTTCTTGTTCCACTGGAACTGCTCCTTCATAGTTTTGATTGCATTCGTGTAGCATCCATGTACAGGTCCTTGCTCGGACTGTTACAAACGAGTCATATTGCTGGTATGGACTAGTAGAAACTAGCTGTACCACCCAGTAAAGACAAGTTTTTAATTCCTTCCTCACTACCACCACCAACATTATCATCTCCTCCTATTCCATTTGTGCTTGTGCTGTCATCTACATCACTTGACTTTACGACTTAGACATATTTTAGAAAATGATGTTTTTTTAAACTCTATATTTTTACTCATCAATAGAAAATAACAGGTCCTCTACTACAAGAGAGCTTTTTGCTTCCTTGAGTCTTATGATATTTGTGGTGCTTTATTTGTTGCTAAAGACTTTCTTCCTCAATTCTTTGCTTAATGGTTGTAAAGATTGACATGGTGGTTGGATTCGAATAGGTCAAAACAGTCTTTTCTCCTCTAATCTATCATCGCTATCATTACCCCTTTGTGATTAGAGGTTGCTTAGCTAGTTTTATCATAAATTTTTCTCTCAATTACTTCAACAATAATTTGAGAGCATTCTAGTGGATGACCAAACTCATCCATGATGGGATTTTGATCCTCTAAAGTTGATCCCAAGCCATTAATGTGTCCGAATCATCTTGAACAAAGGAAGGGTTAAAAGCTCTGAATCAACTTCTAACTCTCGTTCATTTTCTTTGTAAAATTTAAAGTCTTTATCCCATCTTGTTATAAATATAAACTAGTTTCTCTAGTGGGTGGGACAATCTATTCTAGACCTTTGTATGGACCAATGAGAATGTCAATCAATTTTGTTAACATCCGCTTGATGATGTGCACCATGAGAGGATGCAAATAGCAATCTTTCATACATTTGGGGCCTCATCTCAACCATCATTCAACTAAAAATTAGAAGAAAATAGAATAAGATAATATAATACTTAATAAACAAAGAAAAATATTAAAATACATACTTGGATCAATCTTTGTTGAGTAAAATCAAGCTAATAAGATCTCCAAATGTCATTTCACCTTTTTGATACATCTGACCTTCTCTGCTTCATTCCAAGTATCACATTTTGTAACACAAGTAATAAATCCTGCCTTGTTCCCCAAGTTATATTGGTATTGGTAGCTCGGATGTAGGTAATAAGCTGAAAGACAAATATTTATACTTATTAACATCTATATATGTTATGAAAATGAAATAACAAAATTAATTACATAAAAAATAAATACGAACATGCTAGTGAATTTCTTAGTCCATTTTATTCTCCCACCTACATTGAATAATCGCAAATATGAGTAGTCTTGTTACCCATTGAAACATTCATGTGGCTTCGACATTGTTTGATCATATGATAAAGTTTTTCATCATTGGCTTCTTATCCATATTAACTTTTTAGAAGATCATACATAGAAGACTTAACTGCAATGTATATGATACCATTAATGTTGTCCTATACCATGCTTCGCTTCCCTACCATCGTGTGAAAATGAATAAGGAGAGCTACACTAATCTTTGCTTATGAACATTGTTTTAAGCCAGACTTCTTTGTAAGTAAAGTTTTCAATACAATAAAATGTGTAGCAAATCTTATGGACTTAGATCTTAATACCTTACCCTTCACAAACGACTACATCTTAGAATAGACCTTGGTTGTATATAAATATGGCTATTTCTACAACCTTCAATGTATTCTATACCTTCTCTATCTCACTAATGTCCATCATTATGTTGATGCAATATGTGGCAAAGGAGTCCAAATTATCTGAGGATAATATCTTTGATCATCTCGCCAGCTCTCTTGAAATTACTCTTGTTGTTTGTCATAAGTTAGACAATATACTTTGTTCTAATCTCATGACAATATTCAAAAGTTGATGAATGTAGATTGTATCCTGAAATTAGGCCAAGGCCAATGCAATGCAAACTTGTGGATTATCACTTTATGTTACAATATATAAGAAATTTTTTTATATTCATACGAGTGAGGTGATGCACATAAGAGTGATATCAAAATCCTCTTATTGCCCTTCATACTTCTAATCTAAGTGTGGCATTCTTTTACATCTCTATTAAGATATAGTCTTACAATCTTGTATGGTGTAGGTGGCAAATTTCTAAGCGTAATTCTTGGATATTAGACACTATAGTGATAACATGTGTAACCACTTTGAAATTGCTCAACCAATGTCAAGCTTTTTCGTCTCCATATAAGCATCACCTTTTTTAGTACATTTACTTGCTTGTCTACACTATTAGTTGCACTAAGGTGTGCCAATTTGTGGACCCAATCCTGAGAAGTTGCTTGTGCCACATTGTCCACTTGTAGGGGTTGTATGACCATTGGTGCCTTTGAACATACTTGCACTTCATATTATTTGATGCATATCACTCCCACTATCGACCTTAAATTGAGTGTTTTCGGGACCATATAGAAGACAATCATCCTCCTCGAAGGTGTATTGAGCTCTCAAAGCTTGAACAGTAGCTTCTAACTCACTGTCTTCAATGGCTTTATCATAGCCTTGATATGGATCATAAGATGGAGTGTGTGCCAGTCAAACTCTTCATGCTCCTCAATGAGACATTGCTTTTTTTTGCGAAAGGATTTTAGATTTTTATGGATCGCTTTGCATATCTCTTATGACACATTTGGGATTTTGAAATGTTATGATAACCACTAACAAAATGTTGCTTCACTCGGGTAACACTTTGATATTTGAAAATGTTGTTACAATGAATATATTATCAATTATGATGATTTTTTAGTTTTTTTTGTGCATGATACCATCTGAGAACTATATTCTAGCTTTTAGGTGTGATGGAATTCTAATCAAGATTATCTAAAAGAGAAAGAGAGTTTAAGAAAGTTTTGATATAATGAGAGTTTGAGAGAGATGAGTGAATTATGAGTGAATGTGAGGAAAGGAGGGCCTCTAAAGAGAAACATCAATCCCTCCCTCTTCAAATCCCTTGTCAAATGGCTAGAAATAGTATTTTTAGTCCTTCAACAATTTTTTTTTAGTGTTAGAATCGATTAGTAGCATTAGAACTGCATCATATTAGTTGGTTCTAATACTAAAACTAAGTGGAGCTAGTATGATTATACTCGTGTATCACTCTGAATTTGAACTTATACAAAATGAAAATACAGAGGTAGTAGATTGGTATTTCATTCTATGACTGTGTTTGGAGTTGGTAGCTATCAGCTTTTGTTGGGTGGAAGTAGAGATGTTTAGGGAACTATTGGACTAGAGAAGCCGGGAAGTTGGGAAAGACCAATTAGGTACCAGTTTCTAGCTCGCGCACACAACCCTCACCCTATTGGTTTTCCCCCACTTGCCTTCGGTGAGATCCCCCTTCCCTCACCGAGCTTTGCCTACTCACCCTAGCCACCGCCCCGTTGAGCTCCGCCTGCTTGCTCCACCCTTACTAAGTTCTGTCCACTTGCCTACCACCATCGAGCTCACCCAAGCCCCCCTCCCCTGCCAAGCTCCACCCACTTGGCCAAGCCCCTTCCCTTGCTCCCCCCCCCCCCCCCCCTCTCAAGGTCCGCTCGCTCACCCTACCCTCGCCAAGCTCCGTTCACTAGGGATGACAGTTGGGTTGATGTTTCGTGGGTACCCGACCTACCCGAACCCGAATATAGGTAATCAGGTAACTATCAAATGGGTTTGGGTAGGGTATGGTTACTATGTATACTACCCGAGTCGGGTTCGGGTAATATAGATTAGATACCCACTACCCGAATCCGATATATATATATATATATATATATATATAAAATTAAATAATAAAAATAATTCTATAAAATTTTTTTTCAATACTTATTAAACTATAACATAATACCCATAAGTCACAACCCTAATCCTCTCGTATATCTCTCACGTTTTTACTGTAGTTGCCAAGACGCCGCTCTTCCTTGTTATTGCCACTGCACCTCATTGTTCTTGCCTCCGCTCCCGTCATCGTCGTTGTGCCGTCGCTCCTCCTCATTGTCACAATTGTGCCACCGCTCCTCGTTGTCATAGTCACCGCTCCTCTCCCTGTCGCTAGGCATCGCTGCTCCTCTCCTAGTCGCTAGGCACCACCGCTCCTCATCCCAGTCTCCGTCGCCACCCCTCCTTTTCCTATCGTTGCAGGTACCACCGCTCGGGGGGCCTCTTTTGTCGAGTCCTTGTCACCGCTTGCCAGCAAGGCCAGCGATGAGGGGCAGCTTGTCGATGCGGTGACAGTAAGGGGCGTGGAGCCGTTGGCGGTGACAGCAAGAGGCAGGTCGATAGGGAGCATCTGTCGGCGAGTTCGCAGCCGTTAGGTGGAGTTGGGTTGGGGGGCATGGGAGGTGAGGGCATGGGATTAGGGCAAAAGGTTGACCAAAATTTGACCAGGTACTCGGTTAATAATCGGGTCGTAAGAAAATTATTAAGGTCGGGTTTGGGTAGAGGGGTTGAAAAAATACCGAGTAGTTAATCAGGTATGGGTATTAAAGAGATTAACCGGGTTTGGGTATGGGTAGGGCAGAAATGGCGGGTACCCTACTCACTGCCATCCCTACTGTTCACTCACCCCTCCCCCTCCACCACCAACTTTTCTGCTCGACCCAGTCCCCATCTTCCAACCCCACCCCCCCCCCCCCCCTCTCACTTGGTTGAGACCCCTCTTTCATTGAGCTCCGCATCCCCCTTTTTTGTGTGCAAGATCCCCCTCCCCTGCGAAGCTCTAGTGGGTCTCTCCCCACCCTACAATCTCCCCTAGTTCTCTCATAGAATTTTTAGTCAACTTTGGTTTGACCAACAAAAGCTAAAACACTATCCAAACACCTTAAAATTTTTCTAACTAGCACTAGTCCAATGAGCATTGGCCCAACTAGCATAAGCCATAAACCGATGCAGCCTATATTTGGTATTAATTTGTCATATCACATGGTATATCAGTATATATATATTGGTATGGATCTTGTATAAGGTTGGACTAATACATACCACGGGTGAATCAATTTTTAATATGATGGATCCTAATTTATTACCTTGCAGGAATGGAACATCTAATTGCATGATAATATACCCTTATTTGCATAGACGGTTGGAGACACATGAATTTACAGAAAGATGTTACTTTGGTCCTATGCCCTCTTATATTTATTTGGCATTGCATACTTTTTATTCTCATTATTTTAGTTTCTGTTTCATGTATTTTATTTGGTCCTTTTTTATTATTATTTGACTGATTAAACAATTCTACTGCTAGGTAGACAGTTTGAACGTTCTCATATCCAGTGGTTTAAACTTGTAATCTATTGTGTTGTATATGGTCAGTAGTATGAAACCTATAAAATTAATGTCTTATATGAGATTTTATCTTTTTTTCTTCTTTTGCTTGGTGACATCTTATAAACCTCTCGATTATTGTACTATTCTCAGTTAAACGAGCAAGAGTTTCAGTTCTAGCACACGAGAGCTGAGCCCATCGGTGATTGTTACTTTTCATACGTTCATTTTTTTGTTGTGTTACATTTATTTTATCTGCTCTGCTACTGCGTCGTATTATTGTTTCTTCATTTTGAAATTATGAGAACATTTGGCACTAAGTTAAAGCTTTAGATATCTTTTCACTTTTATTGTGAAGTAAATTTCTAATTGGTGTGTTTGTTAGCATCATTAATTTGATTATCTTAAGCTCTCTTGATTTCCTCTTGCAGCTGAAAGAAATGGCTGAAAGACTTCCTCATGGGATCTACGGGAGCAGTACAACAGGAGCCGATCAGCTGTCAAATGGAAATATCCATTCATATGCTATGCAGTACACTAGTTCCACTGGGGAACACTCGTCCACAAATGTGCTCAACAGTCCTAACATCGCTGTAAATGCAACCGATTATTCGGGACAGACAAATGAAGCTTCAGGTGATAGTTCCGCAGCTAGATCAATTTATCTACCTAATGACGCAAGCACCACTCCGACCCCAAAAGCATTAAATGGTAACACCAACATGACGGACCATAATATGAAGCCACCGCGACCCAATGGCCAAGTAGAGATGCGGTCGTCTAGAAGTGGACTTGAGGATACTGATGGCGGGGGGCAAACTGCATCTTCTCCAAATCATGGTTCTGCCTCAGCTCTCAGAACCCCTCTTTCAGCAAGTAATGACATGGAATCAGAGTGGATAGAACAATTTGAGCCGGGTGTTTACATAACTCTGGTTACTCTTCGAGATGGAACTAGAGATCTCAAGAGGGTGCGCTTCAGGTAGTGTTACGATGCAAGCCCTAGCCTGTCCTGATTCGTTTAACTTGTATTCTTCCAACTTTTCTATTTCCCTATTCAGATTTAAGAAAGCTTATCCCTGACAATAGGAAATAAATTGTTTTGCAGCCGGAGAAGGTTCGGGGAGCAACAAGCAGAAGCCTGGTGGTCAGAAAATCGAGAGAGAGTGTACGACAAATTTAATCTTCGTGTACCAGACAGGGCCTCATCAGCCATGCAAACTTAAAAGTCAATGTATATACTCCCGCTTTCAAGGCATATGCACAAAATATATCATAACAAAACTGGAAGGTGAGGCTATTATGATTCTTTTACTAGGGGAGATTTGTACACTCCAAAGGTTCGGGATTCCTCTCTAGTATTGCTGATTAGCTTTTCTGTAAAGAGTTGCTCTTCTTTCTGTGCCCCTAAATTTATTTACCAGTTGTAAGCAAATAATCAGACAGATTAGCAAATATCTCATTACACACTTCCTGTTGAGGTCATCAGTTTCATCCAAGTTTTCTCTTTGGTATCTGCTCATATGCATAGGCAATCACTGGGTGAAGTACTGAAGTTCAACAATTTCATTTTTTTTTGACCGATTGAAAAGAAAATAAAGCTTAATACAGTTAGACTTCGAACTGTGCATTTGTTTTTGTTTTTTTATATGATAAAGCGAGAAGACAACTTTTCTAATGATCCTTAATTACTCTTTTACATCGGTATAAATTTTTAAAAATTACTAACTATTGGAAATACAAGGAATATGACACTCATGCGCTTATTATTTTCACGAGAAGACTACAGTCCAATCACCAATGACGCCATTCACTGTTTCTAACGGCCCAAATGCATTGTCACATATCTGAACATTTTGAGAATTAAACTATTTTTATTTTCATTTTTCCTTACAATCTCACGCTAACAAAATAGCTCAAGTGGAAAAAATATTTTGTAGGTCGAAATGGTCCGAGGGGTCAGTCAGATTGAGATCGAAAAGAAAAATAAAAATAAATCCCATTCTACAGATGCAGGTCGACGCTTCTGAAAGTAATCCATGAATCAGAAGAACAAATTATCAGAACAATGCAGGGAAAATCAAGGTGTCCCAAAATGCACCGAGAAAAGAGCAGCCATTTAACAACATGAAAAAGGTGGGTTTGACTTTTTTTTTTTTTTTAAAAAAAAAGGGGTATTATTACAAAGTAGCACAATTTTGCTCGATATTATTCATTACCAAGGGCAGAGAAAAGAGATAAAATTTAATTTAGCAACACTCCCATGTCTTTGTCAATCACATAAAAAATTTAAATTGATTGTTCCTTACTAGTAAACTCAGATATCCACTTGTATACCATCAATTACTATAGCGGAAAGAAAAGTAATTTAAAAAATTACTATGAAAGGCCAAAAAAAAGAAAAAAATTAAGATGCACGTCATGGTAGTCCGCTTACACAGGCACTACATGTTTTTGTGTCATCAATAAGTTGGGGTGGATCAATGTGCCTGGCTGCATGTAGGAATTATATTCATCCGATAGAGACTTGATAATATATGTACTATAAAAATTTGAACAAAAATATATTATTACCCCCCACCTCACTAACATAATAAAATATTTGAAACGATACTTTTTGCTCTCACATATTTTTGGACCTAGATTCGAGCTATAGTTTTCTTTGGATATGCTCAAGGTAGCAGTGGCCCACATAGACATTGTCAATCGTAACTCACAACTGTTATTGTCTAGAGCACTATTTTTGTGCTTATGGATTGTGAGTTGGAGATGCACAAGTGCATGCTTTGGAGCTTCTTGTAACCCATCGATTGCATCTACCACTAGTCGATCTTCCCCAATTAAGACTTGATGTCCTCATCAAGCCCGCATCCCTTAGTCAGCATGTGAGGTCAGCCCAATGGCGACTTCTTGATGTTGAGTCTGTTGCTGCTGCAGCATCTGAGCTTGCCTCTCTATCATGGCACCCTGTTGCTGTACCATGCCTGTCAGAGTCGCAATGGCTCTCGTGAGATCCGAGGTCTGCTCGTCTTCACTGCTAGCATTTCCTCTGGATCGCACCATCTTAATTCCTACACACACACATACCATAGTAAGGAAACAAACATAAACCTATCAGATGTCTAGCAATACACAAACATGTTTTCCCCCGAACTAAGTTTTAGCTAGCCAACTGCTCTGATACCATTCTGTCACATCCCGTTATCTTAACGCCAATCAAGCAACACAAATAGAAGAAGAACATGATGTTATCATACAAGATCGATGCACATGCTAAGTAAAACTAAGTTCAGGAAAACCCGATCTGAAAATTTTCGAAAAAAATCCATACATAGAATTTCCATGAAACACAATTCCACAAATGTACCTGCCACCACGCAATACTTGCACTAGACATATGCAAGTTCACATTTATATCAAATCCGATTGCAAAAACATAAGTCGACTCGAAATTCAAAGCAAAGCCACAAAAATCGATTCTATAAACTCATGAAACTAACATGAATAATACCAAACACCGAAACCAGGCCAAAGCCCGCGGTGACACAAAAATCAAAACTTCAAAACTTAAAACTGCCACAACCGGCAACACAAGTTCACATAATTCGGCCACAACCGGCCCCAGTTAATTAAGCACAAAAGTCTTATACATTAACCAGCATAATATCCATATCAACGCTAACTCAAGAAATGCGCCCCTGCTCTACACCTGAAAATGGTGAGGGAGTGAGCTACACAGCCCAGTGAGTGGATAGTCTCAAACGACCATCCATAACATACACTCAAAAATACATGCAGATTATTTTAAAAACATTTAACAGAATATCATGTCAACATATAACAAAATTAAAGGACAGAACTCATATAAAACAATCAGGTGTAAACTGCTAAGACGTCATTGTCACCAAAGAGTAACCAGGGTTCTAGAGCTATACTCTAAACCAACTAATGACTTAATTGACCTAGTTGTCCAGCATAATCAATAGTGACCATTATGGTCCAACCCGGCTTTGGCCAAAGCACTGGGAGAAGCCTGCAAATCACATGCAACATATATACATGGACAGTGTGTAGACTCAAGAGGTAATCACCACCTGGTCAAGATGTGATACCTTGATCTACACCACCCCATAATCACAAAAATCTAAGCGTCTAAGAGTGATGACATCAAGAGGGGCCCCTGTCCGACCAAGACATGACACTTTGCGTCTTATATCACTCGTTCTCCCAAAGGGTTCCTTAACTGGACAACACCAGACACATCTTATATCTTATTTCACAAAAGTGGACTCCTAAGTGTCAACTAAACTCTAGGATAGTCATTTTTATCACAATAATCACATCAGGCAGGCTGAACAACAACCCCCTCACATATCACAATACAGGGCCGAAATCTCCAACCCTTAACATATCACATATAGACTATCCCCTTGAGTACACAGTTACACTTAGCCTTAGTCCTAACCATTCCATGACCACAACACATATTATTCGAAAATCACATAACCACATAATATTCGAAAATCACATAACCACATAATATTCAAAAATCACATAATCACATAATATTCAAAAATCACATAATCACATAGTAGTGTAGTCCTTAGGTTTCATGCTGATTAGTTCAGTTTAACCTTGCTATGTTATCACCCAAGTTTCTCAAACAAAGATACATGGCCATAAATATATAACCATAAATATATAACATGTTACACACATAAAGAAACATTCATGGATTGCATTTAACAAGCATCCATAAAATCAACATAAAATTAAAACATGTATTCCTACAAACTACTTTACAAATTACTACATGTAACCCACGGTTTCTACAACATATTATCTACCTAAATCTTAAACCTTAGTTAACAAGAATTTCAAGAATATCTACTTAAAATTTAAAACCATAATTAATAAGAGATTCATGCAAGTTACTTAAATTCCATGTAAGAAATATCAAAATTTCGGTTCTCATAAGAATATCAAGATTTCGGTTTTCATAAGTAATATCAAGATTTCGGTTTTCATAAGAATATCAAGATTTCGGTTTTTAACATGGTAAAGTTTCCAAGAAATCAAATGTATCATTTAACACAAACACAACCAAATTGATAGATCTAATAAGACACTCCACTCACCTCAACCGAGAATACCAAGATGAAGATCTCTCCAAAATTTTCGTCTAAAGCCTTGAAGTGATCCTAGAAAGACGCCAACAATGGAAAAGAAACGCCTCCAAACACCAAAGACGCCGGCCAAAAAGAAGAGGAAGAAGAAGATCGTCTCCAAGCCTCCAAGAATCGCCAACTCTTGCCCTAGCCGTCGTCCAAGGTTTTCCTCAAGCCAAAAATCGCCAACTTTCCTTCCCTAACCCCAATTACCCACTTAAAATTTGGGTTTTTTTTTTTTTTTTTTTTTTTTTTTTTTTTTTAATTTTTAACCCGCTAACTAATTAATTCAAATCCATCTAATTTAAGTGCAAACCCAATAACTAATTAATTTAACCATTAACTAACAATTTAACCATTCACTTAAACGAAAATCCAATAAGGATTAACTTAACATCCAATAAGGTTCAATTAATTACAAATTAACAATCAATAAGCCAGTTAATTAACATCTAATAAGCTAGTTAATTAACATCCAATACTGCTTAACGTAATATCCACAGTCAATGATTTTATTTAAATCAAAATAATACTTACCAGGACTTAAGATCCTTGGATCTTACAGTCATCACGCCGACGTCAGCAACTTTAATCGAAATTGCCAAAATTGAGCGTTGACCAATGCTCTGTTGACTCCTCATTTCGAATGCCACTCATTCGAAACACTCGCGTCCGCCTTTGTTTTGACGCCGCCTGCGTCGTCTTCCGCCGGGCGTCACCTCGCTTGCGAGCTCATCGAAAAGCTAGATGTGATGTCATGAGGGAAGCAGCCTCTTTCTCCTTAGCCCTTTGTCACCGCCTGGCAGCCATATGCTGCCGAAAACATCGCCGCCAAGACTCATGAATAGAAACGGAAGAACAGAGAGTTCGTTGGAAAAATAAGGGAAAGCCCCGCCTATCTTATTCCTCTCCAAAATAGGTTACAAAACCTTTATTCCGATCGCCGACAACCCCAGTCGCAGAACCCCTGTTCCCTCCCTCGCCGGCAACTCCTCGGTTTCCGGTTATAATTCGCTCACCAATCGATTCTCGATCTCAAACTCTCCTCGATTGATCGCTCCCCTGAGCTTCGTGGAGATGAAGAGGTGGCCGCCCTTGCTGCTCGTTCCTCTTCCCCTTCGATCGCTCGCTCCCTTTTTAATGAAGGAGCCACCGCCTCTGTTCCCGATTTAGGGCGTCCCGTCGCCCGATTCCCTCGCGTCCGAGAACCACCCTCCTGTTGCGCTCCTCTTGTCACGTTCGTTCCTTCCGCTTTATTCACGCTCGTTGCAATGATTGATGCCGTCGTCCATGTCTTCCTGTGAGCTCGAGTGCCAGCCTGCTACTGAGCTTCGCGGGGACGAAGCTGCATCCGAACTCTGTGAAGGAGATCCTGCTTCAATTAGGGACGAGCTCGGGTCAACTTTGGACGTTAATCGGGCTGCTTCTTCTCATGGATGAGCTCTGCACCCGCTTCCGGACAGTGGGATTGGGCTTGGGTCGGGTCCATTAGCCTTGAGTGTGGCTCGATAATCCATGTGCCTAACAATTCTTCCCCGCCCAATTTGGATATCGCCCTCGATGTCTGTCACGGGCGGATCTCTTGCAACCATCGCTCCGATAAACCCGATCCGACACTGCTGCGCCCCTGTGGCAGTGTTTGGAGCTGCTTGGATCGCATTGACCCTTACCTCCTCGGTGTTGACTTCAGCTTCCTCAGTTGGTTCCTGCGCCATGATAGCCGTAATCTTCTGTCTTGTGGGGCAATCCTTCATCCAGTGAGGACCGTCGCACAAGAAGCAACCCTGTGGCTTCGATTCTGCATTCATCCTTCCCACAGGATGATTTGGCTCTCATCGTCCCAATGAACCTCTGTCCTGCCGGGGAAAGAGTCTACCACTCTCTAGAGCTCTAGCTCTCGGTGGGGAGCCACGCTTCGGTGGTGACCTAGATTTCCTTGGTGGTGTTGATCTGAATTTATGATTATCCACCAAGGACTCAGCCACTACCGCAGCCGCCCTCCAATCTAGTGGTCAGTGTCACCGAACCTCCATCTCTGCCCATGGTTGAAGGTTCTGGAGGAAGAAATACCTCCTGTTTGTCTCCGCCATGTCTAGTAGCTCCAACATCAGTGCAGAGAACGCTTTGACGTACTCTTGGATCGACCTAGTGTGCCTCAATCGATCCACTTTTCCATGAGCCTGATCCGTCGAGTTTCCAGGAAGAAACTGCCGCCACAGTTCCTCACGAAAGGTCTCCTAAGGCCAACTAGAAGCCCCCAACGTCGAGCTAACTTTAGTCCTCTACCAAAGCTTCGCGTCGGCTATGAGATATGTGATGCATACCGGCACCCGATCTTCTTCTGAAACACGGTTCACAGAGAACAACTGCTCTATGTCCCATATGAAATTTTCCCCGACGTCGGGCCCCCCCCGAATGTCGCTAGCTTAGGTACACGTACCTTCGGCTTAGGAGCCTCCTGCTCCGTCGTTGCTGCCGATCGTGATACTTGTGTTAAGGCCAAACGCAGTATGATGATCTCGGCCTACATCTCCTCTCGCATGCGTGCCATCTGCTCTAGCAAGTCGATCAGACTGTCTAGAGTCTACTGCAGAGCAGTAATCTGCAAACTCTGCTGCTCCACAGTCCTCTGAAGTTGCTCCACTTGGGGAACCACCGCGTTGTCCTCATCACCAGTTAGACTGAGCACTTTCTCGATCTGCGCTATACGATCACCGTAGTTCACCATCCCGTCAGGTTTAGCCATCTCCTTGGCTTTACTTTTATCCTAGTTGGGCCACACGTCCTCCGATGACCCTCTGGCTATGTGCGTGATCTTCTGGAACTTTCGACCGATCTTCACTTCTCTTTGGTTTTATTGTAATGTAGGCATTATCGCCCAAAACCGATGGAATTTGGAGGAATTGAAGATATAGGATAACTCCTTATGATGAAACAAAGCGACACCTCAAATTTCAGCTAAAACGGAGCACTCTATAGAGATCATGACCTAGGGTGTGAAGACATGCACGGTCATGCATACCTTGAAAAAGTTTCAAAATTCGTCGAAATATTCACAGACATACCCGTGCATCCTTGCACGACCGTGAAGACCTTGGCAAGCCAAATCCTGACGCAGCGCAATCTTCATGGGCATGGCCGTGCATCCATGCACGGCCATGAAGATATTTGCCTGTTCGATACTCGTTTGGTTTTTGAAATTGGATGAGATTCTAGGGTTTAATATGAAGATCATCTCTAGGTATGTAGCTCAGAAAACCAATTGATTCTAACGTACGATTCTAGCAAAGCATGCAAATGAAGAAAACAAGAAGAAGAGAAAGAAGAGATGTCACCTATGGCTCTTATTAGGGAAGGGGTCTAAACCCCTTTCTTTGTCCACGCTCCCGTATCTTGGCGATGAGGCTAAGTATGAGGGTTTAATTAAATGACCTATAAACCATAAGAACTAGGGGAGGACGAAATACATGTGTCCCCAAACTCCTCTTAAACTACAATAAAGAAGGTCCTTAGGGGTCTTGATCATGGCTTCATCTCTTCCACTTTGGATTGGCGTTGGAGATGGTGTTATGCCTAAGTTCTGGAGGGCCAAGAACTATGAAGCTAGGCTAGGCGACGGCCCAAACCCACTAGCGAGACCCAAATCAGAGGACCCAATACACAATTTGGCAAAGCTAAATTGAGCGGCTGTTTTAGAATGTTTCAGCCCCGCAACGGACAATGCGGACGAAGGGCAGGTGGAGATGTCGGAGATGTCATCGAGCTCTTCACGTCAAGTGAAGGGCAATGACATTTTCTGGGCATTAGCAGCCTTCAGACACGGACACAGACGATGCTAACGGGGGAAGATTGCTAAGCAAAGGCGTGTGAAGGGAGCAAATCTAGTGGCAAGGATGAGCAGTGCCTTTGCCCTATAAACCATCCGACGAGGGGATGAACGATGGGGGGAGGGGGGGGGGGGGGGTGAGATCTGAGCGAGGGATCTAGAGTAGAGATCGATAGAGGTGTTTGAGATTTGAGAGGTTTTCGTCGCCAGTGGCGATGACAAGAGTGAAAGAGAGGTCGACGACAGGTGTGCGTCGTCGACGAGAGGAGAGGGGTTTTTGTATCTATTGAGAAGTAATAGAGAAGCTTTTCCCCTTTCATTTGCTATCTTCTCCGATGAGTATATTCCTTGCTTTCCGGTGAGAGTTCTCTATTCTGGTGTCTCCTTCTTCACCTTCACCGAAGATGACTCCGGCGGTGCATCCAGGTGGCTGCGAAGAGGGCGGAGGGAAGGTGCGAACCCTTCCCTGCCACACGCCTGAGATCCTCCCCTACCCTTCCCTTTCCCGACATCGAGGATCAATAGTGAGAACAAGCACAGGCGGCGTCGTTCTCGCGAAGCAGATGACGACATCAACGTTTTGGCATTCAAATAAAGGTGTTGATCGAGTCAGCGAGGATTTGGCGCCGCGGCTGGAATTCGGGGGATGAAATCGAATCCTATTTAGATTTGGGCATGCGTTTTGAAGCAAGCTTTGCTGACATGGAAGGCTTGGTAAATAAGGGTGTGACAAACCGGTATCAGAGCTAAACTTCGACGACATGGTGACTCAAGGAGATCGTTTGACGCGTATCAAGCAGGTACTCGGCCTAATAGGAGATGGGGATGACGCTGTTGTTCCCCAAGTGGAGAACTTGCAGCGAATGGTGGAGCAACAGAGGTTGCAAATTCTCGCCCACCAACAAACTTTGGAAGGAATGACTACGCTTCAACAAAGTTTGGAAGGACTGACGGCACTCTAGAGTGAAAGTTCCCTAAAGGGGCGAAACCCTAATCATGCAGATATAAAAACTTGCATGGGCGGAATCTAGGGTTTCCTAGGATCGCATGTATGAACATAGATCAACTTAACAATTTGTATAGATCAAGAAGGGGATCATACCAATGCCATTTCTTGGATGGAGTCTTGGAAGAAGAGGGCGAGCGGCTCTCCTCCAAAGGTGGCGCACACAAGGTGAAGATGACTACTCCCTTGGCGTTCCTTGTGCTAGCAAAGCTCCAAGGTCTCCTAATCGCGTGAAGGAGATTGAGATGATCTCTAGGCTTTGTCAAGTCCTCTCCTTGGCGTCCAGACTCAACACACGAGAGAGAGGCATCGAGAGGAAGAGGCGAAGAGAGATGCACCCACGAACGAATGTGGAGGCGTTCACGCTATTTTGGAAAACATAACTTCCAAAAATAGCAACCCACTAACATCATGCGTTCATGCGTTCACTCCAAGTGAACGATCGCATTTTTCTTCTCCCTTGAACCAAGCGCTCATTTGATGAACCTGGTTCAATTGAATTTGGTTCAAGGACCAAATCAAACCAAGCCTTAGTCTAGATCAAATTAAACCATAAGGCTCAAGATCTAACCATTCATCTCTTGATGCTCTTGATCTCACCGATCTAGCATCAATTCTCTCGATCGAAGCTTACCGATCTCAAGCCCTAATCAATCAAACATGATCAGACCAGATCTCACTTACAATCAGAGTTTAAACTCCTTTAAACTGAACCAAAACAATTCAGTCCACACGATCTGACTTAAGTAAGCCATATTATCAAATTGTGCGACCCTAAGGGTTTCCTTTAAATGTCGGTAACGATAACTTACGTTATCACGATCAGTGAGGGGTATCTAGCAACACATCACTATCTCCCGATATAAAGGAAAGAGTCTTCCAAGACTACACCCAAACCACAGCACAAGTGTGAACCCAAGTCACTTGACATATGTGTTTCCTTTGCCACTGGATGTTCTTATTGGACAAGCGTGTCAAGCCTGTAATTCCAATATGATGAGAATGATTAGATCAGATGAACATAGTCATCTGGGTATGGCCATACACTTTCTCAATCATCTCATACAGGGGGCCCCTATAGAACATCACACTCCAATCAAGGAGACGGCAATCCTATATCTATCACTAGTGCCCTAACATGACTCATGCTCACTATCCAAGATAGTCTATAACCATTATGTTTCAAATGATATTGAACTACCTCAAAACAATGCCAATCATCATTTAGAAACACAAGTGATCTCAAGTCAGAGGAAATATGCCACTTGTTTGCATATAAGGATTATTCACATTGTGACAAGCAATTGAATATCCTAAGTAGGGTCTGTCCAGTACATCCAATGTACCCATGAGTCTACATCTTATTCCATGCTCGAAGCATCCTATAAGATTAGAACACATATTAGTCTCAATCATATCAAGGCTGTCTCATGTTCACCAAGATATCTCGACTAAGGACAAAACTGCATGTCAGCCAAGCTGAACAGCATTGAGACATTATTCAGAAGTATACATATTGCAGCAGATGATGTAACAACCTGAATAACAACCATTGCCTTTATAAACATAGAGTTTATACACGATACTGAAATAATCCCAAGGCCTCAAACATTAGCCTTAAGGGCATACCCCAACATAGAGCAGGTAGCAGGTTTGCAAGAGGAGATCGTTGTGCTGCACATAGCATTGACGCAGGCACAAGGGGGAACACAGACTATAGCACCTATGGAGCAGGCGGCTACTAAACTACATGTACGGGTCCCTGAACCTTCTACATTCAGAGAGGCTCGGTCATCTAAGGAACTGAAAAATTTTATCTGAGACATGGAGCAATTCTTTGTCACCAATCATATTCCAGACGGCGAGCGAGTGCAGTTGTGCACTGCGTACCTCACCAACAATGCAAAACTTTGCTGGCGTACCAAAGTTGATTCTACGTCAGAAGTCTCAAGATGGACCTGGGACATATTCCAAGAGGAACTGCAGTGACAATTTCTTCCCAAAAACTCGGTGGACCAGGCAAGAGATGCAGTAGATCAGCTTCGACATATTGGTCCGATCTAGGAGTATGTCAAAAACTTGATACGATCCGCAAGTGCATGGATTTATCGAAGTTATAAAATAAGATATCGTTCCCTACAAGGATCAGGTGGTCAAGTACCGATTACACGGTCGATCTATATCTAGACGAATCAAATTGTGGTTTTTGGTTGGAAACTTCTAAGTACAAATTAAAAGAAACAAAGGTAGTGTTTTTGGTAAAAATCAATTTGGAAAAAATCAGGATTTGGGGTTTCACCACGCTGATGATTATGAATTTAATGAAAATAAATCTTTGAACAGAAAATTATAGTTTTAAAAGGGATTTTTCCTATGGTACAAATTATCTCCTCCCGAAGCGTAATCCAGTACCTAATTACGTTAATTCCCTACTCTCGTGACAATTAACGCAATTACATCCTTTAAGTTCTATGAAAAATCATATAAATCCTTCAAATGAATCCAAACTACTCCCGTGATTGGATTTGTAGGTTTGAAAAGAATAGTTCCAACGTTGCGATTCAGCTCCCGGTTCTTCTCGCAACGTCTAAGACGTAAAATTACTTGATCAGGGTAAATTACGGAATAAACACAATTCTAATCAAATCAATTATATAAAAATCATGACAAAAATTTAAGACAAAAGATTTAATCCATGAATCGTCAATGGGCTACACCCCTAATCCCGAAATAAGGTTTACACGTTCATGTTCAAAGCAAACAACATGTTCATCGAATTTAACATGTAATCTCTCAAAAATAATGTAAAGAGACACTAGGAAAGTAATTAGAACTCTTCCCCTTAATCTGGTGATGGAGATGAAGCATCAAATCCCCTCCTTTGTGTGATCTCTCACCGGAATTTTGCCCTAAAACTGATTTCCGCCGCCGCCACTACAGCCGTTCATTTTCATGCCCAGAAGCCCTCGAAAATGCTCCAAAACCCTTCCTTTTATAGTCTAATCAGTATAGAACCCATCTAGGAAGGTTTCTAGAGAGTCTGGTTCAATTCCGGTTCAATTTGTAGTCGAATCGAGTGAAAAACTGAAAGGGCTGACGTTTTCACTGCCCGTAATAAGTTTACGGCCGAGGTCGTAAATGCTTCTGTGTGTACAGCCCCTTTGTACACAGAAAGTTTCATAGACCGTGATGGATTCACGGCCTCACCCGTGAAAGTTTTTGTGAATTTCCATACTTAGCCAATTTCATCGCCCTTCGAACGCCAAAATTACAGTCGGCCCCAAAATTACGGCCAAGGCCATGAAAGTTGCGTTCTTCACTGTTTTCGCTCCAAAATTGACGTGTAAGCTTGTGATCTCCTCGGGAATCATATTATGGCTTCAAAACTCTCAAAATTCATCATTTTTTACATTGTTTTACCTACATTTTCAATAAAATCAAGAAAAGTGAAGATTCTGTGCCAAGTGAAGTAAAAACATTAAAAATTGGATAAAACTATTCAATTAAGCCCAAAATATCATGTAAAATATAGGCAAAAACATGATGAAAATGCAATGCATCAGAAACCCTAGACTTAAAAGTTTGCTTGTCCTCAAGCAATACCTTGATATGTATAAAGAATGTAAAGATAAGGAACACTCATTTGTTCATCCTTTAATAAAGTTCTTAGTCTATATTTCAAGCAATCAACTTTTCAGAGCTTAAGTAATTTAAGAAAAATCACAAAAGAAATAAATTATCAAGAGTTTACAATCAAAGAAAGATAAAACTCAAAATTCATGTCATAATATCCATTCAACATGTATTAAGCATCAAATACTCTAGGCTTAATAAATCTTCTTTAATCAATAGACATAAATTTACTTCAAGTCATTTGGTGATTTTAAAGATAAGAGATTTTTAGAGCAATTTGGTCTTTAAACTGTCATGTACTCTTTTTGTTAACAACATAACATTGTTTAAAGTATACTACAAACCAATATAATTTAACTCATAGTCTCGATCTTAAAGTCAGCGGAGTTGTCCACATGACCTACAACTTTCTTCCTTTTTTTTTTAGACTTCAACTCATGTCTTTGGTACCATTGCCAATTTTTTGCAGTGCCAAGTAGAGGAGTCTCTCTCTCTTCTCTCTCTTTTGTTTTTAGAGAAAGCTGGTCAGTGGCATGGTATTTAAATTGTTATCGATACTTGATCGCAACAGATTTAAAGTATACCAACTCATGGTATAATATAACTCATGCCTTCAGATTACTCAACTAGAGGAGTTAGAGCAAATCTCAAATTAAAGAAATATCACCAAATTTCCTATTCATAAAAATCTTCCATCAAGCAAAGACAGATAAATTAAACTTCACGTATAAAAATACTACACACACTTCGCATGAACATATAACAATCTATATATAAATTTTATCAATACTAGAATTGAATTTACTCAACAATTAAAATCTATATGAAATTTCAAAAATTTTCTAAGTCATCAAATCAATCACTCAAAATGTTTCCTAAGTTTAAAATTAAGGATTAAACAAATTTAAGTATCCTTAACAATCATAAACATTCAAGATACATGCCTATAAAGCTTTGAAGGAAAAAGCAAAACATGAAGGGACACCCTAGACTTAAATTGTTGCATATATATATGAACTTCAAATAAATGAATGAAGGATTTCAAAAAATTTTTGTAAGAATTCCCTTTGTAAGGTTGGCGAAAACCTGTACAATTATATTAAAAGATGAAAACATGACCTAGAAAAATCCATAAACTATGTCATATTGAAGATATTCATATTGTACACAGTAAACAAGTTTCAAATATCAAATACCATCATGTTCACTATCAAAATCACAGTTACATATACTCACAAAGAGATTGCCGCAAGAATCACGGTCCGTGAGTGACTCACGGCTACACCCATGAAAGTTTCGTTTGGTGCTTGTTTTTCATGTAAAAATTTTTAAAAATTTCTTGCACATAAAACAACTTATTACAAAATTTTTCAACAATAGAAATTCATCAAATCATGCTGCAAAAATTCCTAAAAATTAAAAGAAAATTAAAAACTAAAACTAAGAGTAATAAAAGTCAGAAATTTGGGTTGCCTCCCAAAAAACGCTTGTTTAAGGTCATTAGCTTGACCATAGCTTCATGTCATGGCGGAGTTGGTGAATCAGTGCCATAGTAGAGAGCATATAATCTTCTTCTTTTCCTTCGTCTCAAGAGTGTGTCCACCAAATATATCCAGTTAAACAGGTGGTTCCATGTTGCAGTGTTCAGTACATTCATACAAAAACAAAAGTTAGAGTCATGCAAAGAATAGTCAATAATTTTTCTATATTTATCCAAAAGTAAAATCATGTTTTCTTCCTTTAGATTTGTAACGACCCGCTTAGTAAGCAAACTATTTATTAACTTGGTGAGCCGATTTGCAACGTGGCTCAATCTATTAAAATGCTTAAGCCCAAGTTAACAATAGCAAGCCCACTAAGCCTTATATACCATATAATCTCTTCTTCCACTTCCAATATGGGACTAAACTCGGGGTATTACAATCTCCCCCACTTAAGACTTGACGTCCTCGTCAAGCCCACATCCCTAACACATGCCCAAGAATCATCCCTTAGTCGGCAGCATGTGAGGTCAGCCCAAAGGTGGCTCCACCATCCTCGGTAGCCCTTTCCTATTGGAATCTCACCATGCTTAGGACTAAGTTTTGCTCTGATACCATTTGTTACAACCCGCTTAGTAAGCAAACTATTTGTTAACTTGGTGAGCCGATTTGCAACGTGGCTCAATCTATTAAAATGCTTAAGCCCAAGTTAACAATAGCAAGCCCACTAAGCCTTATATACCATATAATCTCTTCTTCCACTTCCAATATGGGACTAAACTCGGGGTATTACAGTGTTAGTAATTGGAAGAAGACTAAAATTAAGATCAAAAAATTCATGCCTTAAATTGTTCAAGAAATTTTCAAACTTCAAATTTGGTTTTTCTCTTACCTCAATGTCAATGTGATCAAGTATCTCATGTGTTATCATCTTTTGGGTACCTGTGGTTGGATTTGAATCAAATACTATTTCAATCATCTCATCATCATTATCCTCAATATCAACTCCTTCATCATCTATAATGCAAATTTCTAATGAATTCTTATGGAGAAAAGGGATTGATGGTTCACATGGTAATGGTGGTGTAATATGCTCAGGATCCACTTCCTCATCTTTTTCCTCTATTTGTTTCTCTTCAATGGAGTATTCCATCCTCACACTATCAAATTCATCACCATCTATCTCACTAGTTCTTACTTGAGAATCCTTAAATTCTTTATCTTTATTCTCATAAGACTCCAAAAGTTCTAATTTCTCTTCAAACATGTCCCAAGTATTTGTGTTGCAAGACACTTCATTATGTGAGAGAGGACTAGATAGCTGGTAAAGTGTTGAGGAAGGGTTAATGGAGTATTTAAAATTTTCAAAATCATCAGAATTTGAAGAAGGTAAATCATAATCCATGACTGGAGTCATGACTAATGATTGTTCCAACTCTACAAAATTCTCAAATTCATCTTGGATTCCTTCCTCTATGTCATTTTTATCAGTGCCATAAAATCATACTTCTCACTTTGTTTTTTCATAGTAGCTATAGTATTTTCAAGCATGGCTTCTAAGTTGGATTCTTGAAGTTGACTAGAGTCTGATTGTGGAATAAATGTTGGGTTGTTTTGATAAAACAAAATTTCATGTTCTCCCAACTTGGATTATAGATACTAGGGCAAGAGTTAAGGCATGGAGGAATTCCTAATTGACATTCAATAAAATCATGCCCATGAAATCCACAAATATCGCAAATAACATATTTCAATTTATAACATTACATGCTCAAATAATCAGTATGTTGAATAAAGGAATTTACCTTTTTTAAAAGTGATTATGATACATCCGTGCCATAATCTCTTGTCATTGTCGGTGGCACATACGTCTGATTCGACCATTGACATTGGTTAAACATCATATTTGCAATAAAATTCAAAAATACAAAATGTAAAATAGGAATGCAAAACAAAGCTTAAAATATCTACTCTAGTGATTTATGAGTTCTCTTGTTCATGTTGGGGTATGCCCTTAAGGCTAATGTTTGAGGCCTTGGGTTTGTATCGGTAACATGTAATAAACTGTTATGTTTATAAAGGCATGGTTATTATTCAGTTAGCTACATTGTCTGCTGCAATATATATGTTCTTCTGAATAATGTCTCAAAGCTGTTCAGCTAGGCTGACAGGCAATAAAGTCCTTAGTCGATATATCTTGGTGAACATGAGATAGCCTTGATATGGTTAAGACTAATATGTGTTCTAGTCTTATGGGATGCTTCGAGCATGGAATAAGATGTAGACTCATGGGTACATTGGATGTACTGGACAGACCCTACTAGGATATTCAATTGTTTGTCACAATGTGAGTAATCCTTGAATATGACAAGTGGCACATTTCCTCTGACTTGAGATCACTTATGTTTCTAAATGATGATTGTCATTGTTTTGAGGTAGTACAATATCATTTGAAACATAATGATTATAAACTATCTTGGATGGTGAGCTTGAGTCATGTTAGGGCACTAGTGATAGACATAGGATTGCCGTCTCCTTGTTTAAGGAGTGTGATGTTCTTAAGGGGCCCCCTAGATGAGATGATTGAGAAAGTGTATGGCCATACCCAGGTGACTATGTTCATCTGATCTAATCATGCTCATCATATTGGAGTTACAAGCTTGACACGCTTGTCCAATAAGAACATCCAGTGGCAAAGGAAATATGTATGCTTTGTGAGTTGATTCACACTTGTGCTGTTTATGGGTGTAGTCTTGGAAGACTCTTTCCTTTATATCGGGAGATAGTGATGTGTTGCTAGATACCCCTCACTGATCGTGATAACGTGAGTTATCGTTACCGACATTTAAAGGAAACCCTCAGGGTCGCACAATTTGATGATATGGCTTACTTAAGTCAGATCGTGTGGACTGAATTGTTTGGGTTCAGTTTAAAGGGATTTAATCTCTGATTGTAAGTGAGATCTGGTCTGATCATGTTTGATTGATTGGGGCTTGAGATCGGTAAGCTTCGATCGAGAGAATGGATGCTGGATCGGTGAGATCAGGAGCATCGAGAGATCAACGGTCAGATCAAGTACCTTAGGGTTTAATGTGATCTGGACTAATTGCTTGGGTTAATTGGTCTATGAACCAGACCTAATTGAACCGGCTCTAGATATGAGCGCTTGGTTCAAAGTAGAGAGAAAAATGCGATTGGTTCATGAGCGCATGAACACATGATCGCATGAAAGAGAGGTTGGCTATTTTTAGTAACCACGCCTCCATGTCTTGAGTGGAGCGCATCTCTTGTCGTCAAAACCCCCCTATTCTCGTCGCCCTCGTGTGTGGAACTTTCGTTCACGCCTTAGAGACTCGAGGATCAAGGAAGCAAGAACTCTCTCTTCCCTTCAAACGATCAAGACACCTTGGACGATCCTTGCTAGCACAAGGAGCATCAAGGAAGGAGCACATCTTCATCTTGTGTGCAAGACTTTGGAGAAGAGGCGCTTGCAACTTTTGCTTCCAAGGCGCCATCTAGAAATGGCTATGGTATGAATCATTTTTATTCATGCAGAGTTTATAAGTTGATCATAATACATGCTAAGCGATTTGAAAGCCCTAGATTCCGCTAGATTTTTGTTGCACCTCCTGTTAGGGTTTTCGCCCCCCTTGTATGGGGTTCTTTCAGTTCATACATCATGTTAATCCAAAAAGAGAAAAATAAAATAAACTACCTATATAAAAAATATATGGGAAAAATAAATAATAATAAACAAAAATAAAAAATAAATAAATAAAATAAAAAAATGTCTAGTCAATAAATCTCACGATTAAATCGATATTGTCTTGCCTGATCCCCGGCAACGGCGCCAAAAACTTGATACGATCCGTAAGTGCACGGATTTATCGAAGTAATAAAATAAGATATCGTTCCCTATGAGGATCGGGTGGTTAAGTACCGATTACACGGTCGATCTATATCTAGACGAATCAAATCATGGTTTTTGGTTGGAAACTTCCAAGTACAAATTAAAAGCAACAGAGGTAGTGTTTTTGGTAAAAATCAATTCGGATAAAATCAGGATCTGGGGTTTCACCACGCTGACGATTAGGAATTTAATGAAAATAAATCTTTGAATAGAAAATTATAGTTTTGAAAGAAATTTTTCCTATGGTACAGATTACCTCCTCCCGAAGCGTAATCCGGTACCTAATTACGTTAATTCCCTACTCTCGTGACAATTAACGCAATTACATCCTTTAAGTTCTATGAAAAATCATATAAATCCTTCAAACAAATCCAAACTACTCTCGTGATTGGATTCGTAGGTTTGAAAAGAATAGTTCCGATGTTGCGATTCACCTCCCGGTTCTTCTCGCAATGTCTAAGACGTAAAATTACTTGATCAGGGTAAATTACGGAATAAACACAATTCTAATCAAATCAATTCTATAAAAATCATGACAAAAAATTAAGACAATAGATTTAATCCATGAATCGTCAACGGGCCACACCCCGAATCCCGAAATAAGGTTTACACATTCATGTTCAAAGCAAATAGTATGTTCATCGATGAATTCAACATGTAATCTCTCAAAAATAATGCAAAGAGACACTAGGAAAGCAATTAGAACTCTTCCCCTTGATCTAGTGATGAAGATGAAGCGTCAAATCCCCTCCTTTGCGTGATCTCTCGCCGGAATTTTGCCCTAAAACTAATTTCCTCCACCGCTGCGGCTACAACTGTTCATTTTCGTGCCTAGAAGCCCCCCGAAAACCCTCCAAAACCCTTCCTTTTATAGTCTAATCAGTATAGAACCCATCTAGGAAGGTTTCTAGAGAGTCTGGTTCAATTCTACTTCAATTTGGAGTCGAATCGAGTGAAAAACCGAAAGGGCGGACGTTTTCACAGCCCGTAACCGATGCCGTAAATGCTTCTATGTGTACAGCCCCTTTGTACACAGAAAGTTTCATGGACCGTGATGGATTCACGGCCTCACCCGTGAAAGTTTCTGTATATTTTCATACTTAGCTGATTTCATCGCCCTTCGAACGCCAAAATTACGACCGGCCCTAAAATTACGGCCAAGGCCGTGAAATTTGTGTTCTTCACTATTTTCGCTCCAAAATTGACGTCTAAGCTCGTGATCTCCTCGGGAATCATATTATGGCTTCAAAACTCTCAAAATCCATCATTTTTACGTCGTTTTACCTACATTTTCAATAAAACCAAGAAAAGTGAAGATTCTATGCCAAGTGAAGTAAAAACATTAAAAATTGCATAAAATCATTCAATTAAACCCAAAATATCATGTAAAATATAGGAAAAACATGATGAAAATGCAACACATCATATATCCGAGCCTATTCGGCACTAATGTTGTAGATTCCAGATATGTCGGAGGCGGATCCGAAATATACCTTCCTTCGACATCTTCAGCCATAGGCTGAGGCAGAGGTTCGTCGGCATGCACCTCATGACTGGAGAGAGGCCGCAGCGGTGGCAGAGTCCTTAGTGGATTTAAGAGCTTCAGAGATGACTTCGGCAAGAGCATCCAGGTCACCTCCGAAGCGTAACTCGTCGACGAAGGTGAGAGCACCAGAAAGGGGGAGACTCTTTCCCCGGCGAGACAGAGGCCAGCCGGCATGGTGGACACAGAACCGACCTGCAGAGAGGGCACAGGATCGACCAAGACCGATGAGTTGCTTTTTGTGCAAAGGTCCACCTCGGATGCACGATTGTCCTGACCGATAGCGGATTTCGACGATTACAGCAATCGTACAACGAGAGTTGGCTGAGAAGAAAGGAGAAGATGACGACCCTGTGGTGACATGCATAGGAGGGATGACATTGAACGTGATCAAGGCAGTGTCAGCCTCAGGAGATGCACGTTTGATGTATATGTTGTTGCAAATACATGGGTTCAAGGTGGAGGCGATGGTCGACACCGGCACGACTCATCTGTTCGTATCAGAATGCATGGCTGCACAGCTAGGCTTGCGCACTTCACCTACAACGGATTGGATGAAGACCATCAACACGGCTAAGCAGTAGATATTGGGCATTTTTTATGACATGCTAGTAAAGCTTGGTGACTGGAGGGACGACATCACATTCGAGTGGCAAAGTTGGACGATTACAACGTCATCCTTGGCATTGAACTACTTCGATGAGCGAAGGCTTTTATCATTCCACACCTGGAAGGAGTCCAAGTAGTTCATGAGAATGCACCGGGGTGGCTCTCTGGTATTCAACGAGGCAGTTCGATGACCTCGACTTCGAGAACGCAGAGGACACGTAGAGTGACGGAGCCCGCACGAGCACGTAGAGTGACGGAGCAATGGTTGCGACTGAGATGCCCGGAGCTGACATTGAGGGCGATGTCCAGATTAGGCGGGGGAGAATTGTCATGCCTAAGTTTTAGCGGGCCAAGAACTATGAAACTGGGCTGGGCGGCGGCCCAAACCCACTAGCGAGACCCAAATTAGAGGACCCAATACCTAATTTGGCAAAGCTAAATCGAGCGGCTATTTTAGAATGCTTCAGCGGCGCAACAGACAATGTGGACGAAGGGTTGAGGGAAGGGTAGCGACATTTTCTAGGCATCAGCAGCCTTCAGACGCGGACATAGACGATGCCAACTGGCGAAGGTTGCAGATCAAAGGCGTGTGAAGGGAGCGAATCTAGGCGTTCATTCGCCATCTTGAGGGTCTTATCTGGCCATGGTTGTTGGGGTATGCCCTTAAGGCTAATGTTTGAGGCCTTGGGATTGTATCAGTATCATGTATAAACTTTTATGTTTATAAAGGCAATGGTTGTTATTCAGGTTGTTACCTTGTCTGCTGTAATAAGTGTACTTCTGAATAATGTCTCAGTACTATTCAGCTAGGCTGACATGCAGTAAAGTCCTTAGTCGATATATCTTGGTGAACATGAGACAGCCTTGATATGGTTAAGACTAATATGTGTTCTAATCTTATAGGATGCTTCGAGCATGGAATAAGATGTAGACTCATGGGTACATTGGATGTACTGGACAGACCCTACTAGGTTATTCAATTGCTTGTCACAATGTGAATAATCCTTGAATGTGACAAGTGGCACATTTCCTCTGACTTGAGATCACTTGTGTTTCTAAATGATGATTGTCATTGTTTTGAGGTAGTTCAATATCATTTGAAACATAATGATTATAGACTATCTTGGATGGTGAGCTTGAGTCAGGTTAGGGCACTAGTGATAGACATAGGATTGCCGTCTCCTTGTTTAAGGAGTGTGATGTTCTAAAGGGCCCCCTGGATGAGATGATTGAGAAAAGAGTATGGCCATACCCAGGTGACTATGTTCATCTGATCTAATCATGCTCATCATATTGGAGTTACAAGCTTGACATGCTTGTCCAATAAGAACATCCAGTGGCAAAGGAAAGATGCATGCCTTGTGAGTTGATTCACACTTGTGCTGTGGTTTGGGTGTAGTCTTGGAAGACTCTTTCCTTTATATCGGGAGACAGTGATGTGTTGCTAGATACCCCTCACTGATCGTGATAACGTGAGTTATCGTTACCGACATTTAAAGGAAACCCTCAGGGTCGCATAATTTGATGATATGGCTTACTTAAGTCAGATCGTGTGGACTGAATTATTTGGGTTCAGTTTAAAGGGATTTAATCTCTGATTGTGAGTGAGATCTGGTCTGATCATGTTTGATTGATTAGGGCTTGAGATCGGTAAGCTTCGATCGAGAGAATGGATGCTGGATCAGTGTGATCAGCAGCATCAAGAGATCAACGGTTAGATCTGGAACCTTAGGGTTTAATTGTGATCTAGACCATATCGCTTGGGTTATTTGGTCTTTGGACCAAACCAAATTGAACCAGCTCATTGAGTTAGCGTGTGGTTCAAATGGAGAGGAGTTTGCGATTGGGGTAAACCCATGATCGCATGTGAGTAAGTGGCTTTCTATTTTTAGAAAGCATGATCACATACGTGACCATCACTCACGTTCACGCCTAAGGCGCTCTACTCCCTCGCTTCTCCTCCTCTCTCGTCGCCAACAAGCTCTCTCTCGTGTGGTGAAGAGGTTGACGAAAAAGGAGAAGGAAGAAATCGCCAAGCAAAGGATTCTCTCCCTTTCCATTCGGCAAGACAATCTTGGAACCTTGCTAGCACAAGGAGCACCAAGGAAGAGTAGGCGACATCAATTGTGTGCGTCACCTTAGGAGAAGGAGCATTTGCGCCTTTCCTTCCAAGACTCCATCTAAGCGATGGCAATGGTAAGAATCGCTTCTCATTGAAAGTTGAAGATATTACATGCTATGCGATCCGTTTAGAAACCCTAAGATTCCGCTAGTTTTTGTTGCGCCTCCTATTAGGGTTTCGCCCCCCCTCGTTCTAGGGGACTTTCAATTGGTATCAGAGCCTGTTATTGCATGATAATATGTTTGCTTTCTTTGTGATCCTATGCAATGATCTATATGTTACATGCGCTAGTTGTGATAGGCGAATTTTACATGCTTGTTAGAGATGTTTTTCTCCTAGGCGCATGTATTTCTTCTTGGCGCATATTGTATGTTTTCTCAAAAACTGATATTACATGCGCGAATCATTATAGATCTAAGGCCCTGCTTTAAACCCTTAGACGGGTTATTAGGGTTGAAGTTATCCCCTAGGTTAGATCCAGACAGTCTGATCAGACCATCTGACAGCCTTGATGGGTTGACCAGATAGCACCTGTGCATGAGCACCTGGTGGCTATAGGTCGACTGCAGACAGGCGTGTAGCGATGTCTGATTGAGACGACTAGTGAACACACATGAGTTAGGCCCGGGGTCACACCCGCTTGCCAGATCTCATGAGGGTTGTTCGGCCCTAGCGCATGCATTGTTGACCTTCTGGGTCGACTCAAGTCAGTTAGGACTTGGTGCATGCAAGGGCAGTGGATCTGACTAGGTTGGATGAGTGGATCCCTAGTAATGGACCGTTGTAAGGTTGTAGGGCAAATAAGGAAATTTAAATTGATGCCTATGGGGTTTTCGAAATTTAATTTTCATGATTGGATCACATGTTGATTGATGCCTATGTATGTTTATTTATTCTTATGTGGGCTGCCCATGTTAATTGTGTGCTGTGCTGGGGCCTGCGTGCCTGGAAATTAAAGTTGTAAATTAATTATTGTGATCTGCGTATCACATTGTATTTAATTTATAAAGTGTAATTGACCTGCGTGTCAATCTTGTCTAGATAGATTAATTTGTAAGTTAATCAGACAAGAGCACAGAGCACACTTGGCAGAGGCGCATGCAGCAGTGGCTTGACCAGGTGGGAGGTCTAGGGTTCGACCCTAGGACAAGCGCATTTTCCCTGGTGGGCGCACCTGAGCTGCAGTTGGCGCTTGGGCCCTGGTTTGGGCCAAATGAGCAGCTAAAAGACCCATGAAGAAAAGCAAGTGAAGACTTAAGTTAATTAAGGTCTTACTTTGGCTATGGGCTTTTACCACATAAGATCCATGCTTTCTTTTATTGTTTAAATAAGTAGAACAGCATGATTTATTTATCTTCTGCTATCACCATAGGAATTGCATGATAGTGAAGAAGATAAAAGACCGTTAAAATCCAACGCTAAAATATCAAGCTCGTATGCCTTCTGATGCGAAACCTCACTGTTCTGATTATCGTTGGAGCCGTGTTGTACCCACTCAGTGGGCACGTCCATCTATCTTCAGACGGTGTGGGATTACACCTGCGTGTTACAGAGAAGGGATTTATCGCTTCTCGTTGCTCAGCATAGCACGTGGTGGTCCAGGGAGTAGGTCGGGTCAGCTTGACCATGTAGGCTACATATGTGGAGCATATGGTAGCGCATGGAGGTAGCCATCTGTGGGGTCAGAGATTGTGTTGTACCAACTCAGTTGGCACAGTCTGCTGGATTGCCCAGATGAAGGGGAATCGCACGGGTTGGCGATTGGCTGGGACAGCCTACCAGAGATTAGTGCTTGTACTCTCTGTGCATCTTATCTCGCCTGAGCGGGACGCGGAGACCAAGTATGAAATCTGGATCCCATCTCACTAAAAGAGTTCTACTCTTTCGGGCTGTTTTGCTGGATTTTTTAGCCAGATAAAATAGTGAGAAAAAGAATCATTCTTAAGTCCTGAATTGATTCTTTACATTGATACTGACCTTGCTGTTCTTGCATTGTTGTAGATACCTGCAGCAACGAACTGTTGGGGTATGCCCTTAAGGCTAATGTTTGAGGCCTTGGGATTGTATCAGTATCATGTAATAAACTCTTGTGTTTATAAAGGCATGGTTGTTATTCAGTTTGTTACCTTGTCTGCTGTAATAAGTGTACTACTGAATAATGTCTCAAAGCTGTTCAGCTAGGCTGACAGTTAAGTCCTTAGTCGAAATATCTTGGTGAACATGAGACAGCCTTGATATGATTGAGACTAACATGTGTTCTAAACTTATAGGATGCTTCGAGCATGGAATAAGATGTAGACTCATGGGTACATTGGATGTACTGGACAGACCCTACTAGGATATTCAATTGCTTGTCACAATGTGAATAATCCTTGTATGCTACAAGTGGCACATGTCCTTTGACTTGAGATCACTTATGTTTCTAAATGATGAATGTCATTGTTTTGAGGTAGTTCAATATCATTTGAAAGATAATGATCATAGACTATCTTGGATAATGATCATGAGTCAGGTTAGGGCACTAGTGATAGATAAAGGATTGCCGTCTCCTTGTTTAAGGAGTGTGATGTTCTAAAGGGGCCCCCCTGAATGAGATGATTGAGAAAGTGTATGGCCATACCCAGGTGACTGTATTCATCTGATCTAATCATGCTCATCATATTGGAGCAACAGGCTTGACATGCTTGTCCAATAAGAACATCTAGTGGCAAAGGAAATATGTATGCCCTGTGAATGGATTCACACTTGTGCTGTGGTTTGGGTGTAGTCTTGGAAGACTCTTTCCTTTATATCGGGAGACAGTGATGTGTTGCTAGATACCCCTCACTGATCGTGATAACGTAAGTTATCGTTACCGACATTTAAAGGAAACCCTCAGGGTCGCACAATTTGATGATATGGCTTACTTGAGTCAGATCGTGTGGACTGAATTGTTTGGGTTCAGTTTAAAGGGATTTAATCTCTGATTATAAGTGAGATCTGGTCTGATCATGTTTGATTGATTAGGGCTTGAGATCGGTAAGCTTCGATCGAGAGAGATGATGCTAGATCGGTGAGATCAGGAGCATCAGGAGATGAACGGTTAGATCTTGAGCCTTAGGGTTCAATGTGATCTAGACCAAATAGCTTGGGTTAATTGTTTTGAACCAAACCCATTGATTTGAACCGGTTCACTAGGTGAACGTTTGGTTCGAATGAGAGAAGGTTTCGATGGTTCAATGCATGAACGCATGCATTGAGGACTTGCCTTATGTGGAAGTCGGCTTTTCCAAATGGAAAACGCTTCCACCTTGTAACGTAAGCGCTCCTCTTCTCCATTCACTCTTGTCGAGTGGTGAGGTGTGGCTTTGGATGACAAGGAAGTTTTTGCGCAAGTAGCTCTCGCCCAAGCTTGTTCTCTCAACCTTCTTCATCCCTTCTCACACGACAAGGTCACTTGGAGAACCTTGCTAGCACAAGGAGCGTCCAAGGAGCAAGCCATTGTTCATCTTGTGTGTGGCGCTTTGGAGGAGAACCCCATCGTTCTCTTTACTTCCTAGACACCATCTAAGCGATGGCCATGGTATGAATCGCTACCATTCTAATCAATCTATCAAAGTTGATTATATGAGCATATAAGTCGATTGCATTATTGAAACCCTAGCAAACTTGCATGCGCCCCCTTCCCTTAGGGTTTCGGCCCCCCTCTTGAAAGGGGTTTTATCCACTTGCGCTCCCCCTTGAAGGGGACTCTTCAATTGGTATCAGAGGTAGGATCTTATGTGAATCATATGGTTGCTTTGAGTGATCCTTGTTTGCGCTTGCAAAGTATAGATCTATGTACATGCCGAAATAAACTACATGCTAGTTTAAGCTCCTAGATGTAGGTTTATCTTGATTTGCGCATGTATAATGTTTGTGGTTAGCGCTTGTCATTGTTTTCAAAGAAAAACTTACCTTGCGCGCCTATTAGATCTAATGCTCCTACTATAATCCCTTAGATGGGTTGATGGGGTTGAAAGCAGCATCTAGTTTAGATCAACCTAGTCTGATCAGACCATCTGACAGCCTAGATGGATCGACCAGATGGCACCTGTGCGCAAGCACAAGGTGGCTATAAGTTGATTGCATCACAGGCGTGTAGCGAGGTCTGGTTGAGACGACCATTGAACACACATGAGTTAGGCCCGGGGTCACACCCGCTTGCCAGAACTCATGAGGGTTGTTCAGCCCTTGGCGCATGCATGGTTGACCATTAGGTCAACTCGAGTCAGTTAGGACTTGGTGCATGCAAGGGTATGGATCTAACTAGATTGTTGAGTGGATCCCTATCAATGGACCATTGTAAGGTTGTAGGACTCATAAGAAAATTAAAATTGATGCCAATGGGGTTTTCAAAATTTTATTTTCTTTGTAAGGGATCACATGATGATTGATTGATGCCATATGCTTGTTTATTTTATCTTATGTGGGTTGCCCTTAATGTGTGCTGTGCTGGGGCCTGCGAGCCTGGTAAATTGTAAATTAATTTTATTGTGATCTGTGAATCACATTGTTAATTAATTTATTGTATATTTGACCTGCGAGTCAAGCTTGTCTAGATAGATCAAAATGTATTTGATTAGACAAGAGCACAGAGCACAATTGCAGAGGCGCATTCAGCTGGTGGGCGCACCTGAGCTGCTCTTGGCGCTAGGGCCCTGGGTTGGACCAGATGAGAGGCAATAGACCCATGAAAAGCAAGTGAAGACTTAAGATAAATTAAGGTCTTACTTAGGCTATGGGCTTTTACCACATAAGATGCATGCTTTCTTTTATTGTTTAAATAAGTAGAAAAGCATGATTTATTTATCTTCTGCTATCACCATAGGGATTGCATGATAGTTGAGAAGATAAAAGGACCGTTAAAATCCAACGCTAACATATCAAGCTCGTAAGCCTTCTGGCGCGAAACCTCACTGTTCTGATTATCGTTGGAGCCGTGTTGTACCCACTCAGTGGGCACGTCCATCTATCTTCAGACGGTGTGTGATTTCACCTGCGTGTTACAGAGAAGGGATTTATCGCTTCTCGTTGCTCAGCATAGCACGTGGTGGTCCAGGGAGTAGGTCGGGTCAGCTTGACCATGTAGGCTACATATGTGGCGCATATGGTAGCGCATGGAGGCAGCCATCTGCGGGATCAGAGACTGTGTTGTACCAACTCAGTTGGCACAGTCTGCTGGATTGCCCAGGTGAAGGGGAATCGCACGGGTTGGCGATTGGCAGGGACTGCCTACCAGAAATTAGTGCTTGTCATCTCTGTGCATCTTATCTCGCCTAAGCGGGACGCGGAGACCAAGTATGAAATCTGGATCCCATCTCACTAAAAGAGTGTTACTCTTTCGGACTGTTTACTGGATTTTTCAGTCAGACAAAATAGTGAGAAAAGAATCTTTCTTAAGTCCTGGATTGATTCTAGACATTGATACTGACCTTGCTGTTCTTGCATTGTTGTAGATTCCTGCAGCAACGAACACCATGAGCTTCAATGTGCGATCCCTACTAGAAAGGGAGAAGTTTGCTGGGCCGAACTTCTCTGACTGGTTCGGACACCTTAAGATCGTTCTTAAGGCTGAGAGGAAACTGTATGTCCTCGAGACGGCTGTGCCGCCTCAACCCGCTGCGAACGCCGCAAGGGCGGTTCGTGATGCCTATGAAAAGCACGTCAATGATAGCATTGATGTCGCTTGCCTGATGCTAGCGTCTATGACGCCACCGCTGCAGCGTCAGCATGAGGATATGTCGGCTATAGAGATTATAGCGAACCTCAAGATGCTGTATGCTGCACAGGCGAGGACAGAACGCTATAATCTGACAAAGCTTTTCTTTCAGAGCAAACTGGCTGAAGGGAGCCCAGTGGGAGCTCACGTGCTCAAGATGATTGGGCACAAGGAGGCTCTGGAGAAACTGGGGCATACCATCAACCAGGAGCTTGCTGTAGATATTATTCTGCAGTCTCTCCCGCCTTCATTCGACGCGTTCATTATTAACTTTAATATGAACAAAATCGACTGTACTCCGGCAGAGCTGCTCAATATGCTCTTGACTACTGAGGAAACTCTGAAGGGAAAGCCTTCAACCTCTGTCTTGATGGTTCCTTTGAGGAACAAGAAGAAGGGGAAGAAGGGCAAGGCCCCTGTCAAGAACTACAGTAAGGCTCTGAAGCAAAAGGTTAAGCGGTCCAAGGAATACAGGTGTTTCCACTGTGGCCAGCTGGGTCACTGGAAAAAGGACTGTAAAGCGCTCCAAGGAGATAAGAGGGGAAGCATCGCTTCTGGCTCAGGTATTTATGTGACTGAGGTCATGTTATCTTCTTCTTCTATTTCATGGGTGTTGGACACTGCATGTGGAGTTCACATTTGTTCAAATGTACAGGAACTCAAGAGAAGAAGGCAGGTGGGACAGCATGAGGTAGACCTACGCGTTGGAAACGGGGCACGGGTTGCTGCTGTTGCTGTAGGAGACTATTTCATTTCTTTACCATCTGGCATTGTATTGGAATTAAACAATTGTTATTTTGTACCGAGTATCACCAAAAATATTATCTCTATTCCTGCTCTTGTCAGGAAAGGATTTGCCTTTGAATGCAATATTTCAAAGTGTGTTTTATCTTATGATAATATTGTTTATGGAACTGGTTCAATTAACAATGGGTTATTCATGTTGGACATGGAATATTCTATACAAAACATTGATAATAAGAAAGCCAAGTATGCTGATGACAGCACCTTGTTATGGCATAGTCGTTTAGGCCATATTAACAAGAAGCGCATTAAGCGGTTGCATGATCATGGACTGCTAGGATCATTCTCCTATGAGGAGATTGATACATGCAAAGCTTGTTTAATGGGTAAAATGACGAAGTCACCTTTTCCTCACAAAGGTCAAAGGGCTTCAGGTTTACTTGACCTTATACACAGTGATGTGTGTGGGCCATTTAGTAAACATGCCAGAGGTGGCTATCAGTACTTCATTACCTTTACTGATGATTTCAGTAGATATGGTTATGTCTATCTTATGAGACATAAGAGTGAATCTTTTGACAAGTTCAAAGAGTTCAAAAATGAAGTACAGAATCAGCTAGGCCGAAATATCAAGGCACTTCGTTCTGATCGAGGTGGAGAATACTTGAGTCATGCGTTTACTGACTATCTGAAGGAGTGTGGGATTATCTCACAGCTCACTCCGCCAGGAACACCACAATGGAATGGTGTGTCCGAGAGGAGAAATAGAACGTTACTTGATATGGTTCGTTCTATGATAAGTCAGGCTACTCTTCCATATTCCTTTTGGGGATTTGCACTGGAAACAGCTGCAAAGGTACTAAACCGAGTGCCATCCAAGGCAATTTGAAAGACGCCATATGAGTTATGGTATAGGAAACAGCCAAGCTTGACATTTATCAGGATCTGGGGTTGCGAGGCTTATGTCAAAAAGCTCGCCTCTGGGAAACTAGAGAGCAGATCTGAGAAATACATCTTTGTCGGTTACCCTAAGGAAACTAAGGGTTATTATTTCTACGATCCCAAGGAGAACAAGGTGTTTGTTGCTCGGACGGCCATATTTCTTGAGAAGGAGTTTCTTCTGCAAGAGGCCAGTGGGAGAGAAATAAAGCTGGATGAGAATCCAGAGGAAGGACAAAGTAGTCAAGCACAGTTGGATGAGCCTGAGCCGGTAGATCAGGTTACTGAACAACCTGAGGCTCAAATATCACGGGAACCGCGAAGATCGGGAAGGATCCGTCGACAGCCTAAGCGCTATGACGGAGTCTACATCATTGATAATGATGAACCCCTCACTTATGCGGATGCGGTCAGTGGACCGGAGTCAGCTAGATGGCTTGATGCTATGCGAGCCGAGATGGACTCCATGTCAGATAACCAAGTCTGGGATTTGGTTGATCCGCCTCCGGGAGTAATCCCTATAGGCTGTAAATGGATCTTCAAGAAGAAGATTGACATGGATGGTAACGTAGTTACCTATAAAGGCAGGCTAGTTGCGAAAGGTTTCAAACAAATCTACGGGATAGATTATGATGAAACTTTCTCACCTGTAGCCATGTTTAAGTCTATTCGGATTCTTTTCGCGATAGCGGCATATTACGATTATGAGATCTGGCAGATGGATGTGAAGACAGCTTTCCTTAATGGAAATCTGGATGAGGATGTGTATATGACACAACCTGAGGGTTTCACTAATCCATCAGATCGTCATAAAATATGCAAGTTAAAGAAGTCTATTTATGGACTTAAACAAGCATCAAGAAGCTGGAATATTCGTTTTGATGAATCAATCTCTGAGTTTGGTTTCATCAAGAACGAGGATGACCCGTGTGTATATAAGAGGTTTAGTGGGAGCGTGATTACTTTCCTAGTCCTCTACGTCGATGATATCTTAATCATTGGAAACGATATTCCTGAACTGCATGCTGTTAAAGCATGGTTAGGAAAATGTTTCCAGATGAAAGATCTAGGAGAAGCAGCCTATGTGTTAGGTGTGAAGATCTACAGGGATAGATCTAAGAGGCTTCTCGGGCTGTGCCAGAGTACGTACATCGATAAAGTCCTGGAAAGATTTCATTTAGAGAATTCTAAAAGAGGATATCTTCCAGTCAGACATGGTCTGAATCTTTCGAAGAGTCAGTGTCCACAAACACAGACTGAGAAAGATGAAATGGACAATACGCCTTATGCTTCGGCTATTGGGTCCATTATGTATGCGAAGTTGTGTACTCGCCCAGACGTCGCTTACGGGTTAAGCGTGACCAGTCGGTTCCAAAGTAATCCAGGTGTGGCGCATTGGATTGCAGTCAAGAACATCTTAAAATATCTGCGGAGGACCAAAGATATGTTCTTGATATATGGTGGTCAGGAAGAACTCAGTATAGAGGGATATACTGACGCTTCGTTCCAGTCGGACCAGGATGATTTCCGATCGCAATCAGGCTATGTTTTTAGTTTGAATGGTGGAGCAGTGGTGTGGAAGAGTTTCAAACAGTCTACTGTTGCTGATTCCACAACAGAAGCCGAGTATGTTGCAGCCTCGGAAGCATCCAAGGAGGCAGTGTGGATTCGTAAGTTCGTGAGAGAACTTGGTGTCGTTCCTTCGAGTGTCGATCCTTTGGTTATCTTCTGTGATAACACTGGAGCAATCGCACAAGCAAAGGAACCACGGTCGCACCAGAAGTCCAAGCACATACAGAGACGTTTTCACTTGATCCGGGAGATCATTGATCGTGGCGAGATCAAAATATGCAAGGTTCATACAGACGACAATCTGGCTGACCCGCTTACCAAGCCTCTGGCGCAGCAGAAGCATGAAAAGCACTGTAATAATATGGGTTTGAGATTTCTCAACCATTAGATTAAGTGCAAGTGGGAGATTGTTGGGGTATGCCCTTAAGGCTAATGTTTGAGGCCTTGGGATTGTATCAGTATCATGTAATAAACTCTTGTGTTTATAAAGGCATGGTTGTTATTCAGTTTGTTACCTTGTCTGCTGTAATAAGTGTACTACTGAATAATGTCTCAAAGCTGTTCAGCTAGGCTGACAGTTAAGTCCTTAGTCGAAATATCTTGGTGAACATGAGACAGCCTTGATATGATTGAGACTAACATGTGTTCTAAACTTATAGGATGCTTCGAGCATGGAATAAGATGTAGACTCATGGGTACATTGGATGTACTGGACAGACCCTACTAGGATATTCAATTGCTTGTCACAATGTGAATAATCCTTGTATGCTACAAGTGGCACATGTCCTTTGACTTGAGATCACTTATGTTTCTAAATGATGAATGTCATTGTTTTGAGGTAGTTCAATATCATTTGAAAGATAATGATCATAGACTATCTTGGATAATGATCATGAGTCAGGTTAGGGCACTAGTGATAGATAAAGGATTGCCGTCTCCTTGTTTAAGGAGTGTGATGTTCTAAAGGGGCCCCCCTGAATGAGATGATTGAGAAAGTGTATGGCCATACCCAGGTGACTGTATTCATCTGATCTAATCATGCTCATCATATTGGAGCAACAGGCTTGACATGCTTGTCCAATAAGAACATCTAGTGGCAAAGGAAATATGTATGCCCTGTGAATGGATTCACACTTGTGCTGTGGTTTGGGTGTAGTCTTGGAAGACTCTTTCCTTTATATCGGGAGACAGTGATGTGTTGCTAGATACCCCTCACTGATCGTGATAACGTAAGTTATCGTTACCGACATTTAAAGGAAACCCTCAGGGTCGCACAATTTGATGATATGGCTTACTTGAGTCAGATCGTGTGGACTGAATTGTTTGGGTTCAGTTTAAAGGGATTTAATCTCTGATTATAAGTGAGATCTGGTCTGATCATGTTTGATTGATTAGGGCTTGAGATCGGTAAGCTTCGATCGAGAGAGATGATGCTAGATCGGTGAGATCAGGAGCATCAGGAGATGAACGGTTAGATCTTGAGCCTTAGGGTTCAATGTGATCTAGACCAAATAGCTTGGGTTAATTGTTTTGAACCAAACCCATTGATTTGAACCGGTTCACTAGGTGAACGTTTGGTTCGAATGAGAGAAGGTTTCGATGGTTCAATGCATGAACGCATGCATTGAGGACTTGCCTTATGTGGAAGTCGGCTTTTCCAAATGGAAAACGCTTCCACCTTGTAACGTAAGCGCTCCTCTTCTCCATTCACTCTTGTCGAGTGGTGAGGTGTGGCTTTGGATGACAAGGAAGTTTTTGCGCAAGTAGCTCTCGCCCAAGCTTGTTCTCTCAACCTTCTTCATCCCTTCTCACACGACAAGGTCACTTGGAGAACCTTGCTAGCACAAGGAGCGTCCAAGGAGCAAGCCATTGTTCATCTTGTGTGTGGCGCTTTGGAGGAGAACCCCATCGTTCTCTTTACTTCCTAGACACCATCTAAGCGATGGCCATGGTATGAATCGCTACCATTCTAATCAATCTATCAAAGTTGATTATATGAGCATATAAGTCGATTGCATTATTGAAACCCTAGCAAACTTGCATGCGCCCCCTTCCCTTAGGGTTTCGGCCCCCCTCTTGAAAGGGGTTTTATCCACTTGCGCTCCCCCTTGAAGGGGACTCTTCAATTGGTATCAGAGGTAGGATCTTATGTGAATCATATGGTTGCTTTGAGTGATCCTTGTTTGCGCTTGCAAAGTATAGATCTATGTACATGCCGAAATAAACTACATGCTAGTTTAAGCTCCTAGATGTAGGTTTATCTTGATTTGCGCATGTATAATGTTTGTGGTTAGCGCTTGTCATTGTTTTCAAAGAAAAACTTACCTTGCGCGCCTATTAGATCTAATGCTCCTACTATAATCCCTTAGATGGGTTGATGGGGTTGAAAGCAGCATCTAGTTTAGATCAACCTAGTCTGATCAGACCATCTGACAGCCTAGATGGATCGACCAGATGGCACCTGTGCGCAAGCACAAGGTGGCTATAAGTTGATTGCATCACAGGCGTGTAGCGAGGTCTGGTTGAGACGACCATTGAACACACATGAGTTAGGCCCGGGGTCACACCCGCTTGCCCGCTCAGACTGGTTCGGACACCTTAAGATTGTTCTTAAGGCAGAGAGGAAACTGTATGTCCTCGAGACGGCGATACCGCCTCAGCCCGCTCCGAACGCCGCAAGGGCGGTTCGGGAAGCTTATGAAAAGCACGTCAATGATAGCATTGATGTCGCTTGCCTGATGCTAGCGTCTATGACGCCACCGCTGCAGCGTCAGCATGAGGATATGTCTGCTATAGACATGATAGCAAACCTCAAGATGCTGTATGCTGCACAGGCGAGGACAGAACGCTATAATCTGACAAAGCTGTTCTTTCAGAGCAAACTGGCTGAAGGGAGCCCAGTGGGAGCTCACGTGCTCAAGATGATTGGGCACAAGGAGGCTCTAGAGAAACTGGGGCATACCATCAACCAGGAGCTTACTGTAGACATCATTCTGCAGTCTCTCCCGCCCTCTTTCGATGCGTTCATTATTAACTTTAATATGAACAAAATCGACTGTACTCCGGCAGAGCTGCTGAATATGCTCTTGACTACTGAGGAGACTCTGAAGGGAAAGCCTTCGACCTCTGTCTTAATGGTTCCTTCTAGGAACAAGAAGAAGGGGAAGAAGGGCAAGGCCCCTGTCAAGAGTTACAGCAAGGCTCTGAAGCAAAAAGTTAAGCGGTCAAAGGAATACAGATGTTTCCACTGTGGCCAGCTGGGTCACTGGAAAAAGGACTGTAAAGCGCTCCAAGGAGATAAGAGGGGAAGCATCGCTTCTGGCTCAGGTATTTACGTGACGGAAGTCATGGTTTCATCTTCTTCTATTTCATGGGTGTTGGACACTGCATGTGGAGTTCACATTTGTTCAAATGTACAGGAACTCAAGAGAAGAAGACAGGTGGGACAGCATGAGGTGGACCTACGAGTTGGAAACGGGGCACGGGTTGCTGCTGTTGCTGTAGGAGACTATTTCATCTCATTGCCATCTGGACTTGTATTGGAACTAAACAGTTGTTACTTTGTTCCCAGCATTACTAAGAATATTATCTCCATTCCTGCTCTTGTCAGGAAGGGGTTTTCCTTTGAATGCAATATTTCAAAGTGTGTTCTTTCTTTTGATAATATTGTTTATGCTACTGGTTCAATTAACAATGGGTTATTCATGTTGGACATGGAATGTTCTATACACAATATTGATATTAAGAAAGCCAAGTATGCTGATGACAGCACCTTGCTATGGCATAGTCGTTTAGGCCATATTAACAAGAAGCGCATTAAGCGGTTGCATGATCATGGACTGCTGGGATCATTCTCCTATGAGGAGATTGATACATGCAAAGCTTGTTTAATGGGTAAAATGACGAAGTCACCTTTTTCTAATAAAGGTCAAAGGACTTCAGGTTTACTTGACCTTATACACAGTGATGTGTGTGGGCCATTTAGTAAACATGCCAGAGGTGGCTATCAGTACTTCATTACCTTTACTGATGATTTCAGTAGATATGGGTATGTCTATCTGATGAGACATAAAAGTGAATCTTTTGACAAGTTCAAAGAGTTCAAGAATGAAGTACAGAATCAGTTAGGCCGAAATATCAAGGCACTTCGTTCTGATCGAGGTGGAGAATACTTGAGTCATGCGTTTACTGACTATCTGAAGGAGTGTGGGATTATCTCACAGCTCACTCCGCCGGGAACACCGCAATGGAATGGTGTGTCCGAGAGGAGAAATAGAACGTTACTTGATATGGTTCGTTCTATGATGAGTCAGGCTACTCTACCTTACTCCTTTTGGGGATTTGCACTGGAGACAGCTGCAAAGGTACTAAACCGAGTGCCATCCAAGGCAGTTTCTAAGACGCCATATGAGTTATGGTATGGGAAACAGCCGAGCTTGACATTTATCAGGATCTGGGGCTGCGAGGCTTATGTCAAAAAGCTCGCCTCTGGGAAACTAGAGAGCAGATCTGACAAATGTATCTTTGTCGGTTACCCTAAGGAAACTAAGGGTTATTATTTATTCGATCCCAAAGAGAACAAGGTATTTGTTGCTCGGACGGCCATATTTCTTGAGAAGGAGTTTCTTCTGCAAGAGGCCAGTGGGAGAGAAATAAAGCTGGATGAGAATCCAGAGGAAGGACAAAGTGGTCAAGCACAGTTGGATGAGCCTGAGCCGGTAGAACAGGTTACTGAACAACCTGAGGCTCAGATATCACGGGAACCGCGAAGATCGGGAAGGATCCGTCGACAGCCTGAGCGCTATGACGGAGTCTACATCATTGATAATGATGAACCCCTCACTTATGCGGATGCGGTCAGTGGACCGGAGTCAGCGAGATGGCTTGAAGCTATGCGCGCCGAGATGGACTCCATGTCAGATAACCAAGTCTGGGATTTGGTTGATCCGCCTCCGGGAGTTATCCCTATAGGCTGTAAATGGATCTTCAAGAAGAAGATTGACATGGATGGTAACGTGGTTACCTATAAAGGCAGGCTAGTTGCGAAAGGTTTCAAACAAATCTACGGGATAGATTATGATGAGACTTTCTCACCTGTAGCTATGTTTAAGTCTATTCGGATTCTTTTCGCGATAGCAGCATATTACGATTATGAGATCTGGCAAATGGATGTGAAGACGGCTTTCCTTAATGGAAATCTGGATGAGGATGTGTATATGACACAACCAGAAGGTTTCACTAATCCATCAGATCGTCATAAAATATGTAAGTTAAAGAAGTCTATTTATGGACTTAAACAAGCATCTAGGAGCTGGAATATTCGTTTTGATGAATCAGTCAGTGAATTTGGTTTCATCAAGAACGAGGATGACCCGTGTGTATATAAGAGGTTTAGTGGGAGCGTGATTACTTTCTTAGTCCTCTACGTCGATGATATCTTGATCATTGGAAGTGACATTCCTGAAATGCATGCGGTTAAGGCATGGTTAAGGAAATGTTTCCAGATGAAAGATCTTGGAGAAGCCGCCTATCTATTAGGTGTGAAGATCTACAGGGATAGATCTAAGAGGCTTCTCGGGCTGTGCCAGAGTACTTACATCGATAAAGTCCTGGAAAGATTTCATTTAGAGAATTCTAAAAGAGGATATCTTCCAGTCAGACATGGTCTGAATCTTTCGAAGAGTCAGTGTCCACAAACACAGACTGAGAAAGATGAAATGGACAATACGCCTTATGCTTCGGCTATTGGGTCCATTATGTATGCGATGTTGTGTACTCGCCCAGACGTCGCTTACGGGTTAAGCGTGACCAGTCGGTTCCAAAGTAATCCAGGTCAGGCACACTGGATTGCAGTCAAGAACATTTTAAAATATCTGCGGAGGACCAAAGATATGTTCTTGATATTTGGTGGTCAGGAAGAACTCAGTATTGAAGGATATACTGACGCTTCGTTCCAGTCTGACCAGGATGATTTCCGATCGCAATCAGGCTATGTTTTTAGCTTGAATGGAGGAGCAGTGGTGTGGAAAAGTTTCAAACAGTCAACTGTTACTGATTCCACAACAGAAGCCGAGTATGTTGCAGCCTCGGAAGCATCCAAGGAGGCAGTATGGATTCGTAAGTTCGTTCAGGAACTTGGTGTTGTTCCTTCGAGTGCAGATACTTTGGTTATCTTCTGTGATAACACTGGAGCAATCGCACAAGCAAAGGAACCACGGTCGCACCAGAAGTCCAAGCACATACAGAGACGGTTTCACTTGATCAGGGAGATCATAGATCGTGGCGAGATCAAAGTCTGCAAGGTACATACAGATGACAATCTGGCAGACCCGCTTACTAAGCCTCTGGCGCAACAGAAGCATGTGAAGCACTGTAATAATATGGGTTTGAGATTTCTCAACCATTAGATTAAGTGCAAGTGGGAGATTGTTGGGGTATGCCCTTAAGGATAATGTTTGAGGCCTTGGGATTGTATCAGTATCATGTATAAACTTTTATGTTTATAAAGGCAATGGTTGTTATTCAGGTTGTTACCTTGTCTGCTGTAATAAGTGTACTTCTGAATAATGTCTCAGTACTGTTCAGCTAGGCTGACATGCAGTAAAGTCCTTAGTCGATATATCTTGGTGAACATGAGACAGCCTTGATATGGTTAAGACTAATATGTGTTCTAATCTTATAGGATGCTTCGAGCATGGAATAAGATGTAGAAACATGGGTACATTGGATGTACTGGACAGACCCTACTAGGTTATTCAATTGCTTGTCACAATGTGAATAATCCTTGAATGTGACAAGTGGCACATTTCCTCTGACTTGAGATCACTTGTGTTTCTAAATGATGATTGTCATTGTTTTGAGGTAGTTCAATATCATTTGAAACATAATGATTATAGACTATCTTGGATGGTGAGCTTGAGTCAGGTTAGGGCACTAGTGATAGACATAGGATTGCCGTCTCCTTGTTTAAGGAGTGTGATGTTCTAAAGGGCCCCTTGGATGAGATGATTGAGAAAAGAGTATGGCCATACCCAGGTGACTATGTTCATCTGATCTAATCATGCTCATCATATTGGAGTTACAAGCTTGACATGCTTGTCCAATAAGAACATCCAGTGGCAAAGGAAAGATGCATGCCTTGTGAGTTGATTCACACTTGTGCTATGGTTTGGGTGTAGTCTTGGAAGACTCTTTCCTTTATATCGGGAGACAGTGATGTGTTGCTAGATACCCCTCACTGATCGTGATAACGTGAGTTATCGTTACCGACATTTAAAGGAAACCCTTAGGGTCGCACAATTTGATGATATGGCTTACTTAAGTCAGATCGTGTGGACTGAATTATTTGGGTTCAGTTTAAAGGGATTTAATCTCTGATTGTGAGTGAGATCTGGTCTGATCATGTTTGATTGATTAGGGCTTGAGATCGGTAAGCTTCGATCGAGAGAATGGATGCTGGATCAGTGTGATCAGCAGCATCAAGAGATCAACGGTTAGATCTGGAACCTTAGGGTTTAATTGTGATCTAGACCATATCGCTTGGGTTATTTGGTCTTTGGACCAAACCAAATTGAACCAGCTCATTGAGTGAGCGTGTGGTTCAAATGGAGAGGAGTTTGCGATTGGGGTAAACCCATGATCGCATGTGAGTAAGTGGCTTTCTATTTTTAGAAAGCATGATCACATACGTGACCATCACTCACGTTCACGCCTAAGGCGCTCTACTCCCTCGCTTCTCCTCCTCTCTCGTCGCCAACAAGCTCTCTCTCGTGTGGTGAAGAGGTTGACGAAAAAGGAGAAGGAAGAAATCGCCAAGCAAAGGATTCTCTCCCTTTCCATTCGGCAAGACAATCTTGGAACCTTGCTAGCACAAGGAGCACCAAGGAAGAGTAGGCGACATCAATTGTGTGCGTCACCTTAGGAGAAGGAGCATTTGCGCCTTTCCTTCCAAGACTCCATCTAAGCGATGGCAATGGTAAGAATCGCTTCTCATTGAAAGTTGAAGATATTACATGCTATGCGATCCGTTTAGAAACCCTAAGATTCCGCTAGTTTTTGTTGCGCCTCCTATTAGGGTTTCGCCCCCCTCGTTCTAGGGGACTTTCAATGGTGGCTAGCGACTCTACCTGTGTGTAACTCGAGTAAAAGGTGGTTGCGAAGGGAAGACCAGGGAATGCACAGATGGTTCCCCAGAAAGAGATAGCCTTCACAAAGTTGGAACAGGGACTCGGGGTCGGATGACTTAGTAAGGGTTGTAGGGTCCCCTTCAAGGGGGAGCGCAAGCATGTGAAACCCCTTTCAAGAGGGGGGCGAAAACACTAAGGGGGGGGGTGGCGCATAACTTTGCAAGCGGAAGCATGTGTTTTCAACGATTTTAGCATGAGCATATGATCAACTTGAATGAGTTAGATCTATACCATAGCCATAGAGTTGGAGGTCGGCTTGGAAGAAGAGATCGAATAGGGGTCTCCTCCACAAGATGCGCACACAAGATGAGGATGCGCTCACTTCCTTGGTGCTCCTTGTGCTAGCAAGGTTCCAAGAGTTGTCCTTGATCGAGTAAAGAGAAGAGATGATCACTTCCTTTGGTTGGCCGGTCCTTCTCTTGTCGTCCACACCCAAATTCTCTCAAGTCTCGCCGAGCAAGAGCAAGGAGACAAGAGTTCAATGAGCCTTCAAACCGTTTTGGCGTTTCAAGGAGACATGCGCTCAATGACTTTCCAAAAATGGAAAATCCATTAAGCCATGCGTTCTCACTTCTAGCAAACCGCCCAAAACGCTTTATGGATCGAACCATGGGTTCACCCATGTGAACCGGTTCAATCCAAATTGGTCCAAACCAATTTGGTTCAAAGACCAAACCAAGCCAATCGGTCTAGATCAACCAAACCCTAAGGTTTCCAATCTAACCGTTCATCTCATGATGCTCTTGATCTCACCGATCTTGCATCAATACTCTCGATCGAAGCTTACCGATCTCAAGCCCTAATCAATCAAACATGATCAGACTGGATCTCACTTACAATCAGAGTTTAAACTCCTTTAAACTGAACCGAAACAATTCAGTCCACACGATCTGACTCAAGTAAGCCATATCATCAAATTGTGCGACCCTGAGGGTTTCCTTTAAATGTCGGTAACGATAACTTACGTTATCACGATCAGTGAGGGGTATCTAGCAACACATCACTGTCTCCCGATATAAAGGAAAGAGTCTTCCAAGACTACACCCAAACCACAGCATAAGTGTGAATCAAACTCACGAGGCATGCATGTTTCCTTTGCCACTGGATGTTCTTATTGGACAAGCATGTCAAGCCTGTAACTCCAATATGATGAGCATGATTAGATCAGATGATCATAGTCATCTGGGTATGGCCATACACTATCTCAATCATCTCATACAGGGGGGCCCTTTAGAACATCACACTCCTTGAACAAGGAGACGGCAATCCTTTATCTATCACTAGTGTCCTAACCTGACTCAAGCTCATCATCCAAGATAGTCTATAATCATTATGTTTCAAATGATATTGAACTACCTTAAAACAATGACAATCATCATTTAGAAACACAAGTGATCTCAAGTCGAAGGACATGTGCCACTTGCTGCTATCAAGGATTATTCACATTGTGACAAACAATTGAATATCCTAGAAGGGTCTGTCCAGTACATCCAATGTACCCATGATTCTACATCTTATTCCATGCTCGAAGCATCCTATAAGATTAGCACACATATTAGTCTCAATCATATCAAGGCTGTCTCATGTTCACCAAGATATCTCGACTAAGGACATAGAGCCTGTCAGCCTAGCTGAACAGCTTTGAGACATTATTCAGTAGTACACTTATTATTGCAGACAAGGTAACAACCTGAATAATAACCATGCCTTTATAAACATAAGAGTTTATTACATGATACTTATACAATCCCAAGGCCTCAAACATTAGCCTTAAGGGCATACTCCAACAAGGGTTGCATAGGCGGCACCGAAGTCAGGACAAGAAGGGTATTCCTCCTTAACATGGTTGAAAGTGTTGACGCGCATGTGCATTACACACAAAAGGGTCCATACGTGACTCAATGCATCCGCAACAAAGTTTTCTTTGCCCGCCTTGTGGTTAATCACAAACAAATACTGCTGCAAGTACTCGACCCATTTTGAATGGCGGACACCCAACTTCTTCTAGGCATTAAGGAAAGACAAGGCTTGATGGTCGCTATACAAAACAAACTCACGGTAGAGGAGGTAGTGCCTCCACTAATGTAGCGACTAGACAATGGCATAAAACTCCTTGTCGTAAGTCGAGTAATGCTACTGGACAGTGTTCAGTTTCTCACTGAAGAAGGCGATGGGATGGCCTTCTTGACTAAGAGAATCCCCGATACCGGTACCGGAGGCATCACATGCAACCTCAAAAACTTTCTAGAAGTCCGAAAGTCGCAGGATAGGGGCAGTCCTAAGGGCATCCTTGAGGGCACCGAAAGCGCGTTGAGTGGCGGGTGTCCACTCAAAGTCATCCTTAGACAATCGTTCGGTCAGCGGGGTTGCAATCGTACTGAAACCCCAAATGAAACAGCAGTAAAATCCTGCAAGCCCCAAAAAGCTACGGACCTCGGACATAGTGTGAGGCTCGGGCCAATGCCGGATGGCCTCCACTTTGGCGGGGACAATAGGGAGACCCTGGTCGGACTCGATGTACCCGACGAAGTGTACCTGAATGGTCATGAAGGCGCACTTCTTCGTGTTAAGAAAGAGCGCTCCTTGCACAGAAGGTCGAAAGTGGAGCGAAGATGCTCCAAGTGCTCATCTTGGGTTCGACTATAGATCAGAATGTCATCAAAATAGACAACCAAGAACTTACCCATATAGGGCCTGAGGACTTGACTCATCAGCCTCATGAACGTGGATGGGGCATTGGACAACCTGAATGACATGACAAGCCACTTGTATAGACCATCCTTGGTCTTCAATGTAGTTTTCTACTCATCACCCTCGCAAATGCAGACTTGGTGATACCCGCTGCGAAGGTCGAGTTTAGAGAACCAAGACGCTCCAGAAACTAAGTCCAACATATCATCAAGCCTAGGGATGGGAAACCTATACTTGATGGTGATCCGGTTAATGGTGTAGCTGTCAATGCACATGCGCCATGACCCATCCTTCTTGGGTGTGAGCAGCGCAAGGACTTAGACTTTCACAGATATACCCCTTGGTGAGGAGTTCATCCACTTGACACTATAATTTAGCATGCTCCATGGGGTTGAGTCGATGGTGCGGAAGGTTAGGGAGGGGTGCTCCCAGAACAAGATCAATCACATGTTGGATCTCCCTATCCAGAGTGTGTCCATGGGGCAAGTCCTCCGGCTAATGTCACTAAATTCAGACAAGAGGGCTGACACTTCAGCGGGTGGTGCTACGCCCGAAGGGGAGGATGGGTCCTGCGCCTTGCGCAACATCAGCACATAGACTACCTTGGTCTCATTGGCCTCACGTATGAGTGCAGGGGTGCGCATGAGGGAGACCACGGTGGGTGTCAAAGGGGCAGACTTGGGAGGGACAATCGAACCCTTGGATGTGGATGCCCGCAACTCCTTGGGCAGAGTCAGGATCAAACGAATTTTCTAGTCGTTGTGGTCAAACACAAAAGTGTTCGACCGGTCATAATGGATGACTTCTCTATCGTATAATCAAGGGTGTCCTAAGAGGACATGGGCGACATCCATAACTGCCACATCACACCACACTTTCTCACGGTAGTCTCCAAAAGCAATGGGAACTTGACATCGGTGGGTGACCGAAAGACTTGATGTATCAACCCATGCAATCAAGGTTTTGGGTGAGGCTCAAGGGGAAGACCAAAACGGGTGATCGCGGTCCGAGAGACCATGTTCAAGCTACTACCTCCATCAATGACTATCTTACATGAGTGCCCATTGCACTTGATGTAAGTCATGAAGATGCTAGTGCACCTCCAATCCTCGGAGGGTGGGGTTTGGACAAGGGTGCATCACACAACTGCAAGTGTGGGGTGACCCGACTAATCACCACTCGTGTAGCACTCAGCCTCAACATCATGCTCCGTGTGCTCGAGGGTGATGGTGGCAACATGGGTGTGGCTCTTGTTCGCAAGAGCAGACTTTTTAGGACAATCCTTATAGTAGTGACCCGGTTGAAGACAATTGAAACAGTTCACCCGACTCGATGAACTGATGACTGAGGCCTTGCCCTTCTCTTCCCATGAGGGGCGAGAGGAGGAGGCCTCAGGGCTAGATGCCCAGGGGAGTTATGGGTAATCGCAGTCGGACATGGGTCGAAACGAGGCTCGGGTCGCTCAACCCGGGAATGGACAGGTGGGCGCCCACCGGCTTGTGGCCGTCGATGGGACCCAAACTCGCTGCCCCTAGCCACAGCACGTAGATCTTGCTCGATGTCTCGAGCATGCTGAAAGGTCTGATCTAACATCTTCGACCCGTAAGTGGGTAAGGCTCGACGGATGTCCGATCGAAGCCGATTCTAAAACTTGGAAAGCACTAGCTCAGGGTCTTCTTGCAAGTTACACCGAAGTTGAATGTGTCAAAGGTCAAGAGATATTCCTCTACGGTTCCTGACCCCTAGCGTAGGCTACTATATTAGTCGAGAAGGCACTGCCTATAGGAGGGGGGTACGTATCGCTCGCAGAGGCAATACTTCATCTTGTCCCAATGGGTGATAGGAGGGAGAGCATGTTGCTCATTTTGGCACTCCATGTTTGCCCAATGCAAACATGCAGGGCTCTCAAGCAAGGTTCGTGCATACTAAACATGCATGTGCAGGGGATAATCACTCCACTAGAAGTAAGTGTCAACCGACGCAACCCAATCAAGGAATTGTGTGGGATCAAGACCACTTGCGAAGGGTGCAGGGGCTATGCGGACGATGCGATGAAACTTGTTATTTGTCCGAGTGCGCTCGTAATGGGTTGGGCTTGGGGCCTTTGTGCAGCCCAAACGTCATCTTTGTCAAATGGGCCATCCTCATGAACTGGGCCTTCATGGGTCTCGAAGGGCCTATGTTAGCCTGATTCATCCTCAAAGGTTCGGCGCCGCGTAGGCGTGGCTAGTGGGGGTGATGCAGGAGCATTTTGACATATTTGACTTAATTTTGACTTAGTCAATTTTTGTATAATTATCGTAGATCTTGATTGAATGTAGATTTTGATGGGCATGTCATTCTAAATTTAATGTGGCACTAATCCTTATTATTTCATTTGCCATGTACTCAACATGAGATCAAGACAATTGAAGTCAACATCTCAAGAAGATCCAAGCTCAAATCCACAGCAAGTTCCAGTCGACATCCAATTCCAGCTTTCAATCTTCATCCACTCTCAACAATTTGGGAGCTCTTAACCTTCAAAACAAATTGCAATCAACATTTATTCACTCATCCAAAGCTTCAAAGATTACGTGCCAATCAACTTCTCAGCCTGAGCAATACTTGCAATTCTCGCTAATGCCATGCACCAAATCCTGCAAGATCTTCAACAAATGCGGCCACAGATTTTGAGAGTCAAAATTCAACCGTTGCAGCTTACGTGAATAGCAAACAAAGCTGGCGTGAAGATGAAGAAAGGAGCAACGGCATTATTACCAGCCCCTCTATATAAAAGAGTATCTCCTTTTTGTAACAAAAATAGTTGTAGCTGAAAATCAATGGAAATAGCGTTTGTCTGATTCGTTCGGATGTCTCCTCCTTCCCCTCCGGCGCTTGAGTCGCCACTGCCCTCTCCTCTCCCTTTTCTCCAGCTGAACGCCACTCTTCCCCACCTCTGCATCGTTTAAACAAGCTTCCGCCGCTGTCGCAATCCACGCCTGCCTGCTTGCCGAGTCTAGATCTGGACTCTCCATTCGCCTCACCGCCGGCGACGATCCGGCCGACGGATCGTCCTCAAACTCCAGCCACGCATCCTCCCTTTCAGGTCGAACCCACAACCGGCAGGATCGCCCCATCCGACGTCTGGATCGCCGGAATCGGAAGATTTCCGGTGACGCCTCAGCTCACGCCCCTGTTCCGCACTTCACCACTGATCGCCGTCGATCTCCTCCGATCAGTCACCGATCGATCCCCAAACTCCGGCCACCCGTTCGCCTTGGTCAGGAGAACTTCCAGTTGTAGCAGGTCGGGAGACTTTGCCGTCTCCGATGATCTCCGGCTGCCCCTGTTCCGCCCGCGCGCATCCCCTGTTCTGCTGAACAAGCGCGTCTCCGCCTTCCAGCACCGTCCTCCTCCGACAAGCCCCCGTTCGACCCCAAACTCCGGCCACGAGTTCACCGTGACCTGAGGATCTTCCAGTTGTAGCAGGTCGGGCGTACAGGCCGTCTCCGACGAGCGCTGGCAGCCTCTGCCCCATCCCGGGTCCTCCCCTGTTTCCGCCACGAACAAGGCATTGTTGACGCCGCCCGTCTCCTAGCACCCAGACGCCACCGCCGGCCGGTTGTCAGGCCGGAAACACCCCCGCCAGTCTCGAAACCAGCTGGCCACTCTTCCCTCATGTTTCTACAGCTACCACGTCGACCAACTCGCACCCGATTCCCCGCTGCTTCATGAGGACACAGTCCATCCACCTGTTACTATTTATTTACCTAGTCTTAAACTTGATTAGCATTTTGTAATGCAGATAATTAACGTGCTGGGTGATCCTGAAGTACCTGATTTTTCTACGATGGGGAAGAACGCGCTCTGATCATTGGACCCAATAACAAGACCTGATCTTCCTCTATTATTCTGATCAGTTGGACTGAACCCAGATTCCTCAGATCAGCTAAGTATCTGATCATCTTACTGCTTGGAATTATGGCTGCTTATTATGATTTTAGGATTTAATTACTTTTCTTTCTGGTTTGCACATCACGTGTCTACACCCCACATCAGGGGGTAAGTCCCTAGTCGGAACCCAGTGGGGGAGGGTGAACCGGATGTGGGCGCCTATGCTCCGATGACTCGGAGCAGTTAGCGAGGTCTCGGAACCTAGCCAAGAGTTGCTAGAAGGTGATTTCTGTTGTACCAACATGCGTGTCGACTCGCACGGTCAGCGCGTCGACTCACACTACAAGCGCAGCCATAGATTCTTGGTGGGTTCTAGCCACTTCTGAGGGCTGGACTAACTCTTGGGTTTCGGGGAGGGTTTTAGGGAATTGGGAAGACATGGTTTGTGACCTTGTGGTCACCATACACAAGCAAGGGGAAAACTCACTAAGTGCAGAATATAGAAAATGTGGAAACTATGCTGAAATATGCCAAATGCAATGGAGTTGGACCGTGCGAACAATAAGAATTGAGTGCACAACTCCTCTGATACCAGAATTGATGCAGCTATGATAGGAGTGTTGGTCCTTAGTTCCGTACTCTACGGTGTTTACACAATGCATGAGAAACGTGAGAGTGTCTTGAGATAAGGGAAGTGAAAACGCTCAAAAAGTGTTGCGAGAAACATGAAGAAATTAGCGGCGAATTTGTTTTGGGGCAACACTAATGCGAGAGAGAACCACGGCACTCAAATATATGAAATTCGCTCACTAACCTCTTAGCAAATTTTAAGCGCAGCACATCTGTAGGGGTCAGTAGATCGACGGGGCTTAGCTCACATGCCTAAGAGCCTGGAAGACATACCAAAGAGCAAGAAATCGTTCCACGTCTCCGATGTACTGATGCTCGTGGGTGACGGAGATGAAGGCAAAAACACAACAGAAAACATAACAAAAATTTCAGAAACAGGCGAACCTAACCCATCAGAGGCAGTGGGATTTACTTCTTATAATGATGGAAACAACTTCTGAGTCAAGGCATTGACCAAGATACCCGTCGGTGGATCGAGTGGTGAGGCCTATTGGCTGGTTCATCACAGTGGAGGCTTACTCTTGGGCCATATTGTTTAGGTGGTTGTGGTACCCGTTGGTGGGTCGAGTGGTGAGGCCCATTGGCTGAAGGACCTCGGTATGGACTGAAAGTGGGCTGATGACACCCATGTAGCAGTCTGGGGGTTGACTTGATCATTGGGACCACCGGATTATCACTTTGTTGGGCTCGTTCGGGTCGTCTTTGTTAGGGTATGCCCTTAAGGCTAATGTTTGAGGCCTTGGGATTGTATCAGTATCATGTAATAAACTTTTATGTTTATAAAGGCAATGGTTGTTATTCAGTTTGTTACCTTGTCTGCTGTAATAAATGTACTTCTGAATAATGTCTCAAAGCTGTTCAGCTAGGCTGACATGCTGTAATGTCCTTAGTCGAAATATCTTGGTGAACATGAGACAGCCTTGATATGGTTAAGACTAATATGTGTTCTAATCTTATAGGATGCTTCGAGCATGGAATAAGATGTAGACTCATGGGTACATTGGATGTACTGGACAGACCCTACTAGGATATTCAATTGCTTGTCACAATGGGAATAATCCTTGTTTGCATCAAGTGGCACATGTCCTTTGACTTGAGATCACTTGGGTTTCTAAATGATGATTGTCATTGTTTTGAGGTGGTTTAATATCATTTGAAACATAATGATTATAGACTATCTTGGATGGTGAGCTTGAGTCAGGTTAGGGCACTAGTGATAGATAAAGGATTGCCGTCTCCTTGTTTAAGGAGTGTGATGTTCTAAAGGGGCCCCCCTGGATGAGATGATTGAGAAAGTGTATGGCCATACCCAGGTGACTGTGTTCATCTGATCTAATCATGCTCATCATATTGGAGTTACAGGCTTGACACGCTTGTCCAATAAGAACATCCAGTGGCAAAGGAAACATGTATGCCTAGTGAAATGGATTCACTCTTGAGCTGTGGTTTGGGTGTAGTCTTGGAAGACTCTTTCCTTTATATCGGGAGACAGTGATGTGTTGCTAGATACCCCTCACTGATCGTGATAACGTAAGTTATCGTTACCGACATTTAAAGGAAACCCTTAGGGTCGCACAATTTGATGATATGGCTTACTTAAGTCAGATCGTGTGGACTGAATTGTTTCAGTTCAGATTAAGGGATTTAAACTCTGATTGTAAGTGAGATCTAGTCTGATCATGTTTGATTGATTAGGGCTTGAGATCGGTAAGCTTCGATCGAGAGTGTTGATGCTAGATCGATCAGATCAGGAGCATCAGAAGATGAATGGTCAGATCTAGGACCTTAGGGTTTAATCCGATCTTGACTTAATGCTTGGGCTAATTCGGTTTGGTCATTGAACCAAAGACCTTGGACCGGCTCATGATTGAGCGCTTGGTTCAATGTGAATAAGTGAGTTTCGAATAGTTCAACGCAAAAACGTTTTGGAGTTAAAGACTTTCTATAATTGGAAAGTCGGTTTTTCAAGTGTAAAAATGTCTCCACGTTTTGGCTGAACGTCTCCACTTCGTGTGGATCGTTGTCTCGCTTCTTCCTCTCGCGGACTCTCGGGTGTAGAGAAGAGAACTCACGCCGAAGTCTAGTGGAGAAAGCCGAGCAAGTCTTTCATCACCCCTACAAGCGATCAAAGACACTTTGGTCATCGAAGTGTAGGCCTTCTTCCTCTTATGTGCGATTCCTTTGGAGAAGAACCAATCGAGTCTTTGCTTCCAAGGCATCATCTAAACTATGGCATCGGTATGACCCTTTGTTGATTTTAGCAACCTTTCATCTAGTTGATGATATATCATACATGCGATTCTTGAATCCCTAATTTCCGCCATGCAAAGGTTTCGGTTCTGCATGTTTAGGGTTCTCGCCCCCCTCTTGAAAGGGGTTTCTTCAATTGGTATCAAAGCAGCGGTTGTATGTATGGTTATATAATTGCTTTGTGATCCTTGTTTGCGCTCTAGTATAGATCTTTTTCACATGCGAATCTACATGCTAGGTTTTAAGTGTTGGCGCATGTGTTTTGTTCATGTTTTTGCATGATCTTGTTGGCGCATGTTTAGTTTGTTGAATGGTATTTCATCAAAAACTTGTTTACTTGCGCGCAAACAATTAGATCTATATGCACTTACTATAAACCCTTAGACGGGTTGATGGGGTTGAAGTCACCCTCTAGGTTAGATCCAATAGTCTGATCAGACCATCTGACAGCCTAGATGGGTTGACCAGATAGCACCTGTGCGCAAGCACGAGGTGGCTATAGGTCGACTGCATCAACGGCGTGTAGCGAGGTCTGATAGAGACGACCAGTGAACACACATGAGTTAGGCCCGGGGTCACACCCGCTTGCCGAAACTCATGAGGGTTGTTCAGCCCTTTACGCATGCATGGTTGACCATTAGGTCAACTCAAGTCAGTTAGGACTTGGTGCATGCAAGGGCAGTGGATCTGACTAGATGGATGAGTGGATCCCTATCAATGGACCGTTGTAAGGTTGTAAGGCACATAAGGAAATTAAAATTGATGCCAATGGGGTTTTCAAAATTTTATTTTCTTTGTAATGGATCACATGATGATTGATTGATGCCATATGCTTGTTTATTTAATCTTATGTGGGTTGCCCTAATGTGTGCTGTGCTGGGGCCTGCGAGCCTGGAATTAAACTTGTAAATTAATTTGTATTGTGATCTGCGAATCACATTTTTAATTAATTGTATAATTGACCTGCGAGTCAAGCTTGTCTAGATAGATCAAAATGTATTTTGATTAGACAAGAGCTCAAAAGCACACATTGCAGAGGCGCATTCAGCTGGTGGGCGCACCTGAGCTGCATTGAGCGCTAAGGCCCTGGGTTGGACCAGATCAGATGCTAAAAGACCCATGAAGAGCAAGTGAAGACTTAAGTTAGGTTAAGGTCTTACTTAGGCTATGGGCTTTTACCACATAAGATCCATGCTTTCTTTTATTGTTTAAATAAGTAGAACAGCATGATTTATTTATCTTCTGCTATCACCATAGGAATTGTATGATAGTGAAGAAGATAAAAGACCGTTAAAATCCAACGCATCCATATCAAGCTCGTAAGCCTTCTGACGCGAAACCTCACTGTTCTGATTATCGTTGGAGCCGTGTTGTACCCACTCAGTGGGCACGTCCATCTATCTTCAGACGGTGCTGGATTACACCTGCGTGTTACAGAGAAGGGATTTATCGCTTCTCGTTGCTCAGCATAGCACGTGGTGGTCCAGGGAGTAGGTCGGGTCAGCTTGACCATGTAGGCTACATATGTGGCGCATATGGTAGCACATGGAGGCAGCCATCTGTGGGGTCAGAGATTGTGTTGTACCAACTCAGTTGGCACAGTTTGCTGGATTGCCCAGATGAAGGGGAATCGCACGGGTTGGCGATTGGCAGGGACTGCCTACCAGAGATTAGTGCTTGTACTCTCTGTGCATCTTATCTCGCCTGAGCGGGACGCGGAGACCAAGTATGAAATCTGGATCCCATCTCACTAAAAGAGTGTTACTCTTTCGGACTGTTTTAATGGATTTTTCAGTCAGATAAAATAGTGAGAAAAGAATCTTTCTTAAGTCCTGGATTGATTCTGAACATTGATACTGACCTTGCTGTTCTTGCATTGTTGTAGATTCCTGCAGCAACGAACACCATGAGCTTCAATGTGCGATCCCTACTGGAAAGGGAGAAGTTTGCTGGGCCAAACTTCTCAGACTGGTTCGGACACCTTAAGATCGTTCTTAAGGCTGAGAGGAAACTGTATGTCCTCGAGACGGCTGTGCCGCCTCAACCCGCTGCGAACGCCGCAAGGGCGGTTCGCGATGCCTATGAAAAGCATGTCAATGATAGCATTGATGTCGCTTGCCTGATGCTAGCGTCTATGACACCACCGCTGCAGCGTCAGCATGAGGATATGTCGGCTATAGAAATTATAGCGAACCTCAAGATGCTGTATGCTGCACAGGCGAGGACAGAACGCTATAATCTGACAAAGCTTTTCTTTCAGAGCAAACTGGCTGAAGGGAGCCCAGTGGGAGCTCACGTGCTCAAGATGATTGGGCACAAGGAGGCTCTAGAAAAACTGGGGCATACCATCAATCAGGAGCTTGCTGTAGACATTATTCTGCAGTCTCTTCCGCCCTCTTTCGATGCGTTCATTATTAATTTTAATATGAACAAAATCGATTGTACTCCGGCAGAGCTGCTGAATATGCTCTTGACTACTGAGGAAACTCTGAAGGGAAAGCCTTCGACCTCTGTCTTAATGGTTCCTTCCAGGAACAAGAAGAAGGGGAAGAAGGGCAAAGCCCCTGTCAAGAACTACAGTAAGGCTCTGAAACAAAAGGTGAAGCGGTCTAAGGAATACAGATGTTTCCACTGTGGCCAGTTAGGTCACTGGAAAAAGGACTGTAAAGCGCTCCAAGGAGATAAGAGGGGAAGCATTCCTTCTGGCTCAGGTATTTACGTGACGGAAGTCATGGTTTCATCTTCTTCTATATCATGGGTGTTGGACACTGCATGTGGAGTTCACATTTGTTCAAATGTACAGGAACTCAAGAGAAGAAGACAGGTGGGATAGCATGAGGTGGACCTACGCGTTGGAAACGGGGCACGGGTTGCTGCTGTTGCTGTAGGGGATTATTACATCTCATTACCATCTGGCATTGTATTAGAACTAAACAGTTGTTACTTTGTTCCCAGTATTACTAAAAATATTATCTCTATTCCTGCTCATGTCAGGAAGGGATTTTCCTTTGAATGCAATATTTCAAAGTGTGTTTTATCTTTAGATAATATTGTTTATGCAACTGGTTCAATTAACAATGGGTTATACTGTTAGGTCCCCTTCAAGGGGGAGCGCAAGCGGATAAAGCCCCTTTCTAGAGGGGGGCGCAAATGCAATTTTAGGGGTGTCACCCTCATGATCGCATGTAGATCATATGGTTAACTTATGTATAAGCGAAAGGATCTTTAAAGGGATCATACCAACGCCATGAAGTTGGATGTCGGCTTGGAAGAAGAGAGCAACTTTGATCTCCTCCAAAAGTTCACACACAAGGTGAAGATCTCTTACTTCCTTGGCGTCACTTGTGCTAGCAAGGCACCCAAGGTTCCTTGTCGAATGGAAGGAGATGATGAAAGCTTTCTTGGCCGATCCTTCTTCTCGTCAACCTCTACCACCCGAGAGTTCGAGTGTCGTCGAGAGCCAAAGGGGAGATGAGCGTTTTTCCAAGCTTGTGATCGAATGTGGAGACATTCATCACTATGGCAAAACCGAAATGCCATAAATGGTAAGTCTTCAACACATGCGTTATGCGTTCACATGAAGTGAACCAAACGCATATCTCATCTCACAAATGAACCAAGCGCTCACATATGAGCCGGTTCAATGTAGTTGGTCCAATGACCAAACCAAATCAGCCCAAGTATTGGTCCAGACCAAAATAAACCCTAAGGTTCAAGATCTGACCGTTCATCCTTTGATGCTCTTGATCTCCCAGATCTAGCATCCACACTCTCGATCAAAGCTTACCGATCTCAAGCCCTAATCAATCAAACATGATCAGACTGGATCTCACTTACAATCAGAGTTTAATCTCCTTTAAACTGAATCAAAACAATCCAGTCCACCCGATCTGACTCAAGTAAGTCATATCACCAAATTGTGCGACCCTAAGGGTTTCCTTTAAATGTCGGTAACGATAACTCACATCATCACAATCAGTGAGGGGTATCTAGCAACACATCACTGTCTCCCGATATAAAGGAAAGAGTCTTCCAAGACTACACCCAAACCACAGCACAAGTGTGAATCCACTTCACAAGGCATACATGTTTCCTTTGCCACTGGATGTTCTTATTGGACAAGCATGTCAAGCCTGTAACTCCAATACAATGAGCATGATTAGATCAGATGAACATAGTCATCTGGGTATGGCCATACACTATCTCAATCATCTCATACAGGGGGGCCCCTTTAGAACATCACACTCCTTGAACAAGGAGACGGCAATCCTTTATCTATCACTAGTGTCCTAACCTGACTCATGATCATTATCCAAGATAGTCTATAATCATTATGTTTCAAATGATATTGAACTACCTCAAAATAATGACATTCATCATTTAGAAACACAAGTGATCTCAAGTCAGAGGACATGTGCCACTTGTTGCATTCAAGGATTATTCACATTGTGACAAACAATTGAATATCCTAGTAGGGTCTGTCCAGTACATCCAATGTACCCATGAGTCTACATCTTATTTCATGCTCGAAGCATCCTATAAGATTAGCACACATATTAGTCTCAATCATATCAAGGCTGTCTCATGTTCACCAAGATATCTCGACTAAGGACATATGCATGTCAGCCTAGCTGAACAGCTTTGAGACATTATTCAGAAGTACACTTATTACAGCAGACAAGGTAGCAACCTGAATAATAACCATGCCTTTATAAACATAAGAGTTTATTACATGATACTTATACAATCCCAAGGCCTCAAACATTAGCCTTAATGGCATACCCCAACAATCTCCCACTTGCACTTAATCTAATGGTTGAGAAACCTCAAACCCATATTATTACAGTGCTTCTCATGCTTCTGCTGCGCCAGAGGCTTGGTAAGCGGGTCAGCCAGATTGTCATCTGTATGAACTTTGCAGATTTTGATCTCGCCTCGATCAATGATCTCCCGGATCAAGTGAAACCGTCTCTGTATGTGCTTGGACTTCTGGTGCGACCGTGGTTCCTTTGCTTGTGCGATTGCTCCAGTGTTATCACAGAAGATAACCAAAGGATCTGCACTCGAAGGAACGACACCAAGTTCTTTCACGAACTTACGAATCCACACTGCCTCCTTGGATGCTTCCGAGGCTGCAACATACTCGGCTTCTGTTGTGGAATCAGCAACAGTTGACTGTTTGAAACTCTTCCACACCACTGCTCCACCATTCAAGCTAAAAACATAGCCTGATTGCGATCGGAAATCATCCTGGTCCGACTGGAACGAAGCGTCAGTATATCCTTCTATACTGAGTTCTTCCTGACCACCATATATCAAGAACATATCTTTGGTCCTCCGCAGATATTTTAAAATGTTCTTGACCGCAATCCAGTGCGCCATACCTGGATTACTTTGGAACCGACTGGTCACTCTTAACCCGTAAGCGACGTCTGGGCGAGTACACAACATCGCATACATAATGGACCCAATAGCCGAAGCATAAGGCGTATTGTCCATTTCATCTTTCTCAGTTTGTGTTTGTGGACACTGACTCTTCGAAAGATTCAGACCATGTCTGACTGGAAGATATCCTCGTTTAGAATTCTCTAAATGAAATCTCTCCAGGACTTTATCGATGTAAGTACTCTGGCACAGCCCGAGAAGCCTCTTAGATCTATCCCTGTAGATCTTCACACCTAATACATAGGCTGCTTCTCCTAGATCTTTCATCTGGAAACATTTCCTTAACCATGCTTTAACAGCATGCAGTTCAGGAATATCATTTCCAATGATCAAGATGTCATCGACGTAGAGGATTAGGAATGTAATTACGCTCCCACTAAACCTCTTATATATACACGGGTCATCTTCGTTCTTGATGAAACCAAACTCAGAGATTGATTCATCAAAACGAATATTCCAGCTTCTAGATGCTTGTTTAAGTCCATAAATGGACTTCTTTAACTTGCATATTTTATGACGATCTGATGGATTAGTGAAACCCTCAGGTTGTGTCATATACACATCCTCATCCAGATTTCCATTAAGGAAAGCTGTCTTCACATCCATCTGCCAGATCTCATAATCATAATATGCAGCTATCGCGAAAAGAATCCGAATAGACTTAAACATGGCTACAGGTGAGAAAGTTTCATCATAATCTATCCCGTAGATTTGTTTGAAACCTTTCGCAACCAGCCTGCCTTTATAGGTAACCACGTTACCATCCATGTCAACCTTCTTCTTGAAGATCCATTTACAGCCTATAGGGATTACTCCCGGAGGCGGATCAACCAAATCCCAGACTTGGTTATCTGACATGGAGTCCATCTCGGCTCGCATAGCTTCAAGCCATCTAGCTGACTCCGGTCCACTGACCGCATCCGCATATGTGAGGGGTTCATCATTATCAATGATGTAGACTCCGTCATAGCGCTCAGGCTGTCGACGGATCCTTCCCGATCTTCGCGGTTCCCGTGATATTTGAGCCTCAGGTTGTTCGACAACCTGTTCTACCGGCTCAGGCACATCCAACTGTGCTTGACTACTTTGTCCTTCTTCTGGAATCTCATCCGGCTTTATTTCTCTCCCACTGGCCTCTTGCAGAAGAAACTCCTTCTCAAGAAATATGGCCGTCCGAGCAACAAATACTTTGTTCTCTTTGGGATCGTAGAAATAATAACCCTTAGTTTCCTTAGGGTAACCGACAAATATACATTTCTCAGATCTGCTCTCCAGCTTCCCAGAGGCGAGCTTTTTGACATAAGCCTCGCAACCCCAGATCCTGATAAATGTCAAGCTTGGCTGTTTCCTATGCCATAACTCATATGGTGTCTTAGAAACTGCCTTGGATGGCACTCGGTTTAGTACCTTTGCAGCTGTTTCCAGTGCAAAAACCCCAAAAGGAATACGGTAGAGTAGCCTGACTCATCATAGAACGAACCATATCAAGTAACGTTCTATTTCTCCTCTCGGACACACCATTCCATTGCGGTGTTCCTGGCGGAGTGAGCTGTGAGATAATCCCACACTCCTTCAGATAGTCAGTAAACGCATGACTTAGGTATTCACCACCTCGATCAGAACGAAGTGCCTTGATATTTCGGCCTAGCTGATTCTGTACTTCATTTTTGAACTCTTTGAACTTGTCAAAAGATTCACTCTTATGTCTCATCAAATAGACATATCCATACCTACTGAAATCATCAGTAAAGGTAATGAAGTAATGATAGCCACCTCTGGCATGTTTACTAAAAGGCCCACACACATCACTGTGTATAAGGTCAAGTAAACCTGAAGCCCTTTGACCTTTGTTAGGAAAAGGTGACTTCGTCATTTTACCCATTAAACAAGCTTTGCATGTATCAATCTCCTCATAGGAGAATGATCCCAGCAGTCCATGATCATGCAACCGCTTAATGCGCTTCTCGTTAATATGGCCTAAACGACTATGCCATAGCAAGGTGCTGTCATCAGCATATTTGGCTTTCTTATTATCAATGTTTTGTATAGAATATTCCATGTCCAACATGAATAACCCATTGTTAATTGAACCAGTTGCATACACAATATTATCATAAGATAAAACACACTTTGAAATCTTGCATTCAAAGGCAAATCCTTTCCTGACAAGAGCAGGAATAGAGATAATATTCTTGGTAATACTGGGTACAAAATAACAATTGTTTAATTCTAATACAATGCCAGATGGTAAAGAAATGAAATAGTCTCCTACAGCAATAGCAGCAACCCGTGCCCCGTTTCCAACTCGTAGGTTTACCTCATGCTGTCCCACCTGCCTTCTTCTCTTGAGTTCCTGTACATTTGAACAAATGTGAACTCCACATGCAGTGTCCAACACCCATGATATAGTAGAAGAAGATAACATGACCTCAGTCACATATATACCTGAGCCAGAAGCGATGCTTCCCCTCTTATCTCCTTGGAGCGCTTTACAGTCCTTTTTCCAGTGACCCAGCTGGCCACAGTGGAAACACCTGTTGTCCTTCGACCGCTTCACCTTCTGTTTCAGCGCCTTACTGTAGTTCTTGACAGGGGCCTTGCCCTTCTTCCCCTTCTTCTTGTTCCTTGAAAGAACCATTAAGACAGAGGTTGAAGGCTTTCCCTTCAGAGTTTCCTCAGTAGTCAAGAGCATATTTAACAGCTCTGCCGGAGTACAATCAATTTTGTTCATATTAAAGTTAATGATGAACGCATCGAAAGAAGGCGGAAGAGACTGTAGAATGATGTCTACAGCAAGCTCCTGGTTAATGGTATGCCCCAGTTTCTCCAGAGCCTCCTTGTGCCCAATCATCTTGAGCACGTGAGCTCCCACTGGGCTCCCTTCAGCCAGTTTGCTCTGAAAGAAGAGCTTCGTCAGATTATAGCGTTCTGTCCTCGCCTGTGCAGCATACAGCATCTTGAGGTTCGCTATGATCTCTATAGCCGACATATCCTCATGCTGACGCTGCAGCGGTGGCGTCATAGACGCTAGCATCAGGCAAGCGACATCAATGCTATCATTGACGTGCTTTTCATAGGCATCCCGAACCGCCCTTGCGGCGTTCGCAGCGGGTTGAGGCGGCACAGCCGTCTCGAGGACATACAGTTTCCTCTCTGCCTTAAGAACGATCTTAAGGTGTCCGAACCAGTCTGAGAAGTTTGGCCCAGCAAACTTCTCCCTTTCCAGTAGGGATCGCACATTGAAGCTCATGGTGTTCGTTGCTGCAGGTATCTACAACAATGCAAGAACAGCAAGGTCAGTATCAATGTTAAGAATCAATCAGGACTTAAGAATGATTCCTTTTTCTCACTATTTTAGCTGACTGTAAAATCCATAAAACAGTCCGAAAGAGTAATACTCTTTTAGTGAGATGGGATCCAGATTTCATACTTGGTCTCCGCGTCCCGCTCAGGCGAGATAAGATGCACAGAGATGACAAGCACTAATTTCTGGTAGGCTGTCCCAGCCAATCGCCAACCCGTGCGATTCCCCTTCATCTGGGCAATCCAGCAGACTGTGCCAACTGAGTTGGTACAACACAGTCTCTGATCCCACAGATGGCTGCCTCCATGTGCTACCATATGCGCCACATATGTAGCCTACATGGTCAAGCTGACCCGACCTACTCCCTGGACCACCACGTGCTATGCTGAGCAACGAGAAGCGATAAATCCCTTCTCTGTAACACGCAGGTGTAATCCAGCACCATCTGAAGATAGATGGACGTGCCCACTGAGTGGGTACAACACGGCTCCAACGATAATCAGAATAGTGAGGTTTCGCGTCAGAAGGCTTACGAGCTTGATATGTTAGCGTTTGGATTTTAACGGTCTTTTATCTTCTTACTATCAAGCAAATCCTATGGCTATAGCAGAAGATAACTAAACATGCAATTCTAATTATGAGCAATAAGTAGAAAGAATGTAGATCTTATGTGGTAAAAGCCCATAGCCTAAGTAAGACCTTAAATTATCTTAAGTCTTCACTTGAGCTTCTTGGGACATTTGCATCTCATCTGGTCCAACCCAGGGCCCTAGCTCCAAGAGCACCTCAGGTGCGCCACCAGCTGAATGCCCCTCTGGGATGTGTGCCTTTGTGCTCTTGTCTAATCAAATACAATTTGATCTATCTAGACAAGTTTGACTCGCAGGTCAATTATACAATAGATTAATTAAAAATGTGATTCGCAGATCACAAATTAATTTACAAGTTTAATTCCAGGCACGCAGGCCCCAGCACAGCACACATTTAACATGGGCAGCCCACATAAGAATAATAGACAAGCATCATGGCATCAATCAACATGTGATCCTAAAACAAGAAAATAAAATTTTTGAAAACCCCATTGGCATCAATTTTAATTTTCTTATGTGTCCTACAACCTTACAATGGTCCATTGATAGGGATCCACTCATCCATCTGGTCAGATCCTCTGCCCTTGCATGCACCGAGTCCTAACTGACCCGAGTTGACCTAATGGTCAACCATGCATGCGCCAAGGGCTGAACAACCCTCATGAGTTCTAGCAAGCGGGTGTGACCCCGGGCCTAACTCATGTGTGTTCACTGGTTGTCTCAACCAGACCTCGCTACACGCCTAAGATGCAATCGACCTATGGCCACCTCATGCTTGCGCACAGGTGCCATCTGGTCGATCCATCTAGGCTGTCAGATGGTCTGATCAGACTATTGGATCTACCCTAGAGGTGACTTCAACCCCATCAACCCATCTAAGGGTTTATAGTAGACGCCATTAGATCTAAATGGAGCGCGCAAGATGTTACAAGTTTTAGGTAAAAACCAACTACAACATGCGCAACAACAAAGTAAGAAGCTTTCATCTACATTAGCATGCGCAACTAGATATATGGTAACAAGCACAAACATGATGAAACTTCAAGATAGATCTATAACATGCGTTGACATACTCGGATCACAAACAAGCAACATGAAGCAATCATATGAATCTACATGAATCCCAAGCTCTGATACCAATTGTTAGGTCCCCTTCAAGGGGGAGCGCAAGCGGATAAAGCCCCTTTCTAGAGGGGGGCGCAAATGCAATTTTAGGGGTGTCACCCTCATGATCGCATGTAGATCATATGGTTAACTTATGTATAAGCGAAAGGATCTTTAAAGGGATCATACCAACGCCATGAAGTTGGATGTCGGCTTGGAAGAAGAGAGCAACTTTGATCTCCTCCAAAAGTTCACACACAAGGTGAAGATCTCTTACTTCCTTGGCGTCACTTGTGCTAGCAAGGCACCCAAGGTTCCTTGTCGAATGGAAGGAGATGATGAAAGCTTTCTTGGCCGATCCTTCTTCTCGTCAACCTCTACCACCCGAGAGTTCGAGTGTCGTCGAGAGCCAAAGGGGAGATGAGCGTTTTTCCAAGCTTGTGATCGAATGTGGAGACATTCATCACTATGGAAAAACCGAAATGCCATAAATGGTAAGTCTTCAACACATGCGTTATGCGTTCACATGAAGTGAACCAAACGCATATCTCATCTCACAAATGAACCAAGCGCTCACATATGAGCCGGTTCAATGTAGTTGGTCCAATGACCAAACCAAATCAGCCCAAGTATTGGTCCAGACCAAAATAAACCCTAAGGTTCAAGATCTGACCGTTCATCCTTTGATGCTCTTGATCTCCCAGATCTAGCATCCACACTCTCGATCAAAGCTTACCGATCTCAAGCCCTAATCAATCAAACATGATCAGACTGGATCTCACTTACAATCAGAGTTTAATCTCCTTTAAACTGAATCAAAACAATCCAGTCCACCCGATCTGACTCAAGTAAGTCATATCACCAAATTGTGCGACCCTAAGGGTTTCCTTTAAATGTCGGTAACGATAACTCACGTCATCACAATCAGTGAGGGGTATCTAGCAACACATCACTGTCTCCCGATATAAAGGAAAGAGTCTTCCAAGACTACACCCAAACCACAGCACAAGTGTGAATCCACTTCACAAGGCATACATGTTTCCTTTGCCACTGGATGTTCTTATTGGACAAGCATGTCAAGCCTGTAACTCCAATACAATGAGCATGATTAGATCAGATGAACATAGTCATCTGGGTATGGCCATACACTATCTCAATCATCTCATACAGGGGGGCCCCTTTAGAACATCACACTCCTTGAACAAGGAGACGGCAATCCTTTATCTATCACTAGTGTCCTAACCTGACTCATGATCATTATCCAAGATAGTCTATAATCATTATGTTTCAAATGATATTGAACTACCTCAAAATAATGACATTCATCATTTAGAAACACAAGTGATCTCAAGTCAGAGGACATGTGCCACTTGTTGCATTCAAGGATTATTCACATTGTGACAAACAATTGAATATCCTAGTAGGGTCTGTCCAGTACATCCAATGTACCCATGAGTCTACATCTTATTTCATGCTCGAAGCATCCTATAAGATTAGCACACATATTAGTCTCAATCATATCAAGGCTGTCTCATGTTCACCAAGATATCTCGACTAAGGACATATGCATGTCAGCCTAGCTGAACAGCTTTGAGACATTATTCAGAAGTACACTTATTACAGCAGACAAGGTAGCAACCTGAATAATAACCATGCCTTTATAAACATAAGAGTTTATTACATGATACTTATACAATCCCAAGGCCTCAAACATTAGCCTTAAGGGCATACCCCAACATATACATGTTGGACATGGAAAGTTCTATACAAAATGTTGATATTAAGAAAGCCAAGTATGCTGATGACAGCACCTTGCTATGGCATAGTCGTTTAGGCCATATTAACAAGAAGCGCATTAAGCGGTTGCATGACCATGGACTGCTGGGATCATTCTCCTATGAGGAGATTGATACATGCAAAGCTTGTTTGATGGGTAAAATGACGAAGTCACCTTTTCCTCACAAAGGTCAAAGGGCTTCAGGTTTACTTGACCTAATACACAGCGATGTGTGTGGGCCATTTAGTAAACATGCCAGAGGTGGCTATCAGTACTTCATTACCTTTACTAATGATTTCAGTAGATATGGATATGTCTATTTAATGAGACATAAAAGTGAATCTTTTGACAAGTTCAAAGAGTTCAAGAATGAAGTACAGAATCAGCTAGGCCGAAATATCAAGGCACTTCGTTCTGATCGAGGTGGAGAATACTTGAGTCATGCGTTTACTGACTATCTAAAAGAGTGTGGGATTATGTCACAGCTCACTCCGCCAGGAACACCGCAATGGAATGGTGTGTCCGAGAGGAGAAATAGAACGTTACTTGATATGGTTCGTTCTATGATGAGTCAGGCTACTCTACCTTACTCCTTTTGGGGATTTGCACTGGAGACAGCTGCAAATGTACTAAACCGAGTGCCATCCAAGGCAGTTTCAAAGATGCCATATGAGTTATGGTATGGGAAACAGACTAGCTTGACATTTATTAAGATCTGGGGTTGCGAGGCTTATGTCAAAAAGCTCGCCTCTGGGAAACTAGAGAGCAGATCTGAGAAATGCATCTTTGTCGGTTACCCTAAGGAAACTAAGGGTTATTATTTCTATGATCCCAAAGAGAACAAAGTATTTGTTGCTCGGACGACAATTTTTCTTGAGAAGGAGTTTCTTCTGCAAGAGGCCAGTGGGAGAGAAATAAAGCTGGATGAGAATCCAGAGGAAGGACAAAGTAGTCAAGCACAGTTGGATGTGCCTGAGCCGGTAGAACAGGTTACTGAACAACCTGAGGCTCAGATATCACGGGAACCACGTAGATCGGGAAGGATCCGTCGACAGCCTGAGCGCTATGACGGAGTCTACATCATTGATAATGATGAACCCCTCACTTATGCGGATGCGGTCAGTGGACCGGAGTCAGCTAGATGGCTTGAAGCTATGCGAGCCGAGATGGACTCCATGTCAGATAACCAAGTCTGGGATTTGGTTGATCCGCCTCAGGGAGTAATCCCTATAGGCTGTAAATGGATCTTCAAGAAGAAGATTGACATGGATGGTAACGTAGTTACCTATAAAGGCAGGCTAGTTGCGAAAGGTTTCAAACAAATCTACGGGATAGATTATGATAAAACTTTCTCACCTGTAGCCATGTTTAAGTCTATTCGGATTCTTTTCGCGATAGCAGCATATTACGATTATGAGATCTGGCAGATGGATGTGAAGACGGCTTTCCTTAATGGAAATCTAGATGAGGATGTGTATATGACACAACCTGAAGGTTTCACTAATCCATCAGATCGTCATAAAATATGCAAGTTAAAGAAGTCTATTTATGGACTTAAACAAGCATCTAGAAGCTGGAATATTAGTTTTAATGAATCAATCTCTGAGTTTGGTTTCATCAAGAACGAAGATGACCCGTGTGTATATAAGAGGTTTAGTGGGAGCGTGATTACTTTCCTAGTCCTCTACGTCGATGACATCTTGATCATTGGAAACGATATTCCTGAACTGCATGCTGTTAAAGCATGGTTGGGAAAATGTTTTCAGATGAAAGATCTAGGAGAAGCAGCCTATATATTAGGTGTGAAGATCTACAGGGATAGATCTAGGAGGCTTCTCAGGCTGTGCCAGAGTACTTACATCGATAAACTCCTGGAAAGATTTCATTTAGAGAATTCTAAAAGGGGATATCTTCCAGTCAGACATGGTCTGAATCTTTCGAAGAGTCAGTGTCCACAAACACAGACTGAGAAAGATGAAATGGACAATACGCCTTATGCTTCGGCTATTGGATCCATTATGTATGCGATGTTGTGTACTCGCCCAGACGTCGCTTACGGGTTAAGCGTAACCAGTCGATTCCAAAGTAATCCAGGTCAGGCACACTGGATTGCAGTCAAGAACGTTTTGAAATATCTGCGGAGGACCAAAGATATGTTCTTGATATATGGTGGTCAGGAAGAACTCAGTATAGAAGGATATACTGACGCTTCGTTCCAGTCTGACCAGGATGATTTCCGATCGCAATCAGGCTATGTTTTTAGCTTGAATGGAGGAGCAGTGGTGTGGAAGAGTTTCAAACAGTCTACTGTTGCTGATTCCACAACAGAAGCCGAGTATGTTGCAGCCTCGGAAGCATCCAAGGAGGCAGTATGGATTCGTAAGTTCGTTCAGGAACTTGGTGTTGTTCCTTCGAGTGCAGATCCTTTGATTATCTTCTGTGATAACACTGGAGCAATTGCACAAGCAAAGGAACCACGGTCGCACCAGAAGTCCAAGCACATACAGAGACGGTTTCACTTGATCCGGGAGATCATTGATCGTGGCGAGATCAAAATCTGCAAGGTACATACAGATGACAATCTGGCTGACCTGCTTACCAAGCCTCTGGCGCAGCAGAAGCATGAGAAGCATTGTAATAATATGGGTTTGAGATTTCTCAACCATTAGATTAAGTGCAAGTGGGAGATTGTTAGGGTATGCCCTTAAGGCTAATGTTTGAGGCCTTGGGATTGTATCAGTATCATGTAATAAACTTTTATGTTTATAAAGGCAATGGTTGTTATTCAGTTTGTTACCTTGTCTGCTGTAATAAGTGTACTTCTGAATAATGTCTCAAAGCTGTTCAGCTAGGCTGACATGCTGTAATGTCCTTAGTTGAAATATCTTGGTGAACATGAGACAGCCTTGATATGGTTAAGACTAATATGTGTTCTAATCTTATAGGATGCTTCGAGCATGGAATAAGATGTAGACTCATGGGTACATTGGATGTACTGGACAGACCCTACTAGGATATTCAATTGCTTGTCACAATGGGAATAATCCTTGTAACATCCCACATTCTTAACCCCAAACAAATGGCACAATTCACAAATGATACAGGATGTTTCATATAAGATCGATCATATGCTAGGTAAAACCGAGTTCAAGAAAAGTCGATCTGAAAAATTTCCATAAATCCATACACACAAATTCACAAAACTCAAATCTCATAAGGGTACCTGCCATAACTGGCAACATACTTCACATAGTTCACATAGTCTCATGATTCACATAGTTCATATAGTTTATGTTAAGGCCACAACCGGCCCCAAGAATTAAGCATAAAAATTCTTAAAACAGCAAACAGCATAATTATCCACGCCAATGCACTCAAGACATGCGCCCCTGCTCTATGCCTGAAAATAGTGAGGGGTGAGCTACACAGCCCAGTGAGTGGATAGTCTAAATCGACCATCCATAATATACATTCAAAAATATAGGCAGATTATTTTTAAAAATATTTAACAGAACATTATGTCAACATATAACAAAATAAAGAAACAGAAGTCATATAGACAGTTAAATGTACACACTAGCATATAACAAATTCAGGTTCTAGAGTTTTACTCTAACCCAATTAAACACATATATTCTAAACCAACTAAACACACCATACTTAATTAACCTAGTTGTCCAGCATATTCAGTAGTGACCAATATGGTCTAACCCGGCTTGGCCAAAGCACTGGGAGCTGCAAAATCTCGTGCAACACATAAACATGGATAGTGAGTAGAATCAAGAGGTGGCCCCCGCCAGGTCACGACGTGGCACTTTGCTCTATCACCCCATAACACATCAGAGTGATGACATCAAGAGGTGGCCCCTGTCTGATCAAGACATGGCACTTTGCGTCTTATATCACCCCGTCACATAAAGAGTAATGACATCAAGAGGTGGCCCCTGTCTGATCAAGACATGGCACTTTGCGTCTTATATTACCCCATCACATAAAAGAGTAATGACATCAAGAGGTGGCCCCTGTCTGACCAAGACATGGCACTTTGCGTCAAAACCCGTTCTCCCAAAAGGTTCCTACTGGACAACAGACATATCTTATTTCATATTTCACAAAGGTGGACTCCTAAGTGTCAACTAGACTCTAGGATAGTCATCACAAAAATCATATCGGGCAGGCTGAACATCAACCCCCATCACAAAAATCATAACAGGCAGGCTGAACATCAACCTCCTCACATATCACAATACAGGGCTGAAATTCAAACCCTTAACATAACACATAAGGACTATCCCCTTGAGTTCATAGTTACACCTAGCCTTAGTCCTAACCATCACATAATCACATAATTTTCCAAATTCACATAACCCATAATTTTCCAAATTCACATAATCACACATATTGTTCAAAATTCACAAGATCACACATATTGTTCAAAATTCACATGATCACACATATTGTTCAAAATTATATAACATAACACATAATATTTTATATTCGAATATCACCGAATATAGTGTAGTCCTTAAATTTCATGCTGATTAGTTTAATCAAACCTTGCTATGTTGTCACTCAAGTTTCTCAAATACAGATACTTAGCCATAAATATAACACCATAATTATTTAACATATTACACACACCAAGAAACAGTCATATCAAGCATCCATAAAATCAACTTAAAATTTAAAACAAGTATTCATATAAATTACTTTACAAATTACCACATGTAACATATTAACTACAAACACCAAAATTCGGTTTTCATAGACAATTATCAAGGTCATCAAGGTTTCGGTTTTCATGTTAATTACAAACATCAATTTCGGTTTTCATAAACAATTATCAAGAACATCAAGATTTCGGTTTTCATGTTAACTACAAACATCATTGATTTAATGTTACCAAAATTGATTTCGGTTTAACTATAATTAACAAGAATTTCATACCCAAAATTCAATGATTTAATGCTACCAAAATTCCTATAAAAATACCTTAAATTCCATACAAATTTTCGGTTAAATAATCATCATATAATCACCTTTGAAAAATTCGGTTTTCATGATATAATCAACCTTACAAAATTCGGTTTTCATCATATAATCAACTTTACAAAATTCGGTTTTAGCATGGTAAGATTTCCAACAAGCTAATATATCATCTAACTCATCAATTAACACAAACAAATAGATAGAAATCAATTAGACAGCCCACTCACCTCTTAAACCGAGAATACCAAGGTAAAAACTTCCACAAGAATTCGTCTAAGACTTTGGAATACTCCTAAGAAGACGCCAACAATTGACAAGGAACGCCTCCAAACACCAAGATGCCGGCCAAAGGAAGAAAAGGAAGAGGAAGAAGAATTTTCGCCTCCAAGTCTCCAAGAATCGCCCACTCCTTCCTAGCCGTCGCCCAAGTTTTCTTCAAGCCAAAAAAATCGCCAAAATCTCCACCCTAACCGAAATTACCCACTTAAGTTTCGGTTTTAACTCTTAACCCATTAACCCATTAATTCAAATAGGGTTTAACCATTTAACTAACTAAATTTGAATTTTAAACCCAATAACCCATGGTTTAAGTGACAATCCAATAAGAACTTAAATTAACATCCACTCAATGAATTCACTTAAACGCAAATCCAATAAGGATGTAATTAATATCCAATAAGGATTTAATTAACCAATAACTCCAATTAATCAACAATTAATTATCTTAAATTAACAAGCAATAAACTCTAATTAATTAACTTACAATTAACTTACAATTTACAACCCATAAATCCTAATTAATTTATCATGAACAACCAATAATAATTTATCATAAATTAACAGCCAATAATCAAACAAATAATCCCTAATTAATTTACAATAAATTAACAACCAAAAATCTCTAGTTAAATAACTATTAACAACCAATACATAGAAAAATATCACAGTCAATAATTTTATTTAATTCAAAATAATGCTTACCAGGACTTAAGATCCTTGGATCTTACAATCCTTGTTTGCATCAAGTGGCACATGTCCTTTGACTTGAGATCACTTGGGTTTCTAAATGATGATTGTCATTGTTTTGAGGTGGTTTAATATCATTTGAAACATAATGATTATAGACTATCTTGGATGGTGAGCTTGAGTCAGGTTAGGGCACTAGTGATAGATAAAGGATTGCCGTCTCCTTGTTTAAGGAGTGTGATGTTCTAAAGGGGCCCCCCTGGATGAGATGATTGAGAAAGTGTATGGCCATACCCAGGTGACTGTGTTCATCTGATCTAATCATGCTCATCATATTGGAGTTACAGGCTTGACACGCTTGTCCAATAAGAACATCCAGTGGCAAAGGAAACATGTATGCCTAGTGAAATGGATTCACTCTTGAGCTGTGGTTTGGGTGTAGTCTTGGAAGACTCTTTCCTTTATATCGGGAGACAGTGATGTGTTGCTAGATACCCCTCACTGATCGTGATAACGTAAGTTATCGTTACCGACATTTAAAGGAAACCCTTAGGGTCGCACAATTTGATGATATGGCTTACTTAAGTCAGATCGTGTGGACTGAATTGTTTCAGTTCAGATTAAGGGATTTAAACTCTGATTGTAAGTGAGATCTAGTCTGATCATGTTTGATTGATTAGGGCTTGAGATCGGTAAGCTTCGATCGAGAGTGTTGATGCTAGATCGATCAGATCAGGAGCATCAGAAGATGAATGGTCAGATCTAGGACCTTAGGGTTTAATCCGATCTTGACTTAATGCTTGGGCTAATTCAGTTTGGTCATTGAACCAAAGACCTTGGACCGGCTCATGATTGAGCGCTTGGTTCAATGTGAATAAGTGAGTTTCGAATAGTTCAACGCAAAAACGTTTTGGAGTTAAAGACTTTCTATAATTGGAAAGTCGGTTTTTCAAGTGTAAAAACGTCTCCACGTTTTGGCTGAACGTCTCCACTTCGTGTGGATCGTTGTCTCGCTTCTTCCTCTCGCGGACTCTCGGGTGTAGAGAAGAGAACTCACGCCAAAGTCTAGTGGAGAAAGCCGAGCAAGTCTTTCATCACCCCTACAAGCGATCAAAGACACTTTGGTGCCTTGCTAGCACAAGGAGCGATCGAAGTGTAGGCCTTCTTCCTCTTGTGTGCGATTCCTTTGGAGAAGAACCAATCGAGTCTTTGCTTCCAAGGCATCATCTAAACTATGGCATCGGTATGACCCTTTGTTGATTTTAGCAACCTTTCATCTAGTTGATGATATATCATACATGCAATTCTTGAATCCCTAATTTCCGCCATGCAAAGGTTTCGGTTGTGCATGTTTAGGGTTCTCGCCCCCCTCTTGAAAGGGGTTTCTTCAGTCTTGTGATAGAGGAATGTGGTACGGAGGGTGATGTACATCAAAACGGGGCCTCCGGGGCAATTCTGTGTCTTCAGAGGTGATCACTGCCTGGCCGTGATGGTGTTCACCACCATGATCAGGTGTGCCGGATTCTGCCAAGGTGTTCATGGCCTAGCCGTGATGGTTGTTCACGGCCATGACCGCGTTCGTGTTTGGAATCACCAGTTTTTTCATTTTTCGCCGAGGTGATCACAGCCTGCCCATGATCGCATTCATGGCCGTGATCGGATGCACAGGATTTTGCCGAGATGTTCACGGCCATGCTTGTGTCTTGCATTTTTTGCTGAGGCTATCACACCCATGATGGGTTTCACAGCCTGGCCGTGTTCAGCTCGCAGAAAGTTATGGGGGTGTTTTCTCATCTAATTCATCCCCCTCTTCAGTGCTAGCTTCTCCTGCATCAAAGGGGCTTGGCCCTAGAAGGAGAAGAGGAAGGAGACATCTGATTCCATTGGAAGAAGAAAACTATTTCATCAATTCATCATAATATGCTATTACAAAGATTCAAGCAAGAGATACATATAGGCTGAAGCTTTTGCAGGCAAACATTGCTAGGCAAACATTGTTATTTCCTTCTTCAACTGAGAGACGTTGAAGAGTATTGGGCTGAGCAAAGGTGGCTACAAAGAGATGTTGGAGTTTCCATCTTTGTAGAATTGGAGATGAGCTTTGGCTGGTATTTAATCAACTGATATGGAGCTAGCTGATTACTCTGTTTCCTTCATAGCATGGCGTGACTGTAGGTTTATATTTGTATGTGGCAATTTTTCTTGCTAAGTGAGCTTGAATGTCTTGAGCCTCACTTGTGGTTGAAGTGATTCCTTCAATTAATTAGCTAGCTTTATGAGTGAGCTTGCTAGCTTATTACGGAGCCCAAGCCTTTGACTGGGGTACTCGTAGACTCCACTTGTACCTACATGGCTTATGGTCCCTGCCTCCATCAACATTTCATCTAAGAGTGTCTCCAAGATTCTATATTGTTGGGAAACCCCGGGGATATTTTGTAATTTTTTAGAGTCATTACAACACTTACATATTGCACAGCGGAAGAATATCCCCGAAACAGGCCAGTCCCAAAACCCAATGAAGATCGTTAAGCGAGGGAGTTGACATGATGAGATAGAAAATACCTTAGGAGCAAGACGAGACCGATGTCAAGGTAGGCGCCCAAGCGTGCGCCCTCTGCAGTCTCACACACACGGATGCCTCAAGCTCTCTTCTTCCACGCCCGGTGCTAGCCTCGGGAAGAAGATCCAAGCCTTTGTTCACCTTCTTCAAGCCTTGCGCCACCTCCAAGGATGAAGCACCAAAGAAGAAGGAGAAGGAGAAGAGATGCTGCCAAGCACAAGTCCACCTTGCGCCAAGAGGAAGGGGAGGAAGCTTGCTTGCGGCAATGGAAGAGGAGCTTGCGCCAATGAAGTCCTTGCTCTCGCCCTTTGATGTGCTCACACCTCTTGAATATATTGCATGAAGGACACGCATCCTTCCAATATATAGAAACAAGGGGCGGCCAAGAGAATAAGGGGTGGGCGCAAGTCCAAGCAAGAGGGGCGGCTAGGGCTAGGGTGAGGTGGCAATTAGGGTTTTTGGCTTTGGAAAGTCTCCAAGACTTTTCCATAAACTCCTTGCAATTACCCAAGACTTACCATATAAGCCTACCATGCCTTAGATGCCTCAAGCCTTGCCTTAGAGGGAAGCTTTCCATCCAAGCATGAAGGGGGAGGCGCCAATTCCTTCCAAAGGAAGCAAATTGCGCCAAGCTCACCCCATTATGCCCTTGGCACCAATGGGGTTGGCTTTTCTCCCCATTATACTATTTTGGCCCGTTGTTGCTTCATGACAACTTGTTATTGAGTCTCATTGGATAATGAGCAAGCCCAAACTTCATTGCATGGGTTGATTAAGCAATTGGATCCAATCCAATGCAACCCTAATCCAAATGTGACCAACCATGGTCAAATACGGGTCAACCTACCAAAAATGAAGTTTGGCTTCAATAACTATCTTCCATCTCATCAGGCCCATTGGCGCTGATGAAATCTCTGAAATCGATCTGAGCTATTGTTGTGTCCGCAAGTGTACGGATACTCGAAGTAATAAAGAAAGTATCGAATCCACAGGGACCTATGTTGCTGAGTACCGAATAATTAATTTTTTTCACTATCTAGGCATTCGAAATAGTGCAAACTAGCAAACGAAGACCAAAGCGCTGAAATGGAATTATCAGAGAGAGAAGCTGGGACTAGGGTTTCATTCACTCTAATTTCTATGACTAGACATGAATAATGATTTTGTTAGTTTAATGTCAACATGATAAAGATGTAATTTACTTTAATAAAAGGATTGTCTTACTTTCATGCAGACAACCATGTAGAGATCAATCCTCGCTCTCGCACAAGATTTATCCCAAGCTAAAGATAAGTAAATCATCAAACAAAGAACTCACGGATCACTTTCGTGCATCCGAATTCTAGGTTGATAATCTCAAGTGGAATCTCAAGGATCACTTTCGTGCATCCGAGTCTCGATACTAGTTTTACTCATGGTTCTCCAATGTTCCGATCTTTGCTTTTGCACAAGATCTCCACGTTTGATAACTTAGGCTCAATCTTTAGATTCATATCATTATCATGGCAACTAATCTACTAGAATTAAACGAATAAGAACTAACCTAACCTAAGAGGGTTCCTAATATGCAATTATAGGGTTCCAAGTTCTCAAGCAAATTACTTTTCAGTCTATTGCGAAAACTCTAAAATATGCACAATAATATGGATCTAAAAAGAGTCTAAGATCAATTACCACACGAGTAAAATTATCATGCTAAGATTAAACGTGACAGAATAATGGAAAAATAGTCATCTAGTCATTAAAATTCAAGTGAATTACTCCCTCATGTCCCAAAGAGTGTCTAAGCTTGCATGGAAGGAAGATTACAATAATTCATGTTGAAGGAAATCGAAAACAGAGAAGAAGGAAAAATTACGGTACGACCGTAAAGATGTTTACGGCCGTAATCTTGGCGCAACAACGGCAGCGCTCAGATTTGTGTTGATTTCTCCTCTGTTGGATCTCCAATCAGGCTAAAACTTCTGGGACACCTTCTCCTCCTCTATGCGTAACTTCCACTCAAATTTCACGGCCAGAGATGTGCTGGAGGCTTCCCGGCGGTGAACCCTAAGGAGGATGTGTGAAACTTGATTTCTCCCTCTCTGATGGATGAAAATTAGGGCTTTTGGTCTGCTTGTCCTCCTCTCGGTGATGGCTCCCTCTTTGCTTCTTACAGAAATGTATTTAGTGGCCTGGATCGATCGCAATCATCTACGCAAAAATCGGGTTTCAGAGTTGACCGGGAAAATCGCAAACTGGGTTGTAATTACGGCCGTAAAGGATTTTACGGTGGTGCCGTAATCTGGACAGCAAACTCTTGGGTTGAAAACTTCCGGAATTACGGTACCGTAACATGTTTTACGGTAGTGCCGTAATGTCAACAATCTTTCGGGTTGAAAATCGACTCGAATTACGGTACCGTAAAAGTCCTTACGGTAGTACCGTAAACTCCATCGATTCTCTGATCAAAAACAATCAAAATACGGTACCATAGTGATGTTTACGGTAGTGCCGTAATCATATGAAATCTTCTGCCCGAAAAAATTCCAAATTATGGTACCGTAAAGGTCGTGTTGGTGGTGCCGTAATTTGCTCTGAAGCTCCAAATTTTCTGAAATTTGACGTGTGATCTCCTTTTGATGTTGTGAATTCAATTATGCACTTGGATTGCTTGAAATTGACTGAAAAATATGCCTTTTTGCCTAAAAATCATTAAAAATAGAAAAGAGTGTAGATTATGTAAATATTGATAAAAAGGGCATAAAAATAAACAAAGTCTATGAATATGACACAAAATCACCAACAAAATAGCATAGAAATTACGATGAATTTCTGTGTCATCAAACACATAAGGCTCAAACTTTGCTTGTCCTCAAGCAGAAAACAAGAAAATTCCAAAAATTGGTCATAGACATAGACTTTCTCATGGAAAATAAATTTCTAACACACAATCACTAATGAAAAATTCTCATTAATTGCATCATAAAATTTTAAACAGGTATATCATCTTCGAAATCCAATTCTCAAGATCCACAACTTAGTTGAATAAAACTTCGCAACTTGTATAAAAGACAGAATCTCAATCTCATGACTTCATCCAATTTTTCAGTTTAAATTTATCATACTTTTGTTTTCATGAATTGAGTGTCCAAAATCTTTTTTCACTCAAAATTTTTTTTCTTTCTGCATTATTCACATTCTCTAATTCGATTACCACCTTTTTTCTGGTGACGAAGTTAGAGTACACTCACCACATAGTCAGTGTAATAGAACTCATGTCTTTTTAGAAAGAATTTTACTAAAGACAGCAGAGTTTATCTGAATAGATTCTTCTCATTATTTCTTTTTTTCTTTTTCAGACTTCAACCCATGTCTTATGTACCACTGTCAATTTTACACAGTGCTAAGTAGGGGAGTCACTTACTATTTTTTTTTTTTGTGGATTTTGGACTCTTTTTTCCCAACAAATAGTAAAATAAACAAAACTTCAATGAGATTAATCAATTAACATCAATTCAAAATTTCATACTCATATGCAAATTTTATTCAAAAAGTAGCTTCACTTTTAAATAAAATTCTTCAAACAACATATCTCCCTAAAATCTCACTTATCAACCAATGAAAAATCTCAAAAGCAGATATGTATAAGAGAAATAAATTTGACATGATAGGTCTATTTCTAATCTCAATTTTGAATTCACTTATCAACATCAAATATCAATCAAGTCATATACAATAATTTCAAAAGTTAGATCAAGGCCATTCATATCAAAATTTACTCATCATCATCAAATATTAACATGTCATGTCTTCAAAATATTATCAAGTGAATACAACCATATTGAAAAGAATATCATCATCAAAAATTTCATCGAGTATTATACAACCATATCGAAGATAAATCATCAACATCATTATACAACCCCATCGAAGATCAAAAAGATAAGCATGAAAAATAGAGTAGTAGTGCCGGCGGACATAGATATGCAGAAGAAGCATCCTTCCCTTCAACACATAAAATATCAATAAGATACAGAAAGTGTAAGACAAAAGACAAAAGGGCAAAGAGATACTCACAAGACTCTACCAATCTTCACCGCCATCAGATCCTATCTCTTCGGTGCTCTGCACTGCGGTGTCCGTAGGATCAATAGGTGGTGTTCTCTGGTGCCCTCCATACTCTCCATGTAATACCCCGAGTATAGTCCCACATTGCAAGTGGGAGAAACTATTATGTGGTTTATAAGGCTTAGTGGGCATTTGTTACAACCCGCTTAGTAAGCAAACTATTTATTAACTTGGTGAGCCGATTTGCAACGTGGCTCAATCTATTAAAATGCTTAAGCCCAAGTTAACAATAGCAAGCCCACTAAGCCTTATAAACCACATAATAGTTTCTCCCACTTGCAATGTGGGACTATACTCGGGGTATTACAATCTCCCCCACTTAAGACTTGACGTCCTCGTCAAGCCCAAATCTTAACACATGCCCAAGAATCATCCCTTAGTCGGCAGCATGTGAGGTCAGCCCAAAGGTGGCTCCACCATCCTCGGTAGCCCTTTCCTATTGGCCTCTCACCATGCTTAGGACTAAGTTTTGCTCTGATACCATTTATTACGACCCACTTAGTAAGCAAACTATTTATTAACTTGGTGGGCCGATTTGCAACGTGGCTCAATCTATTAAAATGCTTAAGCCCAAGTTAACAATAGCAAGCCCACTAAGCCTTATAAACCACATAATAGTTTCTCCCACTTGCAATGTGGGACTATACTCGGGGTATTACAATTTTAAACCCTAGTTTTTACAAAAGTCTTCACGTGAGCTCTTTATGGGTCTTTTACATTTCATCTGGCCCAGCTCGTGCCAAAGCGCCCTGCAGGCAGTATGCGCCTGTTCTAGAGTCGAACTCTAGACCTCCACCTGGTGAAGCCACTGACTGCAAGCGCCTCAAGCTCCACAACCTCATCTAGCTGCAACTTCCCAACACCTAGATTATGTTGTGTCTGTGAGTACTCCCTTAGGAAAATCATTATCTACAGACACTGTTTGTGCTGATTGTGTAGTGCATGTAGAGGGTTATGAGTTTCTTGTAGATCTAATCCTCTTAGACATGCAAGACTATGATGTCATCTTAGGTATGGATTGGTTATCCTCACATCATGCCACTGTGGATTGCTTTGAGAAAGTAATCACCTTGAATCTGCTAGATGGGAATCGGCTTTTTGTGAGAGGTCTAGTGTCAGACCAAGGACCGCATGTGATATCTTTCCTGCAGGCCAGGAAGTTACTTGCTAGTGGGTGCAAGGGTTATCTTGCGCATGTTAAGGTGCAGGATGATTCTACTCCTGATTTGACTCAGATGGCGGTGGTGAAAGAGTTTCCTGATGTGTTCTCTGAGGAATTTTCAGGCTTGCCACCAATACGAGAGGTAGAGTTTGGTATTGAGTTGGTGCCAGGTACTGCACCTATCTCCAGAGCTCCTTACCGCATGGCTACATCAGAATTGGCCGAACTTAAGAAGCAACTGGAGGAATTGCTGGAAAAAGGTTACATCCGGCCTAGTGCTTCTCCCTGGGGAGCACCAGTGCTATTCGTAAAGAAGAAGGATGGAACCCTGAGGATGTGTATAGACTACAGACAACTGAACCAAGTGACTATCAAGAATAAGTATCCTCTTCCCAGAATTGATGATCTGTTTGATCAATTACAGGGAGCTACAGTGTTCTCTAAGATTGATCTGAAATCAGGATATTACCAGCTTAGGGTCAAGGATGAGGATATATTTAAGACTGCTTTCAGGACCAGGTATGGGCATTTCGAATTTCTAGTTATGCCTTTTGGACTGACGAATGCACCTGCTGTCTTCATGGATTTGATGAACAGGGTATTTCATGAATTACTTGATTCATGTGTGGTGGTTTTCATAGATGATATCTTGGTGTACTCTCGGACTACTTCGGATCATGTCAGTGACTTGCGCAGAGTGCTGGAGATCCTGAGGAAAAACCGATTATATGCCAAGGCTAGTAAGTGTGAGTTCTGGCTAGAAAAGATCAGTTTCCTTGGGCATGTGATTTCTAGTCAGGGGGTGTCTGTGGATCCGGTTAAAGTGCAAGCCATCCTCAATTGGGGAAGACCGACTAGTGCTACTGAGATCAGAAGTTTCCTGGGTTTAGCAGGTTACTACCGGAGGTTTGTTGAGGGATTCTCCAAGCTGGCGGGTCCTTTAACTAAATTGACCAGAAAGGAGGCCAAGTTTAATTGGGATGACAAGTGTGAAGAGAGCTTTCAGGAACTGAAGAGGAGGTTGACTAGTACACCGATCCTCATTATTCCCAGTGATGGGGAAAGGTTTACTGTCTATACGGATGCTTCGGGCAAAGGGTTGGGTTGTGTCTTGATGCAGAAGGGTTCTGTGGTAGCCTATGCTTCGAGACAACTGAAGGAGTATGAGTTGAACTACCCTACTCATGACTTAGAGTTGGCGGCCGTAGTCTTTGCTCTGAAGATATGGCGTCACTATTTGTTGGGTCAAGAGTTTGATCTGTTCACTGACCACCAGAGTCTCAAGTATATCTTCACTCAGAAGGAGTTGAACATGAGACAAAGAAGATGGATGGAGTTGATCAAAGACTATGACTTCTCTATTCAGTATCAGGCTGGAAAGGCCAATGTAGTGGCTGATGCACTGAGCAGACATCCAGTAACTTCAGTAGCGGCACTACGGGTCAGTGAGTGGCAGTTACTACAGGAGTTCAGCGATCTCAGGATCAGTGTTTCTCCTAGAGTTCAGTCGGGTAATGTGGCTTTCCTCAGAGTACAGTCTACTTTGTTGCAGAAAATCAGAGATCAGCAGTCAGTGGATCCGAAATTAGTTCAGATCAGGGATAGTTTGGATGCGGGTACAGTTCAGGATTTTAGTTTGTCTGATGATGGTGTTCTTCGGTTTCGTGGAAGGGTGTGTGTCCCTGAGGAACCAAGCTTGAGGAAGGAAATATTGGAGGATAGCCATAATTCCAAATATTCTCTACATCCTGGCGTGACTAAGATGTATCAGGACCTCAAGAAAAGCTTTTGGTGGCCGGGTATGAAGAAAGAGGTAATTGATTTTGTCTCTAGGTGTTTAACCTGTCAGACGGTAAAGGCTGAACACCAGAAGCCTGGTGGTTTGTTGCAGCCCCTTCCTATTCCTGAGTGGAAGTGGGAATGCATCAGTATGGACTTTGTGTGTGGTTTGCCCAGAACCAGATTGGGTCATGATGCCATTTGGGTGATTGTTGATAGACTCACTAAATCAGCCCACTTTCTTCCGATCAAGATGACTTATCCTTTAGAGAGACTGGCTAGATTGTATATCGACGAGATAGTCAGACTGCATGGAGTGCCTGTTGATATTGTGTCTGATAGGGACTCTCGGTTTCTGTCCAGGTTTTGGAAGAGCTTACAGGAGGGTTTGGGTACTAAGTTGAGTTTTAGTACAGCATACCATCCTCAGTCTGATGGCCAGACGGAGCGTACTATCCAGACTCTAGAAGACCTGTTGAGAGCTTATGTGGTTGATTGGAGTTCCGAGTGGAACCGGGATCTATCTTTGATAGAGTTCACTTATAATAATAGCTTCCACTCCAGTATTCAGATGGCTCCATATGAGGCTTTGTATGGAAGAAGGTGTAGGACTCCCTTGTGTTGGGAGGAGACTGGTGATAGATTGATTTTGAGATCTGATGCAGTACAGGAGACTACTGATAAGGTCAAAGAGATTCAGGATAAACTGAAGATTTCTCGGGACAGACAGAAGAGTTATGCTGATGACCGTCGTCGTTCCCTAGAGTTTATGGTAGGGGATCATGTTTTCTTAAAGGTGTCACCTACTAAGGGTGTTATGAGGTTTGGCAAAAAGGGCAAGCTGAGCCCTAGGTTTGTAGGCCCTTTTGACATTATTGAGAGAGTTGGTCCAGTGGCTTACAGGTTAGCTTTACCTCCTGCTATGGATCATGTGCATAATGTGTTCCATGTTTCTGCTTTGAGGAAATATCATCCTGATCCATCTCATGTATTGGAATTGGAACCTCTTCAGATTCAGAGTGATTTGACCTTTGAGGAAAAACCTCTCCGGATTGTGGATAGGAAGGATAAAGTTCTGAGGAACAAGTCTATACATTTAGTAAAGGTTATCTGGGGAAATCAGTCGGTTGAGGAGGCGACCTGGGAGACTGAAGCGGATATGAGGAAATTTTATGCTTATCTTTTTGATGATATGAATGTTGAGCTTTAGAGGACTAAAGCTTTATAAGGAGGGAGGGATGTAAGATCCAAGGATCTTAAGTCCTGGTAAGTACTATTTTTGATTTAAATAAAATTATTGACTGTGATATTTTTCCTATGTATTGATTGTTAATTTATAACTAATTAATTAGTGCTTATTGGTTGTTAATCTATAATTAATTAATTAGAGTTTAATGGTTGTTAATTTTAATTAATTAATTAGCTTATTGGATGTTAGTTTAAGTGAACTAATTAATTAGAGTTTATTGGATGTTGGTTTAATCCTTATTGGATTTTCACTTAAACTATGGGTTATTGGGTTTACACTTAAATTAGATGGATTTTGAGTTTAAAATTCGAATAAATTAGTTAGTGGGTTATTTCATAAACCCTATTTGAATTAATTGGTTAGCGGGTTTAAAATTTAAAAAACCGAAAATTCAAGTTGGTAATTTCGGCTAGGGTAGGAGAATTGGCGTTTTTTTGGCTTGGAAGAAACCTTAGGGCGACGGCTTGAAGGCTTGGGCGATTCTTGGAGGCTTGGAGGCGAAATTCCTTTCTTCCTCTTCCTTTCTTCCCTTGGCCGGCGTCTTTGGTGTTTGGTAGTGTTTCTCTTCCATTGTTGGCGATATTTGGTGGAACTTCAAGGCCTTAGACGAGTTTTTTGGAGAGATCTTCATCTTGGTGTTCACGGTTCAAAGTGAGTGGGGTGTCTCATTTGAATTTTATCCTCTTGTTTGTGCTAGATGATAGATTTGATTTCTTGAAATATTCACTATGTTAAAAACCGAAAACTCTAGATGATAGATTTGATTTCTTGAAATATTCACTATGTTAAAAACCGAAAACTCTAGATGATAGATTTGATTTCTTGAAATATTCACCATGTTAAAACCGAAACTCATTCATGAAAACCGAAATTTAGATATTTCTTACATGGAATTCTTGAGCATGAAATCTTTTTAACTAAGGTTTAAAATTTTAAGTAGATAATATGTTGTAGATACCGTGGGCTACAAGTGATAATTTGTAAAGTAGTTTGTAAGAATACATGTTTTAATTTTATGTTGGTTTTATGGATGTTTGATAAATGCGTTAATTTTATGTTGGTTTTATGGATGTTTGATAAATGCTAATAATGTTATAGAATCCTTGATTGTTTCTCTATGTTGGCAGCATGTTCTATAATTATGGCTATGTATCTTTGGTTGAGAAACTTGGGTGATAACTTAGCAAGATTATACTGAACAGATCAGCATGAAACCTAAGGACTCTATAAAATATTATGTGGTTATATGTGGTTTCGAATGTTATGTGTTATGGGATGGATAGGACTAAGGCTAAGTGTAACCGTGTACTCAAGGGGATAGTCTATATGTGATATGTTAAGGGTTTGAGATTTCAGCCCTGTATATTGTGATATGTGAGGGGGTTGATGTTCAGCCTGCCTGTTGTGATTCTTGTGATGAAAATGACTATCCTAGAGTCTGGTCTACGCTTAGGAGTCCACTTTTATGAAATAAGATATAAGATGTGTCTAGTGGTTGTCCAGTTAAGGAACCCTTTGGGAGAACGAGTGTGATGCAAAGTGCCATGTCTTGGTCGGACAGGGGCCACCTCTTGATATCATCACTCTTAGACGCTTAGATTTTTGTGTTATGGGGTGGTGTAGATCAAGGTATCACATCTTGACCGGGTGGGGATTACCTCTTGAGTCTACACACTGTCCATGTTTATGTTGCATGTGATTTGCAGGCTTCTCCCAGTGCTTAGGCCAAAGCCGGGTTGGACCATAATGGTCACTCTTGAATATGCTGGACAACTAGGTCACTTAAGTGGTTGGTGTGTTTAGTTGGTTTAGAGTATGACTCTAGAACCTTGGTTACTCGGTGGTGACAAGTGTGTGATGTCTGTACATCTAATTATTTTTTTGAGTTCTGTTCTTTGTTTTTGTTATATGTTAACATGATGTTCTGCTAAATGTTTTTAAAATAATCTGCATGTATCTTTGATTGTATGCTATGGATGGTCGATTGAGACTATCCACTCACTGGGCTGTGTAGCTCACCCTTCAATATTTTCAGGTGTAGAACAGGGGCGCACTGCCTGAGTTAGCATGTTATATGGATATTGTGATTCTCTATAGCTATGCCAGTTGGATGTATAAGACTTTTGTGCTTAATTAACTGGGGCCGGTTGTGGCCGAACTATGTGAACTTGTGTTGCCGGTTGTGGCAGTTTTAAGATTTTGATTTTTGTGTCGCCGCGGGCTTGGGCCTGGTTTCGGTGTTTGGTATCATTAATGTTAGTTATGAACTTATAAAATCGATATTGTGACTTTGGTTTTCAATTTGAGTCGATTGGTATTTTTGCAATCGGATTTGATATAAATGTAAACTTGCATATGTCTAGTGCAAGTATTGCGTGGTGGCAGGTACATTTCTGAAATTGTGTTTTCGCTGAGATTCTATGTATGGATTCTCGAAAATTTTCAGATCGTGTTTTCTTGAACTTGGTTTTACCTAGCATGTGAATCGATCTTGTATGATCACATCCTGTTTTTCTATGACTTGTGTTGCTTGTTTGGGGTTAAGATAACGAGATGTGACACTCCACTCCTCCTGGGGTCCTGAAAATCGAAACGCTCGTATAAGAAGTTCCCCATCTCCTCCATGTAGGTACTCAGATTTTCAATGTCTTTATGCATGTGATGCATAGAATCAGTCATCTGGCTCATGGAACCTCTCATGTCACTCATTGTGTTCATCACTCTCTCCATCCTCTGCTCCTGTCGGTACAGCTGAGTGGAGAGATATCTAAATCCGGGGTCGAAGGCACTAGAGAATCTGCTATCAGAAGTCTGATGGGTGGAACAATTTGCAGCTCTAGATGGCTGCTCCATGCCCATCCCAAAAGGATCATCACTACCACCCCAGGTGGGTGGTGGTGGTATAGTACTAAGAGGGGGCGACATAGCAATGTTGGCATCTTCTGGAACCAACCTCCAGTTCTCTTGGTTTCTAACTGTGGTCTTCTCGGTGCATGGAAGTGGTAACTTATGTCCTCTAGGTCCAAGAATCAGTGAAAAACCATCTCCTTCCCTTATCACCATTTTCATTGCAATACAAGACTCCATGTCAAGTCTTGGACTCCCTCTTGCAATCTCTGTCCCATATGGCCCAACTCTTAAGTACAAGGCTATAGGTGTAATGAAACCACCTATCACAATAGCTCCTTTCTTTGCCCTAGAAACTTTTTCCAAGTGTTTCATGAAGAAAAAGGCAACATCTAAGGGATATTCAAATAGCATGCTCCATAAAAAGAACAACTCAGTTTGCCTCACCATCCCATCACTGTCACCTCTACCAAAGACAGTGTGGGCCAAAACTCTGTGGACATACTTGATGCAAGGATTGGAAATCTTTGAAGCCCTAGCAGTAAGTGCTGAAAAGTGGGTCTCTTTAGTGATTTGGTTCCAAAATACATCCTCAGCATACCCCACTGAAACTGATGTGCGGCCTCCTGTACCAAACTGGAAGGTGGTTCTCAAGTCTCGCATGGACAGTTGCCTTTCTACATTAGCCATGCGGAAGGTGATATTACCATATGCATGTCTTTCACTATACTCATACAGCTGCACATCAAAACTACTCAGAAATTCAATCACCAATGGTAGATATGTTTGTGGTGTCATTTGGAAGAATCTCTGGGCTTTGATTTGCTCAAACATCCACATGACATCTTCATGCAAACCCAATGTCTCCAAGGTTCTCTTATCAGCATACTTGGTGGCAATCACTCTTCTCTCAACTAGTTGATTATATCTTGTAGCTTGAATTTCATTTCTGAACAAAATTCCGTGTGGGTTGGGTGGAAAGGAAGGCTCAGCTGGTGCCTTTCCTTTTCTCTTGGCAACAAGTCCCTTGGTTCTTGGTGGCATTATTACAATCACAAGCTGCAACTAAGATTCAACATAGATATAGCAAGTATATAGCAAGCAAGCAAAGATAACACTCCCAATCATCATCAACAACATTAATCAAGTAAGATGTCAACTTAAAATCATGCTTGAACTCAAAAATCAATGAAAAATCGAAAAGGGCAACTATAAACAGTAAACCTTAAACATGTTCATCATGTTTCAACTCAGATCTCTCTAGAAATCGGATCAAATCTCTCAAATTAAGAAGGAAACGGTAGCCTATCCTCTCACGAGCAGATAGAAACAAGAAGCCCCAAAAATGACGGAGAAACGAAAACACACGAGCAAAGGGGGCGGAATCTAGGTCAAAACTCGCTAAAACAGTGAAATCAGACGAGAAAGTACCAAATCGGCGGAAATAACTGGACGGGAAGAGTCGCCGATGTCTTCCGAAGGTCGGAGCTCCAAGATCGGCACACGAGCGAGTGAGAAAAGCTCAAAACGGCACTAAGAACCCTAGGTTTACGGCACGTTTATCGCGTGTCACGGATATAATTACGCTCGTAACAAATTTTACAGCAGATCCGTAACGGATAAAAACTTTCGGCTCAAAAATTGCAGAGATTACGGCACCATTAAAATGTTTATGCCAGTACCGTAATGGGTTGAAACTCTCGGGTTGGAAACAAGTGTCCATTACGATACCGTAAATAGTTTTACGGTGGGGCCGTAATATCGATCAGAGATTTTTTTTTTTAAATTCAAAATTCAAAAAATTCAAAAATTACGGCATCGTAAACAAATTTACGGTACTACCGTAAAATGACTTAACTCTCGGGAAGATTTTATCACAAAATACGGTACCGTGAAGAAATTCACGGCGGGTACCGTAATGAGTTAAAACTCTCTGGTAAAAAATAACCAGGATTACGGTACTGCAAAGGATATTACGGTAGTGCCGTAATTTCGCGCCAAATCTTGATTCCTACGGAAAAAATTGTAAAAATTAGTTCTCAAAGAAAATGAAAACAAAGTAAATAAAAGAAAGCAAAACTAAAGTTAGAAAGCTTGGGTTGCCTCCCAAGAAGCGCTAATTTAAAGTTTATTAGCTTGACCCTTTTGCACTCAAATTTGATCGTGAACTTCTCAATCACTCTTCTGATCTTTCTTTTGGTTGGGCATCTCTTCGAATAACATGAGGCTCAGCCTTGAAAAAGTCTCTAAATTTGCTCAGGATTTTCTTTCCTTTGTCTTTCAGCTTAGATCTTCTTTTCTTTCTTCTTGCCTTTTTCTTTTGCAATTTCTTATCAATATCCTCAGAAAGATTGTTAGTTTTAGAATTTGAGGTCTCATCAAACAAACTAAAAACATCAATAACAACATCATCATATATTTCAATACTGCAACATGAACCAGAGTAAGAAGGTTTATTCAGTGAATCATTAAGATTGAATTCAATTTTGTTGTCACATATATCAAGAGTGATCTTTCCTTCTTTCACATCTATGTTTGCTTTAGCAGTGGCTAACAGTGGTCTACCAAGAATTGTAGGGTTTTTGCGATTTTCTTCCATATCTAATACCACAAAATCTGCAGGTATGAAAAACTCACCTATCTTGATTGGAACATTCTCTAATATACCTACAGGATACTTTACTGATGAATCTGCCAGTTGTAAGGATATGGATGTAGGCTTTAGCTCTCCAATGTTTAGTTTCTTGTAAATAGAAAGAGGCATTAGACTCACGCTAGCACCTAGGTCACATAAGGCTTGGTCAAAAGCCATAGTGCCAATAGAACATGGTATAGAAAAACTACCTGGATCTTTCAGTTTAGGAGGCAATTTGTTCTGTATGATGGCATTACAATCTTCAGTCAAAGTTACAGTGCAAGTGCCATAATCATCCAATTTTCTCTTACTAGACAAAATCTCTCTTTTAAAAATTTAGCATAAGATGGCATTTGGGAAATAGCTTCAATAAAAGGGATGTTAATATAAAGCTTTTTCAGGACATCAAGAAATTTGCCAAATTGTTTGTCTAGTTTATTCTGAACCAACCTTTATGGAAAAGGCACTGGTGGTCTATAGGGTGGAGGTAGATTAGACTTAGAATCATCTTCTTTACATGGTACATCCCCTTTAGGTTTATCACCCGTTTGGAGTGTTGAACTAGGAAGGGTTTGTTTTTGTTCAGAGGATTTTTCTAATTCTAATTCCTCATCATGATCATCAAGAGACTCTTTTTCCTTAAGTTCTCTTAGTTGTCTCCCACTTCTAGTTATAATGGCATTACAGTGCTCCCTAAGGTTTATCTCAGGTTTTGCAGGCAATTTTCCAAGGGGTCTATAAGGTACACTAGCTTATTGTGCAATTTGATTTTCAAGAATTTTGTTGTGGGCATTCATGGATCCTACTTGTGAAGCTAATTAACTAACCATTGCTTTAAGGTCTTCAATTTCTTTATTTTTGGTTTGCATGAATTGGTTTTGGTTGGCCATTATCTTCTCAAGCATGGATTCAACATTGAATTCTGATTTTGATTAAAATTCTGATTTGATCTTTGGTATCCTCTATTCTCATTGTTTCCCCCTACATTGTTATTGTTTCTCCATGAAAGGTTGGGGTGATTTCTCCATCCAGGGTTATAAGTGTTAGAGTAGGGATCATTGGTTCTACCTTGATTATAATTCCCTATGGCATTCACATGTTCATTACCCTGATCAACAACTATTCTACAATTTTCAGAAATATGACCATCATTACCACAAATTTCACAAGTGATAGAAGAAATAGAAACAGTTTGCATCGAATTGAACTTATTGCACAAAAAGTCTACCTTCTCTGCTACGGATCGCCATCCATCACTCTCACTATTACCTTGAGAAGGTCGGTGAAGTACTCCTCTCTCAGTAGTCCATTGATTGTGATTTAGTGCCATCTCCTCTAGCAGTTTGAAAGCAGCATCAATTGTTTTGCTCATCAGAGCTCCACCTGCGGCAGCATCTATAGTCAGTTTGGTATTATATAATAATCCATTATAAAAAGTATGCAATAAAACCCAATCTTCAATGCCATGGTGAGGACACTTCCGTTGTAATTCATTAAATCTCTCCCATGCCTCACTGAAAGATTCTCCATCTTTTTGTTGGAAACTTGTGATTTGATTCCTCAGTTGAATTGTCTTGCTTGGAGGGAAATATTTCATCAAGAAGGAATTTGACAGTTGATCCCAAGTTGTGAAGGTACCGGTTGGTTGTGATTGAAGCCATATTCTTGCCCGGTCCCTAAGAGAAAAAAGAAATAATCTTAGTCTAAGTGCATCATTGGAAACTCCATTAATTTTTATAGTGTCACATAATTCTAAAAACAAAGCCAAGTGTTGGTTTAGATCTTCCAGTGGAGATCCTCCAAACTGATTCTGTTGAATCATGGAGAGAAAAACAGGCTTAATCTTGAAGTTATTAGCCTCAATTGCTGGTCTAGCAATGCTTGAGTGGATTTCTTGTGGATTAGGGGCTGCATAGTCCCTCAATGTTTTCTGGTTATTCGCCATGTCCACAATTTGTTCATGTATCTCCTGTGATATTTCTTGTAAATCCTCTTCCAGTCTTAACTTCCTACGCACTCTAAGTGTTTTGTTAATTTGAGGATCCAATGGAACAAGTGGTCCTGATCTAAGGCTCCTGCACATGCAAAATAGATGGATCAAGTGATTTCAAGAAAAATAGAAAAAAATAGAAAAATAAACACCTAGTCTAGCAATAATCTCAATATCTCCAATATCAATAAAAACTAAGGTCCCCGGCAATGGCGCCAAAAACTTGTTGGGTCCGCAAGTGTACGGATACTCGAAGTAATAAAGAAAGTATCGAATCCACATGGACCTATGTTGCTGAGTACCGAATAATTGATTTTTCACAATCTAGGCAATCAAAAGAGTGCAAACTAGCAAACGAAGACCAAAGCGCTGAAACGGAATTATCAGAGAGAGAAGCTGGGACTAGGGTTTCATTCACTCTAATTTCTATGACTAGACATAAATAATGATTTTGTCAGTTTAATGTCAACATGATAAAGATGTAATTTACTTTAATAAAAAGATTGTCTCACTTTCATGCAGACAACCATGCAGAGATCAATCCTCGCTCTCGCACAAGATTTATCCCAAGCTAAAGAAAAGTAAATCATCAAACGAAGAACTCAAGGATCACTTTCGTGCATCCGAATTCTAGGTTGACAATCTCTAGTGGAATCTCAAGGATCACTTTCGTGCATCCGAGTCTCGATACTAGTTTTACTCATGGTTCTCCAATGTTCCAATCCTTGCTTTTGCACAAGATCTCCACGTTTGATAACTTAGGCTCAATCTTTAGATTCATATCATTATCATGGCGACTAATCTACTAGAATTAAATGAATAAGAACTAACCTAAGAGGGTTCCTAATATGCAATTCTAGGGTTCCAAGTTCTCATGCAAATTACTTTTCAGTTTATTGCGAAAACTCTAAAACATGCACAATAATATGGATCTAAAAAGAGTCTAAGATCAATTACCACATGAGTAAAATTATCACGCTAAGATTAAACGTGACAGAATAATAGAAAAATAGTCATCTAGTCATTAAAATTCAAGTGAATTACTCCCCCATGTCCCAAAGAGTGTCTAAGCTTGCATGGAAGGAAGATTACAATAATTCATGTTGAAGGAAATCGAAAACAGAGAAGAAGGAAAAATTACGGTACGGCCGTAAAGAAGTTTACGGCCGTAATCTTGGCGCAACAGCGGCGACACTCAGATTTGTGTTGATTTCTCCTCTGTCGGATCTCCAATCATGCTAAAACTTCTGGGACACCTTCTCCTCCTCTATGCGTAGCTTCCACTCAAATTTCACGGCCAGAGATGTGTTGGAGGCTTCCCGGCGGTGAACCCTAAGGCGGACGTGTGAAACTTGATTTCTCCCTATCTAATGGATGAAAATTAGGACTTTTGGTCTGCTTGTCCTCCTCTCGATGATGGCTCCCTTTTTGCTTCTTACAGAAACATATTTAGTGGCCTGGATCGATCGCAATCATCTACGCAAAAATCGGGCTTCGGAGTTGACCGGGAAAATCGTGAACTGGGTTGTAATTACGGCCGTAAATGATTTTATGGTGGTGCCGTAATCTGGACAGCAAACTCTCGGGTTGAAAACTTCCGGAATTACGGTACCATAACATGTTTTACGGTAGTGCCGTAATGTCAACAATCTTTCGGGTTGAAAATTGACTCGAATTACGGTACCATAAAAGTCCTTACGGCAGTACCGTAAACTCCATCGATTCTCTGATCAAAAACAATAAAAATACGGTACCGTAGTGATGTTTTCGGTAGTGTCGTAATCGTACGAAATCTTCTGCCCGGAAAAATTCCAAATTACGGTACCGTAAAGGTCTTGTTGGGGGTGCCGTAATTTGCTTTGAAGCTCCAAATTTTCTGAAATTTGACGTGTGATCTCCTTTTGATGTTGTGAATTCAATTATGCACTTGGATTGCTTGAAATCGACTAAAAAATATACCTTGTTGCCTGAAAATCATTAAAAATAGAAAAGAGTGTAGATTCTGCAAATATTGATAAAAAGGGCATAAAAATAAGCAAAGTGCATGAATATGACACAAAATCACCAACAAAATAGCATAGAAATTACGATGAATTTCGGTGTCATCAGCTATCCAATAACTCGATCATAAGGCTTCCCGATCAATACGTGAACTCGAGTATCTTGGTGTGCGACTCTGTATGTTCCTCTAACGTTGGAAGTGCTGACCTAAGGTCACCACAAGCAGTGAGTGGCACCTAGCAGTGCGTCACTGTTACCCAAGTCATTGGAATGGATATTGACATCAACATCCCCATCATCGCAACTAGTTACAAATGCATTATAGTCTCTTTGCCGAACAGATATCCGATTTGACAAGTGTGTCACCACTTGTTTTTAATCAATCACATGGCTATGACTAAATCAGGTTCTCACCTGGGTATGACCATACACTTTCAGTCATAGAACCATAGAGGAGCTCCATGGATATCAAGCTTCCCTCAGGAAGGGGCAAATCCTCTATCTGCCCATTGACCTTCTCATATGAGTCGTGACATGCTCAATGACAACCGTTATTACCTCCCAACTATGGCGAGGTATTAGGTTGTATCAAAGCATGCCCCTAACCATATAGAATGGCCAATGACCTCAAGTCAAGGGATCAATGCATCTCCTATCACTTGTGATGATAACTTATGACACCAAGTCATTGCTTCACAGCGGGTCGGTCCAGTATATCGACCACCAATATACCCATATGTCTGCGTTAGCACCTCATGCCTAACCAGCCCATATACCAATCTCACAACTACTAGAGCTGTCCCATATCCACTCAGGTACAACGACTGGGGACAATCATTTGAGCACATATCCAATTTGTCTCCAGGGACATTATCATGTAAGTACACAATCGCAGATGTACACAGACATAGATAATGACAATGCCAGAATGATATATAAATATGGGGATGTGAGGCTTATGTCAAACATCATGATTCTAGCAAGCTAGAACCCAGATCTGATAAATATGTGCTTGTGGGGTATCATAAGGAAACTAAGGGATACTACTTCTATGTTCCCACTGAGAACAAAGTCTTTGTTGCTCAGGGTGCTATCTTTCTAGAGAAAGAGTTTCTCATAAAAAAAAGTTAGTGGGAGAAAGTTTGACTTGGATGAGGTCCAAGTGCAACCACAAGACACAGAGATGGAACCTGAGCCACCTGCACCAGTTGTTGGGCAACTAGAGGCTCAGACATAGGTCCCGCGTAGGTCTAGGAGGATTCGTCATGCACTTGAGAGGTATGGGTCACTTCCGACTCAAACACGATGAGATCTTCATCATTGAGGTTGAGCCCAGAACCTATGATGAGGTGGTCACTGGGCCACACTCCGAGAAATGGCTTGAGGCCATGAGATCCAAGGTGGATTCTATGTCGGCTAACCAAGTCTGGGCTTTGGTTGAGCTGCCTGATGGGGTGAAACCCATAGGGTGTAAATGAGTTTTCAAAAGGAAGACTGACATAGATGGCAACATAGTTACCTATAAGGGTAGACTTGTGGCTAAAGGATTCAGAAGACAGGTCTACGGGGTGGACTATGATGAAACCTTCTAGCCATTTGACATGATTAAATCCTTTTGAATCTTGCTTGCTATAGCTGAATATCATGATTATAAGATATGGTAGATAGATGTTAAGATAATGTTCCTTAATGGGAAGCTGACAGAGGATGTGTATATGACATAGCCTGATGGCTTCATCCATCTTGCAGAGGTCAATAAGGTCTGCAGGCTAAAGAGATCCGTTTATGGATTAAAGCAAACATCTCGAAGTTGAAATCTTCAGTTTGATGAGGCAGTAAGAGATTACGACTTTATCAAAAGTGAAGATGACACCCGTGTGTACAAAAAATTCAGTGGAAGTTTGGTGATTTTTCTAGTCTTGTATAACGATGACATACTACTCATCAGAAATAACATCCCTAGTCTTCAATCTATGAAGACATGGTTAGGGGAGTGTTTCGAGATGAAAGACTTAGGGGAGGCTGCCTACATCCTCTGCGTGAGGATCTATAAGGATAGATCCAAGAGGCTTCTGGCCCTTAGTTAAAGTACCTATATTGATAAGGTCCTAGAGAGGTTCAACTTGGAGCAATCCAAGAAGGGATACCTTCCAATGAGACATGGCCTTATTCTCTTAAAGAGCCAATGTCCCACCACATAGGTGATGACACCAAAATATATAGTATATTTTGTATCATTTTAGATACCTTTTCATGCTAAATTGATGATCTTTTACTTGTTTTTATGTTGAATCCATCAAATATTGCAAAATGTACTTCTATTTTGGTTTTTCATGATTTTCAGGCAAAAAGGCATCATTTTAGGGTGTTTTCGAGCAAAATCAAATACATAGAAGAATTCTCAACATCAAGAAGAGGTCACATAAGAAATTTCACGCAAATCGAGGCTGAGGACCAAAATACGACAGGGCCGTATTTATAATACAGTATCGTATTTTTCACGGCTACCGTATTATCAAGAGCACAACCGTATTTTGGTGATTTTCCAAATAGATAATTTCCTGGATTTTATGGCACCACCGTAAAGAATTACACGGCCGTATTTTGGAGCACTTTCGGAACAGAGACCATTGCTGAAATTACGGCACTACCGTAAACTATTTCACGGGCCATATTTTCCAGACGTTTCTGACCAGAGAGTTCAGCCGATTTTACGGCAGTGCCGTGAACCATATTACGGTGCTGTATTTTCCAGCACTTTCAGAACAGAACGCTCGATCGATTTTATGGCAGGGCCGTGAACTATTACACTGCCGTATTTCTGTTTTTGAACGCAACTCCCAGGTCAATTTCGACATCCAATTTTTGTGGAGACGATTGTGAGTGATCTAGACCTTTAAATTCGATGCTGTAAGAAGCAATAAGGAGGCAACCAACGAGAGGAAGAAGACAACACCAAAAGCCCTAATTTTCATACAATCGATAGAGAGAAATCACAATTCACGCTGCCGCCGAGGGTTACGCCATCACGACGAATCCAAACCATCTTAGACAGCGAAATCCATACTGAAGCTTCGCTTGGAGGAGGAGACAACGTACCAGAAGTTTTAGAAAGAAAGGAGGTCAATTGGAAGAGAAATCAAAGAAAGAAGAGGCGTCGACACTGTTCATCGTCTCAACTTGCAAAATACGGCTGTGAAATATTTCACAGCCGTGCTGTATTTTCTAAACTCTTCTTTTCCCTTGATTTTTTTGATCCTTTGAAACCATGGAATATTGTAACTTCTTCACCATGCTAGCTTAAACTCCTCTTGGGACATGGGGGGTGTTATTCTCTTGATATTTCAATGACTAGATAATTTTTCTCACATCAATATATCTTTGCTATGGTTATTTTACTCAAGTGATTTATGCGTTCAATCGTTTTTAGCATCATGCATTAACATGTTTTAGAGTTTTATGCTATGGACTGAGAAGATGATATCATAGAACTTGGAACCCTAGAATTTATAATAAGAATTCATTGCAAGAGATTGGTTGTATTCTTACTCTTAGATTTTAGAAGCTTATTTCTTGTTAATGTTATGACCTAGAATTTATTGTTGTTTCAGACATGATAACATGCTAGAGATAGATGTTAGATTGTTAGAAAGCCTTGAGTAAAGCCTGTGAAACTAAGGTGCGAGAGTGCTTAGTTTTGCTTGAGATCTTGGTATTGAGGTAGAATGCACGAGAGTGATTCTTAATCTCTTTAGCCAAAATCCACTTATATTTAGCATTGAATTGATCTTGCACGAGAGTGAGGATCATTCTTTGTAAACTAACTACACGAGAGTGAGTTAGTTTGTTTATCAAGTGAATTTTATCTTAACTGTAACAAAGATAAATTGATGAATTTTTAATCGTATTTAGTCATGAATATTAAGAAGAATGAACCCCTAGTCCCGATTCTCCCATTCTGATTTACTTCAATTACAATTTGATTGCTATTTACACAATTCTCGATTTGCTTAGCTAGTGAAAACTCAATTAGTCAGTACTTAACAGCGAAGTCCCTGTGGTTCGATATCTTAAGTATTACTTTGAGTATCCGTGTACTTGCGGAGCACAACAAGTTTTTGGCGCCATTGCCGGGGACTTCGGTTTTGTTGATATTGATATAGTTGTTATTATCGCTAGATTAAGTTTTTGTTTTTTTACTACTTTCTGTGATAGATTCTGATTTTCTTTTAAGCTCTACAATTTCTGAACTTTTCTGACTTTCTACCTGTTTATGCGCAGAAATCTTAGGTCAGGACCATTAGTTCCTTTTGATCATGAAATTAATAAAACACTTTAGACTGCGCAGGAAGTTGAGATTTGCTGAAGTAAGAGAGGAAGAATCCATCATGGCAGAGAGGAGAACGCTTAGAGAATATGCAGCCCCAAATACACAGGGAATTCATTCCAGCATCACTAGGCCTGCTACAGATGCAAACAACTTTGAGATCAAACCAGTGTTCTTATCGATGATCCAACAAAATCAGTTTGGAGGATCTCTTTTGGAAGATCCAAACCAACACTTATCCCTTTTCCTTGAATTTTGTGACACCATAAAGATTAATGGTGTATCTGACGATGCCCTTAGACTAAGACTGTTTCCTTTTTCTCTCAGGGATAGAGCAAAAGCTTGGATTCATGCACATCCGACTGGGACGTTCACTACTTGGGAGCGGTTGTCAAATGCCTTCTTGTAGAAGTATTTTCCTCCTAGTAAGATGATCCAGTTGAGGAACCAAATCATAGGCTTTGCTCAGAGAGATGGTGAATCAATGAGTGAAGCATGGGAACGCTTCAATGAGCTTCAACGGAAGTGCCCCCACCATGGAGTGGAAGACTGGGTTTTAATTCAAACTTTCTATAATGGTTTGCTTTACAACACACACTTAACAGTTGATGCTGCTACAGGAGGAGCATTGATGAACAAGACTGTTGATGCAGCCTATGCCCTGATTGAGGAGATGGTGCTAAATCACAACCAGTGGGCTTCGGAGAGAGGAGTGCTTTATCGGCCTTCTCAGCGTAAGAACGATGGTGATAGTTGGCGTTCTCTTGCAGAAAAGGTAGATTCATTATGCAACCATTTTGATTCTTTCCAAATGCAAATCGCTGCTGTATCTTCTAATGTTTGTGAAGTTTATGGGAACAATGGGCATTATGCTGAGGAGTGCAAGGTTATTGTTGACCAGGAGAGTGAGCAAGTTAATGTAGTGGGGGGTTACAACCAAAGTAGATCTAGTGACCCTTACTCCAATACCTACAATCCTGGCTGGCGGAACCATCCTAACCTGTCTTGGAAGAGTAACAATCAAACTAGTGGGCAAAATGAGAATAGAGGGTATAATCAGAGACAGTCAAACCAGAGCCAACCCCAAAAATCTAGTTTAGAAGAGATTTTTGAGAAATTCATGGGTAAGTAGATGAGCAAAAATGATGAGATTATAGAAACCCTTAAGCAGATAAATTCTAGGTTGGATGGTGTTGTTGCTCATAATAAGATGTTAGAAACTCAGATAGCACAACAGGCTAATACACCTTATAGACCCCTAGGGAAGTTACCTGCAAAAGCTGAACCAAACCCCAGGGAACATTGTAATGCCATCACAACTAGGAGTGGGAGACAATTGGAAGATCCAAGGGGACCATTATATGATGAAGAGGTTGAGCCTGATATCATACCTAGTGAGGAACCAGTTTTAAAGCCACAGCCCACACAAGTGCAGTCCCTTCCTGATTCTTCTCCTTCTAAGGAGAAGGAGTCTTCACAGAGAAGTGACTTACCTTATGAAGTTGAGGTACCTAGACCTAGTTCACCACAGCCATATAGGACACCTATCCCTTTCCCCAGAGGATTGTGCAAGCTAAACTAGATAAGCAGTTTGAGAAATTTTTGGAAGTGTTGAAAAAGTTATACATTAATATTCCTTTTACTGATGCATTATCCCAAATGCCTATTTATGCAAAGTTTTTAAAAGAGATTTTATCTAACAAAAGAAAAATTGAGGACTACAGTACTATGGCACTAACTGAAGAATGCAGTGCTCTTATTCAGAATAAGTTGCCACCAAAGTTAAAGGATCCAAGTAGTTTCTCGATACCCTGTTCAATTGGTAATGTTGCTTTCGATCGAGCCTTATGTGATCTAGGAGCTAGTGTAAGTCTTATGCCTTTATCTGTGTGCAGGAAACTGGACATGGGAGCTCCTAAACCAACTATAATTTCTTTGCAGCTCGCCGATCGATTAGTAAAATATCCAGTAGGTATTCTAGAGGATGTTCCTATATAAGTTGGTAAGTACTTCATACCTGCTGACTTTGTGGTACTTGAAATGGAAGAGGATGCCAAGATTCCTATTATTTTGGGTAGACCGTTCTTAGCCACTGCTGGAGCCCTTATTGATGTAAGGAACGGTAAACTTACTTTGAGAATTGGCAACGATAAGATTGAGTTTGATTTAAATAATTCATTGAAAAAACCTGCATATGCTAGCTCTTGTTGCACTATTCATGCTATTGATGACACAGTTTATGATGTTAGTTGTCTGTTTGATGATTCTTCTGTTGATGTTTCTTTTTCTGATTCTTTCTCTGACTCTTTTTCTGATTCCTTGAAAAATTCTTGTGAAAAAATTGATAATTCTGGTTTTGAGAATGATTTTGATGATGAAAAACATAATATTTTAGATTGTGCTACTTTTGATGATGAAAGTGAAAAAATTCCTAAAATTGAGTTAAAAGTTTTACCTGATAACCTTAGATATGAATTTCTTGGTCCTAACTCCACCTACCCTGTGATTGTGGATGCTAAATTAGATGCCAGGGAAACTGATCTACTCTTGAAGGAGCTAAGAGTTCATAGAAAGGTAATTGGGTACACCATTGATGACTTGAAGGGGATTAATCCTTCTTTTTGTATGCACAGGATTCACATGGAGGATGAGCACAAGCCGCATGTAGATTTTCAGAGAAGGCTCAATCTGTCTATGAAGGATGTGGTGAAGAAGGAAGTACTAAAATTGCTAGATGCAAGTATTATCTACCCTATCTCAGATAGTAAGTGGGTAAGCCCTGTACATTGTGTTCCAAAAAAGGGAGGTGTCACTGTAATGAAAAATAAGGACAATGAATTGATACCTGTTAGAACTGTCACTAGTTGGCGTATGTGTATTGATTATAGAAAATTAAATGCTGCCACTAGGAAGGATCATTTTCCCTTGCCTTTCATTGATCAAATGGTTAAGAGACTTGCTAAACACTCTTACTTTTGTTTTCTCGATGGGTATTCCAGATTTTTTTAGATTCCTATTCATCCTGATGATCAGGATAAGACCACTTTTACATGTCCATATGTACTTTTGCTTATAGAAGAATGCCCTTTGGTTTATGCAATGCACCTGCTACTTTTTAGAGATGCATGATGGCAATTTTTTCTGAATTTAATGAAGACTTCATGGATGTTTTTATGGAGGATTTCTCTGTCTACGGTTTTTCTTTTGATGACTGCTTGGCTAATCTCTCTAGAGTTTTACAGAGATGCGAAGAGACTAACCTTGTCTTGAATTGGGAAAAGTGTCACTTTATGGTTAGACAGGGGATAGTTTTGGGTCATCTTGTTTCAGAGAGAGGGATTGAAGTGGACAAGGCCAAGATAGAAGTGATTGAGAAGTTGGCACCACCCACCACTGTCAAGGAGATCATGAGCTTTTTGGGACATGCAGGGTTTTACAGGAGGTTCATCAGGGACTTATCTAAACTTGCTAAACCTCTGACTGATTTACTTTGTAAAGATACCAAATTCTGTTTTAATGAGAAATGTCTATTTGCTTTTTAGGAACTAAAGAAAGCCTTGACATCAGCACCGATTATGCAACCACCTGACTGGGAGTTACCCTTCGAGCTTATGTGTGATGCCAATGATTTTGCAGTGGGAGCAGTTCTAGGGCAAAGAAAGGAAAAGATGCCTTATGTGATCTCTTATGCCAATAAAGCTTTAGATGAAACACAGAGGAATTACACCACTACTGAGAAGGAGTTGTTGACTATAGTTTTTGCATTTGACAAATTCAGATCTTACTTGATAAATTCAAAAGTTGTAGTATATACTGATCATGCTGCAGTTAAATATTTGATGCAGAAGAAAGATAGTAAGCCACGGTTGTTGAGATGGATTTTGCTTCTGCAAGAATTTGATCTGGAAATCAAAGATAAAAAGGAACTGAGAATTTAGTTGCAGACCACCTTTCAAGGATGATTGTAGAAGATACAAAAGGTGATATTAATGATTCCTTTCCTAAGGAACAACTGATGAGGATTGAACAAATTAAGGCCCCTTGGTATGTAGATATTGTAAATTATCTAGTTGCTAATATATTTCCTATTGATTTGAGTTACCAAGGCAAGAAAAGATTTTTAGCAGATGTTAAACACTATTTTTGGGATGACCCTTATGTGTTCAAAAGATGTGCAGATGAAATATTTAGGAGATGATCCCCGAAGAAGAAATGAAAGACATATTATCGCAGTGTCATGGATCATCATATGGAGGACATGCTAGTACTGAGAAGACAGTTTTCAAGGTACTACAATCTGGATTTTATTGGCTCACATTATTTAAGGATGCAAGGAATTTTATAACGTCTTGTGATAATTGTCAAAGGATGGGGAACATAAATAGAAGGAATGAGATGCCATTGTCCACCATACTTGAAGTTAAAATTTTTGCTGTTTGGGGTATTGATTTCATGGGACCTTTTCCATCATCTGGAGGGAATAATTATATACTCGTGGTGGTAGATTATGTTTCCAAGTGGGTAGAAGCCATTGCTTCTCCTACTAATGATTCTAGGGTTGTGGTGAAACTGTTTAAAAGAGTTATCTTCCCATGCTTTGGAGTACCACGAGTTGTGATTAGTGATGGAGGATCCCACTTTATTGAACACAAATTTTCAGCCTTACTTAGAAAATATGGGGTAAATCATAGAGTTGCAACACCTTACAATCCCCAAACAAGTGGACAAGTGGAGATATCTAACAGAGAAATTAAAGGGATATTGGAAAAGACAGTGTCAAGAACAAGGAAGGACTGGGCACTCAAGCTTGATGATGCACTTTGGGCATACAGGACTGCTTTCAAAACACCAATAGGTATGTCACCATTTCAATTGGTTTATGGAAAATCATGTCACCTTCCTGTAGAACTCGAGCATAAAGCATTCTGGGCAATCAGAGCATTAAATTTTGACTTGAAGAGTGCAAGTGAAAAGAGGAAACTGCAATTGAGTGAACTTGATGAAATTAGACTCTCTGCTTATGAAAATGCAAAGATCTACAAGGAGAGAACCATGAGATGACATGATGAACACGTACTCAGAAAAGAATTTCAACCAGGTGACTTCGTTCTCTTGTATAATTCTAGATTGAGACTTTTTCCTAGTAAACTTAAGTCTCGATGGTCTGGGCCTTTTCAGGTGAAGAAGACTTATCCGTATAGAGCCGTCGACATATGGAGTGAAGAGAAAGGAGTATTCAAAGTTAATGGACAGAGATTGAAACACTACTATCACGGAAATCAGATTGAAGAAGGGGAGAATTATCTACTTGATGAAATACAAGCAGATCCAAGAGTGAAAGGGTCAAGCTAAAGACCATTAAAATTAGCGCTTCTTGGGAGGCAACCCAAGCTTTCTAACCTCTATTTGTTTCAATTTATGCTAGGGACTAATTTTTCTTTTATTTTTGTAGGTAAATCGAGATTTAGCACAAAATACGGTAGGGCCGTAAAGTATTTTACGGTACCGTATTTTTGGTCCACTTTTCACCAGAGAGTTGTGACGTAATTATGGCACTACCGTAAACACTTACACGGTACCGTATTTTGTTGCACAAATCAACAAGAGAGTCTCCTTGTTTTTACGGCACCATCGTAAGTTAGTTTACGATACTGTATTTTTTAAAAAAAAAGAGTTCTTTTCGCTCCTTGATTTTTACGACAATACCATAACGGATTACACGGCACCGTATTTCTGAGTCGTTTTTGAACTGAACACTGCCGAGATTTTATTGTAGTACCATAAACTACTTTACAGTACCGTATTTTTGATCCAGTTTTAACCTGAGAGCAGTCGTAATTTTATGGCAGTGCTGTAAAACATTACACTACTGTATTTGGTTTTCTGACACGCGAGCTCTGATCACAGAGACTATGGATATGAAGGTAATCAAGGAGGGACGCCATACTATGATCCCATGGAGACTGCTGCAAGGGACTCTAAGGCCACACGATCAGATGGCGATGAGTAGATGCTTTGTGAGTATTATCAACCTTTATTTCTTTGCTATGCTATATTTTTCTATATCTTATTGTTGTTTCATATGATGAAGGGAAGGATGATGCTCTACGACCGCCCCCACTACTATTCTTGACATGCTTATATTTTCGATGTGGTTGTACAATAATAATGATTACACTGATGATTACTTTTTGATATGGTTGTACCATGTGATGATGATATTATTTTTCTTGAGATTGTTGGATGCATGTGATTTACTTTCCTTGTTGCTTCTATCTTGAAAAATTTTCATTGATGATGATTGTTGTGTCCGCAAGTGCACGGATACTCGAAGTAATAAAGAAAGATATCGAACCACATAGACCTTATTGTTAAATACCAAATAGATATTTTCTCACTAGCTAAGCAAGCCGAATATGATAGAAATAACTATGCAAAGAATATGCTAAAGAGATAATCACAGAGAGAAAACTAGGGCTAGGGTTTCATCCACCTTAATTTCAATGACTAGACATAAATAAAAGGTCGTCAAACTAATTTTATCATATAAAGACTTAATTTACTTCATAAAGGGATCATCTCACTTTCGTGCAAACAATTATGCAGGGATCAATCCTCGCTTTCACGCAAGATTTATCCCAACGCTAAAGATAAGTAAATCATCAATCAAAGAACTCAAAGATCACTTTCGCGCATCCGAGTTCTAAGTTGATTGTCTCTAGTGGAATCTCAAGGATCACTTTCGTGCATCCGAGCCTCAACACTAGTTTTACTCATGGATCTCCAACGTTCCGATCCTCACTTTCATGCAAGATCTCCACGTTTGAAAATTAGACTCGATCTATAGATTCATGTTATTATCATGGCAATTAATCTACTAGAACTGAACAAATTGGATCTAACCTAAGGAAGGGTTCCTAACATGCAATTCTTGGGTTCTGAATTCTCAAGCGATTACCTTTCAGTCAATAGCGAAAATTCTAAAAACATGATTAGTAACGTGGATCTATAGAGAGTCTAAGCACAAATATCACATGAGCAAAATTATCATGACGAAAAAGAAGATTATCTTATCATTAAAAATCAAGGAGAACTACTTCCCCATGTCCCAAAAGAGTATTAAGCTAGCATGGAAAAAGAAATACAATCAACCATAGTTTTAAAGTGGAAGAAATTGAAGAAGAAGAAGAAAACAACTTCACAACGCGGCTGTAATATAAATTACAGCCGTATTTTCTGTGATGAACAGTGCTGTCACCGCTGTTTCATTGATTTCTCTTCCACCCGAACTCCTTTTGATCTGAAACTTCTGTGGTGTGTTTCTCTACTCTAGGCGAAGCTTCTGCGTGAAAATCAAGGCTTGAGGTGCCCTCTACGCCTCTCGGCGTGAGGCCAAACCCTAGAAGCCTCTCTATCGATTGCTCCCTTGATACTGGATAAAAATTCCCCATTTAACCTCGTGTGTGTTCTCCTCTTAAAGGCGAGTCTGCAGCAACTTTCGGATCTCAATTTGGAGCTCTGGATCAAAAGTTATGGTCTGCGCAAGTTTCAAACCCGTAAAAATTACGTTTTTCAGTGTAATTACGGTACCGTAAAATATATTACGGTAGTGCCGTATTTTCTAGGCAACTTTCTGGTCAAAAATTGCTCAAAATACGGTACCATAAAATAGTTTATGACCGTGCCATAAAATCAGATGAGTTCTCTGGTCTGAATTGTCTGGAAAATATGGCACCGTGAAATAGATTACGGCAGTGCCGTAATTTCGGCAAGTGTCTCTGTTCTGAAGCGCTCCAAATTACGGCAGTGTAATTTCTTACGGCGGTGCCGTAAAATTGTGAAAACCTTTTGTTTGGAAAACTCCCCAAATTACGGCAGGTGCTCTGATATTGCGGTAGCGTACGAAAATACGGTACCGTAATATAGATTATGGCCCTACCGTATTTTGGTTTGTTGCTCCGTTTTGTATGAAATTTGTCATGTAATCTCCTCTTGATGATGGTAACTCTTCTATGTCTTCGATTTTGCTTGAAAACGCCTCAAAATAGTGCCTTTTTATCTGAAAATCATGAAAAACCAAAATAGAAGTAGACTTTGCAATATTTGATGAATTCAGCATAAAAACAAGTAAAAGATCCTCAATTTAGCATGAAAAGATATCTAAAATGATAGAAAATATACTATATATTTTGGTGTCATCAATGATGATAAGTATTTTCTTGATGATTTGATTGATGATAAATGAACTCAAATTCATGATTGAAGATATAACCCTATCATGTTAAATTTATTTCTCCAATACATATTTATCTATTGAAATATGACGTTGATTGATGCATAAGATTTTAGGTAGATGTATTATTAGAAGAATAAAATTTAAAGGTGAAACTTCTCTTTTAAATAAAATGAGTATATTAGTATAATTTGTGAATTGAAATCAATTGATCAACCTAGTAGATGTTTAGTCTATTTTGCTCTTTGTGGGAAATGAGAATCCAAGATCCATAAAAAAAAAATAGTGAGAGACTCCTCTACTTGGCACTATGTAAAATTGATAGTGGTACCTAAGATATGGGTTGAAGTCTATGACAAAAAGATAATGAGAGAAAATGATAATAAGACTCCTCTACTTGGCATTGTGTAAAATTGACAGTGGTACTGAAGAAAAGAGTTCAAGTCAAAAATAAGAAGTATGTGTCTATGCGGGTACATGCCATCTAAGCAAAAATGACAAAATACATGAAAAAAAAAATGTGTGGAAAAAGATCTTGGAAACCTACTTCTTGTAAACAAAAGCATAATAGATTTGAACTGAAATTAGGTAAAGTCTTGAGATTGAAAATTCTATTTATTATACAGTTGCGAAGTTTTATTTGATTGAGTTGTAGATCTAGAGGATTGAGTTCTAAGAATGATATGCTTATTTAAAGTTTTGTAAATCAATTGATAGAATTTTTCATCGATAGGTTGTATTTTAGAAATTTATTGAGCATGAAAAGGTTATTCTTTTAATCAAAAATTTTGATTTCAAGTTTTGATTTTTGCTTGAGGAGAAGCAAAGTTTGAGCCTTATGTATTTTGATGACACCAAAATATAACATGAGTCGTCTACTGATGCAGGAGTATCTTCAGGGATTTATTTTGCTATGTCTATCTTTCACTTATCTTGTTTTAGAGTAGGGTAGCCTAGGATTTTATTTTTCTTTTAAGTATTTTTAATTTCCTAGTTGATGTAGTAGGTTGTTTTTAGCCTAGGTTGCTTGCACTTGTAATTCATTACAAGCCTCCTCCTCCTTCTCAAAGCGAGTAATATCAGCCCTCCATCTCAACTCATCAAGGGTGGTCCAAGATCTACCACACATCAAGGAAACCCTCAAGATCAGCCCTCCATCAAAGCTCCTCCAAGAGAAGACAATATCCACCATCAATTAAGGCTTGCACCCTCATTGGCGCCACCTTCCAAGGTACTAAACCACCTTTAAGACACATGGCTGTCACCTCATCATGGTGACATGTCATGGGCACCCAAAATCAGGTCAAAACTTCAAAGGGGCACCACTTTCAAATTTAAATCAAAGTCAACATTCACTCCACCAATGGAATGGGCATGCGCCAACCACCTTCAATGGCATTAAAGAAGGTTTGCATGCACCCTTGCATGCAACCAACTCATTGAAACATCTCCACCAGTAGCTAGAGGCACCAAAGAAAGGAATCATCTCCACCATCCATTCAAAACACAACCAAAGAAAAAGCATGCGCCAACTAGCTCCCTCCTTGCATTGATGAGCATTGCATGCGTCCTAGCATGCACCAATGCATGGCAAGACTTCATTCAAAGCTTCAAGAGGCACCTAGGAGGATCCAGCCACTCCATCCATTCAAAATCAACATCAATCCAAGCCATCAAGTCAAATTTCAGCTAGGGCTGTTTTGTAACTTCAACTATGTAAATGTTGAGAGAGGGAGAGGATTTAAGAGCTTGTATTTTCACTTGCACATTAGTTGAGATCTTTTGGAAAAATTCTATGTGAGCACATTCTCGTGGTGTGTTAGGTTTGGTGGACTCCAACCGAAACTATTCTTCTCTTCCCCTCCTCTTCCTCTAGAACCGAGAGTGTCTTCTACCTCATCTCCTCTTCTTCTTCTCAACCAAAGGCTTTTCTTCCACCTCCATATCCTCCTTCTTGTGTGGTCCCTTGCTGAAGTTTTCTCCCCTTGGACATGAAGGCATCAACAACAAAGGAGGAGGCTCTTGGAAGGCATAAACAACAAGAAGATGGGAACCTTGATCAAGACCCCCTAAGGACTTTCTTGTTGTAGTTTATGGGGAGTTTGGGGACATTGTATTTCGTCCTCCCCTTACTTATTTGATTTGAATGTTGGTCATTTAACTACCCATATCCAGCCTCAATGCTAAGATATGGGAGCGTGGACAAAGAAAGGGGTTAAGGCCCCTTCCCTAATAGGGGCCACAAGGTGACTTCTTTCCTCTTCTCTCCTTGTTTGTCTTCATATATGCTTATTTGCTAGAATCGCATGTTAGGGTTTCATCATGTTTTTGAGCTTCTGACCAAGAGACAATCTTCATATTAAAAACCTAAATTATGTCCTACTTTAGTGGTAGCAGAGCAAACTTTAGGTGCTCAAAGTGTTTGTTAGGGTTTTCATGCTTAGTGTGTTGTTTGTGATTTTCGGCAATGCATCTAGTTTCTATACTTTGTGTTTTTGGTTTCATGAACTTTCTGATCAGAAGTGTTTCTAAGCATGCTGTGGTTTTGGCTAAATTTTGTGAAGAAAGTGACTATAACTTGAGAGAGGAATTACCTAATCAATAGGTAGTATAATCTCCTTGTTGTGTTTCTTGTCACCTTGTGTTTTGTGTTTTCGGCTCTCTCTCTCTATTTGATGTTTTCTGTTGGAAAAGTCTTCTGATTGAAAGTATTTGGCATTAGGTGTACTCTCTGAAATTTTAGTGACCATATCATCCATATAAGTAAGGGAACTACCTAAACCAATAGATACCCTCCCCCACTTGAAGGAAGATATCCTTGGGTGCACCTTGTGTGCTCTTTTTGTTTAGATCGTGATTGAACTGAGACTTGTTGGATTTTTTAAGTCTATTTTTGTAAGCTTTCTGATCTTAGAACCATGTTTGAGTGTGGAACTATCTAAACAAGAGATAGCTTCCAATACACAAACCTAGAAAATTTCATAGATCTAGACTTGAGTTTAGTTGTCCTTTAGGGTTTACACTTGCTTTATGCTTCTTGGCCGAGACTTGTTTGATTGACTTTGGGTTTTGATGCACTCTGATCTTGAAGGAATATCAGCTTATAACTTCCAGATTTAGTACCTAGCTTGAGCTGGAAAACACCTAAAACAATAGGTGGTCTCCTCACTCAAAGCTTGAACCTTGCTTGAATTTGTGCTATCTTTCTTGGGTTAAATTTAGGATTTGCTGTAATTTGGGGATCTTGGCCGAGATTTAGGGAACCTTAAACTGATAGGGGGCATTTAAGTCAAGGTCTAAGTGGGTTAAGAGTTATCTAATCTAATAGATATCACTCTTTGCAAGGAGAATGCGCAAGTGGATTTACAAAAGGGATTAGGGTGATGCACTATTGCCTAGCCCTAATCTAATTTCTACTTGTGTTGGGCTTTCATTTTAGATCTTTGCTGGATTCTGTTTGTGAAAAGATATTCTGTGTAACCTTCTGATTTGTGTGATATTTTGGTTGGGGTGGGAAACAATTAACAAATAGGTGGCTTCCACACTCTCAACCTTGAAGTCTTGTAGATTTATGTTGCTTATCTTTGATAGCCAAATTTGAATTGGAATTCTTTGGTTTGTATTCTAATTAGACGAGACTTGGGACACCCTAATCTGATAGGGAAGGCTTAAGTCAAAGTTAAAGGGTGTTTGGGGACTACCTAAGCAAATAGATAGCCTCCCACACTTGAAAGCACATTTTTGGATGAACTCTTGAACCAAAACTTGTGTTGATTGTTTTTTTTTTTTTTGGAACTTTGATGAATTCTGATTTGAAATAATATTTGCTCTTACCCTTGCTGAGAATCTACACTTGCTAATAAACCATCTTGCTATATTTTAAATGATAAAGTCTCAACTTGCTGTGGTTTCTGTCCTTGCTGAGTGTCTGGGTTAACAATTAGAACATTCTGCTCAAGAGCTTGCTAATATGGGTTTCATTGGTGCTAAGAAAATTGCAAAGTTTGATTGTGCAACTTGTATGAATGTTGTTTATGCTGAAATTTTGGTGCACTACTACTTGCTAAACATTGTTGCAATTGTTGATGCTCTTATTTTTCACAATGATGCATACTAAAATTGTTGGGGTATGCCCTTAAGCCCAATGTTTGAGGCCTTGGGAATGTATCAGTATCATGTAATAAACTGTTATGTTTATAAAGGCATGGTTATTATTCAGTTAGCTACATTGTCTGCTGCAATATATGTTCTTCTGAATAATGTCTCAAAGCTGTTCAGCTAGGCTGACAGGCTATAATGTCCTTAGTCGATGTATCTTGGTGAACATGAGACAGCCTTGATATGGTTAAGACTAATATGTGTTCTAGTCTTATAGGATGCTTCGAGCATGGAATAAGATGTAGACTCATGGGTACATTGGATGTACTGGACAGACCCTACTAGGATGTTCAATTGTTTGTCGCAATGTGAATAATCTTTGAATATGACAAGTGGCACATTTCCTCTGACTTGAGATCACTTGTGTTTTCTAAATGATGATTGTCATTGTTTTGAGGTAGTTCAATATCATTTGAAACACAATGGTTATAGACTATCTTGGATAATGAGCTTGAGTCATGTTAGGGCACTAGTGATAGACATAGGATTGCCGTCTCCTTGTTTAAGGAGTGTGATGTTCTAATGGGGCCCCCTAGGATGAGATGATTGAGAAAAGTGTATGGCCATACCCAGGTGACTGTGTTCATCTGATCTAATCATGCTCATCATATTGGAGCTACAAGCTTGACACGCTTGTCCAATAAGAACATCCAGTGGCAAAGGAAACATGTATGCCTAGTGATGTGGATTCACACTTGTGCTGTGTTTTGGGTGTAGTCTTGGAAGACTCTTTCCTTTATATCAGGAGACAGTGATGTGTTGCTAGATACCCCTCACTGATCGTGATAACGTGAGTTATCGTTACCGACATTTAAAGGAAACCCTCAGGGTCGCACAATTTGATGATATGGCTTACTTAAGTCAGATCGAGTGGACTGAATTGTTCGGGTTCAGTTTAAAGGGATTTAATCTCTGATTGTGAGTGAGATCTGGTCTGATCATGTTTGATTGATTAGGGCTTGAGATCGGTAAGCTTCGATTGAGAGATTGGATGCTAGATCGATGAGATCAGGAGCATCAGGAGATCAACGGTCAGATCTGAGCCTTAGGGTTTATTTGAGATCTGGACTTGATTGCTTGGCTTAATTGGTCTCTGGACCAAACCAATTTGAACTGGCTCGTTTAATGAGCGCATGGTTCAAGGGGAGAGGAGTTGGCGACATGTTCACTTGGCGTGAACGTTGGAGCGAAGTGTGGTGGCTATTTTTAGTAACCACGATCTCCACTTGGAGATGTTGTTCACGACCGAATAGAGTGCTCTCTATTCTCGCCTCTCGCCCATATTCCTTTTGACGCTTTCGTGTGTGGCGACACCTTGAAGGTAGAGGAGGATTCGGCCAAGAGAAGGACATCTCATCTTTCCCTTTCACTCGACAAGGACCTCTTGGAACCTTGCTAGCACAAGGAGCACCAAGGGAGGAAGCAACATCATCTTGTGTGTGACGATTTGGAGGAGAGCTCTCTTGTTCTCTTGCTTCCAAGGCGCCTTCCATTATATGGCTTCGGTATGAGTTCATTTCATGCTTTAAAGTTGATCATAATACATGCCATGCGATTTTGAAAGCCCTAGATTCCGCTAGAATGTTATTGCGCCTCCTATTAGGGTTTTCGCCCCCCCTTGTGTAGGGGACCTTCAATTGGTATCAGAGCAGGTTTTCATGCATGTTTTATGATTGCTTGAAAATGATTGTGATCCATGTTTTGCGCAAATTCATAGATCTATAGTTACATGCTTTATGTTGGCGAAAATGCATGCTAGTAATAGATATGATTTTCTCCTTGGCGCATGTTAAGTTGGCGCATATATTATGTTGTAGTTTTTCTTAAAACTTAAACACTTGCGCGTATACCACTAGATCTAAGGCCTTACATTAAATCCTTAGACGGGTTATTAGGGTTGAAGTCACCCCCTAGGTTAGATCCAAAAGTCTGATCAGACCATCTGACAGCCTTGACGGGTTGACCAGGTAGCACCTGTGCGCAAGCACGTGGTGGCTACAGGTCGACTGCAGACAGGCGTGTAGCGATGTCTGATTGAGACAACTAGTGAACACACATGAGTTAGGCCCGGGGTCACACCCGCTTGCCAGACCTCATTGTGGTTGTTCAGCCCTGGCGCATGCATTGTTGACCTTATGGTCGACTCAAGTCAGTTAGGACTTGGTGCATGCAAGGGCAGTGGATCTGACTAGGATGGATGAGTGGATCCCTAGTAATGGACCGTTGTAAGGTTGTAGGGCAAATAAGGAAATTAAAATTGATGCCTATGGGTTTTCGAAATTTAAATTTTCTTGAGTGGATCACATGTTGATTGATGCCATATGTTTGTCTATTTACTCTTATGTGGGCTGCCCGTTTTTAATGTGTGCTGTGCTGGGGCCTGCGTGCCTGGGAATTAATTGTAAATTAATTTTTATTTTTGTGATCTGCGAATCACAGTTTAATTAATTTATAATGTGTAATTGACCTGCGTGTCAATCTTGTCTAGATAGTTAAATTTGTAATTTAATTAGACAAGAGCACAGAGCACACTTGGCAGAGGCGCTTGCAGCAGTGGCTGGACCAGGTGGGAGGTCTAGGGTTCGACCCTAGGACCTGGCGCAAATTCCTGGTGGGCGCACCAGAGCTGCAGATGGCGCTTGGGCCCAGGTTTGGGCCAGATGAGCAGCAAAAGCCCTATGAAGAAAAGCAAGTCAAGACTTAAGTTAAATTAAGGTCTTACTAGGGCTATGGGCTTTTACCACATAAGATTCATGCTCTCTTTTATTATTGTTTAAATATTAGAATTGCATGATTAGTTTATCTTCTGCTATCACCATAGGAATTGCATGATAGTGAAGAAGATAAAAAGACCGTTAAAATCCAACGCTAAAATATCAAGCTCGTAAGCCTTCTGACGCGAAACCTCACTGTTCTGATTATCGTTGGAGCCGTGTTGTACCCACTCAGTGGGCACGTCCATCTATCTTCAGACGGTGTGGGATTACACCTGTGTGTTACAGAGTAGGGATTTATCCCTTCTCGTTGCTCAGCATAGCACATGGTGGTCCAGGGAGTAGGTCGGGTCAGCTTGACCATGTAGGCTACATATGTGGCGCATATGGTAGCACATGGAGGCAGCCATCTGTGGGATCAGAGACTGTGTTGTACCAACTCAGTTGGCACAGTCTGCTGGATTGCCCAGATGAAGGGGAATCGCACGGGTTGGCGATCGGCAGGGACTGCCTACCGGAGATTAGTGCTTGTACTCTCTGTGCATCTTATCTCGCCTGAGCGGGACGCGGAGACCAAGTATGAAATCCGGATCCCATCTCACTAAAAGAGTGTCTACTCTTTCGGACTGTTTAATGGATTTTTCAGTCAGATAAAATAGTGAGAAAAAGAATCTTTCTTAAGTCCTGATTGATTCTTAACATTGATACTGACCTTGCTGTTCTTGCATTGTTGTAGATACCTGCAGCAACGAACACCATGAACTTCAATGTGCGATCCCTACTGGAAAGGGAGAAGTTTGCTGGGCCGAACTTCTCTGACTGGTTCGGACACCTTAAGATCGTTCTTAAGGCAGAGAGGAAACTGTATGTCCTCGAGACGGCGATACCGCCTCAGCCCGCTCCGAACGCCGCAAGGGCGGTTCGGGAAGCCTATGAAAAGCACGTCAGTGATAGCATTGATGTCGCTTGCCTGATGCTAGCGTCTATGACGCCACCGCTGCAGCGTCAGCATGAGGATATGTCTGCTATAGACATGATAGCGAACCTCAAGATGCTGTATGCTGCACAGGCGAGGACAGAGCGCTATAATCTGACAAAGCTTTTCTTTCAGAGCAAACTGGCTGAAGGGAGCCCAGTGGGAGCTCACGTGCTCAAGATGATTGGGCACAAGGAGGCTCTAGAGAAACTGGGGCATACCATCAACCAGGAGCTTGCTGTGGATATTATTCTGCAGTCTCTCCCGCCTTCATTCGACGCGTTCATTATTAATTTTAATATGAACAAAATCGATTGTACTCCGGCAGAGCTGCTGAATATGCTCTTGACTACTGAGGAGAGTCTGAAGGGAAAGCCTTCGACCTCTGTCTTAATGGTTCCTTCCAGGAACAAGAAGAAGGGGAAGAAGGGCAAGACCCCTGTCAAGAGCTACAGCAAGGCTCTGAAGCAGAAGGTGAAGCGGTCTAAGGAATACAGGTGTTTCCACTGTGGCCAGCTGGGTCACTGGAAAAAGGACTGTAAAGCGCTCCAAGGAGATAAGAGGGGAAGCATCGCTTCTGGCTCAGGTATATTCGTGACTGAGGTCATGTTTTCTTCTTCTATATCATGGGTGTTGGACACTGCATGTGGAGTTCACATTTGTACAAATGTGCAGGAACTCAAGAGAAGAAGGCAGGTGGGACAGCATGAAGTGGACCTACGAGTTGGAAACGGGGCACGGGTTGCTGCTGTTGCTGTAGGAGACTATTTCATTTCTTTACCATCTGGACTTGTATTGGAACTAAACAGTTGTTATTTTGTTCCCAGTATTACTAAAAATATTATCTCCATTCCTGCTCTTGTCAGGAAGGGTTTTTCCTTTGAATGCAATATTTCAAAGTGTGTTTTATCTTATGATAATATTGTTTATGCAACTGGTTCAATTAGCAATGGGTTATACATGTTGGACATGGAATGTTCTATACAGAAAATTGATATTAAGAAAGCCAAAAATGCTGATGACAGCACCTTGCTATGGCATAGTCGTTTAGGCCATATTAACGAGAAACGCATTAAGCGGTTGCATGATCATGGACTGCTGGGATCATTCTCCTACAAGGAGATTGATACATGCAAAGCTTGTTTAATGGGCAAAATGACGAAGTCACCTTTTCTTAACAAAGGACAAAGGGCTTCAGGTTTACTTGACCTTATACACACTAATGTGTGTGGGCCATTTAGTAAACATGCCAGAGGTGGCTATCAGTACTTCATTACCTTTACTGATGATTTCAGTAGATATGGGTATGTCTTTTTAATGAGACATAAAAGTGAATCTTTTGACAAGTTCAAAGAGTTCAAGAATGAAGTACAAAATCAGCTAGGCCGAAATATCAAGGCACTTCGCTCAGATCGAGGTGGAGAATACCTAAGTCATACGTTTACTGACTATCTGAAGGAGTGTGGGATTATCTCACAGCTCACTCCGCCAGGAACACCGCAATGGAATGGTGTGTCCGAGAGGAGAAATAGAACGTTACTTGATATGGTTCGTTCTATGATGAGTCAGGCTACTCTTCCATACTCCTTTTGGGGTTTTGCACTGGAAACAGCTGCAAAGGTACTAAACCGAGTGCCATCCAAGGCCGTTTCAAAAACTCCATATGAGTTATGGTATGGGAAACAGCCAAGCTTGACATTTATCAGGATCTGGGGCTGCGAGGCTTATGTCAAAAAGCTCGCCTCTGGGAAACTAGAGAGCAGATCTGACAAATGCATCTTTGTCGGTTACCCTAAGGAAACTAAGGGTTATTATTTCTACGATCCCAAAGAGAACAAGGTTTTTGTTGCTCGGACGGCCATATTTCTTGAGAAGGAGTTTCTTCTGCAAGAGGCCAGTGGGAGAGAAATAAAACTGGATGAGAATCCAGAGGAAGGACAAAGTACTCAAGCAGAATTGGATGAGCCTGAGCCAGAAGATCAGGTTATTGAACAACCTGAGGCTCAGATATCACGGGAACCGCGAAGATCGGGAAGGATTCGTCGACAGCCTGAGCGCTATGACGGAGTCTACATCATTGATCATGATGAACCCCTCACTTATGCGGATGCGGTCAGTAGACCGGAATCAGCGAGATGGCTTGAAGCTATGCGCGCCGAGATGGACTCCATGTCAGATAACCAAGTTTGGGATTTGGTTGATCCGCCTCCGGGAGTTATCCCTATAGGCTGTACATGGATCTTCAAGAAGAAGATTGACATGGATGGTAACGTAGTTACCTATAAAGGCAGGCTAGTTGCGAAAGGTTTCAAACAAATCTACGGGATAGATTATGATGAAACTTTCTCACCTGTAGCTATGTTCAAGTCTATTCGGATTCTTTTCGCGATAGCTGCATATTATGATTATGAGATCTGGCAGATGGATGTGAAAACAGCTTTCCTTAATGGAAATCTGGATGAGGATGTGTATATGACACAACCTGAGGGTTTCACTAATCCATCAGATCGTCATAAGATATGCAAGTTAAAGAAGTCCATTTATGGACTTAAGCAAGCATCAAGAAGCTGGAATATTCGTTTTGATGAATCAGTCACGGAATTTGGTTTCATCAAGAACGAGGATGACCCGTGTGTATATAAGAGGTTTAGTGGGAGCGTAATTACTTTCCTAGTCCTCTACGTCGATGATATCTTGATCATTGGAAATGACATTCCTGAAATGCATGCTGTGAAGGCATGGTTAAGGAAATGTTTCCAGATGAAAGATTTAGGAGAAGCAGCCTATGTATTAGGTGTGAAGATCTACAGAGATAGATCTAAGAGGCTTCTCGGGCTGTGCCAGAGTACTTACATCGATAAAGTCCTGGAAAGATTTCATTTAGAGAATTCTAAACGAGGATATCTTCCAGTCAGACATGGTCTGAGTCTTTCGAAGAGTCAGTGTCCACAAACACAGACTGAGAAAGATGAAATGGACAATACGCCTTATGCTTCGGCTATTGGATCCATTATGTATGCGATGTTGTGTACTCGCCCAGACGTTGCTTACGGGTTAAGCGTGACCAGTCGTTTCCAAAGTAATCCAGGTCAGGCACACTGGATTGCAGTCAAGAACATTTTAAAATATCTGCGGAGGACCAAAGATATGTTCTTGATATATGGTGGTCAGGAAGAACTCAGTATTGAAGGATATACTGACGCTTCGTTCCAGTCTGACCAGGATGATTTCCGATCGCAATCAGGCTATGTTTTTAGCTTGAATGGAGGAGCAGTGGTGTGGAAGAGTTTCAAACAGTCAACTGTTGCTGATTCCACAACAGAAGCCGAGTATGTTGCAGCCTCGGAAGCATCCAAGGAGGCAGTGTGGATTCGTAAGTTCGTGAGAGAACTTGGTGTTGTTCCTTCGAGTGCAGATCCTTTGGTTATCTTCTGTGATAACACTGGAGCAATCGCACAAGCAAAGGAACCACGGTCGCACCAGAAGTCCAAGCACATACAGAGACGGTTTCATTTGATCAGGGAGATCATAGATCGTGGCGAGATCAAAATCTGCAAGGTTCATACAGATGACAATCTGGCAGACCCGCTTACCAAGCCTCTGGTGCAGCAGAAGCATGAGAAGCACTGTAATAATATGGGTTTGAGATTTCTCAACCATTAGATTAAGTGCAAGTGGGAGATTGTTGGGGTATGCCCTTAAGCCCAATGTTTGAGGCCTTGGGAATGTATCAGTATCATGTAATAAACTGTTATGTTTATAAAGGCATGGTTATTATTCAGTTAGCTACATTGTCTGCTGCAATATATGTTCTTCTGAATAATGTCTCAAAGCTGTTCAGCTAGGCTGACAGGCTATAATGTCCTTAGTCGATGTATCTTGGTGAACATGAGACAGCCTTGATATGGTTAAGACTAATATGTGTTCTAGTCTTATAGGATGCTTCGAGCATGGAATAAGATGTAGACTCATGGGTACATTGGATGTACTGGACAGACCCTACTAGGATGTTCAATTGTTTGTCGCAATGTGAATAATCTTTGAATATGACAAGTGGCACATTTCCTCTGACTTGAGATCACTTGTGTTTTCTAAATGATGATTGTCATTGTTTTGAGGTAGTTCAATATCATTTGAAACACAATGGTTATAGACTATCTTGGATAATGAGCTTGAGTCATGTTAGGGCACTAGTGATAGACATAGGATTGCCGTCTCCTTGTTTAAGGAGTGTGATGTTCTAATGGGGCCCCCTAGGATGAGATGATTGAGAAAAGTGTATGGCCATACCCAGGTGACTGTGTTCATCTGATCTAATCATGCTCATCATATTGGAGCTACAAGCTTGACACGCTTGTCCAATAAGAACATCCAGTGGCAAAGGAAACATGTATGCCTAGTGATGTGGATTCACACTTGTGCTGTGTTTTGGGTGTAGTCTTGGAAGACTCTTTCCTTTATATCGGGAGACAGTGATGTGTTGCTAGATACCCCTCACTGATCGTGATAACGTGAGTTATCGTTACCGACATTTAAAGGAAACCCTCAGGGTCGCACAATTTGATGATATGGCTTACTTAAGTCAGATCGAGTGGACTGAATTGTTCGGGTTCAGTTTAAAGGGATTTAATCTCTGATTGTGAGTGAGATCTGGTCTGATCATGTTTGATTGATTAGGGCTTGAGATCGGTAAGCTTCGATTGAGAGATTGGATGCTAGATCGATGAGATCAGGAGCATCAGGAGATCAACGGTCAGATCTGAGCCTTAGGGTTTATTTGAGATCTGGACTTGATTGCTTGGCTTAATTGGTCTCTGGACCAAACCAATTTGAACTGGCTCGTTTAATGAGCGCATGGTTCAAGGGGAGAGGAGTTGGCGACATGTTCACTTGGCGTGAACGTTGGAGCGAAGTGTGGTGGCTATTTTTAGTAACCACGATCTCCACTTGGAGATGTTGTTCACGACCGAATAGAGTGCTCTCTATTCTCGCCTCTCGCCCATATTCCTTTTGACGCTTTCGTGTGTGGCGACACCTTGAAGGTAGAGGAGGATTCGGCCAAGAGAAGGACATCTCATCTTTCCCTTTCACTCGACAAGGACCTCTTGGAACCTTGCTAGCACAAGGAGCACCAAGGGAGGAAGCAACATCATCTTGTGTGTGACGATTTGGAGGAGAGCTCTCTTGTTCTCTTGCTTCCAAGGCGCCTTCCATTATATGGCTTCGGTATGAGTTCATTTCATGCTTTAAAGTTGATCATAATACATGCCATGCGATTTTGAAAGCCCTAGATTCCGCTAGAATGTTATTGCGCCTCCTATTAGGGTTTTCGCCCCCCCTTGTGTAGGGGACCTTCAAAAATTAGTTCGAACATTGAGGGACCTGAATTACCACCCATCTCCACATTATTCAATAGACTTAGCAAACTCATAATCTCACATAGTGACTTGACCCAAGGGAATGATTCAGTGGACTCTTATATGGAAAAGTTTGATGACTTGCACTTAATGAGGAGACATGGGAACATGCAAATAAGTTTATAAGGGGATTGAAAAAGGAGATCAGGGAATCTTTGTCCTACCACTCAATTAGAAACATAGATGATGCCTACCACCAAGCACATAGGATTGAATATAATATTACTTGGTTGGCATTAAAGGCTACTTATAACACTTTTCTCTCCAAGAATCCAAATGCACCCAACAGAGATCCAACTACTAGAGAGGAAGTATGCAATTGGAGTCCACCAACTTCTAGAGAGGACGTGTCTAAAGGAAACACCCAGGATTCCCCTAAACAAGCCTTAAATTTAGCTGCCTAGAGCATGGAAAAGGAAATAGAAGAGGATATCTATGCTCCCGATTATACTAGCGAAGATGACCTTGACTCACAAGAAGTAGAAGTTGACCTAAGACAAACTGAACCTAAACCACCTCTTGATTCACCTAGCACCAAAACTCAACTTATTGAAAATCCATTAGAAGACAAATCTGAACCATTAGATAAAAGGACTCCATATGAGGATATCAACCAAGGGCAAATTAGTAAGGCACCTCTTCAAGATTCCCCTAATGCCCTTATCTCTAAACCTGGATTAGAGTATAAAGTGGAGGTTCTTGTTATTGACCAAATCAAAACTCCCCACTTGAATACATTTAGTGAGCTAAGGCATAGTTTGATCCCTCCTAAACCCATAGTTTGCCTTCGGTACCTGCTAGGACCCTCTTCATTGCCATCACTCTTAGGGCCTGGACCATAACATACAACATTATCCTTAGGCCCACCTCAGCCCTCTTTTGAACTTGAACCACCTCTTGACCCACCTAGCGCCGAACCCTATATTGATCTATCCTTGGAATCACCATCCTTAAACCCTGAGCCTGATCAAACCTTACCTCTAGAATCACCCTAGCATATTCCCACTCTTGACTTGATAATACTTCCAATAACACAAAGGGAATCCAACACTGAACTCTGTCCTAAACCACCCTTGAGCTCAACCCTAAACCACGCTGTTGTGCCCACAAGTGCATGGATACTTGAAGTAATAATTAAGATATCGAACCACAGAGACCTTGTTTGCCAAGTACTGAATAATTAATTTCTTACTAGCTAGGCAACCGAAAGTATGAAAGTAGACTATCAAAGGCTACACGAAGATATCAGAGAGAGAAACTGAGACTAGGGTTTTATCCACCTTAATTTCTTTGACTAGATATGAATAGATGCTCGTCAATCAAATTTTATCATGATAGAGATATAATTTACTTCATAAAGAAATCATCTTGCTTTCGCGCAAACAATTTACAAAGAACCGATCCTCACTTTCATGCAGGATCTATTCAATGCTGTAGATAAGTAAATCATTGATAAAGAACTCAAGAATCACTTTCATGCATCTGAATTCTAAATCAATCATCTCAAGTGAAAATTACATACTTTCATACAATAATTTTCACAAGTTCTACTTAAGGTTCTCCAATAATCCAATACTTGATTTCTCACAATATCGTCATGTTTATCACAATAACTCAATCCTAGATTTAGATTATTAACATGGCATTATACTTCTAAAATTGAGAAATAATAATAAACATAATTTCTTATGATTAGTTCCTAACATTCAATTTTAGGGTTCCAAATTCTTAGCAAACCACATTTCAGTCCATATTGCAAAAACTCTAAAACATGCTAATAATATGAATCTATGGAGAATTAAAGGCAATCATCACAAAAGTAGAATTATCATAGTAAAATCATCATGACGAAAGTAAAAATAATCTAGTCATTAAGAAAATGAGGGGAATTACTCCCCCATGTCCCATAAAGAGTTTAAGCTAGCATAGTTGAAGAATTACAATAATCCATAGTATCAGAGGATCAGAAATCGAAGAGAGAGGGGAAAACAACTTTACTGCATGGCTGTAATAGAAATTACAGTCGTAATTTCGGTGATGAACAGTGTCGGTGATCAGTGTTCTTTTGATTTCTCCTCCGATCGATCTCCTTTCATTCTAAAACTTCTGGGGTATCTTCTACTCCTCTAAGTGCAGTTTCCCCTCAAATTTCATGGCTGGATATGCACTATACGCTTCCCGGCGGTGAAACCTAGGGTGATGGTGAAGAACTCGATTTCTCTCTAAATCGTCAATGAAAATTAGGGCTTTTCATGTGTGTCTCCTCTCCTTGATCTAATGAGTATTTCTCTTTTTACGGATCTTCAATTGATGGCCTAGATCATCCAAAATCATCCACGCAAGAATTGGGCTTCAAACAGTCCGTGAAAATCGCGAATCTGGGTTGTAATTACGGCCGTGAAAACCGTTACGGCAGTGCCGTAATTTCAGCAGAAGTTCTTGGTACAAAAATGATCCGGAATTACGGTACCGTGAAATCCATTACGGTAGTGCCTGTTAGGGTATGCCCTTAAGGCTAATGTTTGAGGCCTTGGGATTGTAAAAGTATCATGTAATAAACTCTTGTGTTTATAAAGGCAATGGTTATTATTCAGTTTGTTACATTGTCTGCTGCAATAACTGTGCTTCTGAATAATGTCTCAAAGCTGTTCAGCTAGGCTGACATGCATATGTCCTTAGTCGAGATATCTTGGTGAACATGAGACAGCCTTGATATGATTGAGACTAATATGTGTTCTAATCTTATAGGATGCTTCGAGCATGGAATAAGATGTAGACTCATGGGTACATTGGATGTACTAGACAGACCCTACTAGGATATTCAATTGCTTGTCACAATGTGAATAATCCTTGTTTGCATCAAGTGGCACATGTCCTCTGACTTGAGATCACTTGTGTTTCTAGATGATGATTGTCATTGTTTTGAGGTAGTTCAATATCATTTGAAACATAATGATTATAGACTATCTTGGATAATGATCATGAGTCAGGTTAGGACACTAGTGATAGATAAAGGATTGCCGTCTCCTTGTTCAAGGAGTGTGGTGTTCTAAAGGGGCCCCCCTGAATGAGATGATTGAGAAAGTGTATGGCCATACCCAGGTGACTATGTTCATCTGATCTAATCATGCTCATCATATTGGAGTCACAGGCTTGACACGCTTGTCCAATAAGAATATCCAGTGGCAAAGGAAACATGTATGCCTAGTGAAGTGCATTCACCCTTGTGCTGTGTTTTGGGAGTAGTCTTGGAAGACTCTTTCCTTTATATCGGGAGACAGTGATGTGTTGCTAGATACCCCTCACTGATCGTGATAACGAAAGTTATCGTTACCGACATTCAAAGGAAACCCTCAGGGTCGCACAATTTGATGATATGGCTTACTTGAGTCAGATTGTGTGGATTGAATTGTTTGGGTTCAGTTGAAAGGGATTTAATCTCTGATTGTAAGTGAGATCTGGTCTGATCATGTTTGATTGATTAGGGCTTGAGATCGGTAAGCTTCGATCGAGAGAGGTGATGCTAGATCGGTGAGATCAGGAGCATCAGGAGATGAACGGTTAGATCTTGAACCTTAGGGTTTGATATGATCTAGACCAAAGGGGGCTTGGGCTTATTTGATTTGGTTTGTTGAACCAAATGCAATTAAACCAAAAGAGAACCGGTTCACTTATGTGAACGCATGGTTCGAAAGGGTGATGGCGTTTTGGTCGTTTATGAGTGCATGCTTCCATTTATGGTAAGTCATCATGGCCTCTTCTTCAAAACGCCTAACGCCAAGCCGTTCACCACTTGACTTCACTTCGCTTGGCTTCTTGCAATGAGCGTGTGGAGAAGAGGTGGACGAACGTGTGGAGCTCTCGCCCAAGCAAGATCTCGTCTCCCATCCCTTCCATTCGGCAAGGACACTTGAAGATCTTTGCTAGCACAAAGATCAACAAGAAGAAGCCATCTCTCTTCTTGTGTGCGTCACTTGTGGAGAAGATCTCTCTTGGTCTTTGCTTCCAAGCCGCCTCCTTCTCATGGCCATGGTAACGCATCTTTCACTTGATGTTTAAGTTGATCATATGAATGTATAGCATGCGATCAAATGTGAAACCCTAATTCCGCTGCTAAAATAAAGAAAGGTCACTTGCGCCCCCCTCTTGAAAGGGGTACTCACCTTAGGGTTTCTCGCTCCCTCTTGAAGGGGACCCTAACAGTGCCGTATTTTCATCAAATCTCTCGGGTGAAAAGTCGACTCGATTACGGCCCGTGAAATCCATTACGGAAGTGCCGTAATTCTTGCGAAACTTTTTGTTCAAAATCGTCCCAAAATACGACAGCACTCAGAAATTACGGCAGTACCGTGGTTTGTTCTGTAGGTGCAGTGAAACCACGGTACCGTAATTTTGATGACGGTAGTGCCGTAATTTGGTTTGAAGCTCCAATTTGCGTGAAATTTGACATGTAATCTTCTATTGATGGTGGGAATTCATCCATGCATCTGAATTTGCTTGAAAACGCCTAAAAATAGTGCCTTTTTACTTGAAAATCATCAAAAACCAGAAAAGGGGTAGATTCCGCAATAATTGATAAAAAGACATAAAAATAAGCAAAAGAGCATGAATATGATGCAAAAATACTCATGAACTGGCACAAAATATACTATAAATTTTGGTGTCATCTAACACATAAGGCTCAAACTTTATTTGTCCTCAAGCAAAAATTCAAAATTTGATCAAAGGAAAAGATTTTCTCATGAAGAATAAATTTCTAAAATACAATCACCAATGAAAAATTTCACCAATTGTTTCATAAAATTTCAAATAGACATATCATCCTTTGAATTCAATTCTCAAGATGTATAACTTAATCAAATAAAACTTTGCAACTTGAATAATAAATAGAATTTCAATCTCAAGATTTCATCCAGTTTCAGTTCAAAACTATCATACTTTTGTTTACAGGAATAGGATTTCCAAGATCTTTTTTTCACTCATAATTTTTTTTTGTTCCTCCCTTTTATGCATCGTTCACATTCTCTAATTCGATTACCACCTTTTTTTCTGATGACAAAGTTAGAGTACATTGATCACATAACCAATGTAATAGGACTCATTGTAAGTCCCCTTCAAGGGGGAGCGCAAGGGGGTGAAACCCTAAAGGGGGGGGGGGGGCGCATATAATATTTTAGGGGTGTCACCCTCAAGACCGCATGTAGATCATATGATTAACTCATTGCATAAACGAAAAGATCTCAAAGGGATCATACCAACGCCATTGGATTGGTTGTCGGCTTGGAAGCAAAGATCAAGAGAGATCTTCTCCAAAGATGACGCACACAAAGTGATGTCGCCTACCCCTTGTGATCCTTGTGCTAGCAAGATTCTTCAAGGGTCCTTGCCGTATGGAAGGGAAGAGAACTTCTTGCTTGGCGAGACTTCCTTCTCTTGTTTTCGTCAATTGCTCACCACCGAAAGGGGGAAGCCTTCACAAGAGAGGATCCGGCGAGAGAGTAACCTCTCACACTAATGTGGAGGCGTTACATACATTCCATTTGGAAACCGAATTCCCAAAATGGAAAGTAGTCAAGGCTCATGCGTTAACCCTTAAGTGAACCAAGCGCTTATCTCATCTCCCATGAACCATGTGCTCATTCATGAGCCGGTTCAATGTCGGTTTGGTCCAAGACCAATTAACCCAAGCCATATGGTCTAGATCACAATAAACCCTAAAGGTTCAAGATCTAACTGTTCATTTCTTGATGCTCCTGATCTCACCGATCTAGCATCAACTCTCTCGATCAAAGCTTACCGATCTCAAGCCCTAATCAATCAAACATGATCAGACCAGATCTCACTTATAATCAGAGATTAAATCCCTTCAAACTGAACCCAAACAATTCAGTCCACACGATCTGACTTAAGTAAGCCATATCATCAAATTGTGTGACCCTGAGGGTTTCCTTTAAATGTCGGTAACGATAACTTACGTTATCACGATCAGTGAGGGGTATCTAGCAACACATCACTGTCTCTCGATATAAAAGAAAGAGTCTTCCAAGACTACACCCAAACCACAGCACAAGTGTGAATCCACTTCACTAGGCATACATGTATCCTTTGCCACTGGATGTTCTTATTGGACAAGCATGTCAAGCCTGTAGCTCCAATATGATGAGCATGATTAGACCAGATGAACATAGTCACCTGGGTATGGCCATACACTTTCTCAATCATCTCATTTAGGGGGGCCCCTTTAGAACATCACACTCCTTAAACAAGGAGACGGCAATCCTATATCTATCACTAGTGTCCTAACCTGACTCATGAACATTATCCAAGATAGTCTATAACCATTATGTTTCAAATGATATTGAACTACCTCAAAACAATGACAATCATCATTTAGAAACACAAGTGATCTCAAGTCAAAGGACATGTGCCACTTGTTGCAAACAGGATTATTCACATTGTGACAAGCAATTGAATATCCTAGTAGGGTCTGTCCAGTACATCCAATGTACCCATGAGTCTACATCTTATTCCATGCTCGAAGCATCCTATAAGATTAGAACACATATTAGTCTCAATCATATCAAGGCTGTCTCATGTTCACCAAGATATCTCGACTAAGGACTTTACAGCATGTCAGCCCAGCTGAACAGCTTTGAGACATTATTCAGAAGTACACTTATTGCAACAGACAATGTAACATACTGAATAACAACCATTGCCTTTATAAACATAAGAGTTTATATACATGATACTCATAGAATCCTAAGGCATCAAACATTAGCCTTAAGGGCATACCCCAACACTCATATCTTTTTAGTAGGAAGAATTTTACCAAAGATAGCGGAGTCAATGTGAAATGATTTCTCTCCAAGTTATGTACCCATATAGATACATTCATTTTCTTTTCGGACTTCAACTCTTAACTTAGGTACCACCGCAAATCAACATGGTGCGAAGACGAGGAGTCATTCTCTTGATTTTTTTCTTTTTCTCTCATTTTGACTTCAACCCATGTCTTTGGTACCACTGCTAATTTTGCGCAGTGCCAAGTAAGGGAGTCATCACTCTCTTTATTTGGATCATGGAATCTTTCTTCCCAACAAATAGCAAATAGTATGAGCATCAACTAAATTAATCAATCAATATCAATTTAGAAATCATACTCATATGCTAATTTTATTTAAAGAAGTAACTTCAATTTTTAAATCAAATTCATCAAATAACATGTTTACCCAAAATTTTATTCATCAATCAATGAAAAACTCCATTAGGCAGATATATATTAGAGAAATAAATTTAACATAATAGGTCTAGTCCTAATCACATTCATGAACAATTTCTCTATCAAGAAAATCATAATATCAACAAGAATTTCTTCAGAAATAAATTAGGCCACAAAATAATCACATCAACAAAAATATACTCATTCATTATCAAAATCATACAAGTCATCATGTCATCAATTATGCACCTCCACAAGGTGCTCAAAATCAAAAATATCATCAAGTGTTATACAACCCAATCGAAATTATCATCAATATCAAGATATGATACAACCATATCGAATGACAAAAATCAATATCAATATCATACAACCACATCGAATACTGAAATAGTCATGTAAAGCAGAGCAAGGTAGCAACAGCAGACACAATGAGTTTGGAAGAATCATTCTTCCCTATAAAACATGAAAGCTCAATAAGATAAGGAAAAACAAAATAGCAAAGAATTAAGGGAAAGAGATACTCACAAAACTCTACTCGTCGTCATCAAATCGGATCTCCTCAGTGTCCTCTGTAGCTGCATCCATGGGATCGTCCTGCTGCTCTCCCTGGTATCCTCCATACACTCCACCTCTCCTGAAATCCTCAAATCCAAAGCGATCATAAAGAAAGTTGCCCATCTCCTCCATGTAATTACTAAGATTTTCAACATCTAGGTGCATATGGTGCATGGTATCAGTCATCCTTCCCATGGAGTCAAGTATCTTCTCCATTCGATGTTCCTAATAGTACATCTGAGCAGAGAGAGCCTAGAAGCCTGGGTCGAAAGCATTGGACCATCCTCTATCTGAAGCATGATGTGAGGATCCTGAGACTCCCTGAGATGGTGGATCCATACCCATACCAAATGGGTCATCATTACCACCCCAGGTGGATGGTGGTGGTACGGTATCAAGAGGTGGTGGCATAGCATAATCTGCATCGCTCAGTGTCAATTTCCAATTAGCTTGATTCTTCACAGAGGTCTTTGTTGACACAGATTTATATAGCATTTCAAGTATGATTTTATAGTCAGAATCACCTATATTTCTGAGTTTTCTACCTCATTATTGCCTTAATTGCCTTACATCTATGGAGTCTACACCTCTCTTGGTATTTTCACGTTTTTAGGTCAAAACAACCATAAAGAAGGTGGATTCTGGGACTTTTGTGGTAGAAGAGCTCGTCCCAATTCAAGATGATCATAACCGAAAGTTTTCGGATTCACTGAAGCCTTTGTCAGAAATCACGACCAGGTCCCGACTAGAATCATGCCCATGATCGTCATTATGCCTGAAGCTGAAACAGATAAATCATGACCGGGTCATGATCAAATTCATGCCCGAGATCGCGGACCCGCCTATTACGAAATCACAAATTTTACCTAGATTTCTTTAACCTAACCTAAGGAGAAGCTAAAGGGCACTCAGGTCCTTTCTTCCCCATTGACAAAGAGCCCTAGAACAGCTTTTGGAAGAAGAAACCTGCAAAGGAAATCATGATTTTGTAAGGATAAAGTACAACAACATTTGCAGGGTATGGGAAGCACAACAAAGACTTCTTTCTCTGCTAAAAAGTTGTAGCAGCTTTGCAGAATCTGAAAAATGGTAGCAGCCCAATTGGAGAAGGTGATAAAGAGCCTTGGAGAAGGAGGAGAAGAGAAAGGGAGTTGGCATGGGTAAAGGAACAAAGGAGAATCACTACACTTGGAGAAGGAGGAGAAGGAGAGCCACGCTTCCACTTCCATTGAAGATCCTGTTGCGTGAGCACCTCAGAAACAAAGTTTGTAAGAAGGATCCACAAGTTTCACTCTACTTCTTGCGCTTATTGTATGAACCTAGCATGATATCGCATGTTCCTATCTTTGCCTTGTAATTTCTGCACACATTTTCTTATGCATATGCTATCAAAGATTATTACTTGCATTATCATCATGAATATGATAGGCTAAACTTCCCAATCAGGATGTGGGAGTAGCCCTTTTGATGCCTTACTAGCTTGATAATCTAGCTCTAAATGTTATGATCCTGCTCGATCCTATGCACACACCTTGCCTGCATCATTCGGAAGAATGCGCTTGAGCCTACTCCCCTTAGCTTGAGGTTTGTAAATAAGATAATCACGAAGAACTCGTTAATTGTCTGTACTCAACCAAGGGGTGGTTAGGATCTTAGACATGTCGGGGAGACCAAAGGTCCGACCACATGTCGGAAGCATTTGATCGGGGGTTTTATCAAATCTGTTTGAACTCTTTGCCTACGCTACACGAAAAGGAACGTTTGAGCCTTTTAGTTTCTCGTGTGGGGTTTGTAAATCAGGGGCTAGGGAAAATCCATTTGATGAACTGCACTCTCCTTGTGTTAGCTTTTGGGTCGTAGACGCATCTAGCAAACTTCTTGTGCGCCAATACGTCGGATTATCTAGGGATGCTACGCCTGCGCCGCCCGAGAGGGCACGCTTGAGCCAGAAGTTACGCAGGGGAGGTTTGTAAGACAGGAATTCTGTGGAGGATCCCCCGTGTTAACCTATACCCACCTTGAAAGTACTAGGAGCTTAGGCGTGTTGGGGAGAAGCGTTTCCAACCAAGCGCCAGAACCTCACAGGTTTGACCTATAACTGGGTTTGTGGAAGCAAACCGGCTATAGGAGGGAGCAACCTACGTGACAAGGAAGCTGAGTCCCTTGAACCAGTAGGGATCTTAGCAATAGAGTCTGGACTATTCGGCTATCAGGAGTCAGAGTAGTGAACCCATGTCCTGATATTTCATCCTACTAAGATTCTCTCGTGCAATTCCTCCAATTACATTCTTGTGCATTTAATTAGTTTAACCTTTAGACTTCATCAATTTCACATCGTCTAGCTAGCAATTTTGAGTTCTGTCGGTACTTGCCCATCAGTCCCTGTGGGATCGATATTTTACTACTTCGATAGCCCCGTGCACTTGCGGGAAACACCTACTATATCTGTGGGCGCTATCAAGTTTTTGGCGCCGTTGCCGGGGACTGATTTTGGCAATATTGACTGGATTTAGAAGTTATTAGACTAGACATTTTAAGCTTATTAGTATACTTTCTTCTACTCAATTTTATACTTTTCTTGATTTAACGAAACACCTGCTTGTTAGAATTTTAGTTTATGCATAGAACTCACCAACCATAACCTACATTACCATTTGATTCGGAAATTGAAAGAACGTTCCAGCATTGCAGAAATTCTCAGAAATCCAAGAAGAATCCACAAACCACAAGCATGGATGGTAACAAATCACTTAGAGACTTCACTGCGGCAATTGTCCAAGGACTGCATTCGAGCATTGCACGTCCACCAATAGAGGCGAATAACTTTGAGATAAAACCATCACTCCTATCAATGTTACAACAAAACCAGTTCGGTGGATCACCGACTGAAGATCCGAATATGCATTTATCTATTTTTCTCGGATACTGTGACACTATTAAAATGAACGGTGTAACCACTAACGCTCTGTGACTATGACTTTTTCCTTTTTCACTAAGAGACAGGGCGCGAGCATGGTTACATTCTCTACCATCTGGATCCATCACTTCGTGGGAATAACTCTCACATGCTTTTCTTGCAAAATATTTTCCTCCAAGCAAAACCGCACAATTAAGAAACCAGCTTACCAATTTCTCTCAGAGAGAGGGTGAATCGTTATATGAGGCATGGGATCGCTTCAAGGAATTGCAGCGAATGTGTCCTCACCACGGCCTCGAGAAATGGGTACTGGTACATACTTTTTATAAACGGTCTGCTTGATAACACACGTCTTACTGTGGATGCAGCCGCTGGAGGGCCCTGATGAGCAAAGTAGTTGATGATGCATACAATCTGATCGAGGAAATGGCGTTGAACCATCACCAATGGTCGAGTGAAAGAGGTACTTCGTCATGACAAGCTGGTAAATATGAACTTGATGCTCTTACTTCTCTAGCTACAAAAGTGGACTCGTTATCTTACAAGCTTGATTCCATGAACATGCGTCCTGCTATTTCTACCTCTGCTATGTGTGAAGTTTGTGGAATAGAAGGCCATCTTTCTAAAACTTTCCAGTTAGGAATCTTGACATCTCAAGATCCTCCACCCGCTCTAGTGAATGTTGTAGGTGACTTTAATGTGAGAGTACCAATCAACCCCTATTCGAACACCTACAACCTAGGATGGAGGAACCATCCTAATTTTTCCTACAAAAATAACAACTCAGCTCAACCATCAAACTATAGGCAACCTCCTGGTTTTCACCCACCCAACACCGAGTATCAGCCCAAACAATTTGACCAACACCCACAACCGAGTATCAACGTGATACCACAAGAACAAACTTTGGAATCGTGCTTTGACAGCTTTGTGTCAACGCAAACCAAAGCCATGGACAACATCTTAGAGGCAATCAAGAGCTTGACCACGCACCAAAAGATGCTAGAAAACCAAATAGCCCAACAGGCTAGTACATCCACTAGACCGCCGGGCAGATTGCCTGGACAACCTGAAACGAACCCTAGAGAACATTGTAACGTCATTACTACGTGATGACACCAAAATATATAGTATATTTTGTATCATTTTATATATCTTTTCATGCTCAATTGAAGATCTTTTGCTTATTTTTATGCCAAAATTATCAAATATTGCAAAATCTACTTCTATTTTGGATTTTTGTGATTTTCAGGTAAAAAGGCACTATTTTAAGGCGTTTTCAAGCAAAATCAAATACATGGAAGAGTTACCATCATCAAGAGGAGATCACATGACAAATTTCATGCAAAACAGAGTAACAACCAAAATACGGCAGTGCCGTATTCTATTTTACGGTATCATATTTCCGTACGATACCGTAAAATCAGAGCACTGCTGTAATTTGGGGAGTTTTCAGACGAGAAGATTTTCCTAATTTTACGGCACCAGCGTAAAGAATTACATGGGCCGTATTTTGGAGCGTTTCAAACCAGAGACTTTTGCTGATTTTACAGCATAGCCATAAACCATTTCACGGTGTCGTATTTATCAGAGATTTCAGACCAAAGAACCTGTCAGATTTTACGGCACTGCCACAATAACTTTTATGGGCCATAATTTTGACATAGGGTTCACATAACCAAAATACGGCACGGCCGTAAAATATTTTACGGCCGTAATTTCTATTCAAAAACGTGATTTTTACGGGCCCAAAACTTTCACGGAACATATCTTTTGATCCAGACCTCCAAATTAAGATCCGAAAGATGCTACGTACTCTTATTTAAGAGGAGAAGACACACAAAGTGAAAGGGGAGAATTTTTTGAAAGTCCCCTTAACAAAGGGGGTGAAACCCTAGATAGGCGCATATGGAGGTTTTCATGCAGCGGAAGGGGTTTCTAGGATCTTTTCATATTATATGATCAACTTATAAGTGATTGCAAATAAGAATCAAGGAATCGATTCTCACCAAAGCCATTGCTTGGATGGCGTCTAGGAAGAAGAGACTCAAGCGCTTCTCCTCCAAATGGTGCGCACACAAATGATGTCGCCTACTCCCTTAGTGCTCCTTGTGCTAGCAAGGTTCTAAGGAGTTCTTGTCGAGTGAAAGGGATGAGAAGATTTTTTCTTCTTGGCTGAATCCTCACGAAGCTTCAAGGTATCGCCACACACGAAAACGTCAAGAGGAATCTCGGGAAAGGCGAGAATAGAACTCACTTCTATTCGAACATGAAGCGTGTCTCATGTGGAGATCATGGTTTCCAAAAATAGAAACCCACATACGCTTAAACGTTCACGCCAAGTGAACTAGTCGTTACACCCTCTCCCCTTGAACCATGCGCTCACTTGATGAGCTGGTTCATTTTGATTTGGTTCAAAAACCAATCAAGCCAAGCCTTTAGTCCAGATCAAATTAAACCCTAAGGTTCCAGATCTAACCGTTCATCTCTTGATGCACCCTGATCTCACCGATCTAGCATCCATTCTCTCGATCGAAGCTTACCGATCTCAAGTCCTAATCAATCAAACATGATCAGACCAGATCTCACTCACAATTAGAGATTAAATCCCTTTAAACTGAACCCTGACAATTCAGTCCACACGATCTGACTTAAGTAAGCCATATCATCATATTGTGCGACCCTGAGGGTTTCCTTTAAATGTCGGTAACGATAACTTACGTTATCACGATCAGTGAGGGGTATCTAGCAACACATCACTGTCTCCCGATATAAAGGAAAGAGTCTTCCAAGACTACACCCAAACCACAGCACAAGTGTGAATCCACTTCACGAGGCATACATGATTCCTTTGCCACTGGATGTTCTTATTGGACAAGCATGTCAAGCCTGTAGCTCCAATATGATGAGCATGATTAGATCAGATGATCATAGTCACCTGGGTATGGCCATACACTTTCTCAATCATCTCATTCGAGGGGGCCCCCTTTAGAACATCACACTCCTTAAACAAGGAGACGGCAATCCTATATCTATCACTAGTGCCCTAACATGACTCATGATCATTATCCAAGATAGTCTATAACCATTATGTTTCAAATGATATTGAACTACCTCAAAACAATGACAATCATCATTTAGAAACACAAGTGATCTCAAGTCAGAGGACATGTGCCACTTGTTGCAAACAAGGATTATTCACATTGTGACAAGCAATTGAATATCCTAGTAGGGTCTGTCCAGTACATCCAATGTACCCATGAGTCTACATCTTATTCCATGCTCGAAGCATCCTATAAGATTAGAACACATATTAGTCTCCATCATATCAAGGCTGTCTCATGTTCACCAAGATATCTCGACTAAGGACATATAGCATGTCAGCCAAGCTGAACAGCATTGAGACATTATTCAGAAGCACACTTATTGTAGCAGACAATGTAACAAACTGAATAACAACCATTGCCTTTATAAACTTAAGAGTTTATACATGATACTGAAAGAATCCCAAGGCCTCAAACATTAGCCTTAAGGGTGAAGGGTCCCCTTCAAGGGGGAGCGAAACCCAAAAGGGCGCATGTATAATTTTGCAGCGGAAAAAGGGTTTCTAGGGATCACTAGCATGATATATGATCAACTATAGAAAAGACTGATTGCAAACATCAAGAAGGTTCATACCATCGCCATTCTTTGGATGGTGTGTTGGAAGCAAAGATCGAAAGGGATCTTCTCCCTAGTTGACGCACACAAGATGAGGAATGGCTTCTCCTTGTCGTCTTTGTGCTAGCAAAGCTTCAAGGGTCCTTTGCGTGGAGGAGATGAGATCCTTTGGTGCTTGCCGAAAAAGCCTTCCTCTACACTCGTCGAGAGCGTTGTCACACGAGAGGGAAGAACCCGTCAAGAGGTGATGAGAGGCGATAAGAGAGAACGTTCTTTTCAACGTGGAGGCGTTGCAATCCAAAAATAGCAACCCATTACTCTTAACCGTTATGCGTTCACATGAAGTGAACCGCAACTCCTCTACACCATTCGAACCTTTGAACCAAGCGCTCACATGATGAGCCGGTTCAATTGAATTTGGTTCAAGACCAAATCAGCCCAAGCAATGGTCGATCTCATTGAACCTAAAGGTTCAAGATCTAACCGTTGATCTCTCGATGCTCTTGATCTCACCGATCTAGCATCAAATCTCTCGATCGAAGCTTACCGATCTCAAGCCCTAATCAATCAAACATGATCAGACCAGATCTCACTTACAATCAAAGTTTAAACTCCTTTAAACTGAACCTAAACAATTCAGTCCACACGATCTGACTTAAGTAAGCCATATCATCAAATTGTGCGACCCTAAGGGTTTCCTTTAAATGTCGGTAACGATAACTTACGTTATCACGATCAGTGAGGGGTATCTAGCAACACATCACTGTCTCCCGATATAAAGGAAAGAGTCTTCCAAGACTACACCCAAACCACAGCACAAGTGTGAATCAACTCACTAGGCATACATGATTCCTTTGCCACTGGATGTTCATTATTGGACAAGCGTGTCAAGCCTGTAGCTCCAATATGATGAGCATGATTAGATCAGATGAGCATAGTCACCTGGGTATGGCCATACACTATTCTCAATCATCTCATTCAGGGGGGCCCCTTTAGAACATCTCACTCCTTAAAAAAGGAGACGGCAATCCTATATCTATCACTAGTGCCCTAACATGACTCATGATCATTATCCAAGATAGTCTATAACCATTATGTTTCAAATGATATTGAACCACCTCAAAACAATGACAATCATCATTTAGAAACACAAGTGATCTCAAGTCAGAGGACATGTGCCACTTGTTGCAAACAAGGATTATTCACATTGTGACAAGCAATTGAATATCCTAGTAGGGTCTGTCCAGTACATCCAATGTACCCATGAGTCTACATCTTATTCCATGCTCGAAGCATCCTATAAGATTAGAACACATATTAGTCTCAATCATATCAAGGCTGTCTCATGTTCACCAAGATATCTCAACTAAGGACATTACAGCATGTCAGCCTAGCTGAACAGCATTGAGACATTATTCAGAAGCACACTTATTGCAGCAGACAATGTAACATACTGAATAACAACCATTGCCTTTATAAACATAAGAGTTTATATACATGATACTCATAGAATCCCAAGGCCTCAAACATTAGCCTTAAGGGCATACCCCAACAAAGGGCATACCCCAACAATCTCCCACTTGCACTTAATCTAATGGTTGAGAAATCTCAAACCCATATTATTACAGTGCTTCTCATGCTTCTGCTGCGCCAGAGGCTTGGTAAGCGGGTCAACCAGATTGTCATTTGTATGAACCTTGCAGATTTTAATCTCACCACGATCAATGATCTCCCGGATCAAGTGAAACCGTCTCTGTATGTGCTTGGACTTCTGGTGCGACCGTGGTTCCTTTGCTTGTGCGATTGCTCCAGTGTTATCACAGAAGATAACCAAAGGATCTGCACTCGAAGGAACAACACCAAGTTCCTGAACGAACTTACGAATCCATACTGCCTCCTTAGATGCTTCTGAGGCTGCAACATACTCGGCTTCTGTTGTGGAATCAGCAACAATAGACTGTTTGAAACTTTTCCACACCACTGCTCCTCCATTCAAGCTAAAAACATAGCCTGATTGCGATCGGAAATCATCCAGGTCCGATTGGAACGAAGCGTCAGTATATCCTTCTATACTGAGTTCTTCCTAACCACCATATACCAAGAACATATCTTTGGTCCTCCGCAGATATTTTAAAATGTTCTTGACCGCAATCCAGTGCGCCTGACTTGGATTACTTTGGAATCGACTGGTCACGCTTAACCCGTAAGCGACGTCTGGGCGAGTACACAACATCGCATACATAATGGACCCAATAGCCGAAGCATAAGGCGTATTGTCCATTTCATCTTTCTCAGTCTGTGTTTGTGGACACTGACTCTTTGAAAGATTCAGACCATGTCTGACTGGAAGATATCCTCTTTTAGAATTCTCTAAATGGAATCTCTCCAGGACTTTATCGATGTAAGTACTCTGGCACAGCCCGAGAAGCCTCTTAGATCTATCTCTGTAGATCTTCATGTTGGGGTATGCCCTTAAGGCTAATGTTTGAGGCCTTGGGATTGTAACAGTATCATGTATAAACTCTTATGTTTATAAAGGCAATGGTTGTTATTCAGTTTGTTATATTATCTGCTGCAATACATATACTTCTGAATAATGTCTCAATGCTGTTCAGCTGGGCTGACATGCAGTAAAGTCCTTAGTCGATATATCTTGGCGAACATGAGACAGCCTTGATATGATTGAGACTAATATGTGTTCTAATCTTATAGGATGCTTCGAGCATGGAATAAGATGTAGACTCATGGGTACATTGGATGTACTGGACAGACCCTACTAGGATATTCAATTGCTTGTCACAATGTGAATAATCCTTGATTGCAACAAGTGGCACATTTCCTCTGACTTGAGATCACTTGTGTTTCTAAATGATGATTGTCATTGTTTTGAGGTAGTTCAATATCATTTGAAACATAATGGTTATAGACTATCTTGGATGGTGAGCTTGAGTCAGGTTAGGGCACTAGTGATAGATAAAGGATTGCCGTCTCCTTAATTGGAGTGTGATGTTCTAAAGGGGCCCCCCTCTGTATGAGATGATTGAGAAAGTGTATGGCCATACCCAGGTGACAGTGTTCATCTGATCTAATCATGCTCATCATATTGGAGCTACAAGCTTGACACGCTTGTCCAATAAGAACATCCAGTGGCAAAGGAAATTTGCATGCCTTGTGAATTGGATTCACACTTGTGCTGTGGTTTGGGTGTAGTCTTGGAAGACTCTTCCCTTTATATCGGGAGACAGTGATGTGTTGCTAGATACCCCTCACTGATCGTGATAACGTAAGTTATCGTTACTGACATTTAAAGGAAACCCTTAGGGTCGCACAATTTGATGATATGGCTTACTTAAGTCAGATTGTGTGGACTGAATTGTTTGGGTTCAGTTTAAAGGGATTTAGTCTCTGATTGTAAGTGAGATCTAGTCTGATCATGTTTGATTGATTAGGGCTTGAGATCGGTAAGCTTCGATTGAGAGAATAGATGCTAGATCAGTGAGATCAGGAGCATCAAGAGATCAATGGTCAGATCTTAAGCCTTAGGGGTTTATTATAATCTGGACTAATTGCTTGGTTTATTTGGTTATTGAACCAAATCGATTTGAACCAGCTCATTGGATGAGCGTATGGTTCAAGTTGGCTTTTGCGATTGGGGTCACTTGAACGTTGAGATGGTTTTGCTATTTTTAGATAGCATGTCACAACGTGACCACATCTCTCTCATGTCGCCCCTCTCTCGCCTTCTTGTCGCCGTTTTGCCTTTGGCTCTTCACACATTCGTGTGAGAAAAGGTGGTAGATGAAAGAAGAAAAAATCGCCAAGCAAGAAAAGCTCTCTCTTCCCTTCAAACGATCAAAGACACCTTGGACGATCCTTGCTAGCACAAGGGACGACAAGAAGGAGTAAGCCATTGATCATCTTGTGTGTGACGATTTGGAGGAGACCTCTTTTGTTCTCTTGCTTCCAAGGCGCCATCTAGAAATGGCCATGGTATGAATCGCATTCTTTCTTGCATTCAAAAGTTTTAATGTTGATCATAATACATGCATCGATCCCATGAAACCCTAGTATCCGCTGCCCATGTTTTGTATGCGCCACCTTAGGGTTTCGGCCCCCCTTATTGAAAGGGGACTTTCAATTGGTATCAGAGCAGGTTTTATGCATCGTTTTATGATTGCTTAATTCTTGGTCTGCATGTTCGATCCATACTTGCGCATATGCTTAGATCTAGATGACATGCGAAACTAACATACATCTTAGTATATGTTTTTGTTGGCGCATGTATGTTGGCGCATCTATGTTTTCTTCAAAACTTCTTCTCATGCGCGACTCTCATTAGATCTAAGAGGCGCCTGCTTTAAACCCTTAGACGGGTTTTTAGGGTTGAAGTCATCCCCTAGGTTAGATCCAAACAGTCTGATCAGATCATCTGACAGCCTTGATGGGTCGACCAGATAGCATCTGTGCGCAAGCACGAGATGGCTATAGGTCGACTGCAGACAGGCGTGTAGCGATGTCTGATTGAGACGACTAGTGAACACACATGAGTTAGGCCCGGGGTCACACCCGCTTGCCAGAACTCATGAGGGTTGTTCAGCCCTGGCGCATGCATGGTTGACCATTAGGTCGACTCAAGTCAGTTACGACTTGGTGCATGCAAGGGCAATGGATCTGACTAGGTCAGATGAGTGGATCCCTTGTAATGGACCGTTGTAAGGTAGTAGGGCCAATAAGGAAAATTAAAATTGATGCCAATGGGGTTTTCGAAATTTTATTTTCTTATGTTGGATCGCATGATGTTTGTAAGCATATGTTTGTTTATTTAATCTTGTGTGGGCTGCCCATGTTTAATGTGTGCTGTGCTGGGGCCTGCGTGCCTGGAATTTAAATGTAAATAAATATTTTTATTGTGATCTGCGCATCACTTTTCATTTAAATTATACAGTGTAATTGACCTGCGAGTCAATCTTGTCTAGATAGATTAATTTGTAAATTAATCAGACAAGAGCACAGAGCACACTTGGCAGAGGCGCTTGCAGCAGAGGCTTGACCAGGTGGGAGGTCCAGGGTTCGACTCTGGGACCAGGCGCATTTTCCCTAGTAGGCGCACCTGAGCTGCAGATGGCGCTTGGGCCCTGGTTTGGGCCAGATGAGCAGCAAAAGACCCATGAAGAAAAGCAAGTGAAGACATAAGTTTAATTTAAGGTCTAACTTAGGCTTAATGGGCTTTTACCACATAAGATCAGCATGCTTTCTATTTATTGCTTTTATAATTAGAATTGCATGAGTTTATCTTCTGCTATCACCATAGGAATTGCATGATAGTCAAGAAGATAAAAGACCGTTAAAATCCAACGCTAAAATATCAAGCTCGTAAGCCTTCTGACGCGAAACCTCACTGTTCTGATTATCGTTGGAGCCGTGTTGTACCCACTCAGTGGGCACGTCCATCTATCTTCAGACGGTGCGGGATTACACCTGCGTGTTACAAAGAAGGGATTTATCGCTTCTCGTTGCTCAGCATAGCACGTGGTGGTCCAGGGAGTAGGTCGGGTCAGCTTGACCATGTAGGCTACATATGTGGCGCATATGGTAGCACATGGAGGCAGCCATCTGTGGGATCAGAGACTGTGTTGTACCAACTCAGTTGGCACAGTCAGCTGGATTGCCCAGATGAAGGGGAATCGCACGGGTTGGCGATTGGCTGGGACAGCCTACCAGAGACTAGTGCTTGTACTCTCTGTGCATCTTATCTCGCCTGAGCGGGACGCGGAGACCAAGTATGAAATCTGGATCCCATCTCACTAAAAGAGTTCTACTCTTTCGGGCTGTTTTTGCTGGATTTTTCAGCCAGATAAAATAGTGAGAAAAGAATCTTTCTTAAGTCCTGGATTGATTCTGAACATTGATACTGACCTTGCTGTTCTTGCATTGTTGTAGATTCCTGCAGCAACGAACACCATGAGCTTCAATGTGCGATCCCTACTGGAAAGGGAGAAGTTTGCTGGGCCGAACTTCTCAGACTGGTACGGACACCTTAAGATTGTTCTTAAGGCAGAGAGGAAACTGTATGTCCTCGAGACGGCTATACCGCCTCAGCCCGCTCCGAACGCCGCAAGGGCGGTTCGGGATGCCTATGAAAAGCATGTCAATGATAGCATTGATGTCGCTTGCCTGATGCTAGCGTTTATGACGCCACCGCTGCAGCGTCAGCATGAGGATATGTCTGCTATACAAATTATAGCAAACCTCAAGATGCTGTATGCTGCGCAGGCGAGGACTGAGCGCTATAATTTGACTAAGCTGTTCTTTCAGAGCAAACTGGCTGAAGGGAGCCCAGTGGGAGCTCACGTGCTCAAGATGATTGGGCACAAGGAGGCTCTAGAAAAACTGGGGCATACCATCAATCAGGAGCTTGCTATAGACATTATTCTGCAGTCTCTCCCGCCCTCTTTCGATGCGTTCATCTTTAACTTTAATATGAACAAAATCGATTGTACTCCGACAGAGCTGCTGAATATGCTCTTGACTACTAAGGAGACTCTGAAGGGAAAGCCTTCAACCTCTGTCTTGATGTTTCCTTCTAGGAACAAGAAGAAGGGGAAGAAGGGCAAGACCCCTGTCAAGAGCTACAGCAAGGCTCTGAAGCAAAAGGTCAAGCGGTCGAAGGAATACAGATGTTTCCACTGTGGCCAGCTGGGTCACTGGAAAAAGGACTGTAAAGCGCTCCAAGGAGACAAGAGGGGAAGCATCGCTTCTGGCTCAGGTATATACGTGACGGAAGTCATGGTTTCATCTTCTTCCATTTCATGGGTGTTGGACATTGCATGTGGAGTTCACATTTGTTCAAATGTACAGGAACTCAAGAAAAGAAGACAGGTGGGACAGTATGAGGTGGACCTACGAGTTGGAAACGGGGCACGGGTTGCTGCTGTTGCTGTAGGAGACTATTTCATCTCTTTACCATCTGGACTTGTATTGGAACTAGACAATTGTTACTTTGTTCCCAGCATTACTAAAAATATTATCTCCATTCCTGCTCTTGTCAGGAAGGGGTTTTCCTTTGAATGCAATATTTCAAAGTGTGTTCTTTCTTTAGATAATATTGTTTATGCTACTGGTTCAATTAACAATGGGTTATTCATGTTGGACATGGAATGTTCTATACACAATATTGATAATAAGAAAGCCAAATATGCTGATGACAGCACCTTGCTATGGCATAGTCGTTTAGGTCATATTAACAAGAAACGCATTAAGCGGTTGCATGATTATGGACTGCTGGGATCATTCTCCTATGAGGAGATTGATACATGCAAAGCTTGTTTGATGGGCAAAATGACGAAGTCGCCTTTTCCTCATAAAGGTCAAAGGACTTCAGGTTTACTTGACCTTATACACAGTGATGTGTGTGGGCCTTTTAGTAAACATGCCAGAGGTGGCTATCAGTACTTCATTACCTTCACTGATGATTTCAGTAGATATGGGTATGTCTATCTTATGAGACATAAAAGTGAATCTTTTGACAAGTTCAAAGAGTTCAAGAATGAAGTACAGAATCAGCTTGGCCGAAATATCAAGGCACTTCGTTCTGATCGAGGTGGAGAATACCTAAGTCGAGAGTTTACTGACTATCTGAAGGAGTGTGGGATTATCTCACAGCTCACTCCGCCAGGAACACCACAATGGAATGGTGTGTCCGAGAGGAGAAATAGAACGTTACTTGATATGGTTCGTTCTATGATGAGTCAGGCTACTCTACCTTACTCCTTTTGGGGATTTGCACTGGAGACAGCTGCAAAGGTACTAAACCGAGTGCCATCCAAGGCAGTTTCAAAGACCCCATATGAATTATGGTATGGGAAACAGCCTAGCTTGACATTTATCAGGATCTGGGGCTGCGAGGCTTATGTCAAAAAGCTCGCCTCTGGAAAACTAGAGAGCAGATCTGAGAAATATATCTTTGTCGGTTACCCTAAGAAAACTAAGGGTTATTATTTCTACGATCCCAAAGAGAACAAGGTGTTTGTTGCTCAGACAGCCATATTTCTTGAGAAGGAGTTTCTTCTGCAAGAGGCCAGTGGGAAAGAAATAAAGCTGGATGAGAATCCAGAGGAAGGACAAAGTGGTCAAGCACAGTTGGATGAGCCTGAGCCGGTAGAATAGGTTACTGAACAACCTGAGGCTCAGATATCACGGGAACCGCGAAGATCGGGAAGGATCCGTCGACAGCCTGAGCGCTATGACGGAGTCTACATCATTGATAATGATGAACCCCTCACTTATGCGGATGCGGTCAGTGGACCGGATTCAGCGAGATGGCTTGAAGCTATGCGCGCCGAGATGGACTCCATGTCAGATAACCAAGTCTGGGATTTGGTTGATCTGCCTCCGGGAGTTATCCCTATAGGCTGTAAATGGATCTTCAAGAAGAAGATTGACATGGATGGTAACGTGGTTACCTATAAAGGCAGGCTAATTGCGAAAGGTTTCAAACAAATCTACGGGATAGATTATGATGAAACTTTCTCACCTGTAGCTATGTTTAAGTCTATTCGGATTCTTTTCGCGATAGCAGCATATTATGATTATGAGATCTGGCAAATGGATGTGAAGACAGCTTTCCTTAATGGAAATCTGGATGAGGATGTGTATATAACACAACCAGAAGGTTTCACTAATCCATCAGATCGTCATAAAATATGCAAGTTAAAGAAGTCTATTTATGGACTTAAACAAGCATCGAGAAGCTGGAATATTCGTTTTGATGAATCAATCTCTGAATTTGGTTTCATCAAGAACGAGGATGACCCGTGTGTATATAAGAGGTTTAGTGGGAGCGTGATTACTTTCCTAGTCCTCTACGTCGATGATATCTTGATCATTGGAAACGATATTCCTGAAATGCATGCGGTTAAAGCATGGTTAAGAAAATATTTCCAGATGAAAGATTTAGGAGAAGCAGCCTATGTATTAGGTGTGAGGATCTACAGGGATAGATCTAAGAGGCTTCTCGGGCTGTGCCAGAGTACTTACATCGATAAAGTCCTGGAGAGATTTCATTTAGAGAATTCTAAAAGAGGATATCTTCTAGTCAGACATGGTCTGAATCTTTCGAAGAGTCAGTGTCCACAAACACAGACTGAGAAAGATGAAATGGACAATACGCCTTATGCTTCGGCTATTGGATCCATTATGTATGCGATGTTGTGTACTCGCCCTGACGTCGCTTACGGGTTAAGCGTGACCAGTCGGTTCCAAAGTAATCCAGGTATGGCACACTGGATTGCAGTCAAGAACATTTTAAAATATCTTCGGAGGACCAAAGATATGTTCTTGGTGTATGGTGGTCAGGAAGAACTCAGTATAGAAGGATATACTGACGCTTCGTTCCAGTCTGACCAGGATGATTTCCGATCGCAATCAGGCTATGTTTTTAGCTTGAATGGAGGAGCAGTGGTGTGGAAAAGTTTCAAACAGTCAATCGTTACTGATTCCACAACAGAAGCCGAGTATGTTGCAGCCTCGGAAGCATCCAAGGAGGCAGTGTGGATTCGTAAGTTCGTTCAAGAACTTGGTGTTGTTCCTTCGAGTGCAGATCCTTTGGTTATCTTCTGTGATAACACTGGAGCAATTGCACAAGCAAAGGAACCACGGTCGCACCAGAAGTCCAAGCACATACAGAGACGGTTTCACTTGATCAGGGAGATCATAGATCGTGGCGAGATCAAAGTCTGCAAGGTTCATACAGATGACAATCTGGCAGACCCGCTTACCAAGCCTCTGGCGCAGCAGAAGCATGAGAAGCACTGTAATAATATGGGTTTGAGATTTCTCAACCATTAGATTAAGTGCAAGTGGGAGATTGTTGGGGTATGCCCTTAAGGCTAATGTTTGAGGCCTTGGGATTGTAACAGTATCATGTATAAACTCTTATGTTTATAAAGGCAATGGTTGTTATTCAGTTTGTTATATTATCTGCTGCAATACATATACTTCTGAATAATGTCTCAATGCTGTTCAGCTGGGCTGACATGCAGTAAAGTCCTTAGTCGATATATCTTGGCGAACATGAGACAGCCTTGATATGATTGAGACTAATATGTGTTCTAATCTTATAGGATGCTTCGAGCATGGAATAAGATGTAGACTCATGGGTACATTGGATGTACTGGACAGACCCTACTAGGATATTCAATTGCTTGTCACAATGTGAATAATCCTTGATTGCAACAAGTGGCACATTTCCTCTGACTTGAGATCACTTGTGTTTCTAAATGATGATTGTCATTGTTTTGAGGTAGTTCAATATCATTTGAAACATAATGGTTATAGACTATCTTGGATGGTGAGCTTGAGTCAGGTTAGGGCACTAGTGATAGATAAAGGATTGCCGTCTCCTTAATTGGAGTGTGATGTTCTAAAGGGGCCCCCCTCTGTATGAGATGATTGAGAAAGTGTATGGCCATACCCAGGTGACAGTGTTCATCTGATCTAATCATGCTCATCATATTGGAGCTACAAGCTTGACACGCTTGTCCAATAAGAACATCCAGTGGCAAAGGAAATTTGCATGCCTTGTGAATTGGATTCACACTTGTGCTGTGGTTTGGGTGTAGTCTTGGAAGACTCTTTCCTTTATATCGGGAGACAGTGATGTGTTGCTAGATACCCCTCACTGATCGTGATAACGTAAGTTATCGTTATCGACATTTAAAGGAAACCCTTAGGGTCGCACAATTTGATGATATGGCTTACTTAAGTCAGATCGTGTGGACTGAATTGTTTGGGTTCAGTTTAAAGGGATTTAGTCTCTGATTGTAAGTGAGATCTAGTCTGATCATGTTTGATTGATTAGGGCTTGAGATCGGTAAGCTTCGATTGAGAGAATAGATGCTAGATCAGTGAGATCAGGAGCATCAAGAGATCAATGGTCAGATCTTAAGCCTTAGGGGTTTATTATAATCTGGACTAATTGCTTGGTTTATTTGGTTATTGAACCAAATCGATTTGAACCAGCTCATTGGATGAGCGTATGGTTCAAGTTGGCTTTTGCGATTGGGGTCACTTGAACGTTGAGATGGTTTTGCTATTTTTAGATAGCATGTCACAACGTGACCACATCTCTCTCACGTCGCCCCTCTCTCGCCCTCTTGTCGCCGTTTTGCCTTTGGCTCTTCACACATTCGTGTGAGAAAAGGTGGTAGACGAAAGAAGAAAAAATCGCCAAGCAAGAAAAGCTCTCTCTTCCCTTCAAACAATCAAAGACACCTTGGACGATCCTTGCTAGCACAAGGGACGACAAGAAGGAGTAAGCCGTTGATCATCTTGTGTGTGACGATTTGGAGGAGACCTCTTTTGTTCTCTTGCTTCCAAGGCGCCATCTAGAAATGGCCATGGTATGAATCGCATTCTTTCTTGCATTCAAAAGTTTTAATGTTGATCATAATACATGCATCGATCCCATGAAACCCTAGTATCCGCTGCCCATGTTTTGTATGCGCCACCTTAAGGTTTCGGCCCCCCTTATTGAAAGGGGACTTTCACTTCACACCTAATACATAGGCTGCTTCTCCTAAATCTTTCATCTGGAAACATTTTATTAACCATGCTTTAACAGCATGCAGTTCAGGAATATCGTTTCCAATGATTAAGATATCATCGACGTAGAGAACTAGGAAAGTAATTACGCTCCCACTAAACCTCTTATATACACACGGGTCATCTTCATTCTTGATGAAACCAAACTCAGAGATTGATTCATCAAAACGAATATTCCAGCTCCTAGATGCTTGTTTAAGTCCATAAATGGACTTCTTTAACTTGCATATTTTATGATGATCTGATGGATTAGTGAAACCTTCAGGTTGTGTCATATACACATCCTCATCCAGTTTTCCATTAAGGAAAGCGGTCTTCACATCCATCTGCCAGATCTCATAATCGTAATATGCTGCTATCGCGAGAATAATCCGAATAGACTTGAACATGGCTACAGGAGAGAAAGTTTCATCATAATCTATCCCGTAGATTTGTTTGAAACCTTTCGCAACTAGCCTGCCTTTATAGGTAACCACGTTACCATCCATGTCAATCTTCTTCTTGAAGATCCATTTACAGCCTATAGGGATAACTCCCGGAGGCGGATCAACCAAATCCCAGACTTGATTATCTGACATGGAGTCCATCTCGGCTCGCATAGCTTCAAGCCATCTCGCTGACTCCGGTCCACTGACCGCATCCGCATAAGTGAGGGGTTCATCATGATCAATGATGTAGACTCCGTCATAGCGCTCAGGCTATCGACGGATCCTTCCCGATCTTCGCGGTTCCCGTGATATCTGAGCCTCAGGTTGTTCAATAACCTGTTCTACCGGCTCAGGCTCATCCAACTGTGCTTGACTACTTTGTCCTTCCTCTGGATTCTCATCCAGCTGTATTTCTCTCCGACTGGCCTCTTGCAGAAGAAACTCCTTCTCAAGAAAAATGGCCGTCCGAGCAACAAATACCTTGTTCTCTTTGGAATCGTAGAAATAATAACCCTTAGTTTCCTTAGGGTAACCGACAAAGATGCATTTATCAGATCTGCTCTCTAGTTTCCCAGAGGCGAGCTTTTTGACATAAGCCTCGCAACCCCAGATCTTAATAAATGTCAAGCTCGGCTGTTTCCCATACCATAACTCATATGGAGTCTTTGAAACTGCCTTGGATGGCACTCGGTTTAGTACTTTTGCAGCTGTTTCCAGTGCAAATCCCCAAAAGGAGTAAGGTAGAGTAGCTTGACTCATCATTGAACGAACCATATCCAGTAAGGTTCTGTTCCTCCTCTCGGACACACCATTCCATTGCGGTGTTCCTGGCGGAGTGAGCTGTGAGATAATCCCACACTCCTTCAGATAGTCAGTAAATTCTCGACTTAGGTATTCTCCACCTCGATCTGAGCGAAGTGCCTTGATATTTCGGCCTAGCTGATTCTGTACTTCATTTTTGAACTCTTTGAACTTGTCAAAAGATTCACTCTTATGTCTCATTAGATAGACATACCCATATCTACTGAAATCATCAGTAAAGGTAATGAAGTATGAATAGCCACCTCTGGCATGTTTACTAAATGGCCCACACACATCACTGTGTATAAGGTCAAGTAAACCTGAAGCCCTTTGACCTTTGTTAGGAAAAGGAGACTTCGTCATTTTACCCATTAAACAAGCTTTGCATGTATCAATCTCCTCATAGGAGAATGATCCCAGCAGTCCATGATCATGCAACCGCTTAATGCGCTTCTTGTTAATATGGCCTAAACGACTATGCCATAACAAGGTGCTATCATCAGCATACTTGGCTTTCCTATTATCAATATTTTGTATAGAACATTCCATGTCCAACATGAATAATCCATTGTTAATTGATCCAGTAGCATAAACAATATTATCATAAGAAAGAACACACTTTGAAATATTGCATTCAAAGGAAAATCCTTTCCTGACAAGAGCAGGAATAGAGATAATATTTTTCGTAATACTCGGAACAAAATAACAATTGTCCAGTTCTAATACAAGTCCAGATGGTAATGAGATGTAATAAACCCCTACAGCAACAGCAGCAACCCGTGCCCCGTTTCCAACTCGTAGGTCCACCTCATGCTGTCCCACCTGTCTTCTTCTCTTGAGTTCCTGTACATTTGAACAAATGTGAACTCCACATGCAGTGTCCAACACCCATGAAATAGAAGAAGAAGATATCATGACTTCAGTCACAAATATACCTGAGCCAGAAGCGAAACTTCCCTTCTTATCTCCTTGGAGCGCTTTACAGTCCTTTTTCCAGTGACCCAGCTGGCCACAATGGAAACACCTGTATTCCTTCGACCGCTTAACCTTTTGTTTCAGAGCCTTGTTGTAATTCTTGACAGGGGCTTTGCCTTTCTTCCCCTTCTTCTTGTTCCTGGAAGGAAACATCAAGACAGAGGTTGAAGGCTTTCCCTTTAGAGTTTCCTCTGTAGTCAAGAGCATATTCAGCAACTCTGCCGGAGTACAGTCAATCTTGTTCATATTAAAATTAATAATGAACGGATCGAAAGAGGCCGGGAGGGACTGCAGAATAATGTCTACAGCAAGCTCCTGATTGATGGTATACCCCAGTTTCTCTAGAGCCTCTTTGTGCCCAATCATCTTGAGCACATGAGCTCCCACTGGACTCCCTTCAGCCAGTTTGCTCTGAAAGAAAGGCTTGGTCAAATTATAGCGCTCAGTCCTCGCCTGTGCAGCATATAGCATCTTGAGGTTTGCTATCATTTCTATAGCAGACATATCCTCATGCTGACGCTGCAGCTGTAGCGTCATAGACGCTAGCATCAGGCAAGCGACATCAATGCTATCATTGACATGATTTTCATAGGCATCCCGAACCGCCCTTGCGGCGTTCGGAGTGGGTTGAGGCGGTATAGCCGTCTCGAGTGTAACATCCCACATTCTTAACCCCAAACAAATGGCACAATTCACAAATGATATAGGATGTTTCATATAAGATCGATCATATGCTAGGTAAAACCGAGTTCAAGAAAACACGATCTGAAAAATTTCCATAAATCCATACACACAAATTCACAAAACTCAAATCTCATAAATCTCGTAAGGGTACCTGCCACCACGCAATACTTGCACTAGACATATGCAAGTTACAGTTGTATCAAAACCGATTGCAAAAATACACATCAACTTCAATTTCAAAACAAATCCACAAAATCGATTTTTATAAACTGACACCAAACACCGAAACCAGGCTGAAGCCCGCGGTGACACAAAAATCAAACTCAGTTAACTGCCACAATCTGGCAACACAAATTCACATAGTTCACATGGTTCACATCACATGGTTCACATAGTTCATATAAATCATATGGTTTAGCCACAACCGGCCCCAGAAAATTTTAGCATAAAAGTTCTTAAGCAGCAAACATAATATCCACGCCAATGTTACTCATGAAATGCGCCCCTGCTCTATGCCTGAAAATAATGAGGGGTGAGCTACACAGCCCAGTGAGTGGATAGTCTAAATCGACCATCCATAACATACACTCAAAAATATAGGCAGATTATTTTTAAAAATCTTTAACAAGAATATTATGTCAACATATAACAAAATAAAGAAACAGAAATCATATAAACAGTCAGATGTACACACTAGCATATAACAAACTCATGTTCACAAACTCAGGTTCTAGAGTTTTACTCTAACCCAATTAAACACATATATTTTAAAGCAACTAAACACACCATACTTAATTAACCTAGTTGTCCAGCATATTCAGTAGTGACCAATATGGTCTAACCCGGCTTGGCCAAAGCACTGGGAGCTGCAAAATCTCGTGCAACACATAAACATGGATAGTGAGTAGAATCAAGAGGTGGCCCCCGCCAGGTCACGACGTGGCACTTTGCTCCCTCACCCCATAACACATCAGAGTGATGACATCAAGAGGTGGCCCCTGTCTGATCAAGACATGGCACTTTGCGTCTTATATCACCCCGTCACATAAAGAGTAATGACATCAAGAGGTGGCCCCTGTCTGATCAAGACATGGCACTTTGCGTCTTATATTACCCCATCACATAAAAGAGTAGTGACATCAAGAGGTGGCCCCTGTCTGACCAAGACATGGCACTTTGCGTCAAAACCCGTTCTCCCAAAAGGTTCCTACTGGACAACAGACACATCTTATTTCATATTTCACATAGGTGAACATATTTCACAAAGGTGGACTCCTAAGTGTCAACTAGACTCTAGGATAGTCATCACAAAAATCATATCGGGCAGGGTGAACATCAACCCCCATCACAATAATCATAATAGGCAGGCTGAACATCAACCTCCTCACATATCACAATACAGGGCTGAAATTCAAACCCTTAACATAACACATAAGGACTATCCCCTTGAGTTCATAGTTACACCTAGCCTTAGTCCTAACCATCACATAATCACATAATTTTCGAATTTCACATAACCCATAATTTTTCAAAATTCACAAGATCACACATATTGTTCAGAATTCACATGATCACACATATTGTTCAGAATTCACATGATCACACATATTGTTCAGAATTCACATAACATAACACATAATGTTTTATATTCGAATATCACCGAATATTGTGTAGTCCTTAAATTTCAGGCTGGTCAGTTCAGTGAAATTTTGCTAAATTATCACCCAATGTTCTCAAACATGATTACATGATCTTAATTAAATAAACATGAGTTTTACAACATAACATTATTGGCAATTTATCAAGCATCCATAAAATTCGACATATAACATTTATCATGCGCCCCAAAAATCAACATAAAATTAAAGCATAATTGCTTTACAAATCACACATGTAACCCACTGTTTCAAACATAATATCAATTTAAAAATACACCTTAATTAACACCTTAGTTAACAAGAATTTCATACTCAAGATCAATGATTTAATGCTTCCTAAACTCCACACAATAATTACCCTAAATTCGGTTTTCATGGAGATATGCCTTAAATTCGGTTTTCATGGAAAATACCCTAAACTAACTTTTCATGGAGAAATATCAAGATTCAATTCACATGTAAACATGTTAACCACGATATCAAGATTAATATCAAATTTCGGTTTTCATAAATGAATGGCTCAAATTCGGTTTTTAGCATGATAAAACTTTCCAATCAATCTAACTCATTAATTAATACAACCAAATTGCTAGGAATCGAAAAGACACACCACTCACCTCTTAAACCGAAAATTCTCCACAAAAGAAATCGTCTAAAGCTTTTAAGTCGCCCAAAAATCTTCAAGAACTCGCCAAAGGAATTTCTTCTCTTCAAGGAAAAATCGCCAAGGGAAGAAGATGAAGAAAATCACCTCAAAACTCTTCAAGAATCGCCACTTCTTCTCAAGCCGTCGCCCACAATTTTCCTCAAGCCAAAATCGCCAAAAACTCTTACCCTAAGCACAATTCCCACTTAAACTTTGGATTTTAAAATTTTAAACCCATTAACCCATTAATTCAAATAGGTTTAACCCATTTAACTAACTAAATTCGAATTTTAAAATCCAATTAGTTAATCCGATTAGGACTTAATTCATTTAACTAATAATTTGAATTTTAAATCTAATATCCAATTAATTATTTCACTTAAACACAAATCCAATAAGGATTTAATTAATATCCAATAAGAATTTAATTAATTAACCAATAAGGTCTAATTAATTAACCAATAAGTTCTAATTAATTAACTTACAATTTACAACCATAAATCCTAATTAATTTATCATGAACAACCAATAATAATTTATCATAAATCAGCCAACAATCAAATAAATAATCCCTAATTTATTTACAATAAATTAACAACCAAAATTTCTAGTTAATTAACTATAATTTGACAACCAATACATAAAATTATCATAGTCAATAATTTTATTTAAATCAAAATAATGCTTACCAGAACTTAAGATCCTTGGATCTTACATTCCTCCCTCCTTATAAAGCTTTAGTCCTCTAAAGCTCAGCATCCATATCATCAAAGAGGTAAGCATAAAATTTCCTCATATCAGCTTCAGTCTCCCATGTCGCCTCCTCCACTGACTGATTTCCCCAGATAACCTTTACCAAAGGTATAGTCTTGTTCCTCAGGACTTTATCTTTTCTATCCACAACCCGGAGAGGTCTTTCCTCGAAAGTCAAATCACTCTGAATCTGAAGAGGTTCCAATTCCAATACATGAGATGGATCAGGATGATATTTCCTCAATGCAGAGACATGGAATACATTATGCACATGATCCATAGCCGGAGGTAAAGCCAATCGGTAAGCCACTGGACCAATTCTCTCAATAATGTCAAAAGGGCCTACAAACCTAGGGCTCAACTTGCCCTTTTTGCCAAACCTCATAACACCCTTAGTAGGTGACACCTTCAAGAACACATGATCCCCTACCATAAACTCCAAGGAACGACGACGGTCATCAGCATAACTCTTCTGTCTGTCCCGAGCAATTTTCAGTTTATCCCGGATCTCTCTGACCTTATCAGTAGTCTCCTGTACTGCATCAGATCTCAAAATCATTCTGTCACCAGTTTCCTCCCAACACAAGGGAGTCCTACACCTTCTCCCATACAAAGCCTCATAAGGAGCCATCTGAATACTAGAGTGGAAGCTATTATTATAAGTAAACTCTATCAAAGATAGATCCCGGTTCCACTCAGAACTCCAATCAACCACATAGGCTCTCAACAAATCTTCTAGAGTCTGTATAGTACTCTCCGTCTGGCCATCAGACTGAGGATGGTATGCTGTACTAAAACTCAACTTAGTACCCAAACCTTCCTGTAAGCTCTTCCAAAATCTGGACAAAAACCGAGAGTCCCTATCAGACACAATATCAACAGGAACTCCATGCAGTCTGACTATCTCATCAATATATAATCTAGCCAGTCTCTCTAGAGAATAAGTCATCTTAATCGGAAGAAAATGGGCTGACTTAGTGAGTCTATCAACAATCACCCAATTAGCATCATGACCCAATCTGGTTCTGGGCAAACCACATACAAAATCCATACTGATGCATTCCCACTTCCACTCAGGAATAGGAAGAGACTGCAACAAACCACCAGGCTTCTGATGTTCAGCCTTTACAGTCTGACAGGTTAAACACCTAGAGACAAAATCAAACACTTCTTTCTTCATACCCGGCCACCAAAAACTTTTCTTGAGGTCCTGATACATCTTAGTCACACCAGGATGTAGAGAATATTTGGAGTTATGGCTGTCCTCCAATATTTCTTTCCTCAAGCTTGGTTCCTCAGGGACACATACCCTTCCACGAAACCGAAGAATACCATCATCAGACAGGCTAAAATCCTGAACCGCGCCATCAACCAGACTATCCCTGATCTGAACTAATCTCGGATCCACAGACTGCTGATCTCTGATCTTCTGCAACAAAGCAGACTGTACTCTGAGAAAAGCCACATAACCCGACTGAACTCTAGGAGTAACACTGATCCTGAGATCGCTGAACTCCTGCAGTAACCGCCACTCACTGACTCGTAGTGCCGCTACTGAAGTAACTGGATGTCTGCTCAGAGCATCCGCTACTACATTGGCCTTTCCCGCCTGATACTGTATAGAGAAGTCATAATCTTTGATCAACTCCATCCATCTTCTCTGTCTCATGTTCAACTCCTTCTGAGTGAAGATATACTTGAGACTCTGGTGATCAGTGAACAGATCAAACTCTTGACCCAACAAATAGTGACGCCATATCTTCAAAGCAAAGACTACGGCCGCCAACTCTAAATCATGAGTAGGGTAGTTCAATTCATACTCCTTCAGTTGTCTCGAAGCATAGGCTACTACAGAACCCTTCTGCATCAAGACACAACCCAACCCTTTGCCTGAAGCATCTGTATAGACAGTAAACCTTTCCCCATCACTAGGAATAATGAGGATCGGTGTACTAGTCAACCTTCTCTTCAGCTCCTGGAAGCTCTCTTCACACTTATCATCCCAAATAAACTTAGCCTCCTTTCTGGTTAATTTAGTTAAAGGACCCGCCAACTTGGAGAATCCCTCAACAAATCGCCGGTAGTAACCTGCCAAACCCAGAAAACTCCTGATCTCAGTAGCACTAGTCGGTCTTCCCCAATTAAGAATGGCTTGCACTTTAACTGGATCCACAGACACCCCCTGACCAGAAATCACATGTCCAAGGAAACTGATCTTCTCTAGCCAGAACTCACACTTACTAGCCTTGGCATATAATCGGTTCTTCCTCAGAACCTCCAGCACTCTGCGCAAGTCACTGACATGATCTGAAGTAGTCCGTGAGTATACCAAAATATCGTCTATAAAGACTACCACACAAGAGTCAAGCAATTCATGGAATACCCTGTTCATCAAATCCATGAAGACAGCAGGTGCATTTGTCAGTCCAAAAGGCATAACTAAAAATTCGAAATGCCCATACCTGGTCCTGAAAGCAGTCTTAAATGTATCCTCATCCTTGACCCTAAGCTGATAATACCCTGATCTCAGATCAATCTTAGAGAACACTGTCGCTCCCTGTAATTGATCAAATAGATCATCAATTCTGGGAAGAGGATACTTATTCTTGATAGTCACTTGGTTCAGTTGCCTGTAGTCTATACACATCCTCAGGGTTCCATCTTTCTTCTTCACAAACAACACTGGCGCTCCCCAGGGAGAAGCACTAGGCCGAATATACCCTTTCTCTAGCAATTCCTCCAGTTGTTTCTTAAGCTCGGCCAACTCTGAAGTAGCCATACGATAAGGAGCTCTGGAGATAGGTGCCGTACCTGGCGCCAACTCAATGCCAAATTCTACTTCTCTTATTGGTGGCAAGCCTGAAAATTCCTCGGAGAACACATCAGGAAATTCTTTCACCACCTCCATCTGAGTCAGATCAGAAGTAGACTCATCCTGCACCTTAACATGCGCAAGATAACCCTTGCACCCATTAGCAAGTAATTTCCTGGCCTGCAGGAAAGATATCACATGCGGTCCTTGGTCTGACACTAGACCTCTCACAAAAAGTCGATTCCCATCTAACAAATTCAAAGTGATTACTTTCTCAAAACAATCCACAGAGGCATGATGGGAAGACAACCAATCCATTCCTAAGATGATATCATAATCTTGCATGTCTAAGAGGATTAGATCTACCAGAAACTCATAACCCTCTACATGTACTACACAGTCAGCACAAACAGTATCTGTAGATAACGATTTTCCTAAGGGAGTACTCACAGACACAGCATAATTCATCACCTTAGGTAACACAGGTAAACATGCAGCAAACTTAACAGATACAAAAGATAAATTTGCACCAGGGTCAAATAATATGCGGGCTAACTGATCAAATACGAATAAAGTACCTTCCACGACGGATCGGGAAGCTCGTGTATCCTTCTCAGCCACAGCATACACTCTAGTCTGGACTGTAGGCTTATCTGCGCCTCTAGGTTGCATCTCAGGTTCTTTGCAGTCCTTAGCCATGTGCCCTGGTTTCTTACACCTGAAGCATACACCATTCTTCCTATGGCAGTCTTTCACTAGGTGTCCCTTGAGCCCACAATAACTACAAGTGATACCGTTTCTTACATCCCTGGCATCCCTGGACTGCTGCGGTGCCTTGTAGGAGTAAGGCTTATACCTGCTCTTCTTATAATCTTTATGCCTAGGGTACTTCTTACCCTTGCCGCCACTGCCATACTGAGGAACCGCCGCCTCAGTTGCAGGAACTACTGTCACGGCAACATGAGAACTCCTCTCAGATATATACCTCTCAATGGTACGCGCTCGCCCAACAGTTTCAACATAGGTCTCCAAGTGTTGAGCACCAACCTGCTCTCTAATGTCCCATCTGAGACCTCTGAGAAACTTAGTAGCTCTCCTCTTTTCAGTATTTATCAGGTGAGGAGCATACTTTCCCAATTTCGTGAACTGTAATTCATACTGGTCCACTGTCATATCACCCTGCTCCAGATGAATAAATTCCACCTCTCGGTCCTCAACCAAGCTATCTGGGAAGTACTTCTCGTTAAATCGAGACAAGAAGTAAGGCCAATCTACAGTCTCATGTCTTTCTTCGGCCAATCTCACCACGCCTTTCCACCACTCATCTGCGTCAGCACGCATCATGTAGGTGGTCAGACATAACTTATCCTCATCTGCGCAGCCCATGACTTGGAAAATCTTTTCCAAGCACAACTGCCAGTTCTCTGCATTACTGGATTCTGAGCCCCCATAAAAAGAGCTGGGACCCAGTTTCTGGAATTCACTCACAAGTGAAGCATAGCGCCTGTGAGCGCCCTCCTGAGAGTCATCCCCCACTGCCCGAGTAGTAGTCTGGGGTCTCTCTTGAGTCAGCTGCTGCAAAAGCTGCTGTTGTGCTTCTTGGTGCTGAGTCTGCTGCTGCTGCAGCATCTGAGCTTGCCTCTCTATCATAGCACCTTGTTGCTGAACCATGCCAGTCAGAGCCTCAAGAGTTCTCGTGAGGTTCGGGGTCTGCTCGCCCTCATCACTAGCATTTCCTCTGGTTCGCACCATCTTAAATGCCTACACACGCATATCATAGTCACACACATATCATAGTCAGGAAAACAATCATAAACCTATTAGGTGTCTAGCAATACACAAACATGTTTTCCCCCAAACTAAGTTTTAGCTAGCCAACTCCTCTGATACCATTCTGTAACATCCCACATTCTTAACCCCAAACAAATGGCACAATTCACAAATGATACAGGATGTTTCATATAAGATCGATCATATGCTAGGTAAAACCGAGTTCAAGAAAACACGATCTGAAAAATTTCCATAAATCCATACACACAAATTCACAAAACTCAAATCTCATAAATCTCGTAAGGGTACCTGCCACCACGCAATACTTGCACTAGACATATGCAAGTTACAGTTGTATCAAAACCGATTGCAAAAATACACATCAACTTCAATTTCAAAACAAATCCACAAAATCGATTTTTATAAACTGACACCAAACACCGAAACCAGGCTGAAGCCCGCGGTGACACAAAAATCAAACTCAGTTAACTGCCACAATCTGGCAACACAAATTCACATAGTTCACACGGTTCACATCACATGGTTCACATAGTTCATATAAATCATATGGTTTAGCCACAACCGGCCCCAGAAAATTTTAGCATAAAAGTTCTTAAGCAGCAAACATAATATCCACGCCAATGTTACTCATGAAATGCGCCCCTACTCTATGCCTGAAAATAATGAGGGGTGAGCTACACAGCCCAGTGAGTGGATAGTCTAAATCGACCATCCATAACATACACTCAAAAATATAGGCAGATTATTTTTAAAAATCTTTAACAAGAATATTATGTCAACATATAACAAAATAAAGAAACAGAAATCATATAAACAGTCAGATGTACACACTAGCATATAACAAACTCATGTTCACAAACTCAGGTTCTAGAGTTTTACTCTAACCCAATTAAACACATATATTTTAAAGCAACTAAACACACCATACTTAATTAACCTAGTTGTCCAGCATATTCAGTAGTGACCAATATGGTCTAACCCGGCTTGGCCAAAGCACTGGGAGCTGCAAAATCTCGTGCAACACATAAACATGGATAGTGAGTAGAATCAAGAGGTGGCCCCCGCCAGGTCACGACGTGGCACTTTGCTCCCTCACCCCATAACACATCAGAGTGATGACATCAAGAGGTGGCCCCTGTCTGATCAAGACATGGCACTTTGCGTCTTATATCACCCCGTCACATAAAGAGTAATGACATCAAGAGGTGGCCCCTGTCTGATCAAGACATGGCACTTTGCGTCTTATATTACCCCATCACATAAAAGAGTAGTGACATCAAGAGGTGGCCCCTGTCTGACCAAGACATGGCACTTTGCGTCAAAACCCGTTCTCCCAAAAGGTTCCTACTGGACAACAGACACATCTTATTTCATATTTCACATAGGTGAACATATTTCACAAAGGTGGACTCCTAAGTGTCAACTAGACTCTAGGATAGTCATCACAAAAATCATATCGGGCAGGGTGAACATCAACCCCCATCACAATAATCATAATAGGCAGGCTGAACATCAACCTCCTCACATATCACAATACAGGGCTGAAATTCAAACCCTTAACATAACACATAAGGACTATCCCCTTGAGTTCATAGTTACACCTAGCCTTAGTCCTAACCATCACATAATCACATAATTTTCGAATTTCACATAACCCATAATTTTTCAAAATTCACAAGATCACACATATTGTTCAGAATTCACATGATCACACATATTGTTCAGAATTCACATGATCACACATATTGTTCAGAATTCACATAACATAACACATAATGTTTTATATTCGAATATCACCGAATATTGTGTAGTCCTTAAATTTCAGGCTGGTCAGTTCAGTGAAATTTTGCTAAATTATCACCCAATGTTCTCAAACATGATTACATGATCTTAATTAAATAAACATGAGTTTTACAACATAACATTATTGGCAATTTATCAAGCATCCATAAAATTCGACATATAACATTTATCATGCGCCCCAAAAATCAACATAAAATTAAAGCATAATTGCTTTACAAATCACACATGTAACCCACTGTTTCAAACATAATATCAATTTAAAAATACACCTTAATTAACACCTTAGTTAACAAGAATTTCATACTCAAGATCAATGATTTAATGCTTCCTAAACTCCACACAATAATTACCCTAAATTCGGTTTTCATGGAGATATGCCTTAAATTCGGTTTTCATGGAAAATACCCTAAACTAACTTTTCATGGAGAAATATCAAGATTCAATTCACATGTAAACATGTTAACCACGATATCAAGATTAATATCAAATTTCGGTTTTCATAAATGAATGGCTCAAATTCGGTTTTTAGCATGATAAAACTTTCCAATCAATCTAACTCATTAATTAATACAACCAAATTGCTAGGAATCGAAAAGACACACCACTCACCTCTTAAACCGAAAATTCTCCACAAAAGAAATCGTCTAAAGCTTTTAAGTCGCCCAAAAATCTTCAAGAACTCGCCAAAGGAATTTCTTCTCTTCAAGGAAAAATCGCCAAGGGAAGAAGATGAAGAAAATCACCTCAAAACTCTTCAAGAATCGCCACTTCTTCTCAAGCCGTCGCCCACAATTTTCCTCAAGCCAAAATCGCCAAAAACTCTTACCCTAAGCACAATTCCCACTTAAACTTTGGATTTTAAAATTTTAAACCCATTAACCCATTAATTCAAATAGGTTTAACCCATTTAACTAACTAAATTCGAATTTTAAAATCCAATTAGTTAATCCGATTAGGACTTAATTCATTTAACTAATAATTTGAATTTTAAATCTAATATCCAATTAATTATTTCACTTAAACACAAATCCAATAAGGATTTAATTAATATCCAATAAGAATTTAATTAATTAACCAATAAGGTCTAATTAATTAACCAATAAGTTCTAATTAATTAACTTACAATTTACAACCATAAATCCTAATTAATTTATCATGAACAACCAATAATAATTTATCATAAATCAGCCAACAATCAAATAAATAATCCCTAATTTATTTACAATAAATTAACAACCAAAATTTCTAGTTAATTAACTATAATTTGACAACCAATACATAAAATTATCATAGTCAATAATTTTATTTAAATCAAAATAATGCTTACCAGAACTTAAGATCCTTGGATCTTACATTAGCAGCTCAATGGTTAAAGGGTCATGACTCGTGAGGGTCATGTCTAGAGGTCGAATCCCGCTGCAGACATGAATTGTTTGGGGTAACGTGGATCCAAACCGGGATTTGAGCGGGATTGCCCCTGGGTAGGAAGCCCAGCCTCTAGGCCTGGACCTGTTACGAGTTGTGACTCTAACAAAAAAGGCGCCTTTTTTGTTAGAGTCACAACTCGTAACAGGTCCAGGCCTAGAGGCTGGGCTTCCTACCCAGGGGCAATCCCGCTCAAATCCCGGTTTGGATCCACGTTACCCCAAACCCGGTTTGGATCCACGTTACCCCAAACAATTCATGTCTGCAGCGGGATTCGACCTCTAGACATGACCCTCACGAGTCATGACCCTTTAACCATTGAGCTGCAGCTCAATGGTTAAAGGGTCATGACTCGTGAGGGTCATGTCTAGAGGTCGAATCCCGCTGCAGACATGAATTGTTTGGGGTAACGTGGATCCAAACCGGGTTTGGGGTAACGTGGATCCAAACCGGGATTTGAGCGGGATTGCCCCTGGGTAGGAAGCCCAGCCTCTAGGCCTGGACCTGTTACGAGTTGTGACTCTAACATCGAGGACATATAGTTTCCTCTCTGCCTTAAGAACAATCTTAAGGTGTCCGAACCAGTCTGAGAAGTTTGGCCCAGCAAACTTCTCCCTTTCTAGTAGGGATCGCACATTAAAGCTCATGGTGTTCGTTGCTGCAGGAATCTACAACAATGCAAGAACAGCAAGGTCAGTATCAATGTTTAGAATCAATCCGGGACTTAAGAAAGATTCTTTTCTCACTATTTTATCTGACTGAAAAATCCATTAAAACAATCCGAAAGAGTAAGACTCTTTTAGTGAGATGGGATCCAGATTTCATACTTGGTCTCCGCGTCCCGCTCAGGCGAGATAAGATGCACAGAGAGTACAAGCACTAATTTCTGGTAGGCAGTCCCTGCCAATCGCCAACCCGTGCGATTCCCCTTCATCTGGGCAATCCAGCAGACTGTGCCAACTGAGTTGGTACAACACAGTCTCTGATCCCACAGATGGCTGCCTCCATATAGCTAATATATGCCTCATATGTAGCCTACATGGTCAAGCTGACCTGACCTACTCCCTGGACCACCACGTGCTATGCTGAGCAACGAGAAGCGATAAATCCCTTCCCTGTAACACGCAGGTGTAATCCTGCACCGTCTGAAGATAGATGGGCGTGCCCACTGAGTGGGTACAACACGGCCCCAACGATAGTCAGAACAGTGAGGTTTCGCGTCAGAAGGCTTACGAGCTTGATATTTAGCGTTGGATTTTAACGGTCTTTTATCTTCTTAACTATCATACAAACCCTATGGTGATAGCAGAAGATAAATAAATCATGCAAGTCTAATTATTTAAACAATAAAAGAAAGCATGATGATCTTATGTGGTAAAAGCCCATTAACCCTAAGTAAGACCTTAATTTAACTTAAGTCTTCACTTGAGCTCTCCTTGGGTCTTTTGCATCTCATCTGGCCCAACCCAGGGCCCAAGCGCCCACTGCAGCTCAGGTGCGCCCACCAGGTAAATGCGCCTGTCCCAGAGTCGAACCCTGGACCTCCCACCTGGTTAAGCCTCTGCTTCATGCGCCTCTGCCATGTGTGCTCTGTGCTCTTGTCTGATTAAATTACAATTTAATCTATCTAGACAAGTCTGACTCGCAGGTCAATTACACTTTATAAATTAAATGAAATGTGATGCACAGATCACAAAAAAAATTAATTTACAATTTATTAACCAGGCACGCAGGCCCCAGCACAGCACACATTAACACGGGCAGGCCACATAAGATTAAATAAACAAGCATATGCTTACAATCAACATGTGATCCATTATGAAAATAAAATTTTGAAAAACCCCATTGGCATCAATTTTATTTTTCCTTATGTGCCCTACCACCTTACAACGGTCCATTAATAGGGATCCACTCATCATGACTAGTCAGATCCACTGCCCTTGCATGCACCAAGTCCTAACTGACTTGAGTTGACCTAATGGTCAACTATGCATGCGCCAAGGGCTGAACAGCCTTCATGAGTTCTGGCAAGCGGGTGTGACCCCGGGCCTAACTCATGCGCGTTCACTGGTTGTCTCAACTAGACCTCGCTACACGCCCTTGATGCAGTCGACCTATAGCCACCTAATGCTTGCGCATAGGTGCCATCTGGTCGACCCATCTAGGCTGTCAGATGGTCTGATCAGACTAGTTGGATCTTAACTAGAGATGACTTCAACCCTACTAACCCGTCTAAGGGTTTATAGTAGGCGCCACTTAGATCTAATGTTAGTCGCGCATGTCATGAAGTTTTTGAGAAAAACAACAAAGCGCAAACAACCATGCGCTAATGAAACATATATCAAGTTTCGGCATGAATAACTTATATGTGAATTTCGCATGTAATGAAGATCTAAGCATACAAGGATCACAAAAGGTTAAAGCAATCATAAAATATGCATAAAACCTGGCTCTGATACCAATTGAAAGTCCCCTTAACAAAGGGGGCGAAACCCTAGATAGGCGCATATGGAGGTTTTCATGCAGCGGAAGGGGTTTCTAGGATCTTTTCATATTATATGATCAACTTATAAGTGATTGCAAATAAGAATCAAGGAATCGATTCTCACCAAAGCCATTGCTTGGATGGCGTCTAGGAAGAAGAGACTCAAGCGCTTCTCCTCCAAATGGTGCGCACACAAATGATGTCGCCTACTCCCTTAGTGCTCCTTGTGCTAGCAAGGTTCTAAGGAGTTCTTGTCGAGTGAAAGGGATGAGAAGATTTTTTTCTTCTTAGCTGAATCCTCACGAAGCTTCAAGGTGTCGCCACACACGAAAACGTCAAGAGGAATCTCGGGAAAGGCGAGAATAGAACTCACTTCTATTCGAACGTGAAGCGTGTCTCATGTGGAGATCATGGTTTCCAAAAATAGAAACCCACATACGCTTAAACGTTCATGCCAAGTGAACTAGTCGTTACACCCTCTCCCCTTGAACCATGCGCTCACTTGATGAGCTGGTTCATTTTGATTTGGTTCAAAAACCAATCAAGCCAAGCCTTTAGTCCAGATCAAATTAAACCCTAAGGTTCCAAATCTAACCGTTCATCTCTTGATGCACCCTGATCTCACCGATCTAGCATCCATTCTCTCGATCGAAGCTTACCGATCTCAAGTCCTAATCAATCAAACATGATCAGACCAGATCTCACTCACAATCAGAGATTAAATCCCTTTAAACTGAACCCTGACAATTCAGTCCACACGATCTGACTTAAGTAAGCCATATCATCAAATTGTGCGACCCTGAGGGTTTCCTTTAAATGTCGGTAATGATAACTTACGTTATCACGATCAGTGAGGGGTATCTAGCAACACATCACTGTCTCCCGATATAAAGGAAAGAGTCTTCCAAGACTACACCCAAACCACAGCACAAGTGTGAATCCACTTCACGAGGCATACATGATTCCTTTGCCACTGGATGTTCTTATTGGACAAGCATGTCAAGCCTGTAGCTCCAATATGATGAGCATGATTAGATCAGATGATCATAGTCACCTGGGTATGGCCATACACTTTCTCAATCATCTCATTCGAGGGGGCCCCCTTTAGAACATCACACTCCTTAAACAAGGAGACGGCAATCCTATATCTATCACTAGTGCCCTAACATGACTCATGATCATTATCCAAGATAGTCTATAACCATTATGTTTCAAATGATATTGAACTACCTCAAAACAATGACAATCATCATTTAGAAACACAAGTGATCTCAAGTCAGAGGACATGTGCCACTTGTTGCAAACAAGGATTATTCACATTGTGACAAGCAATTGAATATCCTAGTAGGGTCTGTCCAGTACATCCAATGTACCCATGAGTCTACATCTTATTCCATGCTCGAAGCATCCTATAAGATTATAACACATATTAGTCTCCATCATATCAAGGCTGTCTCATGTTCACCAAGATATCTCGACTAAGGACATATAGCATGTCAGCCAAGCTGAACAGCATTGAGACATTATTCAGAAGCACACTTATTGCAGCAGACAATGTAACAAACTGAATAACAACCATTGCCTTTATAAACTTAAGAGTTTATACATGATACTGAAAGAATCCCAAGGCCTCAAACATTAGCCTTAAGGGCATACGCCAACATTTTTATCCATTATTGAGAGAGCAATTGTGAGAGAGGTGGTTAGGGTTTGGCCTAGCGCCGAGAGGCATAGAGGCCACCTCAGGTCATGATTTTCACGCAGAAGCTTCGCCTGGAGGAGGAGACGATACCCCAGAAGTTTCAGAGGAAAAGGAGTTCAATTGGAGAAGAAATCAAGGAAAAGGGAAGCGCCACCACTGTTCATCGACGCCTCCTTGCAAAATACGGGTGTGAAATATTTCACAGCCGTGCTGTATTTTTTTAACTCTTCTTTTCCTTTGATTTTTGATCTTCTGAAACTATGGCTTATTGTATTTCTCTTTCCATACTAGCTTAATCATATTTTGGGACATGGGTGTAATTCACTTTGATTTCTTAATGATTAGATAATTCTTATTTTCGTCAGAATAGTTTTATTATGATGATTCTACTTATGTGATTGTTTGTCTTTGATTCTCCATAGATTGATGTTATTATTCATGTTTTAGAGTTCTCGCAATAAGGACCGAAAGGTGACTTGCTTGAGAACTTGGAACCCTAGAATTACATATTAGGAACTCTCTTAGGTTAGTTCTTAATTATTTGATTTTAGTGATCTTATTGCCATGATGATAATTTGAATCTAGGGTAGAGTTGAGTTGTCAAACGTGGAGATCTTGCACGAAAGTGAGGATCGGAACGTTGGAGAACCATAAGTAGAACTTGTGTTGAGTCTCGGATGCACGAAAGTGATCCTTGAGATTCCACTTGAGACAATCAACTTAGAATTCGGATGCACGAAAGTGATCTCGAGTTCTTTGATTGGTGATTTACTTATCTTTAGCGTTGGGATAGATCTTTCGCGAAAGCGAGGATTAGTCCCTACATGATTGTCTACACAAAAGTGAGATGATCCCTTTATAAAGTAAATTAAGTCTTTATCATGATAAGATTAGTCTGACGACCTTTTATTTAAATCTACTTATTAGAATTAAGGAGGATGAAACCCTAGTCCCAATGTTTCTCTCTGATTATCTGATTTCGTCTGTTTTCCATCATTGCTTTGCTATTATTCGATTGCTTAGCTAGTAAGAATATAACTATTTGGTACTTAACAATAAGGTCTCTGTGGTTCGATATCTTTCTTTATTACTTCGAGTATCCGTGCACTTGCGGACAAAACAAGTTTTCGGTGCCGTTGCCGGGGATTAGTCTAAGGTACACGCTAAACAACTTGGGATACAACAAGTTTTTGGCGCCGTTGCCGGGGATTAGTCCTAGGTACATGCCAAACAACTTGGGATACAACAAATTTTTGGCGCCGTTGCCGGGGATTAGTCCTAGGTACATGCCAAACAACTTGGGATACAACAAGTTTTTGGCGCCGTTACCGGGGACCTTAGTTTTGTTAATATCAAAATAGTTATTAGTATTGCTAGACTACGTTTTATTTGTTTTATATTTAACTTTGTTTTTTTTTCTTTTTGCAGGTTTTGCATTTTCATAAGTTGTGACAGAGCTGTGATTTCTAAAATTTGTGAATTTACCTGTGTTTTATATTTTTTTAAAATTCTGAAAAAAAAATTGGTGTTAGATAATCTTTCTGTTCTTCATAAATTTGAAGATATGTCTTTTAATCACAACTCATGGGCAAGAGGTGAGATATACATGCCACAAGGTAAGTATGAAAATGATTCATTGAGCACACTCCAAGATACGTTTAACTCTTTTATGCACTCTGTTAAGAAATCTTCTTCTTCTATTAGATGTGATATTTGTGGATATTATGATCATTATACCTCTGATTGCCAATTTTTAAATCCCAATTTATCATGGAAAGAATCTTATCAATTGTACTCTAGATGGGAAAATCACTAAACTTCTTTTTATGATGATTGCTCAAACTATACTTCTGAACCATACTGGGATACTGAAAAATCTAGCTTAGAGTTGATGTTTGAAAAATTCATGAAGCAAAGTGAGGAGGCACATGAGACCCATAAACATAGAATGGATAATATGCATGCTTATTCTGAAATTCTAGAAACCCAAAAGAACTTGATTTGGAAAAATCTCCCTCTGATTATGATTGTTTTGAGATTGAGCCTTATGTGAACATTAATGCATCTCACTCTAATTTTGATAATTGTGAATTAGATTCTTTTGATAATTTAATTGTGGAAAAGATTGAGGAAATTGAAATTAAAAAATCCTCTTTTGATGATATTGATTCTTTTGATAATATGTTATTTATGGTTAAATCTGATGAAGGATATGAGGGGACTAATTTAGAAAAATCTTATTCTAGTTTTGTTGAAAATTTTGAAATTGATGAATTACCTAATTGTGAGCATGAAGGACTTGAAGAAAATTTAGATATTGCAAATATTGATGAATCTCACCATGATGATATTTTGCCCATATCTATTATTGACTCTTGTGATTTATTTGAAAAATTATGCTTTGTTGAAAAGTCTAATTTGAGACAGAAAGTTTATTTTGATGATCCAATGCTTGTATCTTTTGATCAAAGTCCTATTGCACTTGAAGATATAAATTTGAAGAAATGACTTATGATTTTGCTTTCTGATAAATATAGAAAAATCATTGAATATCCTTTGATTGGAGTTGAGAATTTTGATTTTGATTCCTGTATATTTGAGAAAGCCATGCCGATCTTGATTTACATGAAATTATGGATATTTGGATTAGTGGCTAAACTTTTTGGACAGCGGAAAAGGAAAAAATTGTTTGCTATATATTTTGGTACTGATTCACCTGCTTCACCATGATTTTTGGGTTTTGGTCAAGCTATGTACCTAAAATTAGCGCTTCTTGGGAGGCAACCCAAGCACTCTTAGCTTAGCTTCTTTTATTTTTATTTATTTTTAGAATTAATTTTTCTTCTCCTTTTGCAGGGAAATGCAAGTTTTGGGGCATAATACGACACCGCCATAATTAGTTTTACGGTACCGTATTTTCGGTCCGTTTTCGATAGAAAGTTTTATGAATTTTACGGCAGGGCCGTAACATCTTTCACATGCCGTAATTTTGAGTGATTTCCTTCCCGAGAGTTTTTTGAAAAATATGGCAGTACCGTAATGTGCTTTACGGTGCCGTAATTTGAAACATGCTTTCTGTATTCTGCTTACTTGAGTAGGTGTTTTCTCGCTATGATTTTAAGAAAGTGGGTTGGAAGAATTTTTGATCTTTGGCACCATCACAAAGTACTCATCTTTGTCTTGAAAGAACCCCTTTAGTAAGGGGGGTCCCCTTCATGGGGGAGCATAACCCTTAGAGCATATGGCGCATAAAATTGTTCTCTTGCGGAATTAGGGTTATAAGATCGATACGCATGCAAAAGATCAACTTGATAACAATAAGAAAACATTCATACCATCGCCATGGAAAGATGTTTCCTTGGAAGCAAAGATCAAAGTAGATCTTCTCCTTGTCGTCACACACAAGATGATGTTGCTATCTCTCTTGGTGCTCCTTGTGCTAGCAAGGTTCCAAGAGGTCCTTGTCGAGTGAAGGGAAAAGAGATGTCTTTCTCCTTGGCCGAATCCTCCTCAACCTTCAAGCGTCGCCGCACACCAAGTCGAGAGGAAAAACTTGCGAGAGGAATAAGTGAATTGGCGAAAATAGAGAATACTCTATTTCGGATGAGCGCCCACTCGACATGGAGATCATGGTTACTAAAAAAAATAGTAACCTCTCCTCATCCCAACGTTCACGCTATGTGAACTCGTCGCCCACTCCTCTCCCTATGAACCAAGCGCTCTTTTAGTGAGCTGGTTCAATTGGTTCGGTTTAAGAACCAACCAAGCCAAGCGACAAGGCCTAGATCAAATAAACCCTAAGGCTTTAGATCTAACCGTCGATCTCTTTAATGCCCCTGATCTGACCGATCTGGCATCCATTCTCTCAATCGAAGCTTACCGATCTCAAGCCCTAATCAATCAAACATGATCAGACCAGATCTCACTTACAATCAGAGATTAAATCCCTTAAAACTGAACCCAAACAATTCAGTCCACACGATCTGACTTAAGTAAGCCATATCATCAAATTGTGCGACCCTAAGGGTTTCCTTTAAATGTCGGTAACGATAATTCACATTATCACGATCAGTGAGGGGTATCTAGCAACACATCACTGTCTCCCGATATAAAGGAAAGAGTCTTCCAAGACTACACCCAAACCATAGCACAAGTGTGAATCATTTCACAAAGCATACATATTTCCTTTGCCACTGGATGTTCTTATTGGACAAGTCTGTCAAACTTGTAACTCCAATATGATGAGCATGATTAGATCAGATGAACACTGTCACCTGGGTATGGCCATACACTCTCTCAATCATCTCATCCAGGGGGCCCCTTTAGAACATCACACTCCTTAAACAAGGAGACGGCAATCCTATGTCTATCACTAGTGCCCTAACCTGACTCAAGCTCACCATCCAAGATAGTCTATAATCATTATGTTTCAAATGATATTGAACTAACTCAAAATAATGACAATCATCATTTAGAAAACACAAGTGATCTCAAGTCAGAGGAAATGTGCCACTTGTCTTATACAAGGAATATTCACGTTGTGACAAACAACTGAACATCCTAGTAGGGTCTGTCCAGTACATCCCATGTACCCATGAGTCTACATCTTATTCCATGCTCGAAGCATCCTATAAGATCAGAACACATATTAGTCTTAACCATATCAAGGTTGTCTCATGTTCACCAAGATACATCGACTAAGGACATAACAGCATGTCAGCCCAGCTGAACAGCTTTGAGACATTATTCAGAAGAACATATATTGCAGCAGACAATGTAACTAACTGAATAACAACCATGCCTTTATAAACATAATAGTTTATTACATGATACTTGTTACATTCCCACAGGCCTCAAACATTAGCCTTAAGGGCATACCCCAACAATCTCCCACTTGCACTTAATCTAATGGTTGAAAAACTTCAAACCCATATTATTACAGTGCTTCTCATGCTTCTGCTGCGCCAGAGGCTTGGTAAGCGGGTCTGCCAGATTGTCGTCTGTATGAACCTTGCATACTTTGATCTCGCCACGATCAATGATCTCCCTGATCAAATGAAACCGTCTCTGTATGTGCTTGGACTTCTGGTGCGACCGTGGTTCCTTTGCTTGTGCGATTGCTCCAGTGTTATCACAAAAGATAACCAAAGGATCTGCACACGAAGGAACAACACCAAGTTCTCTCACGAACTTACGAATCCAGACTGCCTCCTTGGATGCTTCCGAGGCTGCGACATACTCGGCTTCTGTTGTGGAATCAGCAACAGTTGACTGTTTGAAACTTTTCCACACCACTGCACCTCCATTCAAGCTAAAAACATAGCCTGATTGCGATCGGAAATCATCCTGGTCAGACTGGAACGAAGCGTCAGTATATCCTTCAATACTGAGTTCTTCCTGACCACCATATATCAAGAACATATCTTTGGTCCTCCGCAGATATTTTAGGATGTTCTTGACTGCAATCCAGTGCGCCAAACCTGGATTACTCTGGTAACGACTGGTCACGCTTAACCCGTAAGCGACGTCTGGGCGAGTACACAACATCGCATACATTATAGAACCAATAGCCGAAGCATAAGGCGTATTGTTCATTTCATCTTTCTCAGTCTGTGTTTGTGGACACTGACTCTTCGAAAGATTCAGACCATGTCTGACTGGAAGATATCCTTTCTTAGAATTCTCTAAGCGAAATCTCTCCAGGACCTTATCGATGTAAGTACTCTGGCACAGCCCGAGAAGCCTCTTAGATCTATCCCTGTAGATCTTCACACCTAACACATAGGCTGCTTCTCCTAGATCTTTCATCTGGAAACATTTCCTCAGCCATGCTTTAACAGCATGCATTTCAGGAATATCGTTTCCAATGATCAAGATGTCATCAACGTAGAGGACTAGGAAAATAATCACGCTCCCACTAAACCTCTTATATACGCACGGGTCATCCTCGTTCTTGATGAAACCAAATTCAGTGACTGATTCATCAAAACGAATGTTCCAGCTTCTCGATGCTTGTTTAAGTCCATAAATAGACTTCTTTAACTTGCATATTTTATGACGATCTGCTGGATTAGTGAAACCTTCTGGTTGTGTCATATACACATCCTCATCCAGATTTCCATTAAGGAAAGCTGTTTTCACATCCATCTGCCAAATCTCATAATCATAATATGCAGCTATCGCGAAAAGAATCCGAATAGACTTAAACATGGCTACAGGTGAGAAAGTTTCATCATAATCTATCCCGTAGATTTGTTTGAAACCTTTCGCAACTAGCCTGCCTTTATAGGTAACCACGTTACCATCCATGTCAATCTTCTTCTTGAAGATCCATTTACAGCCTATAGGGATAACTCCCGGAGGCGGATCAACCAAATCCCAAACTTGGTTATCTGACATGGAGTCCATCTCGGCGCGCATAGCTTCAAGCCATCTCGCTGACTCCGGTCCACTGACCGCATCCGCATAAGTAAGGGGTTCATCATTATCAATGATGTAGACTCCGTCATAGCGCTCAGGCTGTCGACGGATCCTACCCGATCTTCGCGGTTCCCGTGATATCTGAGCCTCAGGTTGTTCAATAACCTGTTCTACCGGCTCAGGCTCATCCAACTGTGCTTGGTCACTTTGTCCTTCTTCTGGATTCTCATCCAGCTTTATTTCTCTCCCACTTGCCTCCTGCAGAAGAAATTCCTTCTCAAGAAATATGGCCGTCCGAGCAACAAAAACCTTGTTCTCTTTGGGGTCGTAGAAATAATAACCCTTAGTTTCCTTAGGGTAACCGACAAAGATACATTTGTCAGATCTGCTCTCTAGTTTCCCAGAGGCGAGCTTTTTGACATAAGCCTCGCAGCCCCAGATCCTGATAAATGTCAAGCTTGGCTGTTTCCCATACCATAACTCATATGGCGTCTTTGAAACTGCCTTGGATGGCACTCGGTTTAGTACCTTTGCAGCTGTTTCCAGTGCAAAACCCCAAAAGGAGTATGGAAGAGTAGCCTGACTCATCATAGAACGAACCATATCTAGTAATGTTCTATTTCTCCTTTCGGACACACCATTCCATTGCGGTGTTCCAGGCGGAGTGAGCTGTGAGATAATCCCACACTCTTTTAGATAGTCAGTAAATGCATGACTTAGGTATTCACCACCTCGATCTGAGCGAAGTGCCTTGATATTACGGCCTAGCTGATTTTGTACTTCATTCTTAAACTCTTTGAACTTGTCAAAAGATTCACTTTTATGTCTCATCAGATAGACATACCCATATCTACTGAAATCATCAGTAAAGGTAATGAAGTACTGATAGCCACCTCTGGCATGTTTACTAAAAGGCCCACACACATCGCTGTGTATAAGGTCAAGTAAACCTGAAGCCCTTTGACCTTTGTGAGGAAAAGGAGACTTCGTCATTTTACCCATCAAACAAGCTTTGCATGTATCAATCTCCTTATAGGAGAATGATCCCAGCAGTCCATGATCATGCAACCGCTTAATGCGTTTCTCGTTTATATGGCCTAAACGACTATGCCATAGCAAGGTGCTGTCATCAGCATACTTGGCTTTCTTAATATCAACATTATGTATGGAACTTTCCATGTCCAACATGAATAACCCATTATTAATTGAACCAGTTGCATAAACAATATTATCAAATGATAAAACACACTTTGAAATATTGCATTCAAAGGAAAATCCCTTCCTGACAAGAGCAGGAATGGAGATAATATTTTTAGTTATACTGGGAACAAAGTAACAACTGTTCAGTTCCAATACAAGTCCAGATGGTAAAGAAATAAAGTAGTCTCCTACAGCAACAGCAGCAACCCGTGCCCCGTTTCCAACGCGTAGGTCCACCTCATGCTGTCCCACCTGCCTTCTTCTCTTGAGTTCCTGTACATTTGAACAAATGTGAACTCCACATGCAGTGTCCAACACCCATGATACAGAAGAAGAAAACATGACCTCAGTCACGAATATACCTGAGCCAGAAGCAAAGCTTCCCCTCTTATCTCCTTGGAGCGCTTTACAGTCCTTTTTCCAGTGACCCAGCTGGCCACAGTGGAAACACCTGTATTCCTTGGACCGCTTCACCTTTTGCTTCAGAACCTTGCTGTAGTTCTTGACCGGGGCCTTGCCCTTCTTCCCCTTCTTCTTGTTCCTTGAAGGAACCATCAAGACAGAGGTTGAAGGCTTACCCTTCAGAGTCTCCTCAGTGGTCAAGAGCATATTCAGCAGCTCTGCCGGAGTACAATCGATTTTGTTCATATTAAAATTAATAATGAACGCGTCGAATGAAGGCGGGAGAGACTGTAGAATAATGTCCACAGCAAGCTCCTGGTTGATGGTATGCCCCAGTTTCTCTAGAGCCTCCTTGTGCCCAATCATCTTGAGCACGTGAGCTCCCACTGGGCTCCCTTCAGCCAGTTTGCTCTGAAAGAAGAGCTTTGTCAAATTATAGCGCTCAGTCCTCGCCTGTGCAGCATACAACATCTTGAGGTTCGCTATCATGTCTATAGCAGACATATCCTCATGCTGACGCTGCAGCGGTGGCGTCATAGACGCTAGCATCAGGCAAGCGACATCAATGCTATCATTGACGTGCTTTTCATAGGCTTCCCGAACCGCCCTTGCGGCGTTCGGAGCGGGCTGCGGCGGAATCGCCGTCTCGAGGACATACAGTTTCCTCTCTGCCTTAAGAACGATCTTAAGGTGTCCAAACCAGTCAGAGAAGTTCGGCCCAGCAAACTTCTCCCTTTCCAGTAGGGATCGCACATTGAAGTTCATGGTGTTCGTTGCTGCAGGTATCTACAACAATGCAAGAACAGCAAGGTCAGTATCAATGTATAAGAATCAATCAGGACTTAAGAAAGATTCTTTTTCTCACTATTTTATCAGGCGTGAAAAATCCAGCAAAACAGCCCGAAAGAGTAGAACTCTTTTAGTGAGATGGGATCCAGATTTCATACTTGGTCTCCGCGTCCCGCTCAGGCGAGATAAGATGCACAGAGAGTACAAGCACTAGTTTCTGGTAGGCAGTCCCTGCCGATCGCCAACCCGTGCGATTCCCCTTCATCTGGGCAGTCCAGCAGACTGTGCCAACTGAGTTGGTACAACACAATCTCTGACCCCAACAGACGGCTGCCTCCATGTGCTACCATATGCGCCACATATGTAGACTACACGGTCAAGCTGACCCGACCTACTCCCTGGACCACCATGTGCTATGCTGAGCAACGAGAAGGGATAAATCCCTGCTCTGTAACACACAGGTGTAATCCCGCACCGTCTGAAGATAGATGGACGTGCCCACTGAGTGGGTACAACACGGCTCCAACGATAATCAGAACAGTGAGGTTTCGCGTCAGAAGGCTTACGAGCTTGATATTTTTAGCGTTGGATTTTAACGGTCTTTTATCTTTATTACTATCATTCAATCCCTATGGTGATAGCAAAAGATAAATCTATCATGCATTTCTAATATTTATGCAATAAAAGAAAGCATGTGTCATATGTGGTAAAAGCCCATAGCCCTAGTGAGACCTTAACCTAACTTAAGACTGCACTTGCTTTTCATGGGTCTTTTGCTGCTCATTTGGCCCAAACCTGGACCCAAGCGCCATCTGCAGCTCTGGTGCGCCCACCAGGAAATGCGCCAGGTCCTAGGGTCGAACCCTAGACCTCCCACCTGGTCCAGCCATTGCTGCATGCGCCTGTGCCAAGTGTGCTCAGTGCTCTTGTCTAATTAAATTACAAATTTAACTATCTAGACAAGAGTGACACGCAGGTCACTTACATTTATAAATTAAAACCCAGTGATTCGCAGATCACAATAATTAATTTACAATTTAATACAGGCACGCAGGCCCCAGCACAGCACACAATTAATATGGGCAGCCCACATATGACTAAATAGACAAACATATGTATCAAATCAGCAAACATGTGATCCATGATAAAAATTAAAATTTTCGAAAACCCCATGGGATCAATTTTAATTTTTCCTTATTTGCCCTACAACCTTACAACGGTCCATTACTAGGGATCCACTCATCCAACCTAGTCAGATCCACTGCCCTTGCATGCACCAAGTCCTAACTGACTCGAGTCGACCAAAAAGTCAACTATGCATGCGCTAGGGCTGAACGACCACACTGAGGTCTGGCAAACGGGAGTGACCCCGGGCCTAACTCAGGTGCGTTCATTAATCGTCTCAATCAGACATCGCTACACACCTGTCTGCAGTCGACCTATAGCCACCATAGGCTTGCGCCAAGGTGCTATCTGGTCGACCCTTTCAGGCTGTCAGATGATCTGATCAGACATGATTGGATCTAACCTAGGGGGTGACATCAACCCCAGTAACCCGTCTAAGGGTTTACAGTAAGGTCTTTAGATCTAGCATTAGTCGCGCAAGTGTATAAGTTTTGAAAAGAAAACTACAACTTAGAAGCGCCAACTAACATGCGCAAGATAAACATATAGACAAGATTTTCATCATGTAACTTTCGCATGTTGAAGATCTAAGCATACATTCGCATATATGGATCACGCAAATCATCAAGCAATCAAGATAACATGCATTCAACCTGCTCTGATACCAGTTGAAAGAACCCCTTTAGTAAGGGGGGTCCCCTTCATGGGGGAGCATAACCCTTAGAGCATATGGCGCATAAAATTGTTCTCTTGCGGAATTAGGGTTATAAGATCGATACGCATGCAAAAGATCAACTTGATAACAATAAGAAAACATTCATACCATCGCCATGGAAAGATGTTTCCTTGGAAGCAAAGATCAAAGTAGATCTTCTCCTTGTCGTCACACACAAGATGATGTTGCTATCTCTCTTGGTGCTCCTTGTGCTAGCAAGGTTCCAAGAGGTCCTTGTCGAGTGAAGGGAAAAGAGATGTCTTTCTCCTTGGCCGAATCCTCCTCAACCTTCAAGCGTCGCCGCACACCAAGTCGAGAGGAAAAACTTGCGAGAGGAATAAGTGAATTGGCGAAAATAGAGAATACTCTATTTCGGATGAGCGCCCACTCGACATGGAGATCATGGTTACTAAAAAAAATAGTAACCTCTCCTCATCCCAACGTTCACGCTATGTGAACTCGTCGCCCACTCCTCTCCCTATGAACCAAGCGCTCTTTTAGTGAGCTGGTTCAATTGGTTCGGTTTAAGAACCAACCAAGCCAAGCGACAAGGCCTAGATCAAATAAACCCTAAGGCTTTAGATCTAACCGTCGATCTCTTTAATGCCCCTGATCTGACCGATCTGGCATCCATTCTCTCAATCGAAGCTTACCGATCTCAAGCCCTAATCAATCAAACATGATCAGACCAGATCTCACTTACAATCAGAGATTAAATCCCTTAAAACTGAACCCAAACAATTCAGTCCACACGATCTGACTTAAGTAAGCCATATCATCAAATTGTGCGACCCTAAGGGTTTCCTTTAAATGTCGGTAACGATAATTCACATTATCACGATCAGTGAGGGGTATCTAGCAACACATCACTGTCTCCCGATATAAAGGAAAGAGTCTTCCAAGACTACACCCAAACCATAGCACAAGTGTGAATCATTTCACAAAGCATACATATTTCCTTTGCCACTGGATGTTCTTATTGGACAAGTCTGTCAAACTTGTAACTCCAATATGATGAGCATGATTAGATCAGATGAACACTGTCACCTGGGTATGGCCATACACTCTCTCAATCATCTCATCCAGGGGGCCCCTTTAGAACATCACACTCCTTAAACAAGGAGACGGCAATCCTATGTCTATCACTAGTGCCCTAACCTGACTCAAGCTCACCATCCAAGATAGTCTATAATCATTATGTTTCAAATGATATTGAACTAACTCAAAATAATGACAATCATCATTTAGAAAACACAAGTGATCTCAAGTCAGAGGAAATGTGCCACTTGTCTTATACAAGGAATATTCACGTTGTGACAAACAACTGAACATCCTAGTAGGGTCTGTCCAGTACATCCCATGTACCCATGAGTCTACATCTTATTCCATGCTCGAAGCATCCTATAAGATCAGAACACATATTAGTCTTAACCATATCAAGGTTGTCTCATGTTCACCAAGATACATCGACTAAGGACATAACAGCATGTCAGCCCAGCTGAACAGCTTTGAGACATTATTCAGAAGAACATATATTGCAGCAGACAATGTAACTAACTGAATAACAACCATGCCTTTATAAACATAATAGTTTATTACATGATACTTGTTACATTCCCACAGGCCTCAAACATTAGCCTTAAGGGCATACCCCAACATGTCTATCATCCGGATATTTTTCCGGAATTTTAAAGTCCATGGATCATTCTAAAACACCTAGCAACTTTTCGATTCTGATTAATTTCTGCAGCAGTTTTCTTCTGATTAATTTGATTAGCACTTTTGCTGCAAGTTTTAAGATGCTTAAATAACTTGAAACCCAGATTTTTCGCATGGAATATGAAGAACATGTGTCATTCTATCTTGTGGATTAATGGTTTTCATGATTTTATTTTCTGATCATTTTAGGACACATGACAACTTTTTGAATCTAATTAACTTTTGTGCAGTTTTTGCAGTTTTGTAATCTGAGTAGCCTTCTTTCTATTGATACCCTAAATTCCTGACAGATTTTGATCCTTTAATTTTTCATACGTCTGAAAAGAACATATCTTAATCTACAACTTGGTTCTGTCCATTTTCTATTTAGATCATTAAATTTTATTCTAGGGTATGGCTACTTTTCATAAAAAATTTAAAAACTACTTGGTTTGCTTTCTACTTGTTATTACTTCTTTTGCCTCCAGATCCAGAAATCTTCAAGAGCAACTGTCTTCCACCTCTAGCCACCACTGCATCTGCCTCTGACATCACTGTATCCAGCCGTCGACACTGGATTATACCATCTGCAGATTCTTGCTTCTTCTGCTGCCTCTGTTTCCATTAATTTTATTTATTTTTGTAGTAGAATATTCATTAGTGACTGATTTTCTATTTTTGCAGAGCTATCTCTCACACCCACCGGCCGACAATATCACCTCTAAGACTGTATTCTCTAGTAGGCCACTAAAGATTACTCACTCTACTGTCGGCACCATCACCATCATTGCTAGCAGCTTTTCAGCTAGCGCCTCTGTTCACCCTCTGCTTCTTGCCTGCTCGACTCTTTCCACCGGCATCCTCTTCAGACCTCCGGCGACATCTCTTATTCTCCCTTTAGAAAATTATTTTTATCATTATTATTTTTAGAGACTATTTTTAGACTGAGCCTTATGTATCATAAATTGTGTAGGAAAAATTTTCAAAAGGCACATCTATGGACCTAGCAGCATCTTGCCCGACACTATTTTTGGTCTGAGCCTTATGTAATTTTGGTTAGAGCTTGCTATATAGTTTTGTAAGTATTGTTTGCACTCTCTTGTTCATGATTATTTCATATGGTTGCATCTTTGATTTACTTTAGATGTATCACTCACTGAGATTTTTACTCGATATGGTCTCTTGAATCTATCATTTTACACTTTTGAACATTATTGTTTGAGTTTGATGCTTCTACACCTCTGTGACCGCCGCCACTGCTATTCTACTTCACATGCTTTTTTTTTTCGACGTGGTTGTATGATGATGATGAGTATACTCTTGATTTATATTGTTGACGACTTGATTGATTGATGATGAATAAATTCAAATTCATAATTAGAGACAAACCCTATCATGTTAGATTTATTTCTTCAATGCATATCTATTTTTGAAATTTGACATTGGTTGATGCATGAAATTTTGGGTAGATGTGTTGTTTGAGGAATAAGATCTAAAGGTGAAACTACTCCTTTTAATAAAATGAGTATATGAGTATGATTTGAGAATTGAGATCAATTGATCAACCTAGTAGATGTTTAGTCTATTTTTGCTATTTGTTGGGAAATAAGAATCCAAGATCCATAAAAATAGTGAGAGACTCCCCTACTTGGCACTATGAAAAATTGATAGTGGTACCTAAGACATGGGTTGAAGTCTATGCATGAAAAATAATGAAAGTTAAAAAGAATAAGACTCCTCTACTTAGCACTATGCAAAATTGATAGTGGTACCGAAGATAAGAGATGAAGTCAAAAATAAAAAGTGTGTATCTAAGTGGGTACATGCCATCTATGTAAAAATAACAAAATACATGAAAAAGAAAAAAAAATGAATAAAAAAATATGTGTGGAAAAAGATCTTGGAAACCTAATTCCTGTAAACAAAAGCATGATAGATTTGAACTAAAACTGGGTGAAATCATGAGACTGAAAATTCTATTCATTATACAAGTTGCAAAGTTTTATTTGATTTAGTTGTGGATCTAAAGGATTGAATTCTAAGAATGATAAGTTTATTTGAAGTTTTGAGAAACAATTGATGGAATTTTTCATTGATGATTGTATTTTAGAAATTTATTGAGCATGAAAAGGTTTATCTTTTAATCAACTTTTGATTTTTGCTTGAGGACAAGCAAAGTTTGAGCCCTATGTATTTGATGACACTAAAATATATAGTATATTTTGTATCATTTTATATATCTTTTCATGCTCAATTGAAGATCTTTTGCTTATTTTTATGCCAAAATTATCAAATATTGAAAAATCTACTTCTATTTTGGATTTTGGTGATTTTCAGGTAAAAAGGCACTATTTTAAGGCGTTTTCAAGCAAAATCAAATACATTGTGATGTAGGGGGGAAGCATGCAATTTGGGCTAGCATGAAAAATAAATTTGAGATAAAAAGCTAGCATGCAAGATTAACTATGGGGTTTTCAAAAATATATTTTTGGTATTTTAATAATAAAAACTGAATCTAAACATGCATACTAAATCAACAAACTAAATATGAAACATGAAATTCACCACATTCTAAAACTAAATTACACTAAACATGTGATCTAATGATCTAAGGCTAAGCATGCAATCCTAAAACTCAACAATTTTAAACTAGAATTGAAAAACTATGAGGGATACTTACAGAGCGACCCTTGAGAATAGAAGAGTCGTATCGTCCCGGTCTTCAACGGTCCTACTCTGATGGAAGGAGTTGCTTCATTACAAACACTCCAACACAACAAACTCACACATGAGTGAGTATTAAAATTAGGGTTTAAAGTGCAAAGTCCTTTTACAACAAAGAGATCAAGAGGGGAAGCTAATCTTCCAAATTCCTCTTGCTAACATGAGTAACTAAGTTATTCTACTAAACCTAATGATTAACAACTAAAGGGTCTATTACTTGAAGGGGCGCCAAGTCTTGGATGGAAGAAGGCTCTTCAAGTTTCGGCCATCCTTGGTTCTTTGTTGTTGCGCCATTTTTAGGGCTCCTAGATTGATGCCGAGAGGCCACTTGTTGTTGAAGATGAAGAACTTGCGCCTCCAAATGTTGAGGAAGATGATGTTGCCAAGACCTTCAAGCAAGAGAGAAGACAAGTGAATCAATGGGACACAACAAATCGAAACAACTTACTAGAGGGGAAAGGGGGATTTGATCTCAAGCGTTGAAGCCCTTTGAAGATGAGATGCGCCATGATGATGGAGTTGATAAGTGTTGTGCCATTGGTTGATGAAGAGGATGTAGATGCGTCAAGAGTTTGTTGTAGGGTATGGAGAAGGTTGCACTACCAAGGTTGAAGAAGATGTTCTTGCGCCAAGTTGATGAAGAGATGATATGTGCAACTTGAAGGTTAAGGGTGATGCTCCTTTGCGCAATGGATGGTGAGAGCTTTGATAGAAGGGTTAGCGAAGGGAACCGTGGCCCTTGGAAGAAGAAGTGAAGATAGGTGACACAAGCACCTCAGATGAGAAGAAGGGGGAGAGGGGCGACACAAGCACCCAAAGTTGCTAGGCAACTACTCGACAATTCCATTATTCAAATCTTGCTAATCAACTTACATGCGATTACAAGTTTTGTAGAGCTTTTCCTTAACGTTACAAAAGGGCAAATAAAGAAAGAGTTTTTGGGTCTTCAATGCCTTGAAGGTTGGTGCTTGCTATCCTTCCAAATATTGACCAAGGACTTATGGAAATAATTTGAATTTTGAAGGCTTGGTTGGCTTGAACGATTAGGGAGGAGCTTTGTGGCGTTGGCTTCTTTCCTTTGTTGGCTTCTTTCCTTTGTTGGCTTTGGCGACTTTGGAATTACTTTGGGTGCATTCCTCTTTCCTTGGGTGACAAGAAGAGGTGATTGTTGGGGTATGCCCTTAAAGGCTAATGTTTGAGGCCTTGGGATTGTATCAGTATCATGTATAAACTCTTATGTTTATAAAGGCAATGGTTGTTATTCAGTATGTTACATTGTCTGCTGCAATAAGTGTGCTTCTGAATAATGTCTCAATGCTGTTCAGCTAGGCTGACATGCTGTAATGTCCTTAGTCGAGATATCTTGGTGAACATGAGACAGCCTTGATATGATTTAGACTAATATGTGTTCTAATCTTATAGGATGCTTCGAGCATGGAATAAGATGTAGACTCATGGGTGCATTGGATGTACTGGACAGACCCTACTAGGATATTCAATTGCTTGTCACAATGTGAATAATCCTTGTATGCAACAAGTGGCACATGTCCTCTGACTTGAGATCACTTGTGTTTCTAAATGATGATTGTCATTGTTTTGAGGTAGTTCAATGTCATTTGAAACATAATGGTTATAGGCTATCTTGGATAATGATCATGAGTCAGGTTAGGACACTAGTGATAGATATAGGATTGCCGTCTCCTTGATTGGAGTGTGATGTTCTAAAGGGGCCCCCTTAAATGAGATGATTGAGAAAGTGTATGGCCATACCCAGGTGACTATGTTTATCTGATCTAATCATGCTCATCATATTGGAGCTACAGGCTTGACACGCTTGTCCAATAAGAACATCCAGTGGCAAAGGAAACATGTATGCCTAGTGAAGTGGATTCACACTTGTGCTGTGGTTTGGGTGTAGTCTTGGAAGACTCTTTCCTTTATATCGGGAGACAGTGATGTGTTGCTAGATACCCCTCACTGATCGTGATAACGTAAGTTATCGTTACCGACATTTAAAGGAAACCCTTAGGGTCGCACAATTCGATGATATGGCTTGCTTAAGTCAGATCGTGTGGACTGAATTGTTTGGGTTCAGTTTAAAGGAGTTTAAACTCTGATTGTAAGTGAGATCTGGTCTGATCATGTTTGATTGATTAGGGCTTGAGATCGGTAAGCTTCGATCGAGAGGATTGATGCTGGATCAGTGAGATCAAGAGCATCAAAGAGATGAACGGTTAGGTCTGTAACCTTAGGGTTTACTATGGTCTAGACCAAATGGCTTGAGCTATTTTGATTTGGTTTATGAACCAAATTCGATTGGGACGTTTTGGTTTGAACCGGTTCACAAAGGTGAACGCTTGGTTCAATGCTAGTAAGCGTTTTTGGGTTGGCATGAGCGCATGGCTTAATGATGTTCCATTTTTGGAAAGTCATCAATGCCGATTCCTCTCAACGCCAAAATGCAAATACGTTCCCCTCTTCTCTTGTGGCTTGCTTGCACTCTCGTAAGTGAAGGATTGACGAGAAGAAGGGAAGGTTTTTCGTCCAAGGAGAAGCTTGTTCTCGCATCTCAAACTTCCTCCACGCAAAGGACCCCTTGAAGCTTTGCTAGCACAAAGACGACAAGGAGAAGCCATTCCTCATCTTGTGTGCTTCATCTTTGGAGAAGATCCCTTTCGATCTTTGCTTCCAAGACACCATCCAAATAGATGGCTTTGGTATGATCTTCTTTCGATCTCCACATTCCTTAAGGTTGATCATATGAACATATATTACATGCGATCTCATGTTGAAACCCCTTGGAAATTACATGCGCCCCCTTTAGGGTTTCAACCCCTTGCGCTCCCCCTTGAAGGGGACTCTACAATTGGTATCAGAGCAGGTTCTATGTATGTTCATTTGATTGCCTACATGTGATCCTTGTTTGCGTTTGCTAAGCTTAGATCTAATAACATGCCGAATAACTACATGCTAGTTTAAGAACTTAAATGTATGTTTAGTTATGGATGGCGCATGTTTGTTGGCGCTTCTTACATGTTGTTTTTGACAAAACAAAAGATCATGCGCGCCTCATCTAGATCTAAGGCCCTACTTTAAACCCTTAGATGGGTTGATGGGGTTGAAGTCACCTTCTAGGAAGGATCCAAATAGTCTGATCAGACCATCTGACAGCCTAGATGGGTTGACCAGATAGCACCTGTGCGCAAGCACGAGGTGGCTATAGGTCGACTGCATCAAGGGCGTGTAGCGAGGTCTGGTTGAGACGGCTACTGAACACACATGAGTTAGGGCCGGGGTCACACCCGCTTGCCGAAACTCATGAGGGTTGTTCAGCCCTTTGCGCATGCATGGTTGACCATTAGGTCAACTCAAGTCAGTTAGGACTTGGTGCATGCAAGGGCAATGGATCTGACTAGATGAATGAGTGGATCCCTATCAATGGACCATTGTAAGGTTGTATGGGCACATAAGAAAATTAAAATGATGCCAATGGGTTTTCAAAATTTTATTTTCTTGTTTGATGGATCACATGTTGAGTGGATGCCATGTGCTTGTTTATTTCATCTTATGTGGGTTGCCCTTTTAATGTGTGCTGTGCTGGGGCCTGCGTGCCTGGAATAAAATTGTAAATTAATATTATTGTGATCTGTGCATCACTTTTAAATTAATTTATACAATGTAATTGACCTGCGAGTCAATCTTGTCTAGATAGATTAAAATGTACTTTTAATCAGACAAGAGCTCAAAGCACACATGGATGAGGCGCTAGCAGCTTGAGGCTTGACCAGGTGGGAAGTCTAGGGTTTGACCCTAGGACAGGCGCATATACCTGGTGGGCGCACCTGAGCTGCAAAGGGCGCTTGGGCCCTGGTCTGGGCCAGATGAGAGGCAAAAGACCCAAGAAGCAAGTGAAGACTTAAGATAACTTAAGGTCTTACTTAGGGTTATTGGGCGTTTACCACATAAGATCATCATGCTTTCTTTTATTGTTTAAATAATTAGACTTGCATGATTTATTTATCTTCTGCTATCACCATAGGGTTTGCATGATAGTTAAGAAGATAAAAGGACCGTTAAAATCCAACGCTAAAATATCAAGCTCGATAGCCTTCTGACGCGAAACCTCACTGTTCTGACTATCGTTGGAGCCATGTTGTACCCACTCAGTGGGCACGTCCATCTATCTTCAGACGGTGTGTGATTTCACCTGCGTGTTACAGAGAAGGGATTTATCGCTTCTCGTTGCTCAGCATAGCACGTGGTGGTCCAGGGAGTAGGTCGGGTCAGCTTGACCATATAGGCTACATATGGGGCATATGGTAGCTATATGGAGGCAGCCATCTGTGGGATCAGAAACTGTGTTGTACCAACTCAGTTGGCACAGTCAGCTGGATTGCCCAGATGAAGGGGAATCGCACGGGTTGGCGATTGGCAGGGACTGCCTACCAGAAATTAGTGCTTGTACTCTCTGTGCATCTTATCTCGCCTGAGCGGGACGCGGAGACCAAGTATGAAATCTGGATCCCATCTCACTAAAAGAGTGTTACTCTTTCGGACTGTTTTAATGGATTTTTCAGTCAGATAAAATAGTGAGAAAAGAATCTTTCTTAAGTCCTGGATTGATTCTAAACATTGATACTGACCTTGCTGTTCTTGCATTGTTGTAGATTCCTGCAGCAACGAACACCATGAGCTTCAATGTGCGATCCCTACTGGAAAGGGAGAAGTTTGCTGGGCCAAACTTCTCGGACTGGTATGGACACCTTAAGATTGTTCTTAAGGCAGAGAGGAAACTGTATGTCCTCGAGACGGCTGTGCCGCCTCAACCCGCTGCGAACGCCGCAAGGGCGGTTCGTGAAGCCTATGAAAAGCATGTCAATGATAGCATTGATGTCGCTTGCCTGATGCTAGCATCTATGACGCCACCGCTGCAGCGTCAGCATGAGGATATGTCTGCTATAGAAATTATAGCAAACCTCAAGATGCTGTATGCTGCACAGGCGAGGACTGAACGCTATAATCTGACCAAGCTTTTCTTTCAGAGCAAACTGGCTGAAGGGAGCCCAGTGGGAGCTCACGTGCTCAAGATGATTGGGCACAAGGAGGCTCTGGAGAAACTGGGGCATACCATCAATCAGGAGCTTGCTGTAGACATTATTCTGCAGTCTCTCCCGCCTTCTTTCGATGCGTTCATTATTAACTTTAATATGAACAAAATCGATTGTACTCCGGCAGAGTTGCTGAATATGCTCTTGACCACGGAGGAGACTCTGAAGGGAAAGCCTTCAACCTCTGTCTTGATGTTTCCTTCTAGGAACAAGAAGAAGGGGAAGAAGGGCAAGGCCCCTGTCAAGAACTACAGTAAGGCTCTGAAACAAAAGGTGAAGCGGTCGAAGGACAACAGATGTTTCCACTGTGGCCAGCTGGGTCACTGGAAAAAGGACTGTAAAGCGCTCCAAGGAGACAAGAAGGGAAGCATCGCTTCTGGCTCAGGTATATTTGTGACTGAAGTCATGATATCCTCTTCTTCTATTTCATGGGTGTTGGACACTGCATGTGGAGTTCACATTTGTTCAAATGTACAGGAACTCAAGAGAAGAAGACAGGTGGGACAACATGAGGTGGACCTACGAGTTGGAAACGGGGCACGGGTTGCTGCTGTTGCTGTAGGGGATTATTACATCTCATTACCATCTGGCATTGTATTAGAATTAAACAATTGTTACTTTGTACCCAGTATTACCAAAAATATTATCTCTATTCCTGCTCTTGTCAGGAAAGGGTTTTCCTTTGAATGCAAGATTTCAAAGTGTTATCTTACTCTTGATAATATTGTTTATGCTACTGGTTCAATTAACAATGGGTTATTCATGTTGGACATGGAATATTCTATACAAAACATTGATAATAAGAAAGCCAAGTATACTGATGACAGCACCTTGCTATGGCATAGTCGTTTAGGCCATATTAACAAGAAGTGCATTAAGCGGTTGCATGATCATGGACTGCTGGGATCTTTCTCCTATGAGGAGATTGATACATGCAAAGCTTGTTTAATGGGTAAAATGACGAAGTCCCCTTTTCCTTATAAAGTTCAAAGGGCTTCAGGTTTACTTGACCTTATACACAGTGATGTGTGTGGGCCATTTAGTTAACATGCCAGAGGTGGCTATTCGTACTTCATTACCTTTACTGATGATTTCAGTAGATATGGGTATGTCTATCTGATGAGACATAAGAGTGAATCTTTTGACAAGTTCAAAGAGTTCAAGAATGAAGTACAGAATCAGCTAGGCCGAAATATCAAGGCACTTCATTCTGATCGAAGTGGAGAATACTTGAGTCATGCGTTTACTGACTATCTAAAAGAGTGTGGGATTATCTCACAGCTCACTCCGCCAGGAACACCGCAATGGAATGGTGTGTCCGAGAGGAGAAATAGAACGTTACTAGACATGGTTCGTTCTATGATGAGTCAGGCTACTCTACCTTACTCCTTTTGGGGATTTGCACTGGAAACAGCTGCAAAGGTACTAAACCGAGTGCCATCCAAGGCAGTTTCAAAGACTCCATATGAATTATGGTATGGGAAACAGCCGAGCTTGACATTTATTAAGATCTGGGGTTGCGAGGCTTATGTCAAAAAGCTCGCCTCTGGGAAACTGGAGAGCAGATCTGAGAAATGTATCTTTGTCGGATACCCTAAGGAAACTAAGGGTTATTATTTCTACGATCCCAAGGAGAACAAGGTATTTGTTGCTCGGACGGCAATTTTTCTTGAGAAGGAGTTTCTTCTGCAAGAAGCCAGTGGGAGAGAAATAAAGCTGGATGAGAATCCAGAGGAAGGACAAAGTAGTCAAGCAGAGTTGGATGAGCCTGAGCCGGTAGAACAGGTTACTGAACAACCTGAGGCTCAGATATCACGGGAACCGCGTAGATCGGGAAGGATCCGTCGACAGCCTGAGCGCTATGACGGAGTCTGCATCATTAATAATGATGAACCCCTCACTTATGCGGATGCGGTCAGTGGACCGGAGTCAGCTAGGTGGCTTGAAGCTATGCGAGCCGAGATGGACTCCATGTCAGATAACCAAGTCTGGGATTTGGTTGATCCACCTCCGGGAGTAATCCCTATAGGCAGTAAATGGATCTTCAAGAAGAAGATTGACATGGATGGTAACGTGGTTACCTATAAAGGCAGGCTAGTTGCGAAAGGTTTCAAACAAATCTACGGGATAGATTATGATGAAACTTTCTCTCCTGTAGCCATGTTCAAGTCTATTCGGATTCTTTTTGCGATAGCAGCATATTACGATTATGAGATCTGGCAAATGGATGTGAAGACCGCTTTCCTTAATGGAAAACTGGATGAGGATGTGTATATGACACAACCTGAAGGTTTCACTAATCCATTAGATCGTCATAAAATATGCAAATTAAAGAAGTCCATTTATGGACTTAAGCAAGCATCTAGAAGCTGGAATATTCGTTTTGATGAATCAATCAGTGAATTTGGTTTCATCAAGAATGAGGATGACCCGTGTGTATATAAGAGGTTTAGTGGGAGCGTGATTACTTTCCTAGTCCTCTACGTCGATGATATCTTAATCATTGGAAACGATATTCCTGAACTGCATGCTGTAAAAGCATGGTTAGGAAAATGTTTCCAGATGAAGGATCTAGGAGAAGCAGCCTATGTATTAGGTGTGAAGATCTACAGGGATAGATCTAAGAGGCTTCTCGGGCTGTGCCAGAGTACTTACATCGATAAAGTCCTGGAGAGATTCCATTTAGAGAATTCTAAAAGAGGATATCTTCCAGTCAGACATGGTCTGAATCTTTCGAAGAGTCAGTGTCCACAAACACAGACTGAGAAAGATGAAATGGACAATACGCCTTATGCTTCGGCTATTGGGTCCATTATGTATGCGATGTTGTGTACTCGCCCTGACGTCGCTTACGGGTTAATCGTGACCAGTCGATTCCAAAGTAATCCAGGTCAGGCACACTGGATTGCAGTCAAGAACATTTTGAAATATCTGCGGAGGACCAAAGATATGTTCTTGATATATGGTGGTCAGGAAGAACTCAGTATTGAAGGATATACTGACGCTTCGTTCCAGTCGGACTAGGATGATTTCCGATCGCAATCAGGCTATGTTTTTAGCTTGAATGGTGGAGCAGTGGTGTGGAAAAGTTTCAAACAGTCTATTGTTGCTGATTCCACAACAGAAGCCGAGTATGTTGCAGCCTCGGAAGCATCCAAGGAGGCAGTGTGGATTCGTAAGTTCATTCAGGAACTTGGTGTCGTTCCTTCAAGTGCAGATCCTTTGGTTATCTTCTGTGATAACACTGGAGCAATAGCACAAGCAAAGGAACCACGGTCGCACCAGAAGTCCAAGCACATACAGAGACGGTTTCACTTGATCCGGGAGATCATTGATCGTGGCGAGATCAAAATTTGCAAGGTTCATACAGATGACAATCTGGCTGACCCGCTTACCAAGCCTCTGGCGCAGCAGAAGCATGAGCAGCACTGTAATAATATGGGTTTGAGATTTCTCAACCATTAGATTAAGTGCAAGTGGGAGATTGTTGGGGTATGCCCTTAAAGGCTAATGTTTGAGGCCTTGGGATTGTATCAGTATCATGTATAAACTCTTATGTTTATAAAGGCAATGGTTGTTATTCAGTATGTTACATTGTCTGTGTTGGGGTATGCCCTTAAGGCTAATGTTTGAGGCCTTGGGATTGTATAAGTATCATGTAATAAACTCTTATGTTTATAAAGGCATGGTTATTATTCAGGTTGCTACCTTGTCTGCTGTAATAAGTGTACTTCTGAATAATGTCTCAAAGCTGTTCAGCTAGGCTGACATGCATATGTCCTTAGTCGAGATATCTTGGTGAACATGAGACAGCCTTGATATGATTGAGACTAATATGTGTGCTAATCTTATAGGATGCTTCGAGCATGAAATAAGATGTAGACTCATGGGTACATTGGATGTACTGGACAGACCCTACTAGGATATTCAATTGTTTGTCACAATGTGAATAATCCTTGAATGCAACAAGTGGCACATGTCCTCTGACTTGAGATCACTTGTGTTTCTAAATGATGAATGTCATTATTTTGAGGTAGTTCAATATCATTTGAAACATAATGATTATAGACTATCTTGGATAATGATCATGAGTCAGGTTAGGACACTAGTGATAGATAAAGGATTGCCGTCTCCTTGTTCAAGGAGTGTGATGTTCTAAAGGGGCCCCCCTGTATGAGATGATTGAGATAGTGTATGGCCATACCCAGATGACTATGTTCATCTGATCTAATCATGCTCATTGTATTGGAGTTACAGGCTTGACATGCTTGTCCAATAAGAACATCCAGTGGCAAAGGAAACATGTATGCCTTGTGAAGTGGATTCACACTTGTGCTGTGGTTTGGGTGTAGTCTTGGAAGACTCTTTCCTTTATATCGGGAGACAGTGATGTGTTGCTAGATACCCCTCACTGATTGTGATGACGTGAGTTATCGTTACCGACATTTAAAGGAAACCCTTAGGGTCGCACAATTTGGTGATATGACTTACTTGAGTCAGATCGGGTGGACTGGATTGTTTTGATTCAGTTTAAAGGAGATTAAACTCTGATTGTAAGTGAGATCCAGTCTGATCATGTTTGATTGATTAGGGCTTGAGATCGGTACGCTTTGATCGAGAGTGTGGATGCTAGATCTGGGAGATCAAGAGCATCAAAGGATGAACGGTCAGATCTTGAACCTTAGGGTTTATTTTGGTCTGGACCAATACTTGGGCTGATTTGGTTTGGTCATTGGACCAACTACATTGAACCGGCTCATATGTGAGCGCTTGGTTCATTTGTGAGATGAGATATGCGTTTGGTTCACTTCATGTGAACGCATAACGCATGTGTTGAAGACTTACCATTTATGGCATTTCGGTTTTGCCATAGTGATGAATGTCTCCACATTCGATCACAAGCTTGGAAAAACGCTCATCTCCCCTTTGGCTCTCGACGACACTCGAACTCTCGGGTGGTAGAGGTTGACGAGAAGAAGGATCGGCCAAGAAAGCTTTCATCATCTCCTTCCATTCGACAAGGAACCTTGGGTGCCTTGCTAGCACAAGTGACGCCAAGGAAGTAAGAGATCTTCACCTTGTGTGTGAACTTTTGGAGGAGATCAAAGTTGCTCTCTTCTTCCAAGCCGACATCCAACTTCATGGCGTTGGTATGATCCCTTTAAAGACCCTTTCGCTTATACATAAGTTAACCATATGATCTACATGCGATCATGAGGGTGACACCCCTAAAATTGCATTTGCGCCCCCCCCTCTAGAAAGGGGCTTTATCCGCTTGCGCTCCCCCTTGAAGGGGACCTAACAATTGGTATCAGAGCTTGGGATTCATGTAGATTCATATGATTGCTTCATGTTGCTTGTTTGTGATCCGAGTATGTCAACGCATGTTATAGATCTATCTTGAAGTTTCATCATGTTTGCGCTTGTTACCATATATCTAGTTGCGCATGCTAATGTAGATGAAAGCTTCTTACTTTGTTGTTGCGCATGTTGTAGTTGGTTTTTACCTAAAACTTGTAACATCTTGCGCGCTCCATTTAGATCTAATGGCGTCTACTATAAACCCTTAGATGGGTTGATGGGGTTGAAGTCACCTCTAGGGTAGATCCAATAGTCTGATCAGACCATCTGACAGCCTAGATGGATCGACCAGATGGCACCTGTGCGCAAGCATGAGGTGGCCATAGGTCGATTGCATCTTAGGCGTGTAGCGAGGTCTGGTTGAGACAACCAGTGAACACACATGAGTTAGGCCCGGGGTCACACCCGCTTGCCAGAACTCATGAGGGTTGTTCAGCCCTTGGCGCATGCATGGTTGACCATTAGGTCAACTCGGGTCAGTTAGGACTCGGTGCATGCAAGGGCAGAGGATCTGACCAGATGGATGAGTGGATCCCTATCAATGGACCATTGTAAGGTTGTAGAACACATAAGAAAATTAAAATTGATGCCAATGGGGTTTTCAAAATTTCATTTTCTTGTTTTAGGATCACATGTTGATTGATGCCATGATGCTTGTCTATTTATTCTTATGTGGGCTGCCCATGTTAAATGTGTGCTGTGCTGGGGCCTGCGTGCCTGGAATTAAACTTGTAAATTAATTTGTGATCTGCGAATCACATTTTTAATTAATCTATTGTATAATTGACCTGCGAGTCAAACTTGTCTAGATAGATCAAATTGTATTTGATTAGACAAGAGCACAAAGGCACACATCCCAGAGGGGCATTCAGCTGGTGGCGCACCTGAGGTGCTCTTGGAGCTAGGGCCCTGGGTTGGACCAGATGAGATGCAAATGTCCCAAGAAGCTCAAGTGAAGACTTAAGATAATTTAAGGTCTTACTTAGGCTATGGGCTTTTACCACATAAGATCTGCATGCTTTCTACTTATTGCTTATAATTAGAATTGCATGTTTAGTTATCTTCTGCTATAGCCATAGGATTTGCCTGATAGTAAGAAGATAAAAGACCGTTAAAATCCAAACGCTAACATATCAAGCTCGTAAGCCTTCTGACGCGAAACCTCACTATTCTGATTATCGTTGGAGCCGTGTTGTACCCACTCAGTGGGCACGTCCATCTATCTTCAGATGGTGCTGGATTACACCTGCGTGTTACAGAGAAGGGATTTATCGCTTCTCGTTGCTCAGCATAGCACGTGGTGGTCCAGGGAGTAGGTCGGGTCAGCTTGACCATGTAGGCTACATATGTGGCGCATATGGTAGCACATGGAGGCAGCCATCTGTGGGATCAGAGACTGTGTTGTACCAACTCAGTTGGCACAGTCTGCTGGATTGCCCAGATGAAGGGGAATCGCACGGGTTGGCGATTGGCTGGGACAGCCTACCAGAAATTAGTGCTTGTCATCTCTGTGCATCTTATCTCGCCTGAGCGGGACGCGGAGACCAAGTATGAAATCTGGATCCCATCTCACTAAAAGAGTATTACTCTTTCGGACTGTTTTATGGATTTTACAGTCAGCTAAAATAGTGAGAAAAAGGAATCATTCTTAAGTCCTGATTGATTCTTAACATTGATACTGACCTTGCTGTTCTTGCATTGTTGTAGATACCTGCAGCAACGAACACCATGAGCTTCAATGTGCGATCCCTACTGGAAAGGGAGAAGTTTGCTGGGCCAAACTTCTCAGACTGGTTCGGACACCTTAAGATCGTTCTTAAGGCAGAGAGGAAACTGTATGTCCTCGAGACGGCTGTGCCGCCTCAACCCGCTGCGAACGCCGCAAGGGCGGTTCGGGATGCCTATGAAAAGCACGTCAATGATAGCATTGATGTCGCTTGCCTGATGCTAGCGTCTATGACGCCACCGCTGCAGCGTCAGCATGAGGATATGTCGGCTATAGAGATCATAGCGAACCTCAAGATGCTGTATGCTGCACAGGCGAGAACAGAACGCTATAATCTGACGAAGCTCTTCTTTCAGAGCAAACTGGCTGAAGGGAGCCCAGTGGGAGCTCACGTGCTCAAGATGATTGGGCACAAGGAGGCTCTGGAGAAACTGGGGCATACCATTAACCAGGAGCTTGCTGTAGACATCATTCTACAGTCTCTTCCGCCTTCTTTCGATGCGTTCATCATTAACTTTAATATGAACAAAATCGATTGTACTCCGGCAGAGCTGTTGAATATGCTCTTGACTACTGAGGAAACTCTGAAGGGAAAGCCTTCAACCTCTGTCTTAATGGTTCCTTCAAGGAACAAGAAGAAGGGGAAGAAGGGCAAGGCCCCTGTCAAGAACTACAGTAAGGCGCTGAAACAGAAGGTGAAGCGGTCGAAGGACAACAGGTGTTTCCACTGTGGCCAGCTGGGTCACTGGAAAAAGGACTGTAAAGCGCTCCAAGGAGATAAGAGGGGAAGCATCGCTTCTGGCTCAGGTATATATGTGACTGAGGTCATGTTATCTTCTTCTACTATATCATGGGTGTTGGACACTGCATGTGGAGTTCACATTTGTTCAAATGTACAGGAACTCAAGAGAAGAAGGCAGGTGGGACAGCATGAGGTAGACCTACGAGTTGGAAACGGGGCACGGGTTGCTGCTGTTGCTGTAGGAGACTATTTCATTTCTTTACCATCTGGCATTGTATTAGAATTAAACAATTGTTATTTTGTACCCAGTATTACCAAGAATATTATCTCTATTCCTGCTCTTGTCAGGAAAGGATTTGCCTTTGAATGCAAGATTTCAAAGTGTGTTTTATCTTATGATAATATTGTGTATGCAACTGGTTCAATTAACAATGGGTTATTCATGTTGGACATGGAATATTCTATACAAAACATTGATAATAAGAAAGCCAAGTATGCTGATGACAGCACTTTGCTATGGCATAGTCGTTTAGGCCATATTAACGAGAAGCGCATTAAGCGGTTGCATGATCATGGACTGCTGGGATCATTCTCCTATGAGGAGATTGATACATGCAAAGCTTGTTTAATGGGTAAAATGACGAAGTCACCTTTTCCTAACAAAGGTCAAAGGGCTTCAGGTTTACTTGACCTTATACACAGTGATGTGTGTGGGCCTTTTAGTAAACATGCCAGAGGTGGCTATCATTACTTCATTACCTTTACTGATGATTTCAGTAGGTATGGATATGTCTATTTGATGAGACATAAGAGTGAATCTTTTGACAAGTTCAAAGAGTTCAAAAATGAAGTACAGAATCAGCTAGGCCGAAATATCAAGGCACTTCGTTCTGATCGAGGTGGTGAATACCTAAGTCATGCGTTTACTGACTATCTGAAGGAGTGTGGGATTATCTCACAGCTCACTCCGCCAGGAACACCGCAATGGAATGGTGTGTCCGAGAGGAGAAATAGAACGTTACTTGATATGGTTCGTTCTATGATGAGTCAGGCTACTCTACCGTATTCCTTTTGGGGTTTTGCACTGGAAACAGCTGCAAAGGTACTAAACCGAGTGCCATCCAAGGCAGTTTCTAAGACACCATATGAGTTATGGTATAGGAAACAGCCAAGCTTGACATTTATCAGGATCTGGGGTTGCGAGGCTTATGTCAAAAAGCTCGCCTCTGGGAAGCTGGAGAGCAGATCTGAGAAATGTATATTTGTCGGTTACCCTAAGGAAACTAAGGGTTATTATTTCTACGATCCCAAAGAGAACAAAGTATTTGTTGCTCGGACGGCCATATTTCTTGAGAAGGAGTTTCTTCTGCAAGAGGCCAGTGGGAGAGAAATAAAGCTGGATGAGATTCCAGAAGAAGGACAAAGTAGTCAAGCACAGTTGGATGTGCCTGAGCCGGTAGAACAGGTTGTCGAACAACCTGAGGCTCAAATATCACGGGAACCGCGAAGATCGGGAAGGATCCGTCGACAGCCTGAGCGCTATGACGGAGTCTACATCATTGATAATGATGAACCCCTCACATATGCGGATGCGGTCAGTGGACCGGAGTCAGCTAGATGGCTTGAAGCTATGCGAGCCGAGATGGACTCCATGTCAGATAACCAAGTCTGGGATTTGGTTGATCCGCCTCCGGGAGTAATCGCTATAGGCTGTAAATGGATCTTCAAGAAGAAGGTTGACATGGATGGTAACGTGGTTACCTATAAAGGCAGGCTGGTTGCGAAAGGTTTCAAACAAATCTACGGGATAGATTATGATGAAACTTTCTCACCTGTAGCCATGTTTAAGTCTATTCGGATTCTTTTCGCGATAGCTGCATATTATGATTATGAGATCTGGCAGATGGATGTGAAGACAGCTTTCCTTAATGGAAATCTGGATGAGGATGTGTATATGACACAACCTGAGGGTTTCACTAATCCATCAGATCGTCATAAAATATGCAAGTTAAAGAAGTCCATTTATGGACTTAAACAAGCATCTAGAAGCTGGAATATTCGTTTTGATGAATCAATCTCTGAGTTTGGTTTCATCAAGAACGAAGATGACCCGTGTGTATATAAGAGGTTTAGTGGGAGCGTAATTACATTCCTAATCCTCTACGTCGATGACATCTTGATCATTGGAAATGATATTCCTGAACTGCATGCTGTTAAAGCATGGTTAAGGAAATGTTTCCAGATGAAAGATCTAGGAGAAGCAGCCTATGTATTAGGTGTGAAGATCTACAGGGATAGATCTAAGAGGTTATCAAGCCATGCGACCACTTGAAGAAAAACCGCCCAAGATGCCTTTAAACCTTGAACCATACGTTCACCCATGTGAACCGGTTCAAGCCAATTAGGTTTAACTCAATTCGGTTCAAAAACCCAAATTAAACCAGCCCAAGCCATGGTCTAGATCTCTATGAACCAAACGGTTCAAGATCTAACCGTTCATCTCTTGATGCTCTTGATCTCTTCGATCTAGCATCCATACTCTCGATCGAAGCTTACCGATCTGAAGCCCTAATCAATCAAACATGATCAGACCAGATCTCACTTACAATCAGAGTCTAATCTCCTTTTAACTGAACTAAAACAATTCAGTCCACACGATCTGACTTAAGTAAGCCATATCATCAAATTGTGCGACCCTAAGGGTTTCCTTTAAATGTCGGTAACGATAACTCACGTTATCACAGTCAGTGAGGGGTATCTAGCAACACATCACTGTCTCCCGATATAAAGGAAAGAGTCTTCCAAGACTACACCCAAACCACAGCACAAGTGTGAATCATTTCACAAGGCATACATGTTTCCTTTGCCACTGGATGTTCTTATTGGACAAGTGTGTCAAACTTGTAGCTCCAATATGATGAGCATGATTAGATCAGATGAACATAGTCATCTGGGTATGGCCATACACTTTCTCAATCATCTCATATAAGGGGGGCCCCTTTAGAACACCACACTCCTTCCACAAGGAGACGGCAATCCTTTATCTATCACTAGTATCCGAACCTGACTCATGATCATTATCCAAGATAGTCTATAACCATTATCTTTCAAATGATATTGAACTACCTCAAAATAATGACATTCATCATTTAGAAATACAAGTGATCTCAAGTCAAAGGACATGTGCCACTTGATGCAAACAAGGATTATTCACATTGTGACAAGCAATGGAATATCCCAGTAGGGTCTGTCCAGTACATCCAATGTACCCATGAGTCTACATCTTATTCCATGCTCGAAGCATCCTATAAGATTAGAACACATATTAGTCTCAAGCATATCAAGGCTGTCTCAAGTTCACCAAGATATCTCGACTAAGGACTTTATAGCATGTCAGCCTAGCTGAACAGCTTTGAGACATTATTCAGTAGTACACTTATTACTGCAGACAAGGTAACAACCTGAATAATAACCATGCCTTTATAAAAACAAAAGTTTATTACATGATACTGTTACAATCCCAAAGGCCTCAAACATTAGCCTTAAGGGCATACCCCAACAATCTCCCACTTGCACTTAATCTATTGGTTGAGAAAGCTCAAACCCATATTATTACAGTGCTTCTCATGCTTCTGCTGCGCCAGAGGCTTGGTAAGCGGGTCTGCCAGATTGTCATCTGTATGAACCTTGCATATTTTGATCTCGCCTCGATCAATGATCTCCCGGATCAAGTGAAACCGTCTCTGTATGTGCTTGGACTTCTGGTGCGACCGTGGTTCCTTTGCTTGTGCGATTGCTCCAGTGTTATCACAGAAGATAACCAAAGGATCTGCACTCGAAGGAACGACACCAAGTTCTCTCACGAACTTACGAATCCACACTGCCTCCTTGGATGCTTCCGAGGCTGCAACATACTCGGCTTCTGTTGTGGAATCAGCAACAGTTGACTGTTTGAAACTTTTCCACACCACTGCTCCACCATTCAAGCTAAAAACATAGCCTGATTGCGATCGGAAATCATCCTGGTCCGACTGGAACGAAGCGTCAGTATATCCTTCAAGACTGAGTTCTTCCTGACCACCATATATCAAGAACATATCTTTGGTCCTCCGTAGATATTTTAAAATGTTCTTGACTGCAATCCAGTGCGCCACACCTGGATTACTTTGGAATCGACTGGTCACGCTTAACCCGTAAGCGACGTCTGGGCGAGTACACAACATCGCATACATAATGGACCCAATAGCCGAAGCATAAGGCGTATTGTCCATTTCATCTTTCTCAGTCTGTGTTTGTGGACACTGACTCCTTGAAAGATTCAGACCATGTCTGACTGGAAGATATCTTCTTTTAGAATTCTCTAAATGGAATCTCTCCAGGACTTTATCGATGTAAGTACTCTGGCACAGCTCGAGAAGCCTCTTAGATCTATCCCGGTAGATCTTCACACCTAATACATAGGCTGCTTCTCCTAGATCTTTCATCTGGAAACATTTTCCTAACCATGCTTTAACAGCATGCAGTTCAGGAATATCATTTCCAATGATTAAGATATCATCGACGTAGAGGACTAGGAATGTAATCACGCTCCCACTAAACCTCTTATATACACACGGGTCATCTTCGTTCTTGATGAAACCAAACTCAGAGATTGATTCATCAAAACGAATATTCCAGCTTCTAGATGCTTGTTTCAGTCCATAAATGGACTTCTTTAACTTGCATATTTTATGACGATCTGATGGATTAGTGAAACCCTCAGGTTGTGTCATATACACATCCTCGTCCAGATTTCCATTAAGGAAAGCTGTCTTCACATCCTTCTGCCAGATCTCATAATCGTAATATGCAGCTATCGCGAAAAGAATCCGAATAGACTTAAACATGGCTACAGGTGAGAAAGTTTCATCATAATCTATCCCGTAGATTTGTTTGAAACCTTTCGCAACTAGCCTGCCTTTATAGGTAACCACGTTACCATCCATGTCAATCTTCTTCTTGAAGATCCATTTACAGCCTATAGGGATTACTCCCGGAGGCGGATCAACCAAATCCCAGACTTGGTTATCTGACATGGAGTCCATCTCGGCTCGCATAGCATCAAGCCATCTAGCTGACTCCGGTCCACTGACCGCATCCGCATAAGTGAGGGGTTCATCATTATCAATGATGTAGACTCCGTCATAGCGCTCAGGCTGTCGACGGATCCTTCCCGATCTTCGCGGTTCCCGTGATATCTGAGCCTCAGGTTGTTCAGTAACCTGTTCTACCGGCTCAGGCTCATCCAACTGTGCTTGACTACTTTGTCCTTCATCTGGATTCTCATCCAGCTTTATTTCTCTCCCACTGGCCTCTTGCAGAAATTCCTTCTCAAGAAATATGGCCGTCCGAGCAACAAATACCTTGTTCTCTTTGGGATCGTAGAAATAATAACCCTTAGTTTCCTTAGGGTACCCGACAAAAATACATTTCTCAGATCTGCTCTCCAGTTTCCCAGAGGCAAGCTTTTTGACATAAGCCTCGCAACCCCAGATCCTGATAAATGTCAAGCTTGGCTGTTTCCCATACCATAACTCATATGGCGTCTTAGAAACTGCCTTGGATGGCACTCGGTTTAGTACCTTTGCAGCTGTTTCCAGTGCAAAACCCCAAAAGGAGTAAGGTAGAGTAGCCTGACTCATCATAGAACGAACCATATCAAGTAACGTTCTATTTCTCCTCTCGGACACACCATTCCATTGCGGTATTCCTGGTGGAGTGAGCTGTGAGATAATCCCACACTCCTTTAGATAGTCAGTAAACTCTCGACTTAGGTATTCACCACCTCGATCTGAGCGAAGTGCCTTGATATTTCGGCCTAGCTGATTTTGTACTTCATTCTTGAACTCTTTGAACTTGTCAAAAGATTCACTTTTATGTCTCATCTGATAGACATACCCATACCTACTGAAATCATCAGTAAAGGTAATGAAGTACTGATAGCCACCTCTGGCATGTTTACTAAATGGCCCACACACATCACTGTGTATGAGGTCAAGTAAACCTAAAGCCCTTTGACCTTTATTTGGAAAAGGTGACTTCGTCATTTTACCCATTAAACAAGCTTTGCATGTATCAATCTCCTCATAGGAGAATGATCCCAGCAGTCCATGATCATGCAACCGCTTAATGCGTTTCTCGTTTATATGGCCTAAACGACTATGCCATAGCAAGGTGCTGTCATCAGCATTCTTGGCTTTCTTATTATCAATGTTATGTATAGAACTTTCCATGTCCAACATGTATAACCCATTGTTAATTGAACCAGTTGCATAAACAATATTATCACAAGATAAAACACACTTTGAAATATTGCATTCAAAGGCAAATCCTTTCCTGACAGGAGCAGGAATAGAGATAATATTTTTAGTGATACTCGGTACAAAATAACAATTGTTTAATTCTAATACAATGCCAGATGGTAAAGAAATGAAATAGTCTCCTACAGCAACAGCAGCAACCCGTGCCCCGTTTCCAACACGTAGGTCTACCTCATGCTGTCCCACCTGCCTTCTTCTCTTGAGTTCCTGTACATTTGAACAAATGTGAACTCCACATGCAGTGTCCAACACCCATGAAATAGAAGAAGATGAAACCATGACTTCCGTCACGTATATACCTGAGCCAGAAGCGATGCTTCCCCTCTTATCTCCTTGGAGCGCTTTACAGTCCTTTTTCCAGTGACCCAGCTGGCCACAGTGGAAACACCTGTTGTCCTTCGACCGCTTCACCTTCTGTTTCAGAGCCTTACTGTAGTTCTTGACAGGGGCCTTGCCCTTCTTCCCCTTCTTCTTGTTCCTAGAAGGAACCAGTAAGACAGAGGTTGAAGGCTTTCCCTTCAGAGTTTCCTCAGTAGTCAAGAGCATATTCAGCAGCTCTGCCGGAGTACAATCGATTTTGTTCATATTAAAGTTAATAATGAATGCATCGAAAGAGGGCGGGAGAGACTGCAGAATTATGTCTACAGCAAGCTCCTGGTTAATGGTATGCCCCAGTTTCTCTAGAGCCTCCTTGTGCCCAATCATCTTGAGCACGTGAGCTCCAACTGGGCTCCCTTCAGCCAGTTTGCTCTGAAAGAAGAGCTTCGTCAGATTATAGCGTTCTGTCCTCGCCTGTGCAGCATACAGCATCTTGAGGTTCGCTATAATCTCTATAGCCGACATATCCTCATGCTGACGCTGCAGGGGTGGCGTCATAGACGCTAGCATCAGGCAAGCGACATCAATGCTATCATTGACATGCTTTTCATAGGCTTCACGAACCGCCCTTGCGGCGTTCGCAGCGGGTTGAGGCGGCACTGCCGTCTCGAGGACATACAGTTTCCTCTCTGCCTTAAGAACGATCTTAAGGTGTCCGAACCAGTCAGAGAAGTTCGGCCCAGCAAACTTCTCCCTTTCCAGTAGGGATCGCACATTGAAGCTCATGGTGTTCGTTGCTGCAGGAATCTACAACAATGCAAGAACAGCAAGGTCAGTATCAATGTTCAGAATCAATCCAGGACTTAAGAAAGATTCTTTTTCTCACTATTTTGTCTGACTGAAAAATCCAGTAAACAGTCCGAAAGAGTAACACTCTTTTAGTGAGATGGGATCCAGATTTCATACTTGGTCTCCGCGTCCCGCTCAGGCGAGATAAGATGCACAGAGAGTACAAGCACTAATTTCTGGTAGGCAGTCCCTACCAATCGCCAACCCGTGCGATTCCCCTTCATCTGGGCAATCCAGCAGACTGTGCCAACTGAGTTGGTACAACACAGTCTCTGATCCCACAGATGGCTGCCTCCATGCGCTACCATATGCGCCACATATGTAGCCTACATGGTCAAGCTGACCCGACCTACTCCCTGGACCACCACGTGCTATGCTGAGCAACGAGAAGCGATAAATCCCTTCTCTGTAACACGCAGGTGAAATCCCGCACCGTCTGAAGATAGATGGACGTGCCCACTGAGTGGGTACAACACGGCTCCAACGATAATCAGAACAGTGAGGTTTCGCGTCAGAAGGCTTACGAGCTTGATATGTTAGCGTTGGATTTTAACGGTCTTTTATCTTCTTCACTATCATGCAATTCCTATGGTGATAGCAGAAGATAAACTCATGCAGTTCTAATTATATAAGCAATAAAAAGAAAGCATGGATCTTATGTGGTAAAAGCCCAAAGCCTAAGTAAGACCTTAAGATACTTAAGTCTTCACTTGCTCTTCTAGGGACTTTTGCATCTCATCTGGTCCAACCCAGGGCCCTAGCGCCAAGAGCACCTCAGGTGCGCCACCAGCTGAATGCCCCTCTAGGATGTGTGCCTTTGTGCTCTTGTCTAATCAAATACAATTTGATCTATCTAGACAAGTTTGACTCACAGGTCAATTATACAATCAATGAGTTTAAAAGTGATTCGCAGATCACAAAATAATAATTTACCAGGCTCGCAGGCCCCAGCACAGCACACAATTAAAGGCAACCCACATAAGATGAAATAAACAAGCATCATGGCATCATTCAATCAACATGTGATCCATTACAAAGAAAATAAAATTTTTGAAAACCCCATTGGCATCAATTTTAATTTTCTTATAAGCCCTACAACCTTACAATGGTCCATTGATAGGGATCCACTCATCCAACTAGTCAGATCCTCTGCCCTTGCATGCACCAAGTCCTAACTGACTCGAGTTGACCTAATGGTCAACCATGCATGCGCCAAGGGCTGAACAACCCTCATGAGTTCTGGCAAGCGGGTGTGACCCCGGGCCTAACTCATGTGTGTTCACTGAGTTGTCTCAACCAGACCTCGCTACACGCCTAAGATGCAATCGACCTATGGCCACCTCGTGCTTGCGCACAGGTGCCATCTGGTCGATCCATCTAGGCTGTCAGATGGTCTGATCAGACTAGTGGATCTAACTTAGAGGTGACTTCAACCCCATCAACCCATCTAAGGGTTTATAGTAGGCGCCACTTAGATCTAGTGAGGCGCGCAAGATGTAATGAATTTTACAAAGACATTCAACAAGCGCCATCAAGAAACATGCGCCAAGAATCATACAAGTAATAACATGTAGTTTCGCATGTTGACATTAGATCTATCCATTAGCGCAAACATGTGATATCAATCATGCGCCAACATCTAATGACTAGCATGTATTCATGATGATGATAGATCTACAACAATGGCGCAAACATGGATCACTAAAGCAATCATAAGATTCATGCATAACCCGCTCTGATACCAATTGAAGGGTCCCCTTCAAGGGGGAGCGCAGGCAGATAAAACCCCTTTCAAGAGGGGGGCGAACCCTAGAGCATGCGAAAAATGTACTCTTCTAGGGTTTCAATAAAATCGTTTGCATGAACACATATATATGATCAACTTTATATGTATTGCAAAGATCAAGTTTGAGATCTTTTACCATAGCCATGATAAAGGGTGTCGGCTTGGAAGCAAGAGGGCAAGTAAGCACTCCTCCAAAGAAAACACACACTAGATGAGAGATGGCTACCCTTTAGGATCTTCCTTGTGCTAGCAAGAGATCTCCCCAAAGTTCCTTGTCGTGTGTTGATGACGAGATGTGCTTGGCCGAGAGCTACCTTCTCCAAGAGTCCTCACTTCGTCGAATGAAGGAGACAAGAGAGTAATTGGCAAATTGCGTTGAGGTTTTTCTCATTCAAGTGATGGCGTTACACTTCCAAAAATGGAAGGTTATCAAGCCATGCGACCACTTGAAGAAAAACTGCCCAAGATGCCTTTAAACCTTGAACCATACGTTCACCCATGTGAACCGGTTCAAGCCAATTAGGTTTAACTCAATTCGGTTCAAAAACCCAAATTAAACCAGCCCAAGCCATGGTCTAGATCTCTATGAACCAAACGGTTCAAGATCTAACCGTTCATCTCTTGATGCTCTTGATCTCTTCGATCTAGCATCCATACTCTCGATCGAAGCTTACCGATCTGAAGCCCTAATCAATCAAACATGATCAGACTAGATCTCACTTACAATCAGAGTCTAATCTCCTTTTAACTGAACTAAAACAATTCAGTCCACACGATCTGACTTAAGTAAGCCATATCATCAAATTGTGCGACCCTAAGGGTTTCCTTTAAATGTCGGTAACGATAACTCATGTTATCACAATCAGTGAGGGGTATCTAGCAACACATCACTGTCTCCCGATATAAAGGAAAGAGTCTTCCAAGACTACACCCAAACCACAGCACAAGTGTGAATCATTTCACAAGGCATACATGTTTCCTTTGCCACTGGATGTTCTTATTGGACAAGTGTGTCAAACTTGTAGCTCCAATATGATGAGCATGATTAGATCAGATGAACATAGTCATCTGGGTATGGCCATACACTTTCTCAATCATCTCATATAAGGGGGGCCCCTTTAGAACACCACACTCCTTCCACAAGGAGACGGCAATCCTTTATCTATCACTAGTATCTGAACCTGACTCATGATCATTATCCAAGATAGTCTATAACCATTATCTTTCAAATGATATTGAACTACCTCAAAATAATGACATTCATCATTTAGAAATACAAGTGATCTCAAGTCAAAGGACATGTGCCACTTGATGCAAACAAGGATTATTCACATTGTGACAAGCAATGGAATATCCCAGTAGGGTCTGTCCAGTACATCCAATGTACCCATGAGTCTACATCTTATTCCATGCTCGAAGCATCCTATAAGATTAGAACACATATTAGTCTCAAGCATATCAAGGCTGTCTCAAGTTCACCAAGATATCTCGACTAAGGACTTTATAGCATGTCAGCCTAGCTGAACAGCTTTGAGACATTATTCAGTAGTACACTTATTTCTGCAGACAAGGTAACAACCTGAATAATAACCATGCCTTTATAAACACAAAAGTTTATTACATGATACTGTTACAATCCCAAAGGCCTCAAACATTAGCCTTAAGGGCATACCCCAACAGCTTGTTTATTTCATCTTATGTGGGCTGCCTATCTTAATGTGTGCTGTGCTGGGGCCTGCGTGCCTGGATGTTAATTTGTAAATTATTTAATGTGATCTGCGAATCACATTTTTAATTAATTTATAAAGTGTAATTGACCTGCGTGTCAATCATGTCTAGATAGATTAAATTGTATTTTAATCAGACATGAGCACAGAGCACACTTGGCAGAGGCGCATGCAGCAATGGCTTGACCAGGTGGGAGGTCCAGGGTTCGACTCTGGGACAGGCGCATTTACCTGGTGGGCGCACCTGAGCTGCAGTGGGCGCTTGGGCCCTGGGTTGGGCCAGATGAGAAGAAAAAGCCCCATGAAGAAAGCAAGTGAAGACTTAAGTTAAAATTAAGGTCTTACCTAGGCTTAATGGGCTTTTACCACATAAGATCATCATGCTTTCATTTATTGTTTATAATTAGAATTGCATGATTTAATCTTCTGCTATCACCATAGGAATTGCATGATAGTTAAGAAGATAAAAAGACCGTTAAAATCCAAGCTAAAATATCAAGCTCGTAAGCCTTCTGACGCGAAACCTCACTGTTCTGACTATCGTTGGGGCCGTGTTGTACCCACTCAGTGGGCACGCCCATCTATCTTCAGACGGTGTGGGATTACACCTGCGTGTTACAGGGAAGGGATTTATCGCTTCTCGTTGCTCAGCATAGCACGTGGTGGTCCAGGGAGTAGGTCGGGTCAGCTTGACCATGTAGGCTACATATGTGGCGCATATGGTAGCTATATGGAGGCAGCCATCTATGGGGTCAGAGATTGTGTTGTACCAACTCAGTTGGCACGGTCTGCTGGATTGCCCAAATGAAGGGGAATCGCACGGGTTGGCGATTGGCAGGGATTGCCTACCAGAAATTAATGCTTGTACTCTCTGTGCATCTTATCTCGCCTGAGCGGGACGCGGAGACCAAGTGTGAAATCTGGATCCCATCTCACTAAAAGAGTGTTACTCTTTCGGGCTGTTTTGCTGGATTTTTCAGCCAGATAAAATAGTGAGAAAAGGAATCGTTCTTAAGTCCTGGATTGATTCTAAAACATTGATACTGACCTTGCTGTTCTTGCATTGTTGTAGATAACTGCAGCAACGAACACCACGAATTTCAATGTGCGATCCCTACTGGAAAGGGAGAAGTTTGCTGGGCAAAACTTCTCAGACTAGTACGGACACCTTAAGATTGATCTGAAGGCTGAGAGGAAGTTGTATGTCCTCGAGACGGCTATACCACCTCAACCCGCTCCGAACGCTGCAAGGGCGGTTCGGGATGCTTATGAAAAGCATGTCAATGATAGCATTGATGTCGCTTGCCTGATGCTAGCGTCTATGACGCCAGAGCTGCAGCGTCAGCATGAGGATCTATCGGCTATAGATATTATAGCTAACCTCAAGTTGCTATATACTGCACAGGCTAGGACTGAATGCTACAATCTGACAAAACTTTTCTTTCAGAGCAAACTGGCTGAAGGGAGTCCAGTGGGAGCTCACGTACTCAAGATGATTGGGTACAAGGAGGCTCTAGAGAAACTGGGACATACCATCAATCAGGAGCTTGCTGTAGACATCATTCTTCAGTCTCTTCTGGCTACCTTTGATCCGTTCATCATTAATTTTAATATGAACAAGATCGACTATACCCCGGCAGAGTTGCTGAATATGCTCTTGACTACAGAGCTGACTCTTAAGGGAAAGCCTTCATCCTCAGTCTTGATGTTTCCTTCAAGGAACAAGAAGAAGGGGAAGAAGGGCAAAACCCCTACTAAGAGCTACAACAAGGCTCTGAAGCAAAAGCTAAAGCGGTCGAAGGAATACAGATGTTTCCATTGTGGCCAGCCAGGTCACTGGAAAAAGGACTGTAAAGCGCTCCAGGGAGACAAGAAGGGAAGTTTCGCTTCTGGCTCAGGTATTTTCATGACTGAGGTCATGGTTTCTTCTTCTATATCATGGGTGTTGGACACTGCATGTGGAGTTCACATTTGTTCAAATGTGCAGGAACTCAAGAGAAGAAGACAGGTGGGACATCATGAGGTGGACCTACGAGTTCGAAACGGGGCACGGGTTGCTGCTGTTGCTGTAGGAGTTTATTACATCTCATTACCATCTGGGCTTGTATTGGAACTAGACAGTTGTTACTTTGTACCAAGCATTACGAAGAATATTATCTCTATTCCTGCTCTTGTCAGGAAAGGGTTTTCCTTTGAATGCAATATTTCAAAGTGTGTTCTTGCTTATGATAATATCGTTTATGCTACTGGGTCAATTAACAATGGGTTATTCATGTTGGACATGGAATGTTCTATATAGTAAATTGATATTAAGAAAGCCAAGTATGCTGATGACAGCACCTTGCTATGGCATAGTCGTTTAGGCCATATTAACAAGAAACGCATTAAGCGGTTGCATGACCATGGACTGCTGGGATCATTCTCCTGTGAGGAGCTTGATACATGCAAAGCTTGTTTAATGGGTAAAATGACGAAGGCTCCTTTTCCTAACAAAGGTCAAAGGGCTTCAGGTTTACTTGACCTTATACACAGTGATGTGTGTGGGCCATTTAGTAAACATGCCAGAGGTGGCTATCTATACTTCATTACCTTTACTGATGATTTCAGTAGGTATGGATATGTCTATCTAATGAGACATAAAAGTGAATCTTTTGATAAGTTCAAAGAATTCAAAAATGAAGTACAGAATCAGCTAGGCCGAAATATCAAGACACTTCGCTCAGATCGAGGTGGAGAATACCTAAGTCATGAGTTTAATGACTATCTGAAGGAGTGTGGGATTATCTCACAGCTCACTCCACCAGGAACACCGCAATGGAATGGTGTGTCCGAAAGGAGGAACAGGACCCTATTGGATATGGTTCGTTCTATGATGAGTCAGGCTACTCTACCTTACTCTTTTTGGGGATTTGCACTGGAAACAGCTGCAAAGGTACTAAACCGAGTGCCATCCAAGGCAGTTTCAAAGACTCCATATGAGTTATGGTATGGGAAACAGCCGAGCTTGACATTTATTAAGATCTGGGGTTGCGAGGCTTATGTTAAAAAGCTCACCTCTGGGAAACTAGAGAGTAGATCTGAAAAATGTATCTTTGTCGGTTACCCTAAGGAAACTAAGGGTTATTATTTCTACGATCCCAAAGAGAACAAGGTGTTTGTTGCTCGAACGGCCATTTTTCTTGAGAAGGAATTTCTTCTGCAAGAGGCCAGTGGGAGAGAAATAAAGCTGGATGAGAATCCAGAGGAAGGACAAAGTAGTCAAGCACAGTTGGATGTGCCTGAGCCAGTAGAACAGGTTATTGAATAACCTGAGGCTCAGATATCACGGGAACCGCGAAGATCGGGAAGGATCCATCGACAGCCTGAGCGCTATGACGGAGTCTACATCATTAATCATGATGAACCCCTCACTTATGCGGATGCGGTCAGTGGACCGGACTCAGCAAGATGGCTTGAAGCTATGCGCGCCGAGATGGACTCCATGTCAGATAACCAAGTCTGTGATTTGGTTGATCCGCCTCCGGGAATAATCCCTATAGGCTGTAAATGGATCTTCAAGAAGAAGATTGACATGGATGGTAACGTGGTTACCTATAAAGGCAGGCTAGTTGCGAAAGGTTTCAAACAAATCTACGGGATAGATTATGATGAAACTTTCTCTCCTGTAGCTATGTTCAAGTCTATTCGGATTATTCTTGCGATAGCAGCATATTACGATTATGAGATCTGGCAGATGGATGTGAAGACCGCTTTCCTTAATGGAAAACTGGATGAGGATGTGTATATGACACAACCTGAAGGTTTCACTAATCCATCAGATCGTCATAAAATATGCAAGTTAAAGAAGTCCATTTATGGACTTAAACAAGCGTCAAGAAGCTGGAATATTCGTTTTGATGAATCAATCAGTGAATTTGGTTTCATCAAGAATGAAGATGACCCGTGTGTATATAAGAGGTTTAGTGGGAGCGTGATTACTTTCCTAGTCCTCTACGTCGATGATATCTTGATCATTGGAAATGATATTCCTGAAATGCATGCGGTTAAGGCATGGTTAAGGAAATGTTTCCAGATGAAAGATTTAGGAGAAGCAGCCTATGTATTAGGTGTGAAGATCTACAGGGATAGATCTAAGAGGCTTCTCGGGCTGTGCCAGAGTACTTACATCGATAAAGTCCTGGAGAGATTTCATTTAGAGAATTCTAAAAGAGGATATCTTCCAGTCAGACATGGTCTGAATCTTTCGAAGAGTCAGTGTCCACAAACACAGACTGAGAAAGATGAAATGGACAATACGCCTTATGCTTCGGCTATTGGGTCCATTATGTATGCGATGTTGTGTACTTGCCCAGACGTCGCTTACGGGTTAAGCGTGACCAGTCGATTCCAAAGTAGTCCAGGTCAGGCACACTGGATTGCGGTCAAGAACATTTTAAAATATCTGCGGAGGACCAAAGATATGTTCTTGGTGTATGGTGGTCAGGAAGAACTCAGTATTGAAGGATATACTGACGCTTCATTCTAATCTGACCAGGATGATTTCCGATCGCAATCAGGCTATGTTTTTAGCTTGAATGGAGGAGCAGTGGTGTGGAAGAGTTTCAAACAGTCTATAGTTGCTGATTCTACCACGGAAGCCGAGTATGTTGCAGCCTCAGAAGCATCCAAGGAGGCAGTGTGGATTCGTAAGTTCTTTCAAGAACTTGGTGTTGTTCCTTCGAGTGCAGATCCTTTGGTTATCTTCTGTGATAACACTGGAGCAATCGCACAAGCAAAGGAACCACGGTCGCACCAGAAGTCCAAGCACATACAGAGACGGTTTCACTTGATCAGGGAGATCATAGATCGTGGTGAGATCAAGGTCTGCAAGGTTCATACAGATGACAATCTAGCTGACCCGCTTACTAAGCCTCTGGCGTAGCAGAAGCATGAGAAGCACTGTAATAATATGGGTTTGAGATTTCTCAACCATTAGATTAAGTGCAAGTGGGAGATTGTTGGGGTATGCCCTTAAAGCTAATGTTTGAGGCCTAGGGATTCTTTCAGTATCATGTATAAACTCTATGTTTATATAGGCAATGGTTGTTATTCAGGTTGTTATATTATCTGCAGCAATACATATACTTCTGAATAATGTCTCAATGCTGTTCAGCTTGGCTGACATGCACTTTTGTCCTTAGTCGAGATATCTTGGTGAACATGAGACAGCCTTGATATGATTGAGACTAATATGTGTTCTAATCTTATAGGACGCTTCGAGCATGGAATAAGATGTAGACTCATGGGTACATTGGATGTACTGGACAGACCCTACTAGGATATTCAATTGCTTGTCACAATGTGAATAATCCTTGTATGCAAACAAGTGGCATACTTCCTCTGACTTGAGATCACTTGTGTTTCTAAATGATGATTGGCATTGTTTTGAGGTAGTTCGATATCATTTGAAACATAATGGTTATAGACTATCTTGGATAATGATCATGAGTCAGGTTAGGACACTAGTGATAGATATAGGATTGCCATCTCCTTCATTGGAGTGTGATGTTCTTTAGGGGCCCCATGGATGAGATGATTGAGAAAGTGTATGGCCATACCCAGGTGACTATGTTCATCTGATCTAATCATTCTCATCATATTGGAGTTACAAGCTTGACACGCTTGTCCAATAAGAACATCAAGTGGCAAAGGAAACATGTATGTCTAGTGAGTTGATTCACACTTGTGCTGTGGTTTGGGTGTAGTCTTGGAAGACTCTTTCCTTTATATCGGGAGACAGTGATGTGTTGCTAGATACCCCTCACTGATCGTGATAACGTAAGTTATCGTTACCGACATTTAAAGGAAACCCTTAGGGTCGCACAATTTGATGATATGGCTTACTTAAGTCAGATCGTGTGGACTGAATTGTTTGGATTCAGTTTAAAGGGATTTAATCTCTGATTGTAAGTGAGATCTGGTCTGATCATGTTTGATTGATTAGGGCTTGAGATCGGTAAGCTTCGATCGAGAGAATGGATGCTAGATCGCTGAGATCAGGAGCATTAAGAGATGAACGGTTAGATCTTGAACCTTTAGGGTTTATTGTGATCTAGACCAAATTGCTTGGCGTAATTGGTCTTTGAACTAAACCCAAATTGAACCAGCTCATCAAGTGAGTGCATGGTTCAAGGGTGAAGAGGAATTTGCGATTGGGGTAAACCCATGGTCGCATGTTGAGGAGTGGCTTTCTATTTTTTAGAAGGCATGATCACTTACGTGACCACGCCTCACGTTACTCTCCTTTTCACGCCTATTGTCGCCTTGGCTCTTGCTCTCGATGTTAGAGCATTCTCGTGGTTGAAGGGGTTGACGATAAGGAGGTCTCGCCAAGCAAAACTTCTTCTCTTCCCTTTCCATTCGAAAAAGGACTCCTTAGAACCTTGCTTGCACAAGGATCACTAAGGGAGTAGGCGACATCATCTTGTGTGCGCACCATTTGGAGGAGAAGCGCTTGAGTCTCTTCTTCCTAGACGCCATCCAAGGAATGGCTTCGGTAAGAATCGATTCCTTCATTCTTGTTTGCAATCGGTTTAAAAGTTGATCATATCTCATGCTATCGATCCCTAGAAATCCATTCCGCTGCTTTAAAACCTCCTTATGCGCCAGTAGGGTTTCGCCCCCCCCCCCCCCCCTTGTTTAGGGGACTTTCATCTCATCAGGCCCATTGGAGCTAATGAAATCTCCAAAATATATCTGAGTTATCCAATAATTCGATCATAAGGCTTTCCGATCAATACGAGAACTCGAGTATCAAGGTGTGCGACCCTATAGGTTCCTCTGACGTTGGCAGTGCTAACCCATGGTCATCACAAGCAGTGTGTGGCACCTAGCAGTGCATCACTGCTACCCAAGTCATCGGAATAGATATCGACATCAACATCCCCATCATCGCAACCAGGTACATATGCATTACAGTCTCTTTGCCGAACTGATATCCGATTGGTCAAGTGTGTCACCACTTGTTTCCATCCAATCTCATGGCTATGACTAAATCAGGTCTAACCTGGGTATGGCCATACACTTTCAGTCATAGAACCATAGAGGAACTCCATGGATATCAAGCTTCCCTTAGGAAGGGGCAAATCCTATGTCTGTGCATTTACCTTCTCATATGGGTCGTGACATGCCCAATGACAACTGTTATTACCTCCCAACTACGGCAAGGCGTTAGGTTGTATCAAAGCATATCCCTAACCACATAGAATGGCCAATGACCTCAAGTCAAGGGATCAATGCATCTCCTATCACTTGTGCGGATAACTCGTGACACCAAGTCATTGCCTCACAGCGGGTCGGTCTAGTATATCTACCACTGATATACTCATATGCCTGCGTTAGCACCCCGTGCCTAACCAGCCCATATACCAGTCTTACAAGTACCATAGCTGTCCCATATCCACTAAGGTACATTGACTAGGGACAATAGTTTTAGCACAGATCCAATCTGTCTCCAGGGATATTATCATATAAGTACATGTTCACAGATGTAAACAAATAATGATAACGACAATGCCAGTATGATATAAATATCAATGTCAAGTAGTACAAGTAACGGACCAGAATTAGGTCCTTAGGGCATATACACCAACATTTTTATCCATTATTGAGAGAGCAATCGAGAGAGAGGGAGTTAGGGTTTGGCCTGGCGCCGAGAGGCATAGAGGCCACCTCAGGCTGTGATTTTCATGCAGAAGCTTCGCCTGGAGGAGGAGACGATACCCCAGAAGTTTCAGAGGAAAAGGAATTTAATTGGAGAAGAAATCAAAGAAAAGGGAAGCGCCGCCACTGTTCATCGATGCCTCCTTACAAAATACGGCTGTGAAATATTTCACAGCCGTGCTGTATTTTCTTAACTCTTCTTTTCCTTTGATTTTTGATCTTCTAAAACTATGGCTTATTGTATTTCTCTTTCCATGCTAGCTTAATCATATTTTGGGACATGGGTGTAATTCACTTTGATTTCTTAATGATTAGATAACTCTTATTTTCGTCAGAATAGTTTTATTATGATGATTCTACTTATGTGATTGTTTGTCTTTGATTCTCCATAGATTGAGTTATTATTTATGTTTTAGAGTTCTCGCAATAAGGACCGAAAGGTGACTTGCTTGAGAACTTGGAACCCTAGAATTACATATTAGGAACTCTCTTAGGTTAGTTCTTAATTATTTGATTTTAGTGATCTTATTGCCATGATGATAATTTGAATCTAGGGTAGAGTCGAGTTGTCAAACATGGAGATCTTGCATGAAAGTGAGGATCGGAACATTGGAGAACCATAAGTAGAACTTGTGTTGAGTCTCGGATGCACTAAAGTGATCCTTGAGATTCCACTTGAGACAATCAACTTAGAACTCAGATGCACGAAAGTGATCTCGAGTTCTTTGATTAATGATTTACTAATCTTTAGCATTGGGATAGATCTTGCGAGAAAGCGAGGATTAGTCCCTGCATGATTGTCTGCACGAAAGTGAGATGATCCCTTTATAAAGTAAATTAAGTCTTTATCATGATAAGATTAGTCTGACGACCTTTTATTTAAATCTAGTTATTAGAATTAAGGAGGATGAAACCCTAATCCCAATGTTTCTCTCTGATTATTTGATTTCGTCTATTTTCCATCATTGCTTTGCTATTATTCGGTTGCTTAGCTAGTAAGAATATAACTATTTGGTACTTAACAATAATGTCTCTGTGGTTCGATATCTTTCTTTATTACTTCGAGTATCCGTGCACTTGCGGACACAACAAGTTTTTGGCGCTGTTGCCGGGTTTTAGTCCAAGGTACATGCTAAACCACTTGGGAAACAACACCATGCGTCGTGGCAAACAGCTTGAGGAACCAGAGATGCCTAAGGATGACCATTACGAGAATGAAGCCAAAACTCCTGAATCTGAGGAACCTGCGGTCGTTGAACATGAACCACAAATGAAAGAGACAGAACCTATTTATGTGCCTCCACCACCCTACAAACCACCCATTCCATTCCCCCAGAGGTTGGCAAAAGCAAAACTTGATCATCAATTCGGTAAATTCTTGGAAGTTTTAAAGAAACTATATATCAACATACCATTTACCGATGTTTTATCACAAATGTCATCTTATACTAAGTTTTTGAAGGAGATCTTATAAAATAAAAGAAAGATGGAAGAGCACGGCAGCACAGTGGCGCTGACTGAGTGATGCAGGAGCATATAACATGAAGGAAGGGGAAAACCTGGCCCCATTGGTGCCCCAAAAATTTTCCACAGAATGTTCCTCGGGTCACCCAGCGACAAAAGTCACGCCCCATGACTCCTGCGGACAGTTCTCCACAGATTGTTCCTCGGGTCACCCAGAGACGAAAGTCACGCCCCGTGACTCCTGCGGACCGTTTTCCACAGAATGTTCCTCGGGTCACCCAGCGACGAAAGTCACACCCTGTGACTCCTGCAGACAGTTTTCCACATAATGTTCCTCGGGTCACCCAGCGACGAAAGTCACGCCCCGTGACTCCTGCGGACAGTTCTCCACATAATGTTCCTCGGGTCACCCAGCGACGAGAGTCACGCCCCGTGACTCCTCCGGACAACCACCCGAAGCTGCAGAACTGCCCCAACGACCCCACTTCGACGTGTACAACCCACCCTACCATCTTGCCCCACCTCATGAAGATCCAAAGGGGCCCAACAAGGTAGAAGTACGATGATCGCAATGCCCATCTCACCCACTGGACCGCTTCGTGCATGTTATCAGCCCACTCTCCATCCACACCGAGGTGATCTGGCCCAAGGATGCTACAAACCAGCCCCTGAAGAGCCCAATTCCAAATGGGCCTCACAATCATATCAGCAACACGGCCCAAGAGAAGGCCGCGACGATCGTTACGCAGCCTAGTACTTCAAAATTCTACTGCTTTGTCGCGATGTGCTCTGAGCGAGTCTAACCGCCGTCACAGCCACCTCGTACGCTAAAGAATCAATGGACTTGCACCCCTACAGGAGTAGATGGTAGTTGGTAGGATTATGTTCTGTTTTGTCTTTTTGTGGTAGCTTGACCACTTTTTGGTTGTTAGTTGTTGAGATGCTGTCCCCTTTGTCTTGTTTCCCCTCCTTATCTTATAAAAGAGAGGGGCTGGCCAGCGTTCTCCCTAGTTCTCTTAGAAGTAGAGTTCTCCTGGTGAGCAAGTGTGCCTCTAGTGTGTGTGTGGAAGACGAAGTAGCATCGTCTTCGACGTTTGTAAGAGTCGGCGACCGGCGTCTCGACTCAATTTCCTGCTTGTATCTCCTGCTTTTGAGAAGTAAATCCCACCGATCTGGGTGGGTCAGGTTCGCCTGTTTTTACACGTTCTTTCTGAGTTGTGTTTTCGTTCGCCCTCTCACCCACGAGCGTCTGAATATCGGAGTCGTGGACGGTTTCCCTGTTCGTTGGTTTGATCGCAGGTGCATAGGCGCGCGAGCTGACCCCGCGATCCGCAACCCCTATTCGTGCTTTGCTTTAAATTGTGCAAACAAATTTGCACCGATTGAATTGTGTTTCTTGCCGTTGGATTTCTCTCGCATTAGTATTGCCTCGGAACAAATTTGCGCCGATTTCTTGTGTTTCTTGCTATACTTTCTGAGCGATTTGACTTCCCTCGTCTCAAGACCCTCTCACAATTTCTGTGCATTGTGCAAACACCATAGAGGACGGCATTAAGGACCAACCCTCCTACAGTAGCTGCATCAATTCTGGTATCAGAGGACGTTGCGCATTCAATTCTTATCCCTCGCACGGTCCGACTCATCGCATCGCATATTTCCACATCGTTTCCGCGTTTTCAGCATCCTGCACTTAATCATTTTCAACCTTGTTTGTGCATGGTGACTACACAGTCACAAGTTATGTCATCCCAATATCCGGAAACCATCCCTGAAACCCAAGTGTCGGCCCAACCCTCGGATGGGAGTAGAACCCATTTAGAATCGTTGGCTGCACTTGAAGCACGCGTAGATGCCAAGTTGGATGCGCTGTCCGCGTGCTTGGAATCCCATGAAGGGAATACAAGCGCGATGTTTCAGCAAATTATGGCTGGGATTCATACCCTCACAAGTCACCCTGAGCCATTGGAGCATAGGCGCTCTAACCCGGTTAACCCGCCTCCGTCCGCAAACCCAGCCCCACCTACTAGAGAGTTCCCCCCAATGCCCGCGCCCCCGCGGCCGCGAGTCTTTGAGGATGAGTCCGGCCACCTGGGGCCTCATGAGGCCTAGGGGGACCTCGGTTATGGATACGAGCCCTTGGATGAGGATGACGTGTGGGCCGCACAAGGGTCCCTACCTAATGGTCGTTTTGGGCATGCTTGGACCGGACAAAAGGACCCAGCCCGACGCCATGAAGAGCGTCCTCGCTTGAATGATGACTTTCACCGCTACATTCGGAACACCCCTGTGCCTTTTGCGGGTGGTCTCGACCTGTCACAATTCCTTTATTGGGTCGTGTCGATCGACTCTTACTTTGACGTTAGTAACTGGCCTCCCGAATCACGTGTTAGGTACGTGTGCACCTTGCTCAAAGGCCCTGCGCGTTTGCATTGGGCAAACGTGGAGCGCCAAAATGCGCAGCAAGCCCTTCCTCCCATCACCACTTGGGAAGAAATGAGGTATCGCCTCCGTGAGCGATATGTACCCCCCTCCTATAGGCAACGACTCCTTGATCAGTATAATAGCCTACACCAAGGGTCGGGTACCGTCGAGGAATATCGCCTCACCTTTGAGACGCTCCAACTCCGGTTTAACTTACAAGAGGACCCCGAGTTAGTTTTGTCGAAGTTTAGGAATGGCCTCCGTGCGGACATCTGATGCGCCCTACCCACATACAGTTCAGAGATGTTCGACCAAACCTTCCAGTGCGCTCGCGATATCGAGCACGATTTTAGGGCTGCGGCTAGGCGCAGCGAGTCCGGACCCCATAGGCGCCCTCATTTGGGCGGGCCTCCCCATGTTCACCCTCGACCCGAGCGCCACGAGCCTCATTTCGACCCACGGCCCATGCCTGTGGCCCATCACTCCCCTAGGCATTCAGCCCCCGTTGCCCCACCTTCTCGCCCCACTTGGGAGGAGAAGGGGAAGGCCCCACTTGTCGGCCCGCCTAGTCGTGTCAACTGTTATGACTATCTGCAGCCGGGCCATCTGTCCCGCGACTGCCCTAAAAAGTCTGCCACCATGGACAAGACCCCTACCCGTGTCACCACTATCACCCGTGAGCTTGCGGAGTACGATGTTGAGGCCGAGTGCTACACTAGTGGCGAAGAGTCGGGTCACCCCACACTTGCGGTTGTGCGGTGCACCTTTGTCCATACCCCACCCTCCGAGGATTGAAGGCATACGAGCATCTTCACGACTTACATCAAGTGCAACGAGCACTCATGTAAGATCGTCATCGACGGTAGCAGTAGTTTGAATGTGGTCTCTTGGACCGCGATCACCCGGATCAGTCTTCCCCTTGAACCTCACCCGAAACCATACTCGATCGCAAGGGTTGACACGTCGAGTCTTCCGGTCACCCACCGATGCCAAGTCCCCATCGCTTTTGGGGACTACCGCGAGAAAGTGTGGTGTGACGTGGCGGCTATGGACATTGCCCACGTCCTCTTAGGATGTCCCTGGCTATATGATCGGGACGTAGTCCACTATGGCCGGTCGAACACTTATGTGTTTGACCACAATGACCAAAAAATACGTTTGATCCCAACCCCACCTAAGGAGCTGCGTGCTTCCACATCCAAGGGTGTGGTTGTCCCTCCATCGGTTGCCCCTCTGGCCCCAACTGTTGTGTCCCTCATGCGAGCCTCCGCGCTTATGCGCGAAGCCACCGAGTCTAAGGTTGTCTATGCCTTAATGGTGCGCGAGTCCTCAGGTGCCCCTCCTCCCTTAGCCGAGGAGCATCCCCTGGAGATCGCCACCCTCTTGACCGAGTTCTCTGACATCAGCCCGGAGGACTTACCCCGTGGACTCCCTCCGAGTAGGGAGATACAACATGCCATTGATCTTCTCCCGAGAGCACCCCTCCCCAACTTACCCCATCACCGTTTAAACCCCACTGAACACGCTGAACTGCAGCGTCAAGTGGATGAACTCCTCACCAAGGGGTACGTCTGTGAGAGTCTTAGTCCCTGCGTGGTGCCCGCCTTGCTCACACCCAAGAAGGATGAGTCGTGGCGCATGTGTATTGACAGCCGTGCCATCAATAGGATCACCGTCAAGTATAGGTTCTCCATACCTAGGCTTGATGATATGTTAGACTTAGTCGCCGGTGCATCATGGTTTTCCAAACTTGATCTTCGTAGCGGCTATCACCAAGTCCGCATCTGTGAAGGTGTTGAATGGAAAACCGCATTCAAGACCAAGGATGGTCTTTACGAGTGGCTCGTCATGCCATTCGGGTTATCTAACGCCCCGTCCACATTTATGTGCCTCATGACCCAAGTCCTCAAGCCCTACATGGGCAAGTTCCTGGTCATCTATTTTGACGACATTCTGATTTTTAGTCGGTCCCGCGAAGAGCACTTGGAGCATCTTCGCTCCACCTTTGACCTCCTACGGAAGGAGCGCCTCTTCCGTAACACGAAGAAGTGCACCTTCATGACAAATCGAGTCCACTTCCTGGATTACATCGTCTTGGATGAGGGTCTTTCTGTTGACCCGGCTAAAGTTGAAGCCATCCGACATTGGCCCGAACCCCGCACAGTGTCCGAGGTCCACAGCTTTTTGGGCCTCGCGGGCTTTTATCGCCATTTTATTCGGGGTTTCAGCACGATTGCATCCCCGCTGACCCAACGTCTGTCCAAGGATGACTTTGAATGGACCACCGCCACTCAACGTGCCTTCGACGCCCTTAGGGATGCCATCACGACCGCACCTATCTTGCGCCTCCCAAAGTCTTTGAGGTTGCTTGCGACGCCTCCGGTACTGGGATTGGAGGTGCCCTTAGCCAAGAAGGCCACCCTGTCACCTTCTTTAGTGAGAAGTTGAACACGGTCTGGCAGCGTTATTCGACTTATGAGAAGGAGTTTTATGCCACCGTTCAGTCGCTTCGTCAGTGGAGGCACTACCTCCTCCACTGTGAGTTTGTCTTATACAGCGACCATCAAGCCTTGTCATTCCTTAGTGCCCATAAGAAGTTGGGCGACCGCCATGCCAAGTGGGTCGAGTACTTGCAACAGTACTCCTTTGTGATCAATCACAAGGCGGGTAAGGAGAATGTCGTCGCAGACGCTCTGAGTCGCGTCCGCACCCTTTTGTGTGTGATGCGCACCCGCGTCAACAACTTTGACCACGTCAAGGAGGAGTATGCCATGTGCTCTGACTTTGGTGCCATCCATGCTGCCTTGACTGAGTCTCCCGACCCCGTGTCCCCCTATCAATTGTGCGAAGGCTTCCTTTTCTTGGGGAATCGCTTGTGCATTCCCTGCTCATCGCTTCGAGATCATCTTTTGCTCGAGCTACACGTGGGTGGTGTGGCCGGCCATCACGGCCACGACAAAACCCTTGAGATGGCGGAGGAACGCTTCTTTTGGCCCTCCCTCCGCCGGGACGTTGAGCGTATTGTGCGCCACTGCGGCACATGCCAAATGGCTAAACCTCGCCCCGCGAACACTGGCCTTTACACTCCGTTGCCGGTTGCTGACAGTCCTTGGAATGACCTTAGCATGGACTTTATCCAAGGGCTAACCCACACCGCCTCGCGCTTCGATTCCATCTACGTGGTTGTAGATCGGTTCTCAAAGATGGCCCACTTTATCCCATGTTCACGGACAGCGGACGCATCCCACGTCGCACACCACTTCCTCAAAGAGATTGTCTGTCTCCATGGCCTCCCCAAGTTCATCGTGTCCGATCGTGACACGCGCTTTGTGAACCACTTCTGGCGCACACTTTGGGTCCTCATGGGTGTTGGGGTATGCCCTTAAGGCTAATGTTTGAGGCCTTGGGATTCTTTCAGTATCATGTATAAACTCTTATGTTTATAAAGGCGATGGTTGTTATTCAGTTTGTTACATTGTCTGCTGCAATAAGTGTGCTTCTGAATAATGTCTCAATGCTGTTCAGCTAGGCTGACATGCTCTATGTCCTTAGTCGAGATATCTTGGTGAACATGAGACAGCCTTGATATGATTGAGACTAATATGTGTTCTAATCTTATAGGATGCTTCGAGCATGGAATAAGATGTAGACTCATGGGTACATTGGATGTACTGGACAGACCCTACTAGGATATTCAATTGCTTGTCACAATGTGAATAATCCTTGTTTGCAACAAGTGGCACATGTCCTCTGACTTGAGATCACTTGTGTTTCTAAATGATGATTGTCATTGTTTTGAGGTAGTTCAATATCATTTGAAACATAATGGTTATAGACTATCTTGGATAATGATCATGAGTCAGGTTAGGGCACTAGTGATAGATATAGGATTGCTGTCTCCTTGATTGGAGTGTGATGTTCTAAAGGGGCCCCCTCGAATGAGATGATTGAGAAAGTGTATGGCCATACCCAGGTGACTATGATCATCTGATCTAATCATGCTCATCATATTGGAGCTACAGGCTTGACACGCTTGTCCAATAAGAACATCCAGTGGCAAAGGAATCATGTATGCCTCGTGAAGTGGATTCACACTTGTGCTGTGGTTTGGGTGTAGTCTTGGAAGACTCTTTCCTTTATATCGGGAGACAGTGATGTGTTGCTAGATACCCCTCACTGATCGTGATAACGTAAGTTATCGTTACCGACATTTAAAGAAAACCCTTAGGGTCGCACAATTTGATGATATGGCTTACTCATGTCAGATCGTGTGGACTGAATTGTTTTGGTTCAGTTTAAAGGGATTTAAACTCTGATTGTAAGTGAGATCTGGTCTGATCAAGTTTGATTGATTAGGACTTGAGATCGGTAAGCTTCGATCGAGAGAGATGATTCTAGATCGGTGAGATCAGGAACATTAAGAGATGAACGGTCAGATCTGGAACCTTAGGGTTTAATTTGATCTGGACTAAAGGCTTGGCTTGATTGGTTTTTGAACCAAACCAATATGAACCGGCTCATACGTGAGCGCATGGTTCAAAGGGGAGAAGAATGTGCGCTCGGTTCACTTGGGTGAACGCATCAACGCATGAAATGAAGGCTTGCTATTTTTGGAAGTGGCGGTTTCCAAAATAGCCTCTCAACGCCTCACGTTCACTTCTCTTCGCTAAAATTGGTCGCCCATTCCTCTTGATGCATACACTCTCGTGTGATCGAAGGGGTTGACGACAAGGAGCTCTCGGCCAAGAAAAACATCTCCTCTTCCCTTCCATTCGACAAGGAGACTTGAAGATCTTTGCTAGCACAAGGATCAACAAGGAGGCGCCATCTATCTTCTTGTGTGCGGTACCTTCGGAGGAGAGCCCTTTTGCGATCTTCTTCCAAAGCTCCATCAAAGCGATGGCCATGGTATGAATCTTTTCTGATCTATACTAGTTCATGAAAGTTGATCATATGACATGCAAAAGATCATGAGAAACCCTTGCTTCTGCTCGAAAATTTTTGTTATGCGCCTATCTAGGGTTTCGCTCCCCCTTGAAGGGGACCCTTACAATGGGCACCACTCTGAAGCTCTCCATAGCTTACCACCCTCAAACCGACGGTCAAACCAAAGTCGTTAACTGTAGTTTAGGCAACTTGCTCCGGTGCCTCATTGGCGACCACCTGAGGTCTTGGGACGCCATCCTTCCTATGGTAGAATTTGCGTATAATAGTGCAGCCAATAGGACTACGGGTCTTAGTCCCTTCCAAGTGGTTTCCGGCCGTCAGCCATGTAAACCCATTGACTTGCATGACCTGCCCATGGACTCCCACCTTTTTGAGCATGCATACTCTTTCGCTCAGCATGTAGCTAGCTTGCATGAGGAAGTTCGGCATTGAATCTTTTTGGGCAATACTCGTAATGCTATGAGGGCCAACGAGCACCGTAGGCCACAACACTTTTCTGTAGGTTAGCTGGTAAGGGTGCGCATACACCCCGAGCGTGTTTCCCACCGAGCACATTTTAAGCTTCAGCCACGATACATGGGACCTTATGCGGTGGTACGAAGGATCGGCTCCAACGCCTATGTGATGGATCTACCCGCGGACATGGGCATTCATCCGGTCTTCAACATGGCGGACCCCCTTCCCTTCTACGGTCCTTTGGAGGAGCCCTCGGACCCCGACGAGCCTCTACCCCCTAGTTCTCCGGAGGAGAACTCCTCAGAATGCGCAGTGCAAGCTGATGCAGGAGCATATAACATGAAGGAAGGGGAAAACCTGGCCCCGTTGGTGCCCCAAAAATTTTCCACAGAATGTTCCTCAGGTCACCCAGCAATGAAAGTCACGCCCCGTGACTCCTGCGGACAGTTCTCCACATAATGTTCCTCGGATCACCCAGCGATGAAAGTCATGCCCCGTGACTCCTGCGGACAGTTTTCCACAGAATGTTCCTCGGGTCACCCAGCAATGAAAGTCACACCCCATGACTCCTGCGGACGGTTTTCCACAGAATGTTCCTTGGGTCACCCAGCGACGAAAGTAACGCCCCGTGACTCCTGCGGACAGTTCTCCACAGAATGTTCCTCAGGTCACCCAGCGACGAAAGTCACACCCCGTGACTCCTGTGGACAGTTTTCCACAGAATGTTCCTCGGGTCACCTAGCGACGAGAGTCACGCCCCGTGACTCCTGCGGACAACCACCCAAAGTTGCAGAAGTACCCCGATGACCCCACTTCAACGTGTACAACCCACCCTACCATGTTGCCCCACCTCATGAAGATCCAAAGGGGCCCAACAAGGTAGAAGTACGATGATCCCAACGCCCATCTCACCCATTGGACCGCTTCGTGGGTGTTATTAGCCCATTCTCCATCCACACCGAGGTGATCCGGCCCAAGGATGCTACAAACCAGCCCCCGAAGAGCCCAATTCCAGATGGGCCTCACAATCATATCAGCAACATGGCCCAAGAGAAGGCCGTGACGATCGTTACGCAGCCCTGTACTTCAAAATTCTGCTGCTTTGTCGCGATGTGCTCTGATCGCGTCTAACCGCCATCGCAGCCACCTCGTACGCTGAAGAATCAAAGGACCTGCGCCCCTGCAGGAGTAGATGGTAGTTGGTAGGATTATTTTCTATTTTGTCTTTTTGTGGTAACTTGACCACTTTTTGGTTGTTAGTTGTTGAGATGCTGTCCCCTTTGTCTTGTTTCCCCTCCTTATCTTATAAAAGAGAGGGGCTGGCCAGCATTCTCCCTAGTTCTCTTAGAAGTAGAGTTCTCCTAGTGAGCAAGTGTGCCTCCAGCGTGTGTGTGGAAGACGAAGTAAGTTATCGTTACCGACATTTAAAGGAAACCCTTAGGGTCGCACAATTTGATGATATGGCTTACTCATGTCAGATCGTGTGGACTGAATTGTTTTGGTTCAGTTTAAAGGGATTTAAACTCTGATTGTAAGTGAGATCTGGTCTGATCATGTTTGATTGATTAGGACTTGAGATCGGTACGCTTCGATCGAGAGAGATGATTCTAGATCGGTGAGATCAGGAACATTAAGAGATGAACGGTCAGATCTGGAACCTTAGGGTTTAATTTGATCTGGACTAAAGGCTTGGCTTGATTGGTTTTTGAACCAAACCAATATGAACCGGCTCATACGTGAGCGCATGGTTCAAAGGGGAGAAGAATGTGCGCTCGGTTCACTTGGGTGAACGCATCAACGCATGAAATGAAGGCTTGCTATTTTTGGAAGTGGCGGTTTCCAAAATAGCCTCTCAACGCCTCACGTTCACTTCTCTTCGCTAAAATTGGTCGCCCATTCCTCTTGACGCATACACTCTCGTGTGATCGAAGGGGTTGACGACAAGGAGCTCTCGGCCAAGAAAAACATCTCCTCTTCCCTTCCATTCGACAAGGAGACTTGAAGATCTTTGCTAGCACAAGGATCAACAAGGAGGCGCCATCTATCTTCTTGTGTGCGGTACCTTCGGAGGAGAGCCCTTTTGCGATCTTCTTCCAAAGCTCCATCAAAGCGATGGCCATGGTATGAATCTTTTCTGATCTATACTAGTTCATGAAAGTTGATCATATGACATGCAAAAGATCATGAGAAACCCTTGCTTCCGCTCGAAAATTTTTGTTATGCGCCTATCTAGGGTTTCGCTCCCCCTTGAAGGGGACCCTTACAATTGGTATCAGAGCATGCGGTTATTGCTTGTTCATATGATTGCTTGATCTTCATGTTTGATCCATGAATGCGCTTATGAATAGATCTAGAGTTAACATGCGAAAATACATGCTTGTATGTTTTTACTCATGTTGGCGCATGTTTTATGTTGGCGCTTGTTAATGTTGTTTTTACCAAAACATATATATCTTGCGCGCTCCATCTAGATTTATAAGCGCCTGCTGTAAACCCTTAGACGGGTTAGTAGGGTTGAAGTCATAGTCGAGTCTAGATCCAAATAGTCTGATCAGACCACCTGACAGCCTAGATGGGTCGACCAGATAGCACCTGTGCGCAAGCACGAGGTGGCTATGGGTCGACTGCAGACAGGCGTGTAGCGAGGTCTAGTTGAGACGACCAGTGAGCACTCACGAGTTAGGCCCGGGGTCACACCCGCTTGCCAGAACTCATGAGGGTTGTTCAGCCCTTGGCGCATGCATGGTTGACCATTGGGTCGACTCAAGTCAGTTAGGACTTGGTGCATGCAAGGGCAGTGGATCTGACTAGACATGATGAGTGGATCCCTATTAATGGACCGTTGTAAGGTAGTAGGGCACATAAGAAAAATAAAATTGATTCCAATGGGATTTTGAAAAATTTTATTTGGTTGATGGATCACATGTTGAATGGATGCCAGGATGCTTGTTTATTTCATCTTATGTGGGTTGCCCAATTAATGTGTGCTGTGCTGGGGCCTGCGTGCCTGGATTAAATTGTAAATTAATATTTATTGTGGTCTGCGCATCACATGTCATTTAATTTATAAAGTGTAATTGACCTACGAGTCAATCTTGTCTAGATAGATTAAATTGTATTTTAATCAGACAAGAGCACAGAGCACACATGGCAGAGGCGCATGCAGCAGTGGCTCGACCAGGTGGGAGGTCTAGGGTTCGACCCTATGATAGGCGCCATTTACCTGGTGGGCGCACCTGAGCTGCACTGGGCGCTATGGCCCTGGGCTGGGCCAGATGAGAGGCAAAAGACCCAAGAAGAGCTCAAGTGAAGACTTAAGTTAACTTAAGGTCTTACCTAGGCTTAATGGGCGTTTACCACATAAGATCATCATGCTTTCTTTTATTGTTTAATTAGAATTGCATGATTTAATCTTCTGCTATCACCATAGGGTTTGCATGATAGTTAAGAAGATAAAAGACCGTTAAAATCCAACGCTAAAATATCAAGCTCGATAGCCTTCTGACGCGAAACCTCACTGTTCTGACTATCGTTGGAGCCGTGTTGTACCCACTCAGTGGGCACGTCCATCTATCTTCAGACGGTGTATGATTTCACCTGCGTGTTACAGAGAAGGGATTTATCGCTTCTCGTTGCTCAGCATAGCACGTGGTGGTCCAGGGAGTAGGTCGGGTCAGCTTGACCATGTAGGCTACATACTGAGCATATGTGAGCTATATGGAGGCAGCCATCTGTGGGATCAGAGACTGTGTTGTACCAACTCAGTTGGCACAGTCGGCTGGATTGCCCAGATGAAGGGGAATCGCACGGGTTGGCGATTGGCAGGGAATCGCACGGCTGGATTGCCCAGATGAATAATGTCTCAAAGCTGTTCAGCTAGGCTGACATGCTGTAATGTCCTTAGTCGAGATATCTTGGTGAACATGAGACAGCCTTGATATGATTGAGACTAATATGTGTTCTAATCTTATAGGATGCTTCGAGCATGGAATAAGATGTAGACTCATGGGTACATTGGATGTACTGGACAGACCCTACTAGGATATTCAATTGCTTGTCACAATGTGAATAATCCTTGTTAGCAACAAGTGGCACATGTCCTTTGACTTGAGATCACTTGTGTTTCTAAATGATGATTGTCATTGTTTTGAGGTAGTTCAATATCATTTGAAATATAATGGTTATAGACTATCTTGGATAATGATTATGATTCAGGTTAGGGCACTAGTGATAGATATAGGATTGCCGTCTCCTTGTTGAAGGAGTGTGATGTTCTATAGGGGCCCCCTAGATGAGATGATTGAGAAAGTGTATGGCCATACCCAGGTGACTATGTTCATCTGATCTAATCATGCTCATCATATTGGAGTTACAAGCTTGACCCGCTTGTCCAATAAGAACATCCAGTAGGCAAAGGATACATGCATGCCTTGTGAAGTTGATTCACACTTGTGCTGTGGTTTGGGTGTAGTCTTGGAAGACTTTTTCCTTTATATCGGGAGACAGTGATGTGTTGCTAGATACCCCTCACTGGTCGTGATAACGTAAGTTATCGTTACCGACATTTAAAGGAAACCCTCAGGGTCACACAATTTGGTGATATGGCTTTCTTGAGTCAGATCGTGTGGACTGAATTGTTTTGATTCAGTTTAAAGGAGTTTGAACTCTGATTGAAAGTGAGATCGGGTCTGGTCATGTTTGATTGATTAGGGCTTGAGATCGGTAAGCTTCGATCGAGAGTAGTGATGCTAGATCGGTGAGATCAAAGGCATCAAGAGATGAACGGTTAGATCTTGAACCATTTGGTTCAGAGAGATCTAGACCATGGCTTGGGCTGGTTTGGTTTGGTCTTTGTACCAAACGCATTGAACCGTTGGATTGAACCGGTTCACACATGTGTGAACGCATGGTTCATGATGAAAGCGTTTTTGGGCGGTTTGCATGGATTTAGGCGCATGGCTTCATGACTTTCCATAATTGGAAGTCATGTAACGCCACTTAACTTGAAAACGCCAAAACGCATTTCGGTTCTGATTAGGTGTGGCCGATCCACTCTCGTGTGGATTGGAGTTCACGCAAGCAAGTGGGAGAGCTTCATCGCCCTAGCAAAGATCTCATCTTCTCCACACAAGGACAACTTGGCACTTTTGCTAGCACAAGAGGTGCGCAAGAAGGAAGTCTTCATCACTTTGGTGTGTGTCTTCTTTGGAGAAGATCCCCTTTGATCTTTACTTCCAAGTCGCCATCCACTCATGGCTATGGTATGAATTACTTCTTATCTATACAAGTTATGATGTTGATCATATGGCATGCAAAAGATCCCAACAAACCCTATGCTTCCTTGCGCAATTCATGATATGCGCCTACTTAGGGTTTCGCCCCCCTCTTGAAAGGGGTTTCTTCAATTGGTATCAGAGCAGGCTTTATGCATGCTAATATGATTGCTATGTTTGCTCTTGTGATCCATGCTTGCGCAAGTGTTTAGATCTAATAGTTTCTTCATGCGAAAATAAGATGTATACCTTGTTGGTGGCACATGTTGTTTGTTTATGCTTTTGCATGACTTGTTGTTGGCGCTTGGTTCATGTTGTTTATCAAAACTTAACTTGCGCGCCTATGATTAGATCTAAGATGCGCCTATTGTAAACCCTTAGACGGGTTGATGGGGTTGAAAGCATCATCTAGTATAGATCAAATTAGTCTGATCAGACCATCTGACAGCCTAGATGGGTTGACCAGATAGCACCTGTGCGCAAGCACGAGGTGGCTATAGGTTGACTGCATCAAAGGCGTGTAGCGAGGTCTGGTTGAGATGACTTGTGAACACACATGAGTTAGGCCCGGGGTCACACCCGCTTGCCAGAACTCATGAGGGTTGTTCAGCCCTTGGCGCATGCATGGTTGACCATTAGGTCAACACGAGTCAGTTAGGACTTGGTGCATGCAAGGGCAGTGGATCTGACTAGATTGATGAGTGGATCCCTATCAATGGACCGTTGTAAGGTTGTAGGGCACATAAGAAAATTAAATTGATGCCAATGGGTTTTCAAAATTTTATTTTCTTTGTAATGGATCACATGTTGATTGAATGATGCCATGATGCTTGTTTATTTAATCTTATGTGGGTTGCCCTTTTAATGTGTGCTGTGCTGGGGCCTGCGAGCCTGGTAAATTATTATTTTTGTGATCTGCGAATCACATTTTTAATTAATTTATTGTATAATTGACATGCGAGTCAAGCTTGTCTAGATAGATTAAAATGTATTTTAATTAGACAAGAGCACAAAAGCACACATCGCAGAGGAGCATTCAGCTGGTGGGCGCACCTGAGCAGCATTGAGCGTTAGGGCCCTGGGTTGGACCAGATGAGATGCAAAAGACCCAAGAAGAGCAAGTGAAGACTTAAGTTGATTTAAGGTCTTACTTAGGCTCTATGGGCTTTTACCACATAAGATCCATGCTTTCTTTTATTTTCTAAATAATTAGAAATGCATGATTTATTTATCTTCTGCTATCACCATAGGATTTGCATGATAGTTAAGAAGATAAAAGACCGTTAAAATCCAACGCTAAAATATCAAGCACGTAATGCCTTCTGACGCGAAACCTCACTGTTCTGACTATCGTTGGAGCCGTGTTGTACCCACTCAGTGGGCACGTCCATCTATCTTCAAACGGTGTGTGATTTCACCTGCGTGTTACAGAGAAGGGATTTATCGCTTCTCGTTGCTCAGCATAGCACGTGGTGGTCCAGGGAGTAGGTCAGGTCAGCTTGACCATGTAGGCTACATATGGGGCATATGGTAGCTACATGGAGGCAGCCATCTGTGGGGTCAGAGACTGTGTTGTACCAACTCAGTTGGCACAGTCTGCTGGATTGCCCAGATGAAGGGGAATCGCACGGGTTGGCGATTGGCAGGGATTGCCTACCAGAGATTAGTGCTTGTACTCTCTGTGCATCTTATCTCGCCTGAGCGGGACGCGGAGACCAAGTATGAAATCTGGATCCCATCTCACTAAAAGAGTTCTACTCTTTCGGGCTGTTTTGCTGGATTTTTCAGCCAGATAAAATAGTGAGAAAAAGAATCTTTCTTAAGTCCTGGATTGATTCTTAACATTGATACTGACCTTGCTGTTCTTGCATTGTTGTAGATACCTGCAGCAACGAACACCATGAGCTTCAATGTGCGATCCCTACTGGAAAGGGAGAAGTTTGCTGGGCCAAACTTCTCAGACTGGTACGGACACCTTAAGATTGTTCTTAAGGCAGAGAGGAAACTGTATGTCCTCGAGACGGCTGTACCGCCTCAACCCGCTGCGAACGCCGCAAGGGCGGTTCGCGAAGCCTATGAAAAGCATGTCAATGATAGCATTGATGTTGCTTGCCTGATGCTATCGTCTATGACGCCACCGCTGCAGCGTCAGCATGAGGATATGTCTGCTATAGAAATTATAGCAAACCTCAAGATGTTGTATGCTGCACAGGCGAGGACTGAACGCTATAATTTGACCAAGCTTTTCTTTCAGAGCAAACTGGCTGAAGGGAGCCCAGTGGGAACTCACGTGCTCAAGATGATTGGGCACAAGGAGGCTCTGGAGAAACTGGGGCATACCATCAATCAGGAGCTTGCTGTAGACATTATTCTGCAGTCTCTCCCGCCCTCTTTCGATGCGTTCATCATTAACTTTAATATGAACAAAATCGACTGTACTCCGGCAGAGCTGCTGAATATGCTCTTGACTACTGAGGAGACTCTGAAGGGAAAGCCTTCAACCTCTATCTTAATGGTTCCTTCTAGGAACAAGAAGAAGGGGAAGAAGGGCAAGGCCCCTGTCAAGAGTTACAGCAAGGCTCTGAAGCAAAAAGTTAAGCGGTCAAAGGAATACAGATGTTTCCACTGTGGCCAGCTGGGTCACTGGAAAAAGGACTGTAAAGCGCTCCAAGGAGACAAGAAGGGAAGCATCGCTTCTGGCTCAGGTATATTTGTGACTGAAGTCATGATATCCTCTTCTTCTATTTCATGGGTGTTGGACACTGCATGTGGAGTTCACATTTGTTCAAATGTACAGGAACTCAAGAGAAGAAGACAGGTGGGACAGCATGAGGTGGACCTACGCGTTGGAAACGGGGCACGGGTTGCTGCTGTTGCTGTAGGGGATTATTACATCTCATTACCATCTGGCATTGTATTAGAATTAAACAATTGTTACTTTGTACCCAGTATTACCAAAAATATTATCTCTATTCCTGCTCTTGTCAGGAAAGGGTTTTCCTTTGAATGCAAGATTTCAAAGTGTTATCTTACTCTTGATAATATTGTTTATGCTACTGGTTCAATTAACAATGGGTTATTCATGTTGGACATGGAATATTCTATACAAAACATTGATAATAAGAAAGCCAAGTATGCTGATGATAGCACCTTGTTATGGCATAGTCGTTTAGGCCATATCAACAAGAAGCGCATTAAGCGGTTGCATGATCATGGACTGCTGGGATCATTCTCCTATGAGGAGATTTATACATGCAAAGCTTGTTTAATGGGTAAAATGACGAAGTCTCCTTTTCCTAACAAAGGTCAAAGGGCGTCAGGTTTACTTGACCTTATACACAGTGATGTGTGTGGGCCATTTAGTAAACATGCCAGAGGTGGCTATTCGTACTTCATTACCTTTACTGATGATTTCAGTAGATACGGGTATGTCTATCTGATGAGGCATAAGAGTGAATCTTTTGACAAGTTCAAAGAGTTCAAGAATGAAGTACAGAATCAGCTAAGCCGAAATATCAAGGCACTTCGTTCTGATCGAGGTGGAGAATACCTAAGTCGAGAGTTTACTGACTATCTGAAGGAGTGTGGGATTATCTCACAGCTCACTCCACCAGGAACACCGCAATGGAATGGTGTGTCCGAGAGGAGAAATAGAACGTTACTTGATATGGTTCGTTCTATGATGAGTCAGGCTACTCTACCTTACTCCTTTTGGGGATTTGCACTGGAAACAGCTGCAAAGGTACTAAACCGAGTGCCATCCAAGGCCGTTTCAAAGACTCCATATGAGTTATGGTATGGGAAACAGCCTAGCTTGACATTTATTAAGATCTGGGGTTGCGAGGCTTATGTCAAAAAGCTCGCCTCTGGGAAACTAGAGAGCAGATCTGAGAAATGCATCTTTGTCGGTTACCCTAAGGAAACTAAGGGTTATTATTTCTACGATCCCAAAGAGAACAAGGTATTTGTTGCTCGGACGGCCATTTTTTTTGAGAAGGAGTTTCTTCTACAAGAGGCCAGTGGGAGAGAAATAAAGCTGGATGTGAATCCAGAGGAAGGACAAAGTAGTCAAGCACAGTTGGATGAGCCTGAGCCGGTAGATCAGGTTACTGAACAACCTGAGGCTCAGAAATCACGGGAACCGCGAAGATCGGGAAGGATCCGTCGACAGCCTGAGCGCTATGACGGAGTCTACATCATTGATAATGATGAACCCCTCACTTATGCGGATGCGGTCAGTGGACCGGAGTCAGCGAGATGGCTTGTAGCTATGCGAAGCGAAATGGACTCCATGTCAGATAACCAAGTCTGGGATTTGGTTGATCCGCCTCCGGGAGTAATCCCTATAGGCTGTAAATGGATCTTCAAGAAGAAGATTGACATGGATGGTAACGTGGTTACCTATAAAGGCAGGCTAGTTGCGAAAGGTTTCAAACAAATCTACGGGATAGATTATGATGAAACTTTCTCTCCTGTAGCCATGTTCAAGTCTATTCAGATTCTTTTCGCGATAGCAGCATATTATGATTATGAGATCTGGCAGATGGATGTGAAGACCGCTTTCCTTAATGGAAATCTGGAGGAGGATGTGTATATGACACAACCTGAAGGTTTCACTAATCCATCAGATCGTCATAAAATATGCAAATTAAAGAAGTCCATTTATGGACTTAAACAAGCATCTAGAAGCTGGAATATTCGTTTTGATGAATCAATCTCTGAGTTTGGTTTCATCAAGAACGAAGATGACCCGTGTGTATATAAGAGGTTTAGTGGGAGCGTGATTACTTTCCTAGTCCTCTACGTCGATGATATCTAAATCATTGGAAACGATATTCCTGAACTGCATGCTGTTAAAGCATGGTTAGGAAAATGTTTTCAGATGAAAGATCTAGGAGAAGCAGCCTATGTATTAGGTGTGAAGATCTACAGGGATAGATCTAAGAGGCTTCTCGGGCTGTGCCAGAGTACTTACATCGATAAAGTCCTGGAGAGATTCCATTTAGAGAATTCTAAAAGAGGGTATCTTCCAGTCAGACATGGTCTGAATCTTTCGAAGAGTCAGTGTCCACAAACACAGACTGAGAAAGATGAAATGGACAATACGCCTTATGCTTCGGCTATTGGGTCCATTATGTATGCGATGTTGTGTACTCGCCCAGACGTCGCTTACGGGTTAAGCGTGACCAGTTGATTCCAAAGTAATCCAGGTCAGGCACACTGGATTGCAGTCAAGAACATTTTAAAATATCTGCGGAGGACCAAAGATATGTTCTTGATATATGGTGGTCAGGAAGAACTCAGTATTGAAGGATATACTGACGCTTCGTTCCAGGCGGACCAGGATGATTTCCGATCGCAATCAGGCTATGTTTTTAGCTTGAATGGAGGAGCAGTGGTGTGGAAAAGTTTCAAACAGTCTACTGTTGCTGATTCCACAACAGAAGCCGAGTATGTTGCAGCCTCGGAAGCATCCAAGGAGGCAGTGTGGATTCGTAAGTTCATTCAGGAACTTGGTGTTGTTCCTTCGAGTGCAGATCCTTTGGTTATCTTCTGTGATAACACTGGAGCAATAGCACAAACAAAGGAACCACGGTCGCACCAGAAGTCCAAGCACATACAGAGACGGTTTCACTTGATCCGGGAGATCATTGATCGTGGCGAGATCAAAGTCTGCAAGGTTCAAACAGATGACAATCTGACTGACCCGCTTACCAAGCCTCTGGCGCAGCAGAAGCATGAGAAGCACTGTAATAATATGGGTTTGAGATTTCTCAACCATTAGATTAAGTGCAAGTGGGAGATTGTTGGGGTATGCCCTTAAGGCTAATGTTTGAGGCCTTGGGATTGTATCAGTATCATGTATAAACTCTTATGTTTATAAAGGCAATGGTTGTTATTCAGTTGGTTACATTGTCTGCTGCAATAAGTGTGCTTCTGAATAATGTCTCAAAGCTGTTCAGCTAGGCTGACATGCTGTAATGTCCTTAGTCGAGATATCTTGGTGAACATGAGACAGCCTTGATATGATTGAGACTAATATGTGTTCTAATCTTATAGGATGCTTCGAGCATGGAATAAGATGTAGACTCATGGGTACATTGGATGTACTGGACAGACCCTACTAGGATATTCAATTGCTTGTCACAATGTGAATAATCCTTGTTAGCAACAAGTGGCACATGTCCTTTGACTTAAGATCACTTGTGTTTCTAAATAATGATTGTCATTGTTTTGAGGTAGTTCAATATCATTTGAAATATAATGGTTATAGACTATCTTGGATAATGATTATGATTCAGGTTAGGGCACTAGTGATAGATATAGGATTGCCGTCTCCTTGTTGAAGGAGTGTGATGTTCTATAGGGGCCCCCTAGATGAGATGATTGAGAAAGTGTATGGCCATACCCAGGTGACTATGTTCATCTGATCTAATCATGCTCATCTTATTGGAGTTACAAGCTTGACCCGCTTGTCCAATAAGAACATCCAGTAGGCAAAGGATACATGCATGCCTTGTGAAGTTGATTCACACTTGTGCTGTGGTTTGGGTGTAGTCTTGGAAGACTTTTTCCTTTATATCGGGAGACAGTGATGTGTTGCTAGATACCCCTCACTGGTCGTGATAACGTAAGTTATCGTTACCGACATTTAAAGGAAACCCTCAGGGTCACACAATTTGGTGATATGGCTTTCTTGAGTCAGATCGTGTGGACTGAATTGTTTTGATTCAGTTTAAAGGAGTTTGAACTCTGATTGAAAGTGAGATCGGGTCTGGTCATGTTTGATTGATTAGGGCTTGAGATCGGTAAGCTTCGATCGAGAGTAGTGATGCTAGATCGGTGAGATCAAAGGCATCAAGAGATGAACGGTTAGATCTTGAACCATTTGGTTCAGAGAGATCTAGACCATGGCTTGGGCTGGTTTGGTTTGGTCTTTGTACCAAACGCATTGAACCGTTGGATTGAACCGGTTCACACATGTGTGAATGCATGGTTCATGATGAAAGCGTTTTTGGGCGGTTTGCATGGATTTAGGCGCATGGCTTCATGACTTTCCATAATTGGAAGTCATGTAACGCCACTTAACTTGAAAACGCCAAAACGCATTTCGGTTCTGATTAGGTGTGGCCGATCCACTCTCGTGTGGATTGGAGTTCACGCAAGCAAGTGGGAGAGCTTCATCGCCCTAGCAAAGATCTCATCTTCTCCACACAAGGACAACTTGGCACTTTTGCTAGCACAAGAGGTGCGCAAGAAGGAAGTCTTCATCACTTTGGTGTGTGTCTTCTTTGGAGAAGATCCCCTTCGATCTTTACTTCCAAGTCGCCATCCACTCATGGCTATGGTATGAATTACTTCTTATCTATACAAGTTATGATGTTGATCATATGGCATGCAAAAGATCCCAACAAACCCTATGCTTCCTTGCGCAATTCATGATATGCGCCTACTTAGGGTTTCGCCCCCCTCTTGAAAGGGGTTTCTTCAGGGTGGATGGATGCCGGTGGCTGTGGCTTCGTCTTTGGGAGGGGGAGTGGTGGCCGAAGTCTCATGGAGATCCGGCCGGTGAATCGTCGGCGGCGAACTCGGAAAATTCCAAAAATCTGGAACTGTTGCGGCTGGAAGATTGACTTGTGAGGAAGAAGAGAATGGAGGGGAGGGGAAGAGAGGGGGAAGGGACTCGGCCCTAGAAGGAGAAGGAGGAGCACATCTGATAGAAGAGGAAGATACTAGAAAACTACTTCATACGATTCAATTTCAACAAAATCTGTGTTTACAAGGTTCAAGCTTTGATACATATAGGAGAAGCTTTCCAAGCGAACGTTGTTGGGTGAACGTTGCTATTTCCTTCCACGGCAGAAGAGAGACGTTGGAGAGATGTGAACGTTGCAGCTTCCATCTTGAGCAGCAGGGGGGGTGGAAACGTTGAAGATTTCCTTCTTTGCTCTGTTGAAGGGAGAGACGTGGAGCCTTCCTTCTTTGAAGTGATGAAGATTTGCGTTGATGTGTGCTTTGATGAAATCCCTACTTGGCTGGCTGCTGGCTGAGCATTATCGCATAATTTGTTTCCTTTGCCGTGGATGCAGTCAACTTTATTGAGCTGAAATGTCTTGAAGTCATTGGAGTAATTATTCCCATTATTTTGAGCTAGCTAGAAGTGACCATGCTAGCTTATTTGTGATCTCACGAGTCTTTGTCTAGGGCACCTTTAGGCTCCACTTGTATCTTCGTGGCTTGTGGTTCCTACCTCCATCAGGAATGGTGTGTCTGAGAGGAGAAATAGAACCTTACTGGATATGGTTCGTTCTATGATGAGTCAGGCTACTCTACCTTACTCCTTTTGGGGATTTGCACTGGAAACAGCTGCAAAGGTACTAAACCGAGTGCCATCCAAGGCCGTTTCAAAGACTCCATATGAGTTATGGTATGGGAAACAGCCGAGCTTGACATTTATTAAGATCTGGGGTTGCGAGGCTTATGTCAAAAAGCTCGCCTCTGGGAAACTAGAGAGCAGATCTGAGATATGTATCTTTGTCGGTTACCCTAAAGAAACTAAGGGTTATTATTTCTACGATCCCAAAGAGAACAAAATATTTGTTGCTCGGACGGCTATTTTTCTTGAGAACGAATTTCTTCTTCAAGAGGCCAGAGGGAGAGAAATAAAGCTGGATGAGAATCCAGAAGAAGGACAAAGTAGTCAAGCACAGTTGGATGAGCCTGAGCCAGTAGATCAGGTTACTGAACAACCTGAGGCTCAGATATCACGGGAACCGCGAAGATCAGGAAGGATCCATCGACAGCCTGAGCGCTATGACGGAGTCTACATCATTGATGATGAACCCCTCACTTATGCGGATGCGGTCAGTGGACCGGAATCAGCGAGATGGCTTGAAGCTATGCGAGCCGAGATGGACTCCATGTCAGATAACCAAGTTTGGGATTTGGTTGATCCGCCTCCGGGAGTAATCCCTATAGGCTGTAAGTGGATCTTCAAAAAGAAGATAGACATGGATGGTAACGTGGTTACCTATAAAGGCAGGCTAGTTGCGAAAGGTTTCAAACAAATCTACGGGATAGATTATGATGAAACTTTCTCTCCTGTAGCCATGTTCAAGTCTATTCGGATTATTCTTGCGATAGCAGCATATTATGATTATGAGATCTGGCAAATGGATGTGAAGACCGCTTTCCTTAATGGAAACTTAGAGGAGGATGTGTATATGACACAACCTGAAGGTTTCACTAATCCATCAGATCGTCATAAAATATGCAAATTAAAGAAGTCCATTTATGGACTTAAACAAGCATCAAGAAGCTGGAATATTCGTTTTGATGAAACAATCTGTGAATTTGGTTTCATCAAAAATGAAGATGACCCGTGTGTATATAAGAGGTTTAGTGGGAGCGTGATTACTTTCCTAGTCCTCTACGTCGATGATATCTTAATCATTGGAAACGATATTCCTGAACTACATGCTGTCAAGGCATGGTTACGAAAATGTTTCCAGATGAAAGATTTAGGAGAAGCAGCCTATGTATTAGGTGTGAAGATCTACAGAGATAGATCTAAGAGGCTTCTCGGGCTGTGCCAGAGTACTTACATCGATAAAGTCCTGGAGAGATTCCATTTAGAAAATTCTAAAAGAGGGTATCTTCCAGTCAGACATGGTCTGAATCTTTCAAAGAGTCAGTGTCCACAAACACAGACTGAGAAAGATGAAATGGACAATACGCCTTATGCTTCGGCTATTGGGTCCATTATGTATGCGATGTTGTGTACTCGCCCAGACGTCGCTTACGGGTTAAGCGAGACCAGTCGATTCCAAAGTAATCCAGGAAAGGCACACTGGATTGCAGTCAAGAACATTTTGAAATATCTTCGGAGGACCAAAGATATGTTCTTGATTTATGGAGGTCAGGAAGAACTCAGTATTGAAGGATATACTGATGCTTCGTTCCAGTCTGACCAGGATGATTTCCGATCGCAATCAGGCTATGTTTTTAGCTTGAATGGAGGAGCAGTGGTGTGGAAAAGTTTCAAACAATCAATTGTTGCTGATTCCACAACAGAAGCCGAGTATGTTGCAGCCTCAGAAGCATCTAAGGAGGCAGTGTGGATTCGTAAGTTCATTTAGGAACTTGGTGTTGTTCCTTCGAGTGCAGATCCTTTGGTTATCTTCTGTGATAACACTGGAGCAATAGCACAAGCAAAGGAACCACGGTCGCACCAGAAGTCCAAGCACATACAGAGAAGGTTTCACTTGATCCGGGAGATCATTGATCGTGGCGAGATCAAAATCTGCAAGGTTCATACAGATGACAATCTAGCTGACCCGCTTACAAAGCCTCTGGCGCAGCAGAAGCATGAGAAGCACTGTAATAATATGGGTTTGAGATTTCTCAACCATTAGATTAAGTGCAAGTGGGAGATTGTTGGGGTATGCCCTTAAGGCTAATGTTTGAGGCCTTGGGTTGTTATCAGTATCATGTATAAGCTCTATCTTTATAAAGGCAATGATGGTTGTTATTCAGGTTGTTACATTATCTACTGCAATATGTATACTTCTGAATAATGTCTCAATGCTGTTCAGCTTGGCTGACATGCAGTTTTGTCCTTAGTCGAGATATCTTGGTGAACATGAGACAGCCTTGATATGATTGAGACTAATATGTGTTCTAATCTTATAGGATGCTTCGAGCATGGAATAAGATGTAGACTCATGGGTACATTGGATGTACTGGACAGACCCTACTTAGGATATTCGATTGCTTGTCACAATGTGAATAATCCTTGTATGCAAACAAGTGGCATATTTCCTCTGACTTGAGATCACTTGTGTTTCTAAATGATGATTGGCATTGTTTTGAGGTAGTTCAATATCATTTGAAACATAATGGTTATAGACTATCTTGGATAATGAGCATGAGTCATGTTAGGGCACTAGTGATAGATATAGGATTGCCGTCTCCTTGTTTGGAGTGTGATGTTCTGTTGGGGCCCCCTGGATGAGATGGTTGAGAAAGTGTATGGCCATACCCAGATGACTATGTTCATCTGATCTAATCATTCTCATCATATTGGAATTACAGGCTTGACACGCTTGTCCAATAAGAACATCCAGTGGCAAAGGAAACACATATGTCAAGTGACTTGGGTTCACACTTGTGCTGTGGTTTGGGTGTAGTCTTGGAAGACTCTTTCCTTTATATCGGGAGACAGTGATGTGTTGCTAGATACCCCTCTCTGTTCGTGATAACGTAAGTTATCGTTACCGACATTTAAAGGAAACCCTTAGGGTCGCACAATTTGATGATATGGCTTACTTAAGTCAGATCGTGTGGACTGAATTGTTTTGGTTCAGTTTAAAGGGATTTAAACTCTGTTTGTAAGTGAGATCTGGTCTGATCATGTTTGATTGATTAGAGCTTGAGATTGGTAAGCTTCGATCGAGAGAATTGATGCTAGATCGGTGAGATCAAGAGCATCAAGAGATGAATGGTTAGATCTTGAGCCTTATGGTTTAATTTGATCTAGACCAATGCTTGGTTTAATTTGGTCTTTGAACTAAATGAAATTGAACCGGTTCACTTAGTGTGAGTGCATGGTTCAAGTCAAGGGAGAAAGTTGCGATTGGGGTAAACGCATCTTGCGTTGAAGTAGTGGCTTGCTATTTTTGGAAGTTATGTTTTCCAAAATAGCGTGGACGCCTCACGTTCGAAGTGGTCACGCCCTATTCTCGCCTCTTCACCTCTTGTCGCCTCTCCTCTTTCGGGTAGAGAGTCTTCATGCCTTGGAGAGAGTTTGGCCAAGCAAAGACGTCATCTCAATTCCCTTGACGCGATCAGGAAACTTGGAGATCCTTGCTAGCACAAGGAACGACAAGGAGTAGTCAACTCTCATCTTGTGTGCGCACGTTTTGGAGGAGAACCATTTCGTTCTCTCTGCTTCCAAGTCGCCATCCAGGCAAGGGCAATGGTATGAATCTTTTCGATCTATACAAGTATTTACAAGTTGATCATTTGACATGCTATTGATCCTTTAGAAACCCTAGCTTCCGCTCAATGCAAAACCTCTGATATGCGCCTATTAGGGTTTCGCCCCCTTTAATGGAACTTTCATAATGTAACCTCCAGATTGGTCGCTGCCCTTTGAAATTATGTGCGATGCTAGCGACTATGCGGTAGGAGCTGTATTGGGACAGCGAAAAGACAACCGAACACATGCCATTTATTACGCCAGCCAAATGCTTGATGGAGCACAAAGCAACTATGCCATGACGGAAAAAGATTCTTAGCTGTAGTTTTTGTGTTCGACAAGTTTCGATCATACCTAATTAACTCACGTGTTATTGTTTATACAGATCATGCGGCAATCCGGTATCTCATGGCGAAGAAAGATGCGAAACCGCGGTTGATTAGATGGATACTATTGTTGCAAGAGTTCGATATTCAGATCAAGGACAAGAAAGGGACTGACAATTTAGTAGCAGACCATCTGTCCCGCTTGACAGCCACTCCCAAGGGTGAATCTGAAGAAGAAATAGATGATGCGTTCCTAGATGAGAACCTAGTAGCCGCCACCACTATAAAAACACCTTGGTATGCCGACCTGGTGAATTTCTTGGCAGCCGGTATCATGCCTCCAAACCTTACACACCAGCAACGAAAGAGATTCGTATCAAATGCGAAATATTATTATTGGGATGAACCGCTTTTGTTCAAGCATTGTGCCAACTGTATCATTCGAAGATGCTTACCATAGGAGGAAATTTCAGATGTCCTATTACAATGCCATTCATCTTCTTATGGAGGGCATTGCAGTGGGAAGAAAACAACATACAAGGTCCTCCAATGTGGATTCTTTTGGCCGACCCTGTTTAAGGGTGCAAGAGACTATGTGCGGTCTTGTGATCGTTGCCAAAGAATGGGAGGAATATCACGAAGAGATGAGATGCCTCTCAACACCATTCTCGAGATTGAGATTTTCGACGTATGGGGTATCGATTTTATGGGTCTATTTCCACCCTCCTGTGGTAACCGATTCATGTTAGTTGGAGTTGATTATGTCTCCAAATGGGTTGAGGACTTGGTTTCCCCAATAAATGACTCCAAGATAGTTCTCAGATTTTTCAAGAAGTTGATATTTCCACGATTTGGAACGCCTCGCGTGGTAATTAGCGACGGTGAATCTCATTTTATTGAACGAAGATTTGAATTACTTCTCCGAAAATATGGAGTGATACACAAGATAGCCACTGCTTACCACCCTCAAACCAGCGGCCAGGTGGAGATATCAAATCGAGGGATAAAGCACATTCTTGAAAAAACCGTATCGCACACATGCACAGATTGGTCACTCAAACTTGACGATGCTTTATGGGCATACCATACAGCATTTAAAACTCTTGTAGGTATGTCTCTATTCCAGTTAATATATGGTAAATCATGCCACTTACCAGTCGAAATTGAACACAAACCCTATTGGGCGATACGACAACTGAATTTTGATGGCAAACAAGCTGAAAAGGCTAGAAAGCTGCAACTCAATGAACTCGATGAATTTCGACAAGAAGCCTATGAGAACACCAGGATTTATAAAGAACGCACCAAAAGATGGCACGATCATAGGATTGTAAGGAAAGAATTTCACGAAGGTGAATTGGTACTCTTGTTTAACTCCAGAATCAAGCTTTTTCCTGGTAAGCTTTGGACTAAATGGACAGGACCATACGTAGTACAAAAAGTTTACCCTCACGGCGCTATAGACATTTACCGAGAATCAACTGGGACATTCAAAGTTAACGGACAAAGACTTAAGCATTATGTCCTCCATGAACCAAAACCAGAGGGGACTGCACTGGTTCTCACGAACCCTCCTTCCCCAAAATGACACTGACTATGGTCAAGCTGACGAACCTCTAAATCAGCGCTTCTTGGGAGGCAACCCAAGCATCTCACTCTAGTTAATATTGTTTTTAGCATTTTTCGTTCTCTTATTTGCATGTTTTGTTTGATTTAGCTTGCATATCTTAAGAACATCCTAGTTTCCTCCGTTATAAGTTTGAATCTCATCTCCTAGCTGTGTCTATTTTTGTTCTAATGCATGGTTTTGATATCTAACACTAATGGAAAATCTTGTAGAAAATGCGCATGTACTATGTCGAACTCTAAATATCGGCGCGGAATACAGAATTTTGGAGTAGGGTGAGAAGGTCCTAACAAGAAACACTCACGAGAAGGATGCAAGTGACACGTACCGCAAGTGCATGGTTATGTCGAAGTAATATAAAAGATATCGAATCCCACAGGGAACAAGGTTGAGTACTAGGAAATCTAAGTCCTAATAGCTAGGCGAATCAAGATGTGGTTTTAAGAACTTAAATCGTAAACAAGCAATCGTAAACAAGCAATCATAAACAAGCAATCACGACAACTACAGTTGAGATTAAGTATGAGAGAGATATCAGGGCTATGGTTTCCACCACGATGATGATCTTAATCGCACAAGAAAGATATTAGCTATTCGAATTATTGGTTTTGCATAAGGAATCTAACCCTAGGGTACAAGGTGCCCTCTCTCGAGTGATACACCCCGGTGTTCATCTTAGATCAACCTCCTACTCTCACGGTGGATCGTTCTAGGGCGAACCCAATGAGTTCTATAGCAGATTATGAAACCCTCGAGCGAATACCAAGCATTCTCGTGTCGAGGTATCGCAAGTTTTACTAAGAGATTCCACCGTTACGATCCTTCTCTCGATATGAATCGTAACGGCTAACACGCGAAAATACTCGGCCAAGGTAAAATCAAGAAATAAACATGTCAAAGTAAAATATGCTCATAATTCATTTCAAATAACGAAAATAGAAACAAAGTTTGCGATCAGAATCATCAACGGGCTTCAACCAAGCCCCGAAATAGGGTTTACGCTACAATCGTCATTGAAACGCTCAAAATCTCTCTTTTAATAAAATAAAAAGTATAAGAAAATGAATCTAAGGGGAAGGAGACGATAAACCAAAGGAATCCTGAAGAAATCGTGATGATCGTGTGTCTCAATCACCGAAAATCTCCAAAAGTCACCTCTATCGCCGTGTTCTTCCGCCCTAGGCCATTTCTTCACATGAATGCTCGATGATTAGGGCAAGAAAATTGGGGGTTTTATATCCTATGTGTTCGCCTCTGAAAGAGCTTTCCATAGACACCTTACTTTCCAAATTTTGACTCCGAATGGGTGAGAAATCGAGGGAAAACCGAGTGTGGGTCGGGTCGCTTGCGAGCCTGGGTTAGAATCACGGTGAACCCCGCCGGTTTCACCTGGCTGTGATTCATTCTGAGAGTTCGGCTGAAAGAAGCGCGGTGAACCCCGCCGGGTTCACCTGGCCGTGATGTCTTCTGGACAATTTTTGGCCAAATGGAATTATGGTGAACCCCGATGGGGTTCACCCGGCCGTGATGCTCTCTGTGAGTTGTGCAGGCTGGCGACTGGGATGGTGAACCCCGTGGGGTTCACCTGGCCATGATTGTCAGGCTAACTCCAAATAAGCCCAAAGTTGATGGGCGGCTTCGTTTCCACATAAGAAATCGTCCTGTGACCTCAGAATCTTCAAAATATGTCGAAAAGAGTGCGTTTTTACCTGAAATTCAATAAAAGTGCCGAAAAGTGAAGATTCCAAAGATATGAAGGAAATAAGCCTATAATGAGTATAAAAATTCTGAAATAAGCCTAGATTTGACATTAAATAACTATGAAAATCTCTACCAAAATGCAATGCATCAGCAAGCTACACTCGCGCCAATTGATTTTAATCCGTTCTATTTGGGAACTTATACACATCCATAAATTGATCTTACCTATCTTCAGCATTGCCAATTGACTCTTATGAAGTTGAAACTGAGATTTGGGCCTTGATGTGCCCTTTCACTACTTGCATTGTTTGCTATATCTCTGTTTATTTAGCCGTGGATATTGATGATTTTACTTGACCTTGAATGACACAAGAATATCGCAAACTAATGCAGTAAAGAGAGGCGTTTTCTACCAGTTTTTCTAAAATCGCGGGCGAGTCCTAACAGAAATCTTGACCGTGATTCCTACTCAGTACAACATTAGAAAACTCGCCGAGAGAATTACGGCTGGAAGGTGACTAAAACCATGGCCGTAATCAGCAGCGCAGAATTGTTGGTGTATATGCCCTAGGACCTAGTTATGGTCCATTATTGTACTACTTGACGTTGATATTTTATATATCATTCTGGCATTGTCATTATCTATGTTTTACTACATCTGCAAATATGTACTTACTTGATAATGTCCCTGGAGACAGATTGGATCTGTGCTCAAATGATTGTCCCCAGTCGATGTACCTGAGTGGATATGGGATAACTCTGGTACCTGTGAAACTGGTATATGGGCTGGTTAGGGACGAGGTGCTAATGCAGACATATGGGTATATCAGTGGAGGATATACTGGACTAACCCGCTGTGAGGCAATGACTTAGTGTCACAAGTTATCCTCACAAGTGATAGGAGATGCATTAATCCCTTGACTTAAGGTCATTGGCCATTCTATATGGTTAGGGATATGCGTTGATACAACCTAACACCTCGCCATAGTTGGGGGTAATAACGGTTGTCATTGAACATGTCACGACCCATAGGAGAAGGTCAATAGACAGACATAGGATTTGCCCCTTCCTAAGGGAAGCATGATATCCATGGAGCTCCTCTATGGTTCTATGACTGAAAGTGTATGGCCATACCCAGGTGAGACCTGATTTACTCATAACCATGAGATTGGATAAAAACAAGTGGTGACACACTTGTCCAATCGGATATCAGTTCGGCAAAGAGACTATAATGCATCTGTACCTAATTGCGATGATGGGGATGTCGATGTTGATATCCATTCCGATGACTTGGGTAGCAGCGATACACTACTAGGTGCCACTCACTGCTTGTGGTGACCTTAGGTCAGCACTGCCAATATCAGAGGAACCTACAGGGTCGCACACCTTGATACTCGAGTTCTCGTATTGATCGAGAAGCCTTATGATCGAGTTATTGGATGACTCGGATCTGTTTGGGAGATTTCATCAGCGCCAATGGGCCTGATGAGATGGAAGAAACTTATTAGAGCCAACTTCCATTTTTGGCATATTGACCGAACTAACCATGGTTAACCTAGTTTGACCTTGGGTTAAATTGGATTGGATCCAATGGGTTGATGGACATGCATAATGGACCTTGGGCTAGGCCCATCTTGTAGTTGGGCTTATTAATAAGTTAAATGGGCTTAAGGAGAAATAAGGGTAGTCGCATATTTAACCCTAGTTAGACTAGGGTTAGCGTCTATCCCTCATGTGATTAATAAAATATTGAATTAATCATTTGAGATAAATAAGGGCTAATTAATTGAATTAATTAGAGTCCTATCTTGTGGAGATTATTATTTAAATTAATTAGAGTCCTAATTCGATTAGGACTTAATTAATTAAATCATTATTTAAATTAGAGTCCTAATTGGATTAGGACTTAATCTCCTATTCCTACTCCTTTACAAAAACCGCCCATGGTCTCTATAAGAGAGACCCTAGCCGCTCCCCCCCCCCCCCCCCTTATGGACACAAGTCTTAGAGGCGTGAAGCACAAGTTAGGGGCAACATCTTGAGGGCTAAGAGCTCTCCTTCCATCAAGGCGCAAGCAAGCTTCTTCCTTCTTCCTTCTTCCTTTCCTTGGCGCAAAGGAACTAGAAGGCTTGCGGCATCCTTCTCATCTCCTTCTCCCTGGCGCATCCCTTCTTGGCGGTGGCGCAAGTGGTGTAGAAGGAACCCTAAGGCTTGGATCTTCTTCCCGAGGCTAGCACCGGGCGTGGAAGAAGAGGACTCGAGGCATCCGTGTGTGTGAGACTGCAGAGGGCGCACGCTTGGGCGCCTACCTCGACATCGGCCTCATCTTGCTTTAAGGTATTTTCTATCTCATCGTGTTGACTCTCTCGCTTGACGATCTTCACTGGGTTTTTGGGACTAGCCTGTTTCGGGAATGTTAGTTCCGCTGCGCAATGTATTTGTGTAATTTCTATCCCTGAAAATTGTAAAATATCCCCAGGGTTTCCCTACAGTGGTATTAGAGGGACTTGTGAGACTCGAACAATGTATTTTCATGCTATTCTATGCTCACATGCCATATCTCAATTTTTGCAAATTGCATGATCGCATGGCAAACAATTTTTCTAAAGTAGAAAAAATTAGGGTTTCTTGTTTCTATCATCTTTTCAATCTCTTTTGGATTTTTTGGGTTATTTTTCTTGTATGATTTAAGGATTAAAGGCGCACGTGGTTTTGTCAAGTAGGACGGGCATTGTGTCTTCGGACTGGCCGGGTCTCTTGATCTGACAAAATTACTAACCGAGTGGATCTTTGAAATCATCATGTAAAATTGATCGCAAATAACTAAAAGATTTGTGATAAGAAGATGAGGAAAAGAGACTGGTTTTATGAAAAAGTAAAATTTTAGATTTTATGTTTTTCATGAGCATGTAGAATTACATGTGTAGATACCTTACTTGTGCATATTGTTGTGATCATGAGTCAAGCCCCTCTTGCATGCCTGTGATGTACTCTTGTGAGGCCTGCATGCCGCTTTTCTTTATTTTAAATAAGAAGAAGATTAGGGTGACGCATATCACTTGAAGAAATGGCGCATGCATGCTTGTTTGCGCACCTTGCTTGGTGGCGCAAGAAGCACCCTTCATTGATGGCGCATGGTGAGTGGCGCAAGTTTGACTTGGCCAAGCCTTAGGGCTTGTGTGCTATGTCTCTTGGCCCTTGCATGGTGGCGCATCACCCTTGAAAGAAGACCATGGCATTGGCCAAACCATGGGGGTGTACCCCTAGGGTTTGGGTGCTAAACCATGAGAGAAGGACCTTGGAGCCAACCTTGAAGATAGAGCTAGAGGTCGGCTAGGTTAGGTCTTGTCTTTGGGGCTTGAATCCTAGGTCAAGAGTTGAACCTCCTTTTGGCATGGGTTGGTTCAATGTCTTGAATAGGCTATGATCACATCATTCATTTATTGCTTTCAATATCTGCTAAAGCATGCATGTTTTATCGTTATGTTATCACTATAGGATTGCATGTCTGTAATGTTAGACATAAGATAAAACTGATGAGACCTCAAAAACCCTCATAAATAAATATCAAGTCTAGTAGCCTTCTAACGCGTAGCCCTCACTAAGCTATCGATCAGTGGTGTTGTGAACTATTTCCCACCCTCGTGGGACACCCACTTATCGTTAGAAAGTGTGTGGTGGCAATGGTTTCCCCAGTCCATTTTAATTGGGCGTGCCTACGCAAGGAAACTCGTTGGCCCTGGGCATAACGGTTAGGAATGGACTTGACTAGATTTCCACATGTGCTGGGCATATGGTGGAACTCTAGAGGCATCATTGAGAGGTTAGGGTTTCATGTTGTATCCAGCCCTCGCTGGACATGAAATGCCTGGACTGTCTCAATAAGGGGAATTGCATGGAGCAATCGGCCGGCGTGCCCACCTTAGGAAGCATGGGTTACTTTGTGCATCTCATCCCACCCTCGTGGGACGTGAAGCCTCATGTGAAAAAGGGATCCCATCTCACTAGGAAATCTTAAACTTCCCGATTGACTTTGTGGGTTGTCAATTCGATTAAAATAGTGGGAGCCATAATCATTTAAAACAAGTCCAGTTTAAATGATTTGAAGTAGTACTAATCTGCTGTTTCTTGACTGTTGTAGAATAATGGCAATGAACAATAGCAGTTGGTCACTGCGATCTATCCTTGAAAAGGACAAGTTGGTTGCATCCAACTTGATGGATTGGTATATGAACTTGAGAATTGTGCTCAAGCTTGAGAGAAAGCTCTATGTCCTTGAGCAGCTCATTCCTTATGCTCAAGCTCGAGAGGGATGCTTATGATAAGCATCAGGCTAACACATTGGAGGTTGCACAATTGATGCTAACTAACATGTCGCCCGAGCTTCAAGGGCAATATGAATTGAAGAGTGCCTATGAGATTATTACTTGTAAAACCCCTAAAGCAAAGGGGGGCCGAAACCCTAAGGGGGAGCATGATAATTTGCTAGGGTTTCAACAACAAAATCGCATATATGCTCATATGATCAACTTGTATAGATTGATTAGATCAAGAAGGAGATCATACCAATGCCATCGATTGGATGGTGCCTTGGAAGCAAAGATGCAAATGCTCCTTCTCCAAAGGTGACGCACACAACAAACGAAGATGGCTTGCTCCTTTGAATCCTTTGTGCTAGCAAAGCGCTTCAAAGGGTCCTTGTCGTGTGAGGATGATGAGAGATCAAACTTGGCGAGGCTCAACTTCCTTCTCCTTTCGTCAAAAACTCTCTACACCGAAAGAGAAGCGTTGGGGTGAGAAGAGGCGAACGTTGAGACGTTATTTGGCATTGAGGGGAGTGGCTAGTTATGACATTCCAAAAATAGAAGACATGAAGCCATGCGCCCACAAACCAACCAAAACGCCTACAAGCATTGAACCAAGCGTTCACCCATGTGAACCGGTTCATGCCAAATCGTTCCAATTGAATTTGGTTCATAAACCAAATCAAACCAGCCCAAGCCATGGTCTAGATCTTATTGAACCAAATGGTTCAAGATCTAACCGTTCATCTCTTGATGCTCTTGATCTCACCGATCTAGCATCAATTCTCTCGATCGAAGCTTACCGATCTTAAGCCCTAATCAATCAAACATGATCAGACCAGATCTCACTTACAATCAGAGTCTAAATCCCTTTAAACTGAACCAAAACAATTCAGTCCACACGATCTGACTTAAGTAAGCCATATCATCAAATTGTGCGACCCTGAGGGTTTCCTTTAAATGTCGGTAACGGTAACTTACGTTATCACGATCAGTGAGAGGTATCTAGCAACACATCACTGTCTCCCGATATAAAGGAAAGAGTCTTCCAAGACTACACCCAAACCACAGCACAAGTGTGAATCCACTTCACTAGGCATACATGTTTCCTTTGCCACTGGATGTTCTTATTGGACAAGCGTGTCAAGCCTGTAACTCCAATATGATGAGCATGATTAGATCAGATGAACATAGTCATCTGGGTATGGCCATACACTTTCTCAATCATCTCATCCAGGGGGGGCCCCTTTAGAACATCACACTCCAATCAAGGAGACGGCAATCCTATATCTATCACTAGTGTCCTAACCTGACTCATGATCATTATCCAAGATAGTCTATAACCATTATGTTTCAAATGATATTGAACTACCTCAAAACAATGACAATCATCATTTAGAAACACAAGTGATCTCAAGTCAGAGGACATGTGCCACTTGTTGCAAACAAGGATTATTCACATTGTGACAAGCAATTGAATATCCTAGTAGGGTCTGTCCAGTACATCCAATTGTTGGGGTATGCCCTTAAGGCTAATGTTTGAGGCCTTGGGATTCTATCAGTATCATGTATATAAACTCTTATGTTTATAAAGGCAATGGTTGTTATTCAGTATGTTACATTGTCTGCTGCAATAAGTGTGCTTCTGAATAATGTCTCAATGCTGTTCAGCTAGGCTGACATGCTGTAATGTCCTTAGTCGAGATATCTTGGTGAACATGAGACAGCCTTGATATGATTGAGACTAATATGTGTTCTAATCTTATAGGATGCTTCGAGCATGGAATAAGATGTAGACTCATGGGTACATTGGATGTACTGGACAGACCCTACTAGGATATTCAATTGTTTGTCACAATGTGAATAATCCTTGTTTGCATCAAGTGGCACATGTCCTCTGACTTGAGATCACTTGTGTTTCTAAATGATGATTGTCATTGTTTTGAGGTAGTTCAATATCATTTGAAACATAATGGTTATAGACTATCTTGGATAATGATCATGAGTCAGGTTAGGACACTAGTGATAGATATAGGATTGCCGTCTCCTTGATTGGAGTGTGATGTTCTAAAGGGGCCCCCCCTGGATGATTGTCATTGTTTACTTGACCTTATACACACTGATGTGTGTGGGCCGTTTAGTAAACATGCCAGAGGTGGCTATTCGTACTTCATTACCTTTACTGATGATTTCAGTAGGTATGGTTATGTCTATCTTATGAGACATAAGAGTGAATCTTTTGACAAGTTCAAAGAGTTCAAAAATGAAGTACAAAATCAGCTAGGCCGAAATATCAAGGCACTTCGTTCTGATCGAGGTGGAGAATACTTGAGTCATGCGTTTACTGACTATCTAAAAGAGTGTGGGATAATCTCACAGCTCACTCCGCCAGGAACACCGCAATGGAATGGTGTGTCCGAGAGGAGAAATAGAACGTTACTTGATATGGTTCGTTCTATGATGAGTCAGGCTACTCTACCTTACTCCTTTTGGGGTTTTGCACTGGAAACAGCTGCAAAGGTACTAAACCGAGTGCCATCCAAGGCCGTTTCAAAGACTCCATATGAGTTATGGTATGGGAAACAGCCGAGCTTGACATTTATTAAGATCTGGGGTTGCGAGGCTTATGTCAAAAAGCTCGCCTCTGGGAAACTAGAGAGCAGATCTGAGAAATGCATCTTTGTCGGTTACCCTAAGGAAACTAAGGGTTATTATTTCTTCGATCCCAAAGAGAACAAAGTATTTGTTGCTCGGACGGCCATTTTTCTTGAGAAGGAGTTTCTTCTGCAAGAAGCCAGTGGGAGAGAAATAAAGCTGGATGAGAATCCAGACGAAGGACAAAGTAGTCAAGCACAGTTGGATGAGCCTGAGCCAGTGGATCAGGTTATTGAACAACCTGAGGCTCAGATATCACGGGAACCGCGTAGATCGGGAAGGATCCGTCGACAGCCTGAACGCTATGACGGAGTCTACATCATTGATAATGATGAACCCCTCACTTATGCGGATGCGGTCAGTGGACCGGAGTCAGCTAGATGGCTTGAAGCTATGCGAGCCGAAATGGACTCCATGTCAGATAACCAAGTCTGGGATTTGGTTGATCCGCCTCCGGGAGTAATTCCTATAGGCTGTAAATGGATCTTCAAGAAGAAAATTGACATGGATGGTAACGTGGTTACCTATAAAGGCAGGCTAGTAGCGAAAGGTTTCAAACAAATCTACGGGATAGATTATGATGGAACTTTCTCTCCTGTAGCCATGTTCAAGTCTATTCGGATTCTTTTCGCGATAGCAGCATATTACGATTATGAGATCTGGCAGATGGATGTGAAGACCGCTTTCCTTAATGGAAAACTGGATGAGGATGTGTATATGACACAACCTGAAGGTTTCACTAATCCATCAGATCGTCATAAAATATGCAAGTTAAAGAAGTCCATTTATGGACTTAAACAAGCATCTAGAAGCTAGAATATTCGTTTTGATGAATCAATCTCTGAGTTTGGTTTCATCAAGAACGAAGATGACCCGTGTGTATATAAGAGGTTTAGTGGGAGCGTGATTACTTTCCTAGTCCTCTACGTCGATGATGTCTTAATCATTGGAAACGATATTCCTGAACTGCATGCTGTTAAGGCATGGTTAGGAAAATGTTTCCAGATGAAAGATCTAGGAGAAGCAGCCTATGTATTAGGTGTGAAGATCTACAGGGATAGATCTAAGAGGCTTCTCGGGCTGTGCCAGAGTACTTACATCGATAAAGTCCTGGAGAGATTTCATTTAGAGAATTCTAAAAGAGGACATCTTCCAGTCAGACATGGTCTGAATCTTTCAAAGAGTCAGTGTCCACAAACACAGACTGAGAAAGATGAAATGGACAATACGCCTTATGCTTCGGCTATTGGGTCCATTATGTATGCGATGTTGTGTACTCGCCCAGACGTTGCTTACGGGTTAAGCATGACCAGTCGATTCCAAAGTAATCCAGGTCAGGCACACTGGATTGCACTCAAGAACATTTTAAAATATCTGCGGAGGACCAAAGATATGTTCTTGATATATGGTGGTCAGGAAGAACTCAGTATAGAAGGATATACTGATGCTTCGTTCCAGTCGGACCAGGATGATTTCCGATCGCAATCAGGATATGTTTTTAGCTTGAATGGTGGAGCAGTGGTGTGGAAAAGTTTCAAACAGTCTACTGTTGCTGATTCCACAACAGAAGCCGAGTATGTTGCAGCCTCGGAAGCATCCAAGGAGGCAGTGTGGATTCGTAAGTTCATTCAGGAACTTGGTGTCGTTCCTTCGAGTGCAGATCCTTTGGTTATCTTCTGTGATAACACTGGAGCTATAGCACAAGCAAAGGAACCACGGTCGCACCAGAAGTCCAAGCACATACAGAGACGGTTTCACTTGATCCGGGAGATCATTGATCGTGGCGAGATCAAAATCTGCAAGGTTCATACAGATGACAATCTGGCTGACCCGCTTACCAAGCCTCTGGCGCAGCAGAAGCATGAGAAGCACTGTAATAATATGGGTTTGAGATTTCTCAACCATTAGATTAAGTGCAAGTGGGAGATTGTTGGGGTATGCCCTTAAGGCTAATGTTTGAGGCCTTGGGATTCTATCAGTATCATGTATATAAACTCTTATGTTTATAAAGGCAATGGTTGTTATTCAGTATGTTACATTGTCTGCTGCAATAAGTGTGCTTCTGAATAATGTCTCAATGCTGTTCAGCTAGGCTGACATGCTGTAATGTCCTTAGTCGAGATATCTTGGTGAACATGAGACAGCCTTGATATGATTGAGACTAATATGTGTTCTAATCTTATAGGATGCTTCGAGCATGGAATAAGATGTAGACTCATGGGTACATTGGATGTACTGGACAGACCCTACTAGGATATTCAATTGTTTGTCACAATGTGAATAATCCTTGTTTGCATCAAGTGGCACATGTCCTCTGACTTGAGATCACTTGTGTTTCTAAATGATGATTGTCATTGTTTTGAGGTAGTTCAATATCATTTTGAAACATAATGGTTATAGACTATCTTGGATAATGATCATGAGTCAGGTTAGGGCACTAGTGATAGATATAGGATTGTCGTCTCCTTGTTTGGAGAGTGATGTTCTGAAGGGGCCCCCCTTGCATGAGATGATTGAGATAGTGTATGGCCATACCCTGATGACTATGTTCATCTGATCTAGTCATGCTCATCATATTGGAATAACAAGCTTGACACACTTGTCCAATAAGAACATCCAGTGGCAAAGGAAACATGTATGCCTAGTGAAGTGGATTCACACTTGTGCTGTGGTATGGGTGTAGTCTTGGAAGACTTTTTCCTTTATATCGGGAGACAGTGATGTGTTGCTAGATACCCCTCACTGATCGTGATAACGTAAGTTATCGTTACCGACATTTAAAGGAAACCCTTAGGGTCGCACAATTTGGTGATATGGCTTACGTAAGTCAGATCGTGTGGACTGAATTGTTTTGGTTCAGTTTTAAAGGAGTTTAAACTCTGATTGTAAGTGAGATCTGATCTGATCATGTTTGATTGATTAGGGATTGAGATCGGTAAGCTTCGATCGAGAGAAGTGATGCTAGATCAGTGAGATCAGAAGCATCAAGAGATCAACGGTTAGATCTTGAACCATTTGGTTCAGAGAGAGATCTAGACCATGGCTTGGGTTGTTTTCGGTTTGGTCTTTGAACCAAAAGCATTAGACCGAATTCCATTGAACCGGTTCACATATGTGCGAATGGTTGGTTCAAGGTAAAAGCGTTTTAGGGCGGTTTGCTTTGAGTGGGCGATAGCTTCATGACTTTCCATATTGGGAAATCATGTAACGCCTCATCTAAGAAAACGCCTCAACGCATGTTGTCTTCTTGCTTGGTCGTCTATCCATTCGCATAGAGGTTGGTCTCGACGACAAGAAGGAGAGCTTGATCGCCCTAGCCGAAAGTGTATTTCCATCTCCTTCATACGACAAGAGCCTTGAAGCCTTAATAGCACAAGGAACACAAGGAGTAGCCATCATCTTCTTGTGTGCGCCACCTAGGGAGGAAAGCCCTTTCGCAATCTTACTTCCAAGGCACCATCCAATCTAATGGCGTTGGTATGAACTTCCTCTTGATCCATTCAATCATTTGAAGTTGATCATAAGAATATATTACATGCGATTTTGTTGAAACCCTAGCATCCCATGCGAAAATGTTATATGCGCCACACTTAGGGTTTCACCCCCTTGCGCTCCCCCTTGAAGGGGACTTTTCACCAATGTACCCATGAGTCTACATCTTATTCCATGCTCGAAGCATCCTATAAGATTAGAACACATATTAGTCTCAATCATATCAAGGCTGTCTCAAGTTCACCAAGATATCTCGACTAAGGACATATAGCATGTCAGCCTAGCTGAACAGCATTGAGACATTATTCAGAAGTACATTTATTGCAGCAGACAATGTAACAAACTGAATAACAACCATTGCCTTTATAAACATAAGAGTTTATACATGATACTGAAAGAATCCCAAGGCCTCAAACATTAGCCTTAAGGGCATACCCCAACAATCTCCCACTTGCACTTAATCTAATGGTTGAGAAACCTCAAACCCATATTATTACAGTGCTTCTCATGCTTCTGCTGCGCCAGAGGCTTGGTAAGCGGGTCAGCCAGATTGTCATCTGTATGAACCTTGCAGATTTTGATCTCACCACGATCAATGATCTCCCGGATCAAGTGAAACCGTCTCTGTATGTGCTTGGACTTCTGGTGCGACCGTGGTTCCTTTGCTTGTGCGATTGCTCCAGTGTTATCACAGAAGATAACCAAAGGATCTACACTCGAAGGAACAACACCAAGTTCCTGAACGAACTTGCGAATCCACACTGCCTCCTTGGATGCTTCCGAGGCTGCAACATACTCGGCTTCTGTTGTGGAATCAGCAACGATAGACTGTTTGAAACTTTTCCACACCACTGCTCCAACATTCAAGCTAAAAACATAGCCTGATTGCGATCGGAAATCATCCTGGTCCGATTGGAACGAAGCGTCAGTATATCCTACAATACTGAGTTCTTCCTGACCTCCATATATCAAGAACATATCTTTGGTCCTCCGAAGATATTTCAAAATGTTCTTGACCGCAATCCAGTGCACCTGGATTACTTTGGAATCGACTGGTCACGCTTAACCCGTAAGCGACGTCTGGGCGAGTACATAACATCGCATACATAATGGACCCAATAGCCGAAGCATAAGGCATATTGTCCATTTCATCTTTCTCAGTCTGTGTTTGTGGACACTGACTCTTTGAAAGATTCAGACCATGTCTGACTGGAAGATACCCTCTTTTAGAATTCTCTAAATGGAATCTCTCCAGGACTTTATCGATGTAAGTACTCTGGCACAGCCCGAGAAGCCTCTTAGATCTATCTCTGTAGATCTTCACACCTAATACATAGGCTGCTTCTCCTAGATCTTTCATCTGGAAACATTTTCTTAACCATGCTTTAACAGCATGAAGTTCAGGAATATCGTTTCCAATGATTAAGATATCATCGACGTAGAGGACTAGGAAAGTAATCACGCTCCCACTAAACCTCTTATATACACACGGGTCATCTTCATTCTTGATGAAACCAAATTCACAGATTGATTCATCAAAACGAATATTCCAGCTTCTAGATGCTTGTTTAAGTCCATAAATGGACTTCTTTAACTTGCATATTTTATGACGATCTGATGGATTAGTAAAACCTTCAGGTTGTGTCATATACACATCCTCATCCAGTTTTCCATTAAGGAAAGCGGTCTTCACATCCATTTGCCAGATCTCATAATCGTAATATGCTGCTATCGCAAGAATAATCCGAATTGACTTGAACATGGCTACAGGAGAGAAAGTTTCATCATAATCTATCCCGTAGATTTGTTTGAAACCTTTCGCAACTAGTCTGCCTTTATAGGTAACCACGTTACCATCCATGTCAATCTTCTTCTTGAAGATCCATTTACAGCCTATAGGGATTACTCCCGGAGGCGGATCAACCAAATCCCAGACTTGGTTATCTGACATGGAGTCCATCTCGGCTCACATAGCTTCAAGCCATCTAGCTGACTCCGGTCCACTGACCGCATCCGCATAAGTAAGGGGTTCATCATGATCAATGATGTAGACTCCGTCATAGCGCTCAGGCTGTCGACGGATCCTTCCCGATCTACGCGGTTCCCGTGATATCTGTGAAAGTCCCCGCATGAAAGGGGGGGCGAAACCCTAATGGCGCATATAAGAGGTTTTGAAAGCAACGGAAGCTAGGGTTTCTAAACAAAATCACATGCATATCATATGATTAACTTGTAAAGATTAGACGACTCATACCAGTGCCATTTCTCTGATGGCGTCTTGGAAGCAGAAACCGAAAAAGCTTTCCTCCAAAAGGTGCGCACACAAGATGAAGATCGCCTACCCTTGTCGCTCCTTGTGCTAGCAAGGATCTCCAAGTGTCTTGATCGAATGGAAGGGAGTGAGATGACTTCCTTTTTCTTTTCGAATCCTCTCCAAGGCTTCAACCTTTCACCACGCGAGAGAGAGCGTAGCCGTTCAGAGAGATGGGCGAGAGAGAGAGACAAGAATAGAATAATTCTATTCCTACATGAGGCGTGATCTCATTTGAGATCATGGTTACTAAAAATAGAAACCCACACTCGCTCATGTGTTCACGCCAAGTGAACAAGTCGCAACCTCCTTTCCCCTTGAACCATGCGCTCACCCAATGAGCGGTTCATTTTGGTTTGGTTCAAAGACCAATTAACCCAAGCGATTTGGTCTAGATCATATTAAACCCTAAAGGTTCAAGATCTAACCGTTCATCTCATGATGCTCCTGATCTCACTGATCTAGCATCCATTCTCTCGATCGAAGCTTACCGATCTCAAGCCCTAATCAATCAAACATGATTAGACCAGATCTCACTCACAATCAGAGATTAAATCCCCTTAAACTGAACCCAAACAATTCAGTCCACACGATCTGACTTAAGTAAGCCATATCATTAAATTGTGCGACCCTAAGGGTTTCCTTTAACTGTCGGTAACGATAACTTACGTCATCACGATCAGTGAGGGGTATCTAGCAACACATCACTGTCTCCCGATATAAAGGAAAGAGTCTTCCAAGACTACACCCAAAACACAGCACAAGTGTGAATCCAGCTCACAAGGCATACATATTTCCTTTGCCACTGGATGTTCTTATTGGACAAGCGTGTCAAGCCTGTAGCTCCAATATGATGAGCATGATTAGATCAGATGAACATAGTCACCTGGGTATGGCCATACACTTTCTCAATCATCTCATCCAGGGGGGGCCCCTTTAGAACATCACACTCCTTAAACAAGGAGACGGCAATCCTATATCTATCACTAGTGTCCTAACCTGACTCATGATCATTATCCAAGATAGTCTATAACCATTATGTTTCAAATGATATTGAACTATCTCAAAACAATGACAATCATCATTTAGAAACACAAGTGATCTCAAGTCAGAGGACATGTGCCACTTGTTGCAATCAAGGATTATTCACATTGTGACAAGCAATTGAATATCCTAGTAGGGTCTGTCCAGTACATCCAATGTACCCATGAGTCTACATCTTATTCCATGCTCGAAGCATCCTATAAGATTAGAACACATATTAGTCTCAATCATATCAAGGCTGTCTCATGTTCACCAAGATATTTCGACTAAGGACAAAACAGCATGTCAGCTAAGCTGAACAGCTTTGAGACATTATTCAGAAGCACACTTATTGCAGCAGACAATGTAACCAACTGAATAACAACCATTGCCTTTATAAACATAAGAGTTTATACATGATACTGTTACAATCCCAAGGCCTCAAACATTAGCCTTAAGGGCATACCCCAACAATCTCCCACTTGCACTTAATCTAATGGTTGAGAAACCTCAAACCCATATTATTACAGTGCTTCTCATACTTCTGCTGCGCCAGAGGCTTGGTAAGCGGGTCAGCCAGATTGTCATCTGTATGAACCTTGCAGACTTTGATCTCGCCTCGATCAATGATCTCCCGGATCAAATGAAACCGTCTCTGTATGTGCTTGGACTTCTGGTGCGACCGTGGTTCCTTTGCTTGTGCGATTGCCCCAGTGTTATCACAGAAGATAACCAAAGGATCTGCACTCGAAGGAACAACACCAAGTTCCTGAATGAACTTGCGAATCCACACTGCCTCCTTGGATGCTTCCGAGGCTGCAACATACTCGGCTTCTGTTGTGGAATCAGCAACGATAGACTGTTTGAAACTCTTCCACACCACTGCTCCACCATTCAAGCTAAAAACATAGCCTGATTGCGATCGGAAATCATCCTGGTCAGATTGGAATAAAGCGTCAGTATATCCTTCAATACTGAGTTCTTCCTGACCTCCATATACCAAGAACATATCTTTGGTCCTCCGCAGATATTTTAAAATGTTCTTGACTGCAATCCAGTGCGCCTGACCTGGATTACTTTGGAATCGACTGGTCACGCTTAACCCGTAAGCGACGTCTGGGCGAGTACACAACATCGCATACATAATGGACCCAATAGCCGAAGCATAAGGCGTATTGTCCATTTCATCTTTCTCAGTCTGTGTTTGTGGACACTGACTCTTTGAAAGATTCAGACCATGTCTGACTGGAAGATATCCTCTTTTAGAATTCTCTAAATGAAATCTCTCCAGGACTTTATCGATGTAAGTACTCTGGCACAGCCCGAGAAGCCTCTTAGATCTATCCCTGTAGACCTTCACACCTAATACATAGGCTGCTTCTCCCAAATCTTTCATCTGAAAACATTTCCTTAACCATGCCTTAACCGCATGCATTTTAGGAATATCGTTTCCAATGATCAAGATGTCATCGACGTAGAGGACTAGGAAAGTAATCACGCTCCCACTAAACCTCTTATATACACACAGGTCATCCTCGTTCTTGATGAAACCAAAATCACTGATTGATTCATCAAAATGAATATTCCAGCTTCTTGATGCTTGTTTAAGTCCATAAATGGACTTCTTTAACTTGCATATTTTATGACGATCTGATGGATTAGTGAAACCTTCAGGTTGTGTCATATACACATCCTCATCCAGTTTTCCATTAAGGAAAGCCGTCTTCACATCCATTTGCCAGATCTCATAATCATAATATGCTGCTATCGCGAAAAGAATCCGAATAGACTTGAACATGGCCACAGGAGAGAAAGTTTCATCATAATCTATCCCATAGATTTGTTTGAAACCTTTCGCAACTAGCCTGCCTTTATAGGTAACCACGTTACCATCCATGTCAATCTTCTTCTTGAAGATCCATTTACAGCCTATAGGGATAACTCCCGGAGGCGGATCAACCAAATCCCATACTTGGTTATCTGACATGGAGTCCATTTCGGCTCGCATAGCTTCAAGCCATCTAGCTGAGTCCGGTCAACTGACCGCATCCGCATAAGTGAGGGGTTCATCATGATCAATGATGTAGACTCCGTCATAGCGCTCAGGCTGTCGATGGATCCTTCCCGATCTTCGCGGTTCCCGTGATATCTGAGCCTCAGGTTGTTCAATAACCTGTTCTACTGGCTCATGCTCATCCAACTATGCTTGACTACTTTGTCCTTCCTCTGGATTCTCATCCAGTTTTATTTCTCTCCCACTGGCCTCTTGCAGAAGAAACTCTTTCTCAAGAAAAATGGCCGTCCGAGCAACAAATACCTTGTTCTCTTTGGGATCGTAGAAATAATAACCCTTAGTTTCCTTAGGGTAACCGACAAAGATACATTTCTCAGATCTGCTCTCTAGTTTCCCAGAGGCGAGCTTTTTGACATAAGCCTCGCAGCCCCAGATCTTGATAAACGTCAAGCTCGGCTGTTTCCCATACCATAACTCATATGGAGTCTTTGAAACTGCCTTGGATGGGACTCGGTTTAGTACTTTTGCAGCTGTTTCCAGTGCAAATCCCCAAAAGGAGTAAGGTAGAGTAGCTTGACTCATCATAGAACGAACCATATCTAATAAGGTTCTGTTCCTCCTCTCAGACACACCATTCCATTGCGGTGTTCCTGGTGGAGTGAGCTGTGAGATAATCCCACACTCCTTCAGATAGTCAGTAAACTCTCGACTTAGGTATTCACCACCTCGATCAGAACGAAGTGCCTTGATATTTCGGCCTAGCTGATTCTGTACTTCATTTTTGAACTCTTTGAACTTGTCAAAAGATTCACTTTTATGTCTCATAAGATAGACATACCCATATCTACTGAAATCATCAGTAAAGGTAATGAAGTATTGATAGCCACCTCTGGCATGTTTACTAAATGGCCCACACACATCACTGTGTATAAGGTCAAGTAAACCTGAAGCCCTTTGACCTTTATTAGGAAAAGGAGACTTCGTCATTTTGCCTATTAAACAAGCTTTGCATGTATCAATCTCCTCATAGGAGAATGATCCCAGCAGTCCATGGTCATGCAACCGCTTAATGCGCTTCTTGTTAATATGGCCTAAACGATTATGCCATAGCAAGGTGCTGTCATCAGCATACTTGGCTTTCTTATTATCAATATTTTGTATAGAACATTCCATGTCCAACATGAATAACCCATTGTTAATTGATCCAGTAGCATAAACAATATTATCAAGAGAAAGAACACACTTTGAAATATTGCATTCAAAGGAAAATCCTTTCCTGACAAGAGCAGGAATGGAGATAATATTCTTGGTAATGCTAGCTACAAAATAACAATTATTTAGTTCCAATACAAGTCCAGATGGTAATGAGATGTAATATTCTCCTACAGCAACAGCAGCAACCCGTGCCCCGTTTCCAACTCGTAGGTCCACCTCATGCTGTCCCACCTGTCTTCTTCTCTTGAGTTCCTGTACATTTGAACAAATGTGAACTCCACATGCAGTGTCTAACACCCATGAAATAGAAGAAGAAAACATGACCTCAGTCACATAAATACCTGAGCCAGAAGCGATGCTTCCCTTCTTGTCTCCTTGGAGCGCTTTACAGTCCTTTTTCCAGTGACCCAGCTGGCCACAGTGGAAACATCTGTACTCCTTCGACCGCTTAACCTTTTGTTTCAGCGCCTTGTTGTAGTTCTTGACTGGGGCTTTGCCCTTCTTCCCCTTCTTCTTGTTCCTAGAAGGAACCATTAAGATAGAGGTTGAAGGCTTTCCCTTCAGAGTCTCCTCAGTAGTCAAGAGCATATTCAGCAATTCTGCCGGAGTACAGTCGATTTTGTTCATATTAAAGTTAATGATGAACGCATCGAAAGAGGCCGGGAGAGACTGCAGAATAATGTCTACAGCAAGCTCCTGATTGATGGTATGTCCCAGTTTCTCTAGAGCCTCTTTGTGCCCAATCATCTTGAGCACATGAGCTCCCACTGGACTCCCTTCAGCCAGTTTGCTGTGAAAGAACAGCTTGGTCAAGTTATAGCGCTCAGTCCTTGCCTGTGCAGCATACAGCATCTTGAGGTTTGCTATCATTTCTATAGCAGACATATCCTCATGCTGACGCTGCAGCGGTGGCGTCATAGACGCTAGCATCAGGCAAGCGACATCAATGCTATCATTGACATGCTTTTCATAGGCATCCCGAACCGCCCTTGCGGCGTTCGGAGCGGGTTGAGGCGGTATTGCCGTCTCGAGGACATACAGTTTCCTCTCTGCCTTAAGAACAATCTTAAGGTGTCCGAACCAGTCTGAGAAGTTTGGCCCAGCAAACTTCTCCCTTTCCAGTAGGGATCGCACATTGAAGCTCATGGTGTTCGTTGCTGCAGGCATCTACAACAATGCAAGAATAGCAAGGTCAGTATCAATGTTAAGAATCAATTCAGGACTTAAGAATGATTCTTTTTCTCACTATTTTATCTGGCTGAAAAATCCAGCAAAACAACCCGAAAGAGTAAGACTCTTTTAGTGAGATGGGATCCGGATTTCATACTTGGTCTCCGCGTCCCGCTCAGGCGAGAAAAGTTGCACAGAGAGTACAAGCACTAGTTTCTGGTAGGCTATCCCAGCCAATCGCCAACCCGTGCGATTCCCCTTCATCTGGGCAATCCAGCAGACTGTGCCAACTGAGTTGGTACAACACAGTCTCTGATCCCACAGATGGCTGCCTCCATGTGCTACCATATGCGCCACATATGTAGCCTACATGGTCAAGCTGACCCGACCTACTCCCTGGACCACCACGTGCTATGCTGAGCAACGAGAAGCGATAAATCCCTTCCCTGTAACACGCAGGTGTAATCCCGCACCGTCTGAAGATAGATGGACGTGCCCACTGAGTGGGTACAACACGGCTCCAACGATAGTCAGAACAGTGAGGTTTCGCGTCAGAAGGCTTACAAGCTTGATATTTAACGTTGGATTTTAACGGTCTTTTATCTTCTTAACTATCATACAAACCCTATGGTGATAGCAGAAGATAAACATCATGCAATTCTAATTATAAAAACAATAAGCAGAAAGCATGCTGATCTTATGTGGTAAAAGCCCATTAACCCTAAGTAAGACCTTAATTAACTTAAGTCTTCACTTGAGCTCTTCATGGGTCTTTGCTCCTCATCTGGCCCAAACCAGGGCCCAAGCGCCCACTGCAGCTCAGGTGCGCCCACCAGGTAAATGCGCCTGTCCTAGGGTCGAACCCTAGACCTCCCACCTGGTCAAGCCACTGCTGCATGCGCCTCTGCCATGTGTGCTATGTGCTCTTGTCTGATCAAATTACAAATTAATCTATCTAGACAAGATTGACACGCAGGTCAATTACACTTTATAAATTAAATAACATGTGATTCGCAGATCACAATAAAAAATTAATTTACAAGTTAATTCCAGGCACGCAGGCCCCAACACAGCACACATTAATCGGGCAGCCCACATAAGAGTAAATAAACAGGCATATGGTATTCAATCAACATGTGATCCATTTAAGAAAATAAAATATTTCGAAAACCCATTGGCATCTATTTTATTTTCCTTATGTGCCCTACTACCTTACAACGGTCCATTACTAGGGATCCACGCATCAGACCTAGTCAGATCCACTGCCCTTGCATGCACCAAGTCCTAACTGACTTGAGTCGACCAAATAGTCAACTATGCATGCGTCAAGGGCTGAACGACCACAATGAGGTCTGGCAAGCGGGTGTGACCCCGGGCCTAACCCATGTGCGTTCATCGATTGTCTCAATCAGACATCTCTACACGCCTGTCCGCAGTCGACCAATAGCAACCTTGTGCTTGCGCACAGGTGCTATCTGGTCAACCCATCTAGGCTGTCAGATAGTCTGATAGACTGGTTGGATCTAGACTCGACTGTGACTTCAACCCTAATAACCCGTCTAAGGGTTTAAAGCAGGCGCCACTTAGATCTAATGGTAAGCGCGCAAGTTATTTTGTTTAACGAAAAACATTGAACAACATGATGAAGCATGCGCCACCATGAAAATACAATATGTAAGTTTCGCATGTCACATATAGATCTATCTAAGTTGCGCTAACAAGGATCACACAAGCATCAAGCAACCATAAAAACATGCATAAACCTTGCTCTGATACCAATTGAAAGTCCCCGCATGAAGGGGGGGGCGAAACCCTAATGGCGCATATAAGAGGTTTTGAAAGCAACGGAAGCTAGGGTTTCTAAACAAAATCACATGCATATCATATGATTAACTTGTAAAGATTAGACGACTCATACCAGTGCCATTTCTCTGATGGCGTCTTGGAAGCAGAAACCGAAAAAGCTTTCCTCCAAAAGGTGCGCACACAAGATGAAGATCGCCTACCCTTGTCGCTCCTTGTGCTAGCAAGGATCTCCAAGTGTCTTGATCGAATGGAAGGGAGTGAGATGACTTCCTTTTTCTTTTCGAATCCTCTCCAAGGCTTCAACCTTTCACCACACGAGAGAGAGCGTAGCCGTTCAGAGAGATGGGCGAGAGAGAGAGACAAGAATAGAATAATTCTATTCCTACATGAGGCGTGATCTCATTTGAGATCATGGTTTCTAAAAATAGAAACCCACACTCGCTCATGTGTTCACGCCAAGTGAACAAGTCGCAACCTCCTTTCCCCTTGAACCATGCGCTCACCCAATGAGCGGTTCATTTTGGTTTGGTTCAAAGACCAATTAACCCAAGCGATTTGGTCTAGATCATATTAAACCCTAAAGGTTCAAGATCTAACCGTTCATCTCATGATGCTCCTGATCTCACTGATCTAGCATCCATTCTCTCGATCGAAGCTTACCGATCTCAAGCCCTAATCAATCAAACATGATTAGACCAGATCTCACTCACAATCAGAGATTAAATCCCCTTAAACTGAACCCAAACAATTCAGTCCACACGATCTGACTTAAGTAAGCCATATCATCAAATTGTGCGACCCTAAGGGTTTCCTTTAACTGTCGGTAACGATAACTTACGTCATCACGATCAGTGAGGGGTATCTAGCAACACATCACTGTCTCCCGATATAAAGGAAAGAGTCTTCCAAGACTACACCCAAAACACAGCACAAGTGTGAATCCAGCTCACAAGGCATACATATTTCCTTTGCCACTGGATGTTCTTATTGGACAAGCGTGTCAAGCCTGTAGCTCCAATATGATGAGCATGATTAGATCAGATGAACATAGTCACCTGGGTATGGCCATACACTTTCTCAATCATCTCATCCAGGGGGGGCCCCTTTAGAACATCACACTCCTTAAACAAGGAGACGGCAATCCTATATCTATCACTAGTGTCCTAACCTGACTCATGATCATTATCCAAGATAGTCTATAACCATTATGTTTCAAATGATATTGAACTATCTCAAAACAATGACAATCATCATTTAGAAACACAAGTGATCTCAAGTCAGAGGACATGTGCCACTTGTTGCAATCAAGGATTATTCACATTGTGACAAGCAATTGAATATCCTAGTAGGGTCTGTCCAGTACATCCAATGTACCCATGAGTCTACATCTTATTCCATGCTCGAAGCATCCTATAAGATTAGAACACATATTAGTCTCAATCATATCAAGGCTGTCTCATGTTCACCAAGATATTTCGACTAAGGACAAAACAGCATGTCAGCTAAGCTGAACAGCTTTGAGACATTATTCAGAAGCACACTTATTGCAGCAGACAATGTAACCAACTGAATAACAACCATTGCCTTTATAAACATAAGAGTTTATACATGATACTATTACAATCCCAAGGCCTCAAACATTAGCCTTAAGGGCATACCCCAACAATCTGAGCCTCAGGTTGTTCAATAACCTGTTCTACTGGCTCAGGCTCATCCAACTGTGCTTGACTACTTTGTCCTTCCTCTGGATTCTCATCCAGTTTTATTTCTCTCCCACTGGCTTCTTGCAGAAGAAACTCCTTCTCAAGAAAAATAGCCATCCGAGCAACAAATACTTTGTTCTCTTTGGGATCGTAGAAATAATAACCCTTAGTTTCCTTAGGGTAACCGACAAAGATGCATTTATCAGATCTGCTCTCCAGTTTCCCAGAGGCGAGCTTTTTGACATAAGCCTCGCAACCCCAGATCTTAATAAATATCAAGCTAGGCTGTTTCCCATACCATAACTCATATGGAGTCTTTGAAACTGCCTTGGATGGCACTCGGTTTAGTATTTTTGCAGCTGTTTCCAGTGCAAATCCCCAAAAGGAGTATGGTAGAGTAGCCTGACTCATCATCGAACGAACCATATCCAGTAAGGTTCTATTTCTCCTCTCGGACACACCATTCCATTGCGGAGTTCCTGGCGGAGTGAGCTGTGAGATAATCCCACACTCCTTCAGATAGTCAGTAAACTCTCGACTTAGGTATTCTCCACCTCGATCAGAACGAAGTGCCTTGATATTTCGGCCTAGCTGATTCTGTACTTCATTCTTGAACTCTTTGAACTTGTCAAAAGATTCACTCTTATGTCTCATTAGATAGACATACCCATATCTACTGAAATCATCAGTAAAGGTAATGAAGTATGAATAGCCACCTCTGGCATGTTTACTAAATGGCCCACACACATCACTGTGTATAAGGTCAAGTAAACCTGAAGCCCTTTGACCTTTGTGAGGAAAAGGAGACTTCGTCATTTTACCCATTAAACAAGCTTTGCATGTATCAATCTCCTCACAGGAGAATGATCCCAGCAGTCCATGATCATGCAACCGCTTAATGCGCTTCTTGTTAATATGGCCTAAACGACTATGCCATAACAAGGTGCTGTCATCAGCATACTTGGCTTTCTTATTATCAATATTTTGTATAGAACATTCCATGTCCAACATGAATAACCCATTGTTAATTGACCCAGTAGCATAAATAATATTATCAAGAGAAAGATAACACTTTGAAGTTTTGCATTCAAAGGAAAACCCTTTCCTGACAAGAGCAGGAATAGAGATAATATTCTTGGTAATGCTAGGTACAAAATAACAATTGTTCAGTTCTAATACAAGTCCATATGGCAATGAGATGTAATATTATCCTATAGCAACAGCAGCAACCCGTGCCCCGTTTCCAACTCGTAGGTCCACCTCATGCTGTCCCACCTGTCTTCTTCTCTTGAGTTCCTGTACATTTGAACAAATGTGAACTCCACATGCAGTGTCCAACACCCATGAAATAGAAGAAGAAGATATCATGACTTCAGTCACAAATATACCTGAGCCAGAAGCGATGCTTCCCTTCTTGTCTCCTTGGAGCGCTTTACAGTCCTTTTTCCAGTGACCCAGCTGGCCACAATGGAAACATCTGTATTCCTTCGACCGCTTGACCTTTTGTTTCAGAGCCTTGTTGTAGTTCTTGACAGGGGCTTTGCCCTTCTTCCCCTTCTTCTTGTTCCTAGAAGGAAACATCAAGACAGAGGTTGAAGGCTTTCCCTTTAGAGTCTCCTCTGTAGTCAAGAGCATATTCAGCAACTCTGCCGGAGTACAGTCGATCTTGTTCATATTAAAATTAATAATGAACGGATCGAAAGAGGCCGGGAGAGACTGCAGAATAATGTCTACAGCAAGCTCCTGATTGATGGTATGCCCCAGTTTCTCTAGAGCCTCTTTGTGCCCAATCATCTTGAGCAAATGAGCTCCCACTGGACTCCCTTCAGCCAGTTTGCTCTGAAAGAAAAGTTTGGTCAAATTATAGCGTTCAGTCCTCGCCTGTGTAGCATATAGCATCTTGAGGTTTGCTATAATTTCTATAGTAGACATATCCTCATGCTAACGCTGCAGCTGTGGCGTCATAGACGCTAGCATCAGGCAAGCGACATCAATGTTATCATTGACATGCTTTTCATAGGCATCCCGAACCGCCCTTGCAGCGTTCGGAGCGGGTTGAGGCGGTATAGCCGTCTCGAGGACATACAGTTTCCTCTCAGCCTTAAGAACAATCTTAAGGTGTCCGTACTAGTCTGAGAAGTTTGGCCCAGCAAACTTCTCCCTTTCGAGTAGGGATCGCACATTGAAGCTCACGGTGTTCGTTGCTGCAGTAATCTACAACAATGCAAGAACAGCAAGGTCAGTATCAATGTTTAGAATCAATCCAGGACTTAAGAAAGATTCTTTTCTCACTATTTTATCTGACTGAAAAATCCATTAAAACAGTCCGAAAGAGTAAGACTCTTTTAGTGAGATGGGATCCAGATTTCATACTTGGTCTCTGCGTCCCGCTCAGGCGAGATAAGATGCACAGAGAGTACAAGCACTAATTTCTGGTAGGCAGTCCCTGCCAATCGCCAACCCGTGCGATTCCCCTTCATCTGGGCAATCCAGCAGACTGTGCCAACTGAGTTAGTACAACACAGTCTCTGATCCCACAGATGGCTGCCTCCATATAGCTCACATATGCTCAGTATGTATCCTACATGGTCAAGCTGACCTGACCTACTCCCTGGACCACCACGTGCTATGCTGAGCAACGAGAAGCGATAAATCCCTTCTCTGTAACACGCAGGTGTAATCACACACCGTCTGAAGATAGATGGGCGTGCCCACTGAGTGGGTACAACACGGCCCCAACGATAGTCAGAACAGTGAGGTTTCGCGTCAGAAGGCTTACGAGCTTGATATTTAGCGTTGGATTTTAACGGTCTTCTATCTTCTTAACTATCATGCAAAACCTTATGGTGATAGTAGAAGATTAAATCATGCAATTCTAAGTATATAAACAATAAATAGAAAGCATGCTGATCTTATGTGGTAAAAGCCCATTAACCCTAGGTAAGACCTTAATTTAACTTAAGTCTTCACTTGAGCTCTTCATGGGTCTTTTGCCTTTCATCTGGCCCAACCCAGGGCCCAAGCGCCCACTGAGGCTCAGGTGCGCCCACCAGGTAAATGCGCCTGTCATAGGGTCGAACCCTAGACCTCCCACCTGGTCAAGCCTCTGCCATGTGTGCTTTGAGCTCTTGTCAGATTAAAATACAATTTAATCTATCTAGACAAGATTGACTCGCAGGTCAATTACATTGTATAAATTAATTCAAATGTGATTCGCAGATCACAATAATAATAATTTACAATTAACCAGGCTCGCAGGCCCCAGCACAGCACACATTAAAAGGGCAACCCACATAAGATGAAATAGACATACATCATGGTATTCATTCATCATGTGATCCAATAACAAAATAAAATTTTTGAAAAACCCCTTGGCATCAATTTTATTTTTCTTATGTGCCCTACTACCTTACAACGGTCCATTAATAGGGATCCACTCATCATGTCTAGTCAGATCCACTGCCCTTGCATGCACCAAGTCCTAACTGACTTGAATCGACCAAATGGTCAACCATGCATGCGCCAAGGGCTGAACGACCTCATGAGTTCTGGCAAGCGGGTATGACCCCGGGCCTAACTCATGTGCGTTCACTGGTTGTCTCAACCAGACCTCGCTACACGCCTGTCTGTAGTCGACCTATAGCCACCTCGTGCTTGCGCACAGGTGCCATCTGGTCGACCCATCTAGGCTGTCAGATGGTCTGATCAGACTGGTTGGATCCTACCTAGAGGATGACTTCAACCCCATCAACCCGTCTAAGGGTTTACAGTAGGCGCATCTTAGATCTAATGAGGCGCGCAAGTTAACAAGTTTTGAGCAGCAAAAACTACAACAACAAGCGCCAAACATCATACATGCGACAACAAGAAAACCTCATACATGCGCCACAAGTAAAATACATTCATCAAGTATTTTCGCATGATGAGAAAACTATCATGAACTTTCGCATGTGATAAAGCATAGATCAATTCATAAGCGCAAACATGGATCAGAATAAGCAATCATATGAATCATATAAGATCCTAGCTCTGATACCAATTGTAAAACCCCTAAAGCAAAGGGGGGCCGAAACCCTAAGGGGGCGCATGATAATTTGCTAGGGTTTCAACAACAAAATCGCATATATGCTCATATGATCAACTTGTATAGATTGATTAGATCAAGAAGGAGATCATACCAATGCCATCGATTGGATGGTGCCTTGGAAGCAAAGACGCAAATGCTCCTTCTCCAAAGGTGACGCACACAACAAACGAAGATGGCTTGCTCCTTTGAATCCTTTGTGCTAGCAAAGCGCTTCAAAGGGTCCTTGTCGTGTGAGGATGATGAGAGATCAAACTTGGCGAGGCTCAACTTCCTTCTCCTTTCGTCAAAAACTCTCTACACCGAAAGAGAAGCGTTGGGGTGAGAAGAGGCGAACGTTGAGACGTTATTTGGCGTTGAGGGGAGTGGCTAGTTATGACATTCCAAAAATAGAAGACATGAAGCCATGCGCCCACAAACCAACCAAAACGCCTACAAGCATTGAACCAAGCGTTCACCCATGTGAACCGGTTCATGCCAAATCGTTCCAATTGAATTTGGTTCATAAACCAAATCAAACCAGCCCAAGCCATGGTCTAGATCTTATTGAACCAAATGGTTCAAGATCTAACCGTTCATCTCTTGATGCTCTTGATCTCACCGATCTAGCATCAATTCTCTCGATCGAAGCTTACCGATCTTAAGCCCTAATCAATCAAACATGATCAGACCAGATCTCACTTACAATCAGAGTCTAAATCCCTTTAAACTGAACCAAAACAATTCAGTCCACACGATCTGACTTAAGTAAGCCATATCATCAAATTGTGCGACCCTGAGGGTTTCCTTTAAATGTCGGTAACGGTAACTTACGTTATCACGATCAGTGAGAGGTATCTAGCAACACATCACTGTCTCCCGATATAAAGGAAAGAGTCTTCCAAGACTACACCCAAACCACAGCACAAGTGTGAATCCACTTCACTAGGCATACATGTTTCCTTTGCCACTGGATGTTCTTATTGGACAAGCGTGTCAAGCCTGTAACTCCAATATGATGAGCATGATTAGATCAGATGAACATAGTCATCTGGGTATGGCCATACACTTTCTCAATCATCTCATCCAGGGGGGCCCCTTTAGAACATCACACTCCAATCAAGGAGATGGCAATCCTATATCTATCACTAGTGTCCTAACCTGACTCATGATCATTATCCAAGATAGTCTATAACCATTATGTTTCAAATGATATTGAACTACCTCAAAACAATGACAATCATCATTTAGAAACACAAGTGATCTCAAGTCAGAGGACATGTGCCACTTGTTGCAAACAAGGATTATTCACATTGTGACAAGCAATTGAATATCCTAGTAGGGTCTGTCCAGTACATCCAATGTACCCATGAGTCTACATCTTATTCCATGCTCGAAGCATCCTATAAGATTAGAACACATATTAGTCTCAATCATATCAAGGCTGTCTCAAGTTCACCAAGATATCTCGACTAAGGACATATAGCATGTCAGCCTAGCTGAACAGCATTGAGACATTATTCAGAAGTACATTTATTGCAGCAGACAATGTAACAAACTGAATAACAACCATTGCCTTTATAAACATAAGAGTTTATACATGATACTGAAAGAATCCCAAGGCCTCAAACATTAGCCTTAAGGGCATACCCCAACATTACTAATCTAAGATAGCTCTTTAATGAATTGGTTAGGCTCAATCCTCCTAAAGTTGATATTCAGTGCGCTAAGCCGAAAAGCTTGACCAAGGAACTGAAATTAAAGATGGAATGGATCAGGAACAATAAGTGCTATTCATGTGGAGGGCCACCTCACATGTTGAAGGACATAGTGCGACTTCAAAATGAGAAGAACAGAGGCAAGGCTTCATCTTCATACCTAGGTATTTATGTTACAGAAGTCAACCTTTCTACTTCTATGACATGGGTATTGGATACCACATGTTGAGATCATATTTGTACAAATATGCAGGGGCTCAAGAAAAGTAGATCGGTACGGGCTGGAGAGATTGACCTACGAGTTAGAAACGGGGCACAAGTTGCTGCTGTTGCTGTAGGAGTTTTGACACTCTCCCTGTCATCTGGACTTCAGTTAGAGTTAGATAATTGCTATTATGTACCTTTGCTTACTAAGAACATTGTATCCATTCCTTGCTTGGCAAAGAAGGGATTTAAGTTTGAAATAAATAAGAACTCTTGTTCTTTTTCATTTGCAAATATGTTCTATGGGAAAGGTACTTTGTGCAATGGACTATATGTGTTAGACATGGATAACTCTATTTATAACATAAATAATAAAAGGACCAAACTGAGTGGTTCAGTTGGTGCTTTCCTATGACATTGTCGATTAGCCCATATAAACAAAAATCGCATTCAACAACTCCATGCAAATGGGTTGTTAGATTCAAGTTCCTTGGAAGAATTTGATACATGTGAGCCTTGTTTGTTAGGGAAAATGACAAAGGCACCCTTCACCAAAATTGGTGAGAGGGCAGGAGGTTTGTTGGATCTCATACATAGCGATGTGTGTGGGCCATTCAATAAGCAAGCCAGAGGAGGACACAGCTACTTCATTACCTTTACTGATGATTTCAGTAGATATGGTTATGTCTACTTGATGAGACATAAATCTGAATCCTTTGAGAAATTCAAGGAGTTCAAGAGTGAAGTAGAGAACCAGCTTGGTAGATCCATTAAGGCTCTTCGATTAGATCGTGGTGGAGAGTACCTGAGCGGTGAATTCCTTGACTATCTAAAAGAGTGTGGGATTCTGTCCCAACTCACTCCTCCTAGAACACCCCAATGGAATGGTGTGTCTGAAAGGAGAAATCGAACTTTGTTGGACATGGTTCGATGTATGATGAGTCATGCAACTCTACCTCCCTCATTCTGGGGGCATGCACTTGAAACAGCTTCTCTAATACTGAATAATATTCCATCTAAGAGTGTCTCAAAGATTCCATACAAGGTATGGAGTGGGAGACGCCCTAATCTCACTTTTATCAGGATCTGGGGATGTGAGGCTTATGTCAAACGTCAGGATTCTAGCAAGCTAGAACCCAGGTCTGATAAATGCGTGTTTGTGGGGTACCCTAAGGAAACTAAGGGTTACTACTTCTATGTTCCTACCGAGAACAAAGTTTTTGTTGCTCGAGGTGCTGTCTTTCTAAAGAAAGAATTTCTCATGAAAGAAGTTAGTGGGAGGAAGTTTGACTTGGACGAGGTCCAAGTGCAACCACAAGAAACAGAGATGGAACTTGAGGCACCTGCACCGGTTAATGGGCAACCTAAGGCTCAGACACAGGCCCCGCGTAGATCTGGGAGGATTCGTCGTGTACCTAAGAGGTATGGGTCGCTGCCGACCCAACACGACGGGATATTCATCATTGAGGATGAACCCAAGACTTATGATGAGGCGGTCAGTGGACCGGACTCTGAGAGATGGCTTGATGCCATGCGATCCGAGATGGATTCCATGTCAGCTAACCAAGTCTGGGATTTGGTTGAGTTACCTGATGGGGTAAAACCCATAGGGTGTAAATGGGTCTTCAAGAAGAAGACAGACATGGATGGCAACGTGGTTACCTATAAAGGTAGACTAGTGGCTAAGGGATTCAAACAAATCCACGGGGTGGACTATGATGAAACCTTTTCGCCAGTTGCCAAGATCAAATCCATTCAGATTATGCTTGCTATAGCTGCATATCATGACTATGAGATATGGCAGATGGATGTAAAGATAGTGTTCCTGAACGGGAAGCTGATTGAGGATGTGTATATGACACAACCTGATGGCTTCATCCATCCTGCAAAAGCCAGTAAGATCTGCAGGCTAAAGAGATCCATTTATGGATTAAAGCAAGCATCTCAAAGTTGGAATCTTCGATTTGATGAAGCTGTGAGAGATTATGGCTTTATCAAAAGCGAAGATGACGCCTGTGTATACAAAAAATTCAGTGGGAGCTTGGTGACTTTTCTGGTCTTGTATGTCGATGACATACTACTCATCAGGAACGACATCCCTAGTCTTCAAGCTGTGAAGACATGGTTAGGGAGTGTTTCGAGATGAAGGAGTTAGGGGAGACCGCCTATATCCTAGGCATGAGGATCTACAAGGATAGATCCAAGAGGCTCCTAGCCCTTAGTCAGAGTACCTACATTGATAAGGTCTTGGAGAGGTTCAACTTGGAGCAATCCAAGAAAGGGTACCTTCCAATCAGACATGGCCTTACTCTCTCAAAGAGCTAGTGTCCCACCACACAGGCTGAGAGGGATGACATGAGTCGAGTGCCTTATGCTTCGGCAGTGGGATCGATCATGTATGCAATGTTGTGCATTATACCAGATGTGGCTAATGCTGTAAGCATAACCAGTCGATACTAATCCAATCCTGGAGTACAGCACTGGGTGGCTGTAAAGAACATCCTAAAGTATCTGAGAAGAACTAAGGATTTGTTCCTAGTCTATGGGGGACAGGAAGAGCTCAGTATGTAGGGCTACACTGATGCGTCTTTCCAGTCTGACCCTGACGACTTCAGATCGCAGGCCAGCTATGTGTTCAAGATGAATGGAGGCGTTATATGCTGGAAGAGCTTCAAGCAATCCACCATCACTGATTCTACAACCGAGGCTGAGTATGTGGCCGCTTCTGGGCAGCCAAAGAAGCCGTTTGGATCAGGAAGTTCCTTTCATAATTTTAGGTGGTTCCCAGTGTAGTGGATCCCATTGAAATCTATTGTGATAACAATGGAGCGATTGCACAAGCCAAGGAACCACGGTCTCATCAAAGATCCAAACACATACTCAGGAGATTTCACCTGATCAGAGAGATCATAGACAGAGGTGATGTCAAGATTAGCAGAGTTGACACAGAGAATAATCTGGCAGACCTATTGACCAAGGCTTTGGCGCAGCAGAAGCATGACTGTCACGCTAGAGATATGGGGTTGAGATTACGCAACCTCTAGGTCTTAGTGCAAGTGGGAGATTGTTGGTGTATATGCCCTAGGACCTAGTTATGGTCCATTATTGTACTACTTGACGTTGATATTTTATATATCATTCTGGCATTGTCATTACCTATGTTTGTCTACATCTGCGAATATGTACTTACTTGATAATGTCCCTAGAGACAGATTGGATCTGTGCTCAAATGATTGTCCACAGTCGATGCACCTGAGTGGATATGGGACAACTCTGGTACCTGTGAGACTGGTATATGGGCTGGTTAGGGACGAGGTGCTAACGCAGACATATGGGTATATTAGTGGTGGAAATACTGGACCGACCCGCTGTGAGGCAATGACTTGGTGTCACAAGTTATCCTCACAAGTGATAGGAGATGCATTGATCCCTTGATTTGAGGTCATTGGCCATTCTATATGTTTAGGGATATGCTTTGATACAACCTAACACCACGCCGTAGTTGAGGGGTAATAACGGTTGTCATTGAGCATGTCACAACCCATAGGAGAAGGTCAATAGACAGACATAGGATTTACCCCTTCCTAAGGGAAGCATGATATCCATGGAGCTCCTCTATGGTTCTATGACTGAAAGTGTATGGCCATACCCAGGTGAGACCTGATTTAGTCATAACCATGAGATTGGATAAAAACAAGTGGTGACACACTTGTCCAATCGGATATCAGATCGGCAAAGAGACTATAATGCATCTGTACCTGATTGCGATGATGGGGATGTCGATGTCGATATCCATTCCGATGACTTGGGTAGCAGCGATGCACTACTAGGTGCCACTCACTGCTTGTGGTGACCTTAGGTCAGCACTGCCAACGTCAGAGGAACCTACAGGGTCGCACACCTTGATACTCGAGTTCTCATATTGATCGAGAAGCCTTATGATCGAGTTATTGGATGACTTGGATCTGTTTGGGAGATTTCATCAGCGCCAATGGGCCTGATGAGATGGAAGAAACTTATTAGGGCCAACTTCCATTTTTGGCATATTGACCGAACTAACCATGGTTAACCTAGTTTGACCTTGGGTTAAATTGGATTGGATCCAATGGGTTGATGGACATGCATAATGGACCTTGGGCTAGGCCCATCTTGTAGTTGGGCTTATTAATAAGTTAAATGGGCTTAAGGAGAAATAAGGGTAGTCGCATATTAGCGTCTATCCCTCATGTGATTAATAAAATATTGAATTAATCATTTGAGATAAACAAGGGATAATTAATTGAATTAATTAGAGTCCTATTTTGTGGAGATTATTATTTAAATTAATTAGAGTCTTAATTCGATTAGGACTTAATTAATTAAATCATTATTTAAATTAGAGTCCTAATTGGATTAGGACTTAATCTCCTATTCCTACACCTTTCCAAAAACTGCCCATGGTCTCTATAAAAGAGACCCTAGCCGCCCCCCCCCCCCCCCCCCCTTCCTTATGGACACAAGTCTTAGAGGCGTGAAGCACAAGTGAGGGGCGACATCTTGAGGGCTAAGAGCTCTCCTTCCATCAAGGCGCAAGCAAGCTTCTTCCTTCTTCCTTCTTCCTTTCCTTGGCGCAAAGGAACTAGACGGCTTGCGGCATCCTTCTCATCTCCTTCTCCTTGGCGCATCCCTTCTTGGCGGTGGCGCAAGTGGTGTAGAAGGAACCCTAAGGCTTGGATCTTCTTCCCGAGGCAAGCACCGAGCATGGAAGAAGAGGACTTGAGGCATCCGTGTGTGTGAGACTGCAGAGGGCGCACGCTTGGGCGCCTACCTCGACATCGGTCTCATCTTGCTTTAAGGTATTTTCTATCTCATCGTGTCAACTCTCTCGCTTGACGATCTTCACTGGGTTTTTGGGACTAGCCTGTTTCGGGGATGTTAGTTCCGTTGCGCAATGTATTTGTGTAATTTCTATCTCTGAAAATTGTAAAATATCCCCGGGGTTTCCCAACAAGAATTATGCGAGAAAATCATGATCAGGGGATGCTAAAAATCGTGACCGAGATTTCTCAAAGAGGCAAAAAAAAGACTTATCCGCCGAGAATATTACGGTAGAGCCGTGACTGTGGTAACAGCCGTAAAATCTGTGCGAATTCTTCCAGAAGAAATCACAGGTGGGTCTTGACAAAAATCACGGGCAGAACTTCTAAAAGATGGAATGAGTACACATTGGACGAAAGCATCACGGCTGCCCCGTGATCGAAGTCACCACCGTGAGAACTTACACAAAAAATCTGCGAGAAGATCATGATTGGGTACCGATGAAAATCTTGACCATGATTTTTCCGCAGACACTTTGACAAGGATTTCATGACTGGGTCCTGATAGGAATCTCGGGCGTGAACCTTGACAGCTTAATGGGTCCGCCTGGCCAGCCCGATCCGTTAACTTATACCTTTAAGCTCGCACCTGATTTTTCCAGGTTAGGGTTCCCGATTTTTCTTCCGTATGGTGCGCCGACCCCACTGCTCTGCCCCATCAGTCACCACCGTCTGCTTCACCGCCGACCACTGACTCTCCGGTGACTTTTCCGATCACCACCGGCGAGCTCTCACTCCAGGTTTTTAATCTTTTTCTCGCCGCATACTTTGCTTTCACTCAACCTCTGTTCTTCAACAATCTCGACCAGCATTCGAGCCATCATGCCACCAAGGAAGAAGAATGCCGACAAACGACCGGCGGGAACCTCAAGCCCTCGACCCGAGACATGACAGCAATCCACTCCGCCCGAGATCCAAATGAGGGATAATCATCAAGCTGCTAGGTATCAGGTGCTCTCCAACCGCCGCATAATCAACACCCGATACATCGATCCTCCATCACTAGCCGCGTTGGGGATTTTTGATGACCTGCTCTGGATGTTTAGGCAGTTTGGCTAGGGGCGATTTCTTCAGTATGCGCAACCTACCTACATCCCCTTCACTCTCGAATTTCTCAGCTCAATTGAAGTCAAGGTCTCAGCTCTAGAGACAGACCCTGGCCTGGTTACATTCCGGCTCGCCAATACTGAATACCGGCTGACCATCGCCGACCTCAATGATATATTTGGATTTCCGGCATATGCATCTAGACTTGGTCCTCCCAACTTCAATGAAGACATCTTTTGGAAATGCATCTCCTCCATGACCGCTTACTCGCCAAGAAACGCCAGGGATTCAACCATTTCAAACCCATGTATTAGCTATGCCCATCGTCTACTAGCACACTCGATCTTTGCACGAGATGGGGATGGGATAGTGCGCCAGCCCGAATTACTCTGCTTATGGGGACTTCTGCATCAGTTCCAAATCAAAGTCGGCTACCACTTAGCTCAGCAGTTCCTCCGTGTCGCCCACGCTCAAAAAGGGAATATATGTATTGGTGGCATGATCACTACTATCGCTCTATCCCTGGGCCATAATCCTTATGGATAGCCGGAGGTAGTGGGCAGCAGACGACTGGACCTTGAGCACCTACTTTTGATGAAGATGATCATCAGGCGAGGAGACATTTACCATCTCACTTTCTCAGATACCAGTATTACCATGGCTTTATCGAATACCGCATGGACCGATATCAGAGATAGCGCCAACTGGCGCCTTCATCCCGACTTTGCTGTACCAGAAGACCAGACTACGCCACTCGACATGGACCCTAGCTCATCTATCGGTGGATAGCCTCAGACCACAGCCCGCCCTTCTATGGATGATATGCTTCATCTTCTCTAGCAGGAGCAGCTGAACCAAGGGAAGCAGCTAACAACCTTGGTAGACACGGTAAAGTGCATTGAGATCTTTCTTCACAGTAACATGGTGCCACCACCACCAAGAGATGAAGACGAGGATGCTGATGACACTATTCATGTCTCCGACTCATCCGAGGAGATTGACGATGACGACGACGACCCGGTAGAGTGCAATGAGTAGGCCTGCACTTTAGTAAGTCTTCCCCACCTATTTTGATATCTACCTATGCTGCTACATCGAGGATGATGCGCCATTTTTGCTTTGGGGAAGATTTGTGTATTTTCATGGGTCGTCGTAGCTTCAAATCTTTATGTTCTGATAATGTGGTATCGTATGTACTGATGTTTCAATTGTATGTTGTTGTATGTACTGTTATGGTAAACCTTACACTGTGATAAACTGATGCTACTTATATGCTGTTGTACGAGAATTGCCAAAACTTTAATCCTCTGTACTGCTGAACATTAATGTGCTCCACCTGCATGCTATTTTTACTAAAAGTTACTTTAGTGATACTTCAACTTTGCAAGGACATCTCTACTATTGTATTTCTATCATGTCCGCATCTTTCTGCTATGCCTTTATCATGTCTTTATTGATAAGCTTTGAACCTTGTTAATGATTACTTCCTGAATACGTGAAAGCCTAAATCGTAGGTCCTAGCTGAAATTTCTTATTTTCATTGATTGATATTTTCCTCATTCATGATTGATTCTTGTTCGTTTACCTAATTCAAGATTGATCTAGACTCTCATGCTACATTAAGCGCATCATTCAGGATAGACAACTAGTCACTCGATCCCTTATACACTGAACACTTAGGGATTGAACTTTGATAAGCTTTGAATCTAGGCAGTATCTACATCTCAGCATGAGTACTATTTGTTTGGATGACTATAGACCAAACCACTTGACACACTTACCACTCTTGGTAACTCTTGGTGTTAGTTTTGGTTTGAGCTCCTCTAACTTGGCATCGCACAAGGAATAGAGAGAATGAAAAGAGAGAAAACAAAAGACAGTTGTACCAAAGTTACAACTTGGCACTACCCAGCAAATGAGAAAAGGAGAAAAAGAGCAGTGGTACCGAAGTTTCGACTTGGCACTGCCACTAAAAGAAAAGAAAATGAAAGAAAAGAAAGGGTAGTGGTACCGAAGTTCTAACTTGGCACTGCCAACCAGAAAGAAAAGAAGGCAGTGGTACCGAAGCTACGGCTTAGCACTGCATAAAAGGAAAAAAAAAAAAGGGTGCGGTGGTACTGAGGTTATGAGCAAAACCTTTACCACTACCTTAGAGTTTATCATCTTGGTGCTTTAAATGGATAAGTGCTTCATGTGGTAAGGAACTATCTTTATCCAATACGTCGTACAACTGTTGTTCACAGATCTGACCTAGATGCTTTGCTTTTCATCTTGACATCTTTAAATTCTGCAGTGATTTGTGTATCTTGTGACTAGCTGTAATCATTTCGCATTTATAGATCATTGGGAGTATAACTTCAGTTGAACAATCCTCATGGAATTTCATTTCTTTCTATTTGCTTGAGGACAAACAAAGATTTCAGTCATAGGTATTCTGTTGACACAGATTTATATAGCATTTCAAGTATGATTTTATAGTCAGAATCACCTATATTTCTGAGTTTTCTACCTCATTATTGCCTTAATTGCCTTACATCTATGGAATCTACACCTCTCTTAGTATTTTCACGTTTTCAGGTCAAAACGACCATAAAGAGGGTGGATTCTGGGACTTTTGTAGCAGAAGAGCTCGTCCCAATTCAAGATGATCCTAACCAAAAGTTTTCGGATTCACTGAAGCTTTTGTCATAAATCACGACCAGGTCCCGACTAGAATCATGCCCGTGATCGTCGTTATGCCTGAAGCTGAAACTGATAAATCACGACCAGGTCACGACCAAATTCACGCCCGAGATTGCGGACCCGCCTGTTACGAAATCACGATTTTTACCCAGATTTCTTTAACCTAACCTAAGAGGAAGCTAAAGGGCACTCAGGTTCTTTCTCCTCCATTGACAAAGAGCCCTAGAACAGCTTTTGGAAGAAGAAACCTGCAAAGGAAATCATGATTTCGTGAGAATAAAGTACAGCAGCGTTTGTAGGGTATGGGAAGTGCAGCGAAGATTTCTTTCTCTGCTGAAAAGCTACCGCGGCTTTGTAGAATCTAGAAAATGGTAGTAGCCCACTTGGAGAAGGTGATAAAGAGCCTTGGAGAAGGAGGAGAAGAGAAGGGAGTTGGCACAGGTAAAGGAACAAAGGAGAATCGCTGCGCTTGGAGAAGGAGGAGAAGGAGAGCCACGCTTCCGCTTCCATTGAAGATCCTGTTGCGTGAGCATCTCAGAAACAAAGTTTGTAAGAAGGATCCACAAGTTTCACTCTACTTCTTGCGCTTATTGTATGAACCTAGCATGATATCGCATGATCCTATCTTTGCCTTGTAATTTCTGCACACATTTTCTTATGCATATGCTATCAAAGATTATTACTTGCGTTATCATCATGAATAAAATAGGCTAAACTTCCCAATCAGGATGTGGGAGTAGCCCTTTTGATGCCATACTAGCTTGATAATCTAGCTCTAAATGTTATGATCCTGCTCGATCCTATGCACACACCTTGCCTGCGTCATTCGGAAGAATGCGCTTGAGCCTACTCCCCTTAGCTTCAGGTTTGTAAATCAGATAATCATGAAGAACTCGCTGATTGTCTGTACTCAACCAAGGGGTGGTTAGGATCTTAGACACGTCAGGGAGACCAAAAGTCCGACCGCACGTCGAAAGCATTTGATCGGGGGTTTTATCAAATCTGTTTGAACTCTTTGCCTATGCTACCCGAAATGGAATGTTTGAGCCTTTTAGTTTCTCGTGTGGGGTTTGTAAATCAGGGGCTAGGGAATATGCATTTGACGAACTGCACTCTCCTTGTGTTAGCTTCTGGGTCGTAGACGCATCTGGCAAACTTCTTGCATGCCAGTACGTCGGATTATCTAGGGATGCTACGCCTGCACTGTTGGTGCATATGCCCTAGGACCTAGTTTTGGTCCATCTTTGTACTACTTGACTCTGATATTAATATATATCTTTCTGGCATTGTCGTTATCATTGTTTGTCTACACCTGCGATTGTGTACTTACATGATAATGTCCCTGGAGACAGATTGGATCTGTGCTCGAACTATAGTCCCCAGTCGATGTACCTGAGTGGATATGGGACAACTCTGGTACTTGTGAGACTGGTATGTGGGCTGGTTAGGCACGTGGTGCTAACGCAGACACATGGGTATATCATTGGAGGATATACTGGATAGACCCGCTGTGAGGCTATGACTTGGTGTCATAAGTTATCCTCACAAGTGACAGGAGATGCATTGATCCCTTGACTTGAGGTCATTGACCATTCTATATGGTTAGGGACTTGCTTTGATGCAACCTAACACCTTGCCGTAGTTGGGAGGTCATAACGGTTGTCATTGAGCATGTCACGACCCATATGAGAAGGTCAATGGACAGACATAGGATTTGCCCCTTCCTTAGGGAAGTGTGATATCCATGGAGCTCCCTTATGGTTCTATGACTGAGAGTGTATGGCCATACCCAGGTGAGAACCTATTTTAGTCATAGCCATGTGATTGGATGAAAACAAGTGGTGACACACTTGTCCAATCGGATATCAGTACGGCAAAGAGACTGTAATGCATCTGTACCTAGTTGCGATGATGGGGATGTCGATGTCGATATCCATTCCAATAACCTGGGTAGCAGCGATGCACTGCTAGGTGCCATTCACTGCTTGTGATGACCTTTGGTCAGCACTGCCAGCGTTAGAGGAACCTACAGGGTCGCACACCTTGATACTCGAGTTTTCATATTGATCGGGTAGCCTTTAGATCGAGTTATTGGATAACTCTGATCTATTTGGGAGATTTCATCAGCGCCAATGGGCCTGATGAGATGGAAGAAACTTATTGGGGCCAACTTCCGTTTTTGGCATATTGATCAAATTAACCATGGTTAGCCTCATTTAACCATGGGTTAAATTGGATTGGATCCAATAGCTTGGTTAACATGCATAATGGACTTTGGGCTTGGCCCATTGCTTAGTTGGGCTTGCTAATAAGTTGTATTGAAGGGCTAAGAGGCTTGAAGGGTATAATGGGGATGAATTAATGGGATAGGCGCATATGGGATTCTAGTTGAACTAGAATTTGCGCCTATGCCTTGTTTGGTATCTCCTAGGTGATTAAATCAAATTGGATTTGATTAAATCACACAAGATAATTGATTGGATTGTGTTTGACAATTGTGGGCTGATTATTAACATAATTAGAGTCCTAATTGGATTAGGACTTGCGCCCAAGCCACATTAGGCAATCCATCATATTGCCTTGACTAGGTCTAGGCGCATGGATGGGATTAATGCCTCATATGGCATGATATGGGCGCATATGGCTGATGCTTGCTTTGGCAAGTCTTAGGCGCATATGGGAGTGGAGATTTAATCAATATATTTGATTGGATAATCTCCTAGAATCATGCCCTAATTGTCAACACTTGCCATTCTCCCCTAACCGCCTCTTGCTCCTATAAATAAGCCCTTGCCGCCCCCTCTCTTCATGATGCAAATTCCTTGGAGGCGTGAAGCACTAGAGGGCGACGGCTTGGAGAGCTTAGAGCTCTTCTTCTTCCATCAAGGGCGCAAGCATGCTTCTTCTCTTCCTTTCCTTGGTGCAAAGGAACAAGAAGGCTTGCGGCGTTGTCTTCTTCTTCCATCTCCTTGGCGCATCACATCTTGGTGGTGGCGCAAGTTGCTTGGAGGACTCTCCTAAGGCATGGATCTTCTTCCCGAGGCTAGCACCGGGCGAGGAAGAAGAAAACTTGAGGAATCCGTGTGTGCGAGACTGCAGAGGGCGAACACTTGGGCGCCTTCATCGACATCGGCTTCCAATTGTTTAAAGGTACTTACTATCACAGCGTGTCGACCCCCTCGCAAGAGATCTTCACTGGGTTTTTGGGACTAGCCTGTTTCGGGGACATTCTTCCGCTGCGTAAAATGTATCCATGGCTCTGAAAATTGTAAAATGTCCCCGGGGTTTCCCAACAGTGGTATCAGAGCTACTTGCGAGCCTCGAACGATGTTCTTTCATGCTTTTCATGCTCACATGCCATATCTACATTTTCGCATATTGCATAGATGTTGGCGCATGGTTTTTCTTTAAGTCAAAAAATTGTAGGTCTCTTGTTTCTTACTTCTAATTAACTTCTTGTGGTTCTTTGCTCTCTTCATGTGATGGGATAGACCCATACGTGGAAGAGAAAATTTCTCCTCTCATAATAGGATAGACCTATCTTGAGAGACTTGTTGGGATAGGGCATGGACTGGGTGATTGCCCTTATCCTAACAAGTTAGGGATTGCAAGCAGGGCAACCGGTATGCCTCTTGTAGACTCCTGAGAGAAACTTAGAATCAAAGATTTGTGATATGAAGGGAAGGAAGAGAGACATGTTTTATGAAAAAGTAAAATTTTAGATTTTATGTTTTTCATGAGCATGTAGAATTGCATGAGTAAGTACTTGATTGTGCATGATGTTGTGGTCGTATGTCAAGCCCCCTAGCATGCCTGTGATGTATCCTTGTGAGGCCTGCGTGCCGCTTTTCTTTTTGCTTTTAACTAAGAAGAAGATTAGGGTGGCGCATCTACTTGGAGCAAGGTGCATGCTTGCTTGGTTGCGCATCCTTGCCTGATGGCGCAACAAGCTTCAAAGGTGGCACATCCTTGCATAGGAGCGCAAGTTAGGGTTTGGCCGAGCCTTGTGCTTGTGTGCTATCCCTCTTGTGGCTTGCTAAATGGCGCACCTTCCTTGGAGGAAGACCATGGCATTGGCCGAACCTTGTGGGTATACCCCTAGGGTTTGAGAGCTAAACCATGGGAGAATGACCTTGGAGCCAACCTTGAAGATAGAGCTAGAGGTCGGCTAGGCTAGGTCTAATCTTGGGGCTTGAATCCTAGGTCAAGAGTTGAACCCCTTTTTGGCATGGATTGGTTCAATGTCTTGAATGGGCTATGATCACACCATCCTTTTATTGCTTTCTTTACAAAAGCTAAAGCATGCCTATGATGTTTTATCGTTATGTTATCACTATAGGATTGCATGCCTGTAATGATAGACATAAGATAAAACTGAGATGATGAGACCTTAAACAAAAACCCTCAATTAAAATATCAAGTCTAGTAGCCTTCTAACGCGTAGCCCTCACTAAGCTATCGATCAGTGGAGTTGTGAACTGTTTCCCACCCTCGTGGGACACACCCACTTATCTTTAGAAAGTGCGTGGTGGCAATGGTTTCCCCAGTCCAGTTTTAACCTGGGCGTGCCTTCGCAAGGAAACCCGTTGGCCCTGGGCATAACGGTTAGGGATGGACTTGACTAGAAGTTCACATGTGCTGGGAACATGGTGAAAGTCTAGAGGCATCGTTGAGAGGTAAGGGTTTCATGTTGTATCCAGCCCTCGCTGGACATGAAATGCCTGGACTGTCTCAATAAGGGGAATTGCTTGGAGCAATCGGCCGGCGCGCCCACCTTAGGAAACATGGGTCACTTTGTGCATCTCATCCCACCCTCGTGGGACGCAAAGCCCTATGTGGAATGAGGATCTCATCTCACTAGGAAATCTTGGATTTCTCGATTGACTTTGTGGGTTGTCAATTCGATTAAAAATAGTGGGAGCCATGGTCATTTAAAAGGCAAGTCCAGTTTAAATGACTCGAAGTAGTACTAATCTGCTGTTTCTTGGTTGTTGTAGAACAATGGCTATGAACAATAGCAGTTGGTTACTGCGATCTACCCTGGATAAGTTGGTTGGATCCAACTTACTGGATTGGTATATGAACTTGAGAATCGTGCTCAAGCTCGAGAGGAAGCTTTATGTTCTTGAGCGTCTTATTCCTGAGCCACTTCCATGCTCGGCCTCAGCGGCTGAGAGGGATGCTTATGATAAGCATCAGGTTGATACTTTGGAGGTTGCTAACCAACATGTCACTTGAATTTAAAGGGTGATATGAATCGAAGAGTGCCTCTGAAATTATTTTAATCTAAGGCAGCTCTTTGATGAATTGGTTGAGCTCAATCCTGCTAAAGTTGATATTCAGTGTGTTGAGCCGAAAGGCTTGACCAAGGAACTGAAATTAAAGATGGATATGATCAGGAATAATAGGTGCTATTCATGTGGAGGACCACCTCACATGTTGAAGGACATGTTGCAACTTCAGAATGAGGAGAAGAAAGGCAAGGCCTTGTCTTCATGCTCAGGTATTTATGTTATCGAAGTCAACCTTTCTACTCCTATGACATGGGTATTGGATACCGCATGTGGAGTACAAATATGCAAAGGCTCAGAAAGGATAGATCGGTAAGGCCTAGAGAGATTGACCTACGGATAGGTAACAGGGCACAAGTTGCTGCTGTTGCTGTAGGAGTTTCTCTCCCTGCCTTTAGGACTTCAGTTAAAGCTAGACAATTGCTATTATGTACCTTCCCTTACCAAAACATTGTATCCACTCCTTGCTTGGCAAAGAAAGGATTTAGGTTTGAAATAAAAGAGAACTTATGTTCTTTTTCTTTTGCAAACATGTTTTATGGGAAGGGTACTTTGTGCAATGGTCCGCATGTCTTGGACATGGTTAGCTCTATTTGTAACATAAATAATAAAAGGACCAAACTGAGTGGTTCAGTTGATGCTTTCCTACGGCATTGTCGATTAGCCCATATAAACAAGAATCGCATTCGACAACTCCATGCAAATGGGTTACTAGATTCGAGTTCCTTGGAGGAACTTGATACATATGAGACTTGTTTATTAGGGAAAATGACAAAGACGCCCTTCACCAAGACTGGTGAGAGGGCAGGAGGTTTGTTGGATCTCATACATAGTGATGTGTGTGGGCTATTCAATAAACAAGCCAAAGGAGGGTATAACTACTTCATCACATTTACTAATGACTTCAGTAGATATGGTTATGTCTACATGATGAGACATGAGTCTAAATCCTTTGAGAAACTTAAGGAGTTCAGACATGAAGTAGAGAACCAGCTTGGTAGATCCTTTAAGGATCTTCGATCAGATCGTGATGGAGAGCACCTGAGCAGTGTATTCTTTGACTATCTGAGTAAGTGTGGGATCCTATCCCAACTCACTCCTCCTAGAGCACCTTGGTAGAACGGTGTATCTGAAAGGAGAAATCGAACCATGTTGGACATAGTTTGGTCTATGATGAGTCATGCAACTCTACCTCCCTCATTCTGGGGACATGCACTTGAAAAGGCTTCTCTAATACTGAATGATGTTCCATCTAAGAGTGTCTTAAAGATTCCATACGAGGTATGGAATGGGAGACGTGTAAGATCCGGAAATTCATTAGCAGGTAAGAAAAATGAAATTTTGTTTATTTGGCATTTATTTGTGGAAGTTTTTATGAGAAAATGTGTTGATTTGTGTATTTTCCTGCAATGTAAAAATATATGTCGCGGAGAGGATTCGAACCTGCGACTTAAGGCGTGGAGTGTGTGCTGCACACCACTAGGCTAGTGGTGTCTTTCTTTTAGAAAAAGGGTAAGAGCCCTTGATAAGGGTGAAGTGGGGAAATAACTTATGGTAAAGGGTTATTGGATCTTGGAGGCTTAATGGGTAGAAAGTTAAAACCTTAGGGGATCCATTTTCTCACTTCTCACTCACGATTTTCTCTTCTCCCTCTTGCTCACGACTTTGCTCCCTTGAAGAAGAAGGTGGCAGTTTGCCCTCCTCCCTCTTCTCCTCTTCTTGTGGCCGGCGGTGAGAGGTGGTGGAGGCAACTTCCGGCGACCCTTGCCGGCGATCATTGTGTGCTTCCGGCGGCGTGTTGGCGTGAGAGGAGGCGTGAAGGCGTGAGGCTTGGAAGAGCGAAACCAAGGTGAGTGGATCTTCTCCTCTACCTTGTTCACGCATATTTGGATTATTGTTTGATTTAAAGAAGTTTAAAGCTTAAGAACATGATATGAACCCTTGATTGCAAATTTGTTTGTGTGTTAGTGTTTTTCCCCAAATTTCGAAACCCTAGTTGCATGGAAAAATTAGGGCTTTTCTTCCCTAAGGCTTCTAATCCTCAATTAGGCATGATTCATCATGTATGATACTTTAGATTTGTCATTTGCATGAAAATTAGGGCTTGAACGAAAATTTCGCCCTTCTTCATGAGATTGCGCCCAAATGTGTGGGTAAAAATTGGGGCAAACTAGATTTTTATGAAATTAGGTATAGGAGGATTCTACTGTATTTTTTGGGGAATTTTTGGGAATAAAATTTTCTATTGACCGAAATTGACCTAGGGGTAATTCGGTAAATTTGCTAGTTAAATTGGGGGAAAGCTTGAAATTCCGAATCTAAGGATCATGAGGGACATAATGACTATTTTTACGACATTTTTGGAGAAGTTTTCCCGCATGACCTAAACTTTGAACTAGGGGCATTTCTATCTTTGTTATAAAAACTAGGAGGAAACTATTAATCTGTGATATCCTGTATTCATGCTATTTGTGGATGGAATTTGGTAAATTTTCTGTATTAGTATGTATTTGTTTGTTGAATGTTGTACATAGAAAGTAGTGATGTGAAACATGATTGATAACCTTGAATGATAACTTAGAAAGGTTAAACCATGTTTGCATGAAATCTAAGGACCTTCCCTGAACTTGATTGAGGTGATGTCTGTGACAATATTCGTGTTGTATGCGTTCGATAAGGGTCCTAGACTTGGGTGGACTGAACCTAAGGGTTAACTAGAGCACTCTGTGAACAGTCATTCTGATTTGGGGATTGGGGAATCCACCCATCCTAGTCTGCTTTGTTTCCGGTAATGGAGGGGCTGTTCTAGAGTCTAGTGACCAGGTTAGAGGTTCAGGGTTCCGGTTTGTGTTAAAGGTATTTTTGTCCAAGTGATAAACCATTTGAGAGTTGGGTGTTTGAAACAAAGTGCCACGTCTTGGTCAGACGGGGGCCACCTCTTGAATTCATTCACCTTCTGTTCCCGGTAAAGGGGGTGTTGTGTTCCCGGTAAATGGGGTGTGGTTGAGTGTCGTAGAGCAAAGTGCCACGTCGTGACCTGGCGGGGGCCACCTCTTGAATCTACGCCTCACCATGGTTCGTTACATGTTACTCTCAGTGCCTTGACGAAGGCCGGGTTGGACCCTCGGGGTCAATTCTGAATTCACTGGACAATAGTTGTGTAATTTCTAGTCTGTTAGCCGGATAGGCTGTTTGGTGATCTGGTTGCCCGGGGTAGTGGGTGTATTATTTTGTGCTTATGATTGTGATTTGTGATTATCGGTTTTATTATGTTGTTTATGTTGTATTGGCATCTTCCGTTAAAAGTTTGAAAGATATCTGCATCTATTTCTGACTGTATATTCGTGGATGGTCGAACGAGACTATCTAGTCACTGAGCCGTGTAGCTCATTCCACAATGTTTCCAGATGCAGGGCAGGAGCCTACAGCATGAGCGGACTTAGCTTTCTGATTTCATATTTTGGGGCCTGCGTGCCTGTGCTATTTGTGGGCCGGATGTGGCCAAGCTTTTGTGTGATTTTGTGTTCATGGACACGTTAGCCGGATGTGGCTGGTATACTGATTTTGGATTTATGTGATACAGTTGCCGGGTTGGCATTTAGTTTTGATTCGACTGTTAAACCGAGGGCGTAAGCCTGTTTTTCGGTGAATTCTGTGTTATCTTGTGTTTTCTTTTGATTATCGTGGTTTATTAGTTCGACGTTGTGATAAGTAATGTGAGCTTTTGACTTTGAAATGTTATGTTTCAGTTTGTGGACGGCATGTCGACCCGTATTGTGTTATTAGTGATCATGTACAGGAATTTCTTTAGTTTTCCTGGGGACATGCTGCCGAAATTTTTTCGAACCGGTTTCTCACAGCTATTATTCCCTAGCATCTGCATTGTTAATTGTGTGTGACGTTCCCTATCTTCCGCGGTTTATGTCTGTGTTTGGGGTTTATTCTGAGGGGGCGTTACAGAATGGTATCAGAGCAAAGGGCTAGCTAATAATAGCTGTATTGGGGGTGGAAAACCTTGCTTGTGTATTGCTAGACAGCTAGGAACTTTGTTTGAGAACTGACTTGATTGTGAATTTGATTTGTGTGTATTGAAGGAGCCAGTATGGTGCGCCCTAGGTCGAGTGCTGGTGCTGGCAGCAGTGATCAGACTGCTGATTTCCTGAGGGCTATGGAGTCTTTGACTGGTATGGTGCAGCAGCAGAATGCACTGATCCAGCAACAGGCTCAGATGCTGCAGCAGCAGCAGACCCAGCACCAGGAGGTGCAGCAGCAGCTGTTACAGCAGAACCGCGATCAGCAACGCGAGTTCAGAGAGCAGTTGCAGTTTCTATCTCAGACACAGATGCCGACGCAGGGACGGGGGTCTGAGTCTGGCTCGGGCTCGGGGGTTAGCTTGCCGGAGGACACCCATAAGCGTTATGCCTTGCTTGTGGGTGAATTCCAGCGGTTGGGCCCTAGCTCTTTTTATGGGAGTCCAGATTACAGGACGGCTGAGGACTGGCTTTTGGGCCTGGAGAAGATCTTTCAGGTGATGCGATGTTCTGATGAGGACAGATTGTGTTTGGCCACTTATATGATGCGTGGAGACGCAGATGTGTGGTGGAGGAGTGAGCAGAGACTCGCGGGGGACAAATCTGAACCGGTGACGTGGCAATACTTCTTGTCCCGGTTCAATGAGAAGTTCTTTCCCGCCAGTATGGTTGAGGACAAAGAGGTGGAGTTTATCCACTTGGAACAAGGAGACTTGACGGTGGATCAGTATGACTTGTTGTTCTCAAAGCTTGGGAAATATGCTCCACATTTGATAAATACTGAGGATAGGCGAGCTAAGAAATTTCTCAGGGGTCTCAGAAGGGATATCAGACAAAAGGTGGGACTACAGCACTTGGAGACTTATGCTGAGATGCTGGATCGTGCACGCACCGCAGAGAAGTACATCCTGGAGGAGCAGACTGAGACAGCCCTAGTAGTAGCCCCTACAGCTGTGACACCGGTTCCCCAGCAAACTGGGGGAGGCAATAGGAAATTCCATAAGGGGAAGGACCAGAAGAGAGACCGATATAGACCGTATCAGGGGAAGGGAACTCAGAGACCGCAGCAGACATCTCAGTCACAGCAGCAGAGTACTGATGGCCGGGTAGAGGACAGAGTCTGCTACCATTGTGGGGCCAAAGGTCACCTGAGGGCGGACTGCTACAAGAAGTCCGGGGCGTGCTTCAAGTGCGGAAAGGTGGGACACAGGGCCAGAGATTGCACGACGCCTGAGCTGCAGATCCGGGGTACCGATAGACCCACTGTCCAGACCAGAGTCTATGCTATAGCAGAGAAGGACACTCGAGCTTCCCGATCCGTCGTGGAAGGTACCTTATTTGTATTTGATCAGTTAGCTCGTATTTTGTTTGATCCGGGGTCCAATTTGTCCTTTGTGTCTGCTAGCTTTGCTTCTAAACTACCTGTCTCACCTAGAGTGCTAGATTACACAGTTTCAGTATGTACACCCCTGGGGGATAGTTTATCCACTGACATAGTCTACCCTGACTGTGTTGTTCACGTTGAGCAGTACCAGTTTATAGTTGATTTGATACTGCTAGACATGCAGGATTATGATTTGATCCTAGGCATGGATTGGCTATCTTCTCACCACGCTACAGTGGATTGCTTTGAGAAGATTGTTACTCTGCACCTGCTTGATGGGAGTCATCTGCTGGTAAGGGGCCTGGTGTCTGATCAAGGGCCACTTATGATATCATTTGTGCATGCCAGTAAGTTACTAGCCAGTGGGTGCAAAGGATACCTTGCACATGTTAAGGTGCAAGAAGACTCAGATCCAGACTTAGCTCAGGTGGAGGTAGTCTGTGAGTTTCCTGATGTTTTCTCAGATGAGTTTTCAGGTTTGCCTCCCCACAGGGATGTGGAGTTTGGTATTGAGCTGATGCCTGGTACAGCTCCAATATCAAAGGCTCCTTATCGTATGGCCACCTCAGAGTTAGCTGAGTTGAAGAAGCAGTTAGAGGAACTGCTTGAAAAGGGGTATATCAGACCGAGTGCTTCACCCTGGGGAGCGCCAGTCTTGTTTGTAAAGAAGAAGGACGGAACACTGAGGATGTGCATAGATTACCGCCAGTTGAATCAGGTGACGGTAAAGAATAAGTATCCTCTTCCGAGGATAGATGACCTGTTCAATCAGTTGCAGGGTGCCACGGTGTTCTCCAAGATCGATCTGAGGTCAGGATACCATCAGCTCAGGGTCAGGGTTGAGGATATCCTGAAGACTGCTTTCAGGACTAGGTATGGCCACTACGAGTTTGTAGTTATGCCTTTTGGACTGACCAATGCACCTGCTGTGTTTATGGATCTGATGAACAGGGTGTTTCACGAGCTGTTAGACACTTGTGTGGTGGTGTTTATAGATGATATACTGGTTTACTCCCGTACCTATCAGGATCACGCTAGGGACTTGCGCAGGGTACTAGCAATTCTGAGGAAGCACCAGTTGTATGCTAAGGCCAGCAAGTGCGAGTTTTGGTTGGATCAGATCAGCTTTCTGGGGCATGTGATATCGGGTCGGGGCGTGTCTGTGGATCCAGTGAAGGTACAGGCTATCCTGAACTGGGAAGACCAACTAGTGCCACAGAGGTCCGGAGCTTTCTGGGATTAGCAGGATATTACAGGAGGTTCGTGGAGGGGTTCTCCAAGTTGGCGGGTCCCTTAACCAAGCTGACCAGGAAAGAGGCTAAGTTTGTTTGGGGCGAGAAGTGTGAGGAAAGCTTCCAGGAGCTAAAAAGGAGATTGACCAGTAAACCCATCCTTATCATTCCTACTGATGGGGAGACGTTTACTGTTTATACTGATGCCTCAGGCAAAGGACTGGGCTGCGTCCTGATGCAGAAAGGGGCCGTGGTAGCTTATGCTTCGCGGCAACTGAAGGAGTATGAGTTAAACTATCCCACACATGATTTGGAGTTGGCGGCAGTGGTTTTTGCACTGAAGATATGGCGCCACTATCTATTGGGACAGGAGTTTGATTTATTTACTGATCATCAGAGTCTCAAGTACATTTTCACTCAGAAGGAGTTGAATATGAGGCAGAGAAGGTGGATGGAGCTGATAAAGGATTATGATTTCTCTATTCAGTATCAGGCCGGGAAAGCCAATGTGGTGGCTGATGCACTGAGCAGACACCCAGTTGCTTCTGTAGCAGCACTGAGAGTCAGTGAGTGGCAGTTACTACAGGAATTCCGAGAGCTCAGAGTTAAGGTGTCTCCCAAAGTCCAGTCTGGATATGTGGCTTTTCTCCGGGTTCAGTCTGCTTTACTACAGAGGATCAGGGACCAGCAGCTGGTAGATCCGAGTCTAGTTCAGATTAGAGAGAGATTGGCTGCCGGGCCAATGGAGGATTTCAGTTTATCTAGTGATGGTATTCTGCGGTTCCGTGGAAGGGTGTGTGTCCCTGAGGAACCTAGTCTGAAGAGAGAGATCTTGGAGGAGGGTCATAACTCCAAATATTCCTTGCATCCCGGAGTCACAAAAATGTATCAAGATTTGAAGAGAGATTTCTGGTGGCCGGGCATGAAGAAGGAGGTCGCAGTGTTTGTATCTCGGTGTTTGACCTGTCAGACTGTGAAGGCCGAACACCAGAGGCCTGGGGGATTATTGCAACAGCTCCCTATCCCGCAGTGGAAGTGGGAGTGCATTAGTATGGATTTTGTCTGTGGGCTGCCACGGACTAGGAGAGGGCATGATGCGGTTTGGGTCATCGTGGACAGGCTCACGAAGGCTGCACACTTTTTGCCTATTCGGATGACTTATCCACTCGATCGGCTGGCTAAGCTGTATATTGATGAGATAGTCAGATTGCACGGAGTGCCTGTGGATATTGTATCAGATCGCGATTCCAGATTCCTATCCAGATTCTGGAAGAGCTTGCATGAGGGTCTTGGCACTAAGTTGAGTTTTAGTACCGCCTACCATCCACAGTCAGATGGGCAGTCAGAGCGTACTATTCAGACCTTGGAGGATTTGCTGAGGGCTTATGTTGTAGATTGGAGCTTGGAGTGGGACAGTGATTTATCCCTGATAGAGTTCACCTACAATAACAGCTTTCACTCCAGTATTCAGATGGCTCCGTACGAGGCTCTGTATGGCAGGAAGTGCAGGTCTCCTCTGAGTTGGGAGGAATCGGGAGACCGGATGATTCTGAGATCAGAGGCTGTGCAGGAGGCTACAGATAGAGTCAGAGTTATCCAGGAAAAGCTGAAGGTTGCTCGGGACAGGCAGAAGAGTTATGCAGATAATCGCCGTCGTCCCTTAGAGTTTATGGTGGGGGATCATGTGTTTCTGAAGGTCTCACCAACCAAGGGTGTCATGCGGTTTGGCAAGAAGGGAAAGCTGAGCCCGAGGTTTGTTGGACCTTTCGATATTATAGAGAGGGTTGGTCCTGTAGCTTACAGACTAGCTCTGCCACCATCTCTGGAGCATCTCCACAACGTATTTCATGTGTCAGTTCTGAGGAAATACTGTGCAGATCCATCACATGTGCTTGTTTCTGCTCCCCTGCAGATCCAGAGTGATCTGACCTTTGTAGAGAGACCACTGAGGATTGTGGATAGGAAAGTCAAAGTCCTAAGGAACAAGGCAATACCGCTGGTAAAAGTTATCTGGGGGAACTAGTCAGTCGAAGAAGCTACTTGGGAGACAGAGTCAGAAATGAGAAGAGAGTTCCCTCAACTGTTCGATGATTTGGGTGGTGAGCTTTAGAGGACTAAAGCTTTTTAAGGGGGAAGGAATGTAAGATCCGGAAATTCATTAGCAGGTAAGAAAAATGAAATTTTGTTTATTTGGCATTTATTTGTGGAAGTTTTTATGAGAAAATGTGTTGATTTGTGTATTTTCCTGCAATGTAAAAATATATGTCGTGGAGAGGATTCGAACCTGCGACTTAAGGCGTGGAGTGTGTGCTGCACACCACTAGGCTAGTGGTGTCTTTCTTTTAGAAAAAGGGTAAGAGCCCTTGATAAGGGTGAAGTGGGGAAATAACTTATGGTAAAGGGTTATTGGATCTTGGAGGCTTAATGGGTAGAAAGTTAAAACCTTAGGGGATCCATTTTCTCACTTCTCACTCACGATTTTCTCTTCTCCCTCTTGCTCACGACTTTGCTCCCTTGAAGAAGAAGGTGGCGGTTTGCCCTCCTCCCTCTTCTCCTCTTCTTGTGGCCGGCGGTGAGAGGTGGTGGAGGCAACTTCCGGCGACCCTTGCCGGCGATCATTGTGTGCTTCCGGCGGCGTGTTGGCGTGAGAGGAGGCGTGAAGGCGTGAGGCTTGGAAGAGCGAAACCAAGGTGAGTGGATCTTCTCCTCTACCTTGTTCACGCATATTTGGATTATTGTTTGATTTAAAGAAGTTTAAAGCTTAAGAACATGATATGAACCCTTGATTGCAAATTTGTTTGTGTGTTAGTGTTTTTCCCCAAATTTCGAAACCCTAGTTGCATGGAAAAATTAGGGCTTTTCTTCCCTAAGGCTTCTAATCCTCAATTAGACATGATTCATCATGTATGATACTTTAGATTTGTCATTTGCATGAAAATTAGGGCTTGAACAAAAATTTCGCCCTTCTTCATGAGATTGCGCCCAAATGTGTGGGTAAAAATTGGGGCAAACTAGATTTTTATGAAATTAGGTATAGGAGGATTTTTTTGGGAATTTTTGGGAATAAAATTTTCTGTTGACCGAAATTGACCTAGGGGTAATTCGGTAAATTTGCTAGTTAAATTGGGGGAAAGCTTGAAATTCCGAATCTAAGGATCATGAGGGACATAATGACTATTTTTACGAAATTTTTGGAGAAGTTTTCCCGCATGACCTAAACTTTGAACTAGGGGCATTTCTATCTTTGTTATAAAAACTAGGAGGAAACTATTAATCTGTGATATCCTGTATTCATGCTATTTGTGGATGGAATTTGGTAAATTTTCTGTATTAGTATGTATTTGTTTGTTGAATGTTGTACATAGAAAGTAGTGATGTGAAACATGATTGATAACCTTGAATGATAACTTAGAAAGGTTAAACCATGTTTGCATGAAATCTAAGGACCTTCCCTGAACTTGATTGAGGTGATGTCTGTGACAATATTCGTGTTGTATGCGTTCGATAAGGGTCCTAGACTTGGGTGGACTGAACCTAAGGGTTAACTAGAGCACTCTGTGAACAGTCATTCTGATTTGGGGATTGGGGAATCCACCCATCCTAGTCTGCTTTGTTTCCGGTAATGGAGGGGCTGTTCTAGAGTCTAGTGACCAGGTTAGAGGTTCAGGGTTCCGGTTTGTGTTAAAGGTATTTTTGTCCAAGTGATAAACCATTTGAGAGTTGGGTGTTTGAAACAAAGTGCCACGTCTTGGTCAGACGGGGGCCACCTCTTGAATTCATTCACCTTCTGTTCCCGGTAAAGGGGGTGTTGTGTTCCCGGTAAATGGGGTGTGGTTGAGTGTCGTAGAGCAAAGTGCCACGTCGTGACCTGGCGGGGGCCACCTCTTGAATCTACGCCTCACCATGGTTCGTTACATGTTACTCTCAGTGCCTTGACGAAGGCCGGGTTGGACCCTCGGGGTCAATTCTGAATTCACTGGACAATAGTTGTGTAATTTCTAGTCTGTTAGCCGGATAGGCTGTTTGGTGATCTGGTTGCCCGGGGTAGTGGGTGTATTATTTTCTGATTATGATTGTGATTTGTGATTATCGGTTTTATTATGTTGTTTATGTTGTATTGGCATCTTCCGTTAAAAGTTTGAAAGATATCTGCATCTATTTCTGACTGTATATTCGTGGATGGTCGAACGAGACTATCTAGTCACTGAGCCGTGTAGCTCATTCCACAATGTTTCCAGATGCAGGGCAGGAGCCTACAGCATGAGCGGACTTAGCTTTCTGATTTCATATTTTGGGGCCTGCGTGCCTGTGCTATTTGTGGGCCGGATGTGGCCAAGCTTTTGTGTGATTTTGTGTTCATGGACACGTTAGCCGGATGTGGCTGGTATACTGATTTTGGATTTATGTGATACAGTTGCCGGGTTGGCATTTAGTTTTGATTCGACTGTTAAACCGAGGGCGTAAGCCTGTTTTTCGGTGAATTCTGTGTTATCTTGTGTTTTCTTTTGATTATCGTGGTTTATTAGTTCGACGTTGTGATAAGTAATGTGAGCTTTTGACTTTGAAATGTTATGTTTCAGTTTGTGGACGGCATGTCGACCCGTATTGTGTTATTAGTGATCATGTACAGGAATTTCTTTAGTTTTCCTGGGGACATGCTGCCGAAATTTTTTCGAACCGGTTTCTCACAGCTATTATTCCCTAGCATCTGCATTGTTAATTGTGTGTGACGTTCCCTATCTTCCGCGGTTTATGTCTGTGTTTGGGGTTTATTCTGAGGGGGCGTTACAAGACGCCCTAATCTCACTTTTATCAGGATCTAGGAATGTGAGGCTTATGTCAAACGTCAGGATTCTAGCAAGCTAGAACCTAGATCTGATAAGTGTATGTTTGTGGGGTACCCTAAGGAGACTAAGGGTTACTACTTCTATATTCCCACCGAGAACAAAGTTTTTGTTGCTCGGGGTATGGTCTTTCTAGAGAAAGAATTTCTCATGAAAGAAGTTAGTGGGAGGAAGTTTGACTTGGACGAGGTCCAAGTGCAACCACAAGACATAGAGATGGGAACCTGAGCCACCTGCACCGGTTGCTAGGCAGCCTGAGGCTCAGACACATGCCCCATGTAGGTCTGGGAGGTTTCGTCGTGCACCCGAGAGGTATGGGTCGCTGCCGACCCAACACGACGGGATCTTCATCATGGAGGATGAACCCAGGACTTATGATGAGGCAGTCAGTGGACCGGACTCCGAGAGATGGCTTGAGGCCATGCGATCCGAGATGGATTCCATGTCGGCTAACCAAGTCTGGGATTTGGTTGAGCTGCCCGATGGGGTAAAACCCATAGGGTGTAAATGGGTCTTCAAGAGGAAGACAGACATGGATGGCAAAATAGTTACCTATAAGGGTAGACTAGTGGCTAAAGGATTTAAACAAGTCCACGGGGTGGACTATGATGAAACCTTCTCGCCAGTTGCCATGATCAAATCCATTCGGATTCTGCTTGCTATTACTGCATATCATGATTATGAGATATGGCAGATGGATGTGAAGACAGCGTTCCTTAACGGGAAGCTAACTAAGAATGTGTATATGACACAACCTAATGACTTCATCCATCCTGCAGATACTAGTAAAGTCTGCACGCTAAAGAAATCCATTTATGGATTAAAGCAAGCATCTCGAAGTTAGAATCTTTAGTTTGATGAAGCTGTGAGAGATTATAGCTTTATCAAAAGTGAAGATGACGCCTGTGTATACAGAAAATTCAGTGGGAGCTTGGTGACTTTTCTGGTCATGTATGTCGATGACATACTGCTCATCCGAAACGACATCCCTAGTCTTCAAGCTGTGAAGACATGGTTAGGGGAGTGTTTCGAGATGAAGGACTTAGGGGAGGCCGCCTATATTCTAGGCGTGAGGATCTACCGGGATAGATCCAAGAGGCTCTTGGCCCTTAGTCAGAGTACCCACATTGATAAGGTCCTGGAGAGGTTCAACTTGGAGCAATCCAAGAAGGGATACCTTCCAGTGAGACATGGCCTTACTCTCTCAAAGAACCAGTGTACCAACACAGAGCCTGAGAGAGATGACATGAGTCGAGTGCCCTATGCTTTGGTGGTGGGATCGATCATGTATGCAATGTTGTGTACTAGACCAGTTGTGGCTTATGCTGTGAGCATAACCAGCCGGTACCAATCCAATCCTAGTTTACAGCACTGGGTGGCTGTAAAGAATATCCTTGAGTATCCTGAAAGGGACTAAGGATTTATTCTATAAAGTCTACGGAGGATAGGAAGAACTCAGTGTGCAGGGCTTCACTGATGAGTCGTTCTAGTCTGATCCTGACGACTTCAGATCGCAGACCAGCTATTAGTTTAAGATGGTTGGAGGTGCTGTATGCTGGAAGAGCTTCAAGCAATCCACCATAGCTAATTCTACAACCGAAGCTGAGTATGTGGTTGCTTCTGAGGCAACCAATGAAGCCGTTTGGATCAGGAAGTTCTTTTCTGAACTTCAGGTGGTTCCAAGTGCAATGGATCCCATTGAGCTCTACTATGACAACAATGGGAACTGCACATAATAAGGAACCACGGTCTCATCAAAGGTCCAAACACATACTCAAGAGATTTCGCCTGATCAAAGAGATCATTGATCGAGGTGATGTCAAGATTAGCAGAGTTGACACAGAGAACAATCTAGCAGACCCACTGACCAAGGCTTTGGCGCAGCAGAAGCATGATGGTCATACTAGAGATATGGGGTTGAGGTTGCTCAACCTCTAGGTCTTAGTGCAAGTGGGAGATTGTTGGTGTATATGCCCTAGGACCTAGTTTTGGTCCATCTTTGTACTACTTGACTCTGATATTAATATATATCTTTCTGGCATTGTCGTTATCATTGTTTGTCTACACCTGCGATTGTGTACTTACATGATAATGTCCCTGGAGACAGATTGGATCTGTGCTCGAACTATAGTCCCCAGTCGATGTACCTGAGTGGATATGGGACAACTCTGGTACTTGTGAGACTAGTATGTGGGCTGGTTAGGCACGTGGTGCTAACGCAGACACATGGGTATATCATTGGAGGATATACTGGATAGACCCGCTGTGAGGCTATGACTTGGTGTCATAAGTTATCCTCACAAGTAACAGGAGATGCATTGATCCCTTGACTTGAGGTCATTGACCATTCTATATGGTTAGGGACTTGCTCTGATGCAACCTAACACCTTGCCGTAGTTGGGAGGTCATAACGGTTGTCATTGAGCATGTCACGACCCATATGAGAAGGTCAATGGACAGACATAGGATTTGCCCCTTCCTTAGGAAAGTGTGATATCCATGGAGCTCCCTTATGGTTCTATGACTGAGAGTGTATGGCCATACCCAGGTGAGAACCTGTTTTAGTCATAGCCATGTGATTGGATGAAAACAAGTGGTGACACACTTGTCCAATCGGATATCAGTACGGCAAAGAGACTGTAATGCATCTGTACCTAGTTGCGATGATGGGGATGTCGATGTCGATATCCATTCCAATAACCTGGGTAGCAGCGATGCACAGCTAGGTGCCACTCACTGCTTGTGATGACCTTTGGTCAGCACTGCCAGCGTTAGAGGAACCTACAGGGTCGCACACCTTGATACTCGAGTTTTCATATTGATCGGGTAGCCTTTAGATCGAGTTATTGGATAACTTTGATCTATTTGGGAGATTTCATCAGCGCCAATGGGCCTGATGAGATGGAAGAAACTTATTGGGGCCAACTTCCGTTTTTGGCATATCGATCAAATTAACCATGGTTAGCCTCATTTAACCATGGGTTAAATTGGATTGGATCCAATAGCTTGGTTAACATGCATAATGGACTTTGGGCTTGGCCCATTGCTTAGTTGGGCTTGCTAATAAGTTGTATTGAAGGGCTAAGAGGCTTGAAGGGTATAATGGGGATGAATTAATGGGATAGGCGCATATGGGATTCTAGTTGGACTAGAATTTGCGCCTATGCCTTGTTTGGTATCTCCTAGGTGATTAAATCAAATTGGATTTGATTAAATCACACAAGATAATTGATTGGATTGTGTTTGACAATTGTGGGCTGATTATTAACATAATTAGAGTCCTAATTTGATTAGGACTTGCACCCAAGCCACATTAGGCAATCCATCATATTGCCTTGACTACGTCTAGGCGCATGGATGGGATTAATGCCTCATATGGCATGATATGGGCTCATATGGCTGATGCTTGCTTTGGCAAGTCTTAGGCGCATATGGGAGTGGAGATTTAATCAATATATTTGATTGGATAATCTCCTAGAATCATGCCCTAATTGTCAACACTTGCCATTCTCCCCTAACCGCCTCTTGCTCCTATAAATAAGCCCTTGCCGCCCCCTCTCTTCATGATGCAAATTCCTTGGAGGCGTGAAGCACTAGAGGGCGACGGCTTGGAGAGCTTAGAGCTCTTCTTCTTCCATCAAGGGCGCAAGCATGCTTCTTCTCTTCCTTTCCTTGGCGCAAAGGAACAAGAAGGCTTGCGGCGTTGTCTTCTTCTTCCATCTCCTTGGCGCATCACATCTTGGTGGTGGCGCAAGTTGCTTGGAGGACTCTCCTAAGGCATGGATCTTCTTCCCGAGGCTAGCACCGGGCGAGGAAGAAGAAAACTTGAGGAATCCGTGTGTGCGAGACTGCAGAGGGCGAACACTTGGGCGCCTTCATTGACATCGGCTTCCAATTGTTTAAAGGTACTTACTATCACAGCGTGTCGACCCCCTCGCAAGAGATCTTCACTGGGTTTTTGGGACTAGCCTGTTTCGGGGACATTCTTCCGCTGCGTAAAATGTATCCATGGCTCTGAAAATTGTAAAATGTCCCCGGGGTTTCCCAACATGCACCGCCCGAGAGGGTGCGCTTGAGCCAGAAGTTACGCAGGGGAGGTTTGTAAGACAGGAATTCTATGGAGGATCCCCTATGTTAACTTGTACCCACCTTGAAAGTACTAGGAGCTTAGCCGTGTTCGGGAGAAGCGTTTCCGACCAAGCACCAGCACCTCACAGGTTTGACCTATAACCAGGTTTGTGGAAGCAAACCGGCTACAGGAGGGAGCGACCTACATGACAAGGAAGCTGAGTCCCTTGAACCAGTAGGGATCTTAGCAATAGAGTCTAGACTATTCAGCTGTAAGGAGTCAGAGTGGTGAACCCACGTCCTGATATTTCATCCTATTAAGATTCTCTCGTGCAATTCCTCCAATTACATTCTTGTGCATTTAATTAGTTTAACCTTTAGACTTCATCAATTTTACATCGTCTAGGTAGCAATTTTGAAATCTGTCGGTACTTGCCTATCAGTCCCTGTGGGATTGATATTTTACTACTTCGATAGCCCCGTGCACTTGCGGGAAATGCCTACTATATATGTGGGCGCTATCAGTCTTCTCAATGTTGGGCAAGGGCAATGCGTGACCTCTTGACCCAAGAACCAAAGAGAAGGTGTCACCTTCTCTAACAATCATCTTTATGGTCATACATGACTTCATGTCTAATCTAGAATTCCCTCTGGCCACTTCAATCCCATAAGGTTCAACATTGAGAAACAAGGCTATAGGTGTAATGAAACCACCTATCACAATGGCACCTTTCTTGGCCCTTTCCACCTTATCCATATGTTTCACAAAAAAGAAAGCAACATCCAGGGGATACCCGTATAGCATACTCCACAAGAAGAAAAGTTCAATCTGCCTCACCATACCGTCACTGTCTCCTCTCCCAAAGACTGTGTGGGCAAGTACTCTGTGTGCGTACTTAATGCAGAGGATGGAAATCTTTGATGCTCTAGCTGAGACTACAGAAAAATGAACCTCTGAAGAGATCTGGTTCCAAAATACACTCCACAAAACCAAGTGACACACAAGTATGTCCTCCTAATGCCAGCTGAAAGATAGATCTGATGTCCCTCATGGTAAGCTTCCTCTCAATGTTGGCTATGCGGAAGGTGATCTCACCTTCGACATGCTTGTCAGTAAACTCATTTAAATCCATATCAAAACTACTTAAAAACTCTAGCACTAAGGGCAAATTGTTGGGAATCCCCGGGCCAATTTTAAAATTTTAATAACAGCGGAAGCGTTGGCCCGAAACAGGATAACCCTAAGAGCCAGGATCCCTTACGAGTAATCCACCGGATGTGTCAGAGTATTATACCTTTATTTGCATAATCCAAGGGTTGATGATGACAAAGAAGAGGCGCACAAGTGTCCGCCCTCTATAATCGTGCACACACGGACTGCTCAAGATCCTCTTCACTCCACGCCTAGTGCTAGCCTTCGGGAGGAAGATCATGTTGCCAATGTCACTGCCCTCTTTGCTTGCGCCATCTCCAAGATGCGCCAAAGAGGTGATGAAGGGATGAAGATGGCCACAAGGAGAGGAAACCTCTACCGCTTGTGCCAATCTTAAGTCTAGCCACTTTCCTTCTTGTTTGCGCCACCATGAAGGCGCGCCCATGAGGTAAGTCTCCTTCTCATCCAATATAGGCAACAACCTAACAAGAAGTGCCTATGATGATGAGAAGAGATACCATCACTTCTCTTCTTCTCCTCTTTTCTCCACTTGTGCCAACTTCATGGAAGTTGCGCCCATGATAAGAAATCAGCCTTCTTCATGCATCAATCCCTCCAAGGGATACATCATCGAAGAAGGAGGAAGGCTCCAAGCCTTCTTTTGCGCCCATGGAAGAAGGAGGTGTTGCCACCATGAAGGTGGCGCCACTTCTCTCTTGGAGGCGCCATGGAGAAGGAGATATCATCTCCTCTTGCGCCAATCCCTCCAAAGGATGCGCCATGGAGAAAGGAAGAAGCTCTAAGGTGGTCTCAAGCATCTAGAGGGGATGAAACTTGTCATCCATGGAGGTAGGCGACACCTCCTTGCATGTAGTCGCCATGGAGAAGAGATTCAAGAGGAACGGCTAGGTTTTGATGAGTTATATAGATGATTTCGGCTAGGGCTTTATTAATTACGAATTTTCATAATTAATATGCACCTAGATCCATTATCTCTTAATGGATGCGGATCCACAACTTAAGTGATGAATATATCTAATATAAATATTCACGTAAGTTGTGTGTGGCCCCCATGACAAAGTTGTGCATTAATTGAATATAAATATTCAATTTAACACTTAAATCGCGGGCCCCCATGTTACGTTTAAATCAATCGCAAAAAGCCTCCGAACAAAATCGGAGCTTAAACTCAATATTTGACCACTCGACTGAACCTAGTCCATCGAGGTCAAACGTGGTCACCCAAAGGTCAACCGGGGTCAACTGAAGTCAAAACACAACATCATCCCAAAAGATCATCTCCAACTCATCAGATGCCTCCACGATGCATCGGACTCCCAAACTGACTCGAATCAACCAAATGACTCGATCATAGGCAACTCGATCAATACGAGATCTCGAGCGTCTAGGTGTGCGACCCTGTAGGTTCCTTAGATGTTGGCAGTGATAACCTCACATCATCACAAGCAATGAGTGGTACCTAGCAGTACATCATTGCTACCCAAGTCCTCGGAATGGAGTCGTCATCGACATCCCCTAAAACTGCGACAAGATACATGTACACTCTAGTCCTTTTGCCAGACTGATCGTCCAAGTCGGACAAGTGTGTCACACTTGTTAATTCCAACATCAAAGGTCATGACTCTATTCAGGCTTAACCTGGGTGTGGCCACACACTTTCAGTCATGCACCATGTAGGGCCCATGGACATCAAACTTCCCCGCAGGGAAGGGGCAAATCCTCTATTGACACATTGAATCTCTCATATGGCTCAAGATATACCCAATGACAACCGTTATGACTCCCCTGTTACGCGGAGCGTTAGGTTGTATCAAAATACATCCCTTACCATATAAAGATCTCAATGCCCTCAAGTCTAGGATGAGTAAATCTCTGTCATTGTGATATTTGACCTGTGACACCAAGTCAAATCCTCACGGCGGATCGATCCAGTATATCTCCCTTGATATACCCATATGCCTGCGTTAGCAACCCGTGCTCAACCAGCGCATATACCAGTCTCATGTGTATCATAGCTGTCCCTTATCCACTATGACACTTGACTGGGGATTATTCTTTGAGATTAGATAGAATCTATCTCCAGGGACATTGTATATGCAAATGTACATATATGACGCAGATGTACAAAAGGCATAACAACGACCATGCCAGGATGTATATCACAAATAAATGTGACTCATATCGGACCAGCCATAGGTCCTAGGGCATATACACCAACACAAATAAGTATGTGGAGTCATCTAAAAAAACTTCTTGTCTCTGATCTGATCGAACAATCAATACACATCTTCATAGAGCCCAAGTGCCTCTAAGGTACGTTTATCAGCATACTTTGTATTCACAACCCTTCTCTCCACCAGTTTGTTGTATCTTGATTCCTGAATTTCATCCCTAAAGATGATGCCATAGGGATTCGGGGGGATTGAAGATTCAGTTGGACCTTTGCCTCTTCTTTTTGAAACTACTGCCTTAGTCTTGGGTGTCATCTTCAATGCAAGTGTTGAACTAGAGTTGCAACTTGAAATTTGAACACATATAGCAGAGATTGAACTCTAATAACACTTTCAGCTTCCTTAGACATGAATATCATCACTCAACAAGTATAATGAGAGCAAGAATCAGTTAAAATCTAAGCATAAACTCAAAAGATTTAGCTAGGAAAGAAGGGGCGTAATAGTGAAATTGAAAAACACAGCACACCTAGCTCGTTGAAGCTCAAATCAGTCTCAAAATAAGTCAAAAATCTCTTGGAACAAGCATGGACGAGTCGCCAGTCATCTAAGGAGTAAATGGAAGCAAATATTTCAGAAATCAACTAAGAAACGAGGAGAAACGAAGAAAGGGGCGAACAAAACTCATGAAACTCGCCCAAATGGAAAAATCGGGCGAGATGTTACCTAATCGATGGTGAAAGCTGGTCGAGAAGGGTCGCCAGCGTGCTCTGAAGGTCAGAAGTCAAAGGCCGGCACACAAGAATGGGAGAAAACCCTGAAAACGGCAAAGAAAACCTAAAAAAAGGCACGTATATCGCATAGGGCTGATAGAATTACGGCCGTAATTTTGGTTACGGCAGTGCCGTAATCTAGTGAATTCGAAAAACACGAGCCGTAATATCAAAATGGCAGTACCATAAAATGGCTCAAACTCTCGGGTCAAAAAATGTCCCTAATTACAGTACCACAAAAATGGTTATGACGGTGCTATAATTTCCAAGAAACTCTCGGGTCAAAAACTAGTAGCAAATACGGTACCACAAAAATGGTTACAACACCACCGTAATATTCTCGAAACTCTCGACAGAGAAAACGACCAAAAATACGGTGCCGTGAAAATTGTTATGGTAGTGCTGTAAAATAATCACAGATTTTTTTTTGCTTTAAAAAAAAATACGGCCATAAAAATGTTTACGGCACTACCGTAAAATGGGTTAAATCACGGAAACTCTCGGGTGAAAATTTCGCAAAAATATGGCCCGTTTCAAAGGTTACGGTAGTGCCGTAAAAGCAATAAAACTCTCTGGTCATTTTTGGAGCAAAAATAAGGCACGTGAAAAGACTTACGGTAGTGCCACAATCTCATCTAAACTTTCTGGTCGAAAATAGACTAGAAATACGACACCGTAATTTTCATTATGGTAGTGCCGTAACTTACACCAAAACTTGATTTTACCTACAAAAAGAAAAGAAAAATTAGTTCTAAAAGCAAAAAATAGAAATAAAGTAAAATAAAAGAGAATAAACTAAAGAAAGAGTGCTTAGGTTGCCTCCCAAGAAGCGCTAGTTTAAAGGTCATTAGCTTGACCATTCTGCACTCGGATTTGATCTTGATTTCTTCAGTTTTCACTCTGATTTTCCTTTGGTTTGTACATCACTTTTGACAACATAAGGCTCATTTATGAAACAATGTCCAACTTTACTTAAAAATTTTCTTCCTTCATCAAGTAATTTTGAGCTTCTTTTTCTCCTTGGCCTTTTCTTCTTCCTCTTTTCAGAAATTGGATATGTTTTCTCCTGAAATCCTTTATCCATACACTCAGAAAAAGTGTTAGTTTCAATATTAAAGGATTCATCAAATAACTTGTGCACATCACTAACAATATTATCTACTATATCAACACTACAACATGATCCTGAATATGAAAGTTTGTTCAGTGAATTTGTCAGTTCAAACTCAATTATGTTTTCTCATATATTTAGTGTGAGTTTTCCTTTCTTAACATCTATCAGTGCTCCTGCAGTGGCTAGAAAGGGTCTACTAAGGATGATGGGATTTTTGTGACTTTCTTCCATCTCAAGGACTACAAAATCTGTAGGAATAAAATACTTACCAACTTTGATTGGAAGATTCTCTAAAATACCAACAGGATACTTTATCGAGCTATCAGCGAGCTGTAAAGATATTGAGGTTGGTTTAAGCTCTCCAATGTCTAGTTTCCTGCAAATAGATAGTGGCATTAGGCTTACACTGGCACCCAAATCACATACGGCTCGGTCAAAAGCCATGCTTCCAATAGAACAAGGTATAGAAAAACTACCTGGATCTTTTAATTTTGGTGGCAGTTTATTCTGGATAATTGCACTACAATCTTTAGTTAAAGCCACAGTACCATAGTCCTCTATTTTTCTCTTATTTGACAAGATTTCTTTCAAAAATTTGGCATATGAAGGCATTTGAGATAAAGCTTCCGTGAATGGAATGTTAATGTAAAGCTTCTTTAAAACATCAAGAAATTTCCCAAACTATTTATCTAATTTTGCTTGCACTAACCTTTGAGGAAAGGGTATAGGAGGCCTATATGGTGTAGGAGGATTAGGTTTAGAAATATCATTCTGACATGGCACATCACCTTTAGGTTCATCACCTTGGTGAGGTGGCAAACTAGTTTGGGACTGCTCATACTTAGAAGATTTTTCCAAATCTAACTCTTGATCATGTTCATTACTAGGCTCATTTTCATTATCCTCATATTTCTTTTTAGGTTCCTCTAATTGCCTCCCACTTCTAGTGATAATAGCATTACAGTGCTCCCTAGGGTTTGGCTCAGGTTTAGTAGGTAATTTTCCTGTGGTTCTGTAAGATGTGCTAGCTTATTGTGCTATTTGATTTTCTAATATTTTATTGTGGGCTGCTAGAGATCCTACTTGACATACAAGTTGACTAACCATTCCCTTAAGATCTTCAATTTCTTTATTTTGATTTTGCATGAATTGATTTTGATTAGCCATAAACTTTTCTAACATGGATTCAACATTTGAATTTTGGTTTTGATTTTGATTTTGGTTTGGCCTTTGTTGGTATCCTCTATTTTCAGTTTGTCCCCCTACATTGTTATTATTTTTCCAAGATAAGTTGGGGTGATTCCTCCAACCAGGGTTGTAAGTACCAGAATAAGGATCATTGTTTCTACTTTGATTAAAATTCCCTAATGCATTAACTTGTTCACTACCCAGATTAACAATGACCTTGCACTCTTCAAAAATATGACCATTATTTCCACAAATATCACAAACAACAGATGAAGAAACTATAGCAGTTTGCATTTTAAAAGAATCAAAGCTGTTGCACAAAGAATCTACCTTTTCTGCCAAGGTGCGCTAACCATCACGTTCATTCTTACCTTGAGAAGGTCGATACAACACTCCACTCTCATAAGTCCACTGATTGTGATTTAAAGCCATCTCCTCAAGCAACTTGAAGGCATCTTCAATGGTTCTACTCATGAGAGCTCCTCCTGCAGCAGCATCAACAGTTCGTCTGGTATTATATAGCAAACCATTGTAAAAAGTATGAATTAAAACTCAATTTTCAAGGCCATGGTGAGGACACTTCCGTTGTAAATCGTTGAAATGCTCCCATGCCTCGTTAAAAGATTCACCATCTCTCTGTGCAAAACTTGTGATTTGGTTTCTCAATTGGATGGTCTTGCTTGGTGGAAAGTATTTCATCAAGAAGGCATTGGACAATTGTTCCCATATGTGAAGGTACCGGTAGGTTAAGCTTGAAGCCAAGAGCGTGCTCGGTCCCTAAGAGAAAAAGGAAACAATTCAGTTTTAATGCATTGTTAGAAATATCATTTATCTTGATAGTATCATATAATTCAAGAAACAAAGCAAGGTGTTGGTTAGGATCTTCAAGTGGAGATCCTCCAAACTGGCTCTGTTGGATCATAGACAAGAAAGCAGGCTTGATTTCAAAGTTGTTAGCCTCTATGACCGATCTAGCAATACTAGAGTGATTCTCCTGTGGATTAGGGGCTGCATAGTCCCTAAGTGATCTTCTGTCTGCCATGTTCACTTCTTCTACTTGACTTTCTTCAAATCTAAGCTTCATGCGCAATATAAGAGTTTTATTTATTTCAGGATCAAAAGAAACTAGAGGTCCTTATCTGAGATTCCTACGCATGCAAAGTAGATAGATCAAATGATTTCAATAGAACAGAAAAACATAAAACATAAAATAAACAATAAACAAAACCTAGTCTAGCTATACTTTCAATATCTTCAATATTGACAAAAACCAAGGTCCCCAGCAACTAGGGGTGAGCATTCGGGTCGGTAAAATTGGTTTTTACCGATTACCAAAAAATTCGGTAAAAACGGTTCGGTTAAAATTATTTCGGTTTCGGTAACGGTAAATGATTTAGTGAATATCAGTTTTCGATTTTTGGTTCGGTTTTTCAATATCGGTTCGGTAAAAAACTGATTTACCGATAAATTATATTAATTATGACCAGTTCAAACATAACCAGTTCAACAATATATATAGCAAGTTCGACAATAATTATTGTCGAACTTGCTATATATATTGTCGAACTTGGTTATGTTTGAACCAGTTCAACAATATATATAGCAAGTTCGACAATAATTATTGTCGAATTTGCTATATATATCATTGAACTTAGTTATGTTTGAACCAGTTCAACAATATATATAGCAAGTTCGACAATAATTATTGTTGAACTTGCTATATATTTCGACTATTGTCGAACTTGCTATATATATCGTCGAACTTGGTTATGTTTGAACTAGTTCAACAATATATATAGCAAGTTCGACAATAATTATTGTCGAACTTGCTATATATATCATCGAACTTGGTTATGTTTGAACCAGTTATAGCAAGTTCGACAATATATATTGTCGAACTTGCTATATATATCATCGAACTTGGTTATGTTTGAATCAGTTCAACAATATATATAGCAAGTTTGACAATAATTATTGTCAAACTTGCTATATATATCGTCGAACTTGGTTATATTTGAACCAGTTCAACAATATATATAGCAAGTTCGATAATAATTATTGTCGAACTTGTTATATATATCGTCGAACTTGGTTAAGAAAATAAAAACTAAATAATAAAATATTTTAAAATATATATATAATCGGGTTCGGTCATCCCTAAAAATAATTTATATTATATTTTCGATAATTTGCCGAATTTACCGAAATTGTTTCGGTAAATTCAGTTCGGTAGTAATTCGGTATTTTCGTAATTCAGTTCGGTTTCAATTTCTGAAAATTTGGTATAAAATATTTTAGTAATTTTAATTCAGTAAATTCGGTATCGGTTAATACCGAATGCTCACCCCTACTGGCAACAGCGCCAAAAACTTGTTGTGTTTGCAAGTACACGGATATTCGAAGTAATAATTAAGATATCAAACCACAGAGACCTCATTTGCCAAGTATCGAATAATTAATTTCTTACTAGCTAAGCAACCGGAAATATGAAATTAAACTATCGAAGGCTACACGAAGATATAGAGAGAGAAACTGGGACTAGGGTTTCATCCACCTTAATTTCCATGACTAGATATGAATAGATGTTCGTCAATCAAATTTTATCATGATAAAGATATAATTTACTTCATAAAGAAATCATCTCACTTTCGCGTAGACAATTTACAAAGAACCGATCCTCACTTTCATACAGGATCTATTCAATGCTGAAGATAAGTAAATCATTGATAAAGAACTCAAGGATCACTTTCATGCATCCGAATTCTAAATCAATCATCTCAAGTGAAAATTACATACTTTTATACTATAATTTTTACAAGTTCTACTTAAGGTTCTCCAACAATCCAATACTTGATTTCTCATAGTATCGTCATGTTTATCACAATAACACAATCCTAGATTCAGATTATTGACATGACATTATACTTCTAAAATCGAGAAATAAGAACAAACCTAATTTCTTACGGTGAGTTCCTAACATTCAATTTTAGGGTTCCAAGTTCTTAGCAAACCACTTTTCAGTCCATATTGTAAAAACTCTAAAATAAGCTAACAATATGAATCTATGGATAATTAAACGCAATCATCACAAAAGTAGAATTATCATAGTAAAATCATCATGACAAAAGTAAAAATAATCTAGTCATTAAGAAATTAAGGGGAATTACTCACCCATGTCCCATAAAGAGTTTAAGCTAGCATAGTTGAAGAATTACAATAATCCATAGTATCAAAGGATCAGAAATCGAAGAGAAAGGGGAAAACAACTTTACAGCACGGTTGTAATAGAATTACAGCCGTAATTTCAGCGATTAACAGTGTCGGCGATGAGTGTTCCATTGATTTCTCCTCCGATCGATCTCCTTTCGTTCTAAAACTTCTGGGGTATCTTCTCCTCCTCTAAGCGCAGCTTCCCCTCAAATTTCACTGCTGGAGATGCACTGTACGCTTCTCTGCGGTGAAACCTAGGGTGACAGTGAAGAACTCAATTTTTCTCTGAATCGTCAATGAAAATTAGGGCTTTTCATGTGTGTCTCCTCTCCTTGATCTAACGAGTATTTCCCTTTTTACGGATCTTCAATTGATGGCCTGGATCATCCGAAATCATCCGCGCAAGAATCGGACTTCAAACAGTCCGTGAAAATCGCGAATCTGGGTTGTAATTACGGCCGTGAAAACCGTTACGGCAGTGCCATAATTTCAGCATAAGTTCTCAGTACAAAAATCATCTGGAATTACGGTACCATGAAATCCATTACGGTAGTGCCGTATTTTCATCAAATCTCTCGGGTGAAAAGTCGACTCGAAATACGGCCCGTGATTTTGGTCACGGCAGTACCGTAAAATCCCTCAAACTTTCTGTACGAAATTGAGCCCAGATTATGGCCCGTGAAATCCATTACGGCATTGCCGTAATTCTTGCGAAACTTTCTGTTCAAAATCATCCCAAAATACGGCAGCACTTGGAAATTACGACAGTACCGTGGTTTATTCTGTAGGTGCAGTGAAACCATGGTACTGTAATTTTGATTACGGTAGTACCATAATTTTGATTATGGTAGTGCCATAATTTTGATTACGGTAGTGCTATAATTTGGTCTGAAGCTTCAATTTGTGTTAAATTTGATATGTAATCTTCTCTTGATAGTGGGAATTCATCCATGCATCTGAATTTGCTTGAAAATGCCTAAAAATAGTACCTTTTTACCTGAAAATCATCAAAAACCAGAAAAGGTGTAGATTCCGCAATAATTGATAAAAAGGGCATAAAAATAAGCAAAAGAGCATGAATATGACACAAAAATACTCATGAACTGGCACAAAATATACTATAAATTTTGGTGTCATCACACGCTTTAGTAAACACACTTTCACCAAGTAAGAACTACCTTATGATGTACAAGCCCTTTTACCATGATGCTCTCAAATTTGAAAATTGTATTGACGATACCATGACTATGCATATGCTAAACATGAAATCATTTTTTGCTCTAAATGAAAAGCTACATAGTAAAATTGTTCATGAATCTGATATTGGTTTAATTCTTCCTAATCAAGCTTAATGCCTATGATTCCATGCTTGGACCTACCAAAGCTGTTATATTCAAATATCATATTTTAAAATCATATATTATTGCGGCATGTGAGAAAACAACGGCTTTAAAAAATCTTTCTCTTATTGGCAGCAATGATGACATCAAGAAAGCTGAAGACAATATTCACACAATGGGGTCACCCCCAAAATTGGAATTTAATGACAAAGATCACCTAGGTCACCCTGACCGAGATGATCTTTGTACCTTGGGTTGGCCACCAGAAGCTACAACTTGGAACTTCAATTTTAATTCTTCGGAGAAGAATTCTTTTGCCCCCGAGAAAGCTGATGCCGGAGTATCTTCAGGGATTTATTTTGCTATGTCTATCTTTCACTTATCTTGTTTTAGAGTAGGGTAGCCTAGGATTTTATTTTTCTTTTAAGTATTTTTAATTTTCTAGTTGTTGTAGTAGGTTGTTTTTAGCCTAGGTTGCTTGCACTTGTAATTCACTACAAGCCTCCTCCTCCTTCTCAAAGCGAGTAATATCAGCCCTCCATCTCAACTCATCAAGGGTGATCCAATATCTACCACACATCAAGGAAACCCTCAAGATCAACCCTCCATCAAAGCTCCTCCAAGAGAAGACAATATCCACCATCCATCAAGGCTTGCACCCTCATTGGCGCCACCTTCCAAGGCACTAAACCACCTTCAAGACACATGGCTGCCACCTCATCATGGTGACATGTCATGGGCACCCAAAATTAGGTCAAAACTTCAAAGGGGCGCCACTTTCAAATTTAAATCAAAGTCAACATTCAAACCAGCCCCTTCGCTCCACCAATGGGCTTCAAGACATCCCCTCACTCCACCAATGGAAGGGGCATGCACCAACCACCTTCAAAGGCATTAAAGAAGGCATGCATCATTGAAACATCTCCACCAGCAGCTAGAGGCACCAAAGAGAGGAATCATCTCCACCATCCATTCAAAACACAACCAAAGAAGAAGTCTATGCCAACCAGCTCCCTCCTTGCATTGATGAGCCTTACATGCATCCTAGCATGCACCAATGCATGGCAAGACTTCATTCAAAGCTTCAAGAGGCACCTAGGAGGATCCATCCACTCCATCCATTCAAAATCAACATCAATCCAAGCCATCAAGTCAAATTTTAGCTAGGGCTGTTTTGTAACTTGAACCATGTAAATGTTGAGAGAGGGAGAGGATTTAAGAGCTTGTATTTTCACTTGCACATTAGTTGACATCTTTTGGAAAAATTCTATGTGAGCACATGCTTGTGGTGTGTTAGGTTTGGTGGAATTCAACCGAAACTATTCTTCTCTTCCCCTCCTCTTCCTCTAGAGCCGAGAGTGTCTTCTATCTCATCTCCTCTTCTTCTTCTTCTTAACCAAAGGCTTTTCTTCCACCTCCATATCCCTAAGGACTTTCTTGTTGTAGTTTATGGGGAGTTTGGGGACATTGTATTTCATCCTCCCCTTGCTTATTTGATTTAAATGTTGGTCATTTAACTACCCATATCCAGCCTCAACACTAAGATACAGGAGCATGGATAAAGAAAGGGGTTAAGGCCCCTTCCCTAATAGGGGCCACAAGGTGACTTCTTTCCTCTTCTCTCTTTGTTTGTCTTCATATATGCTTATTTGCTAGAATCTCATGTTAGGGTTTCATCATGTTTTTGAGCTTCTAACCTAGAGATGATCTTCATATTAAAACCCTAAATTATGTCCTATTTTAAGTACCCTATACTTCGGCAGTAGGTTCGATCATGTATGCGATGTTGTGTACTAGACCAGATGTGGCTTATGTTGTAAGCATAACCAGCCGATACCAATCCAATCTAGGTGTGTAGCACTGGGTGGCTATAAATAATATCCTGAAGTAGCTGCGAAGAACTAAGGATTTGTTCTTGGTCTATGGGGGATAGGAAGAGCTCAGTGTTCAGGGCTACACTAATGAGTCTTTCCAGTCAGACCCTGATGACTTCAGATCGCAGGCAGGCTATGTGTTCAAGTCAAATGGAAGCGTCGTATGCTGGAAAAGCTTCAAGCAACTCACCATAACTGATTCTACAACAAACGCTGAGTGTGTCGCCACTTTTGAGGCAACCAAAGAAGCTGTTTAGATTAGAAAGTTTATTTCTAAGCTTCAAGTGGTTCCAACCGCTGTGGATCCGATTGAGCTCTATTGTGACAATAATGGAGTGATTGCATAGGCAAAGAAACCACGGTCTCATCAAAAGTCCAAACACATACTCAGGAGATTTCACCTATTAGAGAGATCATTGACCGATGTGATGTCAAGATTAGTAGAGTTGACATTGACAACAATCTAGCAGACCCATTTACCAAGGCTTTGGCGCAGCAGAAGCATGATGGTTATGCTAGAGATATGGGCTTGAGATTTCTCAATAACTAGGTCTAAGTGCAAGTGGGAGATTGGTGTATATACTATGAAGACCAGATGTTGGTCTATCTTATACATTATTTGACATTGATATCTTATATATATCATTTTGGCATTGTCATTATTATGCTATATTTACATCTGTGAATATGTACTTATATAATAATATCCCTGGAGACAGATTGTATCTGTGCTCAAACTCTATCCCCAGTCAAGTACCTAAGTGGATATGGGATAGCTCTAGTATATGTGAGACTGGTATATGAGATGGTTAGGCACAAGGTGTTAATGCAGACATATGGGTATATTAGTGGTAGATATACTGGATCAACCCGCTGTAAGGCTCTAACTTGGTTTCATGAGTTAACCTCACAAGTGACAAGAGATTTATTGATCCTTTGACTTGAGGTCATTGACTCTTCCATATGGTTAGGGACATGCTTTGATACAACCTAATACCTCACCGTAGTTGGGAGGTCATAATGGTTGTCACTGAGTATGTCACGACCCATATGAGAAGATCAATGGACAGATATAAGATTTGCCCCTTCCTAAGGGAAGCTTGATATCCATGGGACCCCCTATAGTTCTATGACTGAAAGTGTATGGTCATACCCAGGTGAGAACCTGATTTAGTCATAACCATAAGATTGGGTGAATATAAGTGGTGACACACTTGTCCAATCGAATATCAGTTTAGCAAAGGGACTGTAATACATCGGTACCTTGTTGCGATGATGGGGATGTCGATGTTGATTTCTATTTCGAAGACTTGGGTAGTAGTGATGCACTGCTAGGTGTCACTCACTGTTTGTGATGACCTACTGCCAACATCAGAGGAATCTACAGGGTCACACACCTTGATGCTCGAGTTTTCATATTAATCGGGTAGTCTTCGGATCGAGTTATTTTATAACTTGGATCTATTTGGAAGATTTCATCAGCGCCAATAGGCCTGATGAGATGGAAGAAGCTTATTAAAGCTAAACTTTATTTTTGGCATGTTGACCCAAAATTAAGCAAACTTTCATCATGCTTTGACTAGGTCTAAGTGCAAGGATGGAATAATTGCCTCATAAGGTATGATGTGGGCGCATATGTCATGGGCTTGCTTAGGCAAGGCTTAGGCGCATATGGGATTAAGGATTTGATCAAGATAATTAATTGAATAATTCTCTTAATTCAAGCCCTAATCACTTACACCTTCCTTATACCCCAAACCGACTCTTTATGCTATTTAAGTGACCCTAGCCAAACCCTTTGAGAACATAATTTCTTGGAGGTGTGGACAACAAAGGGGGCAAGAGCTAGGGATCCATTGGAGCTTCTTCTTTCATCAAGGCTGCAAGTCTTCTTCCTTCCTTCCTCCTTGGTGCAAGCAAAGGTAAGACTTGGTGGCTTCTTCCTCCTTGGCACATCCTCTCTTGGTGGTGGCGCAAGTGATGTAGGAAGGCTCTCCATTGGCATAGATCTTCTTCCCGAGGCTAGTACCGGGCGTGGAAGAAGAGAACTCAAGCATCAGCTGTATGCGAGACTACAGAGGGTGCACACTTGGGCACCTACATCGCTTCTCCATCTATTGCTTTGAGGTACTATCTCTTACTCACCATGTCAACTCCCTCGCTTGACTCGATCTTCTGGATTTTTGGGACTGGCTTGTTTCGGGATTTGCTTCCATTGTGTATGTAAGAAAATTTTAAAACCTCTAGGGTTTCCCAATAGCTGCCTACTTAAGTTGGCGACACCTTCCTTCCTCCTTAGCGCAAGTGAGAGCTTGGGGCACTCTTCCTTTTTCGTTGGCATGAGCATTGAAGAAGGTGATTCTCCTTGGCACATCTCTAGGAGTTCGCGCAAGCAAGGAGAAGACTTCTAGAGTCATGATCACTAAGTTAGTTTTTCATAGAAACGTTTACAGTCAAGTCGTAACCAACATCATGGGCATGATCCATTTTTTAGTTTTTTATAGAACACTTACCTACCCATGATGAGTGTCACGACTGGTATATCATGGCCCTCCATTAGGTGTGCTTGTGAAATCAGAATTATATCAATATTTAGATGAGTAGGTGTCCCATGAACTCATAATTTTAACATTCTTAATTAGTGGAAGACAAATGGAATAGAATATCCCACCTTATAATTGATTGCTAGAGACTTTCTTTCTATTCCAATTTCTACAATTACATTTACGTTAGCATTCGCACCGACAAAAGAGTGGTGAGTGACCATCGAAATAGGCTTCCTTTAGACATTGTAAAGGTGTACATAAAATTGGTTCAAGAATGAGACAAAAGGCTGATTAATATACTTCTTATTATATGCTTCTTTATCCATCGATTGTTAAATATCTTGTTTTTTTTGTACATATGTTTTATTTGTGCAGGATTATCTTCAACTACAAAATCATCAAGTTGCACATTTGGTGTCGAGGAAGAAGATTATAAGAATGATTTTTGTGATGGTGATTGGCGAATTGGTGATGAACCAAGAGGTTCAAGGCTGGAAATTTATTTGTGCACTTTTACTGTTGTTGGAATCATGACATGACAAATTGACAATTGATATTTGATAATCCTTGGTAGTTGGTGTTGAAGACTTAAGTTACTTCTATTTGTTGGATGCATTTTTTTTTAAGTATGAACTTTTATTTGTGTTTTTAATTATGTGCTTTTTATTTGTGCTGTTGTGAAAAGTGAAAACTTGTGCACTTGGTATTATTGAAAAGATAGTGTTTGTGCTGCTGTGTTTTCAGCCATGTGCTGGGTAGCATTTTGGTTTTGTTAATTTGTTTGCACTTTGCAGCATTTTGGTGATAGCTTGCATTTTAATTTATGTACTTGGCAGTATTTTAGTTTTGTTAATTTGTTTGTACTAATTTAAGCATTTTGGCGATAGTTTTCATTTTGCAGGATTTGGGTCAAGTGCAAATTCGTCTCCTGGAGCTGTTATTTCCTTAACTGTATCAACTCAAGATGTTAAATGTTTGGTATAGCAGGTACCTATTACACCCAACCCGAATTCTAGGTAGTATTAGTATTTTGATATGACAAGTACCGGATATTTATTCGGCAACTGGGTATGAAGTAAGTCAATTAAATAAGTTTAAATACTTAAATTGAATATTTATAGGATTGGGATAATTAATAAGTAATTTAAAAGTTTAATAGGATTGGGTTTAGATGTCAGGTAGATAATTGTGTATAAATAGTATGAAACTATTCATGTTTGGAGTTGAGTAGGACATTATCCCTAGTTGTAAGATAAAAATTGTCTAAGTGTAGTAGACAGGTTCAATTTTAAGTAATTTAGACTTGTAATTTTTAGTTCTGGAATTTATCCCTCTTGTATTTCTCATTAAAGACAGTTTCTTCTTCTGAAAGCTACACTTTGATAATTGAGATCAATTTAACAGTTTGCATTTGTCAGCGCTGACATCAAATGGAGTCGTTGATGTAATAAAAAGAAAGTTTCTGTAGCAATATGGTATTTAAGCGCTGAAAAGTTAGGGCTAATCTGCAATTTTTCCTAAAAAGAAAATGTATGTTTCTGTTTGTGACCAACCCTCCATCCATGCACATTCCACTAACTAATGCAGCAGCTGTTTATTCCATCCTGCGTGAGCAATTGTTATTCTAAGTGAGGAGATGGATCTCAGGTTGTCAGTGCTAAAAGTATTCATAGTTTGGTGTGCCAAATTGCAAATTATCTTGATTCTTTTTCTATTATTATATTATGTGACCAAGCTAATTAAAGTTGGTGTTTAAGTTTGGATTGAATTGTTTTTTTAAAAAAAATCCCAACAGTATCATCCCTGCATAAAATGTGCAAAAGTGCACTTTTGTAACCTGATCTGTCAAGATACACTCTTCTCCTTTCTGCAATATAAAAAAGGGGTCATGTGAATCATGCATGCATTAACAAATAGCAACTGAAGAGATTTCAAATAACCTCATTCACCAACATCAATGCATCATCCACTGTCCTTTGTTCAGGTGTACCACTGCATGTTTCATTTACCTTGAAATTCTGTAAAATAGGGTGTCTCTTCCAAAGGAAAAAAAGAAGAAAAAAAAAATCATAATGCTGCTTATAGTTTGACTTGCATGTGCAAATTTGCAAGTTGAATTAAACTAAATCATTGCCTTTCTTGTTCAATTGTTCCCTATCCAAGAGGGGAGGGAAGCAATGAGCTCAAATCCATGTTTCCTTGCTGTACGTATTTTAATATCTCAACGCAAACAGGAATGACCTTTTTACTCTCTTGTTGTAGAAATCGAGACAAGCATCGACTAAAAAGTAGCTTCAGATCGGCAGCTGCTGTCTCATAGTCAAATCAAAAAGCTCTTGTTGAAGGTAAAGACAAAAGAAACACAAGCACGAACTGATAATTGATCATTGACCGAGAATTATAAAAGTCGTTGCAGAAATGAGAATGCGGTTTGAAATAGCCCACGTCGATCATATCAAGGATCTCTTCACATGAAAATTGGCGCTCATTAATATGAAATGGTTTCTTTATGGCGAAAAAGGTTGTGCCAGCAGCACAGCTTGTTGTGTCGCCGAGGCCAGTCCAAAAGGTATGACAGAAGCAATGAGGCAAGTGGATGGATCAAAAAATTCATCCGAAAAAGTGCACTGGAGATTTGCACCAATTGGAGGCAGAGCACGAGTCCTAGATCTTAGGAGCAGGGAGCACAAGAATCATGGAGAAGCAAAAAGTTTCGCCATTGTTTAAGGCACGGTGGTGGTGGGTATGCAAGCGAAGCAAGGGAGTATTTAAAACTGCAAGTTACCTTTTGGAAATTAAAGCAGTTCAGATATGAACTCGGGAGAAGGTGGCCAGCTAAGCTTCCTTCCTTAATAATGGAAGTGAATCTTCCTTTGCCTTTATTAGAGGGGACTTGACCTTGCAAGTTGCAGACCAATTACCCCGCAGAGCAGCCATTACCATTCCTCCTCAACAACTATTGTTCAGTTTTCTTCAACTCTGATATCTGCAGCAAGTGATCGAGCCCTCTCGTTTATAGCCATTTTTAGGCGGATAGATTGTTGGTGGATTCCCTGGTATGGAACCTTTGACCTTTAGCCTCTTCTTTTGTTGTTCAAGTTTCCATCTTTATGCTTCATTTCAATTTTTTGTATCAAATAGAAATTTACTCCATGAAAAAATTGTCATTTTTTTCTCACATAATCTGTTTAGTAGAAATCAATTTTTGCAAATCTTTTATAACCATGAGGAGTCATCATCATTTTACAGCAGATTACAGACAAAAGCAAGTCGGAGAAAAAGGCCTGATGAAGTTGGTTTAGTGATTAGAAATCCACATTGCCTCCTCCAGAGCTTCCAAAATGTCAAATATTTCCATCAGAGAAGATGTTGAGCTTCATAATGAGGGAGATGAAATCTTCTTCGACTCAGTTGACTCCCTTGAGACTTGTTTTGATAATCAACCATCTACTTCTTACATGGTTGAGAAGCCAGACTCCGGCTTTTGGACAAAGGAATTGTCGTCAACTGTTCACGAAAGACGTAGCAAGTTCATGCGTGAAACTGGATTTGACAAACTAATCTCAACGCCATTAGACACAAACGAAGAACAAGTCAGAAGTGATCTTCCTAAAGAACAGTTGGAGCTGGAAAGAATGTTGGATACTTCATCTTCTCCTGTTGATGATGGAGATGCTGATTCTACTTGTACTGAGGTTCAAGATACAGAAAACAAGCCATGGCAACAAGTTGAGTCTGAATTTGGATCCCACTCCGCTCAACCATTCTCGGGCGGAGTAGGAAAAACTATTGGGGTCAACGAATGTAGGGCAAGAAGAAGATGGTGGAGGAGATTGATATCAAAGAGGAACGATGATGCCCTTTCCAGAAATTCAGAATTGCCAAAGCCAGTTGTGAAAAAACAAATGCACAACAACAGTATCGAAATCACAAAATTTAGCATGGTACAAGAAACTATAGCTCATAATGGTTCGATTAGGACCATGAAGTTCAGCCCTTGTGGGATGTATCTAGCAACTGGAGGTGAAGACTGTGTTGTCCGAATCTGGAAGGTCAAAGAAATCGAAGCTCCCTGTAATCCTCTGACTGCAGATAGTGGTTCGTCCACATTGTTTGATGGATCAGAAATGTGCAAACTCAGAAGAAAAGGCTTCAATTGTTCAGCAATTGTTAATCCAGATGAGGATCTTAGATTGGATGAAACTCCACTGCAAGAATATTTTGGGCATACAAGTGATATCTTGGAGCTTTCATGGTCTACCTCTGACGTGAGTTGCTTTGCTCTTTATGTTTTCAATAGACATGTGCTGAGCATTTCACTTACATGTATTAAATTTTAAATGCAGTATCTGCTTTCAGCATCAAAGGATAAATCTGTTAGAATGTGGAGAATTGGATTCAACAACTGTGTTAAAGTTTTCCATCACAATGATTACGGTATGTTCTTCAATTCAATCCTTGCAATAATCTAAATGTTTGAACTCACGGGCTACTGAACTCACAAAAGATTTATTATTCTTTGCACGGAGAACAGTGACCTGCATTCAGATCAATCCTGTTGATGATAGATACTTTATTAGTGGATCATTAGATGGAAAAGCTCGAATTTGGGCTGTTGATGAGAATAGAGTTGTTGATTGGATTGACACAAAGGATATTATTACGACTATATCTTACCAGACAGATGCAAAGGTTTTGTCTTTATAAAGATTAAGTTTGTTTAGGATTAAACAATTGCCATTATTTTAACTTAGATATTTTTTCGCTCAACCAGGGATTTGTTGTTGGCACCCTTTCAGGAAACTGCCGTTTCTATGTCTACTCAGGTAATGTATTGATCTCTTTCACTAGCATCTATGTGTCTAAAACCTGCAGAAAAACCTCAATTTTGCCTAGTTCATCATTTTATACATGTTGCATTCAGGCAACAATCTGGAGTTGGACAGAGAACTCAATGCGTGGGGCAAAAAGAAGATGTCAGGCAAACAAATAACTGGTTTGCAGGTAGCTAGGCTACAAGTTATTCTACAACTTTTCTTGATATTCATATGCCTTTTTTTTGTGATCATACTGCATTTGATTTTCAACAGTTCTGCCCTGGAGATTCCAGGAAGATAATGATCACATCACTGGACTCTAAAGTTCGAATTTTTGATGATGAACTCGACCTTGTTCACAAGTTTGGAGGTGAAGCATGCATTCTTCTCTGCTCAAGTTCTTTTCTATCTTAATCTTGTCTATCTTAGATTTACTTAAATTGGTGCGATGTTACAGGTTCATGGAAATCAAAGAGTCCTGTGGTTGCATCATTCACGGATGATGGTAAATGCATTGTTTCTGTTGGTGAAAATTGCAACATCTGCATTAGGGATAACTCAGCCATTGCATCCCCCATGAAATCAGTGTATCCTTGTGAGAATTTCTTCTTCGCTGACTTGTCTGAGGGAGTGACAGTGGCAGTTCTACGCCCTAGCAAGGCCAGAACAGTGGCAGTTCCAGTTGAGCAGAGTTCAGAGTCGTCCATTAAGTACAGGAACCACCAGTGTTCCTTTTCTCTCGGTTCATGTTTTCAGGGGAATTCAGCAACATGGCCAGAGGAGAAACTTGCTGCAACAACACCCATAATGTCTGAACCAGAACCTCTAATGGCTACTTGTAGTCTGATTATTGCCACTGCTAGCTGCAATGGAGTGATCAGGCTGTTCAACTACTGCAGGTTGCCTGTAAAGCTGTGCTGACAAGAAGTGCATGGTCTGTAGATCATACAGAAATCATAGAGCTGCTGCTGCTGCTGCTCTAGTGTGATTGTAAATTGGTAGCTCAAGTTAATGTTTTGATGTAGCAGTAAAGGTACTACTAACAAGGCAGTGAGTGATGGAAGACACTGGAGGGCATGGTTATTTGTCCCAGCTTTAGGGGTTCCTTCTTTTCTTTTTTCCATGCGGCAGTCAGGTCTTCCTCAAGCTAGGCCGAATTCTATTACCATAAAAATTTTTCAGATGAAACTGGCAGTTTCTCTGGCAACTCTACTTAGCACACACAATTAGGTTTCTCTTTCCCTTTCTTTTCTACTTTTTCCTGGTCATTGAGGGCTGTATTTATTTAACAATGGATTTTTTTTTTTTGTAATATTACCATATAAATTTGTGTAGTTTTGTTTTGATATGGATGCTTGTGAGTGCAAATACAAAGTTGTCATGAGAGAACAATTTATTTCTCTCTATGAATCATCACAACACATGAAGTCAATAGAAGAAAAGGAGTTTTTATCTTCTATGTCTACATATATCAAGTATTATAAAAACTTAAACATTAGTGTTTTATCATATATTTATTTTTTTTAAAAAAATTATTATTAATACTTTATTTTTTTTGTGTTGTCCTTTAAAATCTAATTCATGGTATATAATTTGATTAATATATTCATACATATTGAATGCATATTACTCATCATGAATCATTTAAGTTCATATATTAATGTTTAACCTTCAAGTCTTAAAATAAATAAATATATAGTATAATACTCACTAGTAAATTTGAAGAAGTTTAGACAGGCCACCTTAGTTTGAATGGCATAGAATCAAACTCACTCCTTGCAAATGGCACTTGACATACTGTGCCCTTAGCATAAGACTAGATAAGTATGTTCTAAAAAGTGCCAAGCAAATAGTAGGTTGATCAATATTATATAGAAATTTATTAGTACTTAACATCTAGATCCTTGTTATTACTTTGATTAATCATGCACTTGCAGCTACATGAATACATATATTACATGTTGGGAATAGCATTCTCACAGTTTGAGTGGTATATCCCACGTTGTGGATAGTATTCTACTTATTTGAATGGTGTAACTTATGTTATATGTTATAATCTTAGTTTTTTTAAAATTTATTTAAATTTTAAATTTTAAAATTCCTAATAAATAATACCCTAAATCCTCTTTTTTCTTTATCCCTAATCACTCTCTCTCCTCACATGTGCCGCAAGCCACTCCCCTCTATTTTTATTTTTCTTTCTTCCTCGCTTGTCTCGCACCCGCTCCTTCGTTCACGTCTTCCCCATGTGAAGTGAGGGCAAGCGACCAGCAGTGACGGGAAGAAGTGTCAATGCCGTCTCCATCTCCCCTTGGTGCAGCGTCCTTCGTCCGATGGGTTTGGGTTGTGTGAAGCGAGCGGCGAGTTCCCTTGTGCACGTGGTGGCTGCAAGTCCCTCTCTCGGCAGAGGGTGGTGACTTTCCAGTGTCTGCGGAAGCGGAAGCGGCTTCTTCCTCTTCCGGCGCTGGATTCTTCCCCTCCTTTCAGCGCTGAGCGGTTGCGACCTTCTTCCTCTTCCCGATGACTCCTTCCTCTCCAGGCATCGCTCACCCCTCTCAACGGATCCAGCGTATACGATGGCTGTGCATAGCGGCGGTTGTCTTCCCTTGTCGGCAGTGACGTTTCCGGCAGAGAGCACTGGCGATCTTCTCCAGCGCTTTCAGTAGTGTGTTGGTGTTTATGCCCTACGACTTGTTATTTGTTTATCTTTTCTACTACTTGACATTGATATTTCTTATACATCATTCTAGCATTGTCGTTATTATGCTTTGTTTACATCTGCGATTGTGTACTTGCATGATAATGTCCCTGGAGATAGATTGGATCTATGTTCAAACTCTTGTCCCCAGTCAATGTACCTTAGTGAATATAGGACAACTTTGGTACATGTGAGACTGGTATACGGGCTGGTTAGGCACAAGGTGCTAACGCAAACATATGAGTATGTCAGTGGTGGATATACTGGACCGACCCGCTATGAGGCTATGACTTGGTATCATGAGTTATCCTCACAAGTGACAAGAGATGTATTGATCTCTTAACTTAAGGTCATTGTCTCTTCTATATGGTTAAGGACATGCTTTGATACAACCTAACGCCTCATCGTAGTTGAGAAGTTATAACGATTGTCATCGAGTGTGTCATGACCCATATGTGAAGATCAATGGATAGATAGAGGATTTGCCCCTTTCTGAGGGAAGCTTGATATCCACGGGCCCCCCTATGGTAGCTTGACTGAAAGTGTATGGTCATACCCAAGTGAAAACCTAATTTAGTCATGACCATAAGATTGAGTGAAAACAAGTGGTGACACACTTGTCCAATCAGATATCAGTTTGGTAACAGACTGTAATGCATCAATACCTTATTGCGATAATAGGGATGTCGATGTCTATATCCATTCCGATGACTTGGGCAGCAGCGATGTACTGCTAAGTGCCACTCACTGCTTGTGATGATCTTAGTTCATCACTACTAACATCAAAGGAACCTACAGGGTTGCACACATTGATACTCGAGTTCTTGTATTGTTCGGGTAACCTTATGATCGAGTTATTGGATAGCTCGGATCTATTTGGGAGATTTCATTAGCGCCAATGGGCCTGATGTGATGGAAGAAACTTATTGGAGCCAAACTTCATTTTTGATAGATTGACCTAAAATTGACCATGGTTGGTCACATTTGACTTTGGGTTGCATTGGATTGGATCCAATGGCTTAATCAACTTCTGTGATGAAGTTTGGGCTATTTCATTACCCAATGAGACCCAATAATAAGTTATCATGAAGAGATAAGAAGACATAAAGGTATAATGGAGAGAAAACTATCCCCATCAGTGCCTAGGGGCATAATGGGGTGATGTTGGTGCATGGTACTTCATTAGGAAGCTATTGGTGCCTCTCCCTTATTCCTTAGATGGAATGCTTGTCCCTTGGCAAGGCTTGGAGCGCATATAGCTTCTTGGACTTGTTTTGGCAAGTGCCAAGCGCATATGGCTGATGTGAAGAGGTTTATGGAAAAGTCTTAGAGACTTACCTTACCTCTAACCCTAATTAGCCTCCCTACTTACCCTAGCCGCATCTCCTAATGCTATTGCACCTATATCTTATTCCTTGCCGCCCCTTGTTGATATAATTCATCCACATATGCGAGAGCTTCTTCATCTATTGGCGTGGGCAAGCAACAAGGGCAAGAGCAAGGATTGGTGGCACATCTCTTCCATCAACCTAGCCATAAGCTTCCTCTTCTCTTCCTCCTCTTGGCGCAACTAGTTGGAAGGCTTGGCGACGTCATCTCCTCTTCTTCTCTCCTTGGCGCATCTTCCTTGAAGGTTGCGCAAGCATAGAAGAAGGACCCTAAGTCTTGGATCTTCTTCCCAAGACTAGCACCGAGCGTGGAAGAAGAGGACTCGAGGATCCATTGTGTGTGAGACTGCAGAGGGCGCACGCTTAGGCGCCTACATTGGCATCACTGCATCTTGCTCTGAGGTACTTTCTCACTACATCGTGTCGGCCCCCTCGCAGGCATCGATCTTCTGAATTTTGTGGCTGGCCTGTTTCGGGAATTTGCTTCCGCTATACTTTTATTAAAATTTTAAAATCTCTGGAGTTTCCCAACTGTGGTATCAGAGGTACTTGCGAGTCTCGAACAATCTTTCTATGCTTTTTGTATGCTCACATGCCATCAAAAGTTTCAAAAAATTATATGTATGCCCATGGTTTTTCTTAAGTAGAAAAATTGTAGGTTTCTTGTTTCTTACCTCTATCCGACTTCTCTTGGAGCTTTGCTTTCTTCACATGACTAGGATAGACCCATATGTGGAAAAAAAATAATTTCTCCTCTCATGGTGGGATAGACCCATCATGAGAGACTTGTTGAGATTATACGAGGAATGGACTGGGTGATTGCCCTAATCTTAGCAAGTTAAGGATTGCAAGGAGGGCAACGGGTATGCCTCTTGTAGACTCCTAAGAGAAACAAAGAACCAAGGATTTGTGATAAGAGGTGAAGGAAGAGAGACATGTTTTAATGAAAAACTACAATTTTAGATTTTGTGTTTTTCATGAGCATATAGAATTGCATAAGATAGTGCCTTGATTGTGTATGATGTTGTAGTCATATGTCAAGCTCCTAGCATGCCTGTGATGTATTCTTGTGAGGCCTGCGTGCTGCCTTTTTCTTTTTGTTTTGAAAATTACAAGATGAAGATTAGGGGCACATTTCACTTGAAGCCTTGGTGCATGCTTGAATCTTGCGCACCTTGCTTGGTGGCGCAACATGCTTCAACATAGGTGGCGCATGTATGCTTGGTGGCACAAGGTGGGTTTGGCTGAGCCTTAGGGCTTATGTGCTATCCCTCTTGGTGCTTGCATAGTGGCGCATCACCCTTGGAGGAGTCAACTTGGCATTGGCCGAATCCTAGAGGTACCTCTAGGGTTTGAGAGATAAACCATGGTAAGGAGGACCTTAGAGCCGATCTTGAAGATCCTGCTAGAGGGCGGTTAGGTTAGGTCTTGTTGCGGCTTGTCTCTAAGGTCAAGCATTGAACCCACCTTTGGCACATGTTGGTTCAATGTGTTGATTAGGCTATGACCACATCATCTTTTACTGTTTTTCTTATCTGCTAAAGCATGCTTGTGATGTTTTATCTTATTGTTATCACTATAGGATTGCATGCCTGTAATGCTAGACAAAAGATAAAACGAAGAGGATGAGACATCTGATGACATGCAAAAATATAATATTTCGTGACATAATTTTATTATTATTTTGGAGTAAAATGCATGTTTTGTCTCATTTATGTACTCAAATACTTCATATTCTTCAGAGTCTTCACTTTTCCCTTGTTTTATGAAAATGTAGATTTTTGGCCTCAAAATTGATGGAATTTGGATAATCTGAAGGTATGGGACGATTTCTCATGATGAGACGGAGCTACACGCCAAATTTCAGCTCAAACAGAGCCTTCTACAGAGTGCACGGTCATGGGTGTGCATCCATGCACGGCCGTGCATCATAAGTCATCAGAATCGTCCTAACCGAGCCTTACACGGATGTGCCCGTGCACCGATACACGGCCGTGCATCGCCCTACGTCTTGCATGACAGGCAATCGGTATTTCGGCTATAACTTTCTATTCCTAGCTTGGAATTGAACGAAATTTTAGGGAGACCTTCCCAACTGAGATACGCAAGTTTTGGGACTGGAATCATAGGATTTGATCAAGCGGTTGAGGAGAACGAAGGGAAACGGTGACAACTAAGGGTTTTTCGGGTTATTTTTGGGCAACAACACTATTCCGACTCGATTTCTTCGTCATTCCGGCGTGGATCTTCATGCTGGACCTTCTTTCATCAAGGATCTACCCCTCTCTTTGGTTTGAATCAACTTTTATGAGAGATTTCATGTATTTAACGATAAATCTTGTAGCGTAAACTCACCTTTCGGGGTTTGGGCATAGCCCACTGTATGAATGTTGAATACTATGGTTTGATCTATATATTTCTTTACTTATCTATGTTCTTATTCATGCCTAGGACGTTTTATCTCATGTTTATGTACTGGCCATATGTATGCATGTCTTAGATGTTGTGGGAAGGACTGAGAGGTGAACCACAGTCATCGGAACCCCTTAGACTAGACTGGTGATTTCGTTTAGCGAGAGCACTCGAAATCACCCAAAGAAACATAATCCTTCACAGATCCCATTGGATTCGACTTAACCTAGTAAGCCACGAGAGTAGGAGACTTGGGTTAAGGCGGATACCGGACCGTGTCCTGAGAGGGAACGTGTCTGTACCCTAGGAAGGATTACCTTGAGAACTTAGATAAAGCTTGATTAGAACATCAAACTTTAATAATTCTGCATGCTTCAGTGTGGTGAAATCTAAAACCCTGAATCCCTCTCATAGATTTAAAATCTTGTTTGCTTTGCTCTCTGCGCTGCTTGTTCTTAATTCGCTTTAGTTTAATTACTTGCACTAGGATTTTAGTCATTTCTCCCTTAATTGTTAACCTAGCTACGAGTTGATCGATCAGTTAGTACTTGACCCTAGTCCCTGTAGGTTCGATCTTATTATATTACGCGATAGACCATGCACTTGTGGTAGCAGCCTGTCTAGGCCCTATCAAGTTTTTGGCGCCGTTGCCGCTGACTAGGTTGCCAATATTAACATGATCAGAAAATTTGTAGACTAGGTTTAGTTAGATTTTATTTTCTTTTTATTCGGTTTATTTACCTATTGTTTATTTACTATTTGTTTTTAGTTGTAATTTTTGTTTGGTACGGTGCTACTAATCTCTTTTGTCTAGGTACTTGTTTATGCCCAGTAATACTACGCGAATAGGGGAACTTGTACCTGGAGACCTGGAGATAGAGCGTACTTTCCGTTTGGTCAGAAGAAACTTAAAAAGGTTGAAGCTTGAAGGACAATTTTCTGACAACCAAATGATGGAAGCCAATGCCAACCACTCTCTGAAAGACTTTGCAGCACCCACCATCTCTGGTGTGCACTCGAGTATATCGCGGCCTGCTATCGAAGCTAACAACTTCGAGATCAAGCCATCACTTGTACAGATGGTGCAACATAATCAATTCAGTGGAGCAGCCACTGACGATCCTAACCTTCATTTATCTATCTTTTTAGAATGCTGTGATACTTTAAAAATTAATGGTGCTCATCCTGATGCTATCAAACTAAAACTCTTCCCTTTTTCTCTCAGGGATCGAGCTAGGGCGTGGGTGCAGTCTTTACCGCAGGCATCAATCACAACGTGGAGTAGCTATCACAAGCTTTTCTGTCAAAGTATTTCCCACCAAGCAAAACCGCCCAGCTCAGGAATCAGATAACCAATTTTGCCCAACGAGAAGGAGAGTCCCTGTATGAAGCATGAGATCGGTTCAAAGAACTATTGAGGATGTGCCCGTACAATGGTCTACAGAAATGAGTGATCATCCACACCTTCTACAGTGGATTACTATACCAGACCAGACTTTCTGTAGATGCTGCAACTGGTGGGGCACTAATGAACAAAAATTATGATGATGCGATGGAGTTGATTGAGGACATAGCCCTCAACCATTATCAGGGGTCAGGAGAGAGGAGCCAACCAATTAAAAGTTCAGAAAAGTTTGACATGAATATGATTAATTCCCTAGTAGCAAAAGTAGGTTCACTTTCTAATAAACTTGACTCTATCAATGTTTCTACTTCTAACTCTATGACTTGTGATGTTTGTGGAGTGACAGGACATTCCTCTGATAATTACCACATCTTGAGTGGTCCCTCTGAACAAGTCAATGCTATTGGGAATTTCAGGAACCAAAACGACCCCTACTCGAACACATACAATCTGGGATAGAGAAATCACCCGAATTTCTCCTACAGGTTGAATCAAGGGCAAATTCCTCCTGCTAATTTTTCTAATCAGAACTTCTCTTCTAATTTTAGGCCTCCTCCTGGGATACAACATCCATCTGCCAATCAAAGACAACAAGATCCTCCTCAGAAGTCTAGGTTAGAGCCAATGTTTGAAAACTTCATGGCAACTCAAATGAAGCACAATGACTCTGTGAGTGAGTAGATTCGCCAGTTGAACATGAAGGTGGACTCTGTCTCCACTCACTCGAAAATGATGGAAAGTCGGATCACAGAACTGGACCAACGAACCAGTGCCTTGTCTAGACACCTAGGAATGCTTCCAGCTCAACCGGAAGCAAATCCGAGAGATCAGTGCAATGCCGTCATAACAAGTGGCATTGAGCAATTGGAGGAATCTGAAGCTGAACACGTGGGGGATGAAGAGGAAGAATCTGCAAGCCAGGAAGATAAACCTCGTCATAAGACTCTCAACACACCCCACGCTGAAACGGTAATAGTGGCTGTTGAGAACTCTAAAGATTCCACACACAAGCAGCTACCTCCCAAAGTTGAAGACCCTGGTAGCTTCGATATACCATGCCTGATAGGCGATACTCTATTCGATAGAGCACTTTTGGATTTAGGCTCTGGAGTCAGCATCATGTCGGTCATCACTTTTGAGAAGCTAAACTTGGGAACTCTCATTTCCACATCTCAAGTTATGCATTTTGGAAACGGCTCTAAACTTCACCCACTCAGGATCGCTAAGAGTGTACCATTGCGATTTAAAGGAATAATTATCCCAGTAGACTTTGTGATTCTGGACATAGCCGAGAACGCAACTTTCCCTCTTATATTGGGCAAACCATTCCTCACCATGATCAGAGCTATAATCGATGTTCCACACAGGAAAATGACTTTTCGCATTGATGAGAACAATATGTCATATGGTCTTCCTACTATTAATGACAAATTCTGTTTTCTTAGGTTCCCGGGAGAGCAGAGCGGTGGTGAGCAAAAGTACTACACAGTCAAGGAGCAAGATGGAGATCCTCCCCGAAGCTTTCCCTGAACACTATGGAGACAAACCCGACGAACCGATTGGTCTAGGAGGAGACAAGATAGTGGCTATGATGACGCACACTGATGATACCATAGGATCCGATTTAAAGAAGAAGGAGTTGGAGCCATTTAGAGATAAAATTTTAGTTGACCTTGGGACGACCTATGTGTTTCACCATTCTGTTAATCCATGTTCTGTCAAGACAGTTAGAGAAGAACTGTTATATCTCATGCTCATTTTAATAGGTGTACTTCATGGGCAATAATGAAAGCAGAGGCTCCATGCCACTTACTTAGTCTCACCACCTCCAGACCCACCATGAGCATCACGCTGGTCAAGCTAGTGACCCTAAAGAAGTGCTTGTTGGGAGGCAACCCAACCTCTTTCTCACTCTTTACTTTTGCTTTCTTATTTATTTTCATACTTTAGACTTTGTTATTTTTCAGTTTTTATTTCATATTTGTGCTTTCTAAGCTGTACCACGCTAATGGGAATTTTTCTGGATTTTTCAGGCATCACCGAGCCATGCACGGTCGCACCCGTGCATCCATGCATGGTCGTGCACGGCTCGGTAAACTCCTCCCAACGTGAGGCCGAGCGCTGCACGGGCGTGGGCGTGAAGGCGTGCACAGGTGTGACGCGTAACAGGTTTCGCACCCGCACTTGACCGAACCATGCACGGTCGCACCCATGCATCATAAGTGAATTTTATTGATGAGATCAGGTCGAGAGCTGCACGGGTCGGGGTATGTATACGTGCACAGCCGTGCACGATTATCTTATAGGCGTCGCCGCTTGCACAGCCTCATACACACCCATGTACGAAACCCTAGTCGCCGCTGCCGCCGTCCAGATCCTCCGCCTCCGATGCCCGATTATCTTATAGGCGTCGCCGCTTGCACAGCCTCGTACACACCGTGTACGAAACCCTAGTCACCGCCGCCGCCGTCTAGGTCCGCCACCCCCGGTGCCCGATCGACCGTCGGTGACCTCCCATCATCTTCTCCATCCTCCGGCGACCCTTTCCCCCAATTTTTCGCGCCTGATCCGCCCCTCACGACGCCGTCCACCGCTGCCCTAGCTTCTGTCATTGCCTGCAATTCTGCCGCCGCCGACCTTCCTTCATCGTCGCCGATGCCTCTGAAGCTTCCTCCTCAGCACCGGCTGTCTTCCTATCCTTCTCCTACACCGTCAAGATGTCTCGACACAAGTAACCCACCTCCAAGCATCGCGCGTCCTCCTCTTCTCAAGCCGCCGCTGAACCTCTTCCGCCGCCAGCCTTGCCGCCTACGCCATATGGGATCATCTGCCGAGGTCCTGAACAGCTTGCCAGGCTCACCGCACTCTCACGCCGACCGGTGGTGACGACACGATTCCTCGATCATGCGACGCTGAACACCTCAGGCTTCCACGAAGATGTACAATGGCTCTTTCAACGAATGGGCTGGGAGCAATTCTTCACCATCTGCTACCCCACCTACATTCCCATTGTACTGGAGTTCTTATCATCCATGGAGTTTCATGCTAGCATTCACACTGATGACGATGACGGCAGTCTATCCTTCTGGCTCAACAACACCGAATATGTGCTTACATTGACTGAGCTGAACTCAATCTATGGTTTTCCTACGGATGGGACGCACCTCACACCAACTGAGTTTAAAGCAAGCAACTTCTGGGCCGACCTGACTAGCTTCTGACCCTTTGACACCAGGATAGCTAGAGCCACCTGCTTGAGGAACCCTATTGTGAAATATGTGCACCGTGTCCTAGCAGATACTATTTTCAGTCGAGGGGAGTTTGATGGTCTTGTCCGAGCTTCTGAGCTTCAGTTTGTTTGGGCTATACTGCATGGGGTCCACCTCAACAATGCTTTTCACTTTGCCCGACAACTCCTGAAGGTATCAAGGGCACCGAAGGGTGCAATAGCTCTCGGGGGACTGCTTACCCCACTTGCTTATGCAGTAGGGATTCATCCCTACCAGATGGAGCAAACTCGAGGCAACTGCCGACTTGACCTTGATTCTCGCATCTCGATGCAGATGATAGTGAAGGAAGGTGAACTTTACAGCTTGATCTTCCCCGGGAGCGATGTGAAGTTACCGCTGCCAAATCCTGCACGTACTACTGTTCGAGAGCAGCGGAACTGGAGAGTAGAAGCAGTTGAGGATGAGGATGTGCCTCTTGCAACTGAACCACCATAACCTTCACAACAGCGCCCTTCTACCCAGCTCGACCGCATTGAGACTATGATCCGGTTTGTCCGCAACGCCTAGCAAGAGACTCACCTGTCTGTCGATGCGGGCAATGACCGGATTCAACATCTTGAAACTGAGGTTGAGCGCCAAGGATGAGTACAGTCCTCTATTTTAGAGCCTGTGCATGACCTTCAGGCGAGGCTGCGTCGGCGTTGGGGATGAGCTTCTTTGGTTTCACCCGTCACTTGGTCAGCTTTCTGTTTTTCCAGTAGTTTTCTTTATTCTAGTTGTTTGTTTTCTTTAGTCAATTCTTGGTAGTTTTAAGTTTGTCGCTTCTATTTATTGCATGCTTTGTTAGTTAGTTATGCCAACATCTTTAGTGTCTTGCCCAACCCCTACTTTTCTTTATGCTATTTGCTTTGTCTTCTAGTATTGCATTGTTCTATGACTACTTGATTGCTTGGGATGGGAATCTTGACTTTTATCTGCCAATGGTCTATAATGGTTATGGTTTGCACATATGATTCCTTGGTTTACTGTAGTTGATTGATGTAATTAACCTGATTCATTATTGGTAGAATCTTGAAGAGTATGCTTGTTACTTTACCTTACCTTGATATGCATCTCATGTGTAGAAAGTGATTGTATCTGGTTTCTATCTCTAATTTTTTTATGCACTTTGTCATGGGAGTTAGAAATAATAATTGTGGTACCGAAGTATTCTTGTACACTGCACATTGTACATCCACTTGGCACTATTCTTTGCATCACAATGAAAAAAAAGGGTTAGTGGTACCTAAGTTCCTTGTCAATCATGCTTGGCACTGACCCCATGGTTTTCATCAATGACAGTGGTACCGAAGCAAAGCTTGGCACTTGGCACTATCATATCCTTAAAAAAAAAAAAAAAAAAACACCACATAGGGCCTATGTGGTACTGATGCTATTCTCCCATTACTTAGTACACAGTATTATGCTTTTTGAAAGCTTGATCAATCATATCATTGCTGTGAGATGCACTGTAAGGCTATGTTTAGCAAGGCGGACGGAAACTGAGAATGATGGAAAAATAAGAAAGAAAGGAAAATAAGAAGGAAAGAAAAATATGAAAAATTTCTTCCTTGTGTTTAGCTAGAGGGAAGGAAACTAAGAAGGATTGTTATATACACCCTTTATTTTCCTTTTTATACTTATATTATATAAATAATCTTATTAAATCCTATAATTAAGTAACATACAAGATAACTATTTAGTATGATTATATATTATAAAATTAGTTAAAAAAATATTAAAAACTATTAAATATTATAAAATAATTTAAAGAATATTAAAAATATATTAAATTTTTTAAAATTAGTTAAAAATATATTAAATCTGGTGCCGGCGGAGGCGGAGGACTGGACAGGGCTTTGGCCCTGTGCTTGCTGCTGACGGGGAGAAGCGGCGCAGTCGTCGTCGCTATTAGGGCTTCTGCCCTAATTTTGATGAGCAACGCGAGGGCTGCTTCTCCCGACGCGCAATGCGAAGGTGAGCAGCATCTTCAAAACGCGAGCCAGCGTGATTGGCGGAAGGCGTCTGCGATCCCCGCGAAGGGGTCGGCGACTTCATCGACGGAAGCGGTTGATGCCGCTATCTTTAGCAGAGAATCCGCACGCACGCGGTGTCGACATGGCTATGAGCAGGGTCGGCGGACCCTGTGGAGATCCGGACCCGAGAGGGGTGGTCTTCGAAGACCGCGTCTCATCAGCGGAGGAATCGGATGTAGGCGCAAGGATCGGAGATCGTCTTCGACCTTCAGCGAGAGGCGGTGTAGACGCAAGTTCTTCACGGGAGAAGCAAGCGGCTTCCCCTTTCTTCAGCAAGCTCGATGCAGAGCTTCTTCAGTGCGGACGAAGCGGAAGGATTTCCCTCCCACGATGAAGTCTGCAGACGGCGCGGAGTGGAGGCGTGATCGCGAACAATCTTTTGCAGACGGCGCGGAGTAGTGCGGCAGATCATCGCAGAGAGTGCGTGAGGGTGAGAATAAAGTCACCACCGCGTGAGAGTGTATATCTGTCCAAATCGGACGGATCAAGTTTGGAGGGAAAAAGGAGTAATTTTCCTTCCGATTTTCCTTTTTGTACTTTCTGTCCGCCCTGTTAAACACAAAAAAATTAGCTTTCTATCCATTCTGCTTTCCGTCCGCCCTGCTAAACACGCCCTAAAGGTTTTTGGTAATGTAAATTTGCATGTTCTATAGATTGTATCCATGATAATTGGTTTAATTTGCTTTCCATACTGCATTATAACCTGAAGACCTATTGTGTTTAACCAATAACCTTATTAGAACTAGTTGAGCTATTTGAGATTCCCTATTCCATGTCATCATCATATTCTAGACAATTCAATTGCTTGAGGACAAGCAAAACTTTAAGTCCGATGTATTTGATGACATGCAAAAATATGATATTTCGTGACATAATTTTATTATTATTTTGGAGTAAAATGCATGCTTTGTCTCATTTATATACTCAAATGCTTCATATTCTTCAGAGTCTTCACTTTTCCCTTGTTTTATGAAAATGTAGGTTTTTGGCTTCAAAATTGATGGAATTTGAAGAATCTGAAGGTATGAGACGATTTCTCATGATGAGACGGAGCTACACACCAAATTTCAGCTCAAACGGAGCCTTCTACAGAGTGCACGGTCATGGGTGTGCATCCATGCACGGCCATGCATCGTAAGTCATCAGAATCGTCCTAACCGAGCCGTACATAGCCGTGCATCGTCTCGCGTCCTACATGACAGGCGCTCGGTATTTCGGTCATAACTTTCTATTCCTGGCTCGGAATTGAACGAAATTTCAGGGAGACCTTCCCAACTAGGATACACACATTTTGGGACTGGAATCATAGGATTTGATCAGGCAGTTGAGGAGAACGAAGGGAAACGGTGACAACTAAGGGTTTTTCAGGTTATTTTTGGGCAACAACACTATTCCGACTCGATTTCTTCGTCATTCCGGCGTGGATCTTCATGCTGGACCTTCTTTCATCAAGGATCTACCCCTCTCTTTGGTTTGAATCAACTTTTATGAGAAATTTCATGTATTTAACGATGAATCTTGTAGTGTAAACTCACCTTTCGGGGTTTGGGCGTAGCCCACTGTATGAATGTTGAATACTATGGTTTGATCTATATATTTCTTTACTTATCTATGTTCTTATTCATGCTTAGGACATTTTATCTCATGTTTATGTACTGGCCATATGTATGCATGTCTTAGATGCTGTGGGAAGGACTGAGAGGTGAACCACAGTCATCGGAACCCCTTAGACTGGACTGGTGATTTTGTTTAGCGAGAGCACTCGAAATCACCCGAGGAACCCTAATCCTTCACAGATCCCATTGGATTTGACTTAACCCGGTAAGCCATGAGAGTAGGAGACTTGGGTTAAGGCGGATACCGGACCGTGTCCTGAGAGGGAGCACATCTGTACCCTAGGAAGGATTACCTTGTGAACTTAGATAAAGCTTGATTAGAACATCAAACTCTAATAATTCTACATGTTTCAGTGTGGTGAAACCTAAAACCCTGAATCTCTCTCATAGATTTAAAATCTCGTTTGCTTTGCTCTCTACGCTGCTTGTTCTTAATCCGCTTTAGTTTAATTACTTGCACTAGGATTTTAGTCATTTCTCCCTTAATTGTTAACCTAGCTACGAGTTGACCGATCAGTTAGTACTTGACCCTAGTCCCTGTAGGTTCAATCTTATTATATTACGCGATAGATCATGCACTTGCAGTAGCAGCCTGTCTAGGCCCTATCAACCACAAAAACCCTCAATCCAAAATATCAAGTTTGGATAGCCTTCTAACTCATAGCCCTCACCAAGTTTTCGATCAGTGGTGTTGTGCACTATTTCCCACCCTCGTGGGATACACCCACTTATCTTTAGAAGGTGTGTGGTGACAATAGTTTCCCCAATCCAGTTTTAACCTGGATGTGCGTTCGCAAAGAAACACGTTGGCCCTGGGCATAACAGTTAAGAATATACTTGACTAGTTTTTTATATGTGGTGGCCACATAGTGAAACTTTAGAGACATCGTTAAGAGGTTTGGGTTTCATGCTGTATCCAGCCCTCGCTGGACATGAAATGCCTAAACTATCTCAATATGGAGAATTGCCAAGTGCAATTGGCCGGTGTGCCCACCTTAAGAAGCATGGGTCACTTTGTGCATCTCATCCCACCCTCGTGGGACGCAAAGCCTCATGTGGAATAAGGATCCCATCTCACTAAAAAATCTCAGATTTTTTGATTGACTTTGTGGGTTATCAATTCGATTAAAAGAGTGGGAGCCATGATCATTTAATACAAATCCAGATTAAATGATTCGAAGTAGTACCAATCTGCTTTTTTTGGTTGTTGTAGATCAAATGACAACGAACAATAGCGGATTATCACTGCGATCCCTTCTTGAGAAGGATAAGTTGGTTGGATCCAACTTCATAAACTGTCATCAGAACTTGAGGATAGCCCTCAAGCTCGAGAAGAAGCTGTATGTCCTAGAGCAACCTCTTCTCATGCCTAATGCATCTAATGTCTGAGTGGCAGACAGGGATGCTTTTAGAAAGCATCAGGATGACTCTCTAGAAGTGGCATGTATCATGCTAGCCACTATGGCACCTGAGCTTCAAGTGCAATATGAGGAGCAAAACGCTTTGCAGATGATAACTCATTTGCAACAAATGTTCGAGGCTCAGGCTAGAACTGAGAGATATGACATTGCCAAAGCAGTCTTTCGGTGCAAGTTATCTGAGGGTGCACTAGTGGGACCCCATGTACTCAAGGTAATTGGGTATGTGGATCATCTCAAGAGACTGGGACACACCATTGATAACGAGCTAGTCACAGACCTTATTATGCAGTCCCTGCCCTCTAGCTTCAGTTCGTTTATCATAAATTTTAACATGAACCAGATTGAGTGCATGAGGGAGGAACTATTGAATATGCTCCAGACGACCGAGCGAGAAATGGTAAAGACCAAACCCAATTCTGTTCTTTTGGTCCCTGCGACCAAGAAGATAAAGAAGAAGGGTAAGGCACGTGCTAAGGCAGTGCCAAGGGTCCAACCAAAGCACTGAAAAAGAAGGTTAAGAAGACAAAGGAACAGAAGTACTTCCACTGTGGCAAGTAGGGTCACTAGAGGAGGGACTGTAAGCAACTTCAAAACGAGGAGAAGAAAGACAAACCTTTGTCTTCTAGCTCAAGTATTTATGTTACCGAAGTCAACATTTCTGCTTCTATGTCATGGGTATTGGATACTGCATGCAGAGCTCATATTTGTACAAATATGTAGGGGCTCAAGAAAAGTAGATCGGTGCGGCCTAGAGAGATTGACCTACGAGTTGGAAACAGAGCACAGGTTGCTGCTGTTGCTATAAGAATTTTGACACTTTCCCTGCATTTTGGACTTCAGTTAGAGTTAGATCATTGCTATTATGTACCTTCGCTTACTAAAAACATTGTATCCATTCCTTGCTTGGCAAAGAAAGGATTTAAATTTGAAATAAAGGAGAACACTTGTTCTTTTTCATTTGCAAATATGTTTTATGGGAAGGGTACTTTATGCAATGGATTATATGTCTTAAACATGGATAGCTCTATTTGTAACATAAATAATAAGAGGATCAAATGAATGGTTCAGTTGGTGCATTCCTTTGACAATGTCGATTAGCCCATATAAACAAAAATCGCATTCAACAACTCCATGCAAATGGGTTGTTAGATTCAACCTCCTTGGAAGAGTTTGATACTTGTGAGCCTTGTTTATTAGGGAAGATAACAAAAGCGCTCTTCACCAAGACTGGTGAGAGGGTAGAAGGTTTATTGAATCTTATATACAGTGATGTGTGTGGGCCATTCAGTAAACAAGCCAGAGGAGGGTACAACTACTTCATCACATTTACTCATGACTTCAGTAGATATGATTATGTCTATTTGATGAGACATAAATCTGAATTCTTTGAGAAATTTGAGGAGTTCAGACATGAAGTAGAGAACCAGCTTGGTAGATCTATCAAAACTCTTCGATTAGATCGTGGTGGAGAGTACCTGAGCGGTGAGCTCTTTGACTATCCTAGAGAGTGTGGGTCCTATCCCAACTCACTCCTCCTGGAACACCTCAATGAAATGGTGTGTCTGAGAGGAGAAATCAGACTTTGTTGGACATGGCTCGATCTATGATGAGTCATGCAACTCTACCACCCTTATTATGGGGTCATGCACTTGAAACAGCTTCTCTCATACTGAATAACGTTCTATCCAAGAGTGTCTCCAAGATTTCATACAAGGTGTGGAGTGGGAGACGCCCCAAAGCCTTATGGAAAATTCTCAATCCATAAACCGGTGGCGATTAATCCCAAATCATCCTCCTACTACTGCATAAAAAAGGCATGCAATCAATCCATAAAAAAAAAGAGTCCCCCTTCATTTTATATTTTATATTTTGGTCTATCTCGGCTGCCTGCATGTCTAGTATCTTGGCTACTTTCCTTCTCATGCCCGATCGCAAGTGCACAGTTCTATCGCGTCATAAATAAGTATCGATCCCACAAGGACTAGGGGTCAAGTACTAACTAATCAGTCAATTAATAACTAGGTGATCAAATAATGGAGGTCTAGTATCTTGGCTACTTTCCTTCTCATGCCCGATCGCAAGTGCACAGTTCTATCGCGTCATAAATAAGTATCGATCCCACAAGGACTAGGGGTCAAGTACTAACTAATCAATCAATTAATAACTAGGTGATCAAATAATGGAGAAATGAGTAGTGTCCTAGTGTAAGAAAAATAAATCAAACAAGTGAAGAGCAAGCAGAGAGAAAACGGGGTTTAAAGATCTTGAGACAAGATAGGAGTTTTAGGTTTCACCACACTGAAAGTTAATTGAAAGACAAAGCTAATGTTTAAAATTATTTAATCCAGGTTCTTAAGGTAATTCCTCCATAGGTACAGATCGCTCCATCTCAGGCCACTATCTGGTATCTGACTTAACCTAAGTTTCCTACTCTCGTAGCTTACTAGGTTAAGAAGATCCAATGGATTCTGTGAGGAATTACTGCCTCCTCGAGTAATTTTGACCTACTTTCATGGTCGAGACTACAAGTTCAAACTAAGGGGTTCTGATATTGTGGTTCACCTCTCAGTCCTTCCCACAACGTCTTAGACATATATATGCATGGCCAATACACAGATATGAAATCAAGCGCTTAGAATTGAATAAAAACAAAGATAAACACAATAAATATATTAACTAACCAATGTCAAACAACAACCTTACAGCGGGCTATGCCCAAACCCCAAAAATAAACTTACGCTACAATATTCATCGTTAAATATATAAAATCTCTCAAATGAATTGAATCAAACCAGAAGGAAGGGTAGAGTACGATCCTCAGCATCAAAACTAGGGAGAAATCGAGCCAAAACAGTCTCGCTGTCAAGAAAATCGCCCGAAACCCTAGTTGTTGCCCTTTTGCCTCGTTCTCCCCAACCGCCCCACCAAATCATGTGATTCCTATCCCAAATTGTCTGTGTATAAGTTAGGAAGGTCTCCACAAAATTTTAATAAATTCCGCTCCAAGAATAATAAGAAACAGGCGAAAAACCAAATAGGTGTTGTGTAGGGCAAAAGCTTTCACGACCATGCATGGATGTACGGTCACGCCTGTGAAGAGCTAGGCGAAGTTTGTTTTCTAGAAAAATAACTCTTCACAGCCATGAATGGGTTCACGGGCATGCCCGTGAACATCTCGTCAAGTTCTAAAGAAGTTCGCTAAGTCCTTCACAGCTGTGCATGGATGCACGGGCATGCCTGTGAAAATCTCGGCGTAGTCTGGGAAAATAGGGTCATGCACTGTCATGCATGGATGTACGGTCATGCCTATGAAGAGCGTAAAAAACTTCATTTGAGCTGAAATTTGACATGTAGCTTCATCTCATCATGAGGAGTTATCTCATATCCTCAAATCTTCTAAATTCCACCAATTTTAGGACGAAATCCCTACATTTCAATAAAACCAAGGAAAAGTGAAGATTCTAAAGAATATAAAATATTTAAATAAATAAATGAGATAGAGCATGTATTTTACTCCAAAATAATAATAAAATTAGGCCACAATATATCATATATGTGCATAATATCACCTATTTTTTATCAGAGTCTGGGGATGTGAGGCTTATGTTAGGATTCTAGCAAGCTAGAACCCAGATCTGATAAATGTGTGTTTATGGGGTATCCTAAGAAACTAAAGGATATTACTTCTTGTTGAAGGTAAAAAAAAATAATAATAAAAATTCTTGGATGAAATTCGATAATTTCAAATGTCAAAATTAATTTTGACTGACCCCAATTTCCTGAATCTTGGATGGAAGAGTGTCGGACATTTATTGTCGAAATTTGAGTTTGAATTGAAAATTGGACCGAATTAGAATTAGCTTTCATTTTAATTCGAATCGTTTGGCCAAGATTGAATCCTTGGTCAAAATTATCTATTTTGACCATAATTTACCAAACATGAGGGAGAATTAAAAAAAGAATATATTTGGTCATTCCACCATTCGGCTATAATTAAATTAAAATGTCAAAATTAATATTTGGACATGATATCATAACATTTGAAGCGCCAAGATAGACACGTGACATGCGGTTTTGAAGGGAGTTAAAATAACCGTGAGCGGTTTAGGAAAGAGTGCATGTCCGCCTCTGGGCAGCATGTCCGCCCACTTTCGCCAGTCATGCCTGTGAAGAGCTAGGCGAAATTTGTTTTCTAGAAAAATAACTCTTCACAGCCATGAATGGGTTCACGGGCGTGCCCGTGAACGTCTCGTCAAGTTCTAAAGAAGTTCGCCGAGTCCTTCACGGCTGTGCATGGATGCACGGGCATGCCTGTGAAAATCTCGGCGTAGTCTGGGAAAGTAGGGTCATGCACAGTTATGCATGGATGCACGGCCATGCCTATGAAGAGCGTAAAAAACTTCATTTGAGCTGAAATTTGACATGTATCTTCATCTCATCGTGAGGAGTCATCCCATATCCTCAAATCTTCTAAATTCCACCAATTTTAGGACGAAATCCCTACATTTCAATAAAACCAAGGAAAAGTGAAGATTCTAAAGAATATAAAATATTTAAGCAAATAAATGAGATAGAGCATGTATTTTACTCCAAAATAATAATAAAATTATGCCACAATATATCATATATGTGCATGATATCACCTATCTTTTATCAAAGTCTGGGGATGTGAGGCTTATGTTAGGATTCTAGCAAGCTATAACCCAGATCTGATAAATGTGTGTTTATGAGGTATCCTAAGAAACTAAAGGATATTACTTCTTGTTGAAGGTAAAAAAAATAATAATAAAAATTTTTGGATGAGATTCGATAATTTCAAATGTCAAAATTAATTTTAATCAAAATTAATTTTGACTGACCCCAATTTCTTGAATCTTTGGATGGAAGAGTGTCAGACATTTATTGTCGAAATTTGGGTTTGAATTGAAAATTGGACCTAATTAGAATTAGCTTTCATGTTAATTCGAATCGTTTGGCCAAGGTTGAATCCTTGGTCAAAATTATCTATTTTGACCATAATTTACCAAACATGAGGGAGAATTAAAAAAAGAATATATTTGGTCATTCCACCATTCGGCTATAATTAAATTAAAATGTCAAAATTAATATTTAGACATGATATCATAACATTTGAAGCGCCAAGATAGACACGTGACATGCGGTTTTGGAGGGAGTTAAAATAACCGTGAGCGGTTTAGAAAAGAGTGCATGTGCCTGGATAAAAATGGCGATAGAAAGAAATCAAAAAAAATATATCTGCTAGAAGAGGAGACTTGGCTTTTGCTATTTTGGGGTAAGACTCGAATTTGAAGCAAGAAGTAATTAAGGAGGAGGCATCGACGCACGGAAGGTAAGTTCTAAAAATATATTTGCTAGAAGAGGAGACTTGGCTTTTGCTATTTTGGGGGTAAGACTCGAATTTGAAGCAAGAAGTAATTAAGGAGGAGGCATCGACGCACGGAAGGTAAGTTCTCTTTTCCTCTTCCCATAGTTTTCTTCTCCCATCTTTTTCTCTCGACACCATCAACGGAGAAGGCAAACTCCGATATCAAAACTATTGACGGAGAAGGACAACTTCGATGAAATAAATCATTTAACGGAGAGACAATTCCGGTAAATAAAATCATCAATGGAGAAGGCAAACTCCGATATCAAAACTATTAATGGAGAAGGACAACTCCGGTAAAATAAACCATTAAACGGAGAGAGCAACTCCGATAAAAAAATCAAATTAGGTTATGTTGCCTCTGGCAACCATCACCGCCAATTTGTTGGGAAAAATCCCTTCGCCGGTGATATCATCAACATAATAAAAAAAGTTCAAGTGTTTTCACTCGTCATTCGTTGTTGACAGCCACCGCTGGTCGCAATTGATGGTTTGATTCAAGTCGTGGGTGTTATTGCTCATGACGTGATTTTTCTGTACTCGTCTCCGACATCAATCCTTCCGGTTGACGTCTTTTATCGGCACATTCAACATTCGGAGGCCAACCAGTTCGTCTATGACGCAAGCAGCAACCGCTGGCCCGAAGGTGACACATCCGCCTTCGAGCACAAATGCAAGGAAGTTTTCTCTGGAAGGATGGCGCCTGCCTTTCGTAAATCGGAAGCAAATTCTATTCGTCAACCAGATTTCAACGCCAAATTCACTATGAAGGAGGCCCTCTCGCCTCGTGGACGACTTCCCTCGTCGTCGTTGTGTCCAACCCGAGGGAAAGAAGTCGCCAGTCGAGAGGAAAACGCCCACTTTTACGAACACTGGCAGCATGTCCGCCTCTCAGCAGGCGACGAAGGAAAATTTCCTTCGTCGTCTTCATCCTCGTCATCTCCGATGTGGTCACCGCAGTTGTGGAGGAAGGAAGGGAGGAAGGAAACTTCCCTCGACTTCTTTCGTCATCGTTATCTCCAGCAGGAGAATAAAACGTCGCCAACTGGAAAAAATGGCATCCGCCTCTGTGAGTGCCGGAAGCAATCTCTTTTCGCTGCTCTTCGTCGACGTGTGATCTCACCACCAGTCGCCAGCCAGGCAGCCACCGGTTTCTTCTGCCTCTATCGACGTCGTCGACATTGCCTGACGAGTCCGCCAAAGACGCCGTCGTTTCAGAATTTGCCGAGCAACGCATCCGCCGAAGCTTGTTTGCGTCCATCGTCTTCTCCAACGAATGCGACATTCACACGTCCGATTGAACTGAAACCTTGGGGAAACCTTCTCCTCAAATTTGCGAACATATGGTCAGAAGGATTCGACCATCTGACGGCCGGATCGCCGGAATCGGAAGATTTTCCGGCGATCTCTTCCATTTTCCAGCCACGCACACCCGGCAATCATCTTTTTCGAACTCAACATCCGTCCATCGGATCATGTTGAAATTTTAACCACATCCTCTCAACGAGACTGCGCACCTATGGTCAAAAATATCCGGTCATCCGATGGCTGGATTGCCGGAATCGAACGATTTTCCGGTGATCTTTTGTTTCTCGTTTGCTGCAAAAACACTTGAAGTTCTTCTCGTCGAACTCCACATCCGAGCATCTGATCGAATTGAAATTTTGACAGAATCCTCTCAACCAGCCTGGGAACATATTTCCAGAAGGATCCGGTCATCTGGCATCCGGATCGCCGGAACCGAAAGCTTTTCCGGCGACCCTGTTTTTTGTCCAACGAAAGTTATGATTTTTACGTATGTTCGGCGTCAACTCGTTATCAGCCGGCACTAAGTTCCGCTCACTACTCCGGCTAATTGCAGGAAGTTTGAGTCCCTGATCAAAGCCTCCGAGCATCTATTCCATGTACGACGGAAACTGGGAACGAAAAGATGCATGGCGAGCTCTGTTCACATGTATCACAGTCACATGAAGGAAATTTGGATCCAACGATCCGATTTTGTCCAAGATGATCTAATGGCTTAGATTAACTCTGAAATAATAGTTAACATGATTCATCATTAAGGATTTAATCCAAAATCAATGATTCAAAATTTTCTAAATAATAAATTTGACGATCCAAATTTAATAAATATTTTGCGATCTAGATCTTTCAAATCAACTCTAACATTGAAGTATCATTTCAAGTCTGAAACAATTATTGATCTTGGCTCGACATGATATCCAACACCGGCAATTCAACCTTTCTGATACTTCAGCCTTCCAAAGACTATTTTCGCTATTTTAGCCCTCTAAAGGCTATTTCTGATATATTAGCCTTTTAAAGGCTATTTTTGATATTCTGGCCATTTCAAGGCTATTTCCGATACATCAGCTTTCTCAAAGCTACTTCAAATGTTTGGCCCAATGGCCTATTTCTCTACTTCGAACGTTTGGCTCAATGGCTCGTTCACTTGATTTGAACGTTTAGCCTAATGGCTCGTTCACTTAATCTGAATATTTAGCCTAAGGGCCCATTCTTCCATTTCTAATATTTGACCGAAAGGCTCATTCATACATTTCAAATATTTAGCTCTTCAAAAGCTAATTCAGAATATATTAACTCTCTAAGCTGTCGCATAGTGCTAACAGTATTGTTTGGGAGGTGCGTACGTCGATACTATGTATCGGGGCGTAGTTCCTCAATATTGTTATAGTATCATTCGCAGCTAAAATCAGATTCCTCAAACTTGAAATCAAATAGATATTCACAGAAATAATATCTATTTAACTCGAAAAGATAAGTATTCACATGTCCTTCATAGGCCGAATATTTATTGAATGACACAAATATACTCACATGTCCTTCATAGGCCGAGTATCTGTTGTATCGAATGACACAATAATACTCACATGTCCTTCATAGGCCAAGTATCTATCATATTGAAAAGATAAGTATTCACATGTCCTTCATAGGCCGAGTATCTGTCATATTGAAAAGATAAGTATTCACATGTCCTTCATAGGCCGAATATTTATCGAATGATCCAAAGATATTCATATGTCCTTTCTAGGCCGAATATTTGTCACATTGATCAAATCTGATTTGCTGAACCGTCACCGGGAAAAGCATTGATTACTTCTGAATTTTATCATTTAGCTATCTTGGCTAATGATAAGCTTTGTATTGAAATGAAATTGTAAGTCTTTTATGGTAGATGTTATGAATGAATGATATTGTTCTTCCAAATATTTATTTTTATTTTGATTTTATATGTTTAGATCTCTTAATCAAAGGTGCCCTAAGCTACTTAGGGGTAAATTACAATGAATGATTGCGTTCATTGAGAGCCATAACCCACGTAAATAAAAGTCTTATGTCCATAAGGTGAATTTGAAAACGATCGCATTATGTTTTCATGAAATTGAAACTGAACCATTTTTCCCCCCAACACTTCTATATCCCTACCGAGAACAAAGTTTTTGTTGCTCGGGGTGCTATCTTTCTAGAAAAATAATTTCTCATGAAAGAAGTTAGTGGGAGGAAGTTTGACTTGGATGAGGCCCAAGTGCAACCACAAGACACTAAGATGGAACCTAAGCCACATGCACCGGTTGCTGGGCAATGAGAGGCTCAAACATAGGTCCCACGTAGGTCTGGGAGGATTCGTCGTGCACCTGAGAGGTATGGGTCGCTGGCAACCCAACACGATGGGATCTTCATCATTGAGGATGAACCCAGGACCTATGATCAGGCGGTCGCTGGATCGGACTCCGAAAGATGGCTTGAGGCCATGAGATCCGAGATGGACTCCATGTTGGCTAACTAAGTCTGGGATTTGGTTGAGCTGCTTGATGAGTAAAACCCATAGGCTATAAATGGGTCTTCAAAAGGAAGACCGACATGGATGACAACATAGTTACCTATAAAGGTAAACTTGTGGCTAAAGGTTTTAGACAGGTCCACAGGGTGGACTATGATGAAACCTTCTCGCTAGTTGTCATGATCAAATCCATTTGGATTCTACATGTTATAGCTGCATATCATGACTATGATATATGTCAAATGGATATTAAGACAACATTCCTTAATGAGAAGCTGACATAGGATGTGTATATGACACAGCCTGATGGCTTCATCCATCCTGTAGAGGCCCATAAGGTTTGCAGGCTAAAGAAATCCATTTATGGATTAAAGCAAACATCTCGAAGTTGGAATTTTCAATTTGATGAGGCAGTAAGAGATTACGGCTTTATCAAAAATGAAAATGACGCCTGTGTGTATAGAAAATTCAGTTGGAGCTTGCTGACTTTTCTGGTCTTGTATGTCGATGATATACTACTCATCAGAAACTACATCCCTGGTCTTCAATCTGTGAAGACATGGTTGGGAAGTGTTTTGAGATGAAGGACTTAGGGGAGGCCGCCTACATTCTAGGCGTGAGGATCTACAGGGATAGATCCAAGAGGCTCCTAGCCCTTAGTTAGAGTACCTACATTAATAAGGTCCTAGAGAGGTTTAACTAGGAGCAATCCAAGAAAGGATACCTTCTAGTGAGACATGGCTTTACTCTCTCAAAGAGCCAGTTTCTCACCACACAGGCTGAGAGGGATGATATAAGTCGAGTGTCCTATGCTTCGACAGTAGGATCGATCATGTATGCAATGTTGTGTACTAGACCAGATGTGGCTTATGCTGTGAGCATAACCAGTCGATACCAATCCAATCCAAGTCTGGGTGCTATGAAGAACATTCTAAAGTATCTAAGAAGAACTAAAAATTTTTTTTCTTGGTCTATGGGGGAAAAGAAAAGCTCAGTGTTTAGGGCTACACTGATGCGTCGTTCTAGTCAAACCCTGATGACTTCAGATCGTAGGCAGGCTATGTGTTCAACTTAAATGGAGGTGCCGTATGCTAGAAAAGCTTCAAGCAATCCACCATTGCTAATTCTACAACCGAGGCTGAGTATGTCGCCGCTTTTAAGGCAGCCAAAGAAGCCGTTTGGATAAGGAAGTTTATTTCTGATCTTCAGGTGGTTCCAACTGCTGTAGATCCCATGGAGCTCTACTGTGACAACAACGGGGCAATTGCACAAGAAAAGGAACCACAGTCTCATCAAAGGTCCAAACATACACTCAGGCGATTTCACCTGATCAGAGAGATCATTGACTGAGGTGATGTCAAGATTAGCAAAGTTGACACAGAGAACAATCTAGCAGACCCACTGACCAAGGCTTTAGCGCAGCAGAAGCATGATGGTCATACGAAGGATATGGGGTTGAGATTCCTCAATCTTCAAGTCTAAGTGTAAGTGGGAGATTGTTGGTGTTTATGCCATAAGACCTATTATTGGTCTATCTTTTGTACTACTTGACATTGATATTCTTATACATCATTCTGGCATTGTCATTATTATGTTTTGTTTACATCTGCGATTATGTACTTGCATGATAATGTCCATGGAGATAGATTGGATCTGTGATCAAACTCTTGCCCCCAGTCAATGTATCTTAGTGGATATAGGATAGCTTTGGTACATGTGAGACAAGTATATGGGCTGATTAGGCACAAGGTGGTAACGCAGACATATGGGTATGTCAGTGGTAGATATACTTGACCGACCTGCTGCGAGGCTATGACTTGGTGCCATGAGTTATCCTCACAAGTGGCAGCAAATGCATTGATCTCTTGACTTGAGGTCATTGACTCTTCTATATAGTTAAGGACATGCTTTGATATAACCTAACACCTCACCATAGTTGGGAGGTTATAATAGTTGTTATTGAGTGTGTCACAACCCATATGTGAAGATCAATAGACAGATAAAGGATTTGCCCCTTCCTAAGGGAAGCTTGATATCCACAGACCCACCTATAGTAGCATGACTGAAAGTGTATAGCCATACACAGAGTGAAAACCTAATTTAGTCATGACCATGAAATTGGGTGAAAACAAGTTGTGGCATACTTGTCCAATCGGATATCAGTTTGGCAAAGAGATTGTAATGCATCAGTACCTTGTTGCGATGATGGGGATATCGATATCGATATCCATTCCGATGACTTAAGTAGCAGCGATGCACTGCTAGGTGCCACTCACTGCTTGTGATGACCTTAGTTCATCACTGCCAACGTCAAAGGAACCTACAAGGTCGCACACCTTGAAACTCGAGTTCTCGTATTGATCGGGTAGCCTTATGATCAAGTTATTGGATAACTCGGATCTATTTGGCAGATTTCATTAATGCCAATGGGCCTAATGAGATGAAAGAAACTTATTGGAGCCAAACTTTACTTTTGGCAGGTTGACCCGAAATTGACCATGGTTGGTCATATTTGACTTTGGGTTGCATTAGATTGGATTCAATGGCTTAATCAACTTGTGTGATGAAGTTTGGGCTAGTTCATTACCCAATGAGGCCCAATAATAAGTTATCATGAAGAGATAAGAAGGCATAAGGGCATAATGGGGAGAAAACTATCCCCATTGGCACCTTGGGGCATAATGGGATGATGTTGGCGCATGGTTGATACGTCCGCAAGGGCACAGATTTATCGAAGTAATACAATTAAGATATCGTTCCCAATGAGGATTAGGCGGTTAAGTACCAACTTCTCAACTCGTTTGAATCTAGGCAAAATCAAATAGTGGTTTGTGTTGAACTCTAAGTACGAGGGAATTCGGAAATAGCGTGAAGAGAGATTCAAATTCTAGAAGATCGGGACTCAGGGTTTCACCGCACTAACGTGTATGAATCATATAAGGTTAACTCTTTGAATAGATAATTATAATCATGAAAGGAACTTTTCCTAGTGTACGGATTACCTCCTCCCGAAGCGTAACCCGGTATCTAACTACGTTAACTCCCTACTCTCGTGACAGTTAATGTACCTAGACCCATTAAGTTTTATGAAAATCCTAATGGATCCTTCAAACGAATCCAAACTACTCTTGTGATTGGATTCGTAGGTTTGATTAAAATGGATTCGACGTTGCGATTCACCTCCTAGTACTTCTCGTAACGTTTAAAACGCATTTGTACATGGCCAAGGTAAACTATGGAATAAACTCAATTTCAATCAAATTATGAATAAAAAATCATATCAATAGAGTAAAAATACAGATTAATTCATAAACGTCAGCGGGCTATGCCCATAATCCCGAATTAAAGGTTTACTCGCTCATGTTCTTAAGAAACGACATGTTTATACAAAGAACAAATATAGATCATCTCGAAATCACAAGAAATTCACTAAGAAAATAGTTAAACTTGCTTCCCCCTCGATCTGATGATGAAGAAGAGCTTATCAAACTTCTCTTTTGCGTGAAATCTCGCCGGAATATGCTCAGAAATTGAATTTTCACTTCTGTCGCCGCCGCCAATCGTCCTCGTCCCAAAAATCCCCCCGAACCCTCAAAAAATCCAATCTTTATAGGTTGATCGGTCCGGAACCCATAAAGGAACATTTCTACAAAGTTTGGTTCAAATCCAGTTCGATTTGGTGACGAACCGAGTGAAAAACTTGAAGGGCGAATGTTTTCGCGGTCAGTAATGAGTTTACGGCCAAGGCCGTAAATGCTTCTATGTACAACTCTTTGTACACAGAAAGTTTCACGGACCGTGATGGATTCACGGCTTCACCCGTAAAAATTTCTGTGCATTTCCATACTTAGTCATTTTTTCGCCTTTGTTCACACACCAAAATTACGGCCGACACTAGAATTACGGCCAAGGCCGTAATTATCGTGTTCTTCACTATTTTGACTCCAAATTTGACGTGTAAGCTCGTGATCTCCTCAGGAATTATGTTATGGCTTTAAAACTCATGAAATCCATCATTTTCATTACTTTTTACATGTATTTTCAATAAAACCAAGAAAAGAGAAGATTCTATGCCAAGTGAAGTAAAAATACTAAAATTTGCATAAAATCTTACAATTAAGCCTAAAATATAGTACAAAATATAGATTAAAATGTGGTGTAAATACAACGCATCAATGGTGCTTCATTAGGAAGCTATTGGCGTCTTCCCCGTCTTCCTTGGATGGAATGTTTGTCTCTATGGCAAGGCTTGGGGGGCATATGGCTTCTTGGACTTATTTTGGCAAGTGCTAAGCGCATATGGCTAATGTGTAGAGGTGTATGGAAAAGTCTTGGAGACTTATCTTACCTCTAACCCTAATTAGCCTCCCCACTTACCCTAGCGGCATCTCTTAATGCTATTGCGCCTATATCTTATTCCTTGCCACCCCTTGTTGATATAATTCATCCACATATGCGAGAGCTTCTTCATCTGTTGGTGTGAGCAAGCAACAAGGGCAAGAGCAAGGATTGGTGGCGCATCTCTTCCATCAACCTAGCCGCAAGCTTCCTCTTCTCTTCCTCCTCTTAGCGCAACTAGTTGGAAGGCTTGGTGACTTTATCTCCTCTTCTTCTCTCCTTGGCGCATATTCGTTGAAGGTGGCGCAAGCATAGAAGAACGACCCTAAGGCTTGGATCTTTTTCCTGAGGCTAGCACCGGGCGTGGAAGAAGAGGACTCGAGGATCCGTTGTGTATGAGACTACAGAGGGTGCATGCCTGGGAGCTTATATCGGCATCTCTCCATCTTGCTCTAAGGTACTTTCTCACTACATCATGTCGACCCCCTCGCAAGCATCGATCTTCTGGGTTTTTGGGACCGATCTGTTTCAGGGATTTGCTTCCGCTGTACTGTTGGGAAACACCGGAGATATTTTACAAATTTTTAGAGTTTTATTGACATAAATACACAGCACAGCGGAAGAATATCCCCGAAACAGGCCATTCCCAAAAACCCAGTGAAGATCGCATGTGAAGGAGTCGACACGATGAGATAGAAAATACCTTTAAAGTGAGATGAGGCCGATGTCGTAGAGGCGCCCAAGCGTGCGCCCTCTGCAGTCTCACACACACGGATCACCTCGAGTCCTCTTCTTCCACGCCCGGTGCTAGCCTCGGGAAGAAGATCCAAGCCTTAGAAGAGTCCTCCAAGCAACTTGCGCCAACGCCAAGAAGGTATGCGCCAAGAAGAGGAAAGGAGGAGGAAGCCCTTGCGGTCACTTGATGGAAGATGAGAGGAGCTCACGCCAAAGCCTTTGCACTCGCCCCTTTCCCTTGCTCACATCCTCACTTTTGATCACGCCTCCAAGAAGATTGTGTATCAAGTGGGGCGGCCAAGGTCTCTATTTAAGATGTGGCCAAAATTCAATTTGAATGGGCGGCTAGGAGAGAAAAGAGGGAATCAAGTCCTAATCTAATTAGGACTCATGTGGGTGCTTGGTCAAGTCCTAATCTAATTAGGATTCAAGTGGACGGTTTGATCAAGACAAGTCCTAATCCAATTAGGACTTATATGGGCGGTTTGAACAAGATTCAAAATTTTTGAATTAAGTCCTAATCCAATTAGGACTCTAATTATTTATTTAATTAATTAAATCCTAATCCAATTAGGACTCTAATTAATTCAAATAAATTAGCCCATTTAATCCCACAAAATAGGACTCTAATTAATTAATTAATTAGCCCATATTTTATCATGATTAATTAAACTTACATGAGGCATAGGCGCTAACCCTAGTCTAACTAGGGTTAAGCATGCGCCATCCCTTTTTCTTCTCCTTAAGCCCATTAAGCCCAACCTTTTCAATGGGCCCAGCCCAAGGTCCATTTTTCATGTTAACCAAGCCCTTGGATCCAATCCAATTTAACCCATGGTCAAATTGGGCTAACCATGGTTAAAATGCCGTAAATGGAAGTTGGCTCTAATAATTCTCTTCCATCTCATCAGGCCCATTGGCACTGATGAAATCTCCAAAACAGATCTGAGTTATTCAATAACTTGATCTTAAGGCTTCCCGATCAATACGAAAACTCGAGTATCAAGGTGTGCGACCCTGTAGGTTCCTCTGACGTTGGCAATGCTGACCTAAGGTCACCACAAGCAGTGAGTGGCACCTAGTAGTGCATCGTTGCTACCCAAGTCATCGGAATGGATATCAACATCGACATCCCTATCATCGCAACTAGGTACAGATGCATTACAGTCTCTTTGCCGAACTGATATCTGATTGGCCAAGTGTGTCACCACTTGTTTCTATCCAATCTCATGGCTATGACTAAATCAGGTCTAACCTGGGTATGGCCATACACTTTCAGTCATAGAACCATAGAGGAGCTCCATGGATATCATGCTTCCCTTAGGAAGGGGCAAATCCTATGTCTGTGCATTGACCTTCTCATATTGGTCGTGACATGCCCAATGACAACCGTTATTACCTCCCAACTACGGCAAGGCGTTAGGTTGTATCAAAGTATATCCATAACCATATAGAATGGCCAATGACCTCAAGTCAAGGGATCAATGCATCTCCTATCACTTGTGAGGATAACTCGTGACACCAAGTCATTGCCTCACAACAGGTCAGTCCAGTATATCTACCACTGATATACCCATATGCCTGCGTTAGCACCTCGTGCCTAACCAGCCCATATACCAGTCTTACAAGTACCATAGCTATCCCATATCCACTAAGGTACATTGACTAGGGACAATAGTTTGAGCACAGATCCAATCTATCTCCAGGGACATTATCATATAAGTACATGTTCGCAGATGTAAACAAATAATGATAACGACAATGCCAGTATGATATAAATATCAATGTCAAGTAGTACAAGTAACAGACCAGAATTAGGTCCTTATGGCATATACACCAACAATCTCCCACTTGCACTAAGACCTAGAGGTTGAGAAATATTAACCCCATATCTCTAGCGTGACCATCATGCTTCTGCTACGCCAAAGCCTTGGTCAATGGGTCTACTAGATTGTTCTTTGTGTCAACTCTACTAATCTTGACATCACCTCTGTCGATGATCTCTCTGATCAGGTGAAATCTCCTGAGTATGTGTTTGGATTTTTGATGAGACCTTGGTTCCTTGGCTTGTGCAATTGCTCTATTGTTATCACAGTAGATTTCAATGGGATCCACTGCACTGGGAACCACCTGAAGTTCAGAAATGAACTTCCTTATCCAAACGGCTTCTTTGGCTGCCTCAAAAGCGGCCACATACTCAGCCTCGGTTGTAGAATCAGCGATGGTGGATTGCTTGAAGCTCTTCCAGCACACAGCGCCTCCATTCATCTTGAACACATAGCCGGCCTGCGATCTAATGTCGTCAGGGTCAGACTGGAAAGATGCATCAGTGTAGCCCTGCATACTGAGCTCTTCCTGCCCCCCATAGACTAGGAACAAATCCTTAGTTCTTCTCAGATACTTCAGGATGTTCTTTACAGCCACCCAGTGTTGTATTCCAGGATTGGATTGGTATCGGCTGGTTATGCTCACAGCATAAGCCACATCTGGTCTAGTACACAACATTGCATACATGATCGATCCTACTGCCGAAGCATAGGGTACTCGACTCATGTCATCCCTCTCAGCCTGTGTGGTGGGACACTGGCTCTTTGAGAGAGTAAGGCCATGTCTCACTGGAAGGTACCCTTTCTTAGATTGCTTTAAGCTAAACCTCTCCAGGACCTTATCAATGTATGTACTCTGGTCTAGTACACAACATTGCATACATGATCGATCCTACTGCCGAAGCATAGGGTACTCGACTCATGTCATCCCTCTCAGCCTGTGTGGTGGGACACTGGCTCTTTGAGAGAGTAAGGCCATGTCTCACTGGAAGGTACCCTTTCTTAGATTGCTTTAAGCTAAACCTCTCCAGGACCTTATCAATGTATGTACTCTGACTAAGGGCTAGGAGCTTCTTGGATCTATCCCTATAGATCCTCACGCCTAGGATATAGGCGGCCTCCCCTAAGTCTTTCATCTCAAAACACTTCCCTAACCATGTCTTCACAGCTTGAAGACTAGGGATGTCGTTCCCGATGAGCAGTATGTCATCGACATACAAGACCAGAAAAGTCACCAAGCTCCCACTGAATTTTCTGTATACACAGGCGTCATCTTCGCTTTTGATAAAGCCATAATCTCTCACAGCTTCATCAAATCGAAGATTCCAACTTTGAGATGCTTTCTTTAATCCATAGATAGATCTCTTTAGCTTGCAGACCTTATTGGCCTCTACAGGATGGACGAAGCCATCAGGTTCTGTCATATACACATCCTCAGCTAGCTTCCCATTAAGGAAAGCTGTCTTCACATCCATCTACCATATCTCGTAATCATGATATGCAGCTATAGCAAGCAGAATCCGAATGGATTTGAACATGGCAACTAGCGAGAAGGTTTCATCATAATCCACCCCGTGGATTTGTTTGAATCCCTTAGCCACTAGTCTACCTTTATAGGTAACTATGTTGTCATCCATGTCTGTCTTCCTCTTGAAGACCCATTTACACCCTATGGGCTTTACCCCATCAGGTAACTCAACCAAATCCCAGACTTGGTTAGTTGACATGGAATCCATCTCGGATCGCATGGCCTCAAGCCATCTCTCGGAGTCCGATCCACTGACCGCCTCATCATAAGTCCTGGGTTCATCCTCAATGATGAAGATCCTGTTATGTTGGGTCCGCAGCGACCCATACCTCTCAGGTGCATGACGAATTCTCCCAGACCTACGTGGGGCCTGTGTCTGAGCCTCAGGTTGCCTAGCAACTGGTACAGGTGGCTCAGGTTCCATCTCTATGTCTTGTGGTTGCACTTGGACCTCATCCAAGTCAAACTTCCTCCCACTAACTTCTTTCATGAGAAATTCTTTCTCTAGAAAGACAACACCCCGAGCAACAAAAGTTTGTTCTCGATGGGAACATAGAAATAGTAACCCTTAGTTTCCTTAGGGTACCCCACAAACACACATTTATCAGATCTAGGTTCTTGCTTGCTAGAATCCTGATGCTTGACATATGCCTCGCATCCCCAGATCTTGATAAAAGATAGATTAGGGCTTCTCCCACTCCATACCTCGTATGGAATCTTTGAGACACTCTTAGATGGAACGTTATTCAGTATTAGAGAAGCTGTCTCTAGTGCATGTCCCCAGAATGAGGGAGGTAGAGTTGCATGACTCATCATACATCGAACCATGTCCAACAGAGTTCGATTTCTCCTTTTAGACACACCATTCCATTGAGGTGTTCCAGGCGGAGTGAGTTGGGATAGAATCCCACACTCTTTTAGATAGTCAAGGAACTCACCACTCAGGTACTCTCCACCACGATCTGATCAAAGAGCCTTAATGGATATACCAAGCTGGTTCTCTACTTCATTCTTGAATTCCTTGAATTTCTCAAAGGATTCAGATTTATGTCTCATCAAGTAGACATAACCATACCTACTGAAATCATCAGTAAAGGTAATGAAGTAGTTGTGTCCTCCTTTGGCTTGTTTATTGAATGGTCCACACACATCACTGTGTATAAGGTCCAATAAACCTCCTGCCCTCTCACTTGTCTTGGTGAAGGGCACCTTTGTCATTTTTCCTAATAAACAAGGCTCACAAGTGTCAAATTCCTCCAAGGAACTTGAATCTAACAACCCATTTGCATGGAGTTGTATAATGCGATTCTTGTTTATATGGGCTAATCGACAATGCCATAGGAAAGCACCAACTAAACCACTCAGTTTGGTCCTTTTGTGATTTATGTTACATATAGAGTTATCCATGTCCAACACATATAGACCATTGCATAATGTACCCTTTCCATAGAACATATTTGCAAACGAAAAAGAACAAGAGTTCTTATTTATTTCAAATTTAAATCCTTTCCTTGCCAAGCAAGGAATGGTCACAATGTTCTTAGTAAGCGAAGGTACACAATAGCAATTATCTAACTCTAGTTGAAGTCCAGAAGGCAACGAGAGAGTCAAAACTCCTACAGCAACAGCAGCAACTTGTGCCCCGTTTCCTACTCGTATATCAATCTCTCCAGTCTGCACCGATCTACTTTTCTTGAGCCCCTGCATATTTGTACAAATATGAGCTCTACATGCGGTATCCAATACCCATGACATAGAAGTAGAAAGGTTGACTTCTGTAACATAAATACCTGAGCATGAAGACGAAGCCTTGCTTCTCTTCTTCCCATTCTGAAGTCGCACCATGTCCTTTAAAATGTGAAGTGGTCCTCCACATGATAGGTACCTGTTATTTCTCGCCCTTTCCATTTTTAATTCTATTTCCTTTGTTAAGCCAATCGGCTCAACACATGGAATTTCAACTTTAGGAGGATTGAGCTTAACAAATTCATCAAAGAGCTGCTTTAGATTAGAAATAATCTCAGAAGCACTCTTTAATTCATATTGCCCTCGAAGCTCGGGCGACATGTTAGTTAGCATCAATTGTGCAACCTCCAAAGTATCAGCCTGATGCTTATCGTAAGCATCTTTCTCAGCCGCTGAGGCCGAGCATGGAAGTGGGCCAGGAATAGGCTGCCTAAGGACATGGAGCTTCTTTTCAAGCTTGAGAACGATTCTCAAGTTTATATACTAATCCATCAAGTTGGATCCAACCAACTTGTCCTTCTCTAGAAGGCATCGCAGTGACAGTCTACTATTGTTCATAGTCATTATTCTACAATAACCAAGAAAAGCAGATTAGTACTACTTCAAATCATTTAAACTAGACTTGTTTTAAATGATCATGACTCCCACTATTTTAATCGAATTGACAACCCACAAAGTCAATCGGGAAGATAAAGACTTCATAGTGAGATGGGATCCTTATTTCACATGAGGCTTCGCGTCCCACGAGGGTGGGATGAGATGCACAAAGTAACTCATGCTTCCTAAGGTGGGCACGCCGGCCGATTGCTCCAAGCAATTCCCCTTATTGAAACAGTCTAGGCATTTCATGTCCGGCGAGGGCTGGATACAGCATGAAACCCTAACCTTTCAATGATGCCTCTAGACTTTCATCATGTGCCCAGCACATATGAACTTCTAGTCAAGTCCATTCCTAACCGTTATGCCCAAGGCCAACGAGTTTCCTTGCGAAGGCGCGCCCGATTAAAACGGACTGGGAAAACCATTGCCACCACGCACTTTCTAAAGATAAGTGGGTGTGTCCCACGAGGGTGGGAAACAGTTCACAACACCACTGATCGATAGCTTAGTGAGGGCTACGCGTTAGAAGGCTACTAGACTTGATATTTTAAATGAGGGTTTTTGAGGTCTCAATTAGTTTTATCTTATGTCTAGCATTACAGACATGCATTCCTATAGTGATAACATAACGATAAAACAATACAGGCATGCTTTAGCAGATAAGATAAGCAGTAAAAGAATGATGTGATCATGACCTATTTAAGACATTGAACCAACCCATGCCAAGAAGGATGTTCAACTCTTGACCTAAGACTCAAGCCCCAAGAACTAGACCTAACCTAGCCGACCTCTATTTTGAACTTCAAGGTTGGCTCCAAGGTCCTCCAAGGGTGAATCGCCATCTTGGAAGGTCCAACATAGCTAGCTCACAAGCCCTAAGGCTCGGCCATGCTATGCTTGCACCACCAAGCAAGCTTGCACTATCTTGCATGCGCCACCAATCCAAGTAGGGTGCTTGTTGCGCCACCATCCAAGATGCGCCACCAAGCTCCTTCCCTTAATCTTCATCTTAATTTTACAAAAATAAAGAAAAAGATGGCACGCAGGCCGGACAAGGATACATCACAGGCATGCAAGGGGGCTTGACTCATGATCACAACATTCTGCACAAATCAAGGTATTTACACATGCAATTCTACATGCTCATGAAAAACATAAAATCTGAAATTTTACTTTTTTCATAAAACCAGTTTCTTTTCCTCATCTTCTTCTCACAAATCTTTTAGTTATTCGCGATTAATTTTCATGATGATTTCAAAGATCCTCTCAGCTGGTAATTTTGTCATATCAAGAGACTTGGCCAGTCCGAAGACACAATACCCGTCCTACTTGACAAAACCACGTGCGCCTTTGATCCTTAAATCATGCAAGAAAAATAACCCAAAAATCCAAAAGAGATTGAAAAGGTGATGGAAACAAGAAACCCTAATTTTTCTACTTTAGAAAAACCGTGCGCCATGCATCATACAATTTCGAAAATTAAAATATGGCATGTGAGCATGAAAAGCATGAAAAACATCGTTCAAGTTTCGCAAGTCGCTCTGATACCACTGTTGGGAAACCCCAGGGATATTTTACAAACTTTCAGAGTTTTATTGACATAAATACATAGCACAGCGGAAGAATATCCCCGAAACAGGCCAGTCCCAAAAACCCAGTGAAGATCGCATGCGAAGGAGTCGACATGATGAGATAGAAAATACCTTTAAAGTGAGATGAGACCGATGTCGTAGAGGCGCCCAAGCGTGTGCCCTCTGCAGTCTCACACACATGGATCACCTCAAGTCCTCTTCTTCCACGCCCGGTGCTAGCCTCGGGAAGAAGATCCAAGCCTTAGGAGAGTCCTCCAAGCAACTTGCGCCAACGCCAAGAAGGTATGTGCCAAGAAGAGGAAAGGAGGAGGAAGCCCTTGCGGTCACTTGATGGAAGATGAGAGGAGCTCACGCCAAAGCCTTTGCACTCGCCCCTTGCCCTTGCTCACGCCCTCACTTTTGATCACGCCTCCAAGAAGATTGTGTATCAAGAGGGGCGGCCAAGGTCTCTATTTATAGGGATCATAGGCGGTTTAAGATGTGGCTAAAATTCAATTTGAATGGGTGGCTAGGAGAGAAAAGAGGGAATCAAGTCCTAATCTAATTAGGACTCACGTGGGCGCTTGATCAAGTCCTAATCTAATTAGGATTCAAGTGGACGGTTTGATTAAGACATGTCCTAATCCAATTAGGACTTATATGGGCGGTTTGATCTAGATTCAAAATTTTTGAATCAAGTCATAATCCAATTAGGACTCTAATTATTTATTTAATTAATTAAATCCTAATCCAATTAGGACTCTAATTAATTCAAATAAATCAGCCCATTTAATCCCATAAAAATAGGACTCTAATTAATTAATTAATTAGCCCCTATTTTATCATGATTAATTAAACTCACATGAGGCATAGGCGCTAACCCTAGTCTAACTAGGGTTAAGCATGCACCATCCCTTTTTCTTCTCCTTAAGCCCATTAAGCCCAACCTTTTCAATGGGCCCAGCCCAAGGTCCATTTTTCATGTTAACCAAGCCCTTGGATCCAATCCAATTTAACCCATGGTCAAATTGGGCTAACCATGATTAAAATGCCGTAAATGGAAGTTGGCTCCAATAATTCTCTTCCATCTCATCAGGCCCATTGGCACTGATGAAATATCCAAAACAGATCCGAGTTATTCAATAACTTGATCATAAGGCTTCCCAATCAATACGAGAACTCGAGTATCAAGGTGTGCGACCCTGTAGGTTCCTCTGACGTTGGCAGTGCTGACCTAAGGTCACCACAAGCAGTGAGTGGCACCTAGCAGTGCATCGCTGCTACCCAAGTCATCGGAATGGATATCGACATCGACATCCCTATCATCGCAACCAGGTACAGATGCATTACAGTCTCTTTGCCAAACTGATATCCGATTGGCCAAGTGTGTCACCACTTGTTTCTATCCAATCTCATGGCTATAACTAAATCAGGTCTAACCTGGGTATGGCCATACACTTTCAGTCATAGAACCATAGAGGAGCTCCATGGATATCATGCTTCCCTTAGGAAGGGGCAAATCCTATGTCTGTGCATTGACCTTCTCATATGGGTCGTGATATGCCCAATAATAACCGTTATTACCTCCCAACTACGGCAAGGCGTTAGGTTGTATCAAAGCATATCCCTAACCATATAGAATGGCCAATGACCTCAAGTCAAGGGATCAATACATCTCCTATCACTTGTGAGGATAACTCGTGACACCAAGTCATTGCCTCACAGCAGGTCAGTCCAGTATATCTACCACTGATATACCCATATGCCTGCGTTAGCACCTCGTGCCTAACCAGCCCATATACCAGTCTTACAAGTACCATAGCTATCACATATCCACTAAGGTACATTGACTAGGGACAATAGTTTGAGCACAGATCCAATCTGTCTCCAGGGACATTATCATATAAGTACATGTTCGCAGATGTAAACAAATAATGATAACGACAATGCCAGTATGATATAAATATCAATGTCAAGTAGTACAAGTAATAGACCAGAATTCCATCCTTAGAGCATATACACCAACATGTACTTGTATTAAAATTTTAAAATCCCCAAGGTTTTCCAACACAGTGAGCACCCCCAACGATGGACGAACGTTGTGTTTGTTTTGTCCGCATCGTATGTTGCGGTGGTAGTGTTTCGTTTTGATTTTATTTTACTTATTTAAGTTTATTTATCTATGGTTTATTTTTCTTTTATAAATTCTACCCTAAACAGTAAGTGAACCCTAAATTATATTTTTTTATTTTTGTGTTTCGGGTAGATTTAGGGATTTTTAGTATCCTAGAACCTAGTTGAGATCAACGGCTACCAGTGGATCTTATTTTCGGTAAGAATCTGATTGTGTATGTTAAATTGTTATAATTATGAGTTGATATGTAAGATAGATGATAATAAATAATTTTATTATTCAGTTAAGAATGAGAGAATTGAGGTTTTAGAGAAATTCAAGATATCAACACTTGAGGTAGGAATCTTTCCCTACTCCTTTGTTATGGTGTCAAGGATTTGTAGGAATATTTATTTATTCCTTTGATTTAGTATCAGATGCATATATTAGAATAGATTGACACCATTATCTATTTGATCCGTCTGCTTGCTTTGTGTCTAAATTTGGTTGACCTCATTTATCTTATTCATTTGGTCATATTCTGTTTCTATATGCATGATTAGTAAAACTGCATTGAGATATCTAATATGTTGACATTTGAGTATGATGGAACAGTTGTGTATCTGTGTTGTTATGTCATGACATATTGACCTCTGGATTGGATGATTTATCTCCAGTGGCCCCCGTGTGTGTGATATATAGTTATCGATTATATCGGGCTATATGGTTGCCAGTTAGGGTACCGTCAGTTGTCTTTGGACAATACTTTAGATGCCTGGTGTTGGATGCAACACTATCAGGCTGTTTAGGACCATCGTTTTACTGTGTGAGCTAGCAGTGGAAAAACTCTAAAAAGGAGCACGGCTCATTATTAAGATATGTTGGCCAAGCTTGATGATTTATACGACATCTTCTATGTACAGTTTATCTTTATATTATTTGTTTCTAATATGTGGCATTGTTTTAGTCATTGTAATTATCTTGTTATTTGAACACATACCATTTTGTTGATTCCTACCTAGTATTTTTTTTTGTTAACTCTCATTGTTTTTCTTCCAAGTACAGAGTTAGGAGGGATAGAAGCCCTGTTTGGCCTAGCTTCTAGGCCTGCTTATAGCTTTGCGGCCAGTAGAAATTAAGAAGCTGAGGCATTTGGCCCTTCAGCTTCTCTATTCCAACCCACAAATTATCTGCTTCTCTGAGAAGTAGGGGTGAAACTACTTCTTTGCCCCCCCCCCCCAACCTGCTTATGCTCAATAACCCTTATATGTAATAATAATTTTTTAATAATATAACTCATAATATTTTTAATAAATATTTTAATTATAATTAACTATAAATTTAATCATATAATTTTTATCTTAATAATTTTTTTAACCAGCACAGCATAAGCGGTTCACAAGCTGCGCATCCCAAACACTCTTAAACTTCTCTAGCCAGTATTTTTTTAACCAGCACTTCTTCAACCAACAGAAGCTAAAAGCAGAAGCTAGGCCAAACACACTCAGAGTATATAGCTATATATACCCACCCCAAGTTGAGATAGTATTTTAGTGTTTATTTCAATTGATTTGTTTACATTTTTGACTATCTATTTTTTTTTTACAAGATTGTGCTGTAAAATTTTGGATTATTCATTTAAGAAAGGTTTTCAACATAAGTTTATTTTAGAGTATATTATAGTTCTTTGGTTAATGTAATATTGTCTATTCCCTAGGGAATACTCAGCTATGGTTAGCTAAATTCCGCCATGACATTATAGGTAGTATCTTTGTTGTTTGTGTGGTATATTCCACATTGTAAGCAACATCCTTACTATATGAGTAATTTATTTTTAGAGAATTAGTATATCCACATAATGGATTCAGAGTCTCTACTACTCTATAGACATTTGTAATAGATAGATTTATTATTTCATACATTATTGTATCAAGAAACTTTATTACACTTTGGTTGTAGTATCGAAGTGTATACTAATAAGCTTGACTAGGTTTGAAGGCACTCTTGTCAACAAGCGAAGTATATTCCAAGAAATATGTGTCGCTTAAAATTATTTTCTAATGCCATTTTATAATTAAAGGGGATAAGTCTCTTAAACTTATGCAAGAATAATTTTATTTATATGAGTGTTGCAATAAATATTTTATTTATTATATCCAAAAATATATTTGCCATTATTGCAATACTTAATTTAGCATAAATTACATGCATAATTCTAAATTTAAATTTATCATAATTTAACTATGTTGATCATAATATATAAAACTTACTAAAGTACGTAATTAGAGGTAGAAAAATATAATATACAAAATTATTAATTGCAGAAATATAATTTAAAGAATTTTAATTAGTTAATAGATATGATGGCGGAAGGGTTTATAAGAATTATTTCAATAAGTGATTAGAAAAAATAAAAAGAAAAAAGAAAGAAGAGCTAGAAGATAGAAAGCCAAGATGTATCTCGAGGGAGAGGAATCTAGTCGAGGGAGCGGAATACCCTTTCTTCAAAATAGTTCAAGCTAATTGGATAGGCTTTCAATCCATTCTATGAAATCTTTCTCGTTACTCATCTCATAAGTGATAGGTAAGTTTTTATCTCACTATAACTTAGATTAGCACTAACATTTTTCATATATCATAGGTTGAACTCTCTTTATAGAAATTGATATTACTATGTAGATGACTTTCATACAAAGAAAGGGTGAGAAGTGAGCGTGAAACCGTTGATGTGAGGACGGGGAGCTGATTGCTTTTAGCCTTGAAATGATGAGCATGCCAAATACCTCAAGTGATTTATTAATTAAGGACTAGTTTGATTCTGCTGCCTGCCGCAGCTGCGCTATGATAGCTGCGTTGTTACTGTAGCACCTGCTGTGAAGGGTATTTGGTGAATCTAACTATGTTGTTACTGTAGCAACTATTATTAAAGTTATTTTATAGATTTATTAGGTTATTAGTGTTGTTAATAAATAAATAAATATTAATTTAATAAAATATATTAAAATTAAAATTATATATTTTTATAATAAAATAAAATAATTAATAAAATTATAAAATTAAATAATAAGATAATAAAATAATAAAATTTAATTATTAATTTTATTTTTAAAGTAAAAAATTTAAAAATATATTTTTTAATAATAAAATAAAAGATTATATTACTAAATATATATTTAAAATAATTAATTTAAAATTATTAAATTTTTTAATAAATATTATATTACTAAATATAATATTAATATATATTTTTAATAAATAAATATTATATTACTAAAATAGTATTAATATATTAATTTTTAATTAAATGTATATAATATAAATATATAATATTACTTTTAAAAATGTTTGTATAGTGCATTGAAGGGATTCGAACTACAGCACAATGATTATCATACATAATAGAACAAGGAATCATGATCATCGATGGGCAACAGCTAATCATTAGTCAAACAAAAAATTTTATCTATATCTTTCTCTTTAATTTTTTTTAATTTAATTGCATACTTTGGAGGGAGATGAGAAAATTACCGCATTTTTGCTCTTGTTTTTACCTATTGTATTTGTGGCCGAAATCTAAATTTGGCAAAACCTTCTTCTCGCCTTCTCCAATCTGACTGTCAGCGTTTTGGTCTTGGTGGCGAGGTTTTGGACGCGCCACAAATCACTGCAAAGCCATGGGCCATCGATTTTGATGTGGTTTTACGTCTGCAAACCCAATGGAAACCTCTCTTACTTCCCCAATTTGGTTTCTTTTTGCCTCCGGATGATATCTAGTTGATGCCCCCTTTTTCTTAACCTCTGCCACCTTTTGACCGATTTGATTGAGGTTTTTGATTCAGTAACACCTGAGAATGGCGTGGGAGAACTGGACCGAGATCGCTTTTTTATGCTTCATCTGTCTCAAATCGACGGTTTTGTGCACCACCGCCCCGGGAGATTATGCTCTTCTTGATGAGTTCCGGAAAGGGTTGTCCAACGCACAGCTGCTCCAATGGCCGACGAACAACAAAGACCCCTGTGGCCCTCCTCAGTGGCCTCACGTTTTCTGCTCCGGCTCTCGGGTTACTCAGATTCAAGTCTAGAACATGGGGTTGAGCGGACCTCTGCCGCAGGACTTCAACAGGCTCTCTATGCTGACCAACATTGGTCTTCAGAGGAATGACTTCCAAGGGAAGCTGCCCTCTTTCAATGGTCTGTCCAATCTACAGTATGCCTATCTCGGCAGCAACCAGTTCAATACCATTCCCTCTGATTTCTTCGTCGGCCTCAATAGTTTGCAGGTTCTATCCTTGGATAATAACCCTCTAAATCAGAGCACCGGCTGGACCTTGCCGGCAGACTTGACGAATTCGGCACAATTGGTGAATCTGTCACTGGTTCAATGTAATCTTGTTGGTGAACTGCAGAATTCCTAGGGACTATGAGTTCTTTGTCTGTACTTAAACTTTCTCATAACAATCTCATCGACACTATTCCTGCAAGCTACTCCAGTCTGCCATTGAAGATCCTACGGTTGAACAATCAGTTGGGTGCAAGGTTGTCCGGGCCAATTGATGTCATTGCAGGCATGACAATGCTGAATGACGTTTGGCTCCATAGGAATCAATTTTCAGGCCCTATCCCCAGTTCCATCGGCACCGTAACTTCATTGACACGACTGTGGCTCGATGACAACCAACTTGTTGGTCTTGTTCCTCCAAGTTTGCTGGATTTGCCACAACTTGAGTCGTTGCAACTGGATAATAATATGCTCATGGGGCCAATTCCAAACCTAAAAATCAATGAGTTCACGTATGCTCATAATTCATTTTGTCAATCCACACGAGAGTGCCCTGTTCAGCAGTAGTGACCGCTCTTCTAGATTTCCTTAGCGATGTGAATTATCCACCAAGGCTACCAAATTCTTGGTCTGGCAATGATCCTTGCACTGGTTCATGGCTAGGTGTTTCCTGCTCTAATGGTAGGGTCACTGTAATAAATCTACAAAACAGCCAGCTTAATGGCACAATCAGCTTATCCCTTGGTAAATTGGACTCTCCTGTATATGTGCTACTTGGGGGCAACAATCTTACAGGCCATATTCCTGATAGCTTGGTGAGCTTGAAATCATTAAAAATGTTGAACCTTTCTTCCAATAACATCTCACCTCCTGTTCCACAATTCCCTACTAGTGTACAAGTCCTCCTTGATGGAAATAATTTGTTGCAAAATTCTCCTCCAGGATCTCCTGCAGATGTCACTCCTCCCCGTGCTGATGGCTCATCAAGCGACTCACCCAACTCTCCTAGCCTACCATCTCCCTCTTCTAGTTCAGGTAATAATAATACCTCAGGAAATTCTACAATATCAAATGTTTTGATTATCATCATTCCAGTTGCCATTGTAGTTATACTCCTTATCATCCTGCTTCTTTTTACCGTCGGAAAGGTAAACCTAGTGTGTCAACAGCACCAAACTCCTCTCACACAACCTAACAACTTTTTTAACCCAGACAATTTAGTTATATTGATGTCGAGAGATAATAGTTATATTGATGTCGAGAGATAATGGCTACAGTAGCTTAAAAACCATTGGGCATAACAACATAAACAACAATAATTGTTGGGGAATGCCGGGTGTAATTTAAAATTTTTGTAGTCTCAGGACGCAGCGGAAGAAGCATTACACCCGAAACACATTCCTTTCCCAAGGATCCATGCGAGAGAGAGAACACAAGGATGTGTTAGGGTTAGTACCTCTATTGTTTGTAAAGATGACGTTGCCAAGTTGAAGACGCTCAAGTGCTCGTCCTCTACAAGTACCCACGCGTCGACCTTCTCAACGTTGCTCCCTTCCACGCTTGGTGCTAGTCTCGGGAAAAGAAGATCACCTCTTGGATTCTCCTTCTCCTTCTCCCTTTATTCTTCACGCCAACTTGTCTCCTTGCTTGGAGACTGTTAGCCAAGAGAAGAGGAAGAGAAGAGAGGGTGGCTCTCCACAAGAAGAAGAAGAGGTCGGCTAGGGCTTGAGAGCTTGTGCAACCTCCTCAAGGAGTTGCCTTGCTCTCAGCTTCAAAAGGTGTCTCAAGAGAGGGGCACATACCCCTTCTTTTATAGCCTTTCAACCCCAAATCGCCACCCCTCTTTCCATCTATGGATTGGCGCAATTCCTCCAAGGAATTTGCCTTAATAGTTCAGCCGCAACTAGCTTTGAATTTGCGCAAGAATAAAGCTTGGAAAGTACCAAGCTTCTTGCCAAATTAAGTGCTAGTCTATTAGTTGACTTCATTAGGTCTTACCATATATGTTCTTGGCACAATTCTTCCAAAAAATTGGCGCAACAACTCAGCCACCATATCTCTTGAATTGGCGCAAATTGAAGCATAGAAATAATCTAGCTTCTTGTCATATCAAGAGAGGTAATTTGAGTTCAATCATTATTTGACTTTCCATATGTGATTGGCCAAATCTTTGCTTGAATAAATCAAGCCATACTTGCCATTATATCAGCCTCACACGTCCAAGATCTTTCCAATTTGAGGAAACTGAATTCCATAAGGATTCTTCATGGCAATTGGCGCAAATTCCATGTATGGAATTAAAGCATGCGTCAATGATGAATCCTACTCCCTTTAGGATTCCAAACTTGCCTCAATTAGATTTAAATCCACAACTCCTAATTGGATTTGGATTTCAATACTAATTAGGCCCATGGAAATAAATCCTCATTGGATTAGGATATGCGCCCAATACAATGAGCCTTATCCAAATCCAATTCTCATTAGGATTTGAATCCTAGTTGGATTAGGATTCGCGCCCAACCACTATGAGTCTTATCCATAACCAAATTCTTATTAGGATTTAGATTAAGATTCTTATTCCTAGTAGAATTAGGATTCCAACTCCTAATTAAATTAGGATTTCAACTCCTAGTTGGATTAGGATTCCAATTCCTAGTAAGATTAGGATTCCAACTCCTAATTGGATTAGGATTCCAGTTCCTAATAGGATTAGGATTCCAACTCCTAATTAGATTAAGATTCGAATCCATCATGGTTTATAGTCCCAAATCCAAGTTCAACTCCCATACAGAGCACAAACATGACTAGGATATACATAAACCCATGAATCCCAATTGGACTCAAATTCAACCATGAATCTGTTTTGGACTTAGAATCAGAATGAACTCAAATATATTCCAAGATATCTAGATCATAAAGCAACGTCAAGAGTCTATTGCGTGTGACCCCGTAGGATCCACATGACGATGGCAATGATGATGAAACATCATAAGTAGTGAGAGGTATCTAGCAACACATCACTACTACCCATGTCATAGGACTAAAGTCATCTGGCAACAACTCCCTGACAAGCAATGAGGATTCCTATGCATCCTAGTTCCCTTTGCCTGAACTGATATCCCGCCATTGGATTTAGTCTCAAGTTTATTAATCCAATCTATTGGTCATGACTCAACCAGTGTGGCCCACACATTCCTGTCATGCACCAATGAGGTGGGGCGCCCCAAAGTAGATATCATGCTTCCAATTAAGAAAGGGGCAAATCCTACTATTGGTCATCCATGTCTCTACATGACTTATGATATAGCCAATGACAATCGTTTTGGCCTCTCATTTACGGAGAGACGTAAGACTGCATCAAAACATATCCATCATCAAATCTAGACATGAATACCTCAAGTCTAAGGATCAATGCAAACCTCTCGCATGTGAGATTGACTTGTTGACTAGACAAGTCAATCCTCACGGTGGATCACTCCAGTGCATCCAATGCACCTGTATGTCTACGTTACTGTGCCCCGCACCTAACCAGCTCATACACTAGTCTCACATGCACCAAAGCTGTCCCATATCGGCTAAGGCACCTTGACTGGGGATTACTTATGAGAATGGATCCAACCAAACTCATGGGACATTAATTATGCAATCCAATACATGAACGCAGGTAAAGCAATCTGCATAATAACGACCATGTCTTAATTGATTATATCAATTTTATCAAAGTACATGCAAACAATGCCGGACCAAGTCCATACATTGGTCTGCAAGGCATTAACACTAACAATCTCCCACTTGCACTAAGACCAAGGGCAACTGAATTTATTCACTCTCATGTCTCTAATATGACTTATTTAGTTTCCGCTGCGCCAGAGGCTATGTTAGTGGGTTTTTCCAGATTGCTATCTGTGTTTATTTTGTAAATTTGAATCATCATCTTTATCCATGATCTCCAAGATCAGATGATATTGCTTCAGTACATACTTGAGTGCTAAGGCCCTTCTCTTATGCTATGGTCCCAGTAAGAATTATACTGGACCATCTAGCACTAGGGACTAAATCAAGTTCAAATGAATGAAGTTGTTTCCTTGGCTGCCACAAGAAGCTGCAATGTACTCAGCCTTAATTGTAGAATTTGCCACTGTGGTTTGCATAATGCTCTTCCAGTATACAACACCACAACAAGGAAAAAAGAAAATCCTGGCTGTGAACGATAGTCATTAGACTAGAATGAAGTATCAGTGTACTTAGTACGCAAAGTTCTTCCTGTCTACAATAGACTAAACTTCAATCCTTTACACTTCCCAAGTACGAAGGATTGCTTTCACAGCTATCCAGTGTCGAACACTAGGATCTGATTGGAACTTGCTAGTCATGCTCCAAGCATTCGCCACACATGGTCTTGTGCAGGTTGCACAAAACATGATCTATCATATACCCAACGTATTATGACTATAGACTCATGTTATCTCTCTCTCCTATCGTTTCATAGGACATAGCACCTTTGAGAGAATCAGACCATGTCTTCCTGGAAGGCATCAACTTTTGGAATCATCCAATATGAACCTCTCCAGATTTTCCTAGATGAACATAGATTGACCAAAGGGTAATGACATTCTTGGATCCCTATCTATAGATCCACATGCTTAGGATATAGGCTGCATTCCCTAGGTCATTTTTCTCGAAATACTTCCAAAGTCTTTACTTCACTGCGTGAAGAGCTGGGATGTCATTTCATGTGAGGAGAAAATCGTCAATCAAGTAGAACAAGAAACACTATGATGCTCCCACTGATCTTCTTATAAACATAGGGCACTTGTATGATACCATGCATATCTTTATGGCCACTATATGAAAACTTTTTGGCTATTTCTATCTAGATATCCTTTTCCAGACGTCCATTAAGAAAAGTAGTTTTTCATAACAACACGCTATAACAGAATATGCAATTATAACAAGCAGATACCTAATAGACTCAAACATAGTTATCTTCCTAGAAGATCCATTTACAGCATATGGGTGTTACCCCTATGGCGGCTCAATCAAGTCCCACACTTGATTAGCAGACATGAAGTCCATTACAGTTCTCATGGTGCTCAGCCATTTCTTGGAATCTGGTCCATTGACCGCTTCCATTTCCTCATAAGTCTTTAAGTTCATCCTTGATGAAAAATTCATCATGCCCACAACCTGTGAGAACATTTTGAATCCATTTAGACTTATGTGGTTCCTGTGCTTCTTGAACCTCAGGTTGACTTTCAACCTGCATATGCGATTCTACTCTCCATTTGTGTCTGATTGTATTGTGGTTGATCTTGGACCTTGTCTTAATCAAATCTACTCCCACTTGCTTCTTTCAAAAGAAAAATCTCCTCAAGAAAGACAACAGTTTGAGCAACAAATATTTTATTCTCATCGGGATAGAAATAGTACTCTCAGTGCCCCACAATCACACACCATGGAGTGTCAGAACAGTTGCTTGCATGGCCTCTAAAGGAAGTAAATTTGCATGACTATTCAAAGATGGAACCACATCCAATGTGTTCCCTTTTCTTTCTTTGAATTTCACCACACAGTTGTGGTGTTCCAAGCAAGCTGTGAGATAACCCCACACTCCTTAGGATAGTCATCAAATTCTTCACTTTCCGCCTTGATCCAATCAAAGTGTTTAATAGATCTTCCAATTTGATTCAGCAGTTCATTTTCGAACTCCATGGATTTCTCCAAAGTTATATGTTGGATAAGACATATTCATACCTAATGAAGTATACAACACCTCCAAGTACTTGTTTCCATGGGTCCGCACACATTGCTGTGTAATAGATCCAACAAGCAATTGACCCTTCCACCATTCTTGGTGAAGGTAGCATCTGTCATCTTGTCCATCAAACAAAACTCACATGTATCATAATCCAGAAAGGATAATGATCCCAATAGTCCATAGACTTTTGTATGTGACCTTTGTCCTATGGAACAAGAGACAATGCATAGAGATGGTATTGATTGAATCATTGGATTTGATCTATTCAATGTTACACACAGAACTACAAACTATTATTAATTGTACCATTTCTATAGAACATTCTAGATTTAAAGAAATACCATTTATTCCAAACTGAAAATCCATTCAAAATAATGGATATAATGTTCTAATACAAAAGCTAGTACATAATAGGAAAATTCAAGATGAAGTCTTGAAGACAGTGAGATGATATCAACAGCAACATCCAATGCTCCATCCTTGACTCGAGAGTCGATCCCACCAAGCCTCATTGTCTTACTTCTTGTGAGCCCCTGCATATGAAAAACATATGTAAGCTCCACATGTGGTACCCAGTACCAATGAATAAGAAGTAGACATAAAGACATCAGTAACACAATACCTAAAGCAGATGAATTACATCCCTTCTTGTGTGCCGTGCTCTTCCTGGGGCCCTAATCCATCCTAAAATTTTCATGCATTCCCAGTCTTCCAAAGTTTTAGCTTCGAAGATACGGAACCATAGTCATTCCTCGATTTAGGCAAACACCCAGAAGATCCAACAACACTCTCTTGATCACTATTTGAAGTGCATGGTGTGAAGAGACGTTGAAGATGTATGATGATATCATAAATCCCCATCTCATCACACTCAACTTGGACCTCAGGGGTCATGCACCTCAAAACAAGAGCAATGTAATGTTCACTATCCGCACAATGTTCAAGATAGACATTCCACTCCCACTCTATACAAAAATATATACAGGGCTGGGTTGGAGGTCTTTCAAGAAGATACACCATATTCTCATGTTCTAGCATTTTGGTCAAAATTTTGAACCAACTTGTCCAATTTGTTCCATCCAGTTTATTTTTACAAAGTTTCAATCTAGGTTCAGGAGATGATATCATCTACAATAAGCAAACAAGCAAAATAAGTACGATGATAAAACATTTAACAATGACTTAAATTAAATGCTATGCTCCCACTAACAAGTTGATAACTCTCAAAATCAACTTAGAAATAAGTGAGTAGGATCCTAATTTCACATGATGTCTCTATGACTCACGAGGATGAGTTGGGGTGCACAGAGAGTCCTATGCTTCCTTAGGTAGGCATGCCAGCCAATTGTGCCGTGCACAACTCCTCTTAGTTAAGACAGACTAGGCGCCCTATGTCCAGCGAGGGCTGGATACAACACAGAACCCTATCCTCTCAACAGCTGCCTCTAGTGTTTCATCATGTCAGTGACGTATGAAAACTAGTCAAGTCTGACCTGATTGTTATGCCCAGGGCCAATGAGTTTCCTTGCGAAGGTGCACCCGGTTAAAATGGACTGGGGAAACCATTGCCACCACACACCTACTAAAGATAAGTGAGTGTGTCCTATGAGGGTGGGAAACAGTTCACAACACCACTGATCGATAGTTTGATAAGGGCTACACATCAAAAGGCTACCGACTTGATATTGCATTGAGAGTTTTTGCATGTTTGTTATTATTCTTTTCTAGCATGCAGTTTTCCTATGGTTATTGCAGCAAAAGGAAAAACATCATAAGCATGCTAAGGACAAAATAATAAACCATCACAGGCATGCTATTATGGTCGATATGGTTATAGCCCTTTTCATGCATATAACATATCACGAGCCATGTGATATGTCATCATGCATCCAAGGGTTGCGAGTCCCTTAAGCAGATCAGCCCATGCCAGAAGCTGAAAGCAAGCATCCTTCCTTTAACCACAAGTCCACCACCAAGCTTCCAAAGCTGGCGCCAATTCTGACTTCAATTGAAGAAGACACCTTGTTATCTTGATGAAGTCTTAACCTATCTTATAATTCTACATCTATTCTAAAACAAGATGAAAATTTTACATTAAGATAGGGAGAGAACCACACGCAGGTGGAAAAGGATTTTACAAGCATTCATCACAAGTGGAAACATGCTTCCACATCACAACACAGGAGGGCACTCGCTATAACCATATCAACCCATGGAAGAGACAAGTGGCACATATATAAAATTTGAAAAACTGGAATAATCAAATTTTATCCCCTTATGCGTCAACTTCATCCAATGCACTCTCTTAACCAAATTTATACTAAAATTGGGATCAATTTTCATGATGATTTCATAGACCCTATCGGCTGGCAATTTTGTCAGATCAAGAGACCCGGCCAGTCCGAAGACACAATGCCCATCCTACTTGACAAAACTACGTGCGCCTTTGGACTTAAATCAGTTAGAAACACAATCCAAATTTCGGCCATAAAAATCGATAAGAGAAGTTTGGATGAAAGCGCCTTCTAGGTGAAACACGCATGGATGAAAGAAAAAATTTTTGAAAAATTTTTCACACAAGCATATGTACACCTTGTGTTTCACGCAAGTAGCTCTGATACCACTGTTGGGGAATGCCGAGTGTAATTTAAAATTTTTGTAGTCCCAGGACGCAGCGGAAAAAGCATTACACCCGAAACACATTCCTTTCCCAAGGATCCATGCGAGAGAGAGAACACAAGGATGTGTTAGAGTTAGTACCTCTATTGCTTGTAAGGATAACGTTGCCATGTTGAAGACGCTCAAATGCTTGTCCTTTATAAGTATCCACGTGTCGACCTTCTCAACGTTGCTCCCTTCCACGCTTGGTGCTAGCCTCGGGAAGAGAAGATCACCTCTTGGATTCTCCTTCTCCTTCTCCCTTTGTTCTTCACGCCAACTTGTCTCCTTGCTTGGAGACTGTCAGCCAAGAGAAGAGGAAGAGAAGAGAGGGTGGCGCTCCACAAGAAGAAGAGGTCGGCTAGGGCTTGAGAGCTTGCGCAACCTCCTCAAGGAGTTGCCTTGCTCTTGGCTTCAAAAGGTGTCTCAAGAGAGGGGCGCATACCCCTTCTTTTATAGCCTTTCAACCCCAAATCGCCACCCCTCTTTCCATCTATGGATTGGCGCAATTCCTCCAAGGAATTTGTCCTAATAGTTCAGCCGCAACTAGCCTTGAATTTGCACAAGAATAAAGCTTGGAAAGTACCAAGCTTCTTGCCAAATTAAGTGCTAGTCTATTAGTTGAATTCATTAGGTCTTACCATATATGTTCATGGCACAATTCTTCCAAAGAATTGGCGCAACAACTCAACTACCATATCTCTTGAATTGGCGCAAATTGAAGCATAGAAATAATCTAGCTTCTTGCCATATCAAGAGAGGTAATTTGAGTTCAATCATTATTTGACTTTCCATATGTGATTGGCCAAATCTTTGCTTCAATAAATCAAGCCACACTTGCCATTATATCAGCCTCACACGTCCAAGATCTTTCCAATTTGAGGAAACCAAATTCCATAAGGATTCTTCATGGCAATTAGCACAAATTCCATGTATGGAATTAAAGCATGCGCTAATGATGAATCCTACTCCCTTTAGGATTCCAAACTTGCCTCAATTAGATTTAAATCCACAACTCCTAATTGGATTTGGATTTCAATACTAATTAGGCCCATGGAAATAAACCCTCATTGGATTAGGATATGCGCCCAATACAATGAGCCTTATCCAAATCCAATTCTCATTAGGATTTGAATCCTAGTTGGATTAGGATTCGCGCCCAACCACTATGGGCCTTATCCATAACCAAATTTTTATTAGGATTTAGATTATGATTCTTACTCTTAGTAGAATTAGGATTCCAACTCCTAATTAAATTAGGATTCCAACTCCTAGTTGGATTAGGATTCCAATTCCTAGTAAGATTAGGATTCCAACTCCTAATTAAATTAGGAGTCTAACTCCTAGTTGGATTAGGATTCCAATTCCTAATAGGATTAGGATTCCAACTCCTAATTAAATTAGGATTCGAATCCATCATGGTTTATAGTCCCAAGTCCAAGTTCAACTCCCATACAGAGCACAAACATAACCAGGATATACATAAACCCATGAATCCCAATTGGACTTAGAGTCAACCATGAATCTGTCTTGGACTTAGAATCAGAATAAACTCAAATATATTCCAAGATATCCAGATCATAAAACAACGTCAAGAGTCTATTGCATGTGACACCGTATGATCCACATGACGATGGCAATGATGATGAAACATCATAAGTAGTGAGAGGTATCTAGCAACACATCACTACTACCCATGTCATAGGACTAAAGTCATCTGGCAACAACTCCCTGACAAGCAACGAGGATTCCCATGTATCCTAGTTCCCTTTGCCTGAACTGATATCCCGCCATTGGATTTAGTCTCAAGTTTATCAATCCAATCTATTGGTCATAACTCAACCAGTGTGGCCCACACATTCCTGTCATGCACCAATGAGGTGGGGCGCCCCAAAGTGGATTTAGTCTCAAGTTTATCAATCCAATCTATTGGTCATGACTCAACCAGTGTGGCCACACATTCCTGTCATGCATCAATGAGGTGGGGCGCCCCAAAGTGGATATCATGCTTCCAATTAAGGAAGGGGCAAATCCTACTATTGGTCATCCATTTCTCTACATGACTTATGATATAGCCAATGACAATCGTTTTGGCCTCCCATTTACGGAGAGACGTAAGACTGCATCAAAACATATCCATCATCAAATCTAGACATGAATACCTCAAGTCTAAGAATCAATGCAAACCTCTCGCATGTGAGATTGACTTGTTGACTAGACAAGTCAATCCTCACTGTGGATCACTCCAGTGCATCCAATGCACCTGTATGTCTGCGTTACTGTGCCCCGCACTTAACCAGCCCATACACTAGTCTCACATGCACCAAAGCTATCCCATATCGGCTAAGGCACCTTGACTGAGGATTACTTATGAGAATGGATCCAACCAAACTCATGGGACATTAATTATGCAATCCAATATATGAACGCAGGTAAAGCAATCTACATAATAACGACCATGTCTTAATTGATGTGGGGTCATTTTTGTTACATTGAGGATGTATCATGACTGTTTCAAATCCACCTTAAATTAATAAGGTTTTTTGTTTAATGGGTTCTGGCTTCCAATGAACGCTAGCATTCATTGTTAATTACCCCTAAGAGTAGGGAACCTCTGATTAAGAGATCTATAATACGCAACGAGATAAGAGACAGAAATTGGACAATATCATTTACAAACGTAACGAAATATAAAATTTGACATAATATTTAAACGGTGAGAAAACGGGCTTCTTTCATCAATTTGAGTATCCTGTGCCCATCGGACATTCGACTTTGAAGCACCTTATTGAGTGATATCCGGTCTAGGCAACCCGACGTTATATTGAGGAGCTACGCCTCGATGGTAAACATCGACGTACGCACCTCCCAAACAATATCCCACCGTAATTGCGTTCAGACGTATTGGATATTTGGTTTGGGGGATCATCCAGCCCTGCAGCGTATTGGATAGTTTGATTTGGAAATTTATCCGGCCTCGTGGCGTGATGGATAATTTGATTCGGAAATCATCCGGCCTTGCGGCGTAGCGGATAATTTAATTTGGAATTTATCCGGCCTTACGGCGTAGTGGATAATTGGATTTGGAATTTATCCGGCCTCGCGGAGTGGTGGATAATTTGGAATTTATCCGGCCTCGTGGCGTGGTGGATAATTTGGATTTGGGAATTATCCGGCCTTGCAGCGTAGTGGATAATTTGATTTGGAATTTATCCGGCCTCGCGGCGTGGTGGATAATTTGGATTTGGGAATTATCCGGCCTCGCAGCGTAGTGGATAATTTGGATTTGGGAATTATCCGGCCTTGCAGCGTAGTGGATAATTTGGATTTGGGAATTATCCGGCCTCGCGGCGTGGTGGATAATTTGGATTTGGGAATTACCTGGCCTTGATGAATACGATGCTGTATTGAGGAGTTACGCCTCGACGTCGAACGTCGATGTACACATCTTCCAAACAATATTTCATCGTGTCATTCCAAGGCTTACTTGCTTAAACCCACTATTTGTTACGTATTATCATGAACTTCCTATCATATCCTTCAGGCTAGGATTCAAAAGGGAATTTGATTATTCCATGTTGCTTCATTTTGACTTCACGATCCCCAGTTTATGGGTGAGATTTTCCCCTTCTCTTTCAATCCAGTACCGCACGTTAATACTTAACGACTTGTTTACGATCTTGTTATTCGACCTCATTTTAGCTTGTTATTAAACTGGAATCAGTGGGGTGGAATTAGCAGTGTCGTGTGCACTTCTAAACCTGAGACTCTTGGTCCAAGGGTAAAGTTGACTGCCCTGAGAATGCAGGCACATTCCTTTAGTCGCTTCGCTGGCTGGGCAAATCTCGAGTGATTCGTCAGGGTGACGGCTGGCCCCAATTCATCCAAACAAGACAACCTTGGGTGAGAGGTCCCCGATGTGCTTACCGACGATGATCCCTGACGGAGGCGGGGAGCTCGCTTATCTCCGACGGCGGCAGCAATGCCGGCCTAGGGTTTTAGGTGGCGACCATCTAGGGCGCGGTATAGACGGTCGGGCATGGGAAAGGGAAGCGATCGACAGGCCTTGTTGGGGCGGCTGCAGCTTCACATCGGCTCCGAACTCTAGGAGGGGCCGAAGGTTGAAGCCGCTGATCCATGGTGAGGAGCTCGCCAACATCTTGACACGGCAGCGGTGGCTGAACGCAGAGAGAGCCCTCCTTTCGGATCACGGGCCAGAATTTCTTTCAGGCTTCCTTAGCTAGTCGAAGCCGCAATTTTGGGAGGCTTTCCTCTGTGAAAGCTCCTTCCGCGATCTTTTCTTCATTAATGGCCCGCTGGTGGATGGCGGATCTATTGAGCAGGGGAATGCGGGAGCTGATGTTGGCATCCAGAGATCGTTCTCTCGCTTTTCAGGAGCGCCGGGGAGATGGCATTGCGGCAAGTTGTGCTCATTCCAAATTCTAGCCCATCAGCCGCGTGGGCTTGGGCCGCATTCGTCCCGAATGGTATACTTTCTATTTATTTCATCCTTTTGTTATTTGTTTCATCATTGTTATTTTTAAACGGCTCTATTTTACCTTGGTTTTCATAAAGATCTTCGAGTTCAAGTTCAAGTGCCTTTTTGAAACTTCCGGCGCACTGCGGCAATTAGCACTGTGGTGATCAGCGGCTGCTATAGGTGATAAGAAAGGTTCTATCCATACGACCTTGTTCTTCCTCCATCACCATTGTTCTTTTTACTATTTTCTTCTTACGGCAGCTTGGTGAAGCTATGTTTGGTTCCTTTCTTGCAGTAAGAATCTTCTTTGGAGAGCTAGTGCGATAGCGGGCCTCTTTTCGGTAGATCCCCCAGCGGGAGATTCCTGTCCCATACGTTGTAAGGGTTCTTCGAGAGTGGAACTGGGGAGAAGAACTACAGGAAACTCAACAGGTACTTCTTGCTATTTCTACTTTTCTGTGACAGACTTTGTCTCCTTCTTCCTCTCTTTTCTTTCGTTCACCCATCATTTCTTGCATGATTTTGGTAGTTCCTTTGCGTTTCCGTTCCTCTCTCTTCCTGTTCCCATCGATCTTCTCACATTCTTACTATCATACCTTCTCTTCCCCCCCTTTTTTACCTCTTCTTGCAGTTTCTCAGTGTTCCTCCCCGCAACGTCTTCTTCCGTGTTTTTTTTTTTGCCTTCGTACGTGTTCTCTTTTTCTTTTCTTTTTTTTTTACCTCTCGCGCTCTCTTTTGTTCAACCTCTCGGAGTCGGCTTTCCAGCCCGTTGTTGCTACCTCTCAGAGTTGTTTTTTTTTTTTTGCGTGAACCCTCAGCTTTCCAGCCCCTTCCCTAATCTACCTCTCAGTCTTTTTGCTTTCGACCTCTGCTGTAAGATCCAAGGATCTTAAGTCCTGGTAAGCATTATTTTGATTGTTAATTTATGTATTGGTTGTTAATTTATAGTTAATTAAATTAGAGATTTTTGGTTGTTAATTTTAAGTTAATTAATTAGACCTTATTGGTTAATTAATTAGACTTTATTGGATATTAATTAAATCCTTATTGGATTTGCGTTTAAGTGAATTAATTAATTGGATGTTAACTTAAATTCTTAGTGGATTTTCACTTAAACCATGGGTTATTGGGTTTGCACTAATTGGGTTTTTAAAATTCGAACTATTTGACAATTAATTGGTTAGCGGGTTTAGAATTCAAAAACCAAAATTTTGAGTTAGTAATTTCGGTTAGGGTAGAGTTTTTGGCGAAATTTTGGCTTGGAGGAAAATCTTGGGCGACGGCTTGAAGGCTTGGGGCGATTCTTGGAGGCTTGGAGGCGAAAATTCCTTTCTTCCTTTGGCTGGCGTCTTGGTGTTGGTGACGTTCCTCTTCCCTTGGTGGCGACATTGGTGGAATTTCAAGGCTTTAGGCGAATTGTTGTGGAGGATTTTCACCTTAGTGTTCTCGGTTAAGAGGTGAGTGGGGTGTCTTAATCGATTTCTAGCAATTTAGTTATGTTAATTGATGCATTAGATTGATTAGAAAGTTTAGTTTACCATGTTAAAAACCGAAAACTCAAGACTTCTCTTTGTTATAAACCGAAAGTTGCAATGGTATATTTATCATGAAAACTCAAGACTCCTTGTTAACTAAGGTTTAATTTAAGTTGGAAATTTTATCATGCTAAAAACCGAATTAAGATGTATCTTTATGTTGTGAAAACCGAAACTTTGATTTAATTATGAAAACCGAAATCTTGATGATTGTTTAACCGAAAATTTGTATGAAATTTAAGATATTTTTATAGGGAATTTTGGTAGCATTAAATCATTGAATTTTGAGTATGAAATTCTTGTTAACTAAGTATTTTATAGGGAATTTTGGTAACATTAAATCAATGATTATTTTTGTAGCATGAAAATCTTGTTAATTGTAGTTAAACCGAAATCTTGACAATATGTATGAAAACCGAAATCTTGTTAATTGAAGTTAAACTGAAATCTTGATAACATGTTTGGGAACCGAAATCTTTATAATTGTAGTTAACATGTTTACATATGGTAATTTGTAAGAATACATGTTTTATATTTTATGTTGAGTTTATGGATGCTTGTTTTAATTTTATGGTTCTTTATGAGTGTAGCATGTATCCTTGTTTGAGGAATTGGGTGATAACATAGCAAGGTTAGACTGAACTAATCAGCATGAAACCTAAGGACTACACTACAATGTGATTTTCATGAAGTTTATGTGGTTTTTGAATATTATGTGATTTGTGATTTTTGGAATATTATGTGGTTATGGGAATTTAGAATATTATGTGTTATGTGATGGGTAGGACTAAGGCTAAGTGTGACTGTGTACTCAAGGGGATAGTATGTGTAATATGTTAAGGGTTTGAGATTTCAGCCCTGTATTGTGACATGTGAGGGGGTTGATGTTCAGCCTACCTGTTATGATTATTGTGATGGGGGTTGATGTTCAGCCTGCCCGATATGATTATTGTGATGACTATCCTAGAGTCTAGTTGACACTTAGAAGTCCACCGTTGTGAAATAAGATATAAGATGTGTCTGTTGTCCAGTAGGAACCTTTTGGGAGAACGGGTTTTGACGCAAAGTGCCATGTCTTGGTCGGACAGGGGCCACCTCTTGATGTCATCACTCTTTTTGTGATATGGGGTGTCGTAGAGCAAAGTGCCACGTCGTGACCCGGCGGGGGCCACCTCTTGAATCTACACACTATCCATCGATGTGTTATGGGGTGTTTTAGAGCAAAGTGCCACGTCGTGACCTGGCGGGGGCCACCTCTTGATTCTACTCACTGTCCATGTTTATATGTTGCATGAAATTTTGCAGTCTCCCAGTGCTTAGGCCAAAGCCGGGTTAGACCATAATGGTCACTACTGAATATGCTGGACAACTAGGTTAATTAAGTGTTGGTGTGTACATCTGAGTTGGTTTAGAGTATAAAACTGAGTTTGTTATATGTTGGTGTGTACATCTGACTGTTTATATGACTTCTGTTTTCTTTATGTTGTTATATATTGACATAATGTTCCTGTTAAAGATTTTTAAAATAATCTGTCTATATTTTTGAGTGTATGTTATGGATGGTCGATTTAGACTATCCACTCACTGGGCTGTGTAGCTCACCCCTCACTATTTTCAGGCATAGAGCAGGGGCGCATTTCTTGAATTAGCATTGGCGTGGATATCGCTAGTTTGCTGTTTAAGAACTTTTGTGCTTAATTATTTGGGGCCGGTTGTGGCCGAACTATATGAATGATATGAGCTATGTGAACCATGTGAACTATGTGAACTTGTGATGTCAGATTGTGGCTGTTTAATGAGTTTGATTTTTGTGTCACCGCGGGCTTCAGCCTGGTTTCGGTGTTTGGTATGAGTTTATAAAAATCGATTTTGTGATTTGTTTTGAAATTCGGTTTGTGGTGTATTCTTTGTAATCGGTTTTGATATACCTGTAACTTGCATATGTCTAGTGCAAGTATTGCCTGGTGGCAGGTACCTTTATGGATTTTATGGATTTGATACGGATTTGATATAACTGTTGCCTTGCATATGTCTAGTGCAAGGAATGCGTGGTGGCAAGTACCTTTATGAAATTGTGTTTACCTGGAGATTTATATGTATGGATTTTCGAAATTTTCAGATCGGGTTTCCTGAACGGGGTTTTACCTAGCATATGTATCGATCTTGTATGTTAACATCCTGTTTCTTTCATGAATTGTGTTGCTTGTTTGGGGTTAAGATAACGGGATGTTACAGAATGGTATCAGAGGAGTTGGCTAGCTAAAACTTAGTTCGGGGGGGAAAACATGTTTGTGTATTGCTAGACACCTGATAGGTTTATGTTTGTTTTCCTGACTGTGGTATGTGTGTGTAGGAATTTAAGATGGTGCGAACCAGAGGAAATGCTAGTGGCGAGGATGAGCAGCCTTCGAACCTCACGAGAACTATTGAGGCTCTGACTGGCATGGTACAGCAACAAGGTGCCATGATAGAGAGGCAAGCTCAGATGCTGCAGCAGCAACAGACTCAGCATCAAGAGGCGCAACAGCAGCTCTTGCAGCAGTTGACTCAAGAGAGACCCCAGACTACTACTCGGGCGGTGGGGGATGACTCTCAGGAGGGCGCTCACAGGCGCTATGCTTCACTTGTGAGTGAATTCCAGAAACTGGGTCCTAGTTCTTTTTATGGAGGCTCAGAATCCAGTACTGCTGAGAACTGGCAGTTGTGCTTAGAAAAGATTTTCCAAGTCATGCGCTGCTCAGATGAGGATAAGTTATGTCTGACCACCTATATGATGTGTGGGGACGCAGATGAGTGGTGGAAGGGCGTGGTGAGACTTGCCGAAGAAAGACATGAGACTGTAGATTGGCCTTACTTCTTGTCTCGATTTAACGAGAAGTACTTCCCAGATAGTTTGGTGGAGGACCGAGAGGTGGCATTTATTCACCTGGAGCAAGGTGATATGACAGTGGACCAGTATGAGTTGCAGTTCACTAAGTTGGGAAAGTATGTGATGGGATCACCAAGCATGCAACATTCAAACTACGCGTTTTGAAAACGTTTTGCTAAATAAGTATAACTTAGTAAACCCCTTGAACTATCGTAGTTTGAAACTAGCTTGTTTTAGTAAGTAGTAGTGAAAACTGAAACTATCCTAGCATGCACTTCTAGATAAAATGAAATTTGACAAAGCTTATCATGCGATTCTATAACCTCAATTAGATCTAGCATGCGGTTCTACCATAAGCAATAAAGCTACTCTAGGGGAGAAACTCACCTTGCACCCTTTGAGAATAGAAAGGGTGACCTTCCCGTTCTTCACCGGTCCAATGGTTGAATCTCACGAAGTAGGGCCCTATGAGCTTACACACATAGCATTGCAGCATCCCACACATGCGTGGGTGAGTTTGACAAAAATATTAAGAGGCCATTCACATAAGAACATTCAAGGGGGAGGATAGCCTCCAAATTCCCTTGCTAACACTTTTGAGACTAACTAGTTAAGGGGGAAAGGGGGGGGGATGAACTTGTATGCCCTCCTTGGCCTTGCGCAACCTGAGAAGAAACCTTAGTGAGTGCAGATGAATGTTCAGAAACGTCAAGAAAACATCAGCCAAGGGAGAAGAGAGACTTAGCTAACTTAGGGTGGTGGCTTGATCTTGGCATGGGGTTGATAACACCTTCTTGAATCTCGGGTGTGTCCAGTTTCTCATCATGGCTGAGGACTCTTCAAGGCTAAAGGGAGGAAGTGGCGTGAGCTCCCATCTTCATGACAAGCGCAAGTGGAGGTGGAAGGTTGAAGAGCAAGAGGGGGGGTGGAATGGAACTCTCGGCAATGGTTGGAAGAAAGGGAGGGGTTAGGTGACACACACCATTAGAAGACACACTTCTGAAATTTGAAAATTCATTCAACTCTAGCTGGTGGCTTTACAAGAAGTTACATCATATAGGGGAGTCTCCAACGGTTAACTCCCTTCCTAAGCTCAAAAACAAGTCACACAAGTCAAGCTTGATGTAGACAACTCAAGGGCTGGTTTCTTCTTCCAAATGGGCGGTTGCTTGGAGGTTGAACTTTGGAGTCTTCAGCAGGTTGGTGAGTTCAAAAGCTGAGATGAGGATGGACTGAAAAGGCTGCTGATGGCTGACTTTGTGCAGGCTGCAGATTGGCATGGGCGGCTGGCACTTGAAGGGACTGAAGTTGTTGCAAAGTGCAGGCTGCTCCTTGACTTTGGTGGCTGGCGCATGATGGACTGAAGTGGACATTGTTTCAAGCTGCTCCTTGACTTTGATGGCTGGCGTATGTTGAGCTGAAGTAGGGACATTGAGCAGGCTGCTCCTTGACTTGATTAGAGATGAAGGTAAACTCCACATGGCTGCCAACTAGGATGGTGGAATTTGGGGTGCTTGGGGTGTTGATCCATTGGGGTGGGCTGATTCCTTCATGAGTTGGGCTGATGGCCCATGGCATCTCTTGGAGTTGTCTTGACTTGATTTTGACTTGTATCCAAAGATGGAGTTGACCTATACTATTACATCAATTTCATGCACTAACCTACCATACATAAGTGGCGGATCCTAGGCATGTAACTACATGGTGTAATTAGTGGGTGGATCTAACCTACCATATGATGCAAGTTATGCTAGAAAATCTAACCTAAAGATGCATGCAATGCAAGAGATGGAAATAACTTAAAGGATGTATGCAATGCAAGGAATGAAAATCTAACTTAAAGATGCATGCAATGCAAGAGATGGGAATTTAGGTGCCCTAGCTAGGGTAACCTTAAACTCCATTTGTATTTCCGTGGGTCATGTCGCCTCCCCACATCAGCTCTCCCCGGGTGAGAAAAATTCTTCTCCGAAGAATTGTCCTTATCCCTGAGGAGCTTTGAGGTAGTAAGGGTGAGTTCTTCCTCGGGGAGCCAACCCTCTTCACCATGGTCATATCCAACTAAGTAGAGTAACTCTACCTCATTACGGGTGAAATGGGTTTGGTCCTCAAGGATGGACTCAATCATATGCTCACAAGTGGGGTCATAGTATGGGGTGGAATGGTGCTTATGCAATATGAAGTCATCCACATCAAAAGTGATGGGGGTCCAAAAATCAGTGTCAACAGCATCACAGCAATCAATCTCTTCATCCCAATCTTCATGCTCCTTAAATTCAGGGTCTCCTACACAGAATGTCCTTTCTCGGCCATATTCATTAGTATGTTTGTGGTATACAGGCCTACTAAAAGATTCAGGTATAACAAACTCAAAGTGTTCAAGTTCTGGGAGGGAAAGCAAATCATTATTCAATTGAATTTTCTTTAACCCTGGAGTACTAAGGCCAGACTCAAGGTCTAAAGGAGAGATGGGGGATGTTGCCAACTCAGACAAGTTAGGTTCTAAATCATATCCTAGCATGGGAAACTCAAGAGGATCTAAAGTAAATTCTTCTTCATATTCAGGTGAGCTAATGTCTAACTCAAGAAGGGTGAGGGGCGCCTCTAGGATTGGACTTCCTAAGAAAAAAAGAAATGGCTCTCCCATATCTGGAGTAAGATCTTCAAAGCTAAACTGGGGGAGCTCTACCATGTCATACGGAGAAGGTTGATATAGGTCAGTCCCTATGGGGTCAACTTGAGTAGGGTCATCCCTAGAGTCTTGGGTTATAAGCCCATGTTCAATTGGCCCTAAATGTGGCTTAGGAGTGTGGGTGGCAAGACCTAAGAGATATGTTTCATGGGTCATTGGATCAAAGGTCAAGTCTTCTAGGCCTTGAAGTTGAGGTTCTCCTAATGTTTGGGACTTAGGATCTTGGTCAATGAGAAAAGGATCTAGCATGGGTTCCATCTTAGGCAAAGTAAGGGATCCTAACTCATGTGGGTTGAGATCTAAAGGTGAAGGATCCTCTATGTGTAAAAGTTTGGGCTCTAGGGGTGGGTTTAGGCCTAACTTGGAAAGTTTAGTGCTAGATGGCCCAAAAGTGGTCAAAGAAGGGCCTAGACAAGATGGTATGTCTACCTTAATCTCTAAATATGGTTGAGTAAGATACTTAGGCAGATCATCCATAGAGAAAGGTTCAAACTTAGGTTGAGTCAAGCCTAAAGTGTGATGGTCCTCTAATTGAAGGTGTTGGATTTCTAAAGTGTCTAGAGGCTCATCTAAACTTTCACTAAGGTCAAGTGGCTTGGAACCTAAGTGTTCACAACCTATTGAAGAGTTCTCTAAAGTTTTTCTTATGTCATGAAGAGTAGGTTCACATGGTTCAAGCACTTGATCTAAACATGGGAGCCCTAAAGGGTGAGGCAAACTAGTCTCATAGGTCACTAAGGGTAGGATAGCTTCCACTAAGTCTAGCCTAATATGATTGGGTTCAAGTTCTTCCATAGGCTTAGGTGAGATTGTTCTTAAAGGTGTGGACTTAGTATGACCTATGTGGATGTCAAGAGAGTTTTCCTTAAGTTGGTTGAGTTCTTGTTTGGGTTTTATGGACAACATGATTTGACATGGAGGTAAGTCTTCAATGGGTTCCCTAGACTTGATTTGAGATTGGCTTTGGGAGGGTAGCTTTGGTTCTAAGGCTTGATTGAGCTCCATGGTTTGATTGACTACCTTAGGGGCTTTGGGTCTTGGATGGTCAATTTTCCTTTTATAAAATCTCTTAAGATTTTGCTCCACCTCACTAGCTATTTGAAAAGCATCTTCTATTGTGTATATGGGGTAGTAGGTGAGACCTCTTTTAATCTCAAAGCTAAGACCATCTCTAAACCGGTTAAGCATAACCCTAGGAGCTTCTCTAGTACTATGGTAGAGGGTTTTGAACTTTAGTATATATTCAGCTACATTCATGTTCTCTTGGGTAAGCAATTTTTCATTGAGAGATGTAGGGTCATTGAGAGATGTAGGGTCATATATTTCTTTTATCATGTCATCCCATCTCTTGATGGGTTGTCTATTGCCTCTTAGGGGATTGAATCTAGTAGTCATTTTTGAAATGAGTAGAGTTTGAAAATAGACCCTAAGGTGATAAATATAGCTAGTCAAATTCTTTCAAGCACCTAGGTCCAAAAAATCGCCTTAGTAGTAGGAAAATAAAGTTTTGGTCTTATAAAATCCTACTCTAAGAGCCTAAGCTTTGATACCAAGATGATGGGATCACCAAGCATGCAACATTCAAACTACGCGTTTTGAAAACGTTTTGCTAAATAAGTATAACTTAGTAAACCCCTTGAACTATCGTAGTTTGAAACTAGCTTGTTTTAGTAAGTAGTAGTGAAAACCGAAACTATCCTAGCATGCACTTCTAGATAAAATGAAATTTGACAAAGCTTATCATGCGATTCTATAACCTCAATTAGATCTAGCATGCGGTTCTACCATAAGCAATAAAGCTACTCTAGGGGAGAAACTCACCTTGCACCCTTTGAGAATAGAAAGGGTGACCTTCCCGTTCTTCACCGGTCCAATGGTTGAATCTCACGAAGTAGGGCCCTATGAGCTTACACACATAGCATTGCAGCATCCCACACATGCGTGGGTGAGTTTGACAAAAATATTAAGAGGCCATTCACATAAGAACATTCAAGGGGGAGGATAGCCTCCAAACTCCCTTGCTAACACTTTTGAGACTAACTAGTTAAGGGGGAAAGGGGGGGGGATGAACTTGTATGCCCTCCTTGGCCTTGCGCAACCTGAGAAGAAACCTTAGTGAGTGCAGATGAATGTTCAGAAACGTCAAGAAAACATCAGCCAAGGGAGAAGAGAGACTTAGCTAACTTAGGGTGGTGGCTTGATCTTGGCATGGGGTTGATAACACCTTCTTGAATCTCGGGTGTGTCCAGTTTCTCATCATGGCTGAGGACTCTTCAAGGCTAAAGGGAGGAAGTGGCGTGAGCTCCCATCTTCATGACAAGCGCAAGTGGAGGTGGAAGGTTGAAGAGCAAGAGGGGGGGGGTGGAATGGAACTCTCGGCAATGGTTGGAAGAAAGGGAGGGGTTAGGTGACACACACCATTAGAAGACACACTTCTGAAATTTGAAAATTCATTCAACTCTAGCTGGTGGCTTTACAAGAAGTTACATCATATAGGGGAGTCTCCAACGGTTAACTCCCTTCCTAAGCTCAAAAACAAGTCACACAAGTCAAGCTTGATGTAGACAACTCAAGGGCTGGTTTCTTCTTCCAAATGGGCGGTTGCTTGGAGGTTGAACTTTGGAGTCTTCAGCAGGTTGGTGAGTTCAAAAGCTGAGATGAGGATGGACTGAAAAGGCTGCTGATGGCTGACTTTGTGCAGGCTGCAGATTGGCATGGGCGGCTGGCACTTGAAGGGACTGAAGTTGTTGCAAAGTGCAGGCTGCTCCTTGACTTTGGTGGCTGGCGCATGATGGACTGAAGTGGACATTGTTTCAAGCTGCTCCTTGACTTTGATGGCTGGCGTATGTTGAGCTGAAGTAGGGACATTGAGCAGGTTGCTCCTTGACTTGATTAGAGATGAAGGTAAACTCCACATGGCTGCCAACTAGGATGGTGGAATTTGGGGTGCTTGGGGTGTTGATCCATTGGGGTGGGCTGATTCCTTCATGAGTTGGGCTGATGGCCCATGGCATCTCTTGGAGTTGTCTTGACTTGATTTTGACTTGTATCCAAAGATGGAGTTGACCTATACTATTACATCAATTTCATGCACTAACCTACCATACATAAGTGGCGGATCCTAGGCATGTAACTACATGGTGTAATTAGTGGGTGGATCTAACCTACCATATGATGCAAGTTATGCTAGAAAATCTAACCTAAAGATGCATGCAATGCAAGAGATGGAAATAACTTAAAGGATGTATGCAATGCAAGGAATGAAAATCTAACTTAAAGATGCATGCAATGCAAGAGATGGGAATTTAGGTGCCCTAGCTAGGGTAACCTTAAACTCCATTTGTATTTCCGTGGGTCATGTCGCCTCCCCACATCAGTATGCTCCTCACCTGATAAACACTGAAAAGAGGAGAGCTACCAAGTTTCTCAGAGGTCTCAGATGGGACATTAGAGAGCAGGTTGGTGCTCAGCACTTGGAGACCTATGTTGAGACTGTTGGGCGAGCACGCACCATTGAGAGATACATAGCTGAGAGGAGTTCTCATGTTGCCGTGACAGTGGTTCCTGCAGCTGAGGCGGCGGTTCCTCAGTATGGTAGTGGCGGCAAGGGTAAGAAGTACCCTAAACATAAGGACCACAAAAAGAGCAGGTATAAGCCTTACTCATACAAGGCACCGCAGCAGTCCAGGGATGCACCGCAGCAGTTCAGGGATGCCAGGGATGTAAGAAACAGTATCACAGAGGACTGGACTTGTAATTATTGTGGGCTCAAGGGACATCTAGTGAAAGACTGTCATAAGAGGAATGGTGTATGTTTCAGGTGTAAGAAACCTGGACACATGGTCAAGGACTGTAAAGAACCTGAGATGCAGCAGAGAGGCGCAGATAAGCCTACAGTCCAGACTAGAGTTTATGCTGTGGCTGAGATGGATACACGAGCTTCCCGATCCGTCGTGGAAGGTACCTTATTTGTATTCGATCAGTTAGCTCGCATTCTATTTGACCCTGGTGCAAATTTGTCTTTTGTATCTGTTAAGTTTGCTGCATGTTTACCTGTGTTACCTAAGGTGCTGAATTATGCTGTGTCTGTGAGTACTCCCTTAGGAACATCATTATCTACAGATACTGTTTGTGCTGATTGTGTAGTGCATGTAGAAGGTTATGAGTTTCTGGTAGATCTAATCCTATTAGACATGCAAGATTATGATGTCATCCTAGGTATGGATTGGTTATCCTCACATCATGCTACTGTGGATTGCTTTGAGAAAGTAATCACTTTAAATCTGCTAGATGGGAGTAGGATTTTTGTGAGAGGTCTAGTGTCGGACCAAGGACCGCATGTAATATCTTTCCTGCAGGCCAGGAAGTTACTTGCTAGTGGATGCAAGGGTTATCTTGCGCATGTTAAGGTGCAGGATGATTCTACTTCTGATTTGACTCAGATGGCGGTGGTGAAAGAATTTCCTGATGTGTTCTCTGAAGAATTTTCAGGCTTGCCACCGATTCGAGAGGTAGAGTTTGGCATTGAGTTGGCGCCAGGTACGGCACCTATCTCCAGAGCTCCTTATCGCATGGCTACCTCAGAGCTGGCCGAGCTTAAGAAACAACTGGAGGAATTGCTAGAGAAAGGGTACATTCGGCCTAGTGCTTCTCCCTGGGGAGCGCCAGTGCTATTTGTAAAGAAGAAAGATGGAACCCTGAGGATGTGTATAGACTACAGGCAACTGAACCAAGTGACTATCAAGAATAAGTATCCTCTTCCCAGAATTGATGATCTGTTTGATCAATTACAGGGAGCTACAGTGTTCTCTAAGATTGATCTGAGATCAGGGTATTATCAGCTTAGAGTCAAGGATGAGGATATATTTAAGACTGCTTTCAGGACCAGGTATGGGCATTTTGAATTTCTAGTTATGCCTTTTAGACTGACGAATGCACCTGCTGTCTTCATGGATTTGATGAACAGGGTATTCCATGAATTGCTTGACTCTTGTGTGGTAGTCTTTATAGATGATATCTTGGTATACTCTCGGACTACTTCAGATCATGTCAGTGACTTGCGCAGAGTGCTGGAGGTTCTGAGGAAGAACCGATTATTTGCCAAGGCTAGTAAGTGTGAGTTCTGGCTAGAGAAGATCAGCTTCTTGGGACATGTGATTTCTGGTCAGGGGGTGTCTGTAGATCCAGTTAAAGTGCAAGCCATTCTCAATTGGGGAAGACCGACTAGTGCTACTGAGATCAGAAGTTTCTTGGGTTTAGCAGGTTACTACCGGAGATTTGTTGAGGGATTCTCCAAGTTGGCGGGTCCTTTAACTAAATTGACCAGAAAGGAGGCCAAGTTTATTTGGGATGACAAGTGTGAAGAGAGCTTTCAAGAGCTGAAGAGGAGGTTAACTAGTGCACCGATCCTCATTATTCCTAGTGATGGGGAAAGGTTTACTGTTTATACGGATGCTTCAGGCAAAGGGTTGGGTTGTGTCTTGATGCAGAAGGGTTCTGTAGTAGCCTATGCTTCGAGACAACTGAAGGAGTATGAATTGAACTACCCTACTCATGATTTAGAGTTGGCGGCCGTAGTCTTTGCTTTGAAGATATGGCATCACTATTTGTTGGGTCAGGAGTTTGATCTGTTCACTGATCACCAGAGTCTCAAGTACATCTTCACTCAGAAGGAGTTAAACATGAGACAGAGAAGATGGATGGAGTTGATCAAAGACTATGACTTCTCTATTCAGTATCAGGCTGGAAAGGCCAATGTAGTGGCTGATGCACTGAGCAGACATCCAGTTACTTCAGTAGCAGCACTACGGGTTAGTGAGTGGCAGTTGCTGCAGGAGTTTAGCGATCTCAAGATCAGTGTTTCTCCTAGAGTTCAGTCGGGTTATGTGGCTTTTCTCAGAGTACAGTCTGCTTTGTTGCAGAAGATCAGAGATCAGCAGTCTGTGGATCCGAAATTAGTTCAGATCAGGGATAGTCTGGTTGATGGCGCAGTTCAGGATTTTAGCCTGTCTGATGATGGTATTCTTCGGTTTCGTGGAAGGGTATGTGTCCCTGAGGAACCGAGCTTGAGGAAAGAAATATTGGAGGACAGCCATAACTCCAAATATTCTCTACATCCTGGTGTGACTAAGATGTATCAGGACCTTAAGAAAAATTTTTGGTGGCCGGGTATGAAGAAAGAAGTATCTGATTTTGTCTCTAGGTGTTTAACCTGTCAGACTGTAAAGGCTGAACATCAGAAGCCTGGTGGTTTGTTGCAGCCTCTTCCTATTCCTGAGTGGAAGTGGGAATGCATCAGTATGGATTTTGTATGTGGTTTGCCCAGAACCAGATTGGGTCATGATGCTATTTGGGTGATTGTTGATAGACTTACTAAATCAGCCCACTTTCTCCCGATCAAGATGACTTATCCTTTAGAGAGGCTGGCTAGATTATACATTGATGAGATAGTCAGACTGCATGGAGTGCCTGTTGATATTGTGTCTGATAGGGACTCTCGGTTTTTGTCCAGATTTTGGAAGAGTTTACAGGAGGGTTTGGGTACTAAGTTGAGTTTTAGTACAGCATACCATCCTCAGTCTGATGGCCAGACGGAACGTACTATACAGACTCTAGAAGATTTGTTGAGAGCCTATGTGGTTGATTGGAGTTCTGAGTGGAACCGGGATCTATCTTTGATAGAGTTCACTTATAATAATAGTTTCCACTCAAGTATTCAGATGGCTCCATATGAGGCTTTGTATGGAAGAAGGTGCAGGACTCCCTTGTGTTGGGAAGAGACTGGTGATAGATTGATTTTGAGATCTGATGCAGTTCAGGAGACTACTGATAAGGTCAGAGAGATACAGAATAAACTGAAGATTGCTCGGGACAGACAGAAGAGTTATGCTGACGACCGTCGTCGTTCCCTGGAGTTTATGGTAGGGGATCATGTTTTCTTAAAGGTGTCACCTACTAAGGGTGTTATGAGGTTTGGCAAAAAGGGCAAGTTGAGCCCTAGGTTTGTAGGCCCTTTTGACATTATTGAGAGAATTGGTCCAGTGGCTTACAGATTAGCTTTACCTCCTGCTATGGATCATGTGCATAATGTGTTCCATGTTTCTGCTTTGAGGAAATATCATCCTGATCCATCTCATGTGTTGGAGTTGGAACCTCTTCAGATTCAGAGTGACTTGACATTTGAGGAAAGACCTCTCCGGATTGTGGATAGAAAGGATAAAGTTCTGAGGAACAAGACTATACCTTTGGTAAAGGTTATCTGGGGAAATCAGTCGGTTGAGGAGGCGACTTGGGAGACTGAAGCTGATATGAGGAAATTTTATGCTTATCTCTTTGATGATATGGATGCTGAGCTTTAGAGGACTAAAGCTTTATAAGGAGGGAGGGATGTAAGATCCAAGGATCTTAAGTCCTGGTAAGCATTATTTTGATTGTTAATTTATGTATTGGTTGTTAATTTATAGTTAATTAAATTAGAGATTTTTGGTTGTTAATTTTAAGTTAATTAATTAGACCTTATTGGTTAATTAATTAGACTTTATTGGATATTAATTAAATCCTTATTGGATTTGCATTTAAGTGAATTAATTAATTGGATGTTAACTTAAATTCTTAGTGGATTTTCACTTAAACCATGGGTTATTGGGTTTGCACTAATTGGGTTTTTAAAATTCGAACTATTTGACAATTAATTGGTTAGCGGGTTTAGAATTCAAAAACCGAAATTTTGAGTTAGTAATTTCGGTTAGGGTAGAGTTTTTGGCGAAATTTTGGCTTGGAGGAAAATCTTGGGCGACGGCTTGAAGGCTTGGGGCGATTCTTGGAGGCTTGGAGGCGAAAATTCCTTTCTTCCTTTGGCTGGCGTCTTGGTGTTGGTGACGTTCCTCTTCCCTTGGTGGCGACATTGGTGGAATTTCAAGGCTTTAGGCGAATTGTTGTGGAGGATTTTCACCTTAGTGTTCTCGGTTAAGAGGTGAGTGGGGTGTCTTAATCGATTTCTAGCAATTTAGTTATGTTAATTGATGCATTAGATTGATTAGAAAGTTTAGTTTACCATGTTAAAAACCGAAAACTCAAGACTTCTCTTTGTTATAAACCGAAAGTTGCAATGGTATATTTATCATGAAAACTCAAGACTCCTTGTTAACTAAGGTTTAATTTAAGTTGGAAATTTTATCATGCTAAAAACCGAATTAAGATGTATCTTTATGTTGTGAAAACCGAAACTTTGATTTAATTATGAAAACCGAAATCTTGATGATTGTTTAACCGAAAATTTGTATGAAATTTAAGATATTTTTATAGGGAATTTTGGTAGCATTAAATCATTGAATTTTGAGTATGAAATTCTTGTTAACTAAGTATTTTATAGGGAATTTTGGTAACATTAAATCAATGATTATTTTTGTAGCATGAAAATCTTGTTAATTGTAGTTAAACCGAAATCTTGACAATATGTATGAAAACCGAAATCTTGTTAGTTGAAGTTAAACTGAAATCTTGATAACATGTTTGGGAACCGAAATCTTTATAATTGTAGTTAACATGTTTACATGTGGTAATTTGTAAGAATACATGTTTTATATTTTATGTTGAGTTTATGGATGCTTGTTTTAATTTTATGGTTCTTTATGAGTGTAGCATGTATCCTTGTTTGAGGAATTGGGTGATAACATAGCAAGGTTAGACTGAACTAATCAGCATGAAACCTAAGGACTACACTACAATGTGATTTTCATGAAGTTTATGTGGTTTTTGAATATTATGTGATTTGTGATTTTTGGAATATTATGTGGTTATGGGAATTTAGAATATTATGTGTTATGTGATGGGTAAGACTAAGGCTAAGTGTGACTGTGTACTCAAGGGGATAGTATGTGTAATATGTTAAGGGTTTGAGATTTCAGCCCTGTATTGTGACATGTGAGGGGGTTGATGTTCAGCCTACCTGTTATGATTATTGTGATGGGGGTTGATGTTCAGCCTGCCCGATATAATTATTGTGATGACTATCCTAGAGTCTAGTTGACACTTAGAAGTCCACCGTTGTGAAATAAGATATAAGATGTGTCTGTTGTCCAGTAGGAACCTTTTGGGAGAACGGGTTTTGACGCAAAGTGCCATGTCTTGGTCGGACAGGGGCCACCTCTTGATGTCATCACTCTTTTTGTGATATGGGGTGTCGTAGAGCAAAGTGCCACGTCGTGACCCGGCGGGGGCCACCTCTTGAATCTACACACTATCCATCGATGTGTTATGGGGTGTTTTAGAGCAAAGTGCCACGTCGTGACCTGGCGGGGGCCACTTCTTGATTCTACTCACTGTCCATGTTTATATGTTGCATGAAATTTTGCAGTCTCCCAGTGCTTAGGCCAAAGCCGGGTTAGACCATAATGGTCACTACTGAATATGCTGGACAACTAGGTTAATTAAGTGTTGGTGTGTACATCTGAGTTGGTTTAGAGTATAAAACTGAGTTTGTTATATGTTGGTGTGTACATCTGACTGTTTATATGACTTCTGTTTTCTTTATGTTGTTATATATTGACATAATGTTCCTGTTAAAGATTTTTAAAATAATCTGTCTATATTTTTGAGTGTATGTTATGGATGGTCGATTTAGACTATCCACTCACTGGGCTGTGTAGCTCACCCCTCACTATTTTCAGGCATAGAGCAGGGGCGCATTTCTTGAATTAGCATTGGCGTGGATATCGCTAGTTTGCTGTTTAAGAACTTTTGTGCTTAATTATTTGGGGCCGGTTGTGGCCGAACTATATGAATGATATGAGCTATGTGAACCATGTGAACTATGTGAACTTGTGATGTCAGATTGTGGCTGTTTAATGAGTTTGATTTTTGTGTCACCGCGGGCTTCAGCCTGGTTTCGGTGTTTGGTATGAGTTTATAAAAATCGATTTTGTGATTTGTTTTGAAATTCGGTTTGTGGTGTATTCTTTGTAATCGGTTTTGATATACCTGTAACTTGCATATGTCTAGTGCAAGTATTGCCTGGTGGCAGGTACCTTTATGGATTTTATGGATTTGATACGGATTTGATATAACTGTTGCCTTGCATATGTCTAGTGCAAGGAATGCGTGGTGGCAGGTACCTTTATGAAATTGTGTTTACCTGGAGATTTATATGTATGGATTTTCGAAATTTTCAGATCGGGTTTCCTGAACGGGGTTTTACCTAGCATATGTATCGATCTTGTATGTTAACATCCTGTTTCTTTCATGAATTGTGTTGCTTGTTTGGGGTTAAGATAACGGGATGTTACATCTGCTCTCCACCCCCCTCCTATCACTACCTCTCAGATACAATACCAGAGTGCTTGAAGCATCATTGAGGTTTTTAAGAGAAAATTAGGTATAATGCGTAGTGCATATGTGTGTTCATCGTGAGCCAGGATGCTTAGTGCATCCATGAAGCCTACGTAAATGAAAGAGGGAGAGAACTTCCTTTCATTACCTAAGCAGCACTTTGGTGTTTCTCCTTTCTCCTCCTTGTTGTCCTCGTCGCTCCCCCCTTTTTTGCTTCCTTCTCCCCTTTTATAAACCCTCCAGCCTCTCATCCGAAGATCCCTTCAACAGCTGTCTTCTTTGTTTTATTCGCGCTTTGCTGTTTTTTTTATATCAGACTGGCCCGACTACCTTTTCATCTTCCTTCCTTGTCGGCCTTACTCTCTTCCCTTGTCAGGTTGTGTTGTTTCTTTTTATCCTTTTTGGTTGCTGGCTATTGCGATTTTATTTTTTTTTTCTCTTTTTTTTTTATTTTCTGGATGCATGCAGGTGGTGCCAGGCCCTGTCCCTTTTTGCTTTTTTTTGCAATTGTTGTCGTTTGGCTGTTATTGACCTAGTCAAAATAAATGTTGACTTCACCTAAACAATTAAGTGAGATCTCCTTTTCTCTTTTAGAATGGAGAGGCTGCATGATGGCTGAACTAAATGATATTAATGGCCAGACTGAATGCTGCTAGCGATTTACTCATTTCTCTTTATGTGTTTCCCTCTCGACCATGATTGCTTCCTTGTTTGTTAGCTGTTAATCCGTTACCAGCTGCCACCATACTTTTGAAGTGTTCTCTCTTTTTAATTTCGTTGGCGGTCAGACTTCCTTTCGCCGGTGATTATGGCCAACCGTCCTCTCTTAGTTTACAGCTTGATCGTCTAAGTGACGAATTAGTTTGCAGCCTCATCTGTTTTTTTTTTTTTTTTTTTTTTTACATTACTCGTCGCTGCAGCATTTGATCTCTGTTGTAGAGTATCGCTTATATACTTGATTGGACTAGTTTTGACATGACGTACACTTGCGATAATAGGTAAACATTGTATACTTTGGTTGGAGCGCTATTAATCTACATCTGAATTTCTGAAAACTCTGCAGCAGCTGTATTGATAGATTGTATTGCTTAATCTATGATTTCAATCACCACAAACTATTGCCAGAATTTAGAATTGATGCAGCAAACAAATAATTCTTGTCTGGCTATTTTGGTATCAGATTACATCAAAATTGGATGTTACTGTTTTACTTTTATAAGCACAGCAAGCTTTGAACAGCTCATTTACAGATGCAGTCTACTCTCTGTTTCGTTTGCATTGAGTCTACTTTCGGCAATACCCTTTTTATTTCCGGGCGGAATAATAGGTCCAACAATTGATTATATCAATTTTATAGTACATGCAAACAATGCCGGACCAAATCCATACATTAGTCTGCAGGGCATTAACACTAACAATAACAATAGTAATACCAACGCCACAGCGTCAGGAAACTTGATGATATCAGTCCAAGTTCTTCAGAATGCAACAAGAGACTTTGCCCCTGAGAATGTGCTTGGTCGGGGTGGATTTGGTGTGGTCTACAAGGGCGTGTTGCATGACGGGACAATCATAGCAGTTAGGAGAATGGATTGTGCTATTTTAAGTGACAAAGTGTTGGAGGAATTCCATTCTGAGATTGTTCTTCTTTCAAAGGTCCGGCACCGTAATTTGGTTTCTATACTTGGTTACTCTGCAGAATACAATGAGAAGCTTCTAGTATATGAATACATGCGTCAAGGAGCTTTGAGCAAACATCTTTTCAAATGGAAGCAGTTGGGGTTGGAGCCTTTGTCATGGAAGAGAAGGCTGAATATTGCACTGGATGTTGCTCGTGGATTGGAGTATCTTCATAATTTGGCTCACCAGTCCTTCATCCATAGAGATCTTAAGTCCTCAAATATACTATTAGGAGATGATTTTCGAGCAAAAATCTCTGATTTTGCATTGGTGAAACTTGCACCAAATGGGAAACAATCCCCTGCAACCAAACTTGCTGGGACATTTGGATACTTGACCCCAGAATATGCTGGTAAATGCCTAAACTTTCAAACATAATCTTCAGGTCTACTTATGTTAGTTTCTTTTTTTGGTTGTATGCTTATTTGAATTTAAGTTGTAAGTTAATTTGTGCTTCATCGTTAATAATTTTTGTTCTTGCAATCAAAGATGGCATGATAACTGCGGTTCGTAGACAAAGAAGTTCTTTTAGAAGATATGAATTGTTCTTCACACAGCTTGAATTAGGATGTACGTTAAGTATTCAAATTGTGTAGGTTTTTTCTTCATTTAATGAAAAAAAACACAATATACATCTATAAGCTCTTTCTCAAGTGTTTTTATGTCTTTCCTGTAATATAGTGATTGAATGTGTAAATTTTCTGTCTTGTAATTGATATTCTATGTCCTGTTCCTATGAGATTAGTGTTAGATCTTTATTCACCCAATTTCTGTATTATGGATAGCAATTGATTATCTATCACACTGATATAATGGATGGCAATTGACTATCTTGTGGGATTAGGAATTACCCAAACGCCAACTCTTGCAAATTTGTTTCATTTTGCTCATTGTTGTACAAACTTGCATTGTTCTGTTGAGGACATTATAAGGCAATATCTATTCGAGCTAACCTTGAAAATTAAGAATAACCTACTTATCAATAGATTAATTGAATATAGTATTGTAGTTAACATCTTGAAAATTTTTAATTTAATGTCTAAATCTTGTACGGTACAGTGACCGGGAAAATTACAACAAAAGCTGATGTCTTCAGTTTCGGGGTGGTGCTGATGGAGCTCTTGACTGGCATGATTTCTCTGGATGAGGAAAGGCCTGAAGAAAGCCATTACTTGGCATCCTGGTTCATTCGCATGAAGATCAGCAAGGACAAGCTGATGAGCATAATCGACCCAGCGATTGCTGTCACGGACGAGACCTTGGAGAGTGCTGCCATCATTGCTGACCTCGCTGGCCACTGTGCCGCTCGAGAGCCCGAACAGCGGCCTGAGATGGGGCATGCAGTGAATGTGCTTGCGCCTCTCGTTGACAAGTGGATTCCGGCGCAGGATGTGAATGAGGAATATTTAGGTATTGATTTTGATCAATCACTTGTTCAGATGGTAAAGCGGTGGCAAGCTGCTGACGGTAATACAGAATATGGTTTAGCCAGCCTCGGCGATAGCAAAGGAAGCATCCCTGGCCGGCCTACCGGATTTGCGGAGATCCTACTTGGTATAGTTTCTAAGTCTGTTTATAGTTTTACAATCAGCAGAAAGAAGCTGAGGTATTTGATTCTTCAGATTTTTTTTTTTAACCCACAAATTAGCTGCTTTTCTGGCCCCCATCTATTTATGCTTAATAATCTTTATATATAATAATAATTTTTTAATAATATAACTCATAATATTTTTAATAAATATTTTAATTATAGTTAACTACAAATTTAATCGTATAAATTTTATCTTAGTAATTTTTTTAATAAAAAAATATTTATTATAAATAAAATAATCTAACCATAAGCTGTGCATCCAAATACCTTCCTTGCTTCTCCAGCTAGCAGCTTTTCAACCAATATTTCTTCAACCAGCAAAAGTTAAAAACAGAAGCTATACCAAACGGAATCAAAGTCTTTCACGTCGGCAGATGGCCGTTGAAGGAGGTGAGCATGTGATCATTCCCCTTGTCATGCTCTAAGCACGTTGTAGCTTGTGTTGCTTATAGGAGACCATTTTGTTCTTGTTTCGATGTCCTTGTAGATTCAGAGATACCAGGATCATCGGTAGAGTAGTATTATCTGCTTATCTTTATGTTTGGTTTGATCATAGTTGGATTTGTTTGTACTAAGGGCCTGTTTGGCCCCGCTTTGAAGCTGATTATAATTAGCTTTTAAGTAAAAAACAGTTAGAAAACTATTTGGTAATTGAAAGCAGAAGCAGAAAAAAACAGCAAAAAAACAGAAGTTGTGAAAGCTACAATTTGATGCTTTTACAGCTTCTACTTCTCCAAAAAAGTAATTTACATAATTTTATTTAAAATTTTAGGTATTATTATTTTAAATAATTTAAAATTTGAACACAAAAGAAAAATAAAATATATTATTATTTTAAATAATTTAAAAAAATATATTTATTTATTATTTTAGATTTTGACAGTGGTTAAAAAGTTATTAACCAAACATCTTATAAATTTTGACAGTGCAGCACAGTATAGTACAGCACAGTTTAGCACATTTATAAAGCTATTCACAGTGGGGCCAAACAGATCCTAAATCTACTAATTTTTAGGATGAGAAGCTCAAGTTTTATCTCATCCTATAGGTTTGGTATAGTATTCAATGCTTGGTTATATTAGATATTAGGATTTTTTGAGTTTATAAAAGTAAAGAAATTTTATATTATTTGTGTCAATCTAATCTTTTTTATATACTAGTATTGGTATGCATTGTTAATTTATAATTTTTAAGGTTGTTTGTTCTTTATATTTTTTTTGTTGAGTTGAAACCCAAATATAACTATTTTCATCTTTTGATTAATCGAATCTTGATAAATTTTAAAATTCAATTATATTTCTTTATTATTTTAAATGTTACACGCATTCATATTTAAAAAAAATCATCCATATAACTATTAAAAATTTAATAAATTCAATTATGAGCCATCTTATATTTAATTCAACTCAACTTTATCTTGTCATACCTCAACGCGACATAACCAATATCGCTCATTTAAATAAAGGTGAGTTTAAAAATATATTTTTAAGAAGGCTTTCAAATTTTAAAAGCAATTAAAAGTAGACATGATAATTCGGGTCAATAGGTTATAAACGAGTCATGCTAACTATGACCCGTGATCCGATTAAGCCAACCCAAATATGGACTATTTAATTAATTGGGTCAAAATGTGTAACCCAAACACGACTCGAGATTAATCAGATTAACCCGACACGACCCAAATAACCCTTTTATTACATAGGTCATGTATTAACCCGAATACTAATACGTTTCGAATAACATATTTAGTAATTGAGTCATTTATTAACCCGATCTATTTGACCTTACACGGCCTGATTATAACCAAATCACAAGTACCATCACAAAAAAAAACCATACTATATACATTATTTTCCATTTAAATTTCAAAAATATCACAAGTATCAAATTATCAATGTATCATCATATCATAAATATCAAACTATTAATATATCATCAACTACTAGCTTCAGATCTTTCTTCAAAATATACACTGTCAACCAAAATGAGCAGAGCCTTTTAAACTTTTAGTTTCCTCGCTATTCATAGTGTCACAAGTAAATATACACATATCAAAAGAGCAAAATTTGTATTCTTCTTTTTTGTCCAACTATACAAAAAGTGTTAATAAGCAAAAAAAAAAAAAAGAGTTAGTATAAATCTTCAAACTTAAAGAAAAAAATAATTAAACATATATTAGTTTCTTTTGAAAAGAAATATATTGTAATATTAAAAATTTGCTATATCCAAAGCTACAACTTCTGTTCTATCTATTTTCTCTTTAATATTAGAATGCAAATGAATAATACCTTCAGCAAGCTCATCCAATGATAACTTTTTTCTCGACTTGTAATTCAAAATTCTAAACAATGGAAAAGTTAAAGTATACTAACTTAAATAAAAACATAAAAATAAGTACATTACCTACTTCTCCGAATAACCAATCTTTGTTGCAGATAAGTGCTTCAATAATTTCTAACTTTAATGAACTCCGATATTGATTAAGGACTCGTCCTGCACAACTAAAAGTTGATTCTAATGCTACAGTATAAATAGAAATAGTTAATATAACTTGAGCCATCACTAAAAGAATTGGAAACAATGTTCATTTAATTTCCAATAGCTAAGCGCATATACTTCCAACTTTTTATCAAGTCTTGATTCATCCAAGTATTGCTCAAGTTGAGATTTGCACGAATCATTACCAAATTCTTCCCTTTTAAATAAATCAAATTCCTGCATCATATCAAAATTAGTTAATATATATATATATAAATAAACTATAAACACTTATCTATCACCTATAGTAAATCATTATCTTTATTTGATTATTCTCCTTCCACAATAATGGATGCAGGTTAAGTGCAACTCAACATGGCTTAAGTGGTTGAATTGTTCTTGTAATATTCATTGCATAAACTATCTCAAACTTCACCGAACTCAATTGAATTGTATCCATAAAGTTTCTTATAAGCCAATCAAAAAACTGGATTTTATATCGAGGATCTCATATGACAGATGTAGCTAATATCATATTAATTTAAGACCAATACATGTCAAATTTTTCAAACATCTGAAGAGCAATCTTTTTTAAATAATCATCTATACCATCTATATGCTCTTTCAATATTACACATATAGTATAAATAGTTGGAAAAAATAAATTTGTAGTTGGATATTTAACTCTAGAAAAGACACAAGTGATGTCATAAAAAAAATTAACAACTTCATAATCTTTTGAATTTTTTTCTCATTTAAACAATGATGGACAATCTTTATAGTTGGAATCACTCAACTCTAAGTGACATAGTACACTTCTAAAATATATAGCACTTTCAAGTATGAGATATGTAGAATTCCATCTAATAGGTACATCTTGTCTTAACCACTTTTTTCCATCCAAATTTAAAAACTTAGCACATTCAAGTAAGCAAATAATGCTTTGAGTAAAAGTAGTACAATTATGATTAAGTACGCAAATAATGCTATGATTCAAGTAAATTCCACAAATGATAATGACAAATTATGTTTTACAATTGCACTAACAACTAACTCACGAAATGTATAAGATCAAATGTTGCTTTTCTCATAACTGAATGAAGGCTAAAAATAAGTTGACCAATATCCTTTGTATATTTCCTCACACAAGTGTCAATATGCCGCTTTAAGTTACCAGTCCCATATTTACTATCAGATAAAAACAAAGAGCCACATTTTTTGCACTTACAACGTGATTTTCCATTAATTATTTTTTCGGCTGGTTCTGGTATTGCCACATAATTGACATGTGTTTTCTTTTTTGCTTTCCCTTAGCTTTGGCTGTCTCCTCTTTTTCTTCTTTAGTGTCCATATTTTTAACTTATCATTAGGTTCAATTGGCTCGTTGTTACAAGAGTTTTCCATATTATCCATATTCAATCTAGAATGAAATAAAATTAAATTTGAGTTTGTCTTTCAAAGCAAGACTAACTAAAATAATAAAAAAAAAATTAATTTGATAATTTTATCAACTGCGTTGATTTTGTCGAGTGGAGGCACGATGTATGTTAGAGCTGCGTCAAGCAGAGTGCTACTCGAGTAGAGCAACGTCGAGTAGATGGAGGTAGCGTCGAGTGGATGGAGGCAGCGTCGAGTGGAGACAACTCAAGTGCAGGTGGCTCAAGTGCATGCAATGTCGAGTTGATCGGCCATTGGTGTCGAGTGGAGGTAGTGTTTAGTTGATCGACATCGAGTGGTGGTGGTTCATGTCAGTGTCGAATCGGCGTTGAGTTGAGCGGTGTCGAGTGCATGAATGAATGAATGAACTCGGCAAGACCGAGAGATGGCCGGTGACAGGAATGACGGGGAGAACTCGTGGAGCGGTGGAGGCGATGGGAACGACAGAGGAGGAGAACTTTCAATCGGCATAAAGGAGAATTATGGATTTAGATTTAGTAACTAGTAAACACTTAGTTGTTGGGCTGTTTGGGTGAAACAAAAAGTTTAGGTTTGTGTTTTATGGGTTACACCTAGAGCTGGGTGGGCTTTAATATATATATATATATATAGTGGCAGATCTATGTAATGGCCAATGTGGGCAAGTGCTATGCCCCCCCTCGGCTAGATCGCAACACACACGGGAACAAAATGCCCCTTATTGGATAGAGTAGTGGGGCAAAACTTAATTCGTTTTGTGAGAGAGAGAAGATAAAACTATACACTAAATGTCCTATTGGATAGAGTAGTGGGGCCAACATTAGAATTAAGTTTCGTGAGAGAGGAGACAAAATTATACCCTTGACTAGTTGACTTACACAAGTACACTAAAAAAATATTTTAGCCTGTTGCGCATGCTTCTTCAAATCTTGGAAATTTATCGGACTTGGAAATTTTTTGGACTATTCATCTTCTTTGATTTTGGAAAATTTTTGGACTGTTCACCTTCTTCGGTGAACTCTTGGCTCTCGTCTTCTTCAATGCGCTTTCCGAACTTTATCTCTCAGCTTTCAACCTTTCAACTCTTGCCCCTTCATCTTCGATAGATGATTCCGGTGGCCGGTGTGTAGGCGGGTAGCAACTCTCAGTTCTGAAAATTTTTAGACAACTAAAGAAGGTGAACAATGACTGCAATCTTTTTGGGCATGCCTACAAACTATAGCCTACAGGAGCTTCATATAGTTATACAAATCTTTTATTATGATAATAATTATTTTTATCTATTATTTTTTCAGGTAGATAGTCTGGTGAAGAAGAGAAGAGCAAACAAAAGTTAAGATCTGCGTAAGGGACTATAAAACAGGTTTTTTTACCTTACAAAATTTGTTATTTAATCATATAATTTTTTTTAAAACTCTTAATTAATTATACTTATGCATTTTATCGCTTAATATGTTATATAATTTTGATGAAAAATGATAAATATAATGCTATATATATGACTTTTTTTTATTATCTTTTGAATAGGACATGGATAAATTTCTTAAAAGAAAATCTATTCTAGACGATGAATTGAGTCTTAAAGAAAAAAATTGTAAAGCTAAAGAAGAAATAGATTTAGAAGATTCTGTCATTCTTGATTTAAAGAGTTTGAAAATTGGTTAGAGTATAGTATTTCTAAAGATGCAGCTTTCTGTTTATGTTATTATCTTTTTAGGCTAAATTTGAGCAATCAAAGAGGTGGACACTTCTTTGTTACAGAGGGGTTTTCAAATTGGAATAAGAAAGAAAGATTTATGATACATGTTAGTGGTCCTAACAGTGTGCATAATCAAGCTTTAAATAAATATTATGACTTGATGAAGTAAAGTCAGCACATAGAATCTATGTTATCTAAGCAATCTGATCAAGTTCGATGCATGTATCGTACTCGTTTAAATGCATCAATTGATTGTGTAAGATTTCTTTTGCGCAAAGGTTTGGCTTTTCGTGGACATGATGAGTCTAAAACATCTAATAATCAAGGTAACAGTCTAGAACTTCTCAAGTATTTAGTTGAGCACAATGAGTCAATCAACAATGTAGTTTTACAAAATGCACCAGAAAATCATCAGTTGATTACCCCTCATATTCAGAAAGATATTATAAACGCAGCTGCACATGAAACTACCAATGTTATACTTAGTGAGATCGGAGATGAATTATTTACAATTATTATAGATGAATCGAGAGATATTTCTAACAAAGAGCAAATGACAGTTGCTTTACGTTTTGTAGATAACAAAGGAAGAGTTTTGGAAAGATTTCTTGCAATTGTACATGTTACGGATACAAGTGCTATATCTTTAAAAGTAGTAATAGAATCTCTTTTTTGTAAGCATGGGCTAAGCTTATCGAGAATTCGTGGTCAAGGATATGATGGTGCTAGTAACATGCAAGGTGCATTGAATGGTTTAAAAAGCTTGATTCTTAAAGAGAACACATCAGCATTTTACATTCACTGTTTTGCGCATCAACTCCAACTCACACTTGTTGTTATTTCAAAAAATGAAATTCAAATTGTCTCACTATTTAATTTAGTGTCAGTTTTATTGAATATTGTTGGAGGGTCATGTAAACGTGTTGACATGCTTCGATATAAACCAATTGCTAGAGTCCAAGAAGGATTAACAAAATGAGAATTGAAAAGTGGTTGTGGCTTGAATCAAGAAACTAGTTTGAAATGACCAAATGATACTCGTTGGAGCTCACATTATAATACACTAGTAAAAGTGATTATTATGTATTCTTCTGTTATTGATGTGCTTGAGATAATTATGGAAGATGATTTGAGTTCGGAGCAAAGAGCTGAAGCAAATGGGCTTTTAGAATCAGTGCAAACTTTTGATTTTGTATTTACATTGCATTTAATGAAAAATATTTTGGGTATCACAAATGAATTATCACAATCATTGCAAAGAGAAGATCAAGATATTATTAATGCTATGACATTGGTTAGAATTTCTAAGCAACGACTACAAATAACGAGGAATAATGGATAAGAGTCATTATTAGATGAAGTCTCTGCTTTTTGTCAAACTAATGAAATTAATGTTCCTGAAATGAATGCAATATTTGTAGCAAAAGGAAGGCGACGTCGTGAAATTCAGCAAGTGCTTAATATTGACAAATATCGTTCTGGATTGTTTTATGTTGTATTGGATCGACAGCTTCAAGAACTTAACGATCGATTTAATAAAATAAATACTGAATTACTATTATGTGTGACATGTTTTAGCCCGAATGATTTTTTTTAGCTTTTGATAAATAAAGATTAATTTATCTTGCTTAGTATTATCCATCTGAGTTTTCTGCTATGGAGTTGGTTGTGCTTGAAAATCAGCTTGAGACTTATATAATTGACATGTGCACAAGTGATGAATTCTCAATGATAACAGAAATTTCAACCCTTGTAGAAAAGTTAGTTGAATCAAAGAGACATATTGTATATCCATTGGTTTATTTACTTGTGAAATTAGCTCTTATTTTGCAAGTTGCTACTGCTATAGTGGAAAGAGCTTTTTCTGCTATGAAAATAGTCAAAAATAGATTACAAAATCGAATGGGAGATGATTGGATAAATGATTGTTTGGTCATTTACATTGAGAAGGATGTCTTTGATACTATTGATAATAAATTGATTATTCAAATATTTCAGTCTATGAAAACTTGTCGAGGGCAATTGTAATCTTTATCACTCTTTGTAAGTATGTTCAAACATGTCAATGCAAAAATTTTTATGTCTATTTATGTTTTAATTTTAAGTGTAAATTAATTTTTTATTATCTCATTCTTATATTGCCCCCACCGTCTTCGAGTCCTGCATCCGCCACTATATATATGTATATCATAAATAAGTTGATTTGTTTATGACCTGAACACGATTAAAGCTGACCCGAACCTACATAACTTTGTGTTGAGTTAGATTTTGTCAGGTCTAATTAGAAGGACGTGGGCAAGTTTGAAGACAACCTGTTTTTTTTTTGTTTTTAATATCAATAGCTAATCCTAATCCACGCATTGATCAAACCTGGAAAGTGGAGGAAAAAATTATTAATAAGCAAACAACTCGGAAAAATTTTCATAGTGGGGCACCCTTTTGCAAATTTTTCAACAGAGTGCCCTGATCTAGCTTGCACGAATCTTAGGGCGGACAAGCATGAATCTCAATGTATTTTTACCTCTAGTAGGTGTTATACGATATTTTGTATAACACCTGTTATATGATATTTCATATAATATCTGTTTATTATCGTATAATACCTTAATATTTTCGTATAACACCAGCTGACTTTGACGCTCTAAGTATATTAAAATTTTGTTTAAATATCAAAAAGTAAATTTCATACTATATTATATGATAATAGTATAAAAATATTAAGCTATTATATGAAAATATATAAATATTATACGATAATATATATGTGTTATATTTCCACTTATTATACAATATTTTGTATAACACTTGCTAAAAGTAAGAATGCATTAAGATTCTGGATTGTCTGCATAAAAATTTGTGGAGGGGCACCCGCCAGAAAATTTGGAGGAAGGATGTCCAGCTGAAAAAATACGCCAAACAACACAAAAAGCCGCACACAGTAGTCAGTAAGCACGCCAAACCCACGGGCTTGGGTTACATGCAGAAGGAAAAAGATCTCATGCATTTTACTCCTGTAAACTTTTATACGAAAATTACAACTTTACCGTCCCATCAAGCACAATCATTTTACAGCTAATCATATTACTGATTGAACGTTCAAGATGTAGTCTTTACAAAACGGTTTTATTAGTATCCTTGTATAGGATCTCACTACCCCCATCTCCTTTCCTATACCTGCTCCCACTGACAAGTCTTATTAGTTTTTTTTCTATGGGACAGATACGAAAAACAAAAAACAAAAACATTCCTGCAAGAGATTCTGTTCTACGAGGCGGTCAACCGCCCGATTTGGACAAAAATCCTTGCTGTATAGGCAGTTAAAAATTTCTAAGCTATATGTTTAATTTTTAGGTAAATTTTTTTTTAAAAAAAATAATTTACGTGTTATAATTTATCCAATGATATTAATATTAGGATAGTTTATATTATATACAATAAAAAATTCTCCTAAGTATGATTATTTATACAATAATACTTAGGACAATTTTTTATTATATACAATCTAAATTATTCTAATATTAATATCATTAAATATATTATAATATATTATATTATTTTTAAAAAAAATTAAAAAAAAATATTTTTAATATTAAATTTAAGTCAGACAGCGGAGAAAATTCTCATCTACCCGGCTGCCGAGGATGTGCGCTTCCAATTTGGATCTGAACGGCAGACCTTCGAGTCCGCATAGATTTTTGTATGCAAACAACGCTTGTCCGGAAATAACTGCGTGGGGTGCGAATCCACACTATAAAGCAATCTCGACAGGAACTCAATGGATGCGAAAGAGTTCGGCCATGGCGGAAGGTTTCAAGATCAATCAGAAGCACGGCAAGAGCAAGGTTAGGGTCGCAAGAGTTTGGAGGAGAATCCCTGGATCTGGAGATGTGTTCGTCGAATGGAACGTGACCGTCAGTCTTTTCTCCGACTGCCTCCCCGCCTACACCTCTGGCGACAACTCCGCCGTCGTCGCCACCGATTCCATGAAGAACACCGTAGGATTCGATCCCCCCCCTCCCCACTTTTGGATCGATTCGATGCCTAACTTTTGTGGCTTTGCTTTAATTTTCGCCTCGATGTTGTTTCTTTATTTCTTTGGGGGTAATAGGTCTACGTGAAGGCGAAACAGTGCACGGAAGTCATATCGGCGGAGGCATTTTCGCTTCTTCTCGGGAAGCACTTCACCTCGTACTATCCTCAGGTTGGTGGGGTATCTTTCCGTTTCCAATTTGATCGCCCGCGTTAACGTTTCTTCCAAGGATGAAGAGCGAGCTTTTGTATGCTATCGCCGTAGGTAACTGCAGCCGTGATCAATATATCTGAGAAGCCTTGGGATCGGGTGACTGTTGACGGCCAACCCCACTCGCATGGTTAGCCTGCTTATCTAATGATAGATGGCTGGATCTGTTCTCTTTTTGGACTTTTGAAACTTTTTTCTTCGCTCATCGTTCCTAATCCGAACTCTGTCATCTGTCAGACTTTTGAATAAGATGGTTCAGTTTTCTTCATTATATTCACTTTATGCCATCCCTAATTATATTCACTTTAAACCGAGCAAGAATGAACATCGTCTCATGGAGATTGTTTGAAGTTGAATGAACTGATTCTTGGAAGAAAATTCTAGTCCCTCTTTTAGTGCTTTTTTATAGTTTTTAGTGTTACAAATTAGGAAGCATTTGGTGTGTGAAGCTTCATCCTAGGTATAGATCCCCAATTTGCAAATAGGATTTAGAATTTATTATTGTTTGCGCATGCACCATTTTTGGATGACGAATTTGCTGCTGCTTACAATTATTAAAGTTGATTTATTCTATTCTGAACAAGCGTCTTCTTTCGTATGCATCTTTTGTTGCTGATGATTTACATCTGATCCATCTTTTTGCCCTCTATTATTTGCTTCCAGGATTTAAGCTTGGGTCCGAAAAGCATTTAACAGAAGTGAGAGTTGAAAAATATGGTACTTTCAGTATAACTTCTGGATTCAAAGGACTGTCTCTGCTGAAAACGACACAGGTATTTCTTAATTTTGTATTTGTGTTGCTATTGCTTTTTCATGTGATCTTGTTTTAAGTTTTCTTTTCCATAATTAGCTAACGTCCTTTTGGTTTATTTCTTTACCATCTTTGAGATATTTAAACTTTCCCAATACTATAAGGACATCTAAAGATTACCATCTAAAAGAACTCAATGATCCTATTGGCCTGTGCTACATTATCTGATTATCCTAACTTCATTTCTCCAAAAGCATCATCCATCGGGTCTCTGGTAACATGTGCAAAGTTGAGTGTAATATTTCCTTTTGCCTCACTTGCAACAGATGTTGAATTCAACAGATCTTATTTAGACGTGTATGTTTTTACTGTATGTGTTGGAGACAAATTGATACAACCAGTCTGTCGAATATGTACCAACCAAAAGTATTGAAGATGCAAGTAGAAAATAGTGATTACTTATCATGTTATTGAATTCATGCAGTCAGGATTCGAAGGGTTTGTGAGCGATCAGTTCACGCTTCTTCCAGAGACCAGGGAGAGGATGGTAGCGTCTGAAATCTCTGCTTCTTGGAGGTCATTCTCCACTTTCTTGAATACGCTGATCAAAGTTAAATTAGCACCTTTTGGTCCTTTATTGCAGCTGTGCAATTAGAACTTAAGATCATAGGAAGATTTAATTTTGTTTAGGACCATTGTTTTTCTCTTAGAATGTAATACAAGCAACATGGTAGAAGTGAATTGATTCATTCTAATACATGGAGAAATTTGTTGACGAGTCAAACTTGATTCTTCTCAGCTATCAATATTCCCACGTCTCCGATATTCCTGGGAAGCCATTTTGTTTCACAAAAAGGTATCTGGATGTAAAGAATGTTCTGGCTGATACCTTCTTTGGTCCTCCAGTTGAGGGTGTATACAGTCCATCAGTTCAGAATACACTGTACCTCATGGCAAAAGCTGTTCTGAACAGGTTGATCATTCGATATTAACAACTCTATCTTCCCTCATTTTTCCGATAATCGTTTTTCATCAGTTTCTAAAAGTTTCGTGTTATTTCTTTTCAGGTTTCCTGATGTTGCATCAGTAAAGCTTGTAATGCCAAACCTCCATTTCTTGCCGGTTAACTTATCAAGCAAAAATAACCCAAACATGGTGAAGGTGAGTCGCAAACCAATTTTGGCATTTTAAGTATCATCAGGAATTCAAGCATTTATCATCGATTTGAATTATTGTTTGACATTAATTGTAGTTAATAGCTGACCAAAATTATGGTGCCTGCATTGAATGAGCGATACTGACCTAAGATTTACAATAAATGCTTCTACATATTAGGCAATTCCGTCTTACATGCTTAAAAGAGTTACAAATGAATAGATACATTGTGCACAGTAGGGTGCTTGAATCTATGGTACCCCACGTGGTGTTCTGAACAGGTTCTTGATTTCTTTACTTATTTTTGTTCAGTTTGCTGATGATGTCTACATGCCGACCGATGAGCCGCATGGTACCATTGAAGCAACAGTTCAACGCACTATGTCTAGGATGTGAAGTGTGAGGGTCACTGTACCTTGTTCAAATTTCTGCATAAGAATAAATGTTTCTACACGGTGCTGACTTTAGCTTGATAAGTCTAATTGCCATCGTGGTATAAATCCAAATAAGCTCTGTTGTAATCAACTGACGATGATGAAATTGGTTGTAGTATATGTGATTCTGACAAATATGAAATATCACCACTCTTTGATCTCTACACTTGAGTAATCGTTAAACATTCGTTTGTATTTTCAATCAACATTGGCACTCTGCACGGGAGCTTGGAATTTATGAACAATCATCTACACTAAGCTATCTTCTGTCTTGTCAATTTCTTTGTAAATAATTGTTACATCAAGCCAAATTCACATCTTAGTGTCCTTAAAAAAAGCGCATTTGCACATGGCTACAAATTAATGAATATATAAACAGATGGTCCCGTTTTAGCAAATATTGCTGGCGGGCGCCATCACAAGAATCCATAGTGGTGCTCCAGCCCTAGCAACTTCCTGGTCTTCCGCAAGAAGAGCTCTCTGGATTTGATGAGGCCAGGCAAGAACCCTGACATGGTTGTGAAAGGTAGCTGCGCCACGGCGTCCTTCTTCCCTAACGACACCATTGTCATCGCCAAGGACGATCTGTACTTGCCCAGTTTCATGTCCTTGCTCCCTTTGAGCACCTGCTTCAGGTTCTTGGCAACGATCATGGAGTGCCTCTGTGCCACAGCACCTTGTTTGCGTTCCTGAATTAACACGCGTGGATTATTGGTACGTGCTTGTACGTAAAGAATAAAAAAGAGCAGGGGATTACAGGGATGTCAGTGATGTCTCCAACGGCGAATATATTGCTGCGGCCCTTGACCCTCAAGTGTTCGTCAACCATGATCTGTCCGTACTCGTCCAAGCTATTCTTCAACGTCGTGTGCTTGAGCCACGTTGAACCTAGTGGCCTCTTTACACAAATGAAGTGGCAGTCGGCTGAAATGGCCTCCCCAGCTGAAGTGATGTAAATCCCATCTGTTTCAGACAACGTGCTTATATCGACGGATTGCTCCAGCAGCACGTCCACATTCTTCGACCTCAGCCACTCGAGAGCCTTGCTACCAGCTTTTGGTCCTATAAATCCAAGCAATCTGGGTCCGTTGTGCACCAGCGTCACCTTCTTATCAGGGTAAGTTGACGTGATATCTGAAGCGAGCTCAACGCCGCTCGGACCACCTCCCACGATTAGAACAGAGTTCGAATTTCTCATCTTCGCGTTAGCTGCAATCGGACATATATATATATGTTTTTCTTTTATATACATATATGTAGCTGCAGCATGATGCGATGTATACCTTCTTTAAATTTGTCTATCCGGTCTCTTCTGGATTTGGGGGACGTGGATGCGTGGCCAGTAGCAATCACGAGGTAGTCGTACGCAACGTGGCGACCATCCGACATGACCACGGAAGTCTCCGTGAGATCCACCGCAGATGCCGTGATGATTTTGCTGTTTACGAGGTAATCGGTATGGTTGATTATGGCCTTGTCTGCCAGATGGGGCTCCACCATCGACCTCATTGTCGCCCATGGAACCTCAAAATATTCCTTCCTGGAGTCGGTCATGAGATTAATCCAAAAATCAGGCGACAAATTGATGATGATGAGGAGGAGGAATAGGAAATCAGATATGCCTACTGGTCGATGAGAACGACGTCGGCATGGTACTGAAGGGACTTGGCGACGACGGATCCGGCAATGCCGCCTCCTACGACTACAACCTGCTTTAGAGCGCTTCTCCGGCCGCTGCTGGAGCTCCATATGCTGTAGTCTCGCGTGCCGACTCCGGGGTCGCTGGACACCGAGGAGGACCTGGTCGTATGGCCGCCCAAGTTGGAACGGTCGTCTCCCTCCATGTCTTGCAGCTCACGTCCTCTGAGTGCAGGGGGATGAGGATGGGGAATAAGAGGGGGAGGAGTGCACGAAAATGATGCCGCATGATCCGCAGAGAGCCTTCGTATTTTGGGTTTTGAGGTTTTTTTTTTTTTAAAAAAAAAAATTCTTCTTTTACTGTTGATTTCCATCTAGGCTCGACCAACCTTGACCGCTGCTTTGGTTTAACACGAGAGGAGCCGTTCATGGCTGCTTTATTTAAGAACCATTCATTCCCAATATAATTACGGCATCAATCAATGATTTTAAATCAAACTCTGATTGATTATTAAAAGTAAACAAATTTGACTACCGGTGACTAGTTTTTCAATGTTTGACCAAACTGGCTAGATGCTTAAACCGGACTGAAATTGAGGCTTAGGGCAGCATCTCATCCATTTACAACAGAAAAAGGACAGGGAGAGATTGTACTCAGACTTCCACCATGCATCCAGAATGGCCCCAGAAATTAGTCCGCCTTATGCTAACTCACAAGGAAAACATTAAGCAATTGCAATCTGTTATGTTTGGTAAGCGATGCATGAGGCAAAGCTCAATTAATCAACAATTGATAAACTAGCACATTTTACTTATCACGAACTTATTTTCCTACATCTAAGGACATCCCATTGAGATGTTGATGGAGTAATCCCTCTTGCAACTCCTTTGTGAAGTCAAAATATTGCTGGTTTACTCTTAAACATGCACGATCGAGCTATGGGATTTGAAATCACCTATACATTCTAGGTAGGGTACAAGCATTGGTAGACGTTATGGTGCAACTAGCCTACTCCTTGCCCTATCCCCTAAACATAATCCAAAGCCTTAGTGGCTGCATATAGATAGATCAACCAGACATGAAGGTTCATGTGTTTAAGGTTCATGTGTGATCAATCAACAACGGGAGAAGCTTGAGTAGGCTTTTTAGTTACCAATATTGAGCTCAAATATATTCAATCTATATCTTGTCACTCAACTTGGGGCATTTATAGTATACATATTCATTAGTTATTAGTAATTATCAATCAAGTTGCATGGACATACTCAAAATCATGGTAAGGGAGAACCTCACCATTATCTACACCTTTAAGAGCCCCAATTTCTATGGTGAAGTAATGAGCATTAGGGAAGACATGGAGGACTTAAAAGACTAAGTAAGGCTCTTCCTAGTCATACAAGAATCTTCAAATTGATTGTGTGGCAACTTCATATTGGGAATCCCCGGACCAATTTTAAAAATTTAATAATAGAGAAAGCGATAGCCTGAAACAGGATTACCCTAAGCGCCAGGATTCCTTACAAGTGATCGTGTCAGAGTAGAATACCTGAATCGCATGTCCCCAAGATCCTCTTCCATCCATGCCTAGTGCTAGCCTTTTGGAGGAAGATCCTGTCGCCTATGCTATCCTCCCTTGCTTGCGCCACCTCCAAGGTGTGCCAAGAAGGATGATGGGAGGAGGTTGGCAGCAAGGAGAGAATAAATCTGCCACTTGTGCCAACCCTCATCTCTAGCTTCTTCTTCATGGATTGCACCACCACTATATAGGTGCGCCCATGAAATCTCCTTCTCCTTCATCACATGCGGCAATCTTCCCATAAGATGTGCCATGATAAAGAGAAGAGATGTCTCATGTTCCTCTTCTTCTCCTTTCATCATATGCGCAATTTTCACAGAAGTTACACCCATAGATGGAAATCGTCCTCCTCATGTGTCAATCCCTCCAAGGGATGTACCATCAAGGAAGGAAGAAGGCTCCAAGCTTTTTCTAGCATCCAAAGAGGAGGAAGGTGTCGCCACTATCAAGGAGGCGCAACTTTTTCCTAGGCGGCTCCATGGAGAGGAAGAGGGAGGTGAGTGGCTAGGTTAGAGAGAGTTCGGATGGCTAGGGCAAGATGAATTTCAAAATTCATCATGAAAATTCATAACTCTCAAAGCCCATGCGCCTAGACCCATATATATAGTAGACCCCGCAACTTAAGCTACGATTAAATCAAATATAAATATTCACTTATGTTGCTAGCGGTCCCCACGACTTAAGTTGCACATTAAATCAAATATAAATATTTATTTTAGCGTTTAAGTCGCAAGCCCTCATGTTACGTTTAAATCAGTCGTAAAAAGCACCTGAACAATTCCGGAGCTTAAACCCAACATTTGACCTATCACTGGACCTAGTCCACTGAGGTCAAATGTAGTCACCCGAAGGTCAACCGAGGTCAACTGAAGTCAAAATGTAACAATGCTCTATAAGGTCATATCCAACTCATTAGACGCATCCGAGATGCATCGGACTCCCAAACTGACTCGAATCAACCAAATAACTCAATCATAGGCAACTCGATCAATACGAGATCTCGAGTGTCTAAGTGTGTAATCCTGTAGGTTCCTCAGACGTTGGTAGTGATAACCTCAAGTCATCACAAACAATGAGTGGCACATAGCAGTACATCATTGCTACTCATTGCTGCCCAAGTCCTCAGAATGGAGTCATCATCGACATCCCCTAGAACTGCGACAGAGCACATGTACACTCTAGTCCTTTTGCTAGGCTGATATCCTGATTGGACAAGTGTGTCACACTTGTTTAACCCAATCTGATGGTCATGACTATATCAGGTTCTCACTTGGGTATGACTATATACTTTCAGTTATGCATCTATATGTGGGGCCCATAGATATTATTACAACCCACTTAGTAAGCAAACTATTTATTAACTTGGTGAGCCGATTTGCAACATGGCCCAATCTATTAAAATGCTTAAGCCCAAGTTAACAATAGCAAGCCCACTAAGCCTTATAAACCACATAATAGTTTCTCCCACTTGCAATGTGGGACTATACTCGGGGTATTACAATCTCCCCCACTTAAGAGTTGACGTCCTCGTCAAGCCCAAACCTTAACACATGCCCAAGAATCATCCCTTAGTCGGCAGCATGTGAGGTCAGCCCAAAGGTGGCTCCACCATCCTCGGTAGCCCTTTCCTATTGGCCTCTCACCATGCTTAGGACTAAGTTTTGCTCTGATACCATTTATTACAACCCACTTAGTAAGCAAACTATTTATTAACTTGGTGAGCCGATTTGCAACATGGCCCAATCTATTAAAATGCTTAAGCCCAAGTTAACAATAGCAAGCCCACTAAGCCTTATAAACCACATAATAGTTTCTCCCACTTGCAATGTGGGACTATACTCGGGGTATTACAATTTTAAATTGTCACGCCCCGGCGGAAGCCGGCTATTTCTAGCTCAGGGTTCCCCAGGGAGTAACAGTATTGATAGGAACCAGAGAACTACAATAATCCAATATCATTTATTTAATAAACAATCCAATCTTAACATCTACAGTTTTATAACACAATATCTGAATACAACTATCCAAATTATCAACTGAATAAAATACAAAAGGCAACTATCTCAACTCGGGCTAGTATCTGCTATCTACTCTATCCCTCCCAAAAGCTAACTCTGTACCTGGAAGAGAAACAAAGGGAGTTAGCAAAAATGCTAAGTAGGAATCAACAAACATGGTGAGGGAATCAATTAACAAGATAATTCAATGACTGAAACAACAATATACAAATAATATAAGAATGTCGTGCAAATCATCAAGCTGGCCAATAGATCTCAATTAAGAGCCGCACTCATTTTCAGAGTGTTTCCACTATTGCTCATGCAATGGAACGACTGTCCTAAACAGCCCGGAGTGTTGCGTCCAACACTGACATCCGTAGTATTGTCCTCAAGACAACTGGCGGTGCCGTACTGGCCTCTCAGATAGTCCGATGCGCGTCGGAACTATAACTCAGATAAACAGGCCACTGGAGAATAAATCATCCAGGTCAGCGGTCAAAATATATCACGACTTTATCATCTCAGATTTATAACGGTTCCACATACTTATGTGTCAATATCACAGATACACAATTGTTCAACCAGGCTAATAAGCCAATATATCAGATATCTCAAAACAGGTTTGTTAACCATTTATACAGAAGCAGAATATGACCAAATAAACAAGATAATTGAGGTCAACAGGAATTCAGAAACAAATCAAGCAGATGAAGCAATCAGATATCAGTGTCAATCAATTCTATCATATGCATCATATATCAAACAAAAGGATTAAGCAGCAAATCCTATAATTCTTGACACTGTAACAAAGGAGTAGGGTAAGATTCCTACCTCAAGTGCTGTTATTCTGAATCCTCTTGAAAAGTCAACAAGTTTGTATATCAAACAATGCAAGCCGATTATTGGATCAACCACTCTGTAACATGAATTTGTACATGAACTCTATCATTAAACATTCTAATTTGAAAACCAAAACTACCAACAGGTAGAACATAACCCTAAACCTAGAGAACCAGTCTCAGATCATATGAACCGAACCTAAAACCCACTGAACCGGATAGAATTGCACTGAACCGATCAAATTCACCCTGAACCAAGTTAAACCGAGACTTCTAACTTAAATTACACAAAATATAAAACTCATATAAAGCTATACAGATTACCATTAGATAGGAAATTTCATTATCTTTCCAACGGCTACCTGAACCGGCCCGGATTCAACCGAATCAGGGTCGAACCGGTCGAAATTCAAGTACTGACCCAAACTGGAATTGAACCGCTCGGTCCGGTTCAATTCGATTTCAAAACTCAGCGACCGGTTTATTTATAAATAAACCACCGCCCAAACCCTAATTTTGGACCGAACCGTAGTTCGCCCGCGCCGCCCAAACGCCACCGCGCAAGGCCGCTGGACTTGCGTCCGCTGCTTGCGCCGACGAGCTCCCGAGGGCGCGTCGAAGATCGAATCACCGCCAAACTTCGCCAGTAGACTCCGGACGACGAGGCGAGGTTCTACGACCAGCTTCGGCGAGTTTTCGACCCACAGTCGAAGCACCCGAAGCGACAGCAGGTATCGACGGTGGCGCCACGGCCGTCGATACAAAAAAAACATACCCAAACCCAAACGGAACTTCACTAAAACTTCACAAAAGCCTACATACCTTGCTACGATGATGTATCGTAGCCCAGAACACAGAGATCGCCGTCGATGGAGGCGCTGGATGGTTGGAACACGAGGCGGCGCCGCTAGAACTCCAGCGACTGGTTCGAGTGCTATTTCTCCTTCCTGGCGACGCTTCGAGGGGTGAAGATGTTCAAGGGTTCGAATCCCATCAACGAGAGCAGAAGCCCCATTATATAGAGACAAAACGCGTTCCAGACGGCGAGAACGTGGCGGCGACCAAATCGCCGCAAAGATCGGGGAAGACGACGAGTTCGCTCGTCGCCCTAATTAAATTCAAAATTCAAATAAATAAAAACCGCAGCGTTTTAATATTAAAACGCGAATTAGCCCAATGGTTAGGCGGCGTAGTTTCCTTACGCGCGACGCGGGTTCGAGCCCCCGCGAGCGCAAAAGTAAATTTTTTTATAAAACTAAGTTTTTAAACCTTTTAAAAATCCCAAAAATTCTAGAAAAATCATAAAAATTCCAAATTAAATTTCTGAATTAAATTTATAAAATTAAGGTTATAACAGATATCAAGCTTCCTCACAAGGATGAGGCAAATCCTCTATTGGCTCATTGAATCTATCATATGGCTCAAGATATACCCAATGACAACCATTATGACTCCCTTGCTACGGTGGAGCATTAGGTTGTATCAAAGTATATCATTTACCATATAGAGATATTAATGCCCTCAAGTTGAGGACGAGTAAATCTCTGTCAATATGAGATTTGACCTATGACACTAAGTCAAATCCTCACAGCGGGTCGATCTAGTATATCTACCTTGATATAGCTATATGCCTACGTTAGCTGATAGCCCGAAAGGGAACACTACAAGTCTGGCACGCGTGTACCTTGGACTAATCCCCGGCAACGGTGCTAAAAACTTGATAGGATTCCGCAAGTGTACGGAACTATCGAAGTAATAAAGAAAAGTATCGAATCCACAGGGACCTTATTGTTAAGTACCAAATAATCGTATTCTTGCTAGCTAAGTAAACCAAATATGATGCAAATAAGTAATAGAAATAACACTAAAGATAATCAGAGAGATAAACATGGGACTAGGGTTTTATCCACCTTAATTTCAATGATAAGATATAAATAAAAAGGTTCGTCAATCAAATCTTGCTATGATAAAGACCTAATTTACTTTATAAAGGGATTATCTTACTTTCGTGCAGACAATCACGCAGAGATAAATCCTCACTTTCGCGCAAGATTTATCCTAGGCTAAAGATAAGTAAATCATCAATCAGAGAATTCAAAGATCACTTTCGTGCATCCGAATTCTAGGTTGATAATCTCTAGTGGAATCTCAAGGATCACTTTCGTGCATCCGAGCCTCAACACTAGTTTTACTCATGGATCTCCAACGTTCCGATCTTCACTTTCGTGCAAGATCTCCACGTTTGACAAATAGACTCGATCTATAGATTCATGTTACAATTATGGCAATTAATTTACTAGAACGGATCAAATTAAATCTAACCTAGGGAAGGGATCCTAATATGCAATTCTAGGGGTCCAAGCTCTCAAGCAAATCACCTTTCAGTCTCATTGCGAAAAATCTAAGAACATAATTAATAACATGCAATTATACAGAATCTAAGCACAATTTATCACAAGAGTAAAATTATCACAACGAAGATTATCATGACGAAAGAAAGAGTTATCTAATCATTAAAAATCAAAGGGATTAAACCCTATGTCCCAAAATATGTTTAAGCTTGCATGGAGGAAGGATTACAATAAGGCATAGTTTAGAACAATTAGAAATCAGAGAAGAAGAAGAAAACAACGTTACAACACGGGTGTAATGTATATTACACCCATAATTTCGTGATCAACAGCGCTATCACCGCTATTGATCATGGCCTGAGGTGCCCTCTACGCCTCTCGGCATGAGGCCAAACTCTAGCCGCCTCTCTAGCAATTTCTCCCTCTATACTAGATAAAAGTTCCCCTTTTCACTTCGTACGCCTTCTCCTCTTAAAGATGAGTTCAGAACATCTTTCGGATTTCAATTTGGACCTCTAGATCAAAAGTTATGGCTCACGCAAGATTCGGACTCGTAAAAATCACGTTTTTGACTGGGAATTACGGCAGTGTAATATCTTACGACACTGCCGTAAAATAGCTTGAGTGTTCTGTTCTGGAAACGCTGGAAAATATGACTCATAATTTGGTTTACGGCAGTGCCGTAATTTCGGTTGAACTTTCTGGTCGGAATATGTCTAGAAAATACGGCCCGTGTAGAAGTTTACGGCAGTGCCGTAATTTCAGCAAAGGTTTCTGTTCTGAAGACGCTCCAAAATACGGTAGTGTAATTCTTTACGGCAGTGCCGTAAAATCACAAAATCTTTCTGTTTGAAAAAGCTCCAAAATATGGCTGTGTTCTTGATAATACGGTAGCCTCAAAATACGGTACCGTAAAATCCTTTACGGTACTGCCGTATTTTGGTTCCTAGCCTCGATTTGCGTAAAATTTCTTGTGTATCTTCCTCTTGATGATGGTAATTCTTCCATGTATTTGATTTTGCTTGAAAACGCCCAAAATAGTGCCTTTTGCCTGAAAATGATGAAAAACCAAAATAGGAGTAGATTTTGCAATATTTTATGAATTTAGCATGAAAACAAGCAAAAGATCTTCAATTTAGCATGAAAAGATATCTAAAATGATATAAAATATACTACATATTTTGGTGTCATCATTAGCAACTTGTGCTCAACCAGCGCATATGCCAGTCTCAAGTGCTTCATAGCTGTCCCTTATCTACTATGATACTTGACTGGGGACAATCCTTTGAGACTAGATGAAATCTATCTCCAGGAACATTGTATATGCAATGTACCAAATACACAACAACGACCATGCTAGGATATATATTATAAATGAATGTAACATATATCGGACCAGCCACAGGTCCTAGGCCATATACACCAACACTTCATGGCTAATATCATGAGTAACTTGATATATTCTAAACAATGGAGTCATCAACAAATGATATTTTTTGACATCTTATTTGCATTTTCTTGGACTTGATGAGATGAAAGAAGTACTACTATATGAGAGTCACAATGGCTCATAAGAGACTCATATTGAAGCTTGTTCGTCTAATGGTTTAGAGAATCCTCCGTAATAAGCTCATCTTGTCATAGTTGGAAAATTCAAATAAGAGTCTGAGGGCTTACTGAGATATTCTCTACTGGTATTGATATTACTAGTCACCATTTGCAACAATTTTAAATTAAATTTATCATTGAAATCCTTAGATAATACTTGAATTAATGTTGATGATCCGTCATTAAGGCAAGGGTACTCATCAACCATATGATCCTAGTTTCTTAGCATAGGCAAGGATGAGGACTATCCATAAAGATTTGTCTCAACTCAGATTTGTTCAAGTAGTAAGAATTCGCTATCTTCTTCATGACAGCTTTAGTCTGAGTTCACAATGCATGTCGATACTTAAAGGCATCACTTACCAACGTTGTAGCCCCCTCACACAATTGAGTTAGGTGCAACAATGCATTCAAAGCATTTATTAAGGCTTTGCCCTTGTCAGCCTTTTTTTCCTTTGCAATGTTAGATGCAACCATCTTGGCAATCACCCTTCTTTTCTTGATCATCTCAACTATGAGGATGCTAGTATATGTTGCAATCTTATTCTTCTTAGTCATAGATTACCCTCGTTGATTTGGCTCATGAGGTAAGGAGACTATGTAATGTAGGATAGGATTTTAGTAGTTGTTTTTTTTATTTGATCCACCTTAGGTATGTAGCTTAGATAGATTCTAAATTAATATAGTCAACCATAATATGCAATCCTACAATAGAAATTAGAAAACCATGCAAGTAAGGAGGAAAAGGAAGAGTGTCACCCGTGGCCCCTTTTAGGGAAAGGGCCTTACCCCTTTCTCTGAACTTAGCTCCCGTATCTTGGCGATGAGGTTTTAAAATGGGTATTTAAACATCCTATAATCTCATCAAGTGAAACACTAGGGTGCTAATTAAAATACAACTCCCAAGCACCCGAAAAACTAACAAAGGTCCTTAAGAAGGGTCTTATCAGATCTTCCTCCAAATGCTTGCTTCATCAATTTCGGCTACTCTTTGTTGTGATGTTTAGAACCAGATCCAAGTGTACAAGAGAGAAAGAAACCAATAGGAGGCAAGAAGGAGATGGAGGGCTCAAGGAAATGGGTGAATAAGAAGGGTTCTCGGCAAGGAAATTGACAACACAAAGTCTTTCTTCAAATGAGTTCATAAAATGCAAGTATGATGAATGCTGAAGTACAAGCTGCTTAAAATCTCTCCTCCCCTCAACATTTACAAGAAAGAATTCTCAGAACTGCCCCTCAATGATTATTCAATTAATGGCTAGATTTCCTTGCATTTTGAATGATTGGTTCGGATGGCTTCTTCTCTTTAGCGCATTTGCATGCTAGAGAAGCATTCTACATGCATTGTGACGTAGGAGCACCACTGAGAAGATCCAAGAGAAGCAGAAAGCCCCTAGATAGATACGGGGCATCCAGATCTAGAGTAGCCAACTCTTGTTTTGTAAGTCTTGTCTTGCATGACAACATTTTTGGTAACACTTCATGTACCTAGGGGTAGCCTTAGGAAGGGTAGCCTAGGAGTTTGTTTTCTTTCAAGTCATTTATTTTCTTAGATTATGTAGTAGGTAGTAGTAGCCTAGGCTTGAGTGCATGTATTTGTACAAGGCACCTTATCCCCTCTTCAACCCACCCTCAGCCAAGACCAAGACCCAGTTGAAGCAGCCCAAAGACTAACCACATTGAGCACCATACACAGCCCAAGTGACTAGCCCAAGGCCCACTAAATTGCTATCTAGCTTCAAAACAAATCAGCAGCAAGAGTGGCCCACATTTCAGTCAACTAGTCAACATGTGGAACTAGCTTCAAGACCAAACAATCCAGCATGCGACAAGAGGGACTGCCAGCTCATAATCATAAGGGGAAACTTGCATGGAGTAGCCTACAAGTACATTGGGCTGCATGCTCAAATAGAGGAAGGTTCCAGCTAGGAACTAAGAGGGAATTCTGCACATGACAACCCACCAGCAATGCAATCTGCATGTCCAAAAAGAGAGAACCTACTGTTGCGCCAGCCAACTCATTACCTTAGCAATTTTGAATTGGTCTCAAGAGAGGGAGTGTAACGTTGAGGGGGGAGAGGTTTAAAGTCTTTGTACTTTGGTTTGGGGAGTAGTCTTCCATTTTATGAAAAATTTTCAGAAAGCTTGTTTGAGTTGGCCGAGACTCCCTTGCATCTTTCTTCTTCCAACTGAGCCCTCTTCCCCACTCCTTCCTCATTCCTCATTCCTCCAACAAGCTACTTAGACACCCAGCTGAGGAACTCATGTGGAGACCTTGAAGATTCTTGAAGCCTTCGACTGGAATTTGAAGACCTGAACAAGCTCCCCTCTCTAAGGACTTGGTGTTAGTTTAAGGAGTTTGGGACTTGTATCTCCTCCAACCCCTCTTGCCCTTTGATCTGTTTATAGGTCATTTAACTACCTAAATTTCAGCCTCAATGCCAAGATATGTCGGAGTAGGGGGAGTCAAAGAAAGGGGTTTTGGCCCCCCATCCCTAAGGCTATGTTTTATTGGATGGAATCCATAGTGGAAAGGATGGAAAATTCAATGAATCTAGATGGTTTTCCATATAGATTTATTGCATTTTCCATCCTTTCCACTGTAGATTTCATCTAACAGAACATAGCCTAAAGGGGGGGCCTCGGGTACATGATAGGCCCCACAAGTGTACGATTTCTATCGCAGTAGTAAAATATCGTCCTAAGGGAGCAGGGTGTCAAGTACCGACTTGAAGTGTCATTGAAAGCTAGGCAATCAAAAATAGAATTAAGAAAATAAACTAATCTAAATCTAAAATATCGAACCTAAGAGTCAACAACTAGATGAGATTTACAGTTTTGAAGATTGCTCGGGACTTTAGGTTTCACCACGTTGAATGAATTTTAAGTAAAACAATAAATGAATCGAATTTAGAAACGGATTACCTTCTCTCGAAGCGTAATCCGACAGTAAATCATTTAAGGCAATTACTCATATTGTATAGCTTACCTTCTCTCGAAGCGTAAACCGGTGTTTACCTAAGCTAATCTCCTACTCTCGTGGCTTATTAGCTTAGGAAAGACCCAATGGGCTCTATGACAATCATTAGTCCTCGAGTGACGTTGAACGACTCTCGTAATCCAAGTCACAAGTTTAAATGAGAAAGTTCGAGTGTTACGATTCACCTCTCGGCTCTTCTCGTAACACTTAACACATACAAAAGTTTGGCCAAAATAATCATACACAATAAGCACAACTTATTTAAATAAGATAATTTACTAAAAATAGCACTGAGATTCAATAAAGATGTTTTACATGTGCAGAATTATTCAATGGGCTACGCTCGAGTCCCGAACTAGGGTTTTACTCTAGAACACACATCGTTTGACAGAGAAAACCCAAGAAAATATATTCAAAAAGAAGAGAATTTACAATACAAGGGTAGGAGACAATAGATCCTTGGTCTTCTCTCGATAGCCCCAAAGAATCTAGATCAAACGAGCCCTGGAATGCAAAAATCGCCCTTCTTTTGCCCTAGTCGCGTTCTCCAAAAATTTGAACCCTGTAACTGCCCAAAATTGCTGCTTTTATACCTTAATAGAAACCTTGGACGATTAGGAAGGATTATTGGGAGTTTTTCCCAATTTCTAGGCTCTTGGACCATTGGATTTGGCGAAGAAACAGTTGAAGGTCGTGATCTGCGGATGCTGTCACGGGCATCACGGCCAGGCGTGACGAGTTTTGGAAGATGAAACAAAGTAAGCACGGTCGTGATGATAGACACGGGCAGGCCGTGATGGGTGCGAAAAATTTCTGGAAGCTGAGCACACCCGTGCACGACGCTGGTGTTCAGTTTGTGCCGAAGTCGTCACGGGTGTGACGGGCATCACGGCCAAGCCGTGATGGGTTCGTGAATGTCTGAACACACCCGTTCTTCAGGCTGTCACGAGTGCACTGAATTTCTTGAATTTGGAGGTCATGGCCGTGATAACCATCACAGCCATGCTGTGTCGAGTTCGCTGAACAAGTCTGGACACCGATCTGATCACGGCCGTGATGGCAAGCACGGGCAGGCCGTGATCATCGTAAATAACTTCAAAAATTCTCAAAATATTCCTATGTGATGCTTGTAATGCGCTGAACCTTTCTATAACTTCAAATCTTTAAAATATTATAAAAAATATGGAGAAATAACCTGCATTTCACAAACAATCAAAAATAGTGAAGATTCTGAACTTAATGGAAACAGATTCAAAATAATAGGATAAAAGCAAGACTTAAGCCTGAAAAGAGCACATAAATAAGACTTTAAATCTATTAAAAATAACACCTATCATACATTCTCTCCTTGTACAACTGCATGCTAGAAGATTTACCATTCTGTTGTTTCCTCCTGTTATTTATTGCGTATGCATGCTGGTTGAGTGTGAAACTGTGAACCCTAGGAATCCTGGTAGCTTCCCCTACATTAGTGGTATCAGAGCAAGCCTAGGGTGCTCCTTTGTATGCACACACTTTTCTGAAAATTTCTGCTGAATTTGGTTTTCTGAATCTGTTTCTTACTGCTAAAATTTCTGGGTTTTGAATCTATTTGCTACTGAGTCCACGCTGAGTTTGGTTGCTAGGGAAAAGACCTTCAACCACAATCTATAGATCATATGGACCTATGGAGGGTTAGCCCTACAATCCCTGAATCTTGGTTTGAAGTCATAAAATCTGTTGTTGGAAACCTACTAAATTTCTGAAATAGTTTTCTGAGTTTTTGTGTTCCCTAATCTTGAGTTTACGTGCTGTTCTTGAGCTTGTGCTAATCTTGCTAGTAGGTAGGTTGTGTCTTCCACCACCTATAGTTCATATAGGTTCATGTAAGGATAGCCCTCAGCCCTAAACATTGGCATAAACCTACGACAAGTTGAGTGCGGGAGCTTACTGGTTTGATACTCTGTTTCCTGAGGTTTTTTTTTTTTTTGGAATTCTGTCAAGTTTGTGGCTGACCCCTGAGCTGGGAATTACTCACCCTATCTAACCTGATAATGGTTGGAAATTTTCTTCTAGCTGCACCAATGTCAACTCCAGCAAGCCCATTGCTGTTAGCCGAAAGTTGAAAGAGAAGAAGCAAAATCTGGGCTACTGTAGCATACCATATTTCTGGTTTTAGATTGCATTGTGGGTGGCAAGAGGCTTAAGGCTACCTACCTCCATAGTTTGACTTCTGAACCTCTTTCCCTTGTTCCCACCTACCCAGCAACAGCAAAGCCACTGCTGTTTGGATTGGGAGAACTATTGGCGCAAGGCTGGATTCTGATTTTCCTACCTACTGTTCTTGCTAGCGATTTGGTTTTCCCCTGTGTTTGAGTGAGCTGAGGGATTAGAGCCTATCTAAACTCATAGATAGATCTCTGATCTCGCCCTATTTGACCTCACATTTCCGAATCCCTAGCAGGGCAATTGCTGTGTGGTTTTGGAATTTCTGAAGAAAGACTGAATACGTTGTTTTCAGACCTTATTGTAGCGTACAAGGTTTAGGTTTTGAGCTGTGTTTATAGGTGAGTAGGGGAGTTAAAGACTATCTAGACCCATAGATAAGCTTCTATTCCCCCTCACACTCAGTCCACCAGACCAAAACCATAGCAAAATCATTGCTGTTGGGGTTGGGAGTGTTGCTGAATTTCTGAACTTGGGTGCACTGTTGCATACCAGGTTCTGTTGGATGCACACTGTTCTGAATTTCTGGGATTTGATTTGCTGATTTCCCCTTGCAAGTGCTGAGTTTGTGCTAGCTCTGACCAAAGCCCCAAGGTTATCTCACTGCATAGATAAACTTGGTGGACTCGTTGGGATATGAAAGCTATATCATAGCAGAATCAAATTGCTGCTGATTCAATAGTTTGAAGAGGGCTGTTACGTCATCAATTTTGAATTTGCATTCCTTTGTGAAGTTTTGTTTTTTTAACATGGTTGTGCGCACAAGGAGTAATCACATGGCTAAAGAACTAAAGTCCAATGCTGTTCCTTTATCTACCATTATGGCCATGGTTAGAGACATCAATGCCACGTTGAGTAAGCTCACCCTAAGGGTTGGCGAACTAGAGAATTCCAACCAAGGCACAAATGGTAGACCTGAACTTGGCGCTGATTTTCCTCTAGAAGAAACCACTCAGGGCCCTAGAAAACCACATGATCAAAATTGGGGGAGGGTACTAGTAGACTAGCCCAAATCTAAGGGACAAGGATGCACCAACGAAATGAGTGGGGAAATGGCCCTAACTCCAGGCTTGGTAAGGGGCCCACCCCTGCTCCAAGTGAAGACCATCTAGAAGACCTGCCCTATAGACCCCACCTACCTTCTCCTAGAGTGGAAGAGGATGTGTTTATAAATATTCGCCTCCCTCCACCCTTCTTTGAGGGAAGCCTAGACACTCAGGTCTTCTTAGAATGGCAAACCCAAATTGTACAATATTTTGTGTGGAGTAGGATACCCGATAGAAACAAGGTGCAGTGCGTCAAGTTCCTCCTAAGAGGGTCCACCCAAATGTTTTGGAATAGCATAGAGGTTCATCTAGCTAGGAGTGGCATGGGCCAGAACCAAACTAGGGTCAATTTCTATAGCTGCTCCCAACCAGGCCATATATCTAGGGATTGTCCAAGAAGTCCTTGCTCATAGAGGAGTTGGAGCTTGTGGAACCTGAAACTGAAAGGGGAGAGTTAGAATTTGAAGTTTATGCCCCTGATTATAATAGTGAGGAGGAGCCCCAATCACCCATCATAGCTATTGTTAGGTGTAACTATATCAAGAATACCCCAGCTGAAGATTGGAAGAGAACTAGTCTCTTTTACACCTATACCCAATGCAATGGGAAAGTCTGCAAGATAGTCATCGATAGCGGGAGTAGCCTGAATGTCAAATCCAAATAGGCGTTAGCAAATTTGGGCTCACCCAGGAAAAGTACCCTAAGCCTTATAGCATATCATGGGTAGATCAATCTAACATCCCCGTTGCTTTAGGTGTCTAGTTCCTCTTAAGCTGGATACGTAGCAGGGAACCATTTGGTGTGATATTACTGAAATGGATGTTGCTGATATTTTATTAGGGTGACCTTGGTTGTATGATTTGGACGTCACTCATTTTGGTAGGAGCAACACATATGAATTCACCCATAATGGTAGGAAAACCACACTCATGCATAGCCGCTAAAGCAACGGGGATAGGCAATAGAAACCAAGAAATCCATCATACTGCTTAGACCCTAGCCTTTCCTACAAGAGTCTAGGGAATCAAGACTGATCTATACTGTGGTGGTCAAGAAGTCTACACTAGAGATTACTTAGGAGGAGTCCCCAGCCATCACCACCCTCCTCAAGGATTATAGTGACATCACCCGGATGAACTTCCTAATGAGTTGCCGCTAGAGTGAAACATTTAGCATGCTATTGACTTGGTGCCCGGGCCACATTGCCCCACCTACCTCATTATCACATAAGCCCTATGGAGCATGATGAGTTAAAGAGGCAGGTGGATGAGCTATTAGACAAAGGCCTCATTCGTGAGAGCCTTAGTCCATGTGCCATCCCTGCACTGCTTACTCCTAAGAAGGATGGGTCATGGAGGATGTGCATCGGCTATAGGGCCATCAATAAGATTACTGTTAAATACCGATTTCCCATCTAATGACTCGACGATTTACTTGATATGATTGTGGGATTAGCCTGGTTCACCAAGCTCGATCTACGTAGTGGCTATCATCAAGTGTGAATACGAGAGGGAGATGAATGGAAAACAATTGTTAAGACCTAGGATGGCCTTTATGAGTGGATGGTTATGCCATTTGGGTTGACTAATACCCCATCCACCTTTATGAGACTCATGCACCATGTCTCGATGCCCTATATTGGGAAGTTTTTGGTTGTGTACTTTGATGACATCCTGATATTTATAAAACCGGCCATGAGCATTTGGAACATTTGAGAGCCACACTCGATGTTTTAAAGCGGGAGAGTCTCTTTCTAAATCTAAAAAAGTGTCTTTCTGACTCAAGAAGTTGAATTCTTAGGGTTCATTATTAATGACCAGGGGCTGAAGGTTGAACCCGCAAAGGTTAAAGCCATCTTAGATTGGCCTACACCCATTACCCTGACTGAAGCTAAGAGCTTTCATGGATTGGCTACCTTCTACTAGAGGTTTATTTATAATTTTAGCACTTTGGTTGCACCCATCACCAGTTATCTACGCAAAGGAAACTTTGAGTGGACACCGGTGAGAGAAAAGGCCTTCCAGGTGCTCAAGGATAAAATCACTTCCACTCTGGTACTAAGGTTACCTGACTTTAGTAAAGTTTTCATAGTGGATTGCGATGCCTCCGGGGTTGGTGTTGTGGGTACTCTTAGCCAGGATGGACCCCTATCGCTTTTTTAGTGAGAAATTGAATGAGGTGAGACAACGATATTCTACGTATGACAAAGAGTTCTACGCCGTTGTTCAAGCCCTCAAGCATTGGAGGCACTACATGATCCACAAGGAATTCATCCTCAATAGTAACTATCAAGCCCTAGTGTAGTTGAGTAGTCAAATTAAATTGAACCCTAGACATGCTAAGTGGGTAGAATTCCTATAGCAGTATACCTTTGTCCTCAAGCATAAGTCGAGGGGCCCAAAATAAGGTGGCCAATGCTTTAAGTTGAAGGGCCTTGCTTTCACATACTCTATAGGTTTTGGTTAGTGGCTTTGAGTGGATTAAAGATGAGTATGTGGAATGTCCTAACTTTAAGAAAATCTTCCATGAATATCTGACTCAGCCCTTTCAATTCCTGACTATGTTGTCCAAAACGGGTTCCTCTTTAGGAGGGGGAAGTTGTGTATTCCCCGGACCTCTTTATGGGATTTCCTGATAAGGGATTTACATGGTGGGGGATTGGCAGGTCACCATGGAAGGGACAAGACCCAAGCCCTAGTGGAAGAGAGGTTCTTCTGGCCCTCCCTAAGCAAAGATGTTGCCAGGATTGTTAGTCATTGTCAGACTTGCCAAGTGGCCAAGACCTAGAAGCATAATACGGGGTTATATACACCTTTACATATACCTGATGGCCCATGGGAAGACATTAGTATGAACTTTGTGCTTAGGCTCCCTAGGACTAGTGCTCACGATGATTCCATATTTGTTGTGGTGAACCATTTTTCTAAAATGGCTCACTTTATCTCTTGTAGCAAGTCTACAGATGCATCACATGTAGCTAAGTTGTTTTTCAAGGAAGTAGTGCACCTACATGGGTTACCCTGCACTATCGTGTCCGATAGAGATACTAGATTTGTAGGACATTTCTGGCTCATGCTATGGAAGCTCTTAGGCACCAAATTGAATTTTTCCACGACATACCACCCCCAATCTGATGGGCAAACTGAGGTGGTTAATCGGTCCCTAGGAAACATATTGAGATGTCTTGTAGGGGAACACTCAGGGACTTGGGATAAGTTGCTGCACACTGCTGAATTTGTCTTCAATAGTGCCCTCAATAGGACCACTGGTGCGAGCCCTTTCCAAATCGCCCTAGGCTACCAGCCCCAGAGACCGATAGACCTAGCTCCTTTGCCCTCGCCCTTTCACACTAACTAGTCGGCACTGTCTTTCGCACAACATATAGCTAAATTCATAATGAGGTAAAAGATCACATAGTGAGGAACACACTGAAATACATGATTGTAGCCAACTCCCACAGGAAAGCAACATCTTTGAAAGAGGATGATCTTGTTATTTTCAGGAACCACAAAGAAAGGCAACAAGGTGCTAATCACAAGCTACAAGCTAGGGGCATGGGGCCATTCCGCATCCTCAAGAAAATCAACGACAACGCATACACGTTGGACTTGCCTCCCTCACTAGGAATCCATCCGATGGTCAACGTGGAGGATTTGACCCTGTTCAAGGAACTGATTTTAGTAGAGATGCCCGAGCCACCCAAGCAAGCTAGCAAGATTGTCAAGGAGCAGCAGTGGTTGATGGTGTGCCGCAAGTGCATGACCTATTGAAGTAATAAAAATATTGATCTCACAGAGACCAATGACCAAGTACCAATTTATCTTAGGATTATTAGCTAGATGATTCGGAAAAGGGTTAAATTTTGTTTTAGAAAGTGAAAACACAAATAGGTTGTAATCAATTGATGGAAATTCAGGACTTCAGATTCATCACACTATGTTTTATAACTTTTCTAATAAAATGTATCTCAAGAAGGGATTTATTGTGCTGAAGGGGATTTATCCGAATGTATAGATTGCCCCCGTTCAGCGGTACAACCTGGTGTTTATCTGAGTTAATCCCCTACTTTCGCGGTTACTAACTCAAAATAAACCCATTGAGTTCTTGACAAATCTATAAAATCCCTCAAGTCAATTCGAACTACTTTCATGATCGAATCAACCTATCTAAATATTGTAGATCTGACGTCGCAATTCACTTTTTAGTACTTCTTGTGACATCTTACACATGCAAATTGTGGCCAGTAATCAACATGTGAATAAACGCAACAATAATTGAATCTAAAACAAATAAATTACTTCATAAGATGGAAATCAATAATTAAGTCATAAAAACATAGAGGGCTGCATCCTTTATCCTGAAGAAGATATTTACGTTGACATGGTGATCATGTCAACATTGTAAAAATCCATGTTTGATTAACAAAATTGGTAAATAAAAATAAAAATCAACAAGGAGGATGAAGTTTAAGGCTTCCTAATGAAGATCGATGCCAAATGTTTAGAAAAACGAAGCTTTTCCCATGTTGGAACGTCGTTTCCTGCATTCTGCCCTAGCTTTTGCCTCTTTATCAATTTCATCTTGAAAATTGGCCAAAAAGTCCCAATAATTATTTCTAAGCTCCCTTATATAGTTCTCCATCGTCCAATTATGTTTTTTTTCGAAAAATTGGCTTGAAAACGAGCCAATTTGGACAAGAAACTGAGTCAAATTCGAATTAGGCAGAAATAATTACGATTGTGAAAATAATCACTGATAGGCCGTAATTCTTTCTGTGAATATTGTCAAGAGAACCTTTAAGAATTACGGCTGTGATAAAAATCACAGGCAGACCATAATTCTTTCTATGGATAAACTTCGATGAAATCATGGCTGTGAAAATAATCACGGGCAGGCCATAATTCTTTTTGTAGATTCTGGAATTTTGTACCAAGGAAATTACAACCATGATAAATATCATAGGCAGGCTGTATATATATTTACGGGTGTGAAAATTATCAACCCCCTATGAAACTTTCTGTTCTTGAGAGATAAATAGTACATCCAAAATAATGGGCGTGACAGAAATCACATCACGCCCATAAAAGTTTCTGTTACAAAAGAATGAATAGTGTTGGCAAAAATACGTCCATAATAATAATTACGGTCTGGCCGTAATTTTGTGAAAGCTTCTATGATGATCATATCGACGTAAAAAAATATCCTGAGCAATCCTACAAAGCATAAAAACAAAGATAAGCACTAGAAAGACATAAAAATACAAAAAAAATACAAACGATAAAAATTAAAGTGAGAGTACTTGGGGTTGCCTCCCAAGAAGTGCTAAGTTTATAGTTGCTAGCTCGACCAAAGATCATCATCATCATGCTGGAGGTGGAGGATCTGAAAGCTTTTGATTGACGCCTTCCTCAATAGGCTTAGATACATAATAATGCTTCAGGTATTGACCATTAACCTTGAAATTCCCTGTTCCCTCACTCCAAATTTCAATAGCTTCGTACGGATATACTTTAACAACCTTGAAAGGCCCCAACCACCTTATTCTAAGTTTTCCGGGAAAGAGTATTAATCTAAAGTTAAAAAGTAGAACGAGGTCACCTTCTTGAAAATCCTTCATGATGATTTGGCGGTCGTGCTATCTCTTAGTTCTCTTCTTGTAGATTTGCGTGTTCTCGTATGCATTCATTCTTATCTCTTCAAGGTCATCGATCTGTAATTTTCTTTTCTCCCTAGTAGTTTTCAAATCATAATTTAGAGTCTTTATGATGTAGGGGTAAGTCACAAGCATGCAAACAACGAGTTTCAAAAATATTTTTGGTATTATCATAAACTAGAGAAAACCGATTTAACTAACGAAGTTGGAAAATAATGTTTTTGTATTTTTAAATAGGAAAACCAAATATTAACTACTTGCAGGAAAGAAATGATAATAACTTAAAGAAGACTCACCTTGCGGTCCTTGAGAATAGAAGGAGCGTCCTTCCCGTTCTTCACCGGTCCTACTCTGATGGAAGGTGCAGGTTACACACAGGGCATTCAGCAACCCCACACAGGCGTCGGTGAGTTATAAAGCAGATTAAAACTCAACAATGCTTAAAGTCAAGAGGGAGGCTAATCCTCCAAGTTCTCTTGCTAACAAGGTAAAGGACTATCTAAGGAGGGAAGATCAAGAGAGTGGGATGCGCCAAGCTTCCTTGCGCAAGTCCTACAAATCCAAGAGATGTGTAGTAAGATGTTCTTAAGATGTATAAAGAGAAGACACAAGAAGATGGAATACTTAACTTAGAGAATCACCTTGAAGGAGACCAAGAGATGCATCCATGTTCTTTGCGCCATCTTGAGCTCTTTGTTCTCTTTGATGCTATTGCCTTGAAGGTGGTGACTCTCGGCCTTGCTTTGATGAATGGAGGGCGAGGAGAAGAAGAAGGGAGGCTTGGATCTTGAAGGAAGAAAGGGGAAGATGAGGGGACTTGGGCGACACAAGCACCCAAAGAAGAAGGTGTGGGCGACACAAGCACCCTAGGCGACACAAGCACCCATAGTTTGGCTAGGAAACTATTCAACAATATATTCAACAATGCTATGCACATGATGCAATGGGGATACATTTATAGGCAGCTTAGGGATGAGGATAAGATGAGGGCAAGGTGGTCATTGGCCCCTTGTGCCCCTTACATAATTGGAGAAAATTCGAAAATGGAGACAAGGCATTAAGTGGGCTGATCTTGTTGCCTTCTTTGGATGGCTGAAATGGTAAGTCTTTGAATTCGAAATGGCTATCTTCCTTGGAGGTGTTGGCGCATATGAGGGAGAGTTTGAATTTTGAAAACCTTCCTTGTTGTCTTGGGCGGCAATGAGAAGAAGGAAATAAGCCTTCCCCTAATTGTGGATCTAGATGGACGCCTCCTTGATTTGTGGATCTAGATGGGCGCCTCCTTGAATTGTGGATCTAGATGAGCCTTGTTGTTGTAGATGGCGCAAATGATTCCATGGGGTGGCCTCTCTTCAATTGGAAGGGAATAATTGAAGTGGAGCTTGATGTTGAGTTGAGTTAGAAGTCTCTCTTTGAACTACTTTGAAGTGAACCTTCCAAAATGGGAGCTAGCTTCTTGGAGTGTGGTGAGCTAGCTGATTTGTATCCCTTGAGCTGAATATTAATGTATCCAAACTACATGCACTAACCTACCATGACATTACAATGCACAACCTACCAACAACATTTATAAAAGTAAACTACATGATAGACTTTGGGGTGGAACTAACCTATCATGCCATGCAATGCATATAAGGAAAGTACTGAAAAGGAAAGTGGACTCTAAGTGAAGCCATACCTGATGGGCTTCCTCCGAGCCCTAGTGGATCTTCTAAGAGCTGTGTTAGGCCCTCCATCACTTTATCGCCCAATAAGATCGATGTTCTAATTCAATAGGGAGATGACATGATTTTCCATAAACAAGCTGAAAAGGTGACATACCAATAGGAGTTTTAAATGCAGTTCGGTATGCCCATAACATATCATCAAGCTTTAATGACTAATCCTTTCTTGATCGAGAGATAGTTTTATCAAGAATCCTCTTCAATTCTCTATTAGAAACTTCTACTTAGCCACTGGTCTACGGGTGATAAGGTGTTGATACTTTATACTTCACCCAGTATTTGCTGAACATTGCAGCGAATTTTGCTCAATAAAATGGGATCCACCATCACTTATTACCACTCGTGGAATGCCGAACCTCAGAAATATGATCCTTTTGAATAGCTTGATGACTACATGAGAATCATTGGTCAGAGCCGCTATAGCGTCAACCTACTTTGAGACGTAATCAACTGCCATGAGGATATATTTGTTACCACATGAGGTTGGGAAGGGACCCATGTAGTCAATTCCCCACACGTCAAAAATCTCAATTTCTAAAATATTACTTAGTGGCATTTCGTCGCGTCTGGATATGTTCCTTGTCCGCTGGCATTCTTCACAGGAAAGAACAAAATTTCGAGCATCCACAAAAAGAGTCAGCCAAAATAAACCTGATTGAAGCACTTTAAAGGCAGTCTTGGATGAACTGGCATGTCCTCCATATACAAAACAATGACAATGAAAAAGCACATCCTTGACCTCTTCCTCTGGAACACATTTTCTGTACAACCCACCTGCACATATTTTGAAAAGAAAAGGATCCTCCTATTGAGAAACCTCGGGGATTTTAAAATTTTATTACATACACAGTGGAAGCAATCCTCGAAATAAGCCAGTCCCAAAAACCCAGAAGATCGAGTCAAGCGAGGGAGTCAACACGGTGAGTAAGAGATGATACCTTAGAAGCAAAGCAAGGGAAGCGATGTAGGCGCCCAAGTGTTCGCCCTCTGCGGTATCGCACACAGCCGATGCTCAAGTTTTCTTCTTCCACGCCCGGTGCTAGCCTCGGGAAGAAGTTCCACCCCAAGGGAGTCCCTCTTGATCACTTGCGCCAACCTCTAGGATGTGGATACGCTAAGGGAGGAAGAGGAGAAGAGAAGCCACCTATGTCCTTGAACACTTGCGCCAAGGAAGAAGAAGGATGGTGATTGCGGCTTTGATGGAAGAAGATGCCCTAGTTCTCTCCACCCTTGATGTTCACGCCAAGAAGAAGAAGATATGCACGTGAGGGTGTTCGGCTAGGCATCAATATAAAGAGGCAAGGGGTGGTTAGGGTTAATAGGAAGGTGTGTGCGATTAGGGCATGAATCAAGAGGATTATTCAATCAATATCTTGATCAAATCCTTAATCCATATGTGGCTAAGCCTTGCCTAAGTAAGCATTCAGCCATATGCACCCAAAGGTTACCTAAAGAAGCATACTTCCCATGCATGCGCCAAGACCAAGTCAAGGCATTATGAAAGTTTACCTAATTTTGGGCGCAAGTCCTAATCCAATTAGGACTCTAATTATGTCAATAATTAGCCCACATGCGCCCATGACATTCCAATTAATATCTTAAGTGATTAAATTAAATCCAATCTGAATTAATCACTTGAAAGATACCAAACAAGGCCATAGGTGCTACTCCTAATCCAATTAGGAGTCCTCATGCACCTATGCTTATTATTCTTCCCCATTATATCCTTTAGCCCACCTATCTCTTTATGACAACTTATTATAAGGCTCCATTGGATAATAGGCTAGCCCAAACTTCATTATGCATGTTGATCAAGCCATTGGATCCAATCCAATGTAACCTAAGGTTAAATGTGGCTAACCATGATCAATTTTGGGTCAACCTGCTAAAAATAAAGTTTGGCTCTAATAAGCTTTTTTCCATCTCATCAGGCCCATTGGCACTGATGAAATCTCCCAAATAGATCTGAGTTATGAAATAACTCGATCGAAAGACTACCCGATCAATACGAAAACTTGAGTATCAAGGTGTGCGACCCTGTAGGTTTCTCTGACGTTGGTAGTGATGCACAAAGGTCATCACAAGTAGTGAGTGACACCTAGCAGTGCATCGCTGCTAACCAAGTCTTCAGAATGGATATCAAGATCGATATTCCCATCAAGGTACTGATGCATTACAGTCCTTTTGCCAAACTGATATCCGATTGGACAAGCGTGTCACCACTTGTTTTCACCCAATCTCATAGTCATGACTAAATCAGGCTTTCACTTGGGTATGGCCATACACTTTCAGTCATGCATCCATGGGGGGTCCGTGGATATCATGCTTCCCTCAGGAAGGGGTAAATCCTATATTTGTCTATTGATCTTCTTATATGGGTCGTGACATACTAAATGACAACTATTATAACCTCCCAACTACGGTGAGGTGTTAGGTTGTATCAAAGTATGTCCCTAACCATATAGAAGAGTCAATGACCTCAAGTCAAGGGATCAATGCATCTCCTATCACTTGTGAGTCGATCAATTATATTTACCACTGATATACCGATATGTCTGTGTTAGTACCATGTGCTTAACCAGCCCATATACTAGTCTCACATGTACCAAAGCTGTCCCTTATCTACTCAGATACTTGACTAGGATAGAGTTTGAGCACAGATACAATATGTCTCCAGGGATATTATCATGCAAATATACAAAGAACGCAAATGTTAATAAAGCATAATAATGACCATGCTAGAATGATATATATAAGATATCAATGTCAAGTAGTACAAAAGATAGACCAACAATGGGCCCAAGGGCATATACACCAACAATCTCCCACTTGCACTTAGACCTAGTTGTTGAGAAATCTCAACCCTATGTCTCTCATATGACCATCATGTTTCTGCTGCACCAAAGCTTTAGTTAGTGGGTCTGCTAGATTGTTGTCTGTGTCAACTTTGCCAATCTTGTCATCACCTCAGTCAATGATCTCTCAGATAAGGTGAAATCTCATGAGTATGTGTTCGGACTTTTGATAAGACCATGGTTCCTTTGCCAATGCAATCGCTCCATTGTTGTCACAATAGAGCTTAATCGGATCCACAACAATTGGAATCACCTAAAGTTCAAAAATGAACTTCCTAATCTAAACGACTTCTTTGGCTGCCTCAGAAGCGGTGGCATACTTAGCCTCGGTTGTAGAATCAGCAATGGTGGATTGCTTGAAGCTTTTCCAGCATACAGTGTCTCCATTCATCTTAAACACATAGCCTGCCTATGTTCTAAAGTCATCAGGGTCTGACTGGAATGACGCATCAGTGTAGCCCTTAACACTGAGCTCTTCTTGTCCCCCATAGAGCAAGAACAAATCCTTAGTTTTTCTTAGATACTTCAGGATGTTCTTTACAGCCACCCAGTGCTACAGACCTAGATTAGATTGGTATCGGCTAGTTATGCTCACAGCATAAGCCACATCTGGTCTAGTACATAACATTGCATACATGATCGAACCTACTACCGAAGCATAGGGTACTCGACTCATTTCATCCCTCTCAGCCTGTGTGGTGGGACATTGGCTCTTTGAGAGAATAAGACGATGTCTCACTGGAAGGGTATCCCTTCTTGGATTGCTCCAAGTTGAATCTCTCCAGGACCTTATCAATGTAGGTACTTTGACTAAGGGCTAGGAGCCTCTTAGATCTATCCCTATAGATCCTCACGCCTAGGATATAGGCGGTCTCCCCTAAGTCGTTCATCTTGAAACCCTTCCCCAACCATGTCTTCACAAATTGAAGATTAGGGATGTCATTTCGGATGAGCAGTATGTCGTCGACATACAAGACCAGAAAAGTCTCTAAGCTCCCACTGAATTTTCTGTATACATAGGCGTTATCTTCGCTTTTGATAAAGCCATAATCTCTTACTGCCTCATCAAATCGAAGATTGAAACTTTGAGATGCTTGCTTTAATCCATAAATGGATCTTTTTAGCCTGTAGACCCTATTGCTCTCTACAAGATGGATGAAGCCATCAGGCTGTGTCATATACACATCTTCTATTAGTTTCCCATTAAGGAATGCTGCCTTAACATCTATCTGCCATATCTCATAATCATGATATGCAGCTATAGCAAGCAAGATTCTAATGGATTTAATCATGGCAACTGGCGAGAAGGTTTCATCATAGTCCACCCCGTTGAATCCTTTAGCCACAAGTCTACCCTTATAGGTAACTATATTGTCATTCATGTCAGTCTTCCTTTTGAATACCCATTTACATCTTACAGGTTTTACCCCATCAGGTAGCTCAACCAAATCCCAGACTTGGTTAGCTGACATGGAATCTATCTCGGATCTCATGGCCTCAAGCCATCTCTCGGAGTCCGGTCCAACGACCACCTCATCATAGGTCCTAGGTTCATCCTCAATGATGAAGATCCCATCGTGCTAGGTCGACAGTGACCCATACCTCTCAGGTGCACGATGAATCCTTCCAGACCTACACGGGACCTATGTTTGAGCCTCCAGCACAACAACCGGTGCAGGTGGCTTAGGTTCCATCTTAGTGTCCTGTGGTTGCACTTGGACCTCATCCAAGTCAAACTTCCTCCCATTGACTTCTTTCATGAGAAATTCCTTCTCTAGAAAGTAGCACCCCAAGCAACAAAAACTTTATTCTAGGTGGGAAAATAGAAGTAGTATCCTTTAGTTTCCTTAGGATACCTCACAAACACACATTTATCAGATCTGGGTTCTAGCTTGCTAGAATCCTGATGTTTGACATAGGTCTCACATCCCCAGACTCTGATAAAAGATTGGTTCGAGCGTCTTCCACTCCATATCTCATATGGAATCTTGGAGACACTCTTAGATGGAACATTATTCAATATAAGAGAAGCTATCTTAAGTGCATGACCCCAGAACGATGGTGGTAGAGTTGTATTACTCATCATGAATCGAACCATGTCCAACAAAGTTTGATTCCTCCTCTTAGACACACCATTCTATTGAGGTGTTCTAAGACAAGTGAGTTGGTATAGGATCCCACACTCTCTTAAATAGTTAAAGAACTCACTACTCAAGTACTCTCCACCATGATCTGATCGAAGAGTTTTAATAGATCTACCAAGCTAGTTCTCTAGTTCATGTCTGAATTCTTTAAATTTCTCAAAGGATTCGGACTTACGTCTCATCAAATAGACATAACCATATGACGCAGGGCGGAAGTTGGTAAGAGAAGAGATGAGGAAGAAGAGAAGTGAAGCTTCCAAATCCATGGAAGTTCAGGGAAGAAGAGAAGAGAAAGAGGGGCCAGCGGCTCACCCTCAAGAAGAGAAAGTGGGGCCAACGGCTCACCCTCAAGAAAATACTAGGGGCCATCGGCTCACCCTAACCTCACAAGGAGGAAGACAACACCACGAAGGTTCCAAAAATAGTATTCTAACTTCACTACTCAAAATGAGAATTACATTAATTTTATAGCCCTCTTCTCCTTAACGTTAACATAGTTTCTCAAAATATCTAAGGGCTGTCAATCCTTCCTTTCAACGGGGATGGTGGAGATTAATTAGACTCTTGGGCTCCTCTTTCCTTGTGGACAAAGCAACTTTAGTTTTGATTTGTAAGCGCATGCGATCTTGATTGAAGATTTACTTGTCTGCATGCGCATGCTGAAGCTTGGCTGGCCTTTGGAATGGCGAGGCTGTAGGTTGAAGTTGTAGGCGCATGTGAATTAGCTGGAATAATTTGCATGCTTGTGATCCGTTGAGATTGGTGAAAAGCTGGCTGAGATTTGCATGCTTGTGACGTTGGAGTTGGCTGCTTCCTTCCATTTGATTGGATGGGAAAAATGCTTCACGTGAATGAGGCTGGCGTATGAACATAGGTTGGGGCTTTGGCATAATTATTGAAGCTTGGATGAGTTGGAATAGATGTTGACTGCAACTTGTGTGGATGTTGACTTTGTTGGACTTGATTGCAGATTTGATCTGAGCTTGACGTGATCTTTGGAACTTTGGTATTGCCTGCAATGTTGCATGTTGCTTGTTGCTTGGTAATGTTACAAGTTGACTGAAGTTGACTTGATTAGTCCTTTGAAGCTTGATGTTGACTGGTATTGGATTTGAGCTTTGACCTTCTTTGAGATATTGACTTTGATGTTGACATAGCTAATCCTAAACTAATCCTAATTGCAACAAAATAGAGGGAAAATAAATACATAATTTAAGTTCTCAAAATGCTCCTGCATCACCATATCTACTGAAGTCATTAGTAAATGTGATGAAGTAGTTATACCCTCCTCTGGCTTGTTTACTGAATGACCTACACACATACCTATGTATGAGATCCAATAAACCTCTTGCCCTCTCACCTATCTTGGTGAAGGGCACTTTTGTCATCTTTCCTAATAAACAAGGCTCACAAGTTTCAAACTCTTCCAAGGAGGTTGAATCTAGAAATCCATTTGCATGAAGTTGATGAATGCGATTCTTGTTTATATTGAGACAGTCTAGGCATTTCATGTCCAGCAAAGGCTGGAAACAGCATGAAACCCTAATCTCTCAACGATGCCTCTAGAGCTCGACCATATGCCCAGCGCATTCGAAAATCTAGTCAAGGCCATTCCTAACCGTTATGCCCAAGGCCAACGATTTTCCTTGCGAAGGCGCGCCTGATCAAAACGGACCGGGGAAACCATTGCCACCACACACTTTCTAAAGATAAGTGGGTGTGTCCCACAAGGGTGGGAAACAGTTCACAACACCACTGATCGATAGCTTAGTGAGGGCTACGCGTTAGAAGGCTACTAGACTTGATATTTATTTATGAGGGTTTTTGAGGTCTCATCAATTTTATCATATGTCTAATATTACAGGCATGCAGTCCTATAGTGATAACATAACGATAAAACAGGCATGCTTTAGCAGATATCGAAAGCAATAAATGAATGTTGTGATCATAGCCTATTCAAGACATTGAACCAACCCATGCCAAAAGGAGGTTCAACTCTTGACCTAGGATTCAAGCCCCAAAGACAAGACCTAACCTAGCCGACCTCTAACTTGAACTTCAAGGTTGGCTCCAAGGTCCTCCTCACCATGGTTTAGCTCTCAAACCCTAGAGGTGTCCCTCATGGGTTCGGCCAATGCCATGGGTCTTTCTCTATAGATGATGCGCCACCATGCAAGGAGCCAAGATGGCTAGCTCTCAAACCCTAGGGTTCGGCCATGCCATCTTGCGCCACTCCTCCATGCGCCATCAAGCATGCATGCGCCAGGGTTCCATGTGGTTGCGCCCTAATCTTCTTCTTCTTGTTACAAAAATAAAAGAAAAGAAAAGCAGGACGCAAGCCTCACAAAGATACATCACATGCATGCAAAGGGGCTTGACTCATGATCACAACATTATGCACAAGCAAGTTATCTTTACATGCAGTTCTACATGCTCATGAAAAACATAAAATTTGAAAGTTTACTTTTTCATAAAACCAGTCTCTTTTCCTCATCTTCTTCTCACAAATCTTTTAGTTATTTGCAATCTATTTTTCATGATGATTTTAAAGATCCTCTCGGCTGGTAATTTTTTCAGATCAAGAGACCTGGCTAGTCCAAAGACACAATGCCCGTCCTACTTGACAAAACCACGCGCGCCTTTGATCCTGAAATCATGCAAGAAAAATAATCTTTAAATCCAAAAGAGATTGAAAAGATGATAGAAACAAGAAACCCTAATTTTTTCTACTTAGAAAAATCATTTGCCATGTGATCATGCAATTTGCGAAAATTGAGATATGGCATGTGAGCATGGAAAAGCATGAAATTACATCATTCGAGTCTCGCAAGTCCCTCTAATACCACTGTTGGGAAACCCCGGGGATATTTTACAATTTTCTGAGATAGAAATTACATAAAACATTGCACAGCGGAAGCAATATCCCCGGAACGAGCCAGTCCCAAAAACCCAGTGAAGATCGCATGCGAGGGAGTCGACACGATGAGATAGAATATACCTTAAAGCAAGATTAGGCTGATGTCGTGATAGGCGCCGAAGTGTGCGCCCTCTGCAGTCTCACACACATGGATGCCTCGAGTCCTCTTCTTCCACGCCTGGTGCTAGCCTCGGGAAGAAGATCCAAGCCTTAGGATACTTTTTTCACAACTTGCGCCACCTCCGATGAGTATGCGCCAAGGATGAAGATGAGGAGAAGCCGCCAAGAACAATACCTTCTTGCTCCAAGAGGAGGAGAAGAAGAATTGGTTGCGGCTATGGAAGAGAGGAAGAGAACTTGCGCCAAGAGCCCCCTACTTTCGCCCCTTTCTATTGCTCACGCCTCCAAGGATGTAATTATCCCCGGGGGGGGGGGGGGTGTGGGCGCCTATGGCTTCTTTTATAGAGCCATAGGTCGGTTATGCAAGGGGGCAGCCAGAGTTAGGGTTGGGATTTGGCTTCATGAAGCAAAATCGCCTACTCCTCCCCATTATGCCCTTAGGTGCCAATGGGAGGAGATTTATCCCCATTATACCCTTTTAGCCCCTTTCTTCTTCATGATAACTTATTAGCAAGCCCAACTTATCAATGGTCCTAACCCAAGGTCCATTCTGCACGTTAACCAAGTTATTGGATCCAATCCATGTTAACCCAAGGTCAAATGAGGCTAACCATGGTTACATTGGTCAATATGCAAAAATTGGAAGTTGGCTCCAATAAGTTTCTTCCTTCTCATCAGGCCCATTGGCGTAGATAAAATCTCTCAAATAGATCCGAGTTATCCAATAACTCGATCATAAGGCTTCCCGATCAATACGAGAACTCAAGTATCAAGGTGTGTGACCCTGTAGGTTCCTCTGACGCTGGCAGTGCTGACCTAAGGTCACCACAAGCAGTGAGTGGTGATGACACCAAAATATGTAGTATATTTTGTATCATTTTAGATATCTTTTCATGCTAAATTGAAGATATTTTGCTTGTTTTCATGCTAAATTCATCGAATATTGCAAAGTCTACTCCTATTTTGGTTTTTCATGATTTTTTAGTCAAAAAGGCACTATTTTGGGCGTTTTCAAGCAAAATCAAACACATGTAGGAATTACCATCATCAAGAGGAAGATACACAAGAAATTTCATGCAAATCGAGGCCAGGAACCAAAATACGGCAGTACCGTAAAGGATTTTACGGTACCGTATTTTGAGGCTACCGTATTATCAAGAACACGGCCGTATTTTGGAGCTTTTCCAAACAGAAAGATTTTGTGATTTTACGACACTGCCGTAACAAATTACACTGCCGTATTTTGGAGCATCTTCAGAACAGAAACCTTTGCTGAAATTACGGCACTGTCGTAAACTTCTACACGGGCCGTATTTTCCAGACATATTCCGACCAGAAAGTTCAACCGAAATTATGGCACTGCCATAAACCGAATTACGGGCCATATTTTCTAGCGTTTCTAGAATAGAACACTCAAGCTATTTTACGGCAGTGCCGTGAGATATTATACTGCCGTAATTCCCAATCAAAAACGCGATTTTTACGAGTCCGAATCTTGTGTGAGCCATAACGTTTGATCCAGAGGTCCAAATTGAAATCTGAAAGATGTTCTAAACTCGTCTTTAAGAGGAGAAGGCGTACGAAGTGGAAGGAAGGACTTGTATCCAGTATCGAGGGAGAAATTGCTAGAGAGGTGGCTAGGGTTTGGCCTCATGCCGAGAGGTGTAGAGGGCACCTCAGGCCATGATTTTCACTCAGAAGCTTTGACTAAAGGGGACAAAGACGCCACAGAAGTTTCATAGTGTTTGGAGTCTGATCGGAGGAGGAATAAACAAAACAGCGGTGACAGTGCTGTTCATCACGAAATTACGGGTGTAATTTACATTACACCCGTGTTGTAACGTTGTTTTTTTTCCCTTCTCTGATTCCTAATTGTTCTAAACTATGATTCATTGTAGTTTTTCCTCCATGCAAGCTTAACACTCTTTTGGGACATGGGGTGTAATCCTTTTCATTCTTAATGATTAGATAACTCTTCCATTTTCGTCATGATAATTTTTGCTATGATAATTTTACTTTTGTGATGGATTGTGCTTAGACTCTCTATAAGTCCATGTTACTAATTATGTTTTTAGAGTTTTCGCAATGAGACTGAAAGGTGATTTGCTTGAGAACTTGGAACCCTGGAATTGCATGTTAGGATCCCTTCTTTAGGTTAGATCTAATTTGATCTGTTCTAGTAAATTAATTGCCATGATTATAACATGAATCTATAGATTGAGTCTATTTGTCAAACGTGAAGATCTTGTGCGAAAGCAATGATCGGAACGTTGGAGATCCATGAGTAAAACTAGTGTAGAGACTCGGATGCACGAAAGTGATCCTTGAGACTCCACTAGAGATTATCAACCTAGAATTCGGATGCACGAAAGTGATCTTTGAATTCTATGATTGATGATTTACTTATCTTTAGCCTGGGATAAATCTTGCGTGAAAGTGAGGATTTATCTCTGCGTGGTTATCTGCACGAAAGTGAGATAATCCTTTTATGAAGTAAATTAGGTCTTTATTTTAGCAAGATTTGATTGATGAACCTTTTATATATCTAATCATTGAAGTTAAGGTGGATGAAACCCTAGTCCCATGTTTCTCTCTTTGATTATCTCTTATTTTGCGCGCTTTCCTATTGTTTACTCGCATCATACTCGATTGTTTAGCTAGTGAGAATACAACTATTTGGTACTTAACACGTAGGTCTCTGTGGATCGATATTTTTATTACTTCGATAATTCCATGCACTTACGGAATCCTATCAAGTTTTTGGCGCTGTTGCCGGGGACCTTAGTTTTGTTAATATCAAAATAGTTGTTAGTATTGCTAGACAAAGTATTTTTTGTTTTAGATTTAACTTTGTTTTTTCTTTTTGTAGATTTTAGATTTTCACAGTTGTGACAGAACTGTGATATCTGAAGATTTGTGAATTTGCTTGTGTTTTAGATTTTCTATTTTTTTCTATATTCTGAAAAAAAAAGAAAGAAAGAAAAATTTGATTGATTGGTGTTGGATTATCTTTCTGTTCTTGATAGATTTGAAAACATGTCATTTAATCACAACTCCTGGGCAATTGAAAGAGATGAGGTATACATGCCAAAAGGTAATTCTCTTGTAGATCAATTTAACTCTTATATGCAATCTTGTTCTTCTAAATATTGCGTTATTTGTGGATATCTTGATCATTGTTCCTCTGATTGCCCATTTTTAAAACCAAATTTATCATGGCAAGAACAAGATCAATTGTATCCTAGATGGGAAAACCGAACTTCTTTATATGATGATTGCTATGATCATGTTTCTGAACCACAATTTGAATTTGATACTGAGGAACTTGAACTAGAAAAATCCCCCTGTGATTATGATTATTTTGAGATTGAGCCTTATGTGAACTTTAATGAATCTCACTCTATTGTTGATAATTTTGATATTGATTTATCTGATAGTTTATTTGAGGAAAAGATTGAGAAAATTGAAATTGAAAAACCTTCTTTTGATAATAATTCTGATTTTGATAATATCCTATTTATGGTTAAATCTGATGAGCATGATGAAGATTCAAAAATTATAGACATTGATAAGCCCCACTGTGATTTTGGTGATATTTTTGAAATTAATGATAAATCTCTTGTGGTCAACTCTGATTCTATTAATTCTTTTTCATATGATTTTGATTTAGACTCTTCTGATGATGAATTATTTGTGGGAAAGCATGAGGAAATTAATTTTGAAGAGTCTAATCTTGATTTTGATGATAGTTTTAAAATTGACAAATTATGTGATGATGTGCATGAGGAACTTGATAAGGATTTGAATGTTGCAAAAATTGATGAATCTCACCATGATGATACTTTGCCCATATCTATTATTGACTCTTGTGATTTATTTAAAAATTTGTGCTTTATTGAGGAATCAGATGTAGAATGGAAAGACTATTATTATGATGATCCAATACTTGACTATTTTGATCAAAGTCCTTTTGTTATTGCCATTGAAAATATTAATTTGAAGAAAGGACTTATGATTTTGCTTTTTGATAAACATAGAAAGATCATAAAGATTGACTAGATTTGAAAATTCTGATTATAATTTCTGCATATTCGAGAAAGCCACATTGATCATAATTTGTCTTGAATTCTGAATATTTGGATTAGTGGCTAAACTGTTGGGAAAAAGAAAATGCAGAAAATTATATGCTTTATATTTTGGAACCGATTCACCTGCTTCACCATGATATTGATTTTTGGTTAAGCTATGGACCTAAAATTAGCGCTTCTTGGGAGGCAACCCAAGCACTTTTATCTTAGTTTAGTTTCTTTTATTTTAATTTATTTTTAGAATTAATTTTGCTTTTATTTTTGCTGAAAAATCAAATTTTGCGCACAATACGACACTGCCGTAATCTAGTTTATGCCCGTAATATGCTCTGATTTCTTTTCCGAGAGTTTTTAGTATTTTACAGCGGTACCGTATTTCTTTTACGGTACTGTATTTTCTGACCCTTTTTTTACTTTACGTGCCGTAATCTTGAGTGTTTTCTTTTCAAAAATTTTTTGAAAAATACGGCAGTACCGTAAGGAATTTCACGGTACCATATTTCCTGATTATTTGTTACCCGAGAGTTCTTTGCAAATTACGGCACTGCCGTAAAGCATATTACGGTACCGTATTTGTAAACTGCTTCTAGTTATTGAGTAGGTGTCTTCTCGAATTGATTTTGAGAAACTGGGTTACGAAAATATTTAATTTTTGGCATGACATGGAAGTACTGATCTTTGTCTATTATTTGGATATTTTTGCTGAATTTTAGAATCCATGGATCTTTCTGAAACACATAGCAACTTTTTGATTCTGATTAGATTCTGTGTAGTTTTTCATTTTGTAATATGAGTAGCCTTCTTTCTGCTGATACTCTAAATTCCTGAAAGATTTTGATCCTTTATTTTTCACATACCTGGAAAGATCAAATTTTATTTTACTTCATGGTTTTGTCTGTTTTCTGTTTGGATCATTAAATCTTATTCTTGGGTATGGCTACTTTTCATAAAAAAAAAAAAAAATTCAAAAACTGCTTTCTACCTGTTATAGCTTCTTCTCCAGATTTGCATCCAGCACTAGCTACCACTGCATCTGCCTCTGACATCACTGTTTCCAGCCGTCGACACTGGATCATTCCACCAACACTCTTCTAGACCCTCGATGATATCTCTGATTCTTTCTTTGAGAAAATTATTTTTAAAATTAATTTTTTTGAGGTTGTTTTTGATCTGAGCCTTATGTGAGCCTTATGTACCTTAAATTTTACAGAAAATTTTCAAAAGGCACATCTTTGGACCCAGCTGTATTGGCCTGACAATGATTGAGCATGATCTATATGGTTTTGTGAGTATCACTTGCACTCTCTTATTAATGACTATTCCTTATAGTGCATCTTTGACTTTATCATATTTATACTACTCATTGGTTTTCTCTTGAAAAATGGTTTTATGGATATATGGAACTCACTGTTTTGATGATGATATTATTCAAATTTATTGTTAAGATTGATGAAAGCATATGATCCACTTTCTACTATATGATGTCATGATTTATTGATAAAATATCTTCCTTGATGATGTGAGTATTTATACTAGTGATTAGAGAAAAACCCTATTATGTTAGATTTATTTCTTCAATGCATATCTATTTCTGAAATTTGACATTGGTTGATGCATGAAATTTTGGGTAGATGTGTTATTTGAGGAATAAGATCTAAAGGTGAAACTATTCTTTTGAATAAAATGAGTATATGAGTATGATTATTGAATTGATGTCAATTTATCAACCTAGTAGATGTTTAGTCTATTTTGCTATTTGTTGGGAAATAAGAAGCCAAGATCCATAAAAATAGTGAGAGACTCCCCTACTTGGCACTGTGTAAAATTTACAGTGGTACCTAAGAGATGGGTTGAAGTCTATGCATGAAAAATAATGAGAGTGAAAAATAATAAGACTCCTCTACTTGGCACTGTGTAAAATTGACAGTGGTACCGAAGAAAAGAGTTGAAGTCAAAAATAAAAAGTGTGTATCTAAGTGGGTACATGCCATCTTCACAAAAAAAAAAAAAAATCATGTGTGGAAAAAGATCTTGGAAACCTAATTCTTGTAAAAAAAAGCATGGTAGATTTGAACTGAAAATTGGGTGAAATCATGAGATTGAAAATTCTATTTATTATACAAGTTGAAAAGTTTTATTTGATTGAATTGTAGATCTAAAGGGTTAAGTTCTAAGGATGATATGTTTACTTGAAGTTTTGTGAAACAATTGATGGAATTTTTCATTGATGATTGTATTTTAGAAATTTATTGAGCATGAAAAGGTTATTCTTGTGATCAAATTTTGACTTCAAAATTTGATTTTTGCTTGAGGACAAGCAAAGTTTGAGCCTTATGTGTTTGATGACACCAAAATATGTAGTATATTTTGTATCATTTTAGATATCTTTTCATGCTAAATTGAAGATATTTTGCTTGTTTTCATGCTAAATTCATCGAATATTGCAAAGTCTACTCCTATTTTGGTTTTTCATGATTTTTAGGCAAAAAGGCACTATTTTGGGCGTTTTCAAGCAAAATCAAACACATGGAAGAATTTCCATCATCAAGAGGAAGATACACAAGAAATTTCACGCAAATCGAGGCTAGGAATCAAAATACGGCAGTACCGTAAAGGATTTTACGGTACCGTATTTTGAGGCTACCGTATTATCAAGAACACGGCGGTATTTTGGAACTTTTCCAAATAGAAAGATTTTGTGATTTTACGACACTGCCGTAACGAATTACACTGCCGTATTTTGGAGCGTCTTCAGAACAGAAACCTTTGCTGAAATTATGGCACTGCCGTAAACTTCTACACGGGCCGTATTTTCTAGACATATTCCGACCAGAAAGTTCAACAGAAATTATGCACTGCCGTAAACTGAATTACGGGCCGTATTTTCCAGCGTTTCTAGAACATAACACTCAAGCTATTTTACGGCAGTGCCGTGAGATATTACATTGCCGTAATTCCAAGTCAAAAACGTGATTTTTACGAGTCCGAATCTTGCGTGAGCCTTAACCTTTGCTCCAGAGGTCCAAATTGAAATCCGAAAGATGTTCTGAACTCGTCTTTAAGAGGCGAAGGCGTACGAAGTAGAAGGAAGGACTTTTATCTAGTATTGAGAGAGAAATCGCCAGAGAGGTAGCTAGAGTTTGGCCTCACACCGAGAGGTGTAGAGGGCACCTCAGGCCATAATTTTCACTCAGAAGCTTCGCCTGGAAGGGAGAAAGATGCCATAGAAGTTTCAGAGCGTTTGGAGTCCGGTTGGAGGAGGAATTTACAAAATAGCGGTGACAACGCTATTCATCACGAAATTACGGGTGTAATTTACATTACACCTGTGTTGTAACGTTGTTTTTTTTTCCCTTCTCTGATTCCTAATTGTTCTAAACTATGATTCATTGTATTTTTTTCTTCATGCAAGCTTAACACTCTTTTGGGACATGGGGTGTAATCCCCTTGATTCTTAATGATTAGATAACTCTTCCATTTTCGTCATGATAATTTTTGCTATGATAATTTTACTTTTGTGATGGATTGTGCTTAGACTCTCTATAAGTCCATGTTACTAATTATGTTTTTAGAGTTTTCGCAATGAGACTGAAAGGTGATTTGCTTGAGAACTTGGAACCCTAGAATTGCATGTTAGGATCCCTTCTTTAGGTTAGATCTAATTAGATTTGTTCTAGTAAATTAATTGCCATGATTATAACATGAATCTATAGATCGAGTCAATTTGTCAAACGTGGAGATCTTGTGTGAAAGCAAGGATCGGAACGTTGGAGATCCATGAGTAAAACTAGTGTAGAGACTCGGATGCACGAAAGTGATACTTGAGACTCCACTAGAGATTATCAACCTAGAATTCGGATGCACGAAAGTGATCTTTGAATTCTCTGATTGATGATTTACTTATCTTTAGCCTGGGATAAATCTTGCGCGAAAGTGAGGATTTATCTCTGCGTGGTTATCTGCACGAAAGTGAGATAATCCTTTTATGAAGTAAATTAGGTCTTTATTTTAGCAAGATTTGATTGACGAACCTTTTATATATCTAATCATTGAAGTTAAGGTGGATGAAACCCTAGTCCCATGTTTCTCTCTTTGATTATCTCTTATTTTGTGCATTTTCCTATTGTTTACATGCATCATACTCGATTGCTTAGCTAGTGAGAATACAACTATTTGGTACTTAACACGTAGGTCTCTGTGGATCGATATTTTTATTACTTCGATAATTCCATGCACTTACGGAATCCTATCAAGTTTTTGGCGCCGTTGCCGGGGACCTTAGTTTTGTTAATATCAAAATAGTTGTTAGTATTGCTAGACTAAGTATTTTTTGTTTTAGATTTAACTTTGTTTTTTCTTTTTGCAGATTTTAGATTTTCACAGTTGTGACAGAACTGTGATATCTGAAGATTTGTGAATTTGCTTGTGTTTTAGATTTTCTATTTTTTTCTATATTCTGAAAAAAGAAAGAAAGAAAGAAAAATTTGATTGATTGGTGTTGGATTATCTTTCTGTTCTTGATAGATTTGAAAACATGCCATTTAATCACAACTCCTGGGCAATTGAAAGAGATGAGGTATACATGCCAAAAGGTAATTCTCTTGTAGATCAATTTAACTCTTATATGCAATCTTGTTCTTTTGAATATTGCGTTATTTGTGGATATCCTGATCATTGTTCCTCTGATTGCCCATTTTTAAAACCAAATTTATCATGGCAAGAACAAGATCAATTGTATCCTAGATGGGAAAATAGAACTTCTTTATATGATGATTGCTATGATCTTGTTTCTGAACCACAATTTGAATTTGATACTGAGGAACATGAACTAGAAAAATCCCCCTGTGATTATGATTATTTTGAGATTATGATTATTCTTTGCCGAACTGATATCCGATTGGACAAGTGTGTCACCACTTGTTTTCATCCAATCTCATGGTTATGACTAAATCATGTCTCACATGGGTATGGCCATACACTTTCAGTCATAGAACCATAGAGGAGCTCCATGGATATCAAACTTCCCTTGGGAAGGGGTAAATCCTCTGTCTATCTATTGACCTTCTCATATGGGTCGTGACATGCTCAATGACAACCGTTATTACCCCCCAACTACGGCGAGGTGTTAGGTTGTATCAAAGCATATCCCTAACCATATAGAATGGCCAATGACCTCAAGTCAAGGGATCAATGCATCTCCTATCACTTGTGAGGATAACTTGTGACACCAGGTCATTGCCTCACACCGGGTCGATCCAGTATATCCACCACTGATATACCCATATATCTGCGTTAGCACCTCGTGCCTAACCAGCCCATATACCAGTCTCACAAGTACCAGAACTATCCCATATCCACTCAGGTACATCGACTGGGGACTATCATTTGAGCACAGATCCAATATGTCTCCAGGGACATTATCATATAAGTACACAATCACAAATGTAATCAAATATAGATAATGACAATGCCAGAATGATATAAAATATCAACGTCAAGTAGTACAATAATGGACCAAAACTAGGTCCTAGGGCATATACACCAACACCTGAGCCCCCTGCACTGGTTGCTAGGCAACCTGAGGCTCAGACACAGGTCCCACGTAGGTCAGGGAGGATGTGCACCTGAGAGGTATGGGTCGCTGTCGACCCAACACGACGGGATCTTCATCGTTGAGGATGAACCCAAGACATACGATGAGGCAGTCTCTGGACCAGATTCCGACAGATGGCTTGAGGCCATGCGATCTGAGATGGATTCCATGTCGGCTAACCAAGTATAGGATTTGGTTGAGCTGCCTAATGGGGTGAAACCCATAGGGTGTAAATGGGTATTCAAAAGGAAGACTGACATGAATAACATCATAGTTACCTGTAAGGGTAGACTTGTGGCTAAAGGATTTAGACAGGTCCACAGGGTGGACTATGATGAAACCTTCTCGCTAGTTGCCTTGATCAAATCCATTCAGATTCTGCTTGCTATAGCTGCATATCATGACTATGAGATATGATAGATGGATGTTAAGACAACATTCCTTAATGGGAAGCTAACAGAGGATGTATATATGACACAACCTGATGGTTTCATCCATCCTGCAAATGCTAATAAGGTCTACAGGCTAAAGAAATCCATTTATGGATTAAAGCAAGCATCTCAAAGATGGAATATTTAGTTTGATGAAGCTGTGAGAGATTATGGTTTTATCAAAAGCGAAGATGACACCTGTGTATACAGAAAATTCAGTGGGAGCTTGGTGACTTTTCTAGTCTTGTATGTTAATGACATACTGCTCATCGGAAACGACATCCCTAGTCTTCAGTCTGTGAAGAAATCGTTGGGGAAGTGTTTCCAGATGAAAGACTTAGGGGAGGCCACCTATATCCTAGGCGTGAAGATCTACTAGGATAGGTCCAAGAGGCTCCTGGCCCTTAGTCAAAATACCTATATTGATAAGGTCCTATAGAGGTTCAACTTGAACCAATCCAAGAAAGGATACCTTCCAGTGAGACATGACCTTACTCTCTCAAAGAGCTAGTGTCCCACCACACAGGCTGAGAGGGATGACATGAGCGAGTGCCTTATGCTTCGGCAGTGGGATCGATCATATATGCAATGTTGTGTACTAGACCAGATGTGGCTTATCTAGTGAGCATAACCAGCCGATATCAATCCAATCCAACTCTGCAGCACTGGGTGGCTGTAAAGAACATCCTGAAGTATCTAAGAAGAACTAAGGATCTGTTCTTGGTCTATGGGGGACAGAAAGAGCTCAGTGTTCAGGGCTACATTGACGCATCATTCCAGTCTAACCTTGACGACTTCAGATCGCAGGCAGGCTATGTGTTCAAAATGAATGGAGGCACTGCTTGCTAGAAATGATTCAAGCATTCCACCATAGCTGATTCTACAACCGAGGATGAGTATGTCACCGCTTCTGAGGCAGCCAAAGAAGTCGTTTGGATAAGGAAGTTCATATCTGATTTTCAGGTGGTTCCAACTACTGTGGATCCCATTGAGCTCTATTGTGATAACAATGGAGCTATTGCACAGGCAAAGGAACCACGGTCTCATCAAAGGTCCAAACATATACTCAAAAGATTTCACCTGATCAGAGAAATCATTGACTGAGGTGATGTCAAGATTAGTAGAGTTGACACAGAGAACAATCTAGTATACCCACTGACCAAGGCTTTGGTGCATGATGTGGGACGGGAGCATGAGTTAGGCTAGCATGAAAAAATAATTCTAAGGAAAGCAAGCTAGCATGCAAGATTATCTAACATGTTTTTCAAAAATATGTTTTTGGTATTTTTTATATAAAAAAACCGAAATTAATATGCATGCAAATCTACTAAACAAGCAACTACACTACAAAATAAACTACTCTAACATGCTATTATAAAACAAATTAAAACTAGACATGTGGTTAACGAATCTAAGACTAAGCATGCAATTCTAAAACTACTTTAAACTATGAATTGAAAACTAGAAGAGATACTCACAGTGCAGTCCTTAAGAATAGAAGGACCGTGACTTCCCGTTCTTCACCGGTCCTACTCTGATGGAAGGTGACAGTTACATACAGGATATCATAGCAAGCCCACACATGCGTGGGTAAGTTTTAATGATAATATTAAAGACTTTATACAAAGATAAGTCAAGAGGGAGGTTAGGCCTCCAAGTTCTCTTGCCTAAACAATAATAGGACTATTCTAAAGAGGGGAAGAAGAGAATTGCATTAATATGTGGTTATGGTGGCTAAGTAATCCTTCAAATCCTTGCGCCATCTTCCTATAAGACAAAGAACAAGGTGTAGTAAGGTGTTCAAACAAGCAAGATGTTATGAAAGAAGCACTATAATTGGAGAACTATAATACTTAGCTTGTTTTGTTGAAGGCCGAGAGTTATAAAGAGTCCCTTTTCTCTTGCAACTTTGGGAAGTTATGTATGAAGAACTTGCGCCTCCAATGGTTGAAGAAGAGGAAGATGCCAAGGCCTAGTTGATGAAGATGAAGGGTTTGCGCCACTTGTTCTTGGAGGTGAAGATCTTGCGCAACTAATGGTTGAAGAGGTTGCTCTTACGCCACTATGTAGTAGATGGTCTTCTTGCTTGCGCCAAGTTGATGGAGAGATCTTTGTAGAAGAGGTTAGCGAAGGGAACCTTGGCCCTTGGGGAAGAAGGGAAGATAGGTGACACAAGCACCTCAGAGGAGAAGGGGATAGGGAAGGGGGCGACACAAGCACCCAAGGGTTCCTAGGAAACTATTCGACATTTTATTATCCAAAATTCTTGCTACAAGTTCCATGCAATTACAAGAGTTTGTAGACATTTTCCTCAACATTACAAAAGATCAAATTCAGAAATAAATTATAGTTTTCAATGCTTTGTCGAGGCAATGGCTTCTTTGATTGTGATTTGACTTGAAAACTTCCCTTATTTGTTTGGAGAGGTGGTGTGGCCGAATTTGCTTGAAGTCTTGCTTGCATGTTCGGCTAAGGGGCTAGCTTTCCTTCCTTCTTTGGTTTGGGCGAATTCCTTTAGGGCATGAAGCTTTCAAATTCGAAATTCTTTCCTTGAATGCCTTTCCTTGTTTGTAATGAGTGAGTGGATGGCTTTGAAACTTGCTATTTTTGTTGTGGCTGAATTCCTTCTTTACTTGGTGAATTCTCTTTGCTTGGGTGACAAGAGAAGGTGACAATCCTTCCTTCCTTGCCATGGACAAATTGCCTTTGATGAACTTCCCTTAATTGGCTTCATGAGGTGGCATTAGCGATTTCTTCTTCCATGATTTGTTGCTTGATGATTGGATCTTGATTGAATCTTCAAGGATGGGTGCATATGACTTGTGGTGGCTGAAATCTTCCTTGATTATCGAGGCATATAAATTAGGCAAGGTGAGAAGAACTCCTTTCATCTCATGTCTTCACTTTGAGCTTGGCATGGAAGTGACTTTCCATAATTGGAGCTAGATTTGTTGAGTGAGCTTTGAGCTAGCCTTGAGCTTGTCCATGAGACTTGTAAAACCTTATTACACTACTACTACTAGGATGCAACATTATGCCATGCACTAATTCTACTATGATGCAACATAATTTCCATAAGAGAAAAATTACAAAACAAAGTATAAAACCTACCAAATGTAGCTACATGATGCATGCAATGCAAAGGTGCCTTAGGGTACCCATAAGCTAGGGTAGCCTTAAGCTCCATTTATATTTTCTTGGGTCATGGTCTCTACCCTCATCAGTGCAACTGAAGCATGATGGTCATGCCAGGGATATGGGGTTGAGGTTCCTCAACCTCTAGGTCTAATTGCAAGTGAAAGATTGTTGGTGTTTATGCCCTGAGACCTAGTTTTGGTCTATCTTTGTACTACTTGATACTGATATTTCTTATATATCATTCTGGCATTGTCATTATTATGCTCTATTTATATCTGCGATTATGTACATGTGTGATAATGTCCCTAGAGGCAGATTGGATCTGTGCTCAAACTCTAGTCCCTAGTCGAGTACTTGAGTGGATATGGGACAGCTCTGGTACATGTGAGACTAGTATATGGCCTGGTTAGACACAAGGTACTAACGTAAACATATGGGTATATCAATGATTTATATACTAGACAGACCCACTGTGAGGCAATGACTTGGTGTCATGAGTTATCCTCACAAGTGACAGGAGATGCATTGATCCCTTGACTTGAGGTCATTGACCATTCTATATGGTTAGGGACATGCTTTGATACAACCTAACACCTCATCGTAGTTGGGAGGTCATAATGGTTGTCATGGAGTATGTCATGACCCATATGAGAAGGTCAATGTACAGATAGAGGATTTGCCCCTTCCTGAGGGTAGCATGATATCCATAGGGGCCCCCTATGGTTCTATGACTAAAAGTGTATGGGCATACCCAGGTGAGAACTGTTGGGAAACCCTGGGGATTTTAAAAATTTTACATACATCAGAGATACAAGTGGAAGCAAATCCCCGAAACAGGCCAGTCCCAAAAACCCAGAAGATCGATGCTTGCGAGGGGATCGACACGGTCAGTAAGAGATAATACCTTAAAGCGATTAATGGAGATGTTGATGTAGGTGCCCAAGTGTTCGCCCTCTGCAGTCTGGCACACAACCGATGCTTGAGTTTTCATCTTCCACGCCCGGTGCTAGCATCGGGAAGAAGATCCACACCAAGGGAGAGTCTTCCAAGATCTCTTGTGCCACCTACAAGGAAGAGGATGCGCCAAGAGGAAGAAGAAGAGAAGGGTGCCGCCAAGCCTTGCTTCACTTGCACCAATGGAAGGTGGAGGAGAGTGCTTGTGGCCTTGATGGAAGAAGAGCTCCTATCTTGCACCCCCTCCTTGTTCTCCACGCCTCCAAGAGAATTGTGTGTATGTACAGAGGTGCGCTAGGGTCTCTTTTGTAGGAGTTATAGGCGGTTTGAGTAAAGGAGAAGGATTAGGAGATTAGAGCATGATTTTAAGAATTTATTAATCAAGTCCTTATCCAATTAGGACTCTAATTAATTTAAATAATCAGCCCCTATTTTATCTCCACTAAAATCTCAAATGATTAATTCAAATTCAAATTTAATTAATCAGATGAAATACATCTATTAAGGCATAGGCGCCAATCCTACTCTAACTAGGATTCAATATGCGCCTATCTCTTTGTTTCTTCCCCTTTAGCCCATTTACTCTTCATGACAACTTATCAGAAATCCCCATTGGGTAATGGGCCTAGCTCAAACTTCATTGTGCATGTTAACCAAGTCATTAGATCTAATCCAACTTAACCCAAGGTCAAATGAGGCTTACCATGGTTAGTTTTGGTCAATATGCCAAAAATGAAGTTTATCTACAATAAGTTTCTTCCATCTCATTAGGCCCATTGGCGCTGATGAAATCTCCCAAATAGATCCGAGTTATGAAATAACTCGATCCTAAGGCTATCCGATCAATACGAAAACTCGAGCATCAAGGTGTGCGACCCTGTAGGTTCCTCTGACGTTGGCAGTGAAAAACTTAGGGCATCACAAGCAGTGAGTGGCACCTAGCAGTGCATCATTGCTACCCAAGTCTTCAGAATGGATATCGACATCGACATCCCCATCATCGCAATAAGGTACTAATGCATTACAGTCCTTTTATCAAACTGATATCCGATTGGACAAGTGTGTCACCACTTGCTTTCACCCAATCTCATGGTCATGAATAAATCAAGTTTTCACCTGGGTATGGCCATACACTTTTAGTCATAGAATCATAGGGGGGCATGGATATCAAGCTTCCCTTAGGAAGAGGCAAATTCTATATCTGTCAATTGATCTTCTTATATGAGTTATGACATACTCAATGACAACCATTATGACCTCCTAACTATGGTGAGGTGTTAGGTTGTATCAAAGTATGTCCCTAAATATATGGAAGAGTCAATGACCTTAAGTCAAAGGATCAATGCATCTCTTGTCACTTGTGAGGTTAACTCATGACATCAAGTTAGAGCCTCATAGCGGGTTGATCCAGTATATCTTCCACTGATATACCCATATGTCTGCGTTAGCACTTTGTGCCTAACTAGCCCATATACCAGTCTCACATGTACCAGAGCTATACCTATGTCAACTCAGGTACTTGACTGGGGATAGAGTTCGAGCACAGACATAATCTGTTTCTAAGGATATTATTATGTAAGTACACAATCGCAAATGTAAACAAAACATAATAATGACAATGCTAGAATGATATATATAAAATATCAATATCAAATAGTACATAGAACAGATGATGACAACACAATATATAGTATATTTTGTTTCATTTCAGACATCTTTTCATGCTAAATTGAGGATCTTTTGCTTGTTTTCATGAAAAATTCATCGAATATTGTAAAGTCTACTTCTATTTTAGTTTTTCTCAATCTTCAGGTAAAAAGACACTATTTCAAAGAGTTTTCAAGCAAAATCAAATATATAGAAGAATTACTATCATCAAGAGGAAATCACCCAAGAAATTTCACGCAAAATGGAGCAAGTCAGCATATTACGGCAGTGCCGTAATCCATTTTACGGTACCGTAATTTCAGACAGTACTATAAAATCCGAGCCCTGCCGTATTTTGAGGAGTTTGTAAAAATAGAGTTCTTCGGATTTTACGGCACTGCCGTAAACAATATTACGGTACCGTATTTCAGAGCGCTTCAAAATAGAAACTTTACCCGATTTTACGGCACCACCGTAAAGATTACACGGGCTGTATTTTACGATCACTTCCAAACAGAAAGTTTCCTCGATTTTATGGTAGCACCGTAAACTAGATTACGGTGCCGTAATTCCTAGACGACATCAGAACAGAAGACTCGAGCGATTTTACGGCAGTGCCGTAAACTATTCCACTATCGTAATTCCTGTTCTGAACGCGATGCCCAGGTCAACTTCGACGCCCGATTTTTGCAGAGAGGATTGCGGGCGATCTAGAACTCTAAATTGAATTCCGTAAGAAGCAAAAAGGGGGCTTTTGACGGGAGAATTATGCACACACCGGAAGCCGCATTTTTTATCCACTGTCGAGGAAAAATTATGATTCACACCGCCGCCTAGGGTTTCACCGCCGCGCTCGAGCCAGATGATCTCCGTCCATGATTTTTCTACTGAAGCTTCGTTTGAAGGAGGAGACAACACACCAGAAGTTTCAGATCGAAAGGAGATCAATTGGAAGAGAAATCGAAGAAAAAAGAGTCGCCGACACTGTTCATCGACGTTCTTTGCAAATTACGGCTGTGAAATACTTCACAGCCGTGCTGTATTTTCTAAACTTATCTTTTCCTTTTGATTTTCGATCTTCTGAAACCATGACTCATTGTAATTCCTTCACGATGATAGCTTAAAATACTTTTGGGACATGGGGGAGTAATTCACTTAATTTCCAATGACTAGATGACTACTTTTTCAATATTTCGTTGCGTTTAATCTTAGCATGATGATTTTGCTCATGTGATAATTGTGCTTAGACTCTCTATAAGTTCATGTTACTAATTATGTTCTTAGAATTTTCGCTGTTGACTAAAAGGTAATTGCTTGAGAATTTGGAACCCTAGAATTGCATGTTAGGAACCCTTCCTTAGGTTAGATCCAACTTGAACTATTCTAGTAGAATAATTGCCATGATTATAACATGAATTTATAGATCGATGTCTATTTGTCAAACATGGAGATCTTGTGCGAAAGCAAGGATCGGAACGTTGGAGATCCATGAGTAAAACTAGTGTCGAGACTCGGATGCACGAAAGTGATCCTTGAGACTCTACTAGAGGTTATCAACATAGAATTCGGATGCACAAAAGTGATCCTTGAGTTCATTGTTTGATGATTTACTTATCTTCAGCGTTGGGACGAATCTTGCGTGAAAGCGAAGATAAATCCCTGTGCGGTTGTTTGCATGAAAGTGAAACAATCCTTTTAATAAGTAAATTACATCTTCATTATGATAAAATTGAACTGATGAAATCCTTATTCATATCTAGTCATAAAATTTAAATTGAACGAAACCCTAGTTCCAGCTTTTCTCTCTGATAACTCCGTTTTAGTTTTCGATTGCTATTTTTCACTACTTCGAATTGCCTGGATAGTAAGAAATCAACTATTTGGTATTCAACAACATAGGTCTCTGTGGGTTCGATATCTTAATTATTACTTCGAGTATCCATGCACTTGCGGAGATAACAACAAGTGTGGTAACCGAACAAGTTTTTAGAGTCTTATCAGGGGGTGACAAGTGCCTGTGCGCCAATACTTAGGTTTTGGCTACAACTTTAAGAATAAGTTTAGTTTACCTACTTGTTGGGATACAACAAGTTTTTGGCGCCGTTGCCGGGGACCTTAGTTTTGTCGATATTAAAGACGTTGAAATTATTGCTAGACTAGGATTAATTCATGTTCTATCTATCTGTTCTTCTCTGTTTATTTGAGTTACTTAATCTGTCTGTTTTAGACTATATAGGGAATATAAATCCAATGGCAAGACAGAGATTACTTAGGGACTATGCTGTCCCTAGGCCACAAGAAATACACTCTAGTATTATCAAACCCAGCATTGAAGCCGATAATTTCGAGATTAACCCTGCCTTCTTGACAATGACCTAGCAAAATCAATTTGGAGGAGATCCAATTGAAGATCCCTATGAACACTTACATCTTTTTCTTGAATATTGTGATACCATTAAGATTTATGGAGTTTCTGACGATGCATTAAAGCTAAGATTATTTCCTTTTACTCTCAGGGACCGAGCACGATTTTGGCTACATTCTAGACCTACTGGTGCATTTACTACATGGGAACAACTATTAGATGCTTTTCTGATAAAATACTTTCCACCAAGTAAAACCATCCAATTGAGAAAACAAATCATCAACTTTGCACAGAGAGATGGAGAACCATTTAACAAGGCGTGGGAGCGGTTCAAAGATTTACTTTGGAAGTGCCCGCATCATAGCCTTGAAAATGGGACTTTAATCCATACATTTCACTATGGTTTACTTATTGATACCTGCCTAATTGTTGATACTTCTACAGGAGGAGCTATTATGAGTAAGACCGTGGAAGATGCATTTGTACTATTTGAAGAAATGTCCTTAAACCATGACCAATGGAATTCTGAAGAAAGAATGTTACATGGTCATCATCATGGTAAGAATGAGAGTGAGGAATTGCAGACTCCAACTGAAGAGGTAAATTCTTTTAGTATAGAATCTTGGCTTGACAAGTTTATGGCTAATCAAACTCAATTTATGCAAAATCAAAACGAAAAAATAGAAAATCTTGAGGGAATGGTTAACCAACTTGCTTTTCGGGTAGAATCTTTTACTGCTCACGAGAACTTCATATAAAATCAAACGCCTAATGAACATTGCAATGTTGTTGTCACTAGAAGTGGAAAGAAACTAGGTGAAACCAGAGGAAGGTTTGAAAACAATGAAAAAGAGTCTTATTGTGATGAGGAATTAGAATTAGAAAAGTCCTCTAAACATGAGCAAACCCCACCTAGTTTAACACCTCAAAAGGGTGATGAACCAAGAGGGGATGTGCCATGTAAAGAAGAAAATTCTAAGTCTGATTTGCCTCCGCCATATAAGCCACTTATACCTTTTCCTCAAAGGCTAGTGCAGGAAAAACTAGACAAACAATTTGGGAAATTTTTAGATATCTTGAAAAAGCTTTACATTAATATTCCATTTACTGAAGCTTTATTGCAAATGCCTACATATGCAAAATTTTTAAAAGAGATTCTGTCTAATAAGAGGAAAATAGAAGACTATGGTACTGTGGCTTTAACTGAGGAATGTAGTGCCATTATACAAAATAAATTGCCACCTAAGTTGAAGGATCCAGGTAGTTTCTCTATCCCTTGTTTTATTGGTAGTATGGCTTTTGACCGAGCCTTATGTGATTTGGGAGCTAGTGTGAGTCTAATGCCATTATCTATTTACAGGAGGATGGACATGGGAGAGCTTAAACCAACTTCAATGTCTTTGCTGCTCGCCGATCATTCTGTTAAATATCCTGTGGGGATTCTGGAAGATGTGCGAGTTCAAGTAGGTAAGTATTTCATCCCTGTCGATTTTGTAGTTCTTGAGATGGAGGAAGATGCAAAAATCCCCATAATACTTGGTAGACCATTTTTAGCCACAGCAGGAGCACTCATTGATGTAAAAAATGGTAAGCTTTCTTTTAACATTGGGGGTGAAAAGATTGAGTATGACTTGTATAAAGCCTTGAAAAATCCTTCAAATTCTGAGTATTGTTGTAGTATACATGATGGAGATGACATTATTTATGATCTTAATGATTTGTTTGTTGAAACCTCTGATTATGATTATGATTTTGTTATTAAGGAAGAAACCAATTCTGAAACTAATGAATTTCTAGATTGCAATACTTGTGATGAAAAGAAAAAACTCCAAAAATAGAGCTTAAGCCTTTACCTGATAATCTTCGTTATGAGTTTCTTGGTCCTAATTCTACTTATCCAGTTATAGTTGATGCACAGCTTGGAAAAAGGGAAACAGAGTTGCTTCTCAAGGAATTAAGGATCCACAGAAAGGTAATTGGGTATTCTATTGATGACTTGAAAGGAATTAATCCTTCTTTTTGTATGCACAGGATCTTGATGGAAGAAGAACACAAGCCACATGCAGATTTCCAAAGAAGACTGAACCCCTCTATGAAAGAAGTTGTAAAAAAGGAAGTTATGAAATTACTTGATGTAGGTATTATCTATCCTATCTCTGATAGTAAATGGGTAAGTGATGTATATTGTGTTCCTAAGAAAGGAGGGGTAACTGTCATGAAAAACAAAGATAATGAGCTAATTCTTGTTAGAACTGTTACTAGTTGGCGCATGTGCGTAGATTATAGAAAATTGAATGCGGCTACTAGGAAAGACCACTTTCCTCTACCTTTTATTGATCAAATGGTTGAAAGACTAGCCAACCATTCTCATTTTTGCTTCTTAGATGGATATTCTAGTTTTTTTCAAATTCCCATACATCCTGATGATCAAGAGAAAACCACTTTCACTTGCCCCTATGAAACTTTTGCATATAGAAGAATGCCTTTTGGTTTATGTAATGCTCCTACCACATTTTAGAGATGCATGATGGCTATTTTTTCTGATTTTATTGAAGATTTTATGGATGTATTCATGGATGATTTCTCAGTATATGGTTCCTCCTTTGAAAATTGTTTAGATAACTTGTCTCGGGTTTAACAGAGGTGTGAAGAAACTAACCTTGTGCTTAATTGGGAAAAATGTCATTTCATGGTTAAGCAAGGGATAGTTTTGGGACACTCAATCTCAGAAAGAGGAATTGAAGTAGACAAAGCAAAAATTGAAGTAATAGAAAAATTGGAGACACCCACTACTGTGAAGGAGGTCCGAAGCTTCCTCGGACATGTAGGATTCTACCGGCGATTCATCAAGGATTTCTCTAAACTTGCTAGACCTCTTACACATTTACTTTGTAAAGATGTTAAATTTTCTTTTGATGAGAATTATTTATCTGCTTTTCAGGAATTGAAGAAAGCTTTGGTTTCAACACCCATCATTCAGCCCCCAGATTGGGACTTACCATTTGAACTTATGTGTGACGCCAGTGATTACGCAGTAGGAGCAGTCTTGGGACAGAGAAAAGATAAAAAACCTTATGTTATTCACTATGCCAGCAGAACTTTGGATGAGACTCAGAAAAATTACACTACCACTGAAAAGGAATTATTGGCTATAGTGTTTGCTTTTGATAAATTTAGATCATATTTGATTAATTACAAGGTGGTAGTGTATAATGATCATGCAGATATAAGATACTTGATGTAGAAAAAAGACACTAAGCCACGTTTGCTCAGATGGATCTTGCTTCTACAGGAATTTGATTTGGAAATTAAAGATAAAAAAGGATCAGAGAATTTTGTTGCAGATCATCTTTCAAGGATTGTAGTGAACACTGAAGAAAATGATGTAATTAATGACTCCTTTCCTGAAGAACAACTAATGACAGTCCAACAAATCAGAGCCCCTTAGTATGCTGACATTGTGAATTACGTTGTAGCCAATATCTTCCCTCCTGATTTGAATTTTCAAAGAAGGAAAAGATTCTTGGTTGAGGTGAAACACTATTTTTGGGATGAGCCTTATGTATTTAGAAGATGTGCAGATGGTATTTTCAGGAGATGTGTACCCGAAGAGGAAGTTGCAGACATACTGTTCCAATGCCATGGATCTTCTTATGGTGGCCATGCCAGTGCCGAGAAGACTGCCTTCAAAGTGTTGCAATCAGGATTTTATTGGCCCATAATATTTAAAGATGCTAGAAATCTTATTTTATCCTGTGATAGGTGTCAGAGGACAGGCAACATTAACAGAAGACATGAGATGCCACTGTCTAATATTCTTGAGGTTGAGATATTTGATGTTTGGGGAATTGACTTCATGGGACCTTTTCCATCTTCTGGAGGTAACAAATATATTCTTGTAGCGGTAGATTATGTTTCAAAGTGGGTTGAAGCTATTGCATCCCCAACTAATGATTCCAGAGTTGTTGTCAAATTATTAAAAAAAATTATCTTTCCAAGGTTTGGGACCCCACGAGTTGTGATTAGTGATGGAGTCTCGCATTTCATAGAACACAATTTTTCTGCCTTACTAAAAAAATATGGGGTGAATCATAAAGTGGCGACACCTTATCATCCTCAAACAAGTGGACAAGTTGAAATATCAAATAGAGAAATAAAAGGGATTTTGGAGAAGACAGTTTCACGCACAAGGAAAGATTGGACATTCAAACTTGATGATGCATTGTGGGCATACAGGACAGCTTTCAAAACACCAATTGGGATGTCTCCTTATCAATTAGTTTATGGCAAATCTTGTCATCTCCCTGTAGAACTTGAACATAAGGCATTCTGGGCAATCAAAGCATTAAACTTTGATTTAAAGAATGCGGGAGAAAGAAGAAGACTACAGTTGAATGAGTTAGATGAGATAAGAATTTCAGCTTATGAAAATGCAAAAATTTATAAGGAAAGAACCAAAAGATGGCATGATCGGCATAATTTTAGAAGGGATTTCCAACCAGGTGACTTTGTTCTTTTATTCAATTCTAGATTGAGACTTTTTCCTGGAAAACTCAAGTCTCGGTGGTCTGGGCCTTTTCAGGTAAAGAAAGCCTATCCTTACGGAGCCGTGGATATATGGAGTGAAGAAACAGGAGAATTCAAGGTTAATGGTCAGAGACTTAAACACTATTATCAAGAAGAGCGAGTTGAAGAAAAGGAGAGTTTTTATTTGGATGAAACACTATCAAATCAGAGTGTTAAAGGGTCAAGCTAAAGACCTTTAAATTAGCGCTTCTTGGGAGGCAACCCAAGCTTTCTAACTTTAGTTCACTTCCTTTAATTTACTTTTATCTTAGTTTCACCTTAGCATAAATTTTTATCTTTAAGAAGAAGCATGGAGAGGAAGAAAACTTGACTCAAAGGGTTGACAAAATTTTGTAAGTAGCCCCTTCCATTCATCTTTTGGATTTCATCATTGACTCTTATTTTTGTGTCTACCACCACTACTTCATCTACATGAAAATATTTTGATTAATGTGATATGTGGTCATGTTTTGAGATGTGATTGATGATTTTTGATGATAAATGAACTCAAATCCATGATTAGATATATAGCCCCATCATGTTAAATTTATTTCTTCAATACAGAAAGGTAATTCCTTGAGAATTTGGAACCCTAGAATTGCATGTTAGGAACCCTTCCTTAGGTTAGATCCAACTTGAACTATTCTAGTAGAATAATTGCCATGATTATAACATGAATCTATAGATCGATGTCTATTTGTCAAACGTGGAGATCTTGTGCGAAAGTAAGGATCGGAACGTTGGAGATCCATGAGTAAAACTAGTGTCGAGACTCGGATGCACGAAAGTGATCCTTGAGACTCCACTAGAGGTTATCAACCTAGAATTCGGATGCACGAAAGTGATCCTTGAGTTCATTGTTTGATGATTTACTTATCTTCAGCGTTGGGACGAATCTTGCGCGAAAGCGAAGATAAATCCCTATGCGTTTGTTTGCACGAAAGTGAAACAATCCTTTTATTAAGTAAATTACATCTTCATCATGATAAAATTGAACTGACGAAATCCTTATTCATATCTAGTCATAAAAGTTAAAGTGAACGAAACCCTAGTCCCAACTTTTCTCTCTGATAACTCCGTTTTTGTTTCCGATTGCTATTTTTCACTACTTCGAATTGCCTAGATAGTAAGAAATCAACTATTTGGTATTCAACAACATAGGTCTCTGTGGGTTCGATATCTTAATTATTACTTCGAGTATCCATGCACTTGCGGAGATAACAACAAGTGTGGTAACCGAACAAGTTTTTAGAGTCATATCAGGGGGTGACAAGTCCCTGTGGGCCAATACTTAGGTTTTGGCTGCGACTTTAAGAATAAGTTTAGTTTACCTAGTTGTTGGGATACAACAACATACCAACATCTGGTCCTAAGGGCATATACACCAACAATCTCCCACTTGCACTTAGACCTAGTTGTTGAGAAATCTCAGCCCCATATCTCTAGCATGACCATTATGCTTCTGCTGCCCCAAAGCCTTGGTCAGTGGGTTTGCTAGATTGTTGTCGGTGTCAACTCTGCTAATCTTGACATCACCTTTGTCTATGATCTCTCGAATTAGGTGAAATCTTCTGAGTATGTGTTTGGACTTTTGATGAGACAGTGGTTCCTTTGCCTATGCAATCGCTCCATTGTTGTTACAATAGAGCTCAATTAGATCCACAGTGGTTGGAACCACCTGAAGCTCAGAAATAAACTTCCTGATCCAAATGGCTTCTTTAGCTATCTCAGAAGTAGCAACATACTCAGCTTCGGTTGTAATCAGCTATGGTGGATTACTTGAAGCTTTTCCAGCATATAGCGCCTCCATTTAACTTGAACACATAGCCTGCCTGCGATCTGAAGTCATTAGGATCTGACTGGAATGATACATCAGTGTAGCTCTGAACACTGAGCTGTTCCTGTCCTCCATAGACCAAGAAGAAATCCTTAGTTCTTCTCAGATACTTAAGGATGTTCTTTATAGCCATCCAGTGCTATAGACCTAGATTGGAATGGTATCGGCTAGTTATGCTTACAACATAAGCCACATCTGGTCTAGTACACAATATTGCATACATGATTGATCCCACTACCGAAGCATACGGTACATGATCCTTGTTTTCCCTCTCAGCCTGTGTGGTGGGACACTGGCTTTTTGAGAGAATGATGCCATGTCTCACTGGAAGGTATCCCTTCTTGGATTGCTTCAAATTGAACCTCTCCAAGACCTTATCAATGTATGTACTTTAACTAAGGGCCAAAAGCTTCTTGGATCTATCTCTATAAATCCTCACGCCTAGAATATAGACGGCCTCCCCAAAGCCCTTCATCTTGAAACACTTCCCCAACCATGTCTTTACAGACTGAAGACTAGGGATGTCATTTCCGATGAGTAGTATGTCATCAACATACAAGACCAGAAAAGTCACCAAGCTCCCACTGAATTTTCTATATACACAGGTGTCATCTTCACTTTTGATAAAGCCATAATCTCTCATAGCTTCATCAAACCGAAGATTCCAACTTCGAGATGCTTGCTTTAATCCATAAATGGATCTTTATAGCCTGCAGACCCTATTGGTCTTTGTCAGCTTCCCGTTAAGGAATGCTGTCTGAACATCCATCAGCCATATCTCATAATCATAATATGCAGCTATAACAAGCAAGATTTGAATGGATTTAATCATGGCTACTGGCGAGAAGGTTTCATCATAGTCCACCCCGTGGACTTGTTTGAATTCTTTAGCCACAAGTCTACCCTTATAGGTAACTATATTGCCATCCATGTCTGTCTTCCTTTTGAAGACCCACTTACACCCTATGAGTTTTACCCCATCAGGCAGCTCAACCAAATCCCAAACTTGGTTAGCCGACATGGAATCCATCTCGGATCTCATGACCTTAAGCCATTTCTCAGAGTCCGATGTAGTGAACGTCATCAAAGGTTCTGGGTTCATCCTCCATGATGAAGATCCCATCGTGTTGAGTCGGCAGCGACCCATACCTCTCTGGTGTACTGTTGGGAAACCCCGGGGACATTTTACAGTTTTCAGAGTTATGGACATACATTTTTCGCAGCGGAAGAATGTCCCCGAAACAGGCCAGTCCCAAAAAAACCAAGTGAAGATCGTATGCAAGGGAGTCGACACGATGAGTTAGGAAATACCTTAAGAGCAATGTAGAGCGATGTCGATGAAGGCGCCCAAGTGTTCGCCCTCTGCAGTCTCGCACACACGGATCTCTTGAGTTCTCTTCTTCCACGCCCGGTGCTAGCCTCGGGAAGAAGATCCAAGCCTTAGGGAGAAACTCTACTTCACTTGCGCCACCAAGAGAGATGATGCGCCAAGAGAAGAAGGAAGACTATCCAAAAACGCCAAGCACTAATGTTCCTTGCGCCAAGAGGAAAGGAGGAAGTGGCTTGCGGTTATGGAAGAAGGAAGATGCGCCCTTGCTCCAAGCACTCGCCCCTCTTCTTGTGTTCACGCCTTCAAGGATTGATTACCCACAAGAGGGGGCGACTAGGGTCATATTTGTAGGGCAAGAGGCGGTTAGGGTAATGGCTAGGATCATGACAAGTGTAGGGCTAGGATGAGGAGGTTTGAGATAAGGAAAGTCTCCAAGACATTTCCATAATTCTCATTCAACCTTACCTTTTGTTCCCACACCTTTCCTTGTGCGCCAAGGCCTTGCCTTGCGCCTCAAGCAATGCCATAGAGGCATGCATTCCATCCTAGGAAGAGAGGGGGAGGCGCCCTTTACTTCCATAATGAAGCAAAGGCGCCAACATGACCCCATTATGCCCCTAGGCGCCTAATGGTTCATGTTTCTCCCCATTATACCCTTTTAGCCTCTCATCTCTTCATGAGAACTTGTTATTGGGCCTCATTGGATAATGAGCTAGCCCAAACATCATTGCATAGGTTGATTAAGCACCTGGATCCAATCCAATGCAACCCTAATCCAAATGTGACCAACCATGGTCAAATACGGGTCAACCTGCCAAAAATGAAGTTTGGCTCCAATAACATTCTTCCATCTCATCAGGCCCATTGGCGCTGATGAAATCTCCCAATTAGATCCGAGTTATCCAATAACTCGATCATAAGGCTTCCCGATCAATATGAGAACTCAAGTATCAAGGTGTGCGACCCTGTAGGTTCCTCTGACGCTGGCAGTGCTGACCAATGGTCATCACAAGCAATGAGTGGCACCTAGCAGTGCATGGCTGCTACCCAGGTCGTTGGAATGGATATCGACATCGACATCCCCATCATCGCAACTAGGTACAGATGCATTACAGTCTCTTTGCCGTACTGATATCCGATTGGACAAGTGTGTCACCACTTGTTTTCATCCAATCACATGGCTATGACTAAAACAGGTTCTTACCTGGGTATGGCCATACACTCTCAGTCATAGAACCATAAAGGAGCTCCATGGATATCATACTTCCTTAGGGAAGGGGCAAATCCTATGTCTGTCCATTGATCTTCTCATATGGGTCGTGACATGCTCAATAACAACCGTTATGACCTCCCAGCTACGGCAAGGTGTTAGGTTGTATCAAAGCAAGTCCCTAACCATATAGAATGATTAATGACCTCAAGTCAAGGGATCAATGCATCTCCTGTCACTTATGAGGATAACTCATGACACCAAGTCATAGCCTCATAGCGGGTCTATCCAGTATATCCCCAATGATATACCCATGTGTCTGCGTTAGCACCACGTGCCTAACCAGCCCACATACCAGTCTCACAAGTACCATAGCTGTCCCATATCCACTAAGGTACATCGACTGGGGATTATAATTCGAGCACAGATCCAATCTGTCTCCAAGGACATTATCATGTAAGTACACAATCGCAGGTGTAGTCAAACAATGATAACGACAATGCCAGAATGATATATAAATATCAGTGTCAAGTAGTACATAAGTTGACCAAAACTAGGTCCTAGGGCATATACACCAACAATCTCCCACTTGCACTAAGACCTAGAAGTTGAGGAATCTCAACCCCATATCTCTAGCGTGACCATCATGCTTCTGCTGCGCCAAAGCCTTGGTCAATGGGTCTGCCAGATTGTTCTCTGTGTCTACTCTGCTAATCTTGACATCACCTCTGTCAATGATCTCTCTGATTAGGTGAAATCTTCTGAGTATGTGTTTGGATCTTTGATGAGACCGTGGTTCCTTGGCTTGTGCAATTGCTCCATTGTTGTCACAGTAGAGTTCAATGGGATCCATTGCACTAGGTACCACTTGAAGATCACATAAGAACTTCCTTATCCAAACAGCTTCCTTGGCTGCCTCAGAAGCAGCCACATACTCAGCTTCGGTTGTAGAATCTGCTATGGTGGATTGCTTGAAGCTCTTCCAACATACAGCGCCTCCATTTATCTTGAACACATAGCCGGCCTGCGATCTAAAGTCGTCAGGGTCAGACTGGAACGATGCGTCAGTATTGCCCTGCATACTGAGCTCTTCCTGTCCCCCATAGACCATGAACAAATCCTTAGTTCTTCTCAGATACTTTAGGATGTTCTTTACAGCCACCCAGTGCTGTAGACCTGGATTGGATTGGTATCGGCTGGTAATGCTCACAGCATATGCCACATCTGGTCTAGTACATAACATTGCATACATGATCGATCCTACTGCCGAAGCATAAGGAATTCGACTCATGTCATCCCTCTCAGCCTGTGTTGTAGGACACCGGCTCTTTGAGAGAGTAAGGCCATGTCTCACTGGAAGGTATCCTTTCTTGGATTGCTCCATGTAGAACCTCTCCAGTACCTTATCAATGTAAGTACTTTGACTAAGGGCCAAGAGCCTCTTGGATCTATCCCGGTAGATCCTCACGCCTAGAATATAGGCGGCCTCCCCTAAGTCTTTCATCTCGAAACACTTCCCCAACCATGTCTTCACAGCTTGAAGACTAGGGATGTCGTTTCAGATGAGCAGTATGTCATCAACATACAAGACCAGAAAAATTACCAAGCTTCCACTGAATTTTCTGTATACACAGGCGTCATCTTCGCTTTTGATAAAGCCATAATCTCTCACGGCCTCATCAAATCGAAGATTCCAACTTCGAGATGCTTGATTTAATCCATAGATGGACCTCTTTAGCCTGCAGACCTTATTAGCCTCTGCAGGATGGATGAAGCCATCAGGTTGTGTCATATACACATCCTCAGTCAGCTTCCCGTTAAGGAACGCTGTTTTCACATCCATCTGCCATATCTCATAGTCATGATATGCAGCTATAGCAAGCAGAATCCGAATGGATTTAATCATGGCAACTGGCGAGAAGGTTTCATCATAGTCCACCCCGTGGACTTGTTTAAATCCTTTAGCCACTAGTCTACCCTTATAGGTAACTATTTTGCCATCCATGTCTGTCTTCTTCTTGAAGACCCATTTACACCCTATGGGTTTTACCCCATCAGGCAGCTCAACCAAATCCCAGACTTGGTTAGCCGACATGGAATCCATCTCAGATCTCATGGCGTCAAGCCATTTCTCGGAGTCCGGTCCACTGACCGCCTCATCATAGGTTCTAGGTTCATCCTCAATGATGAAGATCCCATCGTGTTGGGTCGGTAGCGACCCATACCTTTCAGGTGCATGACGAATTCTCCCAGACCTACGCGGGACCTGTGTCTGAGCCTCAGGTTGCCTAGCAACCGGTGCAGGTGGCTCAGATTCCATCTCTTTGTCTTGTGCTTGCACTTGGACCTCATCCAAGTCAAACTTCCTCCCACTAACTTCTTTCATAAGAAATTCTTTCTCTAGAAAGACAGCACCCCGAGCAACAAAAACTTTGTTCTCGGTTGGGACATAGAAGTAGTATCCTTTAGTTTCCTTAGGATACCCCACAAACACACATTTATCAGATCTAGGTTCTAGCTTGCTAGAATCCTGACGTTTGACATAAGCCTCACATCCCCAGATCCTGATAAACGTGAGATTAGGGCGTCTTCCACTCCATACCTCGTATGGTATTTTGGAGACACTCTTAGATGGAACATTATTCAGTATTAGAGAAGCTGTTTCTAGTGCATGCCCCCAGAATGATGAAGGTAGAGTTGCATGACTCATCATGGATCGAACCATATCCAATAAAGTTTGATTTCTCCTTTCAGACACACCATTCCATTGAGGTGTTCCAGGAGGAGTGAGTTGGGATATGATCCCACACTCTCTCAGATAGTCAAAGAACTCACCACTCAGGTATTCTCCACCTCGATCTGATCGAAGAGCTTTAATGGATCTTCCAAGCTGGTTCTCTACTTCATTCTTGAACTCCTTGAATTTCTCAAAGGATTCAGATTTATGTCTCATTAAGTAGACATAACCATACCTACTGAAGTCATCAGTAAAGGTAATGAAGTAGCTGTACCCTCCTCTGGCTTGTTTATTGAAGGGCCCACACACATCAGTATGTATGAGATCCAATAAACCTTCTGCCCTCTCACCAATCTTGGTGAAGGGCGCCTTTGTCATCTTCCCTAATAAACAAGGTTCACAAGTATCAAATTCCTCCAAGGAACTTGAATCTAACAATCCATTTGCATGGGGTTGTTGGATGCGATTCTTGTTTATATGGGCTAATCGACAGTGCCATAGGAAAGCACCAACTGAACCACTCAGTTTGGTCCTCTTATTGCTTATGTTACAAATAGAACTTTCCATATCCAAGATATATAGACCATTGCACAAAGTACCCTTCCCATAGAACATATTTGCAATTGAAAAAGAACAGGAGTTCTTATTTATTTCAAATTTAAATCCTTTCCTCGCCAAGCAAGGAATGGATACAATGTTCTTTGTTAGCGAAGGTACACAAAAGCAATTGTCTAGTTCTAATTGAAGTCCAGAAGGCAAGGAGAGAGTCAAAACGCCTACAGCAACAGCAGCAACCTGTGCCCCGTTTCCAACGCGTAGGTCAATCTCTCCAAGCCGCACCGATCTACTTTTCTTGAGCCCCTGCATATTTGTACAAATATGAGCTCCACATGCGGTATCCAATACCCATGACATAGAAGTAGAAAGGTTGACTTCTGTAACATAAATACCTGAGCATGAAGACGAAGCCTTGCCTCTCTTCTTCTCATTCTGAAGTCGTACTATGTCCTTTATCATGTGAGGTGGTCCTCCACATGAGCAGCACTTATTATTCCTGACTCTTTCCATCTTTGTTTTCAATGTATTAGTTAAGCCTTTGGGCTCAACGCACTGAATGCTTACTTTGGGAGGGTTGAGCTCAACCAATGCATCAAAGAGCTGCCTTAGATTAGAAATAATTTCAGAGGCACTCTTAGATTCATATTGCCCTCTAAGCTCGGGCGACATGTTGGTTAGCATCAATTGTGCAACCTCCGAAGTATCAGCTTGATGCTTATCATAAGCATCCTTCTCAGCCGCCGAGGCCAAGCATGGAAGTGGTTCAGGAATTGGCTTCTCAAGGACATATAGCTTCCTCTCGAGCTTGAGCACAATTCTCAAATTCATATACCAATCCTTTAAGTTGGATCCAACCAACTTATCCCTTTCCAGGGTAGATCGCAGTGACCATCTGCCATTGTTCACAGCCATTGTTCTACAACAACCAAGAAACAGCAGATTAGTACTACTTCGAGTCATTTAAACTGGACTTGTTTTAAATGACCATGGCTCCCACTATTTTATATTCGAATTGACAACCCACAAAGTCAATTGGAAAGTTTAAAACTTCCTAGTGAGATGGGATCCTTATTTCACATGAGGCTTCGCGTCCCACGAGGGTGGGATGAGATGCACAAAGTAACCCATGCTTCCTAAGGTGGGCGCGCCAGCCGGTTGCTCCAAGCAACTCCCCTTGTTGAGACAGTCTGGGCATTTCATGTCCAGCGAGGGCTGGATACAACATGAAACCTTTACCTCTCAACGATGCCTCTAGACTTTCACCATGTGCCCAGCACATGTGAACTTCTAGTCAAGTCCATTCCTAACCGTTATGCCCAGGGCCAACGAGTTTCCTTGCGAAGGCACGCCCAGGTTAAAACTGGACTGGGGAAACCATTGCCACCACGCACTTTCTAAAGATAAGTGGGTGTGTCCCACGAGGGTGGGAAACAATTCACAACACCACTGATCGATAGCTTAGTGAGGGCTACGTGTTAGAAGGCTACCAGACTTGATATTTTAATTGAGGGTTTTTGTTTAAGGTCTCATCATCTCAGTTTTATCTTATGTCTATCATTACAGGCATGCAATCCTATAGTGATAACATAACGGTAAAACATTTCAGGCATGCTTCTGCAGATAATAATAAAAGCAGTAAAGGATGATGTGATCATATCCTATACAAGACATTGAACCAATCCATGCCATGAAATAGGTTCAACTCTTGTCCTAGAACTCAAGCCCCAAAACTAGACCTAACCTAGCCAACCTCTAGCTTGAACTTCAAGGTTGGCTCCAAGGTCCTTCTCTCATGGTTTAGCTCTCAAACCGTAGAGGAATACTTTTGAAGTTCCCCATAGGTTCGGCCAATGCCATGGTCTTCCTCCAAGGAAGGTGCGCCACCATGCAAGGGGCCAAGATTTCTTGCGCCACCAAGCAACCAAGCAGCAGCTTGCATGCGCCACCTTGCATGCTTGCGCCATCAAGAAAGATGCGAGCATCAAGGTCCAAGAAGGATGCGCCTAGCCCTTAATCTTCCTCTTAATTTTTACAAAAATAATGAAAAAGATGGCACGCAGGTCGCACAAGGATACATCGCAGGCATGCAAGAGGGGGCTTGACTAATGATCACAACACCATGCACAATCAAGGTATTTACTCATGCAATTCTACATGCTCATGAAAAACATAAAATCTGAAATTTTACTTTTTCATAAAACCAGTTTCTTTTTCTCATCTTCTTCTCACAAGTCTTTTGGTTTATTGCGATTTATTTTTCATGATGATTTCAGAGATCCATTCGGCTGGCAATTTTGTCAGATCAAGAGACTTGGCCAGTCCGAAGACACAATGCCCGTCCTACTTGACAAAATTACGTGCGCCTTTGATCTTTAAATCAAACAAGAAAAATAGTCCAAATATCCAAAAGAGATTGAGAGGATGATAGAAACAAGAAACCCTAATTTTTCTACTTTTAGAAAAATCGATTGCCATGCATCATGCTATTTATGAAAATAGAGATATGGCATGTGAGCATGGAAGAAAAGCATAAAACATCGTTCGAGTCTTGCAAGTAGCTCTGATACCATTGTTGGGAAACCCCGGGGACATTTTACAGTTTTCAGAGTTATGGACATACATTTTTCGCAGCGGAAGAATGTCCCCGAAATAGGCCAGTCCCAAAAAAACCCAGTGAAGATCGCATGCAAGGGAGTCGACACGATGAGTTAGGAAATACCTTAAGAGCAATGTAGAGCGATGTCGATGAAGGCGCCCAAGTGTTCGCCCTCTGCAGTCTCGCACACACGGATCTCTTGAGTTCTCTTCTTCCACGCCCGGTGCTAGCCTCGGGAAGAAGATCCAAGCCTTAGGGAGAAACTCTACTTCACTTGCGCCACCAAGAGAGATGATGCGCCAAGAGAAGAAGGAAGACTATCCAAAAACGCCAAGCACTAATGTTCCTTGCGCCAAGAGGAAAGGAGGAAGTGGCTTGCGGTTATGGAAGAAGGAAGATGCGCCCTTGCTCCAAGCACTCGCCCCTCTTCTTGTGTTCACGCCTTCAAGGATTGATTACCCACAAGAGGGGGCGACTAGGGTCATATTTATAGGGCAAGAGGCGGTTAGGGTAATGGCTAGGATCATGACAAGTGTAGGGCTAGGATGAGGAGGTTTGAGATAAGGAAAGTCTCCAAGACATTTCCATAATTCTCATTCAACGTTACCTTTTGTTCCCACGCCTTTCCTTGTGCGCCAAGGCCATGCCTTGCGCCTCAAGCAATGCCATAGAGGCATGCATTCCATCCTAGGAAGAGAGGGGGAGGCGCCCTTTACTTCCATAATGAAGCAAAGGCGCCAACATGACCCCATTATGCCCCTAGGCGCCTAATGGTTCATGTTTCTCCCCATTATACCCTTTTAGCCTCTCATCTCTTCATGAGAACTTGTTATTGGGCCTCATTGGATAATGAGCTAGCCCAAACATCATTGCATAGGTTGATTAAGCACTTGGATCCAATCCAATGCAACCCTAATCCAAATGTGACCAACCATGGTCAAATACGGGTCAACCTGCCAAAAATGAAGTTTGGCTCCAATAACATTCTTCCATCTCATCAGGCCCATTGGCGCTGATGAAATCTCCCAATTAGATCCGAGTTATCCAATAACTCGATCACAAGGCTTCCCGATCAATACGAGAACTTAAGTATCAAGGTGTGCGACCCTGTAGGTTCCTCTGACGCTGGCAGTGCTGACCAAAGGTCATCACAAGCAGTGAGTGGCACCTAGCAGTGCATCGCTGCTACCCAGGTCGTTGGAATGGATATCGACATCGACATCCCCATCATCGCAACTAGGTACAGATGCATTACAGTCTCTTTGCCGTACTGATATCCGATTGGACAAGTGTGTCACCACTTGTTTTCATCCAATCACATGGCTATGACTAAAACAGGTTCTTACCTGGGTATGGCCATACACTCTCAGTCATAGAACCATAAAGGAGCTCCATGGATATCATACTTCCTTAGGGAAGGGGCAAATCCTATGTTTGTCCATTGATCTTCTCATATGGGTCGTGACATGCTCAATAACAACCGTTATGACCTCCCAGCTACGGCAAGGTGTTAGGTTGTATCAAAGCAAGTCCCTAACCATATAGAATGATTAATGACCTCAAGTCAAGGGATCAATGCATCTCCTGTCACTTATGAGGATAACTCATGACACCAAGTCATAGCCTCATAGCGGGTCTATCCAGTATATCCCCAATGATATACCCATGTGTCTGCGTTAGCACCACGTGCCTAACCAGCCCACATACCAGTCTCACAAGTACCATAGCTGTCCCATATCCACTAAGGTACATCGACTGGGGATTATAATTCGAGCACAGATCCAATCTGTCTCCAGGGACATTATCATGTAAGTACACAATCGCAGGTGTAGTCAAACAATGATAACGACAATGCCAGAATGATATATAAATATCAGTGTCAAGTAGTACATAAGTTGACCAAAACTAGGTCCTAGGGCATATACACCAACATGTACGACGAATCTTTCCAGACCTATGTGGGGCCTGTGTCTGAGCCTCCGGTACATCAACCGGTGCAGGTGGCTCAAGTTCCATCTATGTATCTTGTGGTTGTACTTGGACCTTGTCCAAGTCAAACTTCCTCCCACTAACTTCTTTCATGAGAAATTCTTTCTCTAGAAAGACAGCACCCCGAGCAACAAAGACTTTGTTCTCTGTGGGAACATAAATGTAGTATCCTTTAGTTTCCTTAGGATACCCCACAAACACGCATTTATCAGATCTGGGTACTAGCTTTCTAGAATCCTGACGTTTGACATAGGCCTCACATTCCCAGATTTTGATAAAAGAGAGATTCGGGTGTCTTCCACTCCATACCTCGTATGGAATCTTGGAGACACTCTTAGATGGAACATTATTCAGTATGAGAGAAGCTATTTCAAGTGCATGTCCCCAGAATAAGGGTTGTAGAGCAGCATGACTCATCATAGATTGAACCATGTCCAACAAAGTTCGATTCCTCCTCTTAAACACACCATTCCATTGGGGTGTTCGAGGAGGGGTGAGTTGGGATAGAATCCCATACTCTCTAAGATAATTAAACAACTCACCACTCAGGTACTCTCCACCTCAATCTGATCTAAGAGTTTTAATAGATCTACCAAGCTGGTTCTCTACTTTATGTCTGAACTCCTTAAATTTCTCAAAGGATTCTGATTTATGTCTCATCAAATAGACATAACCATATCTACTAAAGTCATTAGTAAATGTGATGAAGTAGTTGTACCCTCCTCTAGCTTGTTTACTGAATTGCCTACACACATTACCATGTATGAGGTCCAATAAACCTCTTGCCCTCTCACCTATCTTGGTAAAAGGCGCTTTTGTCATTTTCCCTAATAAACAAGGTTCACATGCATCAAACTCCTCCAAGGAGGTTGAATCTAATAATCCATTCACATGGAGTTGTTGAATGCGATTTTTGTTTATATGGGCTAATCTACAATGCCAAAGGTATGCACTAACTGAACCACTCAGTTTGATCTTTTTATTATTTATGTTACATATAGAGTTATCCATGTCCAAGAGATATAATCCATTGCATAAAGTACCCTTCCCATAAAACATGTTTGCAAACGAAAAAGAACAAGAGTTCTCCTTTATTTCAAACTTAAAACCTTTCCTTGCCAAACAAGGAATGGATACAATGTTTTTGGTAAGAGAAGGTACATAATAGTAATTATCTAACTCTAATTGAAGTCCAGAAGGCAGGGAGATCGTCAAAATTCCTAGAGCAATAGCAGCAACCTGTGCTCCATTTCCAACTCGTAGGTCAATCTCTCCTGGCCGCACCGATATACTTTTCTTCAGCCCCTGGATATTTGTACAAATATGAGCTCCGCATACAGTATCCAATACCCATGACATAGAAGTAGAAAGGTTGACTTCAGTAACATAAATACCTGAGCTAGAAGATGAAGCCCTGCATCTCTTCACCTCATTTTGAAGTTGTACTAAGTCCCTTTTAAAGTGGATTGGCCTTCTACAATTATAGCACTTATCCTTCCTTATCCTTTCCAACTTTATGTTCAATGACTTTGTCAAACCCTTTGGCTTACTGTTGCATTGATGGATTGCCTTAGAGGTATGAGTACTAACTGCTTCATCGAAAAGCTGCTTTAGATCACTTATGATCTCTGTGGCACTTTTCTCCTCATATCGCCTTCGCAATTCAGGTGACATGTTGGTTAGCATCAGATTAATAACCTCAGATGCATCCTTTTGATGCTTATGAAAAGCATCAGTCTCGGCCGCTGAGGCTGAGCATGGAAGGGATTCAAGAATAGACTACTCAAGGACATATATCTTCTTCTCATGCTTGAGAACAATCCTCAAGTTGAGATACCAGTCCAATAAGTTGGTTTCAACCAACTTGTTCCTTTCTAGGATAGATCGCAGTGACCATCTGCTATTGTTTGTTGCCATTATATCTACAATAATCAAGAAAAAGTAAATTAGTACTACTTTGAATCATTTAATTTGGACTTGTATTAAATGATTATGGCTTCCACTATTTTAATCGAATTGATAACCCACAAAGTCAATCGAGAAATCCGTGATTTCCTAGTGGGATGTGATCCTTATTTCACATGAGGCTTCGTGTCCCACGAGGGTAGAATGAGATGCATAAACTAACGCATGCTTCTTAAGGTGGGCACGTCGGCCGATTGCACTTGGCAATTTTCATTATTGAGACAGTCTAGGCATTTCATGTCCAGGGAGGGCTAGATACAACATGAAACCCTAACCTCTCAACGATGCCTCTAGAGTTCCACCATGTGGCCACCACATATGAAAAACTAGTCAAGTCTATTCCTAACCGTTATGCCCAGGGCCAACAAGTTTCCTTATGAAGGCACGTCCAGGTTAAAACTGGACTGGGGAAACCATTATCACCACACACCTTTTAAAGATAAGTGGATGTGTCCCACGAGGGTGGAAAACAGTGCACAACACAAATGATCGATAGCTTGATGAGGGCTACGAGTTAGTAGGCTTATTTCAGACTTAATATTTTATTTGAGGATTTTTGAGGTCTCATCCTCTTAGTTTTATCTTTTATCTAACAAGTGGTGATACACTTGTCCAATCGGATATCAATTTAGCAAAGAGACTATAATGCATCTGTACCTAGTTGTAATGATGAGGATGTCAATATCGATATCCATTCCGATGACTTGGGGTAGCAGTGATGCACTACTAGGTGCCACTCACTACTTGTGATGATCTTAGGGCATCACTGCCAACGTCAGAGGAACCTACAAGGTTGCTGAAAGTCCCCTTTCAATAAGGGGGGCCGAAACCCTAAAGTGGCGCATACAAAACGCGGGCAGCGGATACTAGGGTTTCATGGGATCGATGCATGTATTATGATCAACATTAAAACTTTTGAATGCAAGAAAGAATGCGATTCATACCATGGCCATTTCTAGATCGATGCATCTAATTGAACCGGTTCACTATGTGAACGCTTGGTTCAATGAGAGGTTCAATGAAAGGAAGTTTCGAACGTTCACTATGTGAACGCATGAGCCATTGAGACTTACCTATTTTGGAAGGCGGTTTTCAATGTTGAAAACAAAACGCTTCCATGTGGTAACGTTGCTCACTTCACTTCAACGCCTTGCATTTTCGCTTGGAGGTGATTGACGAGAAGGAGAGGTTTCGGACAAGGAGCTCTCGGCCAAAGAGAATCATCTCATCCCTTGCATACGACAACCTTTGAAGAAACTTGCTAGCACAAGGATCTCAAAGAGTAGCCGTTGATCATCTTGTGTGTGACAACAAGGAGGAGACCTCTTTTGTTCTCTTGATTCCAAGACACCACTCACACAATGGCTATGGTTGTAACATCCCGTTATCTTAACCCCAAACAAGCAACACAATTCATGAAAGAAACAGGATGTTATCATACAAGATCGATACATATGCTAGGTAAAACACCGTTCAGGAAACCCGATCTGAAAATTTCGAAAATTCCATACATATAAATCTCCACAAAAACACAATTTCATAAAGGTACCTGCCACCACGCATTCCTTGCACTAGACATATGCAAGTTACAGGTATATCAAAACCGATTACAAAGAATACACCACAAACCGAAATTCAAAACAAAATCACAAAATCGATTTTATAAACTCATACCAAACACCGAAACCAGGCTGAAGCCCGCGGTGACACAAAAATCAAACTCATTTAACAGCCACAATCTGACATCACAAGTTCACATAGTTCACATGGTTCACATAGCTCATATCATTCATATAGTTCGGCTACAACCGGCCCCAAATAATTAAGCACAAAAGTTCTTAAACAGCAAACTAGCGATATCCATGCCAATGCTAACTCAAGAAATGCGCCCCTGCTCTATGCCTGAAAATAGTGAGGGGTGAGCTACACAGCCCAGTGAGTGGATAGTCTAAATCGACCATCCATAACATACATTCAAAAATATAGACAGATTATTTTAAAAATCTTTAACAGGAACATTATGTCAACATATAACAACATAAAGAAAACAGAAGTCATATAAACAGTCAGATGTACACACCAACATATAACAAACTCAGGTTCTAGAGTTATACTCTAAACCAACTCAGATGTACACACCAACATATAACAAACTCAGGTTCTAGAGTTATACTCTAAACCAACTCAGATGTACACACCAACACTTAATTAACCTAGTTGTCCAGCATATTCAGTAGTGACCATTATGGTCTAACCCGGCTTTGGCCTAAGCACTGGGAGACTGCAAAATTTCATGCAACATATAAACATGGACAGTGAGTAGAATCAAGAGGTGGCCCCCGCCAGGTCACGACGTGGCACTTTGCTCTAAAACACCCCATAACACATCGATGGATAGTGTGTAGATTCAAGAGGTGGCCCCCGCCGGGTCACGACGTGGCACTTTGCTCTACGACACCCCATATCACAAAAAAAAAAAGAGTGAAGACATCAAGAGGTGGCCCCTGTCCGACCAAGACATGGCACTTTGCGTCAAAACCCGTTCTCCCAAAAGGTTCCTACTGGACAACAGACACATCTTATATCTTATTTCACAACGGTGGACTCCTAAGTGTCAACTAGACTCTAGGATAGTCATCACAATAATCACAACAGGCAGGCTGAACAACAACCCCCTCTTTTATCACAATAATCACATAAGGCAGGCTGAACAACAACCCCCTCACATATCACAATACAAGGCTGAAATTCAAACCCTTAACATATCACATATAGACTATCCCCTTGAGTACACAGTTACACTTAGCCTTAGTCCTAACCATTCCATGATCACAACACATAATATTTGAAATCACATAACCACCTACTATTCAAAAATCACATAACCACATAATATTCAAAAATCACATAATCACATAATATTCAAAAATCACATAATCACATAATATTCAAATATCACATAATCACATAGTAGTGTAGTCCTTAGGTTTCATGCTGATTAGTTCAGTCTAACCTTGCTATGTTATTACCCAAAGTTATCAATCAATATTTCATGTCATTACTTTCTGCATACACCATTCAATTAAAAATACATAATAATACAGAAAATTCACTAAATTTCGTTCACAATTAACATAAATGCAGAATATCACATATTCATAGTTTTCTACTAGTTCTGATAACAAAAGACAGAAATACCCCTAGTTCAAAGTTTAAGTCATACAAGAAAAGTTATCCAAAAATTTCGTAAAAATATTCATTACGTCCCTCATGATCCCTAGATTCGTAATTTCAAGTTTTCCCCAATTTTAACTAGGAAATTTACTGAATTACCCCTAGGTCAATTTCAGTCAACAGAAACTTTTATTTCTAAAAATTCCCAAAAAAATACAGTAGAATCCTCATATACCTAATTTCATGAATATCAAGTTTTCCCCAATTTTTACCCATGCATTTGGACGTAACTTCATGAAGAAGGGTCGAAATTCTCCTTCAAATCCTAATTTTCATGCAATTGAAATTCTAAAGCTACATACATGTTTAATCAAGGTCCAATTTAGGATTAAGAGTCTTAAAAACGAAAAGCCCTAATTTTCATGCAAGCTAGGGTTTCGAAAATTTGGGAAAAACAAGGAAAACATGTACAATTGAAATTAAGAGATCATGCCATACTCCTATGCATTAATCTTCTCTAAAACAAGCAATGCATCCAATTTTCGTGAACTAGGTGAAGGAGAACATCCACTCACCTTGAACCGAGAATACCAAGATGAAGATCTCTCCAAAATTTTCGTCTAAAGCCTTGAAGTGATCCTAGAAAGACGCCAACAATGGAAAAGAAACGCCTCCAAACCTCCAAGAATCGCCCAAGCCTTCAAGAAGCGCCCAAGCCTTCAAGAAAATCGCCAACTTCTTTGCCCTAGCCGTCCACCTCTTAGATTTTCGATTTTTAACTTTTAAACCCGCTAACCAATTAATCCAAATAGGGTTTAACCCACTAACTAATTAATTTCGAATTTTAAAACTCAAAACCCATAGTTAATAACCATTAACTAACAATTAACCATTCACTTAAACGAAAATCCAATAAGGTTTTAATTAATATCCAATAAGGTCTAATTAATTAACCAATAAGCTCTAATTAATTAACTTAAAATTAACAACCAATAAGCTCTAGTTAATTAATTACAAATTAACACTATGAATTAACAACCAATAATTTTATTTAAATCAGAATAAAATATCACAGTCAATGATTTTATTTAAATCAAAATAATACTTACCAGGACTTAAGATCCTTGGATCTTACAATGGTATGATTTTTCATTCATACTTGCAAGTTTTCGACAAGTTGATCATATGATTCTTCAAATGATCTTTTGGAAACCCTAGCTTCCGCTATGAAAATCTTGATATGCGCCCCTTTAGGGTTTCACCCCCTTGCGCTCCCCCTTGAAGGGGACCCCTCTACACTAATAACCCGTCTAAGGGTTTAAAGCAGGCGCCTCTTAGATCTAATGAGAGTCGCGCATGAGAAGAAGTTTTGAAGAAAACATAGATGCGCCAACATACATGCGCCAACAAAAACATATACTATGATGTATGTTAGTTTCGCATGTCATCTAGATCTAAGCATATGCGCAAGTATGGATCAAACATGAAGACCAAGCATTAAGCAATCATAAAACGATGCATAAAACCTCGCTCTGATAGCAATTGAAAGTCCCCTTTCAATAAGGGGGGCCGAAACCCTAAAGTGGCGCATACAAAACATGGGCAGCGGATACTAGGGTTTCATGGGATCGATGCATGTATTATGATCAACATTAAAACTTTTGAATGCAAGAAAGAATGCGATTCATACCATGGCCATTTCTAGATGGCGCCTTGGAAGCAAGAGAACAAAAGAGGTCTCCTCCAAATCGTCACACACAAGATGATCAACGGCTTGCTCCTTCTTGTCGTCCCTTGTGCTAGCAAGGATCGTCCAAGGTGTCTTTGATCGTTTGAAGGGAAGAGAGAGCTTTCCTTGCTTGGCGATTTTTTTCTTCTTTCGTCTACCACCTTTTCTCACACGAATGTGTGAAGAGCCAAAGGCAAAACGGCGACAACAGGGCGAGAGAGGGGCGACGTGAGAGAGATGTGTTCACGTTGTGACATGCTATCTAAAAATAGCAAAACCATCTCAACGTTCAAGTGACCCCAATCGCAAATGCCAACTTGAACCATACGCTCATCCAATGAGCTGGTTCAAATCGATTTGGTTCAATAACCAAATAAACCAAGCAATTAGTCCAGATTATAATAAACCCCTAAGGCTTAAGATCTGACCATTGATCTCTTGATGCTCCTGATCTCACTGATCTAGCATCTATTCTCTCAATCGAAGCTTACCGATCTCAAGCCCTAATCAATCAAACATGATCAGACTAGATCTCACTTACAATCAGAGACTAAATCCCTTTAAACTGAACCCAAACAATTCAGTCCACACGATCTGACTTAAGTAAGCCATATCATCAAATTGTGCGACCCTAAGGGTTTCCTTTAAATGTCGGTAACGATAACTTACGTTATCACGATCAGTGAGGGGTATCTAGCAACACATCACTGTCTCCCGATATAAAGGAAAGAGTCTTCCAAGACTACACCCAAACCACAGCACAAGTGTGAATCCAATTCACAAGGCATGCAAATTTCCTTTGCCACTGGATGTTCTTATTGGACAAGCGTGTCAAGCTTGTAGCTCCAATATGATGAGCATGATTAGATCAGATGAACACTGTCACCTGGGTATGGCCATACACTTTCTCAATCATCTCATACAGAGGGGGGCCCCTTTAGAACATCACACTCCAATTAAGGAGACGGCAATCCTTTATCTATCACTAGTGCCTAACCTGACTCAAGCTCACCATCCAAGATAGTCTATAACCATTATGTTTCAAATGATATTGAACTACCTCAAAACAATGACAATCATCATTTAGAAACACAAGTGATCTCAAGTCAGAGGAAATGTGCCACTTGTTGCAATCAAGGATTATTCACATTGTGACAAGCAATTGAATATCCTAGTAGGGTCTGTCCAGTACATCCAATGTACCCATGAGTCTACATCTTATTCCATGCTCGAAGCATCCTATAAGATTAGAACACATATTAGTCTCAATCATATCAAGGCTGTCTCATGTTCGCCAAGATATATCGACTAAGGACTTTACTGCATGTCAGCCCAGCTGAACAGCATTGAGACATTATTCAGAAGTATATGTATTGCAGCAGATAATATAACAAACTGAATAACAACCATTGCCTTTATAAACATAAGAGTTTATACATGATACTGTTACAATCCCAAGGCCTCAAACATTAGCCTTAAGGGCATACCCCAACAATCTCCCACTTGCACTTAATCTAATGGTTGAGAAATCTCAAACCCATATTATTATAGTGCTTCTCATGCTTCTGCTGCGCCAGAGGCTTGGTAAGCGGGTCTGCCAGATTGTCATCTGTATGAACCTTGCAGACTTTGATCTCGCCACGATCTATGATCTCCCTGATCAAGTGAAACCGTCTCTGTATGTGCTTGGACTTCTGGTGCGACCGTGGTTCCTTTGCTTGTGCAATTGCTCCAGTGTTATCACAGAAGATAACCAAAGGATCTGCACTCGAAGGAACAACACCAAGTTCTTGAACGAACTTACGAATCCACACTGCCTCCTTGGATGCTTCCGAGGCTGCAACATACTCGGCTTCTGTTGTGGAATCAGCAATGATTGACTGTTTGAAACTTTTCCACACCACTGCTCCTCCATTCAAGCTAAAAACATAGCCTGATTGCGATCGGAAATCATCCTGGTCAGACTGGAATGAAGCGTCAGTATATCCTTCTATACTGAGTTCTTCCTGACCACCATACACCAAGAACATATCTTTGGTCCTCCGAAGATATTTTAAAATGTTCTTGACTGCAATCCAGTGCGCCATACCTGGATTACTTTGGAACCGACTGGTCACGCTTAACCCGTAAGCGACGTCTGGGCGAGTACACAACATCGCATACATAATGGATCCAATAGCCGAAGCATAAGGCGTATTGTCCATTTCATCTTTCTCAGTCTGTGTTTGTGGACACTGACTCTTCGAAAGATTCAGACCATGTCTGACTGGAAGATATCCTCTTTTAGAATTCTCTAAATGAAATCTCTCCAGGACTTTATCGATGTAAGTACTCTGGCACAGCCCGAGAAGCCTCTTAGATCTATCCCTGTAGATCTTCACACCTAATACATAGGCTGTTTCTCCTAAATCTTTCATCTGGAAATATTTTCTTAACCATGCTTTAACCGCATGCATTTCAGGAATATCGTTTCCAATGATCAAGATATCATCGACGTAGAGGACTAGGAAAGTAATCACGCTCCCACTAAACCTCTTATATACACACGGGTCATCCTCGTTCTTGATGAAACCAAATTCAGAGATTGATTCATCAAAACGAATATTCCAGCTTCTCGATGCTTGTTTAAGTCCATAAATAGACTTCTTTAACTTGCATATTTTATGACGATCTGATGGATTAGTGAAACCTTCTGGTTGTGTCATATACACATCCTCATCCAGATTTCCATTAAGGAAAGCTGTCTTCACATCCATTTGCCAGATCTCATAATCATAATATGCTGCTATCGCGAAAAGAATCCGAATAGACTTAAACATAGCTACAGGTGAGAAAGTTTCATCATAATCTATCCCGTAGATTTGTTTGAAACCTTTCGCAACTAGCCTGCCTTTATAGGTAACCACGTTACCATCCATGTCAATCTTCTTCTTGAAGATCCATTTACAGCCTATAGGGATAACTCCCGGAGGCAGATCAACCAAATCCTAGACTTGGTTATCTGACATGGAGTCCATCTCGGCGCGCATAGCTTCAAGCCATCTCGCTGAATCCGGTCCACTGACCGCATCCGCATAAGTGAGGGGTTCATCATTATCAATGATGTAGACTCCGTCATAGCGCTCAGGCTGTCGACGGATCCTTCCCGATCTTCGCGGTTCCCGTGATATCTGAGCCTCAGGTTGTTCAGTAACCTGTTCTACCGGCTCAGGCTCATCCAACTGTGCTTGACCACTTTGTCCTTCCTCTGGATTCTCATCCAGCTTTATTTCTCTCCCACTGGCCTCTTGCAGAAGAAACTCCTTCTCAAGAAATATGGCCGTCCGAGCAACAAACACCTTGTTCTCTTTGGGATCGTAGAAATAATAACCCTTAGTTTCCTTAGGGTAACCGACAAAGATACATTTCTCAGATCTGCTCTCTAGTTTTCCAGAGGCGAGCTTTTTGACATAAGCCTCGCAGCCCCAGATCCTGATAAATGTCAAGCTAGGCTGTTTCCCATACCATAATTCATATGGGGTCTTTGAAACTGCCTTGGATGGCACTCGGTTTAGTACCTTTGCAGCTGTCTCCAGTGCAAATCCCCAAAAGGAGTAAGGTAGAGTAGCCTGACTCATCATAGAATGAACCATATCAAGTAACGTTCTATTTCTCCTCTCGGACACACCATTCCATTGCGGTGTTCCTGGCGGAGTGAGCTGTGAGATAATCCCACACTCCTTCAGATAGTCAGTAAACTCTCGACTTAGGTATTCTCCACCTCGATCAGAACGAAGTGCCTTGATATTTCGGCCAAGCTGATTCTGTACTTCATTCTTGAACTCTTTGAACTTGTCAAAAGATTCACTTTTATGTCTCATAAGATAGACATACCCATATCTACTGAAATCATCAGTGAAGGTAATGAAGTACTGATAGCCACCTCTGGATTGTTTACTAAAAGGCCCACATACATCACTGTGTATAAGGTCAAGTAAACCTGAAGTCCTTTGACCTTTATGAGGAAAAAGCGACTTCGTCATTTTGCCCATCAAACAAGCTTTGCATGTATCAATCTCCTCATAGGAGAATGATCCCAGCAGTCCATAATCATGCAACCGCTTAATGCGTTTCTTGTTAATATGACCTAAACGACTATGCCATAGCAAGGTGCTGTCATCAGCATATTTGGCTTTCTTATTATCAATATTGTGTATAGAACATTCCATGTCCAACATGAATAACCCATTGTTAATTGAACCAGTAGCATAAACAATATTATCTAAAGAAAGAACACACTTTGAAATATTGCATTCAAAGGAAAACCCCTTCCTGACAAGAGCAAGAATGGAGATAATATTTTTAGTAATGCTGGGAACAAAGTAACAATTGTCTAGTTCCAATACAAGTCCAGATGGTAAAGAGATGAAATAGTCTCCTACAGCAACAGCAGCAACCCGTGCCCCGTTTCCAACTCGTAGGTCCACCTCATGCTGTCCCACCTGTCTTCTTCTCTTGAGTTCCTGTACATTTGAACAAATGTGAACTCCACATGCAGTGTCCAACACCCATGAAATAGAAGAAGATGAAACCATGACTTCCGTCACGTATATACCTGAGCCAGAAGTGATGCTTCCCCTCTTGTCTCCTTGGAGCGCTTTACAGTCCTTTTTCCAGTGACCCAGCTGGCCACAGTGGAAACATCTGTATTCCTTCGACCGCTTGACCTTTTGCTTCAGAGCCTTGCTGTAGCTCTTGACAGGGGTCTTGCCCTTCTTCCCCTTCTTCTTGTTCCTTGAAGGAAACATCAAGACAGAGGTTGAAGGCTTTCCCTTCAGAGTCTCCTCAGTAGTCAAGAGCATATTCAGCAGCTCTGCCGGAGTACAATCGATTTTGTTCATATTAAAGTTAATGATGAACGCATCGAAAGAGGGCGGGAGAGACTGCAGAATAATGTCTACAGCAAGCTCCTGATTGATGGTATGCCCCAGTTTCTCTAGAGCCTCCTTGTGCCCAATCATCTTGAGCACGTGAGCTCCCACTGGGCTCCCTTCAGCCAGTTTGCTCTGAAAGAACAGCTTAGTCAAATTATAGCGCTCAGTCCTCGCCTGCGCAGCATACAGCATCTTGAGGTTTGCTATAATTTGTATAGCAGACATATCCTCATGCTGACGCTGCAGCGGTGGCGTCATAGACGCTAGCATCAGGCAAGCGACATCAATGCTATCATTGACATGCTTTTCATAGGCATCCCGAACCGCCCTTGCGGCGTTCGGAGCCGGCTGAGGCGGTATAGCCGTCTCGAGGACATACAGTTTCCTCTCTGCCTTAAGAACAATCTTAAGGTGTCCGTACCAGTCTGAGAAGTTCGGCCCAGCAAACTTCTCCCTTTCCAGTAGGGATCGCACATTGAAGCTCATGGTGTTCGTTGCTGCAGGAATCTACAACAATGCAAGAACAGCAAGGTCAGTATCAATGTTCAGAATCAATCCAGGACTTAAGAAAGATTCTTTTCTCACTATTTTATCTGGCTGAAAAATCCAGCAAAAACAGCCCGAAAGAGTAGAACTCTTTTAGTGAGATGGGATCCAGATTTCATACTTGGTCTCCGCGTCCCGCTCAGGCGAGATAAGATGCACAGAGAGTACAAGCACTAGTCTCTGGTAGGCTGTCCCAGCCAATCGCCAACCCGTGCGATTCCCCTTCATCTGGGCAATCCAGCTGACTGTGCCAACTGAGTTGGTACAACACAGTCTCTGATCCCACAGATGGCTGCCTCCATGTGCTACCATATGCGCCACATATGTAGCCTACATGGTCAAGCTGACCCGACCTACTCCCTGGACCACCACGTGCTATGCTGAGCAACGAGAAGCGATAAATCCCTTCTCTGTAACACGCAGGTGTAATCCCGCACCGTCTGAAGATAGATGGACGTGCCCACTGAGTGGGTACAACACGGCTCCAACGATAATCAGAACAGTGAGGTTTCGCGTCAGAAGGCTTACGAGCTTGATATTTTAGCGTTGGATTTTAACGGTCTTTTATCTTCTTGACTATCATGCAATTCCTATGGTGATAGCAGAAGATAAACTCATGCAATTCTAATTATAAAAGCAATAAATAGAAAGCATGCTGATCTTATGTGGTAAAAGCCCATTAAGCCTAAGTTAGACCTTAAATTAAACTTAAGTCTTCACTTGCTTTTCTTCATGGGTCTTTTGCTGCTCATCTGGCCCAAACCAGGGCCCAGGCGCCATCTGCAGCTCAGGTGCGCCTACCAGGGAAAATGCGCCTGGTCCCAGAGTCGAACCTTGGACCTCCCACCTGGTCAAGCCTCTGCTGCAAGCGCCTCTGCCAAGTGTGCTCTGTGCTCTTGTCTGATTAATTTACAAATTAATCTATCTAGACAAGATTGACTCGCAGGTCAATTACACTTTATAATTTAAATGAAAAGTGATGCGCAGATCACAATAAAAATATTTATTTACATTTAAATTCCAGGCACGCAGGCCCCAGCACAGCACACATTAAACATGGGCAGCCCACACAAGATTAAATAAACAAACATATGCTTACAAACATCATGCGATCCAACATAAGAAAATAAAATTTTGAAAACCCCATTGGCATCAATTTTAATTTTCCTTATTGGCCCTACTACCTTACAACGGTCCATTACAAGGGATCCACTCATCTGACCTAGTCAGATCCATTGCCCTTGCATGCACCAAGTCGTAACTGACTTGAGTCGACCTAATGTTCAACCATGCATGCGCCAGGGCTGAACAACCCTCATGAGTTCTGGCAAGCGGGTGTGACCCCGGGCCTAACTCATGTGTGTTCACTAGTCGTCTCAATCAGACATCGCTACACGCCTGTCTGCAGTCGACCTATAGCCATCTCGTGCTTACGCACAGATGCTATCTGGTCGACCCATCAAGGCTGTCAGATGATCTGATCAGACTGTTTGGATCTAACCTAGGGGATGACTTCAACCCTAATTGTTGGGGTATGCCCTTAAGGCTAATGTTTGAGGCCTAGGGATTCTATGAGTATCATGTATATTAACTCTTATGTTTATAAAGGCAACGGTTGTTATTCAGTTTGTTACATTGTCTGCAGCAATAAATGTACTTCTGAATAATGTCTCAAAGCTGTTCAGCTAGGCTGACATGCTAATGTCCTTAGTCGAGATATCTTGGTGAACACGAGACAGCCTTGATATGATTGAGACTAATATGTGTTCTAATCTTATAGGATGCTTCGAGCATGGAATAAGATGTAGACACATGGGTACATTGGATGTACTGGACAGACCCTACTAGGATATTCAATTGCTTGTCACAATGTGAATAATCCTTGTTTGCAACAAGTGGCACATGTCCTCTGACTTGAGATCACTTGTGTTTCTAAATGATGATTGTCATTGTTTTGAGGTGGTTCAATATCATTTGAAACATAATGGTTATAGACTATCTTGGATAATGATCATGAGTCAGGTTAGGACACTAGTGATAGATATAGGATTGCCGTCTCCTTGTTTAAGGAGTGAGATGTTCGAAAGGGGCCCCCCTAAATGAGATGATTGAGAAAGTGTATGGCCATACCCAGGTGACTATGATCATCTGATCTAATCATGCTCATCATATTGGAGTTACAGGCTTGACACGCTTGTCCAATAAGAACATCCAGTGGCAAAGGAAATATGTATGCCTTGTGAATGGATTCACACTTGTGCTGTGGTTTGGGTGTAGTCTTGGAAGACTCTTTCCTTTATTTCGGGAGACAGTGATGTGTTGCTAGATACCCCTCACTGATCGTGATAACGAAAGTTATCGTTACCGACATTTAAAGGAAACCCTTAGGGTCGCACAATTTGATGATATGGCTTACTTAAGTCAGATCGTGTGGACTGAATTCTTTGGGTTCAGTTTAAAGGGATTTAATCTCTGATTGTGAGTGAGATCTGGTCTGATCATGTTTGATTGATTTGGGCTTGAGATCGGTAAGCTTCGATCGAGAGAGTGGATGCTAGATCGGTGAGATCAAGAGCATCAGGAGATGAACGGTTAGATCTGGAACCTTAGGGTTTGATATGGTCTAGACCAAGTGGCTTGGCTCAATTTGGATTTTGAACCAAATCTAATTGAACCGGTTCACTATGTGAACTCTTGGTTCAATGAGAGGTTCAATGAAAGGAAGTTTCAAACGTTCACTATGTGAACGCATGAGCCATTGAGACTTACCTATTTTGGAAGGCGGTTTTCAATGTTGAAAACAAAACGCTTCCATGTGGTAACGTTGCTCACTTCACTTCAACGCCTTGCATTTTCGCTTGGAGGTGATTGACGAGAAGGAGAGGTTTCGGACAAGGAGCTCTCGGCCAAAGAGAATCATCTCATCCCTTGCATACGACAACCTTTGAAGAAACTTGCTAGCACAAGGATCTCAAAGAGTAGCCGTTGATCATCTTGTGTGTGACGACAAGGAGGAGACCTCTTTTGTTCTCTTGATTCCAAGACACCACTCACACAATGGCTATGGTATGATTTTTCATTCATACTTGCAAGTTTTCGACAAGTTGATCATATGATTCTTCAAATGATCTTTTGGAAACCCTAGCTTCCGCTATGAAAATCTTGATATGCGCCCCTTTAGGGTTTCACCCCCTTGCGCTCCCCCTTGAAGGGGACCCCTCTACACTAATAACCCGTCTAAGGGTTTAAAGCAGGCGCCTCTTAGATCTAATGAGAGTCGCGCATGAGAAGAAGTTTTGAAGAAAACATAGATGCGCCAACATACATGCGCCAACAAAAACATATACTATGATGTATGTTAGTTTCGCATGTCATCTAGATCTAAGCATATGCGCAAGTATGGATCAAACATGAAGACCAAGCATTAAGCAATCATAAAACGATGCATAAAACCTCGCTCTGATAGCAATTGAAAGTCCCCTTTCAATAAGGGGGGCCGAAACCCTAAAGTGGCGCATACAAAACATGGGCAGCGGATACTAGGGTTTCATGGGATCGATGCATGTATTATGATCAACATTAAAACTTTTGAATGCAAGAAAGAATGCGATTCATACCATGGCCATTTCTAGATGGCGCCTTGGAAGCAAGAGAACAAAAGAGGTCTCCTCCAAATCGTCACACACAAGATGATCAACGGCTTGCTCCTTCTTGTCGTCCCTTGTGCTAGCAAGGATCGTCCAAGGTGTCTTTGATCGTTTGAAGGGAAGAGAGAGCTTTCCTTGCTTGGCGATTTTTTTCTTCTTTCGTCTACCACCTTTTCTCACACGAATGTGTGAAGAGCCAAAGGCAAAACGGCGACAACAGGGCGAGAGAGGGGCGACGTGAGAGAGATGTGTTCACGTTGTGACATGCTATCTAAAAATAGCAAAACCATCTCAACGTTCAAGTGACCCCAATCGCAAATGCCAACTTGAACCATACGCTCATCCAATGAGCTGGTTCAAATCGATTTGGTTCAATAACCAAATAAACCAAGCAATTAGTCCAGATTATAATAAACCCCTAAGGCTTAAGATCTGACCATTGATCTCTTGATGCTCCTGATCTCACTGATCTAGCATCTATTCTCTCAATCGAAGCTTACCGATCTCAAGCCCTAATCAATCAAACATGATCAGACTAGATCTCACTTACAATCAGAGACTAAATCCCTTTAAACTGAACCCAAACAATTCAGTCCACACGATCTGACTTAAGTAAGCCATATCATCAAATTGTGCGACCCTAAGGGTTTCCTTTAAATGTCGGTAACGATAACTTACGTTATCACGATCAGTGAGGGGTATCTAGCAACACATCACTGTCTCCCGATATAAAGGAAAGAGTCTTCCAAGACTACACCCAAACCACAGCACAAGTGTGAATCCAATTCACAAGGCATGCAAATTTCCTTTGCCACTGGATGTTCTTATTGGACAAGCGTGTCAAGCTTGTAGCTCCAATATGATGAGCATGATTAGATCAGATGAACACTGTCACCTGGGTATGGCCATACACTTTCTCAATCATCTCATACAGAGGGGGGCCCCTTTAGAACATCACACTCCAATTAAGGAGACGGCAATCCTTTATCTATCACTAGTGCCTAACCTGACTCAAGCTCACCATCCAAGATAGTCTATAACCATTATGTTTCAAATGATATTGAACTACCTCAAAACAATGACAATCATCATTTAGAAACACAAGTGATCTCAAGTCAGAGGAAATGTGCCACTTGTTGCAATCAAGGATTATTCACATTGTGACAAGCAATTGAATATCCTAGTAGGGTCTGTCCAGTACATCCAATGTACCCATGAGTCTACATCTTATTCCATGCTCGAAGCATCCTATAAGATTAGAACACATATTAGTCTCAATCATATCAAGGCTGTCTCATGTTCGCCAAGATATATCGACTAAGGACTTTACTGCATGTCAGCCCAGCTGAACAGCATTGAGACATTATTCAGAAGTATATGTATTGCAGCAGATAATATAACAAACTGAATAACAACCATTGCCTTTATAAACATAAGAGTTTATACATGATACTGTTACAATCCCAAGGCCTCAAACATTAGCCTTAAGGGCATACCCCAACAGTTGCACACCTTGATACTTGACTTCTCATATTGATCGGAAAGCCTTATGATCGAGTTAGTATAGCTCGGATATATTTGGGAGATTTCATTAGCGCCAATGGGCTTGATGAGACGGAAGAGAGTTATTGGAGCCAAACTTCATTTTTGGCAGGTTGACCTGAAATTGACCATGGTTGGTCACATTTGACTTTGGGTTGCATTGGATTAGATCCATTGGCTTAATCAACCTTTGTAATGAAGTTTGGGCTAGTTCATTACTCAATGAGGCCCAATAACAAGTTGTCATGAAGAGATAATGGGCTAAAAGGGTATAATGGGGAAAAACCCAACCCCATTAGCGCCTAAGGGCATAATGGGTTGGGTGGCGCAATGTTCTTCCTATGGAAGCAATTGGCGCCTCCCCTTTGTTCCTTGGATGGTATGCTTGCCTCTATGGCAAGTCTTGGGATTGATATAGCTAGAAGAACTTATTTGAAAGGTCTTTGACACATATGGTTGATGGGAAGGTATTTATGGAAAGCTCTTGGAGAGTTTCCTAAACCCTAACCCTAATTGCTTCCAAACCCTAACCCTAGCCGATTTCTTCATGAGATTTGCACCTCCATCCCTTGTGTTGCCACTCCCCTTTGCCTCTATATATCTATTGATATGCGAGAGGCTGAGGTATGCATTCACTTGGTGTGAACCAACAAGGGGTGAGAGTGAGAACCAAGTGGTGCAATTTTTTCCACCCTTAGTCGCAAGCTTCATCCTCTTCTTCTCTTGGCGCAAGAAGACATTGAGCTTGGTGGCTTCATCTCTTCACCTCTTCTCTTGGCGCATCTCTTCCTCAAGCTTGGTGCAAGTGAAGTAGTGGTCTCCCTAAGACTTGGATTTTCTTCCCGAGGCTAGCACTGGGCGTGGAAGAAGAGGGCTTGAGGCATCCGTGTGTGTGAGACTGCAGACGTCAACATCGACCTCATCTTGCTCTAGGTACTTTCTAACTACATACATCATGTCGACCCCCTCGCAAGACAATCCATTGGGTTTTTGGGACTGGCCTATTTCGGGGATATGCTTCCGCTGTGTATGTATTGTTTGATAAAAATTTATAAATATCGCCGGGGTTTCCCAACAGCTGTGTCCCCGGTCGAGTACCATGGTGGATAGGGGACAACTATGGTGCGGGTGAGACTCATATATGTGCTGGTTAGCACGGGTTGCTTAACGTAGGCATATAGGTATATCAAGGGAGATATACTAGACCGACCCGCCGTGAGGATACTTTTTGGTGTCTCAAGAAGAATCTCACAGTGATAGAGATCATAGATGTCCTTTGACTTGAGTAAGATTGTATCTCTATGTAGTAAGGGATATACTTTAATAAAACCTAATGCCTCGCCGTAAAAGGGAGGTCATAATAGTTGTCATTGGGTATGTCTTGAGCTGTATAGAGTCGCGTCTTACCAATAGAGGATTTGCCCCTTCCCTACAGGAAGTTTGATGTCCATGGGCCCATACATGGTGCATGACTAAAAGTGTGTGGTCACACCTAGGATAAGCCTGAATAGAGTCATGACCATTAATGTTGGAATCAACAAGTGTGACACGCTTGTCCGACTTGGACGATCTGTTGGTGTTTATGCCCTAAGACCTAGTGTGGTCTTTACTTTGTACTACTTGACAATGATATTTCTTATATATCATTATGGTATTGTCATTATCATGCTTAGTTTATATCTTCGATTGTGTTCTTACATGATAATGTCCCTAGAGACAGATTGAATCTATGCTCAAACTCTTGTCCCCAGTTGATGTACTAATAGCGATCCGCAAGTGCACAGATTTATCGAAGTAATAAAAAGATTATCGTTCCCAACAAAGATCTGGCGGTCAAGTACCGATTACACGATCGATCTATATCTAAACGATTCAAAGTGTAGTTTTTGTTTTAAAAACTTCTAATGCAAGAAAACAAAAAGGTGGTTTTAGGGTTTTGGCTAAAAATCAATTCAGATAAAATTAGGACTCGCGGTTTCACCTCATTGACGATTATGAATTTAGTGAAAATAAATCTTTGATCAGAAAATTATAGTTTTGAAAGGGATTTTTCCTAAGGTACAGATTACCTCCTCTCGAAGCGTAATCTGGTATCTATTTATATTAATCCCCTACTCTTGTGACAATTAACATAAATAGACCCTTTAAGTTCTATGAAAAACCATGTTAATCCTTCAAACGAATCCAAACTGCTCTCGTGATTGGATTTGTAGGTTTGAAAAGAATAGATCCGACGTTGCGATTCACCTCTCTGTCCTTCTCGCAACGTCTAAGACGTAAAATTACGTGGCCAAGGTAAATTACGGAATAACACAATTCTAATCAAATCAAATCTATAAAATGTAAGACCCGAGAATTTTGATGAATTAAACCTCGGGCAAAAATAAGTTGCTATGGAGGAGTCTTGAACTTGAGACCTTTCCTGTGTATGTTGTCCTGACTACCAGAGTTCCAGCCCAGTCTTTGTGTTATGTATGTGGGCGCCTACTTATTATGTGAGTATGCAGATTAAAAATTCAGATCTCACTTAAGTGATTTGGCCCCACTTAAGTTGCTTTCGAATTTCAGCCCAACCCTAGCCGCCCCTTGCATTTCTTCCTCTCCCTCTCGTGGACGACTGCGGCCCGCGCCTTCCCCTTCGTCCAGCTCCTCTTCCGGTGAGTTTTCCGGCGGCGGCGCTTGGCCTTCCGGTGTGGTGGACGGCGGCGGCGTGTGGAGGCTTCAGACAACTCTCTCTCTGCTCACGGTTTGCTTGCAAATCGTTCCCAAGGCGAGTGGAAATCTTATGTTACCTGTATTCCGAGTATATGATCGTTTCCTTGACATGTTTTTCTTGCTTTGTGATGGAAAAACGAGTAGGTTTAATTTCCCTTACCATGAAACCGTGAATACCTATTTGAAGTTTCGAAAATCAGCCCTAGAGTATGACATGCGCCCATGCCCTAATTTGATGAAATTTCATGCTAACTTTTGGGGAAAACTTAGGATTCATGTGATTAGAAGTATAAGGGAATTTATTATGAATTTTATACTATTTTTGGAGCCTTAAATCATGCTGGCCGAAATTTAGCTTAGGGGTATTTTGGTCAATGTTCAGTTAACTTTTGGGGCAAAGCTGTTATTCATGTAATTGAGTTCATATGGTACTTAAATATGATTTTTGCCTAATTTTAGGAATTTTCTATGCATAGTTATATGTGTAATCGTTCTCTTGAAATTAAGTGATGATAATGTTGTGCAATGCTTGTAATTAATCTGCTTGAGTGGAAATTCCGTTTGATAACCTAGAATGGAGATGTTACAATCTAATTGCATGAAATCTAGGATTAACACATTATACCTGCATGGGAACATTTGTTGAGAACTTAGCATGGTATCTTCCTAACCTGATTGCATGAAACTTAAGGACTACCCTGTCTAAGACATTTATGCTGTTTAATTAATTGCGAGTGGTGAATTCGATAAGTTAGATATCCGGGTATTAGTCTTTTGCTATATGTGTGTGGTGTAGTCATGTCCATTATGTGTGACCCTGGAGATATTGTGAAGTGGGGGCAAAGTGCCACGCCTTGGTCAGGCGGGGGCCACCACTTGATCTTCCTTCACAGATGTGATTAGTTTAGCATAAGAGAGACAAAGTGCCACGCTACTGGTAAGCGAGGGCCACCTCTTGAACTCTCTGACTGCTGTGTGACCAATGTGGGGAAACAAAGTGCCACGCCGTGACTTGGCGGGGGCCACCTCTTGATTTACCACATTGTCTGAGTGGGTAGATGGAGATCAGCGTGCCACGTCTTAGCTAGACGGGGGCCACCTCCTGATTTCTCCCCTACTGTTTGGCATGCATGCATTCTCTGAGCCCTGACGAGGGAAGGGTCGGACCTTTGTGGTCATTTCGTTCTGTTCTGGATTTGGATATGTTAGGATAGGATGTGCATCTACGTATGTGTTCTGTTTTGCCATATGATATGTAAGTTTCTATTTTGGTTTTGTTGTATTATGATTAGATTTCGCCATGTGGATTATTTTGTAAGTTTGTATTCTTATCTGTATTTGATTTGATATTTGATAATCGCATTTGGTAAATGTTTTGAAAAAAAAAAAAAAAAAAAACCTTGCATGCTATTTTTGAATGTATTAATGGAGGGGTTTCATAAGGTTCTCACTTGCGGAGCTGTTAGCTCACCCCCTCTAAAATCTACAGGTGAGGGACAGTGATTGATACGGCGTTATGCACCTTTGAGATATACTGAGTAGCTTGATGAAGCTTTGGGTTTTGTGATATGGACCTTGTAAACAATTTTGGTATTTGAATACTTGTATCTTGATTCTGTTATCTGGGGCCTGCATGCCTGTATTAGTTGTATTTTGTTTTGGATGATGAATGCTATATTTTGGTTACATGTGAGGGCTTAGGCCCATTTTGTTACAAGATTTCGGTTGTGGTATTTTTCAGCGTTTGATAGGATTTTATGTTCAGTCTGTTCTATGATATGCGATTTTGTCTCCGTATATGTATAGTACGGAGTTGTGATCTGATTCGATTATGTTCAGTATTTTATAAGTTGAAATTACTTGTTGTTATGAATCAGTAAAGCACGTACATGTATGGGAATTTTCCCGAACCTTGTATGTACGTATACATGCTGCCGGATTTTTGTATAAGTTTTCAGATCTTTTATTCCCTAGCTTTGTTCGTAGTATGATCTTGGCTTTTCTTTTTTTTTTCTCGTGACGTTCCTCGTATGATTTCCGCGTGAAATTCGGGGTTAAGTATCGAGGGGTGTTACATATGGTATCAGAGGGAGTTTCTAGCGAATATTAGATCTGGGTAGGGAGTTTCTAGCGAATATTAGATCTGGGTAGTAAAACATTGTTTGTGTATTGCATAGAAATAAACCAAGTAAGGAATTGGTTGCTAGTAAGATAAGGAAATTATTGTTTATCTTGACTTGCAAGGTGTATGAAGGTAAGAATGGTACGACCCAAGGGTAATGCTGATGATCAGATGGCTGGCTTTATGAGGGCTTTAGAGTCTATGAGTAGTATGATGCAACAACAGGGTGCCCTCATCCAGCAGCAGGCTCAGGCTATGCAAGAACAGCAACAGATGATGAGGGAACAGCGTGAGCAGCATCAGGAGTTTCAGCAGCAACTCCTGCAGCAGAACCGCGATCAGCAACGAGAATTTCACCAGCAGATGCAGCAGCAGATGCAGTCACAGTCTCATTCCCAGCCACGGCCGGCTGAGAAGGAGAATGTGGGGAGTTCTCAGGAGAATGTGCATAAGAGGTATGCTCAACTGGTGAAGGAATTTCAGCGTATGAACCCTCCAGCTTTTTATGGGAGCCCAGGGCCTAGAGCAGCTGAGGACTGGCTTGCTGACTTAGATAAGATTTTTGCGGTGATGCGATGTAGCGAAGAGGATAAACTGTGCCTGTCAGTATATATGCTGAAGGGGAATGCTGAGATATGGTGGAAAGGAGTTAAGAGGCTAGCAACTGAAAAAGGGGATACTGTAGACTGGGTTTACTTCATGAGAAAATTTAATGACAAGTACTTTCCACCTAGCATGAATGAAGAGAAGGAGGTGGAGTTTATCCACCTGGTGCAGGGTGACCTTTCTGTGGCTCAATATGATATTATGTTCACCCAGTTGTCCAAGTATGCTCCCCATTTGGTCAGCACTGAGGAACTAAGGGCCAGGAAGTTTCAGAGGGGTTTGAGAAAAGATATCAGAGATCGGATTGTGGCACTGCATCTAGAGACCTATGCTGAGGTTTTAGAGAGGGCTCTCACAGTGGAGAGGTCAATTTCTGAGCAGGCAGTGGTGATTGCCCCAACCCCTGTTGTGGAGACTGCTGCTCCAGTTCCCCAGAGTCATGAAAAGAAACAATATAAGCACAAGGATAAGAAAGGTCGGCATCATCCCTATCAGAAGAATTCTAAATCTGCCCGAGGTGATACCGTGGAAGGCAGAAAGTGCTATCATTGTGGATGCAGTGGTCACGAGATCAAGGACTGCTATAAGAAGTCAGGGGCTTGTTTCAGGTGTGGTAAGGCCGGACACCGTATCAAAGACTGCCCACAGCTGAAGTCTTCATCTCAGGGTACTGATAAGCCCACAGTGCAGACTCGAGTATATGCTATTGCTGAGAAGGACGCCAGGGCTTCCAAGTCAGTTGTGGAAGGTACTCTTTTTGTTTTCGATCAGTTAGCACGTGTTTTATTTGATCCTGGTGCCAATCTCTCTTTCGTATCAGTTCGTTTTGTTCGTTATTTGCCTGTGGCACCTGGGACTCTTGATTGTGTTATATCTGTCTGCACCCCTATGGGTGATTCCCTGGTAACAGATGTGCTTTATCCTGATTGCATGCTTAGGATAGAGGAATATGACTTGTTTGTTGATTTGATATTGCTTGACATGCTTGACTATGATGTGATATTAGGGATGGACTGGTTGTCCTCTTACCATGCCACCCTAGATTGTTTTGAAAAGTTGGTGACTCTGAATTTGAGTGATGGTCATCAATTGCATATCAAAGGTTTGATTGCAGATCAGGGGTTACATGTGATCTCTTTCCTGCATGCTCAAAGGTTATTGGCTGGCGGCTGTAAAGGCTACTTGGCACGTGTAAAGGTTCAGGATGAACCTGTATCTGATTTGGCTTATATACCTGTGGTGAATGAATTCCCAGATGTATTTTCTGATGAGTTATCTGGTTTACCACCTGACCGGGAAGTGGAATTCAGTATTGACTTGATACCTGGCACTGCCCCAATCTCTAAAGCCCCGTACCGCATGGCCACCTCTGAATTGGCTGAGTTGAAGAAACAGCTGGAAGAATTGCTAGAAAAAGGGTACATCAGGCCTAGCGCGTCTCCTTGGGGAGCGCCTGTGTTGTTTGTAAAGAAGAAGGACGGATCACTGAGAATGTGCATCGATTACCGTCAGCTGAACCAGGTAACAATTAAGAACAAGTACCCTCTGCCCCGTATTGATGATCTCTTCGATCAGTTACAGGGCGCTACTGTCTTCTCCAAGATTGACTTAAGGTCTGGGTATTATCAGCTGAAGGTCAGAGAGGAGGATGTAGTTAAGACAGCATTCAGGACAAGGTATGGGCATTATGAATTTTTAGTTATGCCTTTTGGACTAACGAATGCCCCTGCTGTCTTTATGGATCTTATGAATAGGGTGTTTCACCATCTCCTGGATAAATGCGTGGTTGTATTTATCGATGACATTTTGGTTTACTCGCGGAGTGCTCAAGATCACGCACAGGACTTACGCAAGGTGATGGAAATTCTGAGAAGTAAAAGGTTGTATGCCAAGGCCAGTAAATGCGAGTTCTGGTTGGAGAAGATTAACTTTTTGGGACATGTGATATCTGGACAGGGTGTGTCTGTGGATCCAGCTAAGGTAGAGGCTATTATTAGCTGGGGAAGACCAACAAATGCATTTGAGATTCGAAGTTTCTTGGGCTTAGCAGGTTACTACCGCAGATTTGTTGAAGGGTTTTCCAAGCTGGCGGGCCCTTTAACAAAGTTGACCAGGAAGAATGCTGATTTTATCTGGGATGTCAAGTGCGAGGAAAGTTTCCTCGGGCTGAAGAAGCGTTTGACTAGTGCACCGATTCTCATTATACCTAGTGGCGGTGAAGGTTTCACTGTGTACACGGACGCCTCTGGCAAAGGTTTGGGCTGTGTACTCATGCAGCATGGTAAGGTGGTTGCCTATGCTTCCAGGCAGTTAAAGGAATACGAGTCCAACTACCCTACCCATGACTTGGAGTTGGCTGCAGTGGTGTTTGCATTGAAGATTTGGCGTCATTATCTGCTGGGTCAGACTTTTGATTTGTACACCGACCATCAGAGCCTCAAATACATATTTACCCAGAAAGAACTCAACATGCGGCAGCGGCGGTGGATGGAACTGATCAAAGATTATGATTTTACTATTCACTATCAGGAGGGTAAGGCAAATGTGGTTGCAGACGCATTGAGCAGGCGGCCTGTGACCTCTATGGCTGCACTTCTTGTGCAGGAGTGGCGCTTGCTTGATGAGTTCAGTAGACTTCGATTGGATGTGACACCTCGTGGTAATAAGTGTTTTGTTGCTGCACTTAGAGTTGAGTCTGATATTTTGCAAAAGTTGAGCAAAGCATAGTTGGTTGATCCTGAAATTTTGAAATGGAAAGAAAAACTGGAGATGGGATTGATTGAGGATTTCAGCCTATCCACAGATGGTTTGCTTAGGTTCCATGGAAGGGTCTGTGTCCCTGAGGACCCTAAGTTGAGACAAGAGATTTTAGCTGAAGGCCACAGTTCTAAGTATTCTATTCACCCTGGTAGTACCAGAATGTATCAGGACCTGAAGAAAAGTTTCTGGTGGCAAGGGATGAAGAATGATGTGGCGCAGTGTGTGGCTAGATGTTTGACGTGCCAGATGGTTAAAGCCGAGCATCAGAGACCGGGTGGATCCCTCCAACCACTTCAGATTCCTCTGTGGAAGTGGGAAAATATCAGCATGGACTTTGTCTGTGGATTACCCCGGACCAGAAATGGGCACGATGCTATTTGGGTTATCGTGGACAGACTTACTAAGTCCGCCCACTTTTTGCCTATCAAGATGACTTATCCTTTGGAGAGGCTTGCCAGGTTGTACATTGACGAGATTGTGAGATTGCATGGTGTTCCGGTGGATATTGTATCTGACCGCGATTCCAGGTTCTTATCTCAGTTTTGGAAGAAGCTTCAGGAAGATTTGGGCACCAAGCTCAGTTTTAGCACTGCATATCACCCGCAGTCTGATGGGCAGACTGAGAGGACCATACAGACATTGGAGGACTTGCTGAGATCTTACATCATTGATTGGCATGGTGAGTGGGACAGAGACTTAGCCCTGATTGAGTTTACCTACAACAATAGTTACCACTCTAGTATCCAGATGGCCCCGTACGAGGCATTGTACGGAAGAAGATGCAGAACTCCCTTGAGTTGGGAGGAGGTAGGTGATAGAACCTTGCTCCAGTCTGATGCTGTGCAGGAAGCCACAGATAAGGTAAAGATTATTCAAGAAAAGCTAAAGGCTGCACAGGATAGGCAAAAAAGCTACGCTGATGCGAGAAGGAGACCTCTGGAATTCATGGTGGGAGAACATGTATTTGTTAAGGTTTCTCCTACAAAAGGTGTGATGCGATTTGGAAAGAAAGGGAAATTAAGCCCTAGATATGTGGGTCCGTTTGATATCATCGAGAGGGTTGGACCTGTTGCTTACCGTTTAGCCTTACCGCCATCCTTGGAGCATCTGCACAGTGTGTTTCACGTATCCGTGCTTAGGAAGTATTGTCATAACCCGTCACATATCTTGGATTCAACACCTTTGCAAATTGATGAAAATCTGACTTATGTTGAAAGGCCACTTAAGATTGTGGATAGAAAAGAGAGAGTCCTTCGAAGCAAGGTGATACCTCTAGTGAAAGTTATTTGGGGAAATCAGTCCGTGGAAGAAGCTACTTGGGAGTTGGAAACCGATATGAGAAAGGATTACCCACATTTGTTTGAACCTGCTCCCGATTTGCTTTAGAGGACTAAAGCCTTTTAGGAGGAGAGGATGTAAGACCCGAGAATTTTGATGAATTAAACCTCGGGCAAAAATAAGTTGCTATGGAGGAGTCTTGAACTTGAGACCTTTCCTGTGTATGTTGTCCTGACTACCAGAGTTCCAGCCCAGTCTTTGTGTTATGTATGTGGGCGCCTACTTATTATGTGAGTATGCAGATTAAAAATTCAGATCTCACTTAAGTGATTTGGCCCCACTTAAGTTGCTTTCGAATTTCAGCCCAACCCTAGCCGCCCCTTGCATTTCTTCCTCTCCCTCTCGTGGACGACTGCGGCCCGCGCCTTCCCCTTCGTCCAGCTCCTCTTCCGGTGAGTTTTCCGGCGGCGGCGCTTGGCCTTCCGGTGTGGTGGACGGCGGCGGCGTGTGGAGGCTTCAGACAACTCTCTCTCTGCTCACGGTTTGCTTGCAAATCGTTCCCAAGGCGAGTGGAAATCTTATGTTACCTGTATTCCGAGTATATGATCGTTTCCTTGACATGTTTTTCTTGCTTTGTGATGGAAAAACGAGTAGGTTTAATTTCCCTTACCATGAAACCGTGAATACCTATTTGAAGTTTCGAAAATCAGCCCTAGAGTATGACATGCGCCCATGCCCTAATTTGATGAAATTTCATGCTAACTTTTGGGGAAAACTTAGGATTCATGTGATTAGAAGTATAAGGGAATTTATTATGAATTTTATACTATTTTTGGAGCCTTAAATCATGCTGGCCGAAATTTACCTTAGGGGTATTTTGGTCAATGTTCAGTTAACTTTTGGGGCAAAGCTGTTATTCATGTAATTGAGTTCATATGGTACTTAAATATGATTTTTGCCTAATTTTAGGAATTTTCTATGCATAGTTATATGTGTAATCGTTCTCTTGAAATTAAGTGATGATAATGTTGTGCAATGCTTGTAATTAATCTGCTTGAGTGGAAATTCCGTTTGATAACCTAGAATGGAGATGTTACAATCTAATTGCATGAAATCTAGGATTAACACATTATACCTGCATGGGAACATTTGTTGAGAACTTAGCATGGTATCTTCCTAACCTGATTGCATGAAACTTAAGGACTACCCTGTCTAAGACATTTATGCTGTTTAATTAATTGCGAGTGGTGAATTCGATAAGTTAGATATCCGGGTATTAGTCTTTTGCTATATGTGTGTGGTGTAGTCATGTCCATTATGTGTGACCCTGGAGATATTGTGAAGTGGGGGCAAAGTGCCACGCCTTGGTCAGGCGGGGGCCACCACTTGATCTTCCTTCACAGATGTGATTAGTTTAGCATAAGAGAGACAAAGTGCCACGCTACTGGTAAGCGAGGGCCACCTCTTGAACTCTCTGACTGCTGTGTGACCAATGTGGGGAAACAAAGTGCCACGCCGTGACTTGGCGGGGGCCACCTCTTGATTTACCACATTGTCTGAGTGGGTAGATGGAGATCAGCGTGCCACGTCTTAGCTAGACGGGGGCCACCTCCTGATTTCTCCCCTACTGTTTGGCATGCATGCATTCTCTGAGCCCTGACGAGGGAAGGGTCGGACCTTTGTGGTCATTTCGTTCTGTTCTGGATTTGGATATGTTAGGATAGGATGTGCATCTACGTATGTGTTCTGTTTTGCCATATGATATGTAAGTTTCTATTTTGGTTTTGTTGTATTATGATTAGATTTCGCCATGTGGATTATTTTGTAAGTTTGTATTCTTATCTGTATTTGATTTGATATTTGATAATCGCATTTGGTAAATGTTTTGAAAAAAAAAAAAAAAAAAAAAACCTTGCATGCTATTTTTGAATGTATTAATGGAGGGGTTTCATAAGGTTCTCACTTGCGGAGCTGTTAGCTCACCCCCTCTAAAATCTACAGGTGAGGGACAGTGATTGATACGGCGTTATGCACCTTTGAGATATACTGAGTAGCTTGATGAAGCTTTGGGTTTTGTGATATGGACCTTGTAAACAATTTTGGTATTTGAATACTTGTATCTTGATTCTGTTATCTGGGGCCTGCATGCCTGTATTAGTTGTATTTTGTTTTGGATGATGAATGCTATATTTTGGTTACATGTGAGGGCTTAGGCCCATTTTGTTACAAGATTTCGGTTGTGGTATTTTTCAGCGTTTGATAGGATTTTATGTTCAGTCTGTTCTGTGTATGCGATTTTGTCTCCGTATATGTATAGTACGGAGTTGTGATCTGATTCGATTATGTTCAGTATTTTATAAGTTGAAATTACTTGTTGTTATGAATCAGTAAAGCACGTACATGTATGGGAATTTTCCCGAACCTTGTATGTACGTATACATGCTGCCGGATTTTTGTATAAGTTTTCAGATCTTTTATTCCCTAGCTTTGTTCGTAGTATGATCTTGGCTTTTCTTTTTTTTTCTCGTGACGTTCCTCGTATGATTTCCGCGTGAAATTCGGGGTTAAGTATCGAGGGGCGTTACATAAAATTCATCTAAAAGATTTAAAACAATATATTTAATCCATAAATCGTCAACGGGCTATTCCCCAAATCCAGAAAATAAGGTTTACACATTCATGTTCAAAGCAAACAACATGTTCATTGCTGAATTAAACATAAAATAATGCAAAGAGATACTAGGAACGTAATTAGAACTCTTCCCCTTGATCTGGTGATGAAGATGAAGTGATCAAACCCCTCCCTTGCGTGATCTCTAGCCGGATTTCTGCCCTAGAACTGATTTCTGCCACCGTCACTACAACCCTTCATTTTTCTGCGTAGAAGCCCCCGAAACCCTTCCAAAACCTTTCCTTTTATAGTCTAATCAGTATAGAACCCATCTAGGAAGGTTTCTGGAGAGTTTGGTTCAATTCTAGTTCGGTTTGGGTTTGAGTCAAGTGAGATATGCGAAGTGGCGGAAACTTTCACCACCCGTGATGAGTTTACGGCCTCGGCCGTAATTCTTTCTGTGTATAAAAACTCTTGCGCACAGAAATATTCACGGACCCTGAAGGATTCATGGCCTCACCCGTGAAAGTTTCTGTGGACTTTTAGACTTAGCCGTTTTTCCGCCCTTCGAAGCCAAAAATTATGGCCGGCCTAGTAATTACGGCCAATGCTGTGAAAGTCGCAATCTTCACTATTTTGACTCCAAATTTGACGTGTAAGCTCATGATTTCCTCGGGAATCGTATTATGGCTTTAAATCTCCCAAAATCCATCATTTTTTTTTGCCTTTTTACCTAGATTTTCAATAAAACCAAGAAAAGTGACGATGCTATGCAAAGTGAAGTAAAAACACTAAAAATTGCATAGAATCATTCAATTAAGCCCAAAATATGATGTAAAACATAGGCAAAAATATGGTATAAATGCAACGCATCAGAAACCCTAGACTTAGAATTTTGCTTGTCCTCAAGCAATACATCAATATGAATAAAGAATGTAAAGATAAGAAACACTCATTTGTTTTTGCCCCTAATAACATCCTTAGTCCACAAATTAAGTAATCAATCTTTCAAACTTGAGTAATTCAAGAAAAATCATAATAGAGATAAATTCTCAAGAGGTTACAATCCAAGAAAGATAAAAATTCATAATTCATGTCATAGTATTCATTCTTCACACACTAAATATCATATACTTTCAATTTAATAAATCTACTTCACTTAACAGACAAAAATTTATTTCAAGAATCTTGGTGATGTTAGAGATAAGAGACTTTTAATGCAATTTGGTTTTTAAACTATTATGTGCTATTTACTATTAGTATCATAACATTGTTTAAAGTATACCACAGAGTGGTATAATTTAAATCATAGTCTCAATCATGAAAGTCAGTGGAGTTGTCTGAAAGGTCCCCACAAGGGGGCGAAACCCTAAATCATAGGCGCATATGAAGAATGAAAGCAACGGAATGGGGGTTTCTAGATCTTGCATGGTATTATGATTAACAAAACCGATTGTATAGTAGTGATAGAACCATACCATAGCCATTTCTAGATGGCGTCTTGGAAGCTAGAGAACAAGAGAGGTCTCCTCCAAATTGTCGCACACAAGATGAGGTATAGCTTCTTCTTGTCGTCCCTTGTGCTAGCAAGGATCGTCCAAGTATCCTTCTCGTATGGAAGGGATGAGATCTTCTTGGCTTGGCGAAAAACTTCCTTCTCCTTTCGTCAACACCACATGCACTCTCGAATGAGCAAGCGACGAGAGGAAGGAGCGACAATAGGCGTGAGAGAGGAGTAACGTGAGGCGATGTCACGTTTAGGAGTCATGGTTTCTAAAAATAGAAACACTCCCACGTTCATGCACTCATGCGACCATGGGTTTACCCCAAGCGCAAACTTCTCTTCACCCTTGAACCATGCGCTCATTCATGAGCCGGTTCACTTTGGTTCGGTTCAATAACCAAATAAGCCAAGCATTCAGTCCAGACCATAACAAACACTTAGGTTCTTGATCTGACCGTCAATCTCTTGATGCTCCTGATCTGACCAATCTAGCATCCAATCTCTCGATCGAAGCTTACCGATCTGAAGCCCTAATCAATCAAACATGATCAGACCAGATCTCACTCACAATCAGAGATTAAATCCCTTTAAACTGAACTCAAACAATTCAGTCCACACGATCTGACTTAAGTAAGCCATATCATCAAATTGTGCGACCCTGAGGGTTTCCTTTAAATGTCGGTAACGATAACTCACGTCATCACGATCAGTGAGGGGTATCTAGCAACACATCATTGTCTCCCAATATAAAGGAAAGAGTCTTCCAAGACTACACCCAAAAACAACACAAGTGTGAATCAACTCACAAAGCATACATATTTCCTTTGCCACTGGATGTTCTTATTGGACAAGCGTGTCAAGCTTGTAACTCCAATATGATGAGCATGATTAGATCAGATGAACATAGTCACCTGGGTATGGCCATACACTTTCTCAATCATCTCATCCAGGGGGCCCCTTTAGAACATCACACTCCTTAAACAAGGAGACGGCAATCCTATGTCTATCACTAGTGCCCTAACCTGACTCAAGCTCATCATCCAAGATAGTCTACAACCATTATGTTTCAAATGATATTGAACTACCTCAAAACAATGACAATCATCATTTAGAAAACACAAGTGATCTCAAGTCAGAGGAAATGTGCCACTTGTTACATTCAAGGATTATTCACATTGTGACAAACAATTGAATATCCTAGTAGGGTCTGTCCAGTACATCCAATGTACCCATGAGTCTACATCTTATTTCATGCTCGAAGCATCCTATAAGATTAGAACACATATTAGTCTTAACCATATCAAGGCTGTCTCATGTTCACCAAGATATATCGACTAAGGACTTTATTGCCTGTCAGTTTAGCTGAACAGCTTTGAGACATTATTCAGAAGAACATATATTGCAGCAGACAATGTAGCTAACTGAATAATAACCATGCCTTTATAAACATAACAGTTTATTACATGATACCGATACAAACCCAAGGCCTCAAACATTAGCCTTAAGGGCATACCCCAACATTGTCTACTTAACCTACAACTTTCTCTTTTTCTCCCCTTTTTTTTTTCTAAAGACTTCAACTCATGTCTTCTGTACCACTGTCAAATTTAACAGTGCCAAGTAGAGGAGTCTTTTCTTCTTTCTTTCTCTTTTTTTTTTCTTCTGGAGAAAGCCGGTCAGTGGCATGGTCTTTAAATTGTTGTTGATCTTTGATCACAACAGATTTAAAGTATATCACATCGTGGTATAGTATAACTCATGACTTTAGATCACTCAACCAGAGGAGTTGGAGCAAATTTTAATTTAAAGAGATATCACCAAATTCCTATTCATAAAAATTCCCATCAAGCAGAAATAGATAAATTAAACTTCAAGTAACAAGATACTATGCATGTGTCCTATGAACATATAACAATTCACATGTGCATTTTATCAATACCAAAATTGAATTTACTCAATAATTTAAATCTACATGAAATTTCAAAAATTCCCTAAGTCATGAAATCAATCACTCAAGATGTTTCCTAAGTCTACAATTAAGGATAAAACAAATTTGATAATTCCTTAACAATCATAAACATTCAAAATTCATATCTATAAAGCTTTGAAGAATAAGCATATCATGAAGGACACCCTAGACTTAAATTGTTGCATATACATAAATATTCAATTAATGAAGAATTTCAGAAAATTTTTTGCAAGAGTCCCCTTTGCATTTGTTGGCGAAATCCTGTCCAGTTATATCGAAAGTATCAAATATAGCTCAAAAAAATCTGAAAAAAAAACCATAACGAAAACATTCAAATTTTACATTGTATTCAACTTTCAAATATCAAATACCATCAAAACCTTGTCAATCAAAACACAGTTTACCATACAAGAGATTTGTATCAAAATTTATAATTCTAGAGCAATCCACTGCATCATTAGCAACTCTCCTGCTCATCAAGAAGGCTCCTCAAATTTCCTACAATCAAAGCCCTTTTTTATGTTCAAAACCTTACATCACAAAATGCTTCAAGACAAATAAGAGTGAACTACAAAAACGATTGATAAAGATCAAAAATATGGGCTGCCTCCTATAAAGCGCTTGTTTATGGTATTTAGCTCGACCAAGGCGATGTTCACAACTCTTCTGGAGGATATGAGGCGCAATGAATAATTGGCAATTGTTGTTCCTCACGCCTCTCCTGATCATTATACAGATTTAACTTTAAAGCTCGAGGTAATGCCCATGTTTCGACTTCTTTTAACTCGTCTCTTTTATGCTTTTCCCAATTTTCTGAGAGACGTCTATCCACTTCAAAAATATTTTCTCCATCAAATTTGTTCTCCTTCACTCCGAGCAATTGATCGGAACTTGCAAAATTAATCCCTTTAGCTTCTGACGAAAAATCAAAGATCAACTTATTATTATTCAAATTCAATTTAATCTTCTCATACAACATGTCAATTATAGCTCCCGTGCTTGCTAAAAATGGTCTTCCTAGAATGACAGAGAACTTAACGTTTTCCTTCATGTTAACAACCATAAAATCAGTAATGATAGAAAATTTATCAATTTTAACTATTACATTCTCTAATATACCAATTGGTTGCTGATCAAAACCATTAGCAAATTGAACATAAGTCTCAGTAGGTCTAAGTTTTCCATTATCTTCTTCCTCAATTAAATGTGCAGGTATTAAGCTAATGCTAGATCCTTTGTCGCACAAATCATTTTCAACTGAAAACTTACCAACTTGGCACGGAATCGAAATATCTCCAGGATCCCTTACCTTTATTATATCAATGTTCTCGCTCACCTGGTTTTCCTTTACATCGGACTTACTGCCTTCAGGTTTTCTCTAATCTGTTTTTCTTAACCTCTGGGGAAAAGGAATTGGAGGAACATATGCAGGCGGACCCACATATTTCTTTTCTTCCCCTTTCTCCTCACAATCTTCTTGATCGAAAGCAATGCTTGCAGATAGATCAATAGTTTCTTCATTGGGCTCTCCAGGTGTCTTATCGTATTTGGTGCTTATTACAGTGACCACATTAATGTGCTCCCTGGGATTCATCTCAAGCTGTCCCGGTAGTCTCCCTGTAGGTCTGCTACCTGTATTGGCCTGCTGTGCAATCTGGTTTTCCAACATCTTGTTGTGGGTAGTCAGGGCTTCCACACAAGATGTCAGCTGCTTGATCTGGTCAGCAAGGTCGTCGGTTCTCTTCTGTTGTTTCATAACAACTTCCAACATGGAATCAAAGTTTGACTTAGGGGGCTGCCCGTATTGCCTTTGTTGAAAGCCTGGTGGTGGCCTGTTATTCTGCTGAGAATATTGAGAAAGAACTTGCCCTTGATTATTTTTGTAGGACAGGTTGGGGTGGTTCCTCCATCCTAGGTTGTAAGTTGAAGAATATGGATCATTCGTGGGCCTCTAATTGAAATTCCCCACAGCATTGGCTTGCTCCTGATTAGACTCTTCTTGTGATGAAGCTATGATTTGGCATTCAGATGAATTGTGTCCTGTTACACCACATACCTCACAAAGGACTACATTAATTGCACTAGATGGAAAAGACAAAGAATCTATGTGCTGAACCAAAGAATCTACCTTAGCCGCCAGTGATATTAAGGGATCATTGTGGTACTTACCAAAGCCTGTGGAAGTAGTGCTCCGCTCACTCGACTAGTGGTTATGGTTCATGGCCATGTCCTCAAGTAAAGCAGTTGCTTTTTCTAGGTTCTTGCTCAAGATCGTCCCTCCAGCCGTAGCGTCCACCATCAATCTGGTGTTATAATCTAATCCGTTGTAGAAGATGTGGATTAAAACCCATTCCTAAAGTCCGTGGTGCGGGCACATGCGCTGGAGCTCCTTGAAGCGTTCCCAGGCGTCATAAAGCGATTCTCCCTCTTGTTGTGCAAAAGATGTGATCCAGTTGCGCAGTTGAACGGTTTTGCTAGGCGGGAAATATTTGTTCAAGAATGCTTTAGATAGCTCCTCCCAAGTGGTGATAGATCCTGCTGGCATCGAATACAACCAAGCTCTGGTGCGATCCCTGAGAGAAAATAGAAATAGTCTTAGTCTTATCGCATCAGATGAAACTCCGTTAACTTTGACAGTATCGCAGTATTCAAGAAAAACAGCTAAATGAAGATTTGGGTCCTGATTTGGGGAACCCCCAAATTGAATTTACTAGACCATCGTCATCAGTGCTGGCTTTAGTTCAAAGTTGTTCGCCTCTACGTTAGGTCGAACGATGCTAGAATTGAACCCTTGTATGTTTGGTGCCGCGAAGTCCCTCAAAGATTGATTGTCCTGGTTCGCCGCCATCTCTCCTTCTTCAGAAATCTTTTTTGTTTCAAATTGCAATCTCCTTCGAAGGCGAAAGGTGCGCTCAATTTCTAGGTCTTCTGGAAACAAAGCACCTGGACAAGAAACTCTGGGCATACAACGTGTAAGTAAGCAATAACAAGAAAAAGAACAATAAAAACTAGTAGTAGAGCAAAGAAGAGAAAAATGCCTAATCTCCGAACTTATCAATTACTCAATATTAACTATCCGTAGTCCCCGGCAACGGTGCCAAAAACTTGATTACGATCCGCAAGTGCACGGATTTATCGAAGTAATAAAAAGATTATCATTCTCAACAAGGATCTGGCGGTCAAGTACCGATTACACCATCGATCTATATCTAGACGATTCGAAGTGCAGTTTTTTGTTTTGAAAACTTCTAATGCAAGAAAACAAAAAGGTGGTTTTAGGGTTTTGGCTAAAAATCAATTCAGATAAAATCTGGACTCGGGGTTCCACCACATTGACGATTATGAATTTAGTAAAAACAAATCTTTGATCAGAAAATTATAGTTTTGAAAGGGATTTTTCCTAAGGTATGGATTACCTCCTCTCAAAGCGTAATCTGGTATCTATTTATATTAATTCCCTACTCCCATGACAATTAACATAAATAGACCCTTTAAGTTCTATGAAAAACCATGTTAATCCTTCAAACGAATCCAAACTACTCTCATGATTGGATTCGTAGGTTTGAAAAGAATAGGTCCAACGTTGCGATTCACCTCTCGGTCCTTCTCGCAACGTCTAAGACGTAAAATTATGTGGCCAAGGTAAATTATAGAATAACACAATTCTAATCAAATCAAATCTATAAAATTCATGTAAAAGATTTAAAACAATATATTTAATCCATAAATCGTCAATGGGCTATTCCCCAAATCCTGAAAATAAGGTTTACACATTCATGTTCAAAGCAAACAGCATGTTCATCGATGAATTAAACATGTAATCTCTCTAAAATAATGCAAAGATACACTAGGAACATAATTAGAACTCTTCGCATTGATCTGGTGATGAAGATGAAGTGATCAAACCCCTCCCTTGCGTTATCTCTCGCCGGATTTCTGCTCTAGAACTGATTTCCGCCGCCGCCGCTATAGCCCTTCATTTTCATGCGTAGAAGCCCCCGAAACCCTTCCAAAACCTTTCCTTTTATAGTCTAATCAATATAGAACCCATCTAGGAAGGTTTCTAGAGAGTTTGGTTCAATTTTGGTTCGGTTTGGGGTCGAATCGAGTGAGATATGCGAAGGGGCGGAAACTTTCACCACCCGTGATGAGTTTACGGCTTCGGCCGTAATTCTTTTTGTGTATATAAACTCTTGTGCACAGAAATATTCACGGACCGTGAAGGATTCATGGCCTCACCCGTGAAAGTTTCTGTGGACTTTTAGACTTAGCCGTTTTTCTGCCCTTCGAAGCCAAAAATTACGGCCGGCCTAGTAATTACGGCCAAGGCCGTGAAAGTCGCGATCTTCACTATTTTGACTCCAAATTTGATGTGTAAGCTCATGATTTCCTCGAGAATCATATTATGGCTTCAAATCTCCCAAAATCCATCATTTTTTTGCCTTTTTACCTATATTTTCAATAAAACTAAGAAAAGTAAAGATTCTGTGCAAAGTGAAGTAAAAACACTAAAAATTGCATAGAATCATTCAATTAAGCCCAAAATATGATGTAAAACATAGACAAAAACATGGTGTAAATGCAACGCATCATGTACCTAAGTGGATATGGGACAGCTCTAGTACTTGTGAGACTGATATATGGGCTGGTTAGGCATGAGGTGCTAACGCAGATATATGGGTATATCAGTGGTAGATATATTGGACTGACCCACTGTGAGGCAATGACTTGGTGTCATGAGTTATCCTCACAAGTGACAGGAGATGCATTGATCCCTTGACTTGAGGTCATTGGCTATTCTATATAGTTAGAGACATGCTTTGATACAACCTAACACCTCACCGTAGTTGGGAGGTCATAACAGTTGTCATTGAGTGTGTCATGACCCATATGAGAAGGTGGGGAGGAAACTTATCCCATTGGCGCCTAGGGGCTTAATGGGGATAAGTAGGCGCCTAATGCTTCATTTGGAAGCTTTTGATGCCTCCCCCTTTGTTTCTTGGATGGAAGGCTTGCCTCTAAGGCAATGCTTGGGGCAAATAAGGCTTTATTGACTTCTTTGGAAGGTCTTTGGCACATATGGCTGATAGGAAATGGTTTATGGAAAGCTCTTGGAGAATTGCCTAAACCTTAACCCTAATTGACACCACACAAACCCTAGCCAACCTATCCTTCATGTATGATGTGCCTACACCTTTGCCTTGCCGCCCCTTGCCTCTATATATCAAATATATGCGAGAGCAAGAGATAGATATTGGTTGGCGTGAACCACTAAATGCGAGAGCAAGTAAAGAGCAAAGGCATTGGTGCTTCCCATCTCTTCCATCTACCTTGCCACAAGCTTCTCCTCTCCTTCCTCCCTTGGCGCAAGGAGGGATAAAGTTTGGTGTCTTCATCCCCTTTCTTCCTCTCTTGGCGCATCTTCTTTGAAGGTGGTGCAAGTATAGAAGTGGGGTTGAATCTTGGTGGCAATATCTCCCAATCTCCTTCACCTTGGTGCATCTTCCCTAAAAGGTGGTGCAAGCTATGTAGAAGGACTCTAATGGCTTAGATCTTCTTCTCGAAGCTAGCATCGAGCGTGGAAGAAGAGGACTCGAGGCATCTGTGTGTGTGAGACTACAGAGGGCGCACACTTGGGTGCCTACATCGGCATCACTCTACATTGCTCATAGGTACTTTCTCCTCTCATCGTGTCGACAACCTTGCAAGAAACTATCCATTGGGTTATTGGGATCGGCCTGTTTCGGGGATATGCTTCTGCTGTGTATCTGTAATGTCTTTTAAAATTTTTAAAATATCCCCGGGGTTTTCCAACACAATCAGCTTGGCAAAGGGACAAGTATACTTATATATCTTATCACAGTTTAAGGTTGTCAATGGCGATATTTATTCCAATGACTTGGGTAGTGGCGATGTACTGTTGATGATACCAAAATATATAGTATATTTTGCATCATTTTATGTATCTTTTCATGCTAAGTTGAAGATCTTTTGTTTATTTTTATGCCAAATTTATTCAATATTGCAAAGTCTACTTTTGTTTTGGTTTTTCATTATTTTCAGGTAAAAAGGCACTAATTTGAGGCATTTTCAAGTAAAATCAAATACATGGAAGAGTTACCATCATCAAGAAGAGATCACCCGACAAATTTCATGCAAAACGGAGCAACACACCAAAATACGGTAGTGCCGTGTTTTATATTACAGTACCGTATTTCTGTACGCTACCGTAATGTCAGAGCACTGCTATAATTTGGTGGAATTTCCGAACAGGAGATTCTGTGTAAAATACGGCACTGCCATAAGAAATTACATGGGCCATATTTTGAAGCACATTCAGAACAGAGAAAATTGCTGAAATTATGGCACTGCCGTAAACTTTGACACGGGCCGTATTTTCCAGACGAATTCGACCAGAGAGTTTAGCCGATTTTACGGCAGTGTCGTGAACCCTTTTACGGTGCCGTATTTCCCAGACAACATCAGATTAGAGAACACGAGCGATTTTACGGCAGTGCCATGAAAATCACACTGAAGTTTCACCTAGAGGAGGAGACAACATCCCAGAAGTTTCAGAACGAAAAAAGATCAATTGGAGGAGAAATCAAGGAAAAAGGAAGCACCACCACTGTTCATCGACGCCTCTTCTACAAATTACGGCTATGTTTATTTTCACAGCCGTGGTGCATTCTCCTAAACACTCTTTTCCTTTGATTTTTGATCTTCTGAAATTATGGAATATTGTATTTTCTTCACCATATTAGCTTAAACACTCTTTGGGACATGAGGGAGTAATTCCCTTTGATTTTCTTAATGACTAGATACTTTCTGCTTTCATCATGATTATTCTAGTTTGATAATTTTACCTATGCGATTATTGCTTTAAGATTCTCCTTAGTTTACTTTTTGTCATACTGATTTAGAGGTTTCACAATAAGGACCGAAAGGTGACTTGCTTGAGAACTTGGACCCCTAAAATTGATTAATAGGAACTCACCGTAAGAAATTAGGATAATTTCTTATTTCTTTGTTTTAGTAGTTTAAATTGCCATGGTGATAATTATGAACCTAGGATTAAGTTATTGTGTCAAACATGGAGATCTTGCACGAAAGTGTGGATCGGAACGTTGGAGAACCATAGGTAGAACTTGTGTTGAGACTCGGATGCACGAAAGTGATCCTTGAGTTTCCACTAGAGGCGATCGACTTAGAACTCGGATGCATGAAAGTGATCCTCGAGTTCTTTGTTTGATGATTTACTTATTAGTAGCTTGGGATAAATCTTGCGCGAAAGCGAGGATTGGTCTCTGCATGGTTGTTTGCATAAAAGTGCATTAATCTCTTTACCAAGTAAATTAAGCCTTTATCAAAATAGAATTTGATTGATGAATAATACATTTATATATCTAGTCATGAAAATTAAAGTGAGTGAAACCCTAGTCCCAGTTTTTCTCTGATAGTATTTTTCCGTGTGTTTTCAATCTTTGCTTAACTTCTATTTGATTGCCTAGATAGAAAGAAATCAATTATTTGGTACTTGACAACATAGGTCTCTGTGGGATCGATATCTTCTTTATTACTTCGAGTATCCGTGCACTTGCGGAGATAACAACAAGTGTGGTGACTCAACAAGTTTTTGGAGACGTATCAGGGGGTGACAAGTCCCTGTGCGTCAACACTTAGGTTTTGGCTGCAACTTCAGAAATAAGTTTTGTTTACCAACTTGTTGGGATACAACTGTTGGGAAACCCCGGGGACATTTTACAATTTCCAAAGTTATGGACATACATTTTTCGCAGCGGAAGAATGTCCCCGAAACAGGCCAGTCCCAAAAACCCAGTGAAGATCGCATGCAAGGGAGTCGACACGATGAGTTAGGAAATACCTTAAGAGCAATGTAGAGCAATGTCGATGAAGGCACCCAAGTGTTCGCCCTCTGCAGTCTCGCACACACGGATCTCTTGAGTTCTCTTCTTCCACGCCCGGTGCTAGCCTCGGGAAGAAGATCCAAGCCTTAGGGAGAAACTCTACTTCACTTGCGCCACCAAGAGGGATGATGCGCCAAGAGAAGAAGGAAGACTATCCAAAAACGCCAAGCACTAATGTTCCTTGCGCCAAGAGGAAAGGAGGAAGTGGCTTGCGGTTATGGAAGAAGGAAGATGCGCCCTTGCTCCAAGCACTCGCCCCTCTCCTTGTGTTCACGCCTTCAAGGATTAATTACACATAAGAGGGGGCGACTAGGGTCATATTTATAGGGCAAGAGGCGGTTAGGGTAATGGCTAGGATCATGACAAGTGTAGGGCTAGGATGAGGAGGTTTGAGATAAGGAAAGTCTCCAAGACATTTCCATAATTCTCATTCAACCTTACCTTTTGTTCCCACGCCTTTCCTTGTGCGCCAAGGCCTTGCCTTGCCCCTCAAGCAATGCCATAGAGGCATGCATTCCATCCTAGGAAGAGAGGGGGAGGCGCCCTTTACTTCCATAATGAAGCAAAGGCGCCAACATGACCCCATTATGCCCCTAGGCGCCTAATGGTTCATGTTTCTCCCCATTATACCCTTTTAGCCTCTCATCTCTTCATGAGAACTTGTTATTGGGCCTCATTGGATAATGAGCTAGCCCAAACATCATTGCATAGGTTGATTAAGCACTTGAATCCAATCCAATGCAACCCTAATCCAAATGTGACCAACCATGGTCAAATACGGGTCAACCTGCCAAAAATGAAGTTTGGCTCCATTAACATTCTTCCATCTCATCAGGCCCATTGGCGCTGATGAAATCTCCCAATTAGATCCGAGTTATCCAATAACTCGATCATAAGGCTTCCCGATCAATACGAGAACTCAAGTATCAAGGTGTGCGACCCTGTAGGTTCCTCTGACGCTGGCAGTGCTGACCAAAGGTCATCACAAGCAGTGAGTGGCACCTAGCAGTGCATCGCTGCTACCCAGGTCGTTGGAATGGATATCGACATCGACATCCCCATCATCGCAACTAGGTACAGATGCATTACAGTCTCTTTGCCGTACTGATATCCGATTGGACAAGTGTGTCACCACTTGTTTTCATCCAATCACATGGCTATGACTAAAACAGGTTCTTACCTGGGTATGGCCATACACTCTCAGTCATAGAACCATAAAGGAGCTCCATGGATATCATACTTCCTTAGGGAAGGGGCAAATCCTATGTCTGTCCATTGATCTTCTCATATGGGTCGTGACATGCTCAATAACAACCGTTATGACCTCCCAGCTACGGCAAGGTGTTAGGTTGTATCAAAGCAAGTCCCTAACTATATAGAATGATTAATGACCTCAAGTCAAGGGATCAATGCATCTCCTGTCACTTATGAGGATAACTCATGACACCAAGTCATAGCCTCATAGCGGGTCTATCCAGTATATCCCCAATGATATACCCATGTGTCTGCGTTAGCACCACATGCCTAACCAGCCCACATACCAGTCTCACAAGTACCATAGCTGTCCCATATCCACTAAGGTACATCGACTGGGGATTATAATTCGAGCACAGATCCAATCTGTCTCCAGGGATATTATCATGTTAGTACACAATCGCAGGTGTAGTCAAACAATGATAACGACAATGCCAGAATGATATATAAATATCAGTGTCAAGTAGTACATAAGTTGACCAAAACTAGGTCCTAGGGCATATACACCAACAATCTCCCACTTGCACTAAGACCTAGAAGTTGAGGAATCTCAACCCCATATCTCTAGCGTGACCATCATGCTTCTGCTGCGCCAAAGCCTTGGTCAATGGGTCTGCCAGATTGTTCTCTGTGTCTACTCTGCTAATCTTGACATCACCTCTGTCAATGATCTCTCTGATCAGGTGAAATCTTCTGAGTATGTGTTTGGATCTTTGATGAGACCGTGGTTTCTTGGCTTGTGCAATTGCTCCATTGTTGTCACAGTAGAGTTCAATGGGATCCATTGCACTAGGTACCACTTGAAGATCACATAAGAACTTCCTTATCCAAACAGCTTCCTTGGCTGCCTCAGAAGCAGCCACATACTCAGCTTCGGTTGTAGAATCTGCTATGGTGGATTGCTTGAAGCTCTTCCTACATACAGCGCCTCCATTTATCTTGAACACATAGCCGGCCTGCGATCTAAAGTCGTCAGGGTTAGACTGGAACGATGCGTCAGTATAGCCCTGCATACTGAGCTCTTCCTGTCCCCCATAGACCAAGAACAAATCCTTAGTTCTTCTCAGATACTTTAGGATGTTCTTTACAGCCACCCAGTGCTGTAGACCTGGATTGGATTGGTATCGGCTGGTAATGCTCACAGCATATGCCACATCTGGTCTAGTACATAACATTGCATACATGATCGATCCTACTGCCGAAGCATAAGGAATTCGACTCATGTCATCCCTCTCAGCCTGTGTTGTAGGACACTGGCTCTTTGAGAGAGTAAGGCTGTTGGGGTATGCCCTTAAGGCTAATGTTTGAGGCCTTGGGATTATTTCAGTATCGTGTATAAACTCTATGTTTATAAAGGCAATGGTTGTTATTCAGGTTGTTACATCATCTGCTGCAATATGTATACTTCTGAATAATGTCTCAATGCTGTTCAACTTGGCTGACATGCAGTTTTGTCCTTAGTCGAGATATCTTGGTGAACATGAGATAGCCTTGATATGATTGAGACTAATATGTGTTCTAATCTTATAGGATGCTTCGAGCATGGAATAAGATGTAGACTCATGGGTACATTGGATGTACTGGACAGACCCTACTTAGGATATTCAATTGCTTGTCACAATGTGAATAATCCTTATATGCAAACAAGTGGCATATTTCCTCTGACTTGAGATCACTTGTGTTTCTAAATGATGATTGGCATTGTTTTGAGGTAGTTCAATATCATTTGAAACATAATGGTTATAGACTATCTTGGATAGTGAGCATGAGTCATGTTAGGGCACTAGTGATAGATATAGGATTGCCGTCTCCTTGATTGGAGTGTGATGTTCTATAGGGGCCCCCTGTATGAGATGATTGAGAAAGTGTATGGCCATACCCAGATGACTATGTTCATCTGATCTAATCATTCTCATCATATTGGAATTACAGGCTTGACACGCTTGTCCAATAAGAACATCCAGTGGCAAAGGAAACACATATGTCAAGTGACTTGGGTTCACACTTGTGCTGTGGTTTGGGTGTAGTCTTGGAAGATTCTTTCCTTTATATCGGGAGACAGTGATGTGTTGCTAGATACCCCTCACTGATCGTGATAACGTAAGTTATCGTTACCGACATTTAAAGGAAACCCTTAGGGTCGCACAATTTGATGATATGGCTTACTTAAGTCAGATCGTGTGGACTGAATTGTTTTGGTTCAGTTTAAAGGAGTTTAAACTCTGATTGTAAGTGAGATCTGGTCTGATCATGTTTGATTGATTAGGGCTTGAGATCGGTAAGCTTCGATCGAGAGAATTGATGCTAGATCGGTGAGATCAAGAGCATCAAGAGATGAATGGTTAGATCTTGAGCCTTATGGTTTAATTTGATCTAGACTAAGGCTTGGTTTGATTTGGTCCTTGAACCAAATTCAATTGAACCAGGTTCATCAAATGAGCACTTGGTTCAAGGGAGAAGAAAAATGCGATCGTTCACTTGGAGTGAACGCATGAACGCATGATGTTAGTGGGTTGCTATTTTTGGAAGTTATGTTTTCCAAAATAGCGTGAACGCCTCCACATTCGTTCGTGGGTGCATCTCTCTTCGCCTCTTCCTCTCGACGCCTCTCTCTCGTGTGTTGAGTCTGGACGCCAAGGAGAGGACTTGACAAAGCCTAGAGATCATCTCAATCTCCTTCACGCGATTAGGAGACCTTGGAGCTTTGCTAGCACAAGGAACGCCAAGGGAGTAGTCATCTTCACCTTGTGTGCGCCACCTTTGGAGGAGAGCCGCTCGCCCTCTTCTTCCAAGACGCCATCCAAGAAATGGCATTGGTATGATCCCCTTCTTGATCTATACAAATTGTTAAGTTGATCTATGTTCATACATGCGATCCTAGGAAACCCTAGATTCCGCCCATGCAAGTTTTTATATCTGCATGATTAGGGTTTCGCCCCTTTAGGGAACTTTCAATTGGTATCAGAGCCATAGTTCATTGTATGATTCATATGATTGCTTATAGTGATCCTTGTTTGCGCTTAAGAGTAGATCTAATGGTTATCTTCATGCGAAACTACATGCTTATTTTCGAAATTAGATGTATGTTGGCGCTTGTTGTAGTTTTTTGTCTCAAAATATTACTTGCGCGCCCCTCATTAGATCTAAGCGCCTACTTCAAAAGCTTAGACGGGTTATTAGGGTTGAAGTCATCGTCCAGTCTAGACCCAACAGTCTGATCAGACTATCTGACAGCCTAGATGGGTCGACCAGATGGCACCTATGCGCAAGCATGAGGTGGCTATAGGTCGACTGCTGAAAGGCGTGTAGCGATGTCTGATTGAGACAACCGATGAACGCTCATGATTAAGGCCCGGGGTCACACCCGCTTGCCAGAACTCATGAGGGACGTTCAGCCCTACGCATGCATTGTTGACCATGAGGTCGACTCAAGTCGGTTATGACTTGGTGCATGCAAGGGCAGTGGGTCTGACTAGGTCTGATGAGTGGATCCCTATTAATGGACCGTTGTAAGGTAGTAGGGCACATAAGGAAATAAAATGAAGCCAATGGGTTTTTCGAAAATTTTATTTTCTTGATTGGATCACATGATGTTTGTATAACATGAATGATTGTCTATTTTATCTTATGTGGGCTGCCTAAATTTAATGTGTGCTGTGCTGGGGCCTGCGTGCCTGGATGTATTATTGTAAATTATTATTGTGATCTGCGCATCACATTTTAATTAATTTATAAAGTGTAATTGACCTGCGAGTCAATCATGTCTAGATAGATTAAATTGTAATTTAATCAGACATGAGCACAGAGCACACATGGCAGAGGCGCATGCAGCAAGTGGCTTCACTAGTGGGAGGTCTAGGGTTCGACTATAGGACAGGCGCATTTTACCTGGTGGGCGCATCTGAGCTGCAGTGGGCGCTTGGGCCCGGGTTGGGCCAGAGGAAATGCTAAAGATCCATGAAGACCTCAAGTGAAGACTTAAGTTAATTAAGGTCTTACTTAGGCTTAATGGACTTTTACCACATAAGATCATCATGCTTTCAATTTACTGTTTAAGTAATTTTGTAATTGCATGATTTATTCTTCTGCTATCACCATAGGATTTGAATGATAGTAAGAAGATAAAAGGACCGTGAAAATCCAACGTTAAATATCAAGCACGATAGCCCTCTGACGCGAAACCTCACTGTTCTGACTATCTTTGGGGCCGTGTTGTACCCACTCAGTGGGCACGCCCATCTATCTTCAGACGGTGTGTGATTACACCTGCGTGCTACAGAGAAGGGATTTATCGCTTCTCGTTGCTCAGCATAGCACGTGGTGGTCCAGGGAGTAGGTCGGGTCAGCTTGACCATGTAGGCTACATATTGAGCATATGGTAGCTATATGGAGGCAGCCATCTGTGGGATCAGAGACTGTGTTGTACCAACTCAGTTGGCACAGTCTGCTGGATTGCCCAGATGAAGGGGAATCGCACGGGTTGGCGATTGGCAGGGATTGCCTACCAGAAATTAGTGCTTGTACTCTCTGTGCATCTTATCTCGCCTGAGCGGGACGCGGAGACCAAGTATGAAATCTGGATCCCATCTCACTAAAAGAGTTTTACTCTTTCGGGCTGTTTTGCTGGATTTTTCAGTCAGATAAAATAGTGAGAAAAGAATCATTTTTAAGTCATGAATTGATTCTAACATTGATACTGACCTTGCTGTTCTTGCATTGTTGTAGATTACTGCAGCAACGAACACCACAGCGTTCAATGTGCGATCCCTATTGGAAAGGGAGAAGTTTGGTGGGCCAAACTTCTCAGACTGGTACGGACACCTTAAGATTGTTCTTAAGGCTGAGAGGAAATTGTATGTCCTCGAGACGGCTATACCGCCTCAACCCGCTGCGAACGCCGCAAGGGCGGTTCGGGAAGCTTATGAAAAGCATGTCAATGATAGCATTGATGTCGCTTGCCTTATGCTAGCGTCTATGACGCCACAGCTGCAGCGTCAGCATGAGGATTTATCTGCTATAGAAATTATAGCAAACCTCAAGATGTTGTATGCAGCACAGGCAAGGACTGAACGCTATAACTTGACTAAACTTTTCTTTCAGAGCAAACTGACTGAAGGGAGTCCAGTGGGAGCTCACGTACTCAAGATGATTGGGTACAAGGAGACTCTAGAGAAACTGGGACACACCATCAATCAGGAGCTTGTTGTAGACATCATCTTGCAGTCTCTCCCGGCCTCTTTCGATCCATTCATTATTAATTTTAATATGAACAAGATCGACTGTACGCCAGCAGAGTTACTGAACATGCTCTTGACTACAGAGCAGACTCAGTCTCGTGAGAAGGGAACACCTTCATCCTCTGTCCTAATGGTTCCTTCTAGGAACAAGAAGAAGGGGAAGAAGGGCAAAGCCCCTGTCAAGAGCTACAACAAGGCTCTGAAACAAAAGGTAAAGCGGTCAAAGGAATACAGATGTTTCCATTGTGGCCAGCTAGGTCACTGGAAAAAGGACAGTAAAGCGCTCCAAGGAGATAAGAAGGGAAGCAACTCTTTCGCTTCTGGCTCAGGTATTTACGTGACTGAAGTCATGGTTTCTTCTTCTATTTCATGGGTGTTGGACACTGCATGTGGAGTTCACATTTGTTCAATTGTACAGGAACTCAAGAGAAGAAGACAGGTGGGACAGCATGAGGTGGACCTACGAGTAGGAAACGGGGCACGGGTTGCTGCTGTTGCTATAGGAGTTTATCACATCTCTTTACCATCTGGTCTTGTATTAGAACTGGACAATTGTTATTTTGTACCGAGCATAACTAAGAATATTATCTCTATTCCTGCTCTTGTCAGGAAAGGGTTTTCCTTTGAATGCAAGATTTCAAAGTGTTATATTTCTTTTGATAATATTGTTTATGCTACTGGGTCAATTAACAATGGGTTATTCATGTTGGACATGGAATGTTCAATACAGCAGATTGATATTAAGAAAGCCAAGTATGCTGATGACAGCACCTTGCTATGGCATAGTCGTTTAGGCCATATTAACAAGAAGCGCATTAAGCGGTTGCATGACCATGGACTGCTGGGATCATTCTCCTATGAGGAGCTTGATACATGCAAAGCTTGTTTAATGGGTAAAATGACGAAGTCTCCTTTTTCCAACAAAGGTCAAAGGGCTTCAGGTTTACTTGATCTCATTCACAGTGATGTGCGTGGGCCATTTAGTAAACATGCCAGAGGTGGCTATTCATACTTCATTACCTTTACTGATGATTTCAGTAGATATGGTTATGTCTATCTTATGAGACATAAGAGTGAATCTTTTGACAAGTTCAAAGAGTTCAAAAATGAAGTACAAAATCAGCTAGGCCGAAATATCAAGGCACTTCGCTCAGATCGAGGTGGAGAATACTTGAGTCATGAGTTTACTGACTATCTGAAGGAGTGTGGGATTATCTCACAGCTCACTCCGCCAGGAACACCGCAATGGAATGGTGTGTCTGAGAGGAGAAATAGAACCTTATTGGATATGGTTCGTTCTATGATGAGTCAGGCTACTCTACCTTACTCCTTTTGGGGATTTGCACTGGAAACAGCTGCAAAGGTACTAAACCGAGTGCCATCCAAGGCCGTTTCAAAGACTCCATATGAGTTATTGTATGGGAAACAGCCGAGCTTGACATTTATTCAGATCTGAGAAATGTATCTTTGTCGGTTACCCTAAAGAAACAAAGGGTTATTATTTCTACGATCCCAAAGAGAACAAAGTATTTGTTGCTCGGACGGCTATTTTTCTTGAGAAAGAATTTCTTCTGCAAGAGGCCAGTGGGAGAGAAATAAAGCTGGATGAGAATCCAGAAGAAGGACAAAGTAGTCAAGCACAGTTGGATGAGCCTGAGCAAGTAGATCAGGTTACTGAACAACCTGAGGCTCAGATATCACGGGAACCGCGTAGATCGGGAAGGATCCGTCGACAGCCTGAGCGCTATGACGGAGTCTACATCATTGATGATGAACCCCTCACTTATGCGGATGCGGTCAGTGGACCGGAATCAGCGAGATGGCTTGAAGCTATGCGAGCCGAGATGGACTCCATGTCAGATAACCAAGTTTGGGATTTGGTTGATCCGCCTCCGGGAGTAATCCCTATAGGCTGTAAGTGGATCTTCAAGAAGAAGATAGACATGGATGGTAACGTGGTTACCTATAAAGGCAGGCTAGTTGCGAAAGGTTTCAAACAAATCTACGGGATAGATTATGATGAAACTTTCTCTCCTGTAGCCATGTTCAAGTCTATTCGGATTATTCTCGCGATAGCGGCATATTATGATTATGAGATCTGGCAAATGGACGTGAAGACCGCTTTCCTTAATGGAAAACTAGAACAGGATGTGTATATGACACAACCTGAAGGTTTCACTAATCCATCAGATCGTCATAAAATATGCAAATTAAAGAAGTCCATTTATGGACTAAAACAAGCATCGAGAAGCTGGAATATTCGTTTTGATGAATCAATCTGTAAGTTTGGTTTCATCAAGAATGAAGATGACCCGTGTGTATATAAGAGGTTTAGTGGGAGCGTGATTACTTTCCTAGTCCTCTACGTCGATGATATCTTAATCATTGGAAACGATATTCCTGAACTACATGCGGTTAAGGCATGGTTAAGAAAATGTTTTCAGATGAAAGATTTAGGAGAAGCAGCCTATGTATTAGGTGTGAAGATCTACAGAGATAGATCAAAGAGGCTTCTCGAGCTGTGCCAGAGTACTTACATCGATAAAGTCCTGGAGAGATTCCATTTAGAAAATTCTAAAAGAGGATATCTTCCAGTCAGACATGGTCTGAATCTTTCAAAGAGTCAGTGTCCACAAACACAGACTGAGAAAGATGAAATGGACAATACGCCTTATGCTTCGGCTATTGGGTCCATTATGTATGCGATGTTGTGTACTCGCCTAGACGTCGCTTACGGGTTAAGCGTGACCAGTCGATTCCAAAGTAATCCAGGGAAGGCACACTGGGTTGCAGTCAAGAACATTTTGAAATATCTTCGGAGGACCAAAGATATGTTCTTGATATATGGAGGTCAGGAAGAACTCAGTATTGAAGGATATACTGACGCTTCGTTCCAATCTGACCAGGATGATTTCCGATCGCAATCAGGCTATGTTTTTAGCTTGAATGGAGGAGCAATGGTGTGGAAAAGTTTCAAACAGTCAATTGTTGCTGATTCCACAACAGAAGCCGAGTATGTTGCAGCCTCAGAAGCATCCAAGGAGGCAGTGTGGATTCGTAAGTTCGTTGAGGAACTTGGTGTTGTTCCTTCGAGTGCAGATCCTTTGGTTATCTTCTGTGATAACACTGGAGCTATAGCACAAGCAAAGGAACCACGGTCGCACCAGAAGTCCAAGCACATACAGAGAAGGTTTCACTTGATCTGGGAGATCATTGATCGTGGCGAGATCAAAGTCTGCAAGGTTCATACAGATGACAATCTAGCTGACCCGCTTACAAAGCCTCTGGCGCAGCAGAAGCATGAGAAGCACTGTAATAATATGGGTTTGAGATTTCTCAACCATTAGATTAAGTGCAAGTGGGAGATTGTTGGGGTATGCCCTTAAGGCTAATGTTTGAGGCCTTGGGATTATTTTAGTATCGTGTATAAACTCTATGTTTATAAAGGCAATGGTTGTTATTCAGGTTGTTACATCATCTGCTGCAATATGTATACTTCTGAATAATGTCTCAATGCTGTTCAGCTTGGCTGACATGCAGTTTTGTCCTTAGTCGAGATATCTTGGTGAACATGAGACAGCCTTGATATGATTGAGACTAATATGTGTTCTAATCTTATAGGATGCTTCGAGCATGGAATAAGATGTAGACTCATGGGTAAATTGGATGTACTGGACAGACCCTACTTAGGATATTCAATTGCTTGTCACAATGTGAATAATCCTTATATGCAAACAAGTGGCATATTTCCTCTGACTTGAGATCACTTGTGTTTCTAAATGATGATTGGCATTGTTTTGAGGTAGTTCAATATCATTTGAAACATAATGGTTATAGACTATCTTGGATAGTGAGCATGAGTCATGTTAGGGCACTAGTGATAGATATAGGATTGTCGTCTCCTTGATTGGAGTGTGATGTTCTATAGGGGCCCCCTGTATGAGATGATTGAGAAAGTGTATGGCCATACCTAGATGACTATGTTCATCTGATCTAATCATTCTCATCATATTGGAATTACAGGCTTGACACGCTTGTCCAATAAGAACATCCAATGGCAAAGGAAACACATATGTCAAGTGACTTGGGTTCACACTTGTGCTGTGGTTTGGGTGTAGTATTGGAAGATTCTTTTCTTTATATCGGGAGACAGTGATGTGTTGCTAGATACCCCTCACTGATCGTGATAACGTAAGTTATCGTTACCGACATTTAAAGGAAACCCTTAGGGTCGCACAATTTGATGATATGGCTTACTTAAGTCAGATCGTGTGGACTGAATTGTTTTGGTTCAGTTTAAAGGAGTTTAAACTCTGATTGTAAGTGAGATCTGGTCTGATCATGTTTGATTGATTAGGGCTTGAGATCGGTAAGCTTCGATCGAGAGAATTGATGCTAGATCGGTGAGATCAAGAGCATCAAGAGATGAATGGTTAGATCTTGAGCCTTATGGTTTAATTTGATCTAGACTAAGGCTTGGTTTGATTTGGTCCTTGAACCAAATTCAATTGAACCAGGTTCATCAAATGAGCACTTGGTTCAAGGGAGAAGAAAAATGCGATCGTTCACTTGGAGTGAACGCATGAACGCATGATGTTAGTGGGTTGCTATTTTTGGAAGTTATGTTTTCCAAAATAGCGTGAACGCCTCCACATTCGTTCGTGGGTGCATCTCTCTTCGCCTCTTCCTCTCGACGCCTCTCTCTCGTGTGTTGAGTCTGGACGCCAAGGAGAGGACTTGACAAAGCCTAGAGATCATCTCAATCTCCTTCACGCGATTAGGAGACCTTGGAGCATTGCTAGCACAAGGAACGCCAAGGGAGTAGTCATCTTCACCTTGTGTGCGCCACCTTTGGAGGAGAGCCGCTCGCCCTCTTCTTCCAAGACGCCATCCAAGAAATGGCATTGGTATGATCCCCTTCTTGATCTATACAAATTGTTAAGTTGATCTATGTTCATACATGCGATCCTAGGAAACCCTAGATTCCGCCCATGCAAGTTTTTATATCTGCATGATTAGGGTTTCGCCCCTTTAGGGAACTTTCAAAGGCCATGTCTCACTGGAAGGTATCCTTTCTTGGATTGCTCCATGTAGAACCTCTCCAGTACCTTATCAATGTAAGTACTTTGACTAAGGGCCAAGAGCCTCTTGGATCTATCCCGGTAGATCCTCACGCCTAGAATATAGGCGGCCTCCCCTAAGTCTTTCATCTCGAAACACTTCCCCAACCATGTCTTCACAGCTTGAAGACTAGGGATGTCGTTTCCGATGAGCAATATGTCATCAACATACAAGTCCAGAAAAATTACCAAGCTCCCACTGAATTTTCTGTATACACAGGCGTCATCTTCGCTTTTGATAAAGCCATAATCTCTCACGGCCTCATCAAATCGAAGATTCCAACTTCGAGATGCTTGCTTTAATCCATAGATGGACCTATTTAGCCTGCAGACCTTATTAGCCTCTGCAGGATGGATGAAGCCATCAGGTTGTGTCATATACACATCCTCAGTCAGCTTCCCGTTAAGGAACGCTGTTTTCACATCCATCTGCCATATCTCATAGTCATGATATGCAGCTATAGCAAGCAGAATCCGAATGGATTTAATCATGGCAACTGGCGAGAAGGTTTCATCATAGTCCACCCCGTGGACTTGTTTAAATCCTTTAGCCACTAGTCTACCCTTATAGGTAACTATTTTGCCATCCATGTCTGTCTTCTTCTTGAAGACCCATTTACACCCTATGGGTTTTACCCCATTAGGCAGCTCAACCAAATCCCAGACTTGGTTAGCCGACATGGAATCCATCTCAGATCTCATGGCGTCAAGCCATTTCTCGGAGTCCGGTCCACTGACCGCCTCATCATAGGTTCTAGGTTCATCCTCAATGATGAAGATCCCATCGTGTTGGGTCGTTAGCGACCCATACCTTTCAGGTGCACGACGAATTCTCCCAGTCCTACGTGGGACCTGTGTCTGAGCCTCAGGTTGCCTAGCAACCGGTGCAGGTGGCTCAGATTCCATCTCTTTGTCTTGTGCTTGCACTTGGACCTCATCCAAGTCAAACTTCCTCCCACTAACTTCTTTCATAAGAAATTCTTTCTCTAGAAAGATAGCACCCCGAGAAACAAAAACTTTGTTCTCGGTTGGGACATAGAAGTAGTATCCTTTAGTTTCCTTAGGATACCCCACAAACACACACTTATCAGATCTAGGTTCTAGCTTGCTAGAATCCTGACGTTTGACATAAGCCTCACATCCCCAGATCCTGATAAACGTGAGATTAGGGCGTCTTCCACTCCATACCTCGTATGGTATTTTGGAGACACTCTTAGATGGAACATTATTCAGTATTAGAGAAGCTGTTTCTAGTGCATGCCCCCAGAATGATGAAGGTAGAGTTGCATGACTCATCATGGATCGAACCATATTCAATAAAGTTTGATTTCTCCTTTCAGACACACCATTCCATTGAGGTGTTCCAGGAGGAGTGAGTTGGGATATGATCCCACACTCTCTCAGATAGTCAAAGAACTCACCACTCAGGTATTCTCCACCTCGATCTGATCGAAGAGCTTTAATGGATCTTCCAAGCTGGTTCTCTACTTCATTCTTGAACTCCTTGAATTTCTCAAAGGATTCAGATTTATGTCTCATTAAGTAGACATAACCATACCTACTGAAGTCATCAGTAAAGGTAATGAAGTAGCTGTACCCTCCTCTGGCTTGTTTATTGAAGGGCCCACACACATCAGTATGTATGAGATCCAATAAACCTTCTGCCCTCTCACCAATCTTGGTGAAGGGCGCCTTTGTCATCTTCCCTAATAAACAAGGTTCACAAGTATCAAATTCCTCCAAGGAACTTGAATCTAACAATCCATTTGCATGGAGTTGTTGGATGCGATTTTTGTTTATATGGGCTAATCGATAGTGCCATAGGAAAGCACCAACTGAACCACTCAGTTTGGTCCTCTTATTGCTTATGTTACAAATAGAACTTTCCATATCCAAGATATATAGACCATTGCACAAAGTACCCTTCCCATAGAACATATTTGCAAATGAAAAAGAACAGGAGTTCTTATTTATTTCAAATTTAAATCCTTTTCTCGCCAAGCAAGGAATGGATACAATGTTCTTTGTTAGCGAAGGTACACAAAAGCAATTGTCTAGCTCTAATTGAAGTCCAGAAGGCAAGGAGAGAGTCAAAACGCCTACAGCAATAGCAGCAACCTGTGCCCCGTTTCCAACGCGTAGGTCAATCTCTCCAAGCCGCACCGATCTACTTTTCTTGAGTCCCTGCATATTTGTACAAATATGAGCTCCACATGCGGTATACAATACCCATGACATAGAAGTAGAAAGGTTGACTTCTGTAACATAAATACCTGAGCTAGAAGTTAAGGCCAAGCCTTTCTTCTCCTCATTCTGAAGTTGCCTGCAGTCCCTTCTCCAGTGGCCCTGCTCGCCACAGTGGAAACACCTTTGTTCCTTTGACTTCTTCGCCCTTTTCTTCAGTGCTTTGGTAGGACCTCTGGCACTGCTCTTAGCACGTGCCTTACCCTTCTTCTTTATCTTCTTGGTCGCAGGGACCAAAAGAACAGAATTGGGTTTGGTCTTACCCATCTCTCGCTCGGCTGTTTGGAGCATATTCATCAATTCCTCCCGTGTGCACTCAATCCGGTTCATGTTGAAGTTAATGATAAACGGACTGAAGCTAGGGGGCAAGGAATGAAGAATAAGATCCACAACCAGCTCGTTGTCTATGGTGTGTCCCAGTCTCCTGAGATGATCCACATTCCCAATGAGTTTGAGAACATGGGGTCTCACTGGTGCACCTTCAGACAACTTGCACCGAAAGACTGCTTTGGCGGTGTCAAATCTCTAAGTTCTAGCCTGAGCCTCGAACATCTGTTTCAGACGAGTAATCATCTGAAAAGCGTTCTGCTCCTCATACTGCACCTACAGTTCAGGTGCCATACTGGCTAGCATAAGACATGCAACCTCCAAAGAGTCATCCTGATGCTTTCTATAAGCATCTCTGTCTGCCGTTCGGGCATTAGGCGGAGGAGCCGCAGGAAGAGGCTGTTCAAGGACATACAGCTTCTTCTCGAGCTTGAGGACTATCCTCAAATTCCGATGCCAGTCCATAAAGTTAGTTCCAACTAACTTATCCTTATCAAGGAGTGATCGCAGTGATAATCTGCTAGTGTTCGTAGCCATTGTTCTACAACACCCAAGAAGAACAGATTAGTACTACTTCGAATCATTTAAACTGGACTTGTTTTAAATGACCATGGCTCCCACTATTTTATATTCGAATTGACAACCCACAAAGTCAATCGGGAAGTTTAAAACTTCCTAGTGGGATGGGATCCTTATTTCACATGAGGCTTTGCGTCCCACGAGGGTGGGATGAGATGCACAAAGTAACCCATGCTTCCTAAGGTGGGCGCGCCGGCCGGTTGCTCCAAGCAACTCCCCTTGTTGAGACAGTCTGGGCATTTCATGTCCAGCGAGGGCTGGATACAACATGAAACCTTTACCTCTCAACGATGCCTCTAGACTTTCACCATGTGCCCAGCACATGTGAACTTCTAGTCAAGTCCATTCCTAACCGTTATGCCCAGGGCCAACGAGTTTCCTTGCGAAGGCACGCCCAGGTTAAAACTGGACTGGGGAAACCATTGCCACCACGCACTTTCTAAAGATAAGTGGGTGTGTCCCACGAGGGTGGGAAACAATTCACAACACCACTGATCGATAGCTTAGTGAGGGCTACGCGTTAGAAGGCTACCAGACTTGATATTTTAATTGAGGGTTTTTGTTTAAGGTCTCATCATCTCAGTTTTATCTTATGTCTATCATTACAGGCATGCAATCCTATAGTGATAACATAACGGTAAAACATTTCAGGCATGCTTCTGCAGATAATAATAAAAGCAGTAAAGGATGATGTGATCATATCCTATACAAGACATTGAACCAATCCATGCCATGAAATAGGTTCAACTCTTGTCCTAGAACTCAAGCCCCAAAAACTAGACCTAACCTAGCCGACCTCTAGCTTGAACTTCAAGGTTGGCTCCAAGGTCCTTCTCTCATGGTTTAGCTCTCAAACCATAGAGGAATACTTTTGAAGTTCCCCATAGGTTCGGCCAATGCCATGGTCTTCCTCCAAGGAAGGTGCGCCACCATGCAAGGGGCCAAGATTTCTTGCGCCACCAAGCAACCAAGCAGCAGCTTGCATGCGCCACCTTGCATGCTTGCGCCATCAAGAAAGATGCGAGCATCAAGGTCCAAGAAGGATGCGCCTAGCCCTTAATCTTCCTCTTAATTTTTACAAAAAAGATGGCACGCAGGCCGCACAAGGATACATCGCAGGCATGCAAGAGGGGGGCTTGACTAATGATCACAACACCATGCACAATCAAGGTATTTACTCATGCAATTCTACATGCTCATGAAAAACATAAAATCTGAAATTTTACTTTTTCACAAAACCAGTTTCTTTTTCTCATCTTCTTCACTACTGAGTGGGAGTGGAATGTCTATCTTGAACATTGTGAAGATAACGAACAGTACACTGCTCTTATCTTAGAGTGCATGACCCCAGAGGTCAAAGTTGAGTTTGATGAGATGGGGATTTATGATCTTATCATACATCTCAAAGGTCTCTTCACACCATGCTCTATAGACAAAGATCAGGAGAGTTCTGTTGGATCTTCAGACTGTATGCCTAAATCTGAGAATGACCATGGTTTTGTATCTTCGAAGCTAATACTTCGGAAGACTGGGAATGCATGGATATTTCGAAGAGGATTAATGGCCAAGAAGAGCATGGCAAAGAAGAAGCGATGTGATCCATCCGCTTCAGGTATTGTGTTACCGAGGTCTTTATGTCTACTTCTTATTCATGGGTACTAGATACCGCATGTGAGGCTCACATATGTTTTACATATGCAGGAGCTCAAAAGAAGTAGGACCATGAGGCTTGGTGGGATCGACTCTCGGGTCAGGGATGGAGCATTGGATGCTGCTGTTGATATCATCTCACTACCTTGAAGACTTTATCTAGAACATTATGTATCAGCTTATGTATTAGAACATCATTCCTTTTGGAAAGGATTTCAGTTTGAAATAATAAATGATATTTTATTTAAATAGATGTTCTATTGAAGTGATACAGTTTGTGGTTCTATATGTAACACAAGATCAGATCCAATGATTCAATAAACACCCTCTTATAGCATTGTCTCTTGAAACATAGAACAATGGTCACATCCAAAGGTCCATGGACTATTGGGATCATTATCCTTTCAGGATTATGATACATGTGAGCCTAGTTCAAAGGAACAATGTGACAGATGCTGCCTTCACCATAAAGGGTGGAAGGAGTAGTGGCTTGTTGGATCTATTACACAGTAATGTAAGTGGACCCATGTAAACAAGCACTAAGAGGAGTTATATACTTCATTAGGTGTGGGTATGCCTTACACAACCCAAGAACTTTGGAGAAATCCAAGAAGTTCACAAATGAAGTATTGAGTCAAATTGGAGGATCTATTAAAGCACTTTGATTGGATCAAGGTGATTAGTGGAGAATTTGATGACTGTCCTAAGAAGTGTGGAGTTATCTCATAGCTTACTTAGTACACCACTATGTGGTCAATTTCAAAGAAAGAAAAAGGAACACATTGGATGTGGTTCCATCTTTGTATAGTCATGCAAATATACTACTATGATGTGATGCAAACAGATGCACTGCCACTCCATAAGAAAGTGTCTGAATTAGCTTTTGAGTTGCGTGTTAGGTCCCCTTCAAGGGGGAGCGCAAGCGGATAAAGCCCCTTTCTAGAGGGGGGCGCAAATGCAATTTTAGGGGTGTCACCCTCATGATCGCATGTAGATCATATGGTTAACTTATGTATAAGCGAAAGGATCTTTAAAGGGATCATACCAACGCCATGAAGTTGGATGTCGGCTTGGAAGAAGAGAGCAACTTTGATCTCCTCCAAAAGTTCACACACAAGGTGAAGATCTCTTACTTCCTTGGCGTCACTTGTGCTAGCAAGGCACCCAAGGTTCCTTGTCGAATGGAAGGAGATGATGAAAGCTTTCTTGGCCGATCCTTCTTCTCGTCAACCTCTACCACCCGAGAGTTCGAGTGTCGTCGAGAGCCAAAGGGGAGATGAGCGTTTTTCCAAGCTTGTGATCGAATGTGGAGACATTCATCACTATGGCAAAACCGAAATGCCATAAATGGTAAGTCTTCAACACATGCGTTATGCGTTCACATGAAGTGAACCAAACGCATATCTCATCTCACAAATGAACCAAGCGCTCACATATGAGCCGGTTCAATGTAGTTGGTCCAATGACCAAACCAAATCAGCCCAAGTATTGGTCCAGACCAAAATAAACCCTAAGGTTCAAGATCTGACCGTTCATCCTTTGATGCTCTTGATCTCCCAGATCTAGCATCCACACTCTCGATCAAAGCTTACCGATCTCAAGCCCTAATCAATCAAACATGATCAGACTGGATCTCACTTACAATCAGAGTTTAATCTCCTTTAAACTGAATCAAAACAATCCAGTCCACCCGATCTGACTCAAGTAAGTCATATCACCAAATTGTGCGACCCTAAGGGTTTCCTTTAAATGTCGGTAACGATAACTCACGTCATCACAATCAGTGAGGGGTATCTAGCAACACATCACTGTCTCCCGATATAAAGGAAAGAGTCTTCCAAGACTACACCCAAACCACAGCACAAGTGTGAATCCACTTCACAAGGCATACATGTTTCCTTTGCCACTGGATGTTCTTATTGGACAAGCATGTCAAGCCTGTAACTCCAATACAATGAGCATGATTAGATCAGATGAACATAGTCATCTGGGTATGGCCATACACTATCTCAATCATCTCATACAGGGGGGCCCCTTTAGAACATCACACTCCTTGAACAAGGAGACGGCAATCCTTTATCTATCACTAGTGTCCTAACCTGACTCATGATCATTATCCAAGATAGTCTATAATCATTATGTTTCAAATGATATTGAACTACCTCAAAATAATGACATTCATCATTTAGAAACACAAGTGATCTCAAGTCAGAGGACATGTGCCACTTGTTGCATTCAAGGATTATTCACATTATGACAAACAATTGAATATCCTAGTAGGGTCTGTCCAGTACATCCAATGTACCCATGAGTCTACATCTTATTTCATGCTCGAAGCATCCTATAAGATTAGCACACATATTAGTCTCAATCATATCAAGGCTGTCTCATGTTCACCAAGATATCTCGACTAAGGACATATGCATGTCAGCCTAGCTGAACAGCTTTGAGACATTATTCAGAAGTACACTTATTACAGCAGACAAGGTAGCAACCTGAATAATAACCATGCCTTTATAAACATAAGAGTTTATTACATGATACTTATACAATCCCAAGGCCTCAAACATTAGCCTTAAGGGCATACCCCAACATTGCGAACTACAAATATCCCATTTCTTCAATGGAATTGGGAATGTAATGTGCAGTGATTCAAAAGTATGTGTTTGTGGTGCACTGTAGAGTGCTAATTCAATCCCAAAGAGAACAAAATATTTGTTGCTCAAACTGCTGTCTCTCTTGAGAAAGTATTTCTTTTAAAAGAAGCTAGTGGGAGTAGATTTGATTGGGACAAGGTCCAGAATCAACCACAATATAATTAGACATAGATGGAGAGCAAAATCTCACATACAGGTTGAAAGTCAATCTGAGGTTCAAGTAACACAGAAACCACATAAGTCTGGATCGATTCGATATGCTGGGCATGACAAATTTTTCATCAAGGATGAACCTAAGACTTATGAGGAAATGGAAGCGGTCGGTGGACCAGATTCCAAGAAATGGCTAAGGGTCATGAGAACCATAATGGACTCCATGTCTGCTAATCAAGTCTGGGACTTGGATGAGCTGCCAAAGGGGTAATTCCTACAAGCTATAAATAAATCTTCTAGGAAGATAGACATGGAAGGTAACATTGTTACCTTGAAAGGCAAGCTAGTGAACAGAAATTTCAGGCAAATCCACTGGATGGATAATGATGAAATTTTTTACCAATAGCTGAGTTTTAAGTCCATTAGGAATCTGCATGTTATAATTGCATGATTAGTTATGGCGTGTTGTTATGAAAACTGCATTTCTTGCATGGACATCTGAAAAGATATCTATAAGAAAATAGCCAGAAGGTTTTCATATCAAGGCCATAAAGATATGCATGGTGTTATGCAAGCATGTTTAAAAGAGCCTGTGTTTACAAGAAGATCAGTGGGAGCACCTTAATAGTATTTCTTGTTCTAGAAGATTGATGATATTCTCCTCACAGGGAATGACATCTCAGCTCTTCACATGGTGAAGAAAAGGCTTGAGATGTATTTCGAGAAGAATGATCTGGGGAATGATGCCTACATCCTAGGCATGAGGATCTATAGATAGAGATCCAAGAAAGTCATTGCCCTTTAGTCAATCTACGTTCATCCAAGAGTTTCTGGAGAGGTTTATATTGGATGATTCCAAATATTGATACGTTCCAGGAAGATATGGTCTGACTCTCTCAAGGATGTTGTGTCCTATGACACAGCTGGAGAGTAATAACATGGGTCTAAAATCCTGATACATGGTATATAGGATGGATCATGTTTTGAGTAATATTCACAAGACCATTTGTGGCAAATGCTTGGAGCATAGCCAGTAAGTTTCAATCAGATCCTTGTGTTTGACACTTGATAGCTGTGAAAGCAATCCTTATATATACTTGGGAAGTATAAAGGATTGAAGTCTAGTCCATGATAGACAGGAAGAATTTTGTGTACAAGGATACACTGATACTTCGTTCCAGTCTTATGACCACAGCCAGGATTTGCGCTTTGCCTTGTTGTGGTGTTGTGTGCTGAAAGAGCATTATGCAAACCATAGTGGCAAAATTCTAAAAATAAGGCTGAGTACATTGCAGCTTCTTGAGGCGGCCAAGGAAGCAGCTTCATTCATTTGAACTTGATTTAATTCCTAGTGCTTGATGGTCCAGTATAGTTCTTACTGGGGCCATAGCATAAGTGAAGGAACTTAGTGCTCAAGTATGTACTGCAGCATATCATCTGATCTTAGAGATCATGGATGAGGATGATGATCAAATTTGTTAAAATAAACACAGATAGCAATCTGGAAAAACCCACTGACATAGTCTCTGGCGCAGCGAAAGCTAAATGGGTCATACTAGAGACATTGGAACTGACTAAACATCAGTTGCCCTTGGTCTTAGTGCAAGTGGGAGATTGTTGGTATATATGCCCTGCAGACCAATGTATGGACATGGTCAAGCATTGTTTGAATGTACTTTGATAGAATTATTAGAGGCATGGTCATTATTATGCAGACTTCTCTGCCTGCGTTGATATATTGAGTTGCATATATAATGTCCCAGGAGTTTGGATTGGATCCATTCTCATAAGCTATCCCCAGACAAGGTACCATAGCAGATATGGGACAGCTTTGGTGCATGTGAGACTGGTGTATGGGCTGGTTAGGTGCGGGGCATAGTAACGCAGACATACAGGTGCATTGGATGCACTGGAGTGATCCACCGTGAGGATTGACTTGTCTAGTCAACAAGTCAATCTCACATGCAAGAGGTTTGCATTGATCCTTAGACTTGAGGTATTCATGTCTAGATTTGATGATGGATATGCTTTGATACAGTCTTACGTCTCTCCGTAATTGGGGGACCAAAACGACTGTCATTGGGCATGTCATAAGTCACGTAGAGACATGGATGACCAATAGTAGGATTTGCCCCTTCCTTATTGGAAGCATGATATCCACTCGGGGGCGCCCCACCTTATTGCTGCATGACAGGAATGTGTGGCCACACTTGTTGAGTCATGACCAATGCATTGGATTGATAAACTTGAGACTAATCCAATGACAGGATATCAGTTTAGGCAAAGGGATCTATAATGCAATGGGAATCCTCTTTGCTTGTTAGGAGTTGTTGCCATAATGACTTAAGTCCTATGACATGGGTAGTAGTGATGTGTTGCTAGATACCCCTCACTACTTATGATGTTTACATCATTGCCATCGTCATATGGATCCTACGGGGTCACACGCAATAGACTCTTGATGTTGCTTTAATCAGAAACCTTAGGATCAAGTTATTGAATAACTTGGATCCATTTGGAAGATTTCATCAGCGCCAATGGGCCTGATGAGTTGGAAGAAAGTTATTGGAGCCAAATTTCAATTTTGGCAGGTTGACCCGAAATTGACCTTAATTGGTCACATTTGGATTAGATCCAATGGCTTAATCAACCCATGCAATGAAGTTTGGGCTAATTCATTATCCAATGAGGCCCAATAATAAGTTGTCATGAAGAGATTAGAGGCTAAAAGGGCATAATGGGGAGAAATCTCACCCCATTGGCGCCTAGGGGCATAATGGGGTGAGGGAGGCACCTTTGCTTCATTATGGAAGTAAAGGGCGCCTAGCCCTTCTTCCTAGGATGGAATGCATGCCTTTAAGGCATCTCTTGGGCTGATATGGCTATAGGGAAAATAAGGATAGGTTGAATGAGGTTTATGGAAAAGTCTTGGAGACTTTCCTTGCCACAAACCCCCTTCATCCTAGCCGCCCACTTGGCATGATCTTGGCCCTCCCTAAACCGCCTCTTGACCTTATAAATAAGACCCTAGCCGCCCCCTCTAAAATGTTAACTCCTTGAAGGCGTGAAGACACATAGAGAGGCATGAGCAAGGGCAAAGGGTGACAACTTGAAGGTGGCGCAACCCTTCTTCCTCCTTGAAGCCGCAAGCCTTCTTCTCCTTCTTCACCTCTTGACGTAACTTGGAGAAGGGCTTGGTGTTGACATCTCTTGGAGAGAATTGGAAGCTTAGGGTGGTGACAACTTGAGAGCTTGGAGCTCTCCTTCTTCATCAAGGAGCGCAATCTCCTTCTTCCTTGGAACCGCAAGTTCTTCTTCTTCTCCTTCTCTTCTTGGCGCAAGGACTCTTAGTGCTTGGTGGCATCTCCTTGCCACAAGTCCTCTTCGTTCCTTAGCCATAGGCGCACCTTGCTTGAAGGTGGCGCATGCAAAAAAGAAGAAGGAAGTACTTGGCGCATCATCCTCTTCCTCATCTCTTCTTGGCGCTTCTACCTTGGAGGTGGCGCAAGATTTGAAGAGAGTGATAAGGCTTGATTCTCTTCCCGAGGCTAGCACCAAGCGTGGAAGGGAGCAACGATCAGGGAGTCGACGCGTGGATACTTGTAGAGGGTGAACACTTGGGCGCCTTCAACATGGCTTCGGCAACTAGACAAGCAAAAGAGGTACATCTCTAACACATCCTTGTGTCTTCTCTCTCGCATGGATCCTTGGGACCGGAATATGTTTTGGGTGTAATGCTTCCGCTGCGTCCTAGGACTGCAAAATTTTAAAATTACACCCGGTATTCCCTAACAAACCCATGTCAAATTTCAAAAGTTAGATATGCATTGAAGAAATAAATATAACATTATATGTTTCTTTCTAATCATGAATACAGGTTTATTCATCATCAAGGAAGATATTTATCAATGAAAATCTTATAAAAATAGAATCACACCACAAGATAGTAGAAAGTGGATCATGAACAATCATATCATCATACAACCATATCGAAGAAATATCAGTGAGTGATACATCTAAAGCGAATCAAAGATGAAACCATATGAAATAATCTTGAATACAAGAGAGTGCAAACGATACTCACAAAACTATATAGCAAGCTCTGACCAAAAATACATAAGGCTCAGACCAAAAATAGTGTCGGGGCAGATGCTGCTAGGTCCATAGATGTGTCATTTGAAAATTTTTCCTGCACAATTTAAGATACATAAGGCTCAGTCTAAAAATAGTCTAAAAAAAAAAATAATTTTCTCAAGGGAGAATCAGATATATCATCGATGGTCCATAAGAGTCATGGTGGAAAGAGCTGATGCAGGCGAGAAGCAGAGGTGGAACAGAGGCTGGCTGAAAAAGCTGCTAGCAATGATGGTGATGGTGCCGACAGTAGAGTGAGAAATCTCTAGTGGCCTGCTAGAGAATACAGTCTTGGAGGTGAGATCATCGGTAGGTGGGTGCTAGAAATAATGCTGCATAGATAAAAACATCAGTCACTAATGAAGAGTCTGGTGCATAAATAAATCAAATAAATAGAAATAGAGCCAGTAGAAGAAGTAAGAGTCTGTTGATGGTATAATCTAGTGTCGACGGTTGGAAACAGTGATGTCAGAGGCAGATGCAGTGGTAGCTAGAGGTGGAAGACAGTTGCTCTTGAAGATTTCTGGATCTGGAGGCAAAAGAAGCTATAACTGAAAGTTCCCTAAAGGGGGCGAAACCCTAATCATGCAGATATAAAAAAAAAACTTGCATGGGCGGAATCTAGGGCTTCCTAGGATCGCATGTATGTTCATAGATCAACTTAATAAGTTTGTATAGATCAAGAAGGGATCATACCATAGCCATTGCTTGGATGGCGTCTTGGAAGAAGAGGGTGATGTGGCTCTCCTCCAAAGGTGACGCACACAAGATGGGTGATCGCCTACTCCTTGTCGTTCCTTGTGCTAGCAAGGATCTCCAAGTCTCCTGATCGCTTGAAGGGAAGATGAGATGCTCTCCTTGGCTTTGTCAAGTCCTCTCCTTGGCGTCAAGACTCACACACGAGAGAGAGAGGCGACAAGAGGAAGAGGCGAGCGAGAATAGAGCAATTGCTCTCGAACGTGAGGCGTGCTCTCTATTTTGGAAACATGACTTCCAAAAATAGCAAGCCACTAACATCATGCGTTCATGCGTTCACTCCAAGTGAACCATCGCAATTTTCTCTCCCCTTTGAACCATGCGCTCACTATGATGAGCCGGTTCAATTGGATTTGGTTCAAAGACCAAATTAAACCAAGCATTGGTCTAGATCAAATTAAACCATAAGGATCAAGATCTAACCATTCATCTCTTGATGCTCTTGATCTCACCGATCTAGCATCAATTATCTCGATCGAAGCTTACCGATCTCAAGCCCTAATCAATCAAACATGATCAGACCAGATCTTACTTACAATCAGAGTTTAAATCCCATTAAACTGAACCAAAACAATTCAGTCCACACGATCTGACATAAGTAAGCCATATCATCAAATTGTGCGACCCTAAGGGTTTCCTTTAAATGTCGGTAACGATAACTTACGTTATCACGATCAGTGAGGGGTATCTAGCAACACATCACTGTCTCCCGATATAAAGGAAAGAGTCTTCCAAGACTACACCCAAACCACAGCACAAGTGTGAACCCAAGTCACTTGACATATGTGTTTCCTTTGCCACTGGATGTTCTTATTGGACAAGCGTGTCAAGCCTGTAATTCCAAGATGATGAGAATGATTAGATCAGATGAAACATAGTCATCTGGATATGGCCATACACTTTCTCAATCATCTCATACAGGGGCCCCTATAGAACATCACACTCCAATCAAGGAGGCGGCAATCCTATATCTATCACTGTGCCCTAACATGACTCATGTTCACTATCCAAGATAGTCTATAACCATTATGTTTCAAATGATATTGAACTACCTCAAAACAATGCCAATCATCATTTAGAAACACAAGTGATCTCAAGTCAGAGGAAATATGCCACTTGTTTGCATATAAGGATTATTCACATTGTGACAAGCAATTGAATATCCTAAGTAGGGTCTGTCCAGTACATCCAATGTACCCATTAGTCTACATCTTATTCCATGCTTGAAGCATCCTATAAGATTAGAACACATATTAGTCTCAATCATATCAAGACTGTCTCATGTTCACCAAGATATCTCGACTAAGGACAAAACTGCATGTCAGCCAAGCTGAACAGCATTGAGACATTATTCAGAAGTATACATATTGCAGCAGATGATGTAACAACCTGAATAACAACCATTGCCTTTATAAACATAGAGTTTATACATGATACTGAAATAATCCCAAGGCCTCAAACATTAGCCTTAAGGGCATACCCCAACAATCTCCCACTTGCACTTAATCTAATGGTTGAGAAATCTCAAACCCATATTATTACAGTGCTTCTTATGCTTCTGCTGCGCCAGAGGCTTTGTAAGCGGGTCAGCTAGATTGTCATCTGTATGAACCTTGCAGACTTTGATCTCGCCACGATCAATGATCTCCCGGATCAAGTGAAACCTTCTCTGTATGTGCTTGGACTTCTGGTGCGACCGTGGTTCCTTTGCTTGTGCTATAGCTCCAGTGTTATCACAGAAGATAACCAAAGGATCTGCACTCGAAGGAACAACACCAAGTTGCTGAACGAACTTACGAATCCACACTGCCTCCTTGGATGCTTCTGAGGCTGCAACATACTCGGCTTCTGTTGTGGAATCAGCAACAATTGACTGTTTGAAACTTTTCCACACCACTGCAGCTCCATTCAAGCTAAAAACATAGCCTGATTGCGATCGGAAATCATCCTGGTCAGATTGGAACGAAGCGTCAGTATATCCTTCAATACTGAGTTCTTCCTGACCTCCATATATCAAGAACATATCTTTGGTCCTCCGAAGATATTTCAAAATGTTCTTGACTGAAATCCAGTGTGCCTTCCCTGGATTACTTTGGAATCGACTGGTCACGCTTAACCCGTAAGCAACGTCTGGGCGAGTACACAACATCGCATACATAATGGACCCAATAGCCGAAGCATAAGGCGTATTGTCCATTTCATCTTTCTCAGTCTGTGTTTGTGGACACTGACTCTTTGAAAGATTCAGACCATGTCTGACTGGAAGATATCCTCTTTTAGAATTTTCTAAATGGAATCTCTCCAGGACTTTATCGATGTAAGTACTGTGGCATAGCCCGAGAAGCCTCTTAGATCTATCTCTGTAGATCTTCACACCTAATACATAGGCTGCTTCTCCTAAATCTTTCATCTGGAAACATTTTCTTAACCATGCCTTAACCGCATGTAGTTCAGGAATATCGTTTCCAATGATTAAGATATCATCGACGTAGAGGACTAGGAAAGTAATCACGCTCCCACTAAACCTCTTATATACACACGGGTCATCTTCATTCTTGATGAAACCAAATTCACAGATTGATTCATCAAAACGAATATTCCAGCTTCTTGATGCTTGTTTAAGTCCATAAATGGACTTCTTTAATTTGCATATTTTATGACGATCTGATGGATTAGTGAAACCTTCAGGTTGTGTCATATACACATCCTCTTCTAGTTTTCCATTAAGGAAAGCCGTCTTCACGTCCATTTGCCAGATCTCATAATCATAATATGCCGCTATCGCGAGAATAATCCGAATAGACTTGAACATGGCTACAGGAGAGAAAGTTTCATCATAATCTATCCCGTAGATTTGTTTGAAACCTTTCGCAACTAGCCTGCCTTTATAGGTAACCACGTTACCATCCATGTCAATCTTCTTCTTGAAGATCCATTTACAGCCTATAGGGATTACTCCCGGAGGCAGATCAACCAAATCCCAAACTTGGTTATCTGACATGGAGTCCATCTCGGCTCGCATAGCTTCAAGCCATCTCGCTGATTCCGGTCCACTGACCGCATCCGCATAAGTGAGGGGTTCATCATCAATGATGTAGACTCCGTCATAGCGCTCAGGCTGTCGACGGATCCTTCCCGATCTTCGCGGTTCCCGTGATATCTGAGCCTTAGGTTGTTCAGTAACCTGATCTACTGGCTCAGGCTCATCCAACTGTGCTTGACTACTTTGTCCTTCTTCTGGATTCTCATCCAGCTTTATTTCTCTCCCACTGGCTTCTTGCAGAAGAAATTCTTTCTCAAGAAAAATAGCCGTCCGAGCAACAAATACTTTGTTCTCTTTGGGATCGTAGAAATAATAACCCTTAGTTTCTTTAGGGTAACCGACAAAGATACATTTCTCAGATCTGCTCTCTAGTTTCCCAGAGGCGAGCTTTTTGACATAAGCCTCGCAACCCCAGATCTTAACAAATGTCAAGCTTGGCTGTTTCCCATACCATAACTCATATGGAGTCTTTGAAACGGCCTTGGATGGCACTCGGTTTAGTACCTTTGCAGCTGTTTCCAGTGCAAATCCCCAAAAGGAGTAAGGTAGAGTAGCCTGACTCATCATAGAACGAACCATATCCAGTAATGTTCTATTTCTCCTCTCGGACACACCATTCCATTGCGGTGTTCCTGGCGGAGTGAGCTGTGAGATAATCCCACACTCCTTCAGATAGTCAGTAAACTCATGACTCAAGTATTCTCCACCTCGATCTGAGCGAAGTGCCTTGATATTTCGGCCTAGCTGATTCTGTACTTCATTTTTGAACTCTTTGAACTTGTCAAAAGATTCACTCTTATGTCTCATTAGATAGACATAACCATACCTACTGAAATCATCAGTAAAGGTAATGAAGTATGAATAGCCACCTCTGGCATGTTTACTAAATGGCCCACACACATCATTGTGAATGAGGTCAAGTAAACCTGAAGCCCTTTGACCTTTGTTGGAAAAAGGAGACTTCGTCATTTTACCCAATAAACAAGCTTTGCATGTATCAAGCTCCTCATAGGAGAATGATCCCAGCAGTCCATGGTCATGCAACCGCTTAATGCGCTTCTTGTTAATATGGCCTAAACGACTATGCCATAGCAAGGTGCTGTCATCAGCATACTTGGCTTTCTTAATATCAATCTGTTGTATTGAACATTCCATGTCCAACATGAATAACCCATTGTTAATTGACCCAGTAGCATAAACAATATTATCAAAAGAAATATAACACTTTGAAATCTTGCATTCAAAGGAAAACCCTTTCCTGACAAGAGCAGGAATAGAGATAATATTCTTAGTTATGCTCGGTACAAAATAACAATTGTCCAGTTCTAATACAAGACCAGATGGTAAAGAGATGTGATAAACTCCTACAGCAACAGCAGCAACCCGTGCCCCGTTTCCAACTCGTAGGTCAACCTCATGCTGTCCCACCTGTCTTCTTCTCTTGAGTTCCTGTACATTTGAACAAATGTGAACTCCACATGCAGTGTCCAACACTCATGAAATAGAAGAAGAAGATACCATGACTTCAGTCACGAAAATACCTGAGCCAGAAGCGAAAGAGTTGCTTCCCTTCTTCTCTCCTTGGAGCGCTTTACAGTCCTTTTTCCAGTGACCTAGCTGGCCACAATGGAAACATCTGTATTCCTTTGACCGCTTGAGCTTTTGTTTTAATGCCTTGTTGTAGCTCTTGACAGGGGCTTTGCCCTTCTTCCCCTTCTTCTTGTTCCTAGAAGGAAACATTAGGACAGAGGATGAAGGCGTTCCCTTCTCACGAGACTGAGTCTGCTCAGTAGTCAAGAGCATGTTCAGTAACTCTGCCGGCGTACAGTCGATCTTGTTCATATTAAAATTAATGATGAACGGATCGAAAGAGGCCGGGAGAGACTGCAGGATGATGTCTACAACAAGCTCCTGATTGATGGTGTGTCCCAGTTTCTCTAGAGCCTCCTTGTACCCAATCATCTTGAGCACGTGAGCTCCCACTGGACTCCCTTCAGTCAGTTTGCTCTAAAAGAAAAGTTTCGTCAAGTTATAGTGTTCAGTCCTTGCCTGTGCTGCATACAGCATCTTGAGGTTTGCTATAATTTCTATAGTAGATAAATCCTCATGCTGACGCTGCAGCTGTGGCATCATAGACGCTAGCATAAGGCAAGCAACATCAATGCTATCATTGACATGCTTTTCATAAGCTTCCCGAACCGCCCTTGCGGCGTTCGCAGCGGGTTGAGGCGGTATAGCCGTCTCGAGGACATACAGTTTCCTCTCAGCCTTAAGAACAATCTTAAGGTGTCCGTACCAGTCTGAGAAATTTGGCCCAGCAAACTTCTCCCTTTCCAGTAGGGATCGCACATTGAACGCTGTGGTGTTCGTTGCTGCAGTAATCTACAACAATGCAAGAACAGCAAGGTCAGTATCAATGTTAGAATCAATTCAGGACTTAAGAATGATTCTTTTCTCACTATTTTATCTGACTGAAAAATCCAGCAAAATAGCCCGAAAGAGTAAAACTCTTTTAGTGAGATGGGATCCAGATTTCATACTTGGTCTCCGCGTCCCGCTCAGGTGAGATAAGATGCACAGAGTGTACAAGCACTAATTTCTGGTAGGCAATCCCTGCCAATCGCCAACCCGTGCGATTCCCCTTCATCTGGGCAATCCAGCAGACTGTGCCAACTGAGTTGGTACAACACAGTCTCTGATCCCACAGATGGCTGCCTCCATATGGCTACCATATGCTCAGTATGTAGCCTACATGGTCAAGCTGACCCGACCTACTCCCTGGACCACCACGTGCTATGCTGAGCAACGAGAAGCGATAAATCCCTTCTCTGTAACACGCAGGTGTAATCACACACCGTCTGAAGATAGATGGGCGTGCCCACTGAGTGGGTACAACACGGCCCCAACGATAGTTAGAACAGTGAGGTTTCGCGTCTGAAGGCTATCGTGCTTGATATTTAACGTTGGATTTTAACGGTCCTTTTATCTTCTTACTATCATTCAAATCCTATGGTGATAGCAGAAGAATGAATCATGCAATTACTAAATTACTTAAACAGTAAATTAAAAGCATGATGATCTTATGTGGTAAAAGCCCATTAAGCCTAAGTAAGACCTTAATAAACTTAAGTCTTCACTTGAGCTCTTCATGGGTCTTTAGCATTTCCTCTGGCCCAACCCGGGCCCAAGCGCCCACTGCAGCTCAGGTGCGCCCACCAGGTAAAATGCGCCTGTCCTAGAGTCTAACCCTAGACATCCCACTAGTGAAGTCACTTGCTGCATGCGCCTCTGCCAAGTGTGCTCTGTGCTCATGTCTGATTAAATTACAATTTAATCTATCTAGACATGATTGACTCGCAGGTCAATTACACTTTATAAATTAATTAAAATGTGATGCGCAGATCACAATAATAATTTACAAAAAATCATCCAGGCACGCAGGCCCCAGCACAGCACACATTAAATTTAGGCAGCCCACATAAGATTAAATAAACACTCATCATGTTATACAAACATCATGTGATCCAATCAAGAAAATAAAATATTTTAAAAAACCCATTGGCTTCATTTTATTTCCTTATGTGCCCTACTACCTTACAACGGTCCATTAATAGGGATCCACTCATCAGACCTAGTCAGACCCACTGCCCTTGCATGCACCAAGTCATAACCGACTTGAGTCGACCTTATGGTCAACTATGCATGCGTGAAGGCTGAACGTCCCTCATGAGTTCTGGCAAGCGGGTGTGACCCCGGGCCTTAATCATGAGCGTTCATCTGGTTGTCTCAATCAGACATCGCTACACGCCTTTCAGCAGTCGACCAATAGCCACCTCATGCTTGCGCATAGGTGCCATCTGGTCGACCCATCAAGGCTGTCAGATAGTCTGATCAGACTGTTGGGTCTAGACTGGACGATGACTTCAACCCTAATAACCCGTCTAAGCTTTTGAAGTAGGCGCTTAGATCTAATGAGGGGCGCGCAAGTAAAAGAGTTTGGGTAAAACAACTTGAACAAGCGCCAACATGAAACATGCGCCACCAAAAGTAAAACATACAAGCATGTAGTTTTTCGGCATGATCATTATCTTAGATCTACTTATCAGCGCAAACATGGATCACATTAAGCATCATATGAATCATACAAGGAACGTGGCTCTGATACCAATTGAAAGTTCCCTAAAGGGGGCGAAACCCTAATCATGCAGATATAAAAAAAAAACTTGCATGGGCGGAATCTAGGGCTTCCTAGGATCGCATGTATGTTCATAGATCAACTTAATAAGTTTGTATAGATCAAGAAGGGATCATACCATAGCCATTGCTTGGATGGCGTCTTGGAAGAAGAGGGCGATGTGGCTCTCCTCCAAAGGTGACGCACACAAGATGGGTGATCGCCTACTCCTTGTCGTTCCTTGTGCTAGCAAGGATCTCCAAGTCTCCTGTTCGCTTGAAGGGAAGATGAGATGCTCTCCTTGGCTTTGTCAAGTCCTCTCCTTGGCGTCAAGACTCACACACGAGAGAGAGAGGCGACAAGAGGAAGAGGCGAGCGAGAATAGAGCAATTGCTCTCGAACGTGAGGCGTGCTCTCTATTTTGGAAACATGACTTCCAAAAATAGCAAGCCACTAACATCATGCGTTCATGCGTTCACTCCAAGTGAACCATCGCAATTTTCTCTCCCCTTTGAACCATGCGCTCACTATGATGAGCCGGTTCAATTGGATTTGGTTCAAAGACCAAATTAAACCAAGCATTGGTCTAGATCAAATTAAACCATAAGGATCAAGATCTAACCATTCATCTCTTGATGCTCTTGATCTCACCGATCTAGCATCAATTATCTCGATCGAAGCTTACCGATCTCAAGCCCTAATCAATCAAACATGATCAGACCAGATCTCACTTACAATCAGAGTTTAAATCCCATTAAACTGAACCAAAACAATTCAGTCCACACGATCTGACATAAGTAAGCCATATCATCAAATTGTGCGACCCTAAGGGTTTCCTTTAAATGTCGGTAACGATAACTTACGTTATCACGATCAGTGAGGGGTATCTAGCAACACATCACTGTCTCCCGATATAAAGGAAAGAGTCTTCCAAGACTACACCCAAACCACAGCACAAGTGTGAACCCAAGTCACTTGACATATGTGTTTCCTTTGCCACTGGATGTTCTTATTGGACAAGCGTGTCAAGCCTGTAATTCCAATATGATGAGAATGATTAGATCAGATGAAACATAGTCATCTGGGTATGGCCATACACTTTCTCAATCATCTCATACAGGGGGCCCCTATAGCACATCACACTCCAATCAAGGAGACGGCAATCCTATATCTATCACTAGTGCCCTAACATGACTCATGCTCACTATCCAAGATAGTCTATAACCATTATGTTTCAAATGATATTGAACTACCTCAAAACAATGCCAATCATCATTTAGAAACACAAGTGATCTCAAGTCAGAGGAAATATGCCACTTGTTTGCATATAAGGATTATTCACATTGTGACAAGCAATTGAATATCCTAAGTAGGGTCTGTCCAGTACATCCAATGTACCCATGAGTCTACATCTTATTCCATGCTCGAAGCATCCTATAAGATTAGAACACATATTAGTCTCAATCATATCAAGGCTGTCTCATGTTCACCAAGATATCTCGACTAAGGACAAAACTGCATGTCAGCCAAGCTGAACAGCATTGAGACATTATTCAGAAGTATACATATTGCAGCAGATGATGTAACAACCTGAATAACAACCATTGCCTTTATAAACATAGAGTTTATACATGATACTGAAATAATCCCAAGGCCTCAAACATTAGCCTTAAGGGCATACCCCAACAATAACATGTAGAAAGCAAGTACAGCAGCCAGTGAATTTTTTTATGAAAAGTAGCCATACCCAAAAATAAGATTTAATGAGCCAAAAAGAAAATGGACAGAACCAAGTAATAGAATGAAACTTGTTCTTTCCAAGCGTATGAAAAATAAAGGATTAAAATCTTTCAGAAATTTAGGGTATCAGCAGAAAGAAGGCTAATCAGATTACAAAACTAAAAACTGCACATAAGTTAATCAGAATCAAAAAGTTGCTATGTGTTTTAAAATTGTCAGAAAATATTTTCATGAAAACAACTAATCCTAAAGATAGAATGAAACATGAACTTCATATTCCAGGCGAAAAATCAGGGTTTCAAGTCATTAAAACATCTTAAAAACTTGTAGCAAAAACGCTAATCAGATTAGTCAAAAGAAAACTGCTGTAGAAATTAATCAGAATTGAAAAGCTGCTATGTGTTTTAGAATGATCCATGGACTTTAAAATTCAGTAAAAATATCCAGATCATAAACAAAGATGAGTACTTCGTGATGGTGCCAAAGATAAAATTTTTTTCCCAACCTAGTTTCTTAAAATCACAGCGAGAAAAAACCTAATCAGATAAGCAGACTGCAGAGTTGAAATTACGGGTGTAAACAAATTACGGCAATGCCGTAATGTTTGCAAAATTCTCAGATCAAAAATACCCAAATATACGGTATCGTAAAAACTAATACTGTACCACCGTAAAATGCTAAAAACTCTATGATGAAATCGGATCAAGATTACGGCACCGTAAAGTAGATTATGGCAGTGCTATATTTTGGGCAAAATTTTATTTTCCTGCAAAAAGAAAAAGAAAAATTAATCCTAAAGATAAACTAAAATAAAAGAGACTAAGCTAAGTGATAATGCTTGGGTTGCCTCCCAAGAAGTGCTAATTTTAGGTTTATAGTTTGACCAAAAATCAAATATCATGGTGAAGCAGGTGAATCAGTACCAAAGTAAATAGCATGCAATTTTTTCCTTTTCCACTGTCCAAAAAGATTAGCCAATAATTCAAATATCCAAAATTTTAAATAAATCACAATCAATGTGGCTTTCTTAAATATGCAGAAATCAAAATCAATATTTTCAATTCCAATCAAAGGATATTCAATGATCTTCCTATATTTATCAAAAAGCAAAATCACAAGTCCTTTCTTCAAATTTAAATCTTCAATTGCAATAGGACTTTCACTAAAAGATTCAAGTATTGGATCATCAAAATAAACTTTCTATCTCAAATTAGATTCCTCAATAAAACATAAATTTTCAATGAAATCAGAAGATTGAATAATAGATATAGGCAAAGCATCAGATTGAGATTCAACAATGTTTGTAATTTTCAAATCATTTTCAAGTTCCTCATGCTCACAATCAATGATGGGGGGTGGGGTCATACAAGCATTCAAACAACGCACTTGAAATCGTTTGTAGTTAACTTATAAGTAGTGAAAACCGATTAACTCTAACGCTTTGGGAAATTAGGTTTTGATACTCTTATAAGGAAAACAGAAACCATTCAATAAGCTAGCCCTATCATGCACTTCTAAACAAGAGGAAAGCTTAACAAGATCTTAGGCATGCGGTTCTACAACAAGGAATAAAGCTACACTAGGGGAGGAACTCACCTTGCGCCCCTTGAGAATAGAAGGGGTGTTCATCCCGTTCTTCACCGGTCCAATGGTTGATACTCACGAAGTAGGGCCCTATGAGCTTACAGCCATGACATTACAGCATCCCACACATGCGTGGGTGAGTTTGAAAGAATATTAAGAGGCCATTATCACAAGAACAATCAAGGGGGAGTCTAGACTCCAAATTCCCTTGCTAACATAGCAAAGACTAGCTAGACTAGAGGGAAGGGAAGAAAGGGCGGCTTGCATGACCTTCCATGGCCTTGCGCCACCTGTAGGAAACCGGCGTGAGTGCAAGGGTCTGCCCAACAAACATCAAAGAACAACAACCAAGAGAAATGAAGACTTAGCTATCTTGGAGATGGTCTTGCCCTCGGTTTGATGAAGTGAACCTCATCTTGGGCTAAGGCATGAACCAGCTCCTCCCCTTGAGATAGGAGTCTTCTTACTGCTAGTGGAGGAGGGGGCGAGAGCTCCAAACATCAGGTAGGGGGCGGTTGACCGAAAGCAGGTGGAGAAGGAAAGCTCTCGGCAAGGTGGGAAGAGTGGGAGGAAGAGTTGAGGTGACACACACACTAGAAGACACACTTCAGTTTTCTTTTCAAAAATATCAACTCTAATTTGTGGCTTACAAGAGAATACAACATATAGGAGGCTGCCAACGGTTGCCTCCCATCCCTAAGCGCATGAACAAGTCAAACAAGCAAAGAAAATACAGCATGATGCAGGTGACTTGATGGGGCTGATATCTTTCCCCAAATGGCAGATTTGTTTTGAGGCTTGGCTTGGAGTTTTCCCCATGACGGTAGTGTCAAAGTCGGAGGTGGTGAGGGACTGAAGCAGCTGTCATTCTGCAGTAAATGTGTGCAGCTCCTTGAAGACCGAAACTCTGCATTTTGTTGGTGGCGTGTGGGCTGCTCCTTGGCATTGGTGGCTGGCGCATGATGGACTGAAGCGGCTGTCATTCTGCAGTAAATGTGTGTAGCTCCTTGAAGACCGAAACTCTGCATTTTGTTGGTGGCGTGTGGGCTGCTCCATGGCATTGGGGCTGGAACATCCTTACTTGTGGAGTGGCTGTAAAAGGCTGGCAATTAGCTGGCTTTGTCCCCCTTTGCTCCAATGGGAAAGTGGCGGTTGGAGATGAAGACAAATCCCACATGGCTGCCAACTAGGATGGTGGGATTTGGGGTAATTGTGGTGATGCTCCATTAGGTTGGGGTGGGCTAGTTCTCCCATAAGTTGGGCTGATGGGCTCATAGCACCTCTTGGAGTTGTCTTGACTTGATTTTGACTTGCATCCCAAAATGGAGTTGACCTAATCTATTACATCAATTGTATGCACTAACCTACCATACATAAGTGGCGGAACCTGGAAATGTAACTACATGGTGTAATTGGAGGGTGGATCTAACCTACCACATGATGCACCCTAATCTAAGACAAAATAAGCAAAATGGGGTCCTAAGGAAGCCATGTCTAGTGGCTAGGATAGCCATATCTAGAGGGCTTCTTTCGAACCCGGGCGGACCTCCGAAGGTCCTGCCTCGGTCCCACATCAAAACAATTCATTGATTTCAAAGTTATCAACAAAATCAGAGTAAGATTTTTCTAGATTAGTCCCCTCATATCCTTCATCAGAATTAACCACAAATAATATATCATCAAAAGAATCAATTTCATCAAAAGAGGGTTTTTCAATTTCAATTTCCTCAAACTTTTCCACAAATAAATTATTAAAAGAATCAATTTTACAAAATCAGAGTGAGATTCATTAATGTTCACATAAGGCTCAATCTCAAAACAATCATAATCAGAGGGGGAATTTTCTAAATCAATTTCTTCAGTTGCAAACTCAAATAAACAATCTTGTTGTGCTAACTGGGCTTCTAAAATTTTAGAATTAGCAGTTAAAGATTTTACTTGAGAAGCAAGCTGACTAACTATCCCTTCAAGATCATCAATATTCTTACTTTGATTCATCATGATTTGGTTTTGATTTGACATGAAATTTTCAAGCATGCAATTTAACATAGATTCTTCAGTGTCCTCAAAGTATGGTTCCGAAACATGATTTAAGCAATCCTCATGAAAAGAAGTCGGATTTTCCCATCTAGAATCATAATGATCATCTTGATACCATGATAAATTAGAATTTTGAGGCATTAAAATTTGGCAATCAGAAGTATAATGATCAAAACATCCACAAATATCACATCTAATAGAAGAATAAGATGTCCTAATAGGGTGCATATGAGAGTCTAATTTATTAGCAAAATAATCTAACTTATCCTCAAGAGTGCACAATAAATCATCTTCATACCTTCCTTGTGGCATGTATACCTCACTTCTTTCAGTTGCCCAGGAGTTGTAATTAAAAGACATATCTTCAAATCTATCAAGAACAGAAAGATTTTCCAACACCAATCAATTAAATTATTTATTTTAGAATATATATATAAAACTAGAAAATATAAAACACAAGCAAATTCACAAATTTTAGAAATCACAGTTTTGTCACAACTTGTGAAAATCCAAAACCTGCAAAAATAGAATACAAAGTTAAATCTAAATAAAACTTAGTCTAGCAATACTAACAACTATTTTGATATTAACAAAACTAAGGTCCCCGGCAACGGCGCCAAAAACTTGTTGTACTCCGCAAGTGCACAGATACTCAAAATAATAAAGAAAGATATCGAACCACAGAGACCTTATTGTTAAGTACCAAATAATTGTATTCTTACTAGCTAAGCGACCAATGCAAGTAAGCAATATAAAGGGTGAAAAGATAAATCAGAGAGAAACTGGGACTAGGGTTTCATCCACCTTAATTTCAATGACTGGATATAAATAAAAGGTCGTCAGACTAATTTTATCATGATAAAGACATAATTTACTTCATAAGAGGATTATCTCACTTTCATGCAGACAATCATGCAAGGACCAATCCTTGCCTTCGCGCAAGATCTATCCCAACGCTAAAGATAAGTAAATCATCAATCAAAGAACTCAAATATCACTTTCGTGCATCCGAATTCTAAGTTGATTGTCTCAAGTGGAATCTCAAGGATCACTTTCGTGCATCCGAGTCTCAACACAAGTTCTACTTAAGGGTCTTCAACGTTCCGATCCTCACTTTCGTGAAAGATCTCCACGTTTGACACAATAACTCAATCCTAGATTCAATTTATCTAACATGGCAATTAAACTACTAAAAATCAGAATTCAAAGAACAAACCTAATCTCTTACGATAAGTTCCAAACTCGATGACTTTTAGGCTTCCAAATTTCACAATCAACCTTTCAGTCGGTTTTGCAAAATTCTAAAACATGCTAATATTTATAAATCTAAGAAAAATTAAAGACGGTTCATCACAAAAGCATAATTATCACAACGAGGATTATCATGACGAAAATAATAGTTATCGAGTCATTAAAAATAAAGGGGAATACACCCCATGTCCCATAATATGTCTAAGCAAGCATGGAGGAGAATTACAATAATCCATAGTTTAGAATGATCAGAAATTGAAGAAAAGGGAGAAATAACATTACAACACAGCTGTAATAGAAATTACAGCCCTATTTCCACTTATGAATAGTGTCGTGACCCTTCTTGCGTTGATTCCTCTTCCAATCGAACTCCTTTTGCTCTGAAACTTCTCGGGTATCCTCCTCTCCTGTAGGCAAAGCTTCTGTATAAAAATCACAGCCTGAGGTGGCCTCCACGCCTCTCGGTGTGAAGATGAACCCTAAGTGCCTCTCTATTGCTTGCTCTCTCTCCCCCCTAGAAATTGGGGCTTTCTATCCCATTATCTTCTCCTCATTGAGACGAGTTCGTAGCTTCTTTTGGATCTCAATTTGGATATCTGCATCTAAAGATATGGTCCGCGCAAAAAATGGGCCTGAAAAACTCGCGTGTCGAGGTTAAAATTACGGCCGTAATTTAAATTACGGCAGTGCCGTAATTTGGTTCTGTGAACCCTGAGTCAAAATTTTGGCCCGTGAAAAATATTACGGCAGTGCCGTAATTTCTGTAAAACTTTCTGGTCGAAAACGTATGGAAATTATGGCACGTAAAATGGTTTACGGCAGTGCCGTAATTTCAGTGAATATCTCTGGTTCAAAAGCGCTTCATATTACGGCTCGTGTAAATTCTTACTGCAGTGCCGTAATTTTTGTAAAATCTTCTGATGAATAATTAGCCAAAATATGGCAATGCTCTGATATTATGGCAGCGTACAAAAATACAGTACCGTAATATATATTACGGCCCTGTCGTATTTTGGTTCATTTTTCCATTTTGCTTGAAATTTATCATGTATCCTCTTCTTGATGATGGTAACTCTTCCATGTATTTGATTTTTCTTGAAAGCACCTAAAAATAGTGTCTTTTTACCTGAAAATCATCAAAAACCAAAATAGAAGTAGATTTTGCAATATTTGATAAATTTGGCACAAAAATAAGCAAAAGAGTTTCAATTTAGCATGAAAAGATATATAAAATGATAAAATATACTATATATTTTGGTGTCATCACGGCATCTCCTCCATCTCATCTGTTGGCGCATCCCTTCATCAAGGTTGGCGCAAGTGATCAAAGGAGTACACTAAGGCTTGGATTCTCTTCCCGATGCTAGCACCAAGCATGGAAGGGAGCAACGTTGAGAAGGTCGACACATGGATACTTGTAGAGGATGAGCACTTGAGCGTCTTCAATATGGCATCATCAACCAAACGAGCAAGAGAGGTATAGTCTCTAACACATCCTTGTGTTCTCCCTCTCGCATGGATCCTTGGGAAAGGAATGTGTTTCGGGTGTAATGCTTCTTCTGCTGCGTCCTAGGACTGCAAAAATTTTAAATTACACCCGGCATTCCCCAACACAATGACATCCGTTATGACCTCCCAACTATGGTGAGGTGTTAGGTTGTATCAAAGCATATCCCTAACCATATAGAAGAGTCAATGATCTCAAGTCAAGGAATCAATGCATCTCCTATCACTTGTGAGGTTAACTCATGACACCAAGTTAGAGCCTCACAGCGGGTCGGTCTAGTATATCCACCACTGATATACCCATATGCCTGCGTTAGCACCTCATGCCTAACTAGCCTATATACCAGTCTCACATGTGCTAGAGCTATCCCTTATCTACTTAGGTACTTGACTGGGGATATGAGTTTGAGCACAGATACAATCTGTCTCTAGGGACATTATCATGCAAGTATATAGTTGCAGATGTAAATGTACCATAATAACGATAATGCTAGAATGATATATATAAAATATCAGTGTCAAGTAGTGCATAAGATAGACCAACAATGAGTCCAAGGGCATATACACCAACACCTTGGCCTATGTGATCGCTTTGTTGTCATAATATACCTCAATGGGATCCATAGCACTGGGAACCACTTGAAGTTCAGTGATGAACTTCCTATTCTAAACTACTTCTTTGGCTACCTTAGAAGCCACAACATACTCTACTTCTATTGTAGAATCTACCACGGTGGTCTCCTTAAAGCTTATCCAGCATACAACACCTCCATTTAGCAAGGACACATAGCCAGACTACGATCTAAAATCATATAGGTCTGACTGGAAAGAAGCATCAGTGTATTGATGCATATCCATGAACACTGAGCTCTTCTTACCCACCATAGACTAAGAATATGTCTTTAGTCTTCCTCAAACACTTATGTCATCAATGTACAGGAGCAGAAATGTAACCACGCGTCCACTGAATTTCTTTTATACACAAGTGTCATATTCATTCTTAACAAAGCCATAATCTCTTACAACTTCATCAAAATGGAGATTCCAACTTCGACAGGCTTGCTTTAATCCATAGATAAATTTTTTTTTAGCCTGCATACCTTATGAGCCTCTGTAGGATGGACGAAACTGCTATGTCATATACACATCCTTTGATAGGTTTTCGTTAAGGAAAGTTGTCTTCACGTCCATCTGTTATATCTCATAATCATAAAATACAGCTAAAAAAATTATGATCTAAATGGATTTGAACATGGCAATTGGCGAAAAAGTTGTCATAGTCAACGCTATGAACTTATCATAAACTTTTTGCCACAAGTCTACCCTTGAATGTAACTATGTTGTCATCTATGTCTATCTTCCTTTTAAAGACCCATTTACACCCTATGGGTTTGACCCCATCAGGCAGCTTTACCAAATCCCAGACTTGGTTAGTAGACACTTGATGCCTTATATTTTGGTAGTGTTTTCTGATATCATTTTATATCAAAACAAGGCACATTCTGGTACTTTTATGTAATATTCAAGCTTATTTATTTGCTTTGTTCAGAATCTTCACTTTTTCTTATATTTTTATAATTTCAAGTGAAATCACTCAATTTTTGGAGCTTTTTGAACATTCTAAGGCAAATGAGTAATTCCTAGTGATGAGATGAGGCTACATAACATATTTGGAGTAAAATAACATTTTCTATCACACTCATGGCTAGACCCTAATGAGTGTGTTGTGTCGTGATCACCTCACAGTTCCAACAGAAATTTATCGAGAGCATCACGGCTAGACCATGGCATTGATTACGGGCCGTGATTGAGGTTGACTCAAGAATCCAGAATCAATCTTGTCCAGGCCATGATTCTAATCACGAACCATGATTGCTTTCGCCTCTTCACCTTCAACTCATTTTTTGGTTTGATCTATGGCTTTAAAAAATTTAGAAAAATAAAAAAAAATAGAAAATGAGAGCTAGGAGGAATGCAAAGAGTTTGGGTATAAAAGCCTTCTATTTGGTGACATTTGGAGAGAATAGATGAAGAACACGAGTAGGGTGAGATGACAAGCGACAAGTGTTTTTGGAGGCAATTTCACTGCGATTCTTCACATATATGGAAGGAAACATTTGCATCATCATCTCCTTCCTCTTTTTAGTCCTTGTATCTTATTTTATTTGTCAATTTGACATATTTGTTATAAACGACATGGCTGTAATAGCTAAAACCTTAAATCGGAACTCGGATGGAGCCCAATGACTTAATATTTCTTATGAACTAAACTTATTTCATGTTTATGAGTTTATTCTGAGTATATTCTATCTTTGCTATGTTATTTACATGATTTTACTCTAATCAAGTAATTTTATATTTTGGACGCCACGAGAAGCACCAAAAGGAGAATCATGATGTCGAATCTGCTTAATAGAACTCCTGAATTACTAACACGAAAGAGATTAGGATTCATCAGAGGGTAATATAATTTATCATAGAGCTCATTGGATTTACTTAAATCAATAAGCCATGATAGTATGAGATTGATTTACGTAGGCATCGGGTTGTGTTGTTGAAAAGGGGCAACCTGTACTTTGGGATAAATTCCTTATGCAAAATGAGAAACTCATGCATCATTTCATTCAGTTACGTTAAATTTGTCAGATTGGTGAAATCCGAAGTCCTAATATCTCTCGAATAGATGCTCCTCGTTGTTTTCATTGTCGAAGTCTCATATCTCATTTGTAGTTGAGTTTGATACTTTCATGTCTATAACACTTGAATATTTGACCACTTAGCTTCTAAAAATTGGAATAGTTTGTATTTGATTAAGCTCCCTATGGGATCGATCTCTTTATATTACTTTGATAACGCCGTGTGCTTGCAGAGCATATCAACACCGAATCCATCTCGGATTGCATGGCCTCAAGCCATCTCTTGGAGTCTGATCCCGTGACCACTTCCTCATAGGTCTTGGGTTCATCCTCAGTGATGAATATCCCATCATGTTGAGTCAGTAGCGACCCATATCTTTCAAGCTCAAGACGTATTCTTTCAGACCTACATGGAGCTTGTGTCTGAGCCATAGATTGGCTTATAACTTGTGCAGGTCACTTAGGTTCCATTTCAACCTCTATGTCTTATGGTTAACCTTAGACCTCGTCCAAGTCAAAGTTCCTCTCACTAGCTTCTTTCAAGAGAAATTCTCTCTTAAGAATGATAGAACCACGAGCAACAAAGATTTTGTTCTCAGTGAGATTAAAGAAATTGTATCTTTTTGTTTCCTTATGATACCTCACAAACACACATTTATTATATCTGGGTTCTAGCTTGCTAGAATCCTGACATCTGACAAAAGCCTCACATCCTTAGTTCCTCATAAACATCAAGTTAGGTCATATCCCTATCCACAACTCATGTGGTGTTTTGGAGATACTTTTAGATGGAACGTTATTCAGTGTCAAAGATGTTATATTCAATACATCACCCTAGAAATATGGAGGTAAAGTTACATGACTCATCATACACTAGATCATGTCGAGCAGGCTCTGATTCCTCCTCTCATATACTCCATTCCACTGGGGTGTCCCTGAAGGGGTCACTTGTGAGAGAATCCTACAATCCTTGAGATAGTCACTGAACTTGTGACTCATGTACTCTCCACCTTAATCAAATCGAAAAGCTTTTATGGATCATCCAAGCTGGTTCTCTACTTCGGCCTTGAACTCCTTGAATTTCTCCAAGGAGTCAAACTTATGTCTCATAAGATAGACATAATCATATCTACTGAAATCATCAATAAATATGATGTACACAAAACCACCTCTGGCTTGTTTGTTGAATAGTCCACACACATCACTGTGTATGAGATCCAACAAAGTTGTAGCCCTTTTCACTTTGCTTGTTAAAAGGTGCCTTTGTCATTTTCCCCAAGAAACAAAGCTCGCACACATCAAACACCTCAAAGGAGATAGAATCCAATAATCCATTTGCATAGAGTTGTTGGATGTGATTCTTATTTTTATCGTCTAAATGATAGTGCCAAAGGTAAGTGTTGTTCAAACCACTTACTTTGATCATTTTAGTATTTACATTGCATTTAGAACTATCCATGTCCAAGACATACAGTCCATTTCACAGAGTACCATAACCATGAAACATGTTTGCCAATGAAAAAGAATAGGTGTTCCCCTTTATTGTAAAGCTGAATCCTTTTCTCGCTAAATCAAAAATGGATATAGTATTTTTGGTTAATTTGGCACATAGTAGCAATGGTCCATTTCTAATTGAAGTCCCAACGACAATGAGAGAGTGTCCCCTATAGTCATGGCAATAACTTGTGCTTCATTTCTGACTCGTAGGTCAATCTCTCCTGGTCGTATTGCCCTGCTTCCTTTGAGCCCCTGCATACTTATACAAATATGTGGTCCACATGTGGTAACAAGTACTCATATGTTAGAAGTAGACAAATTGACTTCAATCACATAAATACTCAAGCTAAAAGATGAAGGGTTATTTCTCTTGACCTCTTTTTGGAGCTGCTTACAGCTCTCGAGCTTGAGGTCACTCCTCAAGTTTCGATGCCAGTCCAACTTGTCCTCCTCGAGGATAGATCGTAGTTTTAATCCGCTATTGTTCGTAAATATTTTGATCTACAACAAAAGACATGCATATTAGTACTATATTTCAATCAGTTAATCTGGACTTGAAATAAATGATTATTTCTTACTATTTTATTCAGATCGATAACCCTCGAAAGTCAATCCGAGAAACTAGAATATTTTCTTAGTAAGATGGGATCCTTATTTCACACACGGCCTTGCATCCCACAAGGGTGGGATGTATTTGTTGGGAAACCCCGGGGATATTTTATAAATTTTTCAGAAACAAATACAATGCACAGCGGAATAATATCCCCGAAACAGGCCGGTCCCAAAAACCCAAAGAAGATCGCAAGCGAGAGAGTCGACACGATAAGATTGAAAATACCTAAAAGCAAGATGAGGCTGATGTCGAGGTAGGCGCCCAAGCGTGGGCCCTCTACAGTCTCACACACACGGATGCCTCAAGTCCTCTTCTTCCATGCCCGGTGCTAGCCTCGGGAAGAAGATCCAAGCCTTAGGGAGACCTCCACTTCACTTGCGCCACCTTCTAGAGAAGTTGCACCATGGAGGAGGAGGGAAGAAGACAAGCCGCCAAGCTCCAATGCTCCAAACGCCAAGAGGAAAGGAGGAAGGTTGCTTGCGGCTAGGGTATAGAAGATGTTCGCCCAAGTTCTCCTTGCTCTCGCCCCTTCTATTGTTCATGCCTTCAAGTAATTCATATATACAAGAGGGGCGACTAGGGGTTATATTTATAGCAAGGAGAGGCGATTAGGGATGGTTATGATCAAGCCAAGTGGGCAGCTTGGAGAAGAAGTGGGAAATAGAATTATTTTAATAATTAATCAAGTCCTAATACAATTAGGAGTATAATTAATTATTTAAATAATCAAGTCCTAATCCAATTAGGACTCTAATTAATTATTTAAATAATCAGCCCTATTAAATAGGACTGTAATTAATTATTTAATTAATTAATTAATTAGCCCACAAATGATTAAATCAACTTAGATTAACCATATGTGTCATAGGCTCCAACCCTAGTCTAACCAGGGTTAAACATGCGTCTACACATTGATGGAGGGCCAAACACAGTTCTTAGAAGATCCACTAGGGCTCGGAGGAAGCCCATCAGGTATGGCTTCACTTAGAGTCCACTTTCCTTTTTAGTACTTTCCTTATTTGCATTGCATGGCATGATAGGTTAGTTCCACCCCAAAGTCTATCATGTAGTTTATTTTTATAAATGTTGTTGGTAGGTTGTGCATTGTAATATCATGGTAGGTTAGTGCATGTAGTTTGGATACATTAATACTCAGCTCAAGGGATACAAATCAGCTAGCTCAACACACTCCAAGAAGTTAGCTCCCATTTTGGAGGGTTCACTTCAAAGTAGTTCAAAGGGAGACTTCCAACTCAACTCAACATCAAGCTCCACTTCAATCATTCCCTACCAATTGAAGAGAGGCCACCTCATGGAATCAATTGCACCTCATCTAGATCCACAATTCAAGGAGACGCCATCTAGATCCACCAATCAAGGAGGCGCCCATCTAGATCCACAATTAGAGGAGTTGCACCATCAAGATCCACAATTAGGGGAAGGCTTCTTTCCTTCTCCTCATTGCCGCCCAAGACAACAAGGAAGGTTTTCAAAATTCAAACTCCATCTCATATGCGCCAACATCTTCCAAGGAAGATAGCAATTTCGAATTCAAGACTTGCCAATTCAGCCATCCAAAGAAGGCAACAAGAATCAGCCCACTTAATGCCTTCTTCATTTTCGAATTGTCTCCAAGAATGTAAGGGGCGCAAGGGGCCAATGACCACCTTGCCCTCACCTTATCCTCATCCCTAGGCTGCCTATAAATGTATCCCATCGCATCATGTGCATAAGCATTGTTGAAATATATTGTTGACTAGTTTCCTAGCCAAAGAAAGGGTGCTTGTGTCGCCTTGGGTGCTTGTGTCGCCCACCTCTTCTCCTTTGGGTGCTTGTGTCGCCCAAGTCTCTCCATCTTCCCCTTCTTCCCTCAAGAGCCGAGCCTCCCCTTCTCTTCTCCTCGCCCTCCATTCATCAAAGCAAGGCTGAGAGCATCTCCATCTTCAAGGCCATAACATCAAAGAGGACAAGAGCTTGAGTTGGCGCAAAGAACATGGATGCATCTTTGGTCTCCCTCAAGGCGACTCTCTAAGTTAAGTGCTCCATCTTCTTGTGTCTTTTCTTTTCACCTCTTAAGAACATCTTACTACACATTTCTTGGTCTTGTAGGACTTGGCGCAAGGAAGTTGGCGCATCCCACTCTCTTGATCTCCCCTCTTTAGATAGTCCCTTGATTTGTTAGCAAGAGAACTTGGAGGATTAGCCTCCCTCTTGACTTTAAGTATTGTTATATTTTAATTCTGCTTTATAACTCACCCACGCCTGTGTGGGGTTGCTGAATGCCCTGTGTGTAACCTGCACCTTCCATCAGAGTAGGACCGGTGAAGAACGGGAAGGACGGTCCTTCTATTCTCAAGGGCCGCACTGTGAGTCCTCTTTAAAATTATTGTCATTTCTTTCTTGCAAGTAGTTAGCTTTCGGTTTTCTATTTAAAAATACAAAAACACTATTTTCAACCTCGTTAGTTAAATCGGTTTTCTCTAGTTTATGATACTACAAAAAAATTACTTTCGAAAATCGTCGTTTGCATGTTTGTGACTTTCCCCTACATCATCTTTGGTATCAGAGCTTAGGCTCCTAGATTAGAATTTTTAAGCCTTCAAAACTTAATTTTCTAACTTCTAGGTGATTTTTGGAACTAGGTTGTTTGAGAAAAAAGGATTTTCATAATTGGCTATTATATCTAGTAGCCCTATATTTTTTCTATAAATCCTTTTTTCAAAAACCAACCATGCAGACCCGATCTAAGGCTCAAAGCTCCCAACCCATGACCTTGGAAACTTTAGCTGAGATGATTGCATCTTTAACTCAAAGGTTGGACAATGTAGACACCAACATAAATCAACTCCACGATAAGGTGCAAGAAATAGAAGAGTCTCATAGGAATAGATCTCCTAGCTGCCCTCCTAGTGAACACCACTCTAGAGATCCTTTAGAACCTATGCAAAGGCAACAAACCCCAAGGAACAATCCTAGGAACAATCATCAAAACTTTGATTGGGAAGGACACCCTGTCCAAAACAATCACAACCCTCGACCTAGGGATGACTACACACATGCTGTGAAACTTAACCCGCCCACTTTTAATGGATCCCTTGATCCTAGAAATTACTTAGACTGGGCAACCAAACTCGAGCAATACTTCGAATGGAGTATGATGCCCGAGCACTCTAAGGTTAGGTTTACCAAATGCCTACTTGAAGGTTTTGCTAGACTCTATTGGAGTAATGTAGAAAGAAGCCTGCAGAGGTCTAGACAACCCCCCATTACAAGATGGGAAGAGATGAACACTAGACTGAGAGAAAAGTATGTCCCTCTAAACTTTCACCATAAGCTTCTTGATCAAACTAGTAGCCTTACCCAAGGAAACTTAACTGTAGAAGGATACATGGTAGAATTTGATGAGCTTTTGCTAAGGAGTGAAATGGATGAAGATCCAATGTTTACCTTGAGTAGGTTCAAAAATGGTCTTAAACCAGAGATCAAAAGAGGACTTGCCTTCTACCAAATAGACACTATAGAAGAAGCTTACCAAAGAGCCCTTGAGGTACAACACCAACTTAAGGTTAGGAAGGAAATTATGACTTCAAAGTTAACCCATAAGCCTTCTCCTAGCAGTTCACACCCCAACTCTTCAACCCCTAAACCCAAGCCAGTCCAAACTTCGGTTGTCTGCCACAACTGTAAACAACCAGGCCACCTTATAAGGAACTGTCCTAAAAAGATAATGGTTATGACTGAGGAACATGTAGACCCAGAAGCTGAACCTGAAGAAACCTTAGAACAAGATCCTAACTACTGTAATGTTGAAGTAAATGACTGTGATAGTGAAGAGGATTTTTTCCTCAACACTCTGGGAGTAGTCAGGTGCACCCTGATCAACCCCACTCCTACTGAAGACTGGCGTAGAACCAGCATCTTCCACACTTACTCAAAATGCCATGGTCACATGTGCAAAGTAGTAATTGATGGAAGAAGCAGTTTGAATGCCGTCTCTCAAGTAGCAGTCACTAAACTCAATCTTAAGGCAGAACCTCACCCTAAGCCTTATAGTATTTCCTGGGTCAACCAGACTAGCGTTCCTGTTTCCCATAGGTGCCTTGTCCCACTCCAATTTGGTGCCTACCAAGGAGCAATATGGTGTGACGTCATCACAATGGATGTCGCCCAAATTCTCCTAGGACGCCCTTGGATTTTTGACATGGATGTTGTCCACTACGGTAGGACCAACACTTATGTCTTCAATCACAATGGGCAGAAAATCAGGCTTAAGCCCTCCTTACCTAAGGAACTTAGAGCCTCCACTAGCAAAGGTAAGATAGAAGAACCCAAACAAACAAAACCAACCATCCAACTTATCCAACCCCGAACCTTTGCTAAGGAATGCTTAGAAGACCAACCTCTCTATACCCTTATCATTAAAGAGGCCACACCTGAGACTGAAACCAAAACCCCTCCTGAGGTAGAAAGCATCCTAGAAGACTATAGTGAGCTTATCCCAGAAGACTTACCTAATGGCCTACCCCCACTTAGGGATATCCAACATGTTATAGATCTTGTCCCTGGATCCACTTTACCCAACCTCCCTCATTATAGGATGAACCCTACTAAGCACACTGAACTTAAAAGACAAGTAGATGACCTATTAGCCAAGGGTTACATTAGGGAAAGCCTTAGCCCATGTGATGTTCCAGCCCTCTTGACCCCCAAGAAGGATGGCAGTTGGCGCATGTGCATAGACTGCCGTGCCATAAACAAGATAACTGTGAAATATAGGTTCCCTATTCCTAGGTTGGATGATATGTTAGACATGCTAGTTGGGTCTAGATGGTTCACCAAACTTGATCTTAGGAGTGGATACCATCAAGTTAGAGTTAGAGAAGGAGATGAATGGAAAACCGCTTTCAAAATGAAAGATGGTTTATATGAGTGGTTAGTGATGCCCTTTGGCTTAACCAACGCCCCTTCCACTTTTATGAGGCTGATGACACAGGTCTTGAAACCGTATATAGGTCGATTCCTAGTTGTTTATTTTGATGACATCTTAATCTTTAGCAAAACTAAGGAAGCTCACCTAGACCATCTCAGAAGAACCCTTGACCTACTTAGGAAAGAGAAGCTTTACATTAACTTGAAGAAATGTTCTTTCCTCTCTAGCAGTGTTGTCTTTCTAGGGTTCATAGTGTCTGAGTAGGGCCTTCAAGCTGACCCCTCTAAGGTCCAAGCTATCCTAGATTGGCCAGAACCCAAAACTCTAACTGAAGTTAGGAGCTTCCATGGCTTAGCTACCTTCTACCGAAGGTTTATTAGAAACTTCAGTACTATTGTTGCCCCTATCACTAGTTGCTTGAAACTAGGAGATTTTACTTGGACTAAACCTGCTAGCCGAGCCTTTAGTGAACTCAAAATGAGAATGACCACAGCTCCAGTCCTCAGACTCCCTGACTTCAGCAAAGTCTTTGAGGTTGACTGTGATGCCTCTGGGATTGGCATAGGAGGGACCCTCAGTCAAGAAGGTCACCCTGTTGCCTTTTTCAGTGAAAAACTCAATGAGGCAAAACAGAAGTATTCAACTTATGATAAGGAGTTTTATGCTGTAGTTCAATCTCTTAGATATTGGAGGCATTACTTGATCCATAATGAGTTTATCCTTAACAGTGACCATCAAGCTTTGTCCTGTTGGGGTACGCCCTTAAGGCTAATGTTTGAGGCCTTGGGATTATTTCAATATCATGTATAAACTCTATGTTTATAAAGGCAATGGTTGTTATTCAGGTTGTTACATCATCTGCTGCAATATGTATACTTCTGAATAATGTCTCAATGCTGTTCAGCTTGGCTGACATGCAGTTTTGTCCTTAGTCGAGATATCTTGGTGAACATGAGACAGCCTTGATATGATTGAGACTAATATGTGTTCTAATCTTATAGGATGCTTCGAGCATGGAATAAGATGTAGACTCATGGGTACATTGGATGTACTGGACAGACCCTACTTAGGATATTCAATTGCTTGTCACAATGTGAATAATCCTTATATGCAAACAAGTGGCATATTTCCTTTGACTTGAGATCACTTCTATTTCTAAATGATGATTGGCATTATTTTGAGGTAGTTCAATATCATTTGAAACATAATGGTTATAGACTATCTTGGATAATGAACATGAGTCATGTTAGGGCACTAGTGATAGATATAGGATTGCCGTCTCCTTGATTGGAGTGTGATGTTCTATAGGGGCCCCCTGGATGAGATGATTGAGAAAGTGTATGGCCATACCCAGATGACTATGTTTCATCTGATCTAATCATTCTCATCATATTGGAATTACAGGCTTGACACGCTTGTCCAATAAGAACATCCTGTGGCAAAGGAAACACATATGTCAAGTGACTTGGGTTCACACTTGTGCTGTGGTTTGGGTGTAGTCTTGGAAGACTCTTTCCTTTATATCGGGAGACAGTGATGTTTTGCTAGATACCCCTCACTGATCGTGATAACGTGAGTTATCGTTACCGATATTTAAAGGAAACCCTTAGGGTCGCACAATTTGATGATATGGCTTACTTATGTCAGATCGTGTCGACTGAATTGTTTTGGTTCAGTTTAATGGGATTTAAACTCTGATTGTAAGTGAGATCTGGTCTGATCATGTTTGATTGATTAGGGCTTGAGATCGGTAAGCTTCGATCGAGAGATTGGATGCTAGATCGGTGAGATCAAGAGCATCAAGAGGTGAATGGTCAGATCTTAAGCCTTTTGGTTTAATGTGATCTGGATCAAGGCTTGGCTTAATTTGGTCCTTGAACCAAATGAAATGAACCGGCTCATCAAGTGAGCGCATGGTTCAAGGGTAGAGGAAATTGCGATCGTTCACTTGGTGTGAACACATGATCGCATGTGGTGGCTTGCTATTTTTAGAAGCCATGATCTCAAAATGAGACCACGCCTCACATTTGAAGAGCTCTCTCCTATCCTCGCCTCTCGCCCCTTTTTTGCTCACGACGACTCACTCTCTCGTGTGTGAAGGTTGACGACAAGAGGAGGACTCGACCAAGCAAAAGAGATCATCTCTTCTCCCTTCACGTGATCAGGAGACCTTGGAGCCTTGCTAGCACAAGGATCGACAAGGAGTAGGCGATCACCCATCTTGTGTGCGCACGCTTTGGAGGAGAGCCGCATCATTCTCTGCTTCCAAGTCGCCATCCAAGAAATGGCAATGGTATGATCCTTGTGTCAAATCTTTAAGTTAATCTATGTTCATACATGCGATCCTAGAAATCCTATGATTCCGCCCATGCAAGTTTTATTATATACGCATGTTTAGGGTTTCGCCCCCTTAGGGGAACCTTCAATTGGTATCAGAGCCATGGTTTCCTTGTATGATGCATATGATTGCTTGTTTTTGTGATCCTTGTTTGCGCATATGATTAGATCTAAAGTGCATGCAAAAATTTCATGTATGTTTTACATTGGCGCTTGCATGCAAGTTGGCGCTTGTTGTAGTTTTCTCAAAACATGACTTGCGCGCCCCTCACTAGATCTTAGCGCCTGCTGTAAACTTAGATGGGTTATTAGGGTTGAAGTAATCATCTAGTATAGACCCAAATGTCTGATCAGACCATCTGACAGCCTAGATGGGTCGACCTGATGGCACCTATGCGCAAGCATGAGGTGGCTATAGGTCGACTGCTGAAAGGCGTGTAGCGATGTCTGATTGAGACAACCAGATGAACGCCCATGATTAAGGCCCGGGGTCACACCCGCTTGCCTAAACTCATGAGGGACGTTCAGCCCTTCACGCATGCATTGTTGACCATGAGGTCGACTCAAGTCGGTTATGACTTGGTGCATGCAAGGGCAGTGGGTCTGACTAGGTCTGATGAGTGGATCCCTATTAATGGACCGTTGTAAGGTAGTAGGGCACATAAGGAAATAAAATGAAGCCAATGGGTTTTTCAAAAATTTTATTTTCTTGGATGGATCACATGATGTTTGTATAACATGAGTAATGATTGTTTATTTAATCTTATGTGGGCTGCCTATATTTAATGTGTGCTGTGCTGGGGCCTGCATGCCTGGATTACTATTTGTAAATTATTATTGTGATCTGCGCATCACATTTTAATTAATTTATAAAGTGTAATTGACCTGCGTGTCAATCATGTCTAGATAGATTAAATTGTATTTTAATCAGACATGAGCACAGAGCACACTTGGCAGAGGCGCATGCAGCAAGTGGCTTCACTAGTGGGAGGTCTAGGGTTCGACTCTAGGACAGGCGCATTTTACCTGGTGGGCGCACCTGAGCTGCAGTGGGCGCTTGGGCCCGGGTTGGGCCAGAGGAAATGCAAAAGACCCAAGAAGAGCTCAAGTGAAGACTTAAGTTTATTAAGGTCTTACTTAGGCTTAATGGGCTTTTACCACATAAGATCATCATGCTTTTAATTTACTGTTTCAGTAATTTAGTAACTGCATGATTTATTCTTCTGCTATCACCATAGGATTTGAATGATAGTAAGAAGATAAAAGGACCGTTAAAATCCAACGTTAAATATCAAGCACGTAAGCCTTCTGACGTGAAACCTCACTGTTCTGACTATCGTTGGGGCCGTGTTGTACCCACTCAGTGGGCACGCCCATCTATCTTCAGACGGTGTGTGATTACACCTGCGTGTTACAGAGAAGGGATTTATCGCTTCTCGTTGCTCAGCATAGCACGTGGTGGTCCAGGGAGTAGGTCGGGTCAGCTTGACCATGTAGGCTACATATTGAGCATATGGTAGCTATATGGAGGCAGCCATCTGTGGGATCAGAGACTGTGTTGTACCAACTCAGTTGGCACAGTCTGCTGGATTGCCCAGATGAAGGGGAATCGCACGGGTTGGCGATTGGCAGGGATTGCCTACCAGAGATTAGTGCTTGTACTCTCTGTGCATCTTATCTCGCCTGAGCGGGACGCGGAGACCAAGTATGAAATCTGGATCCCATCTCACTAAAAGAGTTTCACTCTTTCGGACTGTTTTACTGGATTTTTTAGTCAGATAAAATAGTGAGAAAAGAATCATTCTTAAGTCCTGAATTGATTCTAACATTGATACTGACCTTGCTGTTCTTGCATTGTTGTAGATTACTGCAGCAACGAACACCACAGCCTTCAATGTGCGATCCCTACTGGAAAGGGAGAAGTTTGCTGGGCCAAACTTCTCAGACTGGTACGGACACCTTAAGATTGTTCTTAAGGCTGAGAGGAAACTGTATGTCCTCGAGACGGCTATACCGCCTCAACCCGCTGCGAACGCCGCAAGGGCGGTTCGGGAAGCTTATGAAAAGCATGTCAATGATAGCATTGATGTCGCTTGCCTTATGCTAGCGTCTATATGTAACGCCCCTCGATACTTAACCCCGAATTTCACGCGGAAATCATACGAGGAACGTCACGAGAAGATTAAACTAAAAAAAAAAAAAAAAAAAAAAAAAAAAAAAACTGAAGCCAAGATCATACTACGAACAAAGCTAGGGAATAAAAGATCTGAAAACTTATACAAAAATCCGGCAGCATGTATACGTACATACTAGGTTCGGGAAAATTCCCATACAGGCACATGCTTTACTGATTCATAACAACAAGTAATTTCAACTTATCAAATACTGAACATAATCGAATCAGATCACAACTCCGTACTATACTTATACGGAGACAAAATCACACATCACAGAACAGACTGAACATAAAATCCTATCAAAACGCTGACAAGATACCACAACCGAAATCTTGTAACAAAATGGGCCTAAGCCCTCACATGTAACCAAAATACAGCATTCATCATCCAAAACAGAATACTACTAATACAGGCACGCAGGCCCCAGATAACAAAATCAAGATACAAGTATTCAAATACCAAAATTGTTTACAAGGTCCATATCACAAAACCCAAAGCTTCATCAAGCTACTCAGTATATCTCAAAGGTGCATAACGCCGTATCAATCACTGTCTCTCACCTGTAGATTTTAGAGGGGGTGAGCTAACAGCTCCGCAAGTGAGAACCTTATGAAGCCCCTCCATTAATACATTCAAAAATAGCATGCAAGGTTTTTCAAAACATTTACCAAATGCGATTATCAAATATCAAATCAAATACAGATAAGAATACAAACTTACAAAATAATCCACATGGCGAAATCCAATCATAATACAACAAAAACAAAATAGAGACTTACACATCATATGGCAAAACAGAACACATACGTAGATGCACATCCCATCCTAACATATCCAAATCCAGAACAGAACGAAATGACCACAAAGGTCCGACCCTTCCCTCGTCAGGGCTCGGAGAATGCATGCATGCCAAACAGTAGGGGAGAAATCAGGAGGTGGCCCCCGTCTAGCTAAGACGTGGCACGCTGATCTCCATCTACCCACCCAGACAATGTGGTAAATCAAGAGGTGGCCCCCGCCAAGTCACGGCGTGGCACTTTGTTTCCCCACATTGGTCACACAGCAGTCAGAGAGTTCAAGAGGTGGCCCTCGCTTACCAGTAGCGTGGCACTTTGTCTCTCTTATGCTAAACTAATCACATCTGTGAAGGAAGATCAAGTGGTGGCCCCCGCCTGACCAAGGCGTGGCACTTTGCCCCACTTCACAGTATCTCCAGGGTCACACATAATGGACATGACTTACACCACACACATATAGCAAAAGACTAATACCCGGATATCTAACTTATCGAACTCACCACTCGCAATTAATTACACAGCATAAATGTTTTAGACAGGGTAGTCCTTAAGTTTCATGCAATCAGGTTAGGAAGATACCATGCTAAGTTCTCAACAAATGTTCCCATGCAGGTATAATGTGTTAATCCTAGATTTCAGGCAATTAGATTGTAACATCTACATTCTAGGTTATCAAACAGAATTTCCACTCAAGCAGATTAATTACAAGCATTGCACACATTACCATCACTTAATTTCAAGAGAACGATTACACATATCACTATGCATAGGAAATTCCTAAAATTAGGCAAAAATCATATTTAAGTACCATATAAACTCAATTACATGAATAACAGCTTTGCCCCAAAAGTTAACTGAACATTGACCAAAATACCCCTAGGGTAAATTTCGGCCAGCATGAAATAAGGCTCCAAAAATAGTATAAAATTCATAATAAATTCCCTTATACTTCTAATTTCATGAATCCTAAGTTTTTCCCAAAAGTTAGCATGAAATTTCATCAATTTAGGGCATGGGCGCATGTCATACTCTAGGGTTTTTCATGAATACATTATACAATCAAATTGAAGATCAAGATCATGATAACTCATCCTCCTAAGACATCTAATCAAGTAAAGAACGAAAAACCCTATGATTAGAGCCCCTAAATCTGATTTTCGAAACTTCAAATAGGCATTCACGGTTTCATGGTAAGGGGAAATTAAACCTACTCGTTTTTCCATCACAAAGCAAGAAAAAAAACATGGTATATACTCGGAATACAGGTAACATAAGACTTCCACTCGCCTTGGGAACGATTTGCAAGCAAACCGTGAGCAAGAGAGTCGTCGGAAGCCTCCACACGCCGCCGCCGTCCACCACACCGGAAGGCCAAGCGCCGCCGCCGGAAAACTCGCCGGAAGAGGAGCTGGACGAAGGGGAAGGCGCGGCTGCAGTCGTCCACGAGAGGGGGAGGAAGAAACGCAAGGGCGGCTAGGGTTGGGCTGAATTTCGAAAGCACTTAAGTGAGATCTTGTTTTAATCTGCATACTCACATAATAAGTAGGCGCCCACATACATAACATAAAGACTGGGCTGGAACTCTGGTAGTCAGGACAACATACACAGGAAAGGTCTCAAGTTCAAGACTCCTCCACAGCAACTTATTTTTTTTTTTTTGCCCCACAGGAGAATAATTTTTTCCCTTAGCCAAAAATCCCACCTACAAGGTTAATAAATGCCTGATTATAGATAATCAAAATGAGTCACATACCGGGGTTTAATACATCAAAATTCTCGGGTCTTACATCCTCTCCTCCTTAAAAGGCTTTAGTCCTCTAAAGCAAATCGGGAGCAGGTTCAAACAAATGTGGGTAATCCTTTCTCATATCGGTTTCCAACTCCCAAGTAGCTTCTTCCACGGACTGATTTCCCCAAATAACTTTCACTAGAGGTATCACCTTGCTTCGAAGGACTCTCTCTTTTCTATCCACAATCTTAAGTGGCCTTTCAACATAAGTCAGATTTCCATCAATTTGCAAAGGTGTTGAATCCAAGATATGTGACGGGTCATGACAATACTTCCTAAGCACGGATACGTGAAACACACTGTGCAGATGCTCCAAGGATGGCGGTAAGGCTAATCGGTAAGCAACAGGTCCAACCCTCTCGATGATATCAAACGGACCCACATATCTAGGGCTTAATTTCCCTTTCTTTCCGAATCGCATCACACCTTTTGTCGGAGAAACCTTAACAAATACATGTTCTCCCACCATGAATTCCAGAGGTCTCCTTCTCACATCAGCGTAGCTTTTCTGCCTATCCTGTGCAGCCTTTAGCTTTTCTTGAATAATCTTTACCTTATCTGTGGCTTCCTGCACAGCATCAGACTGGAGCAAGGTCCTATCACCTACTTCCTCCCAACTCAAGGGAGTTCTGCATCTTCTTCCGTACAATGCCTCGTACGGGGCTATCTGGATACTAGAGTGGTAACTATTGTTGTAGGTAAACTCAATCAGGGCTAAGTCTCTATCCCACTCACCATGCCAATCAATGATGTAAGATCTCAGCAAGTCCTCCAATGTCTGTATGGTCCTCTCAGTCTGCCCATCAGATTGCGGGTGATATGCAGTGCTAAAACTGAGCTTGGTGCCCAAATCTTCCTGAAGCTTCTTCCAAAACCGAGATAAGAACCTGGAATCGCGGTCAGATACAATATCCACCGGAACACCATGCAATCTCACAATCTCGTCAATGTACAACCTGGCAAGCCTCTCCAAAGGATAAGTCATCTTGATAGGCAAAAAGTGGGCGGACTTAGTAAGTCTGTCCACGATAACCCAAATAGCATCGTGCCCTTTTCTGGTCCGAGGTAATCCACAGACAAAGTCCATGCTGATATTTTCCCATTTCCACAGAGGAATCTGAAGTGATTGGAGGGATCCACCCGGTCTCTGATGCTCGGCTTTAACCGTCTGGCATGTCAAACATCTAGCCACATACTGCGCCACATCATTCTTCATCCCTTGCCACCAGAAACTTTTCTTCAGGTCCTGATACATTCTGGTACTACCAGGGTGAATAGAATACTTAGAACTGTGGCCTTCAGCTAAAATCTCCTGTCTCAACTTAGGGTCCTCAGGGACACAGACCCTTCCATGGAACCTAAGCAAACCATCTGTGGATAGGTTGAAATCCTCAATCAATCCCATCTCCAGTTTTTCTTTCCATTTCAAAATTTCAGGATCAACCAACTGTGCTTTGCTCAACTTTTGCAAAATATCAGACTCAACTCTAAGTGCAGCAACAAAACACTTATTACCACGAGGTGTCACATCCAATCGAAGTCTACTGAACTCATCAAGCAAGCGCCACTCCTGCACAAGAAGTGCAGCCATAGAAGTCACAGGCCGCCTGCTCAATGCGTCTGCAACCACATTTGCCTTACCCTCCTGATAGTGAATAGTAAAATCATAATCTTTGATCAGTTCCATCCACCGCCGCTGCCGCATGTTGAGTTCTTTCTGGGTAAATATGTATTTGAGGCTCTGATGGTCGGTGTACAAATCAAAAGTCTGACCCAGCAGATAATGACGCCAAATCTTCAATGCAAACACCACTGCAGCCAACTCCAAGTCATGGGTAGGGTAGTTGGACTCGTATTCCTTTAACTGCCTGGAAGCATAGGCAACCACCTTACCATGCTGCATGAGTACACAGCCCAAACCTTTGCCAGAGGCGTCCGTGTACACAGTGAAACCTTCGCCGCCACTAGGTATAGTGAGAATCGGTGCACTAGTCAAACGCTTCTTCAGCTCGAGGAAACTTTCCTCGCACTTGACATCCCAGATAAAATCAGCATTCTTCCTGGTCAACTTTGTTAAAGGGCCCACCAGCTTGGAAAACCCTTCAACAAATCTGCGGTAGTAACCTGCTAAGCCCAAGAAACTTCGAATCTCAAATGTATTTGTTGGTCTTCCCCAGCTAATAATAGCCTCTACCTTAGCTGGATCCACAGACACACCCTGTCCAGATATCACATGTCCCAAAAAGTTAATCTTCTCCAACCAGAACTCGCATTTACTGGCCTTGGCATACAACCTTTTACTTCTCAGAACTTCCATCACCCTGCGTAAGTCCTGTGCGTGATCTTGAGCACTCCGCGAGTAAACCAAAATGTCATCGATAAATACAACCACGCATTTATCCAGGAGATGGTGAAACATCCTATTCATAAGATCCATAAAGACAGCAGGGGCATTCGTTAGTCCAAAAGGCATAACTAAAAATTCATAATGCCCATACCTTGTCCTGAATGCTGTCTTAACTACATCCTCCTCTCTGACCTTCAGCTGATAATACCCAGACCTTAAGTCAATCTTGGAGAAGACAGTAGCGCCCTGTAACTGATCGAAGAGATCATCAATACGGGGCAGAGGGTACTTGTTCTTAATTGTTACCTGGTTCAGCTGACGGTAATCGATGCACATTCTCAGTGATCCGTCCTTCTTCTTTACAAACAACACAGGCGCTCCCCAAGGAGACGCGCTAGGCCTGATGTACCCTTTTTCTAGCAATTCTTCCAGCTGTTTCTTCAACTCAGCCAATTCAGAGGTGGCCATGCGGTACGGGGCTTTAGAGATTGGGGCAGTGCCAGGTATCAAGTCAATACTGAATTCCACTTCCCGGTCAGGTGGTAAACCAGATAACTCATCAGAAAATACATCTGAGAATTCATTCACCACAGGTATATAAGCCAAATCAGATACAGGTTCATCCTGAACCTTTACATGTGCCAAGTAGCCTTTACAGCCGCCAGCCAATAACCTTTGAGCATGTAGGAAAGAGATCACATGTAACCCCTGATCTGCAATCAAACCTTTGATATGCAATTGATGACCATCACTCAAATTCAGAGTCACCAACTTTTCAAAACAATCTAGGGTGGCATGGTAAGAGGACAACCAGTCCATCCCTAATATCACATCATAGTCAAGCATGTCAAGCAATATCAAATCAACAAACAAGTCATATTCCTCTATCCTAAGCATGCAATCAGGATAAAGCACATCTGTTACCAGGGAATCACCCATAGGGGTGCAGACAGATATAGCACAATCAAGAGTCTCAGGTGCCACAGGCAAATAACGAACAAAATGAACTGATACGAAAGAGAGATTGGCACCAGGATCAAATAAAACACGTGCTAACTGATCGAAAACAAAAAGAGTACCTTCCACAACTGACTTGGAAGCCCTGGCGTCCTTCTCAGCAATAGCATATACTCGAGTCTGCACTGTGGGCTTATCAGTACCCTGAGATGAAGACTTCAGCTGTGGGCAGTCTTTGATACGGTGTCCGGCCTTACCACACCTGAAACAAGCCCCTGACTTCTTATAGCAGTCCTTGATCTCGTGACCACTGCTTCCACAATGATAGCACTTTCTGCCTTCCACGGTATCACCTCGGGCAGATTTAAAATTCTTCTGATAGGGATGATGCCTACCTTTCTTATCCTTGTGCTTATATTGTTTCTTTTCATGACTCTGGGGAACTGGAGCAGCAGTCTCCACAACAGGGGTTGGGGCAATCACCACTGCCTGCTCAGAAATTGACCTCTCCACTGTGAGAGCCCTCTCTAAAACCTCAGCATAGGTCTCTAGATGCAGTGCCACAATCCGATCTCTGATATCTTTTCTCAAACCCCTCTGAAACTTCCTGGCCCTTAGTTCCTCAGTGCTGACCAAATGGGGAGCATACTTGGACAACTGGGTGAACATAATATCATATTGAGCCACAGAAAGGTCACCCTGCACCAGGTGGATAAACTCCACCTCCTTCTCTTCATTCATGCTAGGTGGAAAGTACTTGTCATTAAATTTTCTCATGAAGTAAACCCAGTCTACAGTATCCCCTTTTTCAGTTGCTAGCCTCTTAACTCCTTTCCACCACATCTCAGCATTCCCCTTCAGCATATATACTGACAGGCACAGTTTATCCTCTTCGCTACATCGCATCACCGCAAAAATCTTATCTAAGTCAGCAAGCCAGTCCTCAGCTGCTCTAGGCCCTGGGCTCCCATAAAAAGCTGGAGGGTTCATACGCTGAAATTCCTTCACCAGTTGAGCATACCTCTTATGCACATTCTCCTGAGAACTCCCCACATTCTCCTTCTCAGCCGGCTGTGACTGGGAATGAGACTGTGACTGCATCTGCTGCTGCATCTGCTGGTGAAATTCTTGTTGCTGATCGCGGTTCTGCTGCAGGAGTTGCTGCTGAAACTCCTGATGCTGCTCACGCTGTTCCCTCATCATCTGTTGCTGTTCTTGCATAGCCTGAGCCTGCTGCTGAATGAGGGCACCCTGTTGTTGAATCATACTACTCATAGACTCTAAAGCCCTCATAAAGCCAGCCATCTGATTATCAGCATTACCCTTGGGTCGTACCATTCTTACCTAGCAAAAACACCTTGCAAGTCAAGACAAACAATAATTTCCTTATCTTACTAACAACCAATTCCTTACTTGGTTTATTTCTATGCAATACACAAACAATGTTTTACTACCCAGATCTAATATTCGCTAGAAACTCCCTCTGATACCATATGTAACGCCCCTCGATACTTAACCCCGAATTTCACGCGGAAATCATACGAGGAACGTCACGAGAAGATTAAACTAAAAAAAAAAAAAAAAAAAAAAAAAAAAAAAAAACTGAAGCCAAGATCATACTACGAACAAAGCTAGGGAATAAAAGATCTGAAAACTTATACAAAAATCCGGCAGCATGTATACGTACATACTAGGTTCGGGAAAATTCCCATACAGGCACATGCTTTACTGATTCATAACAACAAGTAATTTCAACTTATCAAATACTGAACATAATCGAATCAGATCACAACTCCGTACTATACTTATACGGAGACAAAATCACACATCACAGAACAGACTGAACATAAAATCCTATCAAAACGCTGACAAGATACCACAACCGAAATCTTGTAACAAAATGGGCCTAAGCCCTCACATGTAACCAAAATACAGCATTCATCATCCAAAACAGAATACTACTAATACAGGCACGCAGGCCCCAGATAACAAAATCAAGATACAAGTATTCAAATACCAAAATTGTTTACAAGGTCCATATCACAAAACCCAAAGCTTCATCAAGCTACTCAGTATATCTCAAAGGTGCATAACGCCGTATCAATCACTGTCTCTCACCTGTAGATTTTAGAGGGGGTGAGCTAACAGCTCCGCAAGTGAGAACCTTATGAAGCCCCTCCATTAATACATTCAAAAATAGCATGCAAGGTTTTTCAAAACATTTACCAAATGCGATTATCAAATATCAAATCAAATACAGATAAGAATACAAACTTACAAAATAATCCACATGGCGAAATCCAATCATAATACAACAAAAACAAAATAGAGACTTACACATCATATGGCAAAACAGAACACATACGTAGATGCACATCCCATCCTAACATATCCAAATCCAGAACAGAACGAAATGACCACAAAGGTCCGACCCTTCCCTCGTCAGGGCTCGGAGAATGCATGCATGCCAAACAGTAGGGGAGAAATCAGGAGGTGGCCCCCGTCTAGCTAAGACGTGGCACGCTGATCTCCATCTACCCACCCAGACAATGTGGTAAATCAAGAGGTGGCCCCCGCCAAGTCACGGCGTGGCACTTTGTTTCCCCACATTGGTCACACAGCAGTCAGAGAGTTCAAGAGGTGGCCCTCGCTTACCAGTAGCGTGGCACTTTGTCTCTCTTATGCTAAACTAATCACATCTGTGAAGGAAGATCAAGTGGTGGCCCCCGCCTGACCAAGGCGTGGCACTTTGCCCCACTTCACAGTATCTCCAGGGTCACACATAATGGACATGACTTACACCACACACATATAGCAAAAGACTAATACCCGGATATCTAACTTATCGAACTCACCACTCGCAATTAATTACACAGCATAAATGTTTTAGACAGGGTAGTCCTTAAGTTTCATGCAATCAGGTTAGGAAGATACCATGCTAAGTTCTCAACAAATGTTCCCATGCAGGTATAATGTGTTAATCCTAGATTTCAGGCAATTAGATTGTAACATCTACATTCTAGGTTATCAAACAGAATTTCCACTCAAGCAGATTAATTACAAGCATTGCACACATTACCATCACTTAATTTCAAGAGAACGATTACACATATCACTATGCATAGGAAATTCCTAAAATTAGGCAAAAATCATATTTAAGTACCATATAAACTCAATTACATGAATAACAGCTTTGCCCCAAAAGTTAACTAAACATTGACCAAAATACCCCTAGGGTAAATTTCGGCCAGCATGAATTAAGGCTCCAAAAATAGTATAAAATTCATAATAAATTCCCTTATACTTCTAATTTCATGAATCCTAAGTTTTCCCCAAAAGTTAGCATGAAATTTCATCAATTTAGGGCATGGGCGCATGTCATACTCTAGGGTTTTTCATGAATACATTATACAATCAAATTGAAGATCAAGATCATGATAACTCATCCTCCTAAGACATCTAATCAAGTAAAGAACGAAAAACCCTATGATTAGAGCCCCTAAATCTGATTTTCGAAACTTCAAATAGGCATTCACGGTTTCATGGTAAGGGGAAATTAAACCTACTCGTTTTTCCATCACAAAGCAAGAAAAAAAACATGGTATATACTCGGAATACAGGTAACATAAGACTTCCACTCGCCTTGGGAACGATTTGCAAGCAAACCGTGAGCAAGAGAGTCGTCGGAAGCCTCCACACGCCGCCGCCGTCCACCACACCGGAAGGCCAAGCGCCGCCGCCGGAAAACTCGCCGGAAGAGGAGCTGGACGAAGGGGAAGGCGCGGCTGCAGTTGTCCACGAGAGGGGGAGGAAGAAACGCAAGGGCGGCTAGGGTTGGGCTGAATTTCGAAAGCACTTAAGTGAGATCTTGTTTTAATCTGCATACTCACATAATAAGTAGGCGCCCACATACATAACACAAAGACTGGGCTAGAACTCTGGTAGTCAGGACAACATACACAGGAAAGGTCTCAAGTTCAAGACTCCTCCACAGCAACTTATTTTTTTTTTTTTGCCCCACAGGAGAATAATTTTTTCCCTTAGCCAAAAATCCCACCTACAAGGTTAATAAATGCCTGATTATAGATAATCAAAATGAGTCACATACCGGGGTTTAATACATCAAAATTCTCGGGTCTTACACTATAACGCCACAGCTGCAACGTCAGCATGAGGATTTATCTGCTATAGAAATTATAGCAAACCTCAAGATGCTGTATGTAGCACAGGCAAGGACTGAACGCTATAATTTGACTAAACTTTTCTTTCAGAGCAAACTGACTGAAGGGAGTCCAGTGGGAGCTCACGTGCTCAAGATGATTGGGTACAAGGAGGCTCTAGAGAAACTGGGGCACACCATCAATCAGGAGCTTGTTGTAGATATCATCCTGCAGTCTCTCCCGGCCTCTTTCGATCCATTCATTATTAATTTTAATATGAACAAGATCGACTGTACGCCAGCAGAGTTACTGAATATGCTCTTGACAACTGAGCAGACTCAGTCACGTGAGAAGGGAACGCCTTCATCCTCTGTCCTCATGGTTCCTTCTAGGAACAAGAAGAAGGGGAAGAAGGGCAAAGCCCCTGTCAAGAGCTACAACAAGGCTCTGAAGCAAAAAGTAAAGCGGTCGAAGGAATACAGATGTTTCCATTGTGGCCAGCTGGGTCATTGGAAAAAGGACTGTAAAGCGCTCCAAGGAGATAAGAAGGGAAGCAACTCTTTCGCTTCTGGCTCAGGTATTTTCGTGACTGAAGTCATGGTTTCTTCTTCTATTTCATGGGTGTTAGACACTGCATGTGGAGTTCACATTTGTTCAAATGTACAGGAACTCAAGAGAAGAAGACAGGTGGGACAGCATGAGGTGGACCTACGAGTAGGAAATGGGGCACGGGTTGCTGCTGTTGCTGTAGGAGTTTATCACATCTCTTTACCATCTGGTCTTGTATTAGAACTGGACAATTGTTATTTTGTACCAAGCATAACTAAGAATATTATCTCTATTCCTGCTCTTGTCAGGAAAGGGTTTTCCTTTGAATGCAAGATTTCAAAGTGTTACATTTCTTTTGATAATATTGTTTATGCTACTGGGTCAATTAACAATGGGTTATTCATGTTGGACATGGAATGTTCAATACAACAGATTGATATTAAGAAAGCCAATTATGCTGATGACAGCACCTTGCTATGGCATAGTCGTTTAGGCCATATTAACAAGAAGCGCATTAAGCGGTTGCATGACCATGGACTGCTGGGATCATTCTCCTATGAGGAGCTTGATACATGCAAAGCTTGTTTAATGGGTAAAATGACGAAGTCTCCTTTTTCCAATAAAGGTCAAAGGGCTTCAGGTTTACTTGACCTCATTCACAGTGATGTGTGTGGGCCATTTAGTAAACATGCCAGAGGTGGCTATTCATACTTCATTACCTTTACTGATGATTTTAGTAGGTATGGTTATGTCTATCTAATGAGACATAAGAGTGAATCTTTTGACAAGTTCAAAGAGTTCAAAAATGAAGTACAAAATCAGCTAGGCCGAAATATCAAGGCACTTCGCTCAGATCGAGGTGGAGAATACTTGAGTCATGAGTTTACTGACTATCTGAAGGAGTGTGGGATTATCTCACAGCTCACTCCGCCAGGAACACCGCAATGGAATGGTGTGTCCGAGAGGAGAAATAGAACATTACTGGATATGGTTCGTTCTATGATGAGTCAGGCTACTCTACCTTACTCCTTTTGGGGATTTGCACTGGAAACAGCTGCAAAGGTACTAAACCGAGTGCCATCCAAGGCCGTTTCAAAGACTCCATATGAGTTATGGTATGGGAAACAGCCGAGCTTGACATTTATTAAGATCTGGGGTTGCGAGGCTTATGTCAAAAAGCTCGCCTCTAGGAAACTAGAGAGCAGATCTGAGAAATGTATCTTTGTCGGTTACCCTAAAGAAACTAAGGGTTATTATTTCTACGATCCCAAAGAGAACAAAGTATTTGTTGCTCGGATGGCTATATTTCTTGAGAAGGAATTTCTTCTGCAAGAAGCCAGTGGGAGAGAAATAAAGCTGGATGAGAATCCAGAAGAAGGACAAAGTAGTCAAGCACAGTTGGATGAGCCTGAGCCAGTAGATCAGGTTACTGAACAACCTGAGGCTCAGATATCACGGGAACCGCGAAGATCGGGAAGGATCCGTCGACAGCCTGAGCGCTATGATGGAGTCTACATCATTGATGATGAACCCCTCACTTATGTGGATGCGGTCAGTGGACCGGAATCAGCGAGATGGCTTGAAGCTATGCGAGCCGAGATGGACTCCATGTCAGATATCCAAGTATGGGATTTGGTTGATTCGCCTCCGGGAGTAATCCCTATAGGCTGTAAGTGGATCTTCAAGAAGAAGATAGACATGGATGGTAACGTGGTTACCTATAAAGGCAGGCTAGTTGCAAAAGGTTTCAAACAAATCTACGGGATAGATTATGATGAAACTTTCTCTCCTGTAGCCATGTTCAAGTCTATTCGGATAATTCTCGCGATAGCGGCATATTATGATTATGAGATCTGGCAGATGGATGTGAAGACCGCTTTCCTTAATGGAAAATTAGAAGATGATGTGTATATGACACAACCTGAAGGTTTCACTAATCCATCGGATCGTCATAAAATATGCAAATTAAAGAAGTCCATTTATGGACTTAAACAAGCATCAAGAAGCTGGAATATTCGTTTTGATGAATCAATCTGTGAATTTGGTTTCATCAAGAATGAAGATGATCCGTGTGTATATAAGAGGTTTAGTGGGAGCGTGATTACTTTCCTAGTCCTCTACGTCGATGATGTCTTAATCATTGGAAACAATATTCCTGAACTACATGCGGTTAAGGCATGGTTAAGAAAATGTTTCCAGATGAAAGATTTAGGAGAAGCAGCCTATGTGTTAGGTGTGAAGATCTACAGAGATAGATCTAAGAGGCTTCTCGGGCTGTGCCAGAGTACTTACATCGATAAAGTCCTGGAGAGATTCCATTTAGAAAATTCTAAAAGAGGATATCTTCCAGTCAGACATGGTCTGAATCTTTCAAAGAGTCAGTGTCCACAAACACAGACTGAGAAAGATGAAATGGACAATACGCCTTATGCTTCGGCTATTGGGTCCATTATGTATGCGATGTTGTGTACTCGCCCAGACGTCGCTTACGGGTTAAGCGTGACCAGTCGATTCCAAAGTAATCCAGGGAAGGCACACTAGATTGCGGTCAAGAACATTTTGAAATATCTTCGGAGGACCAAAGATATGTTCTTGATATATGGAGGTCAGGAAGAACTCAGTATTGAAGGATATACTGACGCTTCGTTCCAATCTGACCAGGATGATTTCCGGTCGCAATCAGGCTATGTTTTTAGCTTGAATGGAGCAGCAGTGGTGTGGAAAAGTTTCAAACAGTCAATTGTTGCTGATTCCACAACAGAAGCCGAGTATGTTGCAGCCTCAGAAGCATCTAAGGAGGCAGTGTGGATTCGTAAGTTCGTTCAGGAACTTGGTGTTGTTCCTTCGAGTGCAGATCCTTTGGTTATCTTCTGTGATAACACTGGAGCAATAGCACAAGCAAAGGAACCACGGTCGCACCAGAAGTCCAAGCACATACAGAGAAGGTTTCACTTGATCCGGGAGATCATTGATCGTGGCGAGATCAAAGTCTGCAAGGTTCATACAGATGACAATCTGGCTGACCCGCTTACAAAGCCTCTGGCGCAGCAGAAGCATGAGAAGCATTGTAATAATATGGGTTTGAGATTTCTCAACCATTAGATTAAGTGCAAGTGGGAGATTGTTGGGGTATGCCCTTAAGGCTAATGTTTGAGGCCTTGGGATTATTTCAGTATCATGTATAAACTCTATGTTTATAAAGGCAATGGTTGTTATTCAGGTTGTTACATCATCTGCTGCAATATGTATACTTCTGAATAATGTCTCAATGCTGTTCAGCTTGGCTGACATGCAGTTTTGTCCTTAGTCGAGATATCTTGGTGAACATGAGACAGCCTTGATATGATTGAGAATAATATGTGTTCTAATCTTATAGGATGCTTCGAGCATGGAATAAGATGTAGACTCATGGGTGGACAGACCCTACTTAGGATATTCAATTGCTTGTCACAATGTGAATAATCCTTATATGCAAACAAGTGGCATATTTCCTTTGACTTGAGATCACTTCTGTTTCTAAATGATGATTGGCATTATTTTGAGGTAGTTCAATATCATTTGAAACATAATGGTTATAGACTATCTTGGATAATGAACATGAGTCATGTTAGGGCACTAGTGATAGATATAGGATTGCCGTCTCCTTGATTGGAGTGTGATGTTCTATAGGGGCCCCCTGGATGAGATGATTGAGAAAGTGTATGGCCATACCCAGATGACTATGTTTCATCTGATCTAATCATTCTCATCATATTGGAATTACAGGCTTGACACGCTTGTCCAATAAGAACATCCTGTGGCAAAGGAAACACATATGTCAAGTGACTTGGGTTCACACTTGTGCTGTGGTTTGGGTGTAGTCTTGGAAGACTCTTTCCTTTATATCGGGAGACAGTGATGTGTTGCTAGATACCCCTCACTGATCGTGATAACGTGAGTTATCGTTACCGACATTTAAAGGAAACCCTTAGGGTCGCACAATTTGATGATATGGCTTACTTATGTCAGATCGTGTCGACTGAATTGTTTTGGTTCAGTTTAATGGGATTTAAACTCTGATTGTAAGTGAGATCTGGTCTGATCATGTTTGATTGATTAGGGCTTGAGATCGGTAAGCTTCGATCGAGAGATTGGATGCTAGATCGGTGAGATCAAGAGCATCAAGAGATGAATGGTCAGATCTTAAGCCTTTTGGTTTAATGTGATCTGGATCAAGGCTTGGCTTAATTTGGTCCTTGAACCAAATGAAATGAACCGGCTCATCAAGTGAGCGCATGGTTCAAGGGTAGAGGAAATTGCGATCGTTCACTTGGTGTGAACACATGATCGCATGTTGTGGCTTGCTATTTTTAGAAGCCATGATCTCAAAATGAGACCACGCCTCACGTTCGAAGAGCTCTCTCCTATCCTCGCCTCTCGCCCCTTTTTTGCTCACGACGACTCACTCTCTCGTGTGTGAAGGTTGACGACAAGAGGAGGACTCGACCAAGCAAAAGAGATCATCTCTTCTCCCTTCACGTGATCAGGAGACCTTGGAGCCTTGCTAGCACAAGGATCAACAAGGAGTAGGCGATCACCCATCTTGTGTGCGCACGCTTTGGAGGAGAGCCGCATCGTTCTCTGCTTCCAAGTCGCCATCCAAGAAATGGCAATGGTATGATCCTTGTGTCCAATCTTTAAGTTAATCTATGTTCATACATGCGATCCTAGAAATCCTATGATTCCGCCCATGCAAGTTTTATTATATACGCATGTTTAGGGTTTCGCCCCCTTAGGGGAACCTTCATGTCCTACCTTAGTGCTCAAAAGAAACTGAACTTTAGGCATGCCAAGTGGGTAGAGTATATCCAGCAATACACCTTTGTCTTAAAACACAAGTCAGGAAAGGAAAACAAAGTAGCTGATGCTTTGAGTAGGGTTACTTTACTAATGCAACAATTACATGTTCAAGTTACTGGTTTTGACAACATGAAAACTGCTTATATTGATTGTCCTGACTTTGCTTCTATACATGCTGAGCTTAGTGTTGACCCCCTAAGTCATCCATTGTACACCCTTAGGGATGGGTTCTTATTTCTTGGACCTATACTTTGTGTCCCTATGACCTCAATCCGAGAATTCCTCATTTGGGAATTACACGGAGGAGGGTCTGCAGGTCACCATGGTCGGGATAAAACCCAAACCTTGGTCGAGGAGAGGTTTTATTGGCCGAACCTCAACAGGGATGTTGCTAAGGTGGTTAGCCACTGTAGGACATGCCAGATAACTAAGACCTATAAGCATAGTGCTGGCCTTTACACCCCGCTACCCATTCCTCAAGCTCCATGGCAAGACTTAAGCATGGATTTCATCCTAGGGCTGCCCAGAACCTCTAGCAAACATGACTCCATCTTTGTAGTAGTAGATAGATTCACTAAGATGGCCCATTTCATTCCCTGCTATAAAACCTCTGATGCCTCTCACATAGCCAAATTATTCTTTAAGGAGGTTGTTAGGCTACATGGTACCCCCCTTACCATAGTTTCTGATAGGGACACCCGGTTTGTTAGTTACTTTTGGAAGACCTTGTGGACCTTACTAGGCACCAAACTAAAGTTCTCTACAGCCTATCATCCCCAAACGGATGGTCAGACTGAGGTGGTCAACCGATCACTGGGGAACATCCTTGGAGCCTTGTAGGCGAACACCCCGGCACTTGGGACAAACTTTTGCCCACCGCCGAGTTCTCCTACAATAGCGTTGTAAATAGGACTACAGGTCTCTCCCCTTTTCAGGCTAACTTAGGGTATCAGCCTAAGAAACCCATTGATCTGATTGCCTTACCCAAAAATTTAAAACCTTCTTTATCAGCTCGTGATTATGCTTTCAATATTTCGCAATTACACCATGAGATTCTTAGAAAAATTCTAGACTCTACTGTTTCATATTGCGAAGCTGCTAACAAGAAACGCCGAGAAAGGTTATTCAATGTAGGTGATCAGGTGATTCCGCGAGTCCGCGAGGAGCGTATCCAAGGACACGGACGCAAGCTGGATGCAAAGGGTTTGGGACCCTTCACCATAGTGGGCAAGATCAACAACAACGCCTACGTGCTTGATCTGCCTCCAGACTTGGGGATCCCCACCACAGTTAACGTGGAGGATCTCACAGCTTACAAGGAGCCTGTCTCACTCAAAGAGCCAGAGGCCCCCTTTGATCCAGAGATAGTGGATATCCTTGAGGACCAGACTCGACTCACCCCGGACGAGGTACAACTGTTTTACCGCGTAAAGTTTTCTAATGGTGAGGAGGCCTGGCTCCCCGAGGCAGAGCTAGCCCTGGCTGCTCCAGATTTGCTCCAAGGATTCAAGGATAATTCTCCTGAGGAGAATTTTTCCAACCCGGGGAGAAATGATGGAGGGCCAAACACAGCTCTTAGAAGATCCACTAGGGCTCGGAGGAAGCCCATCAGGTATGGCTTCACTTAGAGTCCACTTTCCTTTTTAGTACTTTCCTTATTTGCATTGCATGGCATGATAGGTTAGTTCCACCCCAAAGTCTATCATGTAGTTTATTTTTATAAATGTTGTTGGTAGGTTGTGCATTGTAATATCATGGTAGGTTAGTGCATGTAGTTTGGATACATTAATACTCAGCTCAAGGGATACAAATCAGCTAGCTCAACACACTCCAAGAAGTTAGCTCCCATTTTGGAAGGTTCACTTCAAAGTAGTACAAAGGGAGACTTCCAACTCAACTCAACATCAAGCTCCACTTCAATCATTCCCTACCAATTGAAGAGAGGCCACCTCATGGAATCAATTGTGCCTCATCTAGATCCACAATTCAAGGAGGCGCCATCTAGATCCACCAATCAAGGAGGCACCCATCTAGATCCACAATTAGAGGAGTTGCACCATCAAGATCCACAATTAGGGGAAGGCTTCTTTCCTTCTCCTCATTGCCGCCCAAGACAACAAGGAAGGTTTTCAAAATTCAAACTCCATCTCATATGCGCCAACATCTTCCAAGGAAGATAGCAATTTCGAATTCAAGACTTGCCAATTCAGCCATCCAAAGAAGGCAACAAGAATCAGCACACTTAATGCCTTCTTCATTTTCGAATTGTCTCCAAGAATGTAAGGGGCGCAAGGGGCCAATGACCACCTTGCCCTCACCTTATCCTCATCCCTAGGCTGCCTATAAATGTATCCCATCGCATCATGTGCATAAGCATTGTTGAAATATATTGTTGACTAGTTTCCTAGCCAAAGAAAGGGTGCTTGTGTCGCCTTGGGTGCTTGTGTCGCCCACCTCTTCTCCTTTGGGTGCTTGTGTCGCCCAAGTCTCTCCATCTTCCCCTTCTTCCCTCAAGAGCCGAGCCTCCCCTTCTCTTCTCCTCGCCCTCCATTCATCAAAGCAAGGCCGAGAGCATCTCCATCTTCAAGGCCATAACATCAAAGAGGACAAGAGCTTGAGTTGGCGCAAAGAACATGGATGCATCTTTGGTCTCCCTCAAGGCGACTCTCTATGTTAAGTGCTCCATCTTCTTGTGTCTTTTCTTTTCACCTCTTAAGAACATCTTACTACACATTTCTTGGTCTTGTAGGACTTGGCGCAAGGAAGTTGGCGCATCCCACTCTCTTGATCTCCCCTCTTTAGATAGTCCCTTGTTTTGTTAGCAAGAGAACTTGGAGGATTAGCCTCCCTCTTGACTTTAAGTATTGTTATATTTTAATTCTGCTTCATAACTCACCCACGCCTGTGTGGGGTTGCTGAATGCCCTGTGTGTAACCTGCACCTTCCATCAGAGTAGGACCGGTGAAGAACGGGAAGGACGGTCCTTCTATTCTCAAGGGCCGCACTGTGAGTCCTCTTTAAAATTATTGTCATTTCTTTCTTGCAAGTAGTTAGCTTTCGGTTTTCTATTTAAAAATACAAAAACACTATTTTCAACCTCGTTAGTTAAATCGGTTTTCTCTAGTTTATGATACTACAAAAAAATTACTTTCGAAAATCGTCGTTTGCATGTTTGTGACTTTCCCCTACATCACACATTCTTCTCCTTAAGCTGATTTAACTTATTAATAAGCCCAACTATAGAATAGGTCTAGCCCAAGGTCCATTATGCATGTCAATCAACCCATTGGATCTAATCCAATTTAACTCAAGGTTAAACTAGGTTAACCATGGTTAGTTTGGTCAATATGCCAAAAATGGAAGTTGGCCCTAATAAGTTTCTTCCATCTCATCGGCGCTGATGAAATCTCCCAAATAGATCCGAGTCATCCAATAACTCGATCATAAGGCTTCTTGATCAATACGAGAACTCGAGTATCAAGGTGTACAACCCTGTAGGTTCCTCTGACATTGGCAGTGCTGACCTAAGGCCACCACAAGCAGTGAGTGGCACCTAGTAGTGAATCGCTGCTACCCAAGTCATCAGAATGGATATCGACATCGACATCCCCATCATCGCAATCAGGTATAGATGCATTACAGTCTCTTTGCCGAACTAATATCCGATTGGACAAGTGTGTCACCACTTGTTTTTATACAATCTCATGGTTATGTCTAAATCAGGTCTCACCTGAGTATGGCCATACACTTTCAGTCTGGAATGGGCAAATCTTCTGTCTGTCCATTGACCTTCTCATATCGGTCGTGACATGCTCAATGACAACCGTTATTACCTCCCAACTATGGCGAGGTGTTAGGTTGTATCAAAGCATATCCCTAACCATATAGAATGCTCAATGACCTCAAGTCAAGGGATCAATGCATCTCCTATCACTTGTGAGGATAACTCGTGACACCAAGTCATTGCCTCACAGCGGGTCGGTCCAGTATATCCACCACTGATATACCCATATGTCTATGTTAGCACCTCATGCCTAACCAGCCCATATACTAGTCTCACAAGTACCAGAGTTGTCCCATATCCACTCTGCTACATCGACTGGGATGATCATTTGAGCACAGATCCAATCTATCTCCAGGGACATTATCATGTAGGTACATAATCACAGATGTAGACAAACATTGATAATGACAATGCTAGAATGATATATACAAATAGCAAAGTCAAGTAGTACAATAATGGACCAAAACTAGGTCCTAGGGCATATACACCAAGAATCTCCCACTTGCACTAAGACCTAGATGTTGAGGAGCCTCAATCCCATATCTCTAGCGTGACCATCATGCTTCTGTTGCGCCCAAGCCTTGGTCAATGGGTCTGCCAGATTGTTCTCTGTGTCAACTCTGTTAATCTTGACTGAAAGGTCCCCTAGACAAGGGGATGAAACCCTAATAGGCACATGTAAGGGATTTAAACAGCGGAAGAGGGTTTCTAGATCTATTGCATGCTTTACGATCAACGTTAAAATGATTACATACAAGAGAAGAAATCATACCGATGCCATTTCTAGATGGCGTCTTGGAAGCAAAGATCGAAATGGATCTTCTCCAGAGATGACGCACACAAGATGAGTCTTGGCTCCTCCTTGTCGCCCCTTGTGCTAGCAAGGATCGTCCAAGTATCCTGACCGAATGGAAGGGAAGAGATGAGAAATCCTATGCTTGGCGAGAGCTCCTCTTTTCGTCCACACCTTCACACGCAAGAGATGCAAGTGTCGAAAAGCCCAAAGAGGCGTCAAGAGAGCATGAGCATTGAGAACGTGAGAGTCATGGTCACGTTTAGAGACATGCTTTCTAAAAATAGAAAAGTCTCAACGTTCATGCGACCACAACTTACCCCAATCGCAAAATGCCTCTTCATTTGAACCATGCGCTCATCCAATGAGCTGGTTCAATTCGGTTTGGTTCAAGAAACCAAACAACCCAAGCCATTAGTCCAGATTACAATAAACCCCTGAGGCTTAAGATCTGACCGTTGATCTCTCGATGCTCCTGATCTCACCGATCTAGCATCCATTCTCTCAATCGAAGCTTACCGATCTTAAGCCCTAATCAATTAAACATGAACAGACCAGATCTCACTCACAATCAGAGATTAAATCCCTTTAAACTGAACCTAAACAATTCAGTCCACACGATCTGACTTAAGTAAGCCATATCATCAAATTGTGCGACCCTAAGGGTTTCCTTTAAATGTCGGTAACGATAACTTACGTCATCACGATCAGCGAGGGGTATCTAGCAACACATCACTGTCTCCCGATATAAAGGAAAGAGTCTTCCAAGACTACACCCAAACCACAGCACAAGTGTGAATCAACTCACTAGGCATACATGTTTCCTTTGCCACTGGATGTTCTTATTGGACAAGCCTGTCAAGCTTGTAACTCCAATATGATGAGCATGATTAGATCAGATGAACATAGTCACCTGGGTATGGCCATACACTTTCTCAATCATCTCATCCAAGGGGGCCCTTTAGAACATCACACTCCAATGAAGGAGACGGCGATCCTTTATCTATCACTAGTGCCCTAACATGACTCAAGCTCACCATCCAAGATAGTCTATAACCATTATGTTTCAAATGATATTGAACTACCTCAAAACAATGACAATCATCATTTAGAAACACAAGTGATCTCAAGTCAGAGGAAATGTGCCACTTGTTGCAATCAAGGATTATTCACATTGTGACAAGCAATTGAAAATCCTAGTAGGGTCTGTCCAGTACATCCAATGTACCCATGAGTCTACATCTTATTCCATGCTCGAAGCATCCTATAAGATTAGAATACATATTAGTCTCAATCATATCAAGGCTGTCTCATGTTCACCAAGATATCTCGACTAAGGACAAAAGTGCATGTCAGCCTAGCTGAACAGCATTGAGACATTATTCAGAAGTATATGTATTGCAGCAGATAATATATCAACCTGAATAACAACCATTGCCTTTATAAACATAAGAGTTTATACATGATACTGATACAATCCCAAGGCCTCAAACATTAGCCTTAAGGGCATACCCCAACAATCTCCCACTTGCACTTAATCTAATGGTTGAGGAATCTCAAACCCATATTATTACAGTGCTTCTCATGCTTCTGCTGCGCCAGAGGCTTGGTAAGCGGGTCTGCCAGATTGTCATCTGTATGAACCTTGCAGATTTTGATCTCGCCACGATCAATGATCTCCCGGATCAAGTGAAACCATCTCTGTATGTGCTTGGACTTCTGGTGCGACCGCGGTTCCTTTGCTTGTGCGATTGCTCCAGTGTTATCACAGAAGTGAAGAGTCCCCTTCGAGGGGGAGCAAAACCCTAAAGTGGCGCAATCAAAGTAGGGGGGCAGCGGATAAAGGGTTTCATAGATCGAAGAGCATGTATCATATGATCAACTTAACAAAAAACCGATTGTAAAAGAAGTGATTCGATCCATACCATTGCCATTTCTAGATGGCGCCTTGGAAGAAAGAGAGCAATGAAGATCTCCTCCAAATCGTCACACACAAGATGAGTCTTGGCTCCTTCTTGTCGTCCCTTGTGCTAGCAAGAGTCGTCCAAGGTGTCTCTGATCGAATGCAAAAGGGAAAAGAGAGCTTTTTCTTTCTTGGCGTTTTTCTCTTGTCGCCTTAGACTTCCTCACACGAGAATGCCGCTCGATGACAACCCAAGGAGGCGTCAATTGCGTGAAGAGGCAAGAGAGGGGCGACGTGAGTTCATGGCCACGTTTGAGAAGTGCTAAAAATAGCATCCCACTTCTCCATATGCGATCTTGGGTTTACCCCAATCGCAAATGCCACATCACCATTGAACCATGCGCTCATCCATGAGCTGGTTCAAACCGATTTGGTCCACTAACCAAATAAACCAAGAAATAAGTCCAGATCAAAATAAACCCAAAGGCTCTCGATCTGACCGTCAATCTCTCAATGCTTCTGATCTGACTGATCTAGCATTCATTCTCTCGATCGAAGCTTACCGATCTCAAGCCCTAATCAATCAAACATGATCAGACCAGATCTCACTTTCAATCAGAGATTAAATCCCTTTAAACTGAACCCAAACAATTCAGTCCACACGATCTGACTTAAGTAAGCCATATCATCAAATTGTGCGACCCTGAGGGTTTCCTTTAAATGTCGGTAACGATAACTCATGTTATCACGATCAGTGAGGGGTATCTAGCAACACATCACTGTCTCCCGATATAAAGGAAAGAGTCTTCCAAGACTACACCCAAAAACAGCACAAGTGTGAATCAACATCACTAGGCATGCATATTTCCTTTGCCACTGGATGTTCTTATTGGACAAGCCTGTCAAGCCTGTAGCTCCAATATGATAAGCATGATTAGATCAGATGAACATAGTCATCTGGGTATGGCCATACACTTTCTCAATCATCTCATCCGAGGGGGGCCCCTTTAGAACATCACACTCCTTAAACAAGGAGACGGCAATCCTATGTCTATCACTAGTGCCCTAACCTGATTCAAGTTCACCATCCAAGATAGTCTATAATCATTGTGTTTCAAATGATATTGAACTATCTCAAAACAATGACAATCATCATTTAGAAAACACAAGTGATCTCAAGTCAAAGGAAATGTGCCACTTGTCTCACTCAAGGAATATTCACATTGTGACAAACAATTGAACATCCTAGTAGGGTCTGTCCAGTACATCCAATGTACCCATGAGTCTACACCTTATTCCATGCTCGTAGCATCCTATAAGATTAGAACACATATTAGTCTCAATCATATCAAGGCTGTCTCATGTTCACCAAGATATCTCGACTAAGGACTTATAGCACGTCAGCCTAGCTGAACAGCTTTGAGACATTATTCAGAAGAACATATATTGCAGCAGACAATGTAAACAACTGAATAATAACCATGCCTTTATAAACATAACAGTTTATTACATGATACAGATACATTCCCACAGGCCTCAAACATTAGCCTTAAGGGCATACCCCAACAATCTCCCACTTGCACTTAATCTAATGGTTGAGAAATCTCAAACCCATATTATTACAGTGCTTCTCATGCTTCTGCTGCGCCAGAGGCTTAGTAAGCGGGTCTGCTAGATTGTCATCTGTATGAACCTTGCAGATTTTGATCTCGCCACGATCTATGATCTCCCTGATCAAATGAAACCGTCTCTGTATGTGCTTGGACTTCTGGTGCGACCGTGGTTCCTTTGCTTGTGCGATTGCTCCAGTGTTATCACAAAAGATAACCAAAGGATCTGCACTCGAAGGAACGACACCAAGTTCTCTCACGAACTTACGAATCCATACTGCCTCCTTGGATGCTTCCGAGGCTGCAACATACTCGGCTTCTGTTGTGGAATCAGCAACAGTTGACTGTTTGAAACTTTTCCACACCACTGCACCTCCATTCAAGCTAAAAACATAGCCTGATTGTGATCGGAAATCATCCTGGTCAGACTGGAACGAAGCGTCAGTATATCCCTCAATACTGAGTTCTTCCTGACCACCATATATCAAGAACATATCTTTGGTCCTCCGCAGATATTTTAAAATGTTCTTGACTGCAATCCAGTGCGCCACACCTGGATTACTTTGGAAACGACTGGTCACGCTTAAACCGTAAGCGACGTCTGGGCGAGTACACAACATCGCATACATAATGGATCCAATAGCCGAAGCATAAGGCGTATTGTCCATTTCATCTTTCTCAGTCTGTGTTTGTGGACACTGACTCTTCGAAAGACTCAGACCATGTCTGACTGGAAGATATCCTCGTTTAGAATTCTCTAAATGAAATCTCTCCAGGACCTTTTCGATGTAAGTACTCTGGCACAGCCCGAGAAGCCTCTTAGATCTATCCCTGTAGATCTTCACACCTAATACATAGGCTGCTTCTCCTAGATCTTTCATCTGGAAACATTTCCTTAACCATGCCTTAACAGCATGCATTTCAGGAATGTCATTTCCAATGATCAAGATGTCATCGACGTAGAGGACTAGGAAAGTTATCACGCTCCCACTAAACCTCTTATATACACACGGGTCATCCTCGTTCTTGATGAAACCAAAATCAGTGACTGATTCATCAAAACGAATATTCCAGCTTCTTGATGCTTGCTTAAGTCCATAAATGGACTTCTTTAACTTGCATATTTTATGACGATCTGATGGATTAGTGAAACCCTCAGGTTGTGTCATGTACACATCCTCATCCAGATTTCCATTTAGGAAAGCTGTTTTCACATCCATTTGCCAAATCTCATAATCGTAATATGCAGCTATCGCGAAAAGAATCCGAATAGACTTAAACATAGCTACAGGTGAGAAAGTTTCATCATAATCTATCCCGTAGATTTGTTTGAAACCTTTCGCAACTAGCCTGCCTTTATAGGTAACCACGTTACCATCCATGTCAATCTTCTTCTTGAAGATCCATTTACAGCCTATAGGGATAACTCCCGGAGGCGGATCAACCAAATCCCAAACTTGGTTATCTGACATGGAGTCCATCTCGGCGCGCATAGCTTCAAGCCATCTCGCTGACTCCGGTCCACTGACCGCATCTGCATAAGTGAGGGGTTCATCATTATCAATGATGTAGACTCCGTCATAGCGCTCAGGCTGTCGACGAATCCTTCCCGATCTTCGCAGTTCCCGTGATATCTGAGCCTCAGGTTGTTCAATAACCTGATCTACTGGCTCAGGCTCATCCAACTGTGCTTGAGCACTTTGTCCTTCCTCTGGATTCTCATCCAGCTTTATTTCTCTCCCACTGGCCTCTTGCAGAAGAAACTCCTTCTCAAGAAATATGGCCGTCCGAGCAACAAAAACCTTGTTCTCCTTGGGATCGAAGAAATAATAACCCTTAGTTTCCTTAGGGTAACCGACAAAGATACATTTGTCAGATCTGCTCTCTAGTTTCCCAGAGGCGAGCTTTTTGACATAAGCCTCGTAGCCCCAGATCCTGATAAATGTTAAGCTCGGCTGTTTCCCATACCATAACTCATATGGCGTCTTTGAAACGGCCTTGGATGGCACTCGGTTTAGTACTTTTGCAGCTATTTCCAGTGCAAAACCCCAAAAGGAGTTGGGTAAAGAAGCCTGACTCATCATAGAACGAACCATATCAAGTAACGTTCTATTTCTCCTCTCGGACACACCATTCCATTGCGGTGTTCCTGGCGGAGTGAGCTGTGAGATAATCCCACACTCCTTCAGATAGTCAGTAAACGTATGACTCAAGTATTCTCCACCTCGATCTGAGCGAAGTGCCTTGATATTTCGGCCTAGCTGATTCTGTACTTCATTCTTGAACTCTTTGAACTTGTCAAAAGATTCACTCTTATGTCTCATCAGATAGACATAGCCATACCTACTGAAATCATCAGTAAAGGTAATGAAGTACTGATAGCCACCTCTGGCATGTTTACTAAATGGCCCACACACATCACTGTGTATAAGGTCAAGTAAACCTGAAGCCCTTTGACCTTTGTGAGGAAAAGGTGACTTCGTCATTTTACCCATTAAACAAGCCTTGCATGTATCAATCTCCTTGTAGGAGAATGATCCCAGCAGTCCATAATCATGCAACCGCTTAATGCGTTTCTCGTTTATATGGCCTAAACGACTATGCCATAGCAAGGTGCTATCATCAGCATACTTGGCTTTCTTAATATCAATATTTTGTATCGAACTTTCCATGTCCAACACGAATAACCCATTGTTAATTGAACCAGTTGCATAAACAATATTATCAAAAGACAAAATACACTTTGAAATATTGCATTCAAAGGAAAATCCCTTCCTGACAAGAGCAGGAATGGAGATAATATTTTTAGTAATACTGGGAACAAAGTAATAATTGTTTAGTTCCAATACAAGTCCAGATGGTAAAGAAATGAAGTAGTCTCCTACAGCAACAGCAGCAACCCGTGCCCCGTTTCCAACGCGTAGGTCCACCTCATGCTGTCCCACCTGTCTTCTTCTCTTGAGTTCCTGTACATTTGAACAAATGTGAACTCCACATGCAGTGTCCAACACCCATGATATAGAAGAAGAAAACATGACCTCAGTCACGAATATACCTGAGCCAGAAGCGAAGCTTCCCCTCTTATCTCCTTGGAGCGCTTTACAGTCCTTATTCCAGTGACCCAGCTGGCCACAGTGGAAACATCTGTATTCCTTGGACCGCTTGACCTTTTGCTTCAGAGCCTTGCTGTAACTCTTGATGGGGGCCTTGCCCTTCTTCCCCTTCCTTTTGTTCCTAGAAGGAACCATTAAGACAGAGGTCGAAGGCTTACCCTTCAGAGTCTCCTCAGTGGTCAAGAGCATATTCAGCAGCTCTGCCGGAGTACAATCGATTTTGTTCATATTAAAATTAATAATGAACGCGTCGAATGAAGGCGGGAGAGACTGCAGAATAATATCCACAGCAAGCTCCTGGTTGATGGTATGCCCCAGTTTCTCTAGAGCCTCCTTGTGCCCAATCATCTTGAGCACGTGAGCTCCCACTGGGCTCCCTTCAGCCAGTTTGCTCTGAAAGAAGAGCTTCGTCAAGTTATAGCGTTCAGTCCTCGCCTGTGCAGCATACAGCATCTTGAGGTTCGCTATAATCTCTATAGCCGACATATCCTCATGCTGACGCTGCAGCGGTGGCGTCATAGACGCTAGCATCAGGCAAGCGACATCAATGCTATCATTGACATGCTTTTCATAGGCTTCCCGAACCGCCCTTGCGGCGTTCGGAGCTGGCTGCGGCGGTATCGCCGTCTCGAGGACATACAGTTTCCTCTCTGCCTTAAGAACGATCTTAAGGTGTCCAAACCAGTCAGAGAAGTTCGGCCCAGCAAACTTCTCCCTTTCCAGTAGGGATCGCACATTGAAGTTCATGGTGTTCGTTGCTGCAGGTATCTACAACAATGCAAGAACAGCAAGGTCAGTATCAATGTATAAGAATCAATCAGGACTTAAGAAAGATTCTTTTTCTCACTATTTTATCTGGCTTGAAAAATCCAACAAAACAGCCCGAAAGAGTAGAACTCTTTTAGTGAGATGGGATCCAGATTTCATACTTGGTCTCCGCGTCCCGCTCAGGCGAGATAAGATGCACAGAGAGTACAAGCACTAATCTCTGGTAGGCAGTCCCTGCCGATCGCCAACCCGTGCGATTCCCCTTCATCTGGGCAGTCCAGCAGACTGTGCCAACTGAGTTGGTACAACACAGTCTCTGACCCCACAGATGGCTGCCTCCATGTGCTACCATATGCGCCACATATGTAGCCTACACGGTCAAGCTGACCCGACCTACTCCCTGGACCACCATGTGCTATGCTGAGCAACGAGAAGGGATAAATCCCTACTCTGTAACACACAGGTGTAATCCCGCACCGTCTGAAGATAGATGGACGTGCCCACTGAGTGGGTACAACACGGCTCCAACGATAATCAGAACAGTGAGGTTTCGCGTCAGAAGGCTTACGAGCTTGATATTTCAGCGTTGGATTTTAACGGTCTTTTATCTTCTTCACTATCATGCAATTCCTATGGTGATAGCAGAAGATAAACTTAATCATGCAATTCTAATATTCAAACATTAAATAAAAGAAAGCATGAATCTTATGTGGTAAAAGCCCATAGCCCTAGTGAGACCTTAACCTAACTTAAGTCTGCACTTGCTCTTCATGGGTCTTTAGCTGCTCATCTTGCCCAAACCAGGGCCCAAGCGCCATCTGCAGCTGTGGTGCGCCCACCAGGAATTTGCGCCTGGTCCCAGAGTCGAACCCTGGACCTTCCACCTAGTCAAGCCTCAAGCTGCATGCGCCTCTGCCATGTGTGCTCTGTGCTCTTGTCTAATTAAATTACAAATTTAACTATCTAGACAAGATTGACACGCAGGTCAATTTCACATTATAAATCAATTGAACTGTGATACGCAGATCACAAAACTAAAAATTAATTTACAATTAATTCCAGGCACGCAGGCCCCAGCACAACACACATTAAAATGGGCAGCCCACATAAGATTAAATAAACATACATATGCATCATTCAACAATCATGTGATCCATCATAAAAATTAAAATTTTTGAAAACCCCATAGGATCAATTTTAATTTTCCTTATTTGCCCTACAACCTTACAACGGTCCATTACTAGGGATCCACTCATCCATCCTAGTCAGATCCACTGCCCTTGCATGCACCAAGTCCTAACTGACTTGAGTCGACCAAAAGGTCAACCATGCATGTGCCAAGGGCTGAACGACCACACTGAGGTCTGGCAAGCGGGTGTGACCCCGGGCCTAACTCAGGTGCGTTCATGGGTCGTCTCAATCAGACATCGCTACACGCCTGTCTGCAGTCGACCTATAGCCACCTCAAGCTTGCGCCAAGGTGCTATCCAGTCAACCCATCAAGGCTGTCAGATAGTCTGATCAGACTGATTGGATCTAACCTAGGGGATAACTTCAACCCTAATAACCCGTCTAAGGGTTTAATGCAGGCGCATCTTAGATCTACAATGAGTCGCGCAAGTGATATATTTTTAGGAGAAAAACTACATCATGCGCCAACATACATGCGCAAAGAAAACAAACACAAGTTTCGCTTATGACATGTAAACATGTATTTTTGCATGTATGAAAGATCTAAGCATTTTCGCAAGCATGGATCACAAAATGGCTTAAGCAATCATACAAAAACATGCGTTAACTTGCTCTAATACCAATTGAAGAGTCCCCTTCGAGGGGGAGCAAAACCCTAAAGTGGCGCAATCAAAGTAGGGGGGCAGCGGATAAAGGGTTTCATAGATCGAAGAGCATGTATCATATGATCAACTTAACAAAAAACCGATTGTAAAAGAAGTGATTCGATCCATACCATTGCCATTTCTAGATGGCGCCTTGGAAGAAATAGAGCAATGAAGATCTCCTCCAAATCGTCACACACAAGATGAGTCTTGGCTCCTTCTTGTCGTCCCTTGTGCTAGCAAGAGTCGTCCAAGGTGTCTCTGATCGAATGCAAAAGGGAAAAGAGAGCTTTTTCTTTCTTGGCGTTTTTCTCTTGTCGCCTTAGACTTCCTCACACGAGAATGCCGCTCGATGACAACCCAAGGAGGCGTCAATTGCGTGAAGAGGCAAGAGAGGGGTGACGTGAGTTCATGGCCACGTTTGAGAAGTGCTAAAAATAGCATCCCACTTCTCCATATGCGATCTTGGGTTTACCCCAATCGCAAATGCCACATCACCATTGAACCATGCGCTCATCCATGAGCTGGTTCAAACCGATTTGGTCCACTAACCAAATAAACCAAGAAATAAGTCCAGATCAAAATAAACCCAAAGGCTCTCTATCTGACCGTCAATCTCTCAATGCTTCTGATCTGACTGATCTAGCATTCATTCTCTTGATCGAAGCTTACCGATCTCAAGCCCTAATCAATCAAACATGATCAGACCAGATCTCACTTTCAATCAGAGATTAAATCCCTTTAAACTGAACCCAAACAATTCAGTCCACACGATCTGACTTAAGTAAGCCATATCATCAAATTGTGCGACCCTGAGGGTTTCCTTTAAATGTCGGTAACGATAACTCACGTTATCACGATCAGTGAGGGGTATCTAGCAACACATCACTGTCTCCCGATATAAAGGAAAGAGTCTTCCAAGACTACACCCAAAAACAGCACAAGTGTGAATCAACATCACTAGGCATGCATATTTCCTTTGCCACTGGATGTTCTTATTGGACAAGCCTGTCAAGCCTGTAGCTCCAATATGATAAGCATGATTAGATCAGATGAACATAGTCATCTGGGTATGGCCATACACTTTCTCAATCATCTCATCCGAGGGGGGCCCCTTTAGAACATCACACTCCTTAAACAAGGAGACGGCAATCCTATGTCTATCACTAGTGCCCTAACCTGATTCAAGTTCACCATCCAAGATAGTCTATAATCATTGTGTTTCAAATGATATTGAACTATCTCAAAACAATGACAATCATCATTTAGAAAACACAAGTGATCTCAAGTCAAAGGAAATGTGCCACTTGTCTCACTCAAGGAATATTCACATTGTGACAAACAATTGAACATCCTAGTAGGGTCTGTCCAGTACATCCAATGTACCCATGAGTCTACACCTTATTCCATGCTCGTAGCATCCTATAAGATTAGAACACATATTAGTCTCAATCATATCAAGGCTGTCTCATGTTCACCAAGATATCTCGACTAAGGACTTATAGCACGTCAGCCTAGCTGAACAGCTTTGAGACATTATTCAGAAGAACATATATTGCAGCAGACAATGTAAACAACTGAATAATAACCATGCCTTTATAAACATAACAGTTTATTACATGATACAGATACATTCCCACAGGCCTCAAACATTAGCCTTAAGGGCATACCCCAACAAGAAGATAACCAAAGGATCTGCACTCGAAGGAACAACACCAAGTTCCTTAACGAACTTGCGAATCCATACTGCCTCCTTAGATGCTTCTGAGGCTGCAACATACTCGGCTTCTGTTGTGGAATCAGCAACGATGGACTGTTTGAAACTCTTCCACACCACTGCCCCTCCATTCAAGCTAAAAACATAGCCTGATTGCGATCGGAAATCATCCTGGTCAGATTGGAACGAAGCGTCAGTATATCCTTCAATACTGAGTTCTTCCTGACCACCATATATCAAGAACATATCTTTGGTCCTCCACAGATATTTCAAGATGTTCTTGACTGCAATCCAGTGCGCCTGACCTGGATTACTTTGGAATCGACTGGTCACGCTTAACCCGTAAGCGACGTCTGGGCGAGTACACAACATCGCATACATAATGGATCCAATAGCCGAAGCATAAGGCATATTGTCCATTTCATCTTTCTCAGTCTGTGTTTGTGGACACTGACTCTTTGAAAGATTCAGACCATGTCTGACTGGAAGATATCCTCTTTTAGAATTCTCTAAATGAAATCTTTCCAGGACTTTATCGATGTAAGTACTCTGGCACAGCCTGAGAAGCCTCTTAGATCTATCCCTGTAGATCTTCACACCTAATACATAGGCTGCTTCTCCTAAATCTTTCATCTGGAAACATTTTCTTAACCATGCTTTGACAGCATGCAGTTCAGGAATATCGTTTCCAATGATTAAGATATCATCGACGTAGAGGACTAGGAAAGTAATTACGCTCCCACTAAACCTCTTATATACACACGGGTCATCTTCATTCTTGATGAAACCAAATTCACTAATTGATTCATCAAAACGAATATTCCAGCTTCTTGATGCTTGTTTAAGTCCATAAATGGACTTCTTTAATTTGCATACCTTATGACGATCAGATGGATTAGTGAAACCTTCAGGTTGTGTCATATACACATCCTCATCCAATTTTCCATTAAGGAAAGCAGTCTTCACATCCATCTGCCAGATCTCATAATCGTAATATGCTGCTATCGCGAAAAGAATCTGAATAGACTTAAACATAGCTACAGGTGAGAAAGTTTCATCATAATCTATCCCATAGATTTGTTTGAAACCTTTCGCAACTAGCCTGCCTTTATAGGTAACCACGTTACCATCCATGTCAATCTTCTTCTTGAAGATCCATTTACAGCCTATAGGGATAACTCCCGGAGGTGGATCAACCAAATCCCAAACTTGGTTATCTGACATGGAGTCCATCTCGGCTCGCATAGCTTCAAGCCATCTAGCTGAGTCTGGTCCACTGACCGCATCCGCATAAGTGAGGGGTTCATCATTATCAATGATGTAGACTCCGTCATAGCTCTCAGGCTGTCGACGAATCCTTCCCGATCTTCGCGGTTCCCGTGATATCTGACCCTCAGGTTGTTCAGTAACCTGTTCTACCGGCTCAGGCTCATCCAACTGTGCTTGACTACTTTGTCCTTCCTCTGGATTCTCATCCAGTTTTATTTCTCTCCCACTGGCTTCTTGCAGAAGAAACTCCTTCTCAAGAAAAATGGCCGTCCGAGCAACAAATACCTTGTTCTCTTTGGGATCGTAGAAATAATAACCCTTAGTTTCCTTAGGGTAACCGACAAAGATGCATTTGTCAGATCTGCTCTCTAGTTTCCCAGAGGCGAGCTTTTTGACATAAGCCTCGCAACTCCAGATCCTGATAAATGTCAAGCTCGGCTGTTTCCCATACCATAACTCATATGGGGTGTTTGAAACTGCCTTGGATGGCACTCGGTTTAGTACCTTTGCAGCTGTTTCCAGTGCAAATCCCCAAAAGGAGTAAGGTAGAGTAGCCTGACTCATCATAGAACGAACCATATCAAGTAACGTTCTATTTCTCCTCTCGGACACACCATTCCATTGCGGTGTTCCTGGCGGAGTGAGCTGTGAGATAATCCCACACTCCTTCAGATAGTCAGTAAACGCATGACTCAAGTATTCTCCACCTCGATCAGAATGAAGTGCCTTGATATTTCGGCCTAGCTGATTCTGTACTTCATTCTTGAACTCTTTGAACTTGTCAAAAGATTCACTTTTATGTCTCATTAAATAGACATACCCATATCTACTGAAATCATCAGTAAAGGTAATGAAGTACGAATAGCCACCTCTGGCATGTTTACTAAATGGCCCACACACATCACTGTGTATAAGGTCAAGTAAACCTGAAGCCCTTTGACCTTTATTATGAAAAGGTGACTTCGTCATTTTGCCCATTAAACAAGCTTTGCATGTATCAATCTCCTCATAGGAGAATGATCCCAGCAGTCCATGTTCATGCAACCGCTTAATGCGTTTCTTGTTAATATGGCCTAAACGACTATGCCATAGCAAGGTGCTATTATCAGCATACTTGGCTTTCTTATTATCAATATTTTGTATAGAACATTCCATGTCCAACATGAATAACCCATTGTTAATTGAACCAGTAGCATAAATAATATTATCAAAAGATAAAACACACTTTGAAATATTGCATTCAAAGGAAAACCCTTTCCTGACAAGAGCAGGAATAGAGATAATATTCTTAGTTATACTCGGAACAAAATAACAATTGTCTAGTTCCAATACAAGTCCAGATGGTAATGAGATGTAATATTCCCCTACAGCAACAGCAGCAACCCGTGCTCCGTTTCCAACTCGTAGGTCCACCTCATGCTGCCCCACCTGTCTTCTTCTCTTGAGTTCCTGTACATTTGAACAAATGTGAACTCCACATGCAGTGTCCAACACCCATGATATAGAAGAAGAAAACATGACCTCAGTCACATAAATACCTGAGCCAGAAGCGATGCTTCCCTTCTTGTCTCCTTGGAGCGCTTTATAGTCCTTTTTCCAGTGACCCAGCTGGCCACAGTGGAAACATCTGTATTCCTTCGACCGCTTAACCTTTTGTTTCAGCGCCTTGTTGTAGTTCTTGACTGGGGTTTTGCCCCTCTTCCCCTTCTTCTTGTTCCTGGAAGGAACCATTAAGACAGAGGTTGAAGGCTTTCCCTTCAGAGTCTCCTCAATAGTCAAGAGCATATTCAGCAACTCTGCCGGCGTACAGTCGATCTTGTTCATATTAAAGTTAATAATGAACGGATCGAAAGAAGGCGGGAGAGACTGCAGAATAATGTCTACAGTAAGCTCCTGATTGATGGTATGTCCCAGTTTCTCTAGAGCCTCCTTGTGCCCAATCATCTTGAGCACATGAGCTCCTACTGGACTCCCTTCAGCCAGTTTGCTCTGAAAGAAAAGCTTGGTCAAATTGTAGCGTTCAGTCCTCGCCTGTGCAGCATATAGCATCTTGAGGTTTGCTATAATTTCTATAGCAGACATATCCTCATGCTGACGCTGCAGCGGTGGCGTCATAGACGCTAGCATCAGGCAAGCGACATCAATGCTATCATTGACATGCTTTTCATAGGCTTCCCGAACCGCCCTTGCGGCGTTCGGAGCGGGTTGAGGCGGTATCGCCGTCTCGAGGACATACAGTTTCCTCTCTGCCTTAAGAACAATCTTAAGGTGTCCGTACCAGTCTGAGAAGTTTGGCCCAGCAAACTTCTCCCTTTCCAGTAGGGATCGCACATTGAAGTTCATGGTGTTCGTTGCTGCAGGAATCTACAACAATGCAAGAACAGCAAGGTCAGTATCAATGTTAAGAATCAATCAGGACTTAAGAATGATTCTTTTTCTCACTATTTTATCTGACTGAAAAATCCAGCAAAACAGCCCGAAAGAGTAGAACTCTTTTAGTGAGACGGGATCCAGATTTCACACTTGGTCTCCGCGTCCCGCTCAGGCGAGATAAGATGCACAGAGAGTACAAGCACTAATTTCTGGTAGGCTGTCCCAGCCAATCGCCAACCCGTGCGATTCCCCTTCATCTGGGCAATCCAGCAGACTGTGCCAACTGAGTTGGTACAACACAGTCTCTGATCCCACAGATGGCTGCCTCCATGTGCTACCATATGCGCCACATATGTAGCCTACATGGTCAAGCTGACCTGACCTACTCCCTGGACCACCACGTGCTATGCTGAGCAACGAGAAGCGATAAATCCCTTCTCTGTAACACGCAGGTGTAATCCCGCACAGTCTGAAGATAGATGGACGTGCCCACTGAGTGGGTACAACACGGCTCCAACGATAGTCAGAACAGTGAGGTTTCGCGTCAGAAGGCTTACGAGCTTGATATTTCAACGTTGGATTTTAACGGTCTTTTATCTTCTCAACTATCATACAATTCCTATGGTGATAGCAGAAGATAAATAAATCATGCATTTCTAATTATATAATTGATAAAGAGAAAGCATGCTGATCTTATGTGGTAAAAGCCCATTAAGCCTAAGTAAGACCTTAACCTAACTTAAGTCTTCACTTGCTTTTCTTCATGGGGCTTTTGCTTCTTATCTGGCCCAACCTAGGGCCCAAGCGCCAATTGCAGCGCAGGTGCGCCCACTAGGGAAAATGCGCCTATCCCAGAGTCGAACCCTGGACCTCCCACCTGGTCAAGCCACTGCTGCATGCGCCTCTGCCAAGTGTGCTCTATGCTCTTGTCTGATTAAATTACAAATTAATCTATCTAGACAAGATTGACTCGCAGGTCAATTACACTTTATAAATTAAATAAAATGTGATGCGCAGATCACAATAAATATTAATTTACATTTAAATTCCAGGCTCGCAGGCCCCAGCACAGCACACATTAAACAGGGCAGCCCACATAAGATTAAATAAACAAACATATGGCATCCAATCAGCATGTGATCCAATAAGAAAATGAAATTTCGAAAACCCCATTGGCATCTTTTTTTTAATTTTCTTATATGCCCTACAACCTTACAACAGTCCATTAATAGGGATCCACTCACCTTGTCTAGTCAGATCCAATGCCCTTGCATGCACCAAGTCCTAACTGACTTGAGTCGACCAAAAGGTCAACCATGCATGCGCTAAGGGCTGAACGGCCACAATGAGGTCTGGCAAGCGGGTGTAACCCCGGGCCTAACTCATGTGCGCTCAATTAGTTGTCTCAATCAGACATCGCTACACGCCTGTGATGCAGTCGACTTATAGCCACCTCGCGCTTGCGCATAGGTGCTATCTGGTCGACCCATCTAGGCTGTCAGATGGTCTGATCAGACTGGTTGGATCTAACCTAGAGGATGACTTCAACCCTACTAACATGTCTAAGGATTTACAGTAGGCGCTTAGATCTAAGTGAGGCGCGCAAGTGATGAAGTTTTTGAAGAAAAACTATAACATACAACAAGCGCAACATATAAGCATCATTCATGCGCCACAAACTATAAACATGCGCCAATACTAGCATGTAAAATTTTCGCATGATGATAACCCTAGATCTCTTGAACATGCGCATATAATGGATCACACAAAAAGGGGTCAAGCAATCATAAAAACATGCATAAACCTTGGCTCTGATAACAATTGAAAGGTCCCCTAGACAAGGGGATGAAACCCTAATAGGCACATGTAAGGGATTTAAACAGCAGAAGAGGGTTTCTAGATCTATTGCATGCTTTACGATCAACGTTAAAATGATTACATACAAGAGAAGAAATCATACCGATGCCATTTCTAGATGGCGTCTTGGAAGCAAAGATCGAAATGGATCTTCTCCAGAGATGACGCACACAAGATGAGTCTTGGCTCCTCCTTGTCGCCCCTTGTGCTAGCAAGGATCGTCCAAGTATCCTGACCGAATGGAAGGGAAGAGATGAGAAATCCTATGCTTGGCGAGAGCTCCTCTTTTCGTCCACACCTTCACACGCAAGAGATGCAAGTGTCGAAAAGCCCAAAGAGGCGTCAAGAGAGCGTGAGCATTGAGAACGTGAGAGTCATGGTCACGTTTAGAGACATGCTTTCTAAAAATAGAAAAGTCTCAACGTTCATGCGACCACAACTTACCCCAATCGCAAAATGCCTCTTCATTTGAACCATGCGCTCATCCAATGAGCTGGTTCAATTCGGTTTGGTTCAAGAAACCAAACAACCCAAGCCATTAGTCCAGATTACAATAAACCCCTGAGGCTTAAGATCTGACCGTTGATCTCTCGATGCTCCTGATCTCACCGATCTAGCATCCATTCTCTCAATCGAAGCTTACCGATCTTAAGCCCTAATCAATTAAACATGATCAGACCAGATCTCACTCACAATCAGAGATTAAATCCCTTTAAACTGAACCTAAACAATTCAGTCCACACGATCTGACTTAAGTAAGCCATATCATCAAATTGTGCGACCCTAAGGGTTTCCTTTAAATGTCGATAACGATAACTTACGTCATCACGATCAGCGAGGGGTATCTAGCAACACATCACTATCTCCCGATATAAAGGAAAGAGTCTTCCAAGACTACACCCAAACCACAGCACAAGTGTGAATCAACTCACTAGGCATACATGTTTCCTTTGCCACTGGATGTTCTTATTGGACAAGCCTGTCAAGCTTGTAACTCCAATATGATGAGCATGATTAGATCAGATGAACATAGTCACCTGGGTATGGCCATACACTTTCTCAATCATCTCATCCAAGGGGGCCCTTTAGAACATCACACTCCAATGAAGGAGACGGCGATCCTTTATCTATCACTAGTGCCCTAACATGACTCAAGCTCACCATCCAAGATAGTCTATAACCATTATGTTTCAAATGATATTGAACTACCTCAAAACAATGACAATCATCATTTAGAAACACAAGTGATCTCAAGTCAGAGGAAATGTGCCACTTGTTGCAATCAAGGATTATTCACATTGTGACAAGCAATTGAAAATCCTAGTAGGGTCTGTCCAGTACATCCAATGTACCCATGAGTCTACATCTTATTCCATGCTCGAAGCATCCTATAAGATTAGAATACATATTAGTCTCAATCATATCAAGGCTGTCTCATGTTCACCAAGATATCTCGACTAAGGACAAAAGTGCATGTCAGCCAAGCTGAACAGCATTGAGACATTATTCAGAAGTATATGTATTGCAGCAGATAATATATCAACCTGAATAACAACCATTGCCTTTATAAACATAAGAGTTTATACATGATACTGATACAATCCCAAGGCCTCAAACATTAGCCTTAAGGGCATACCCCAACATTGACATCACCTCTGTCTATGATCTCTCTGATCAGGTGAAATCTCTCGAGTATGTGTTTGGATCTTTGATGAGACCGTGGTTCCTTGGCTTGTGCAATTGCTCCGTTGTTGTCACAGTAGAGCTCAATGGGATCCACTGCACTAGGAACCACCTGAAGTTCAGAAATGAACTTCCATATCCAAATAGCTTCTTTGGCTGCCTCAGAAGCGGCTACACACTCAGCTTCGGTTGTAGAATCGGCAATAGTGGATTGCTTGAAGCTCTTCCAGCAAACAGCACCTCCATTCATCTTAAACACATAGCCAGCCTGCTATCTAAAGTCGTCAAGGTCAGACTGGAAAGACGCATCAGGGTAGCCCTGCATACTGAGCTCTTCCTGTCCCCCATAGACTAGGAACAATTACTTAGTTCTTCTCAAAAACTTTAGGATGTTCTTTATAGCCACCCAGTGCTGTAAACCAGGATTGGATTGGTATCGGCTAGTTATGCTCACAGCATAAGCCATATCTGGTCTAGTACACAACATTGTATACATAATCGATCCCACTGCCAAAGCATAAGGCACTCGACTCATGTCATCCCTCTCAGCCTGTGTGGTGGGACACTGGCTCTTTGAGAGAGTAAGGCCATGTCTCACTAGACGGTACCCTTTCTTGGATTGCTCCAAGTTGAACCTCTCCAGGACCTTATCAATGTAGGTACTCTGACTAAGGGCTAGGAGCCTCTTGGATCTATCCTGGTAGATCCTCACACCTAGGATATAGGCGGCGTCCCCTAAGTCCTTCATCTCGAAACACTTCCCTAACCATGTCTTCATAGCTTGAAGACTAGGGATGTCGTTCCCGATGAGCAGTATGTCTTCGACATACAAGACCAGAAAAGTCACCAAGCTCCCACTGAATATTCTGTATACACAGGCGTCATCTTCGCTTTTGCTAAAGCCATAATCTCTCACAGCTTCATCAAATCAAAGATTCCAACTTTGAGATGCTTGCTTTAATCCATAGATGGATTTCTTTAGCCTGCAGACCTTATTGGCCTCTACAGGATGGATGAAGCCATCAGGTTATGTCATATACACATCCTCGGTTAGTTTCCCATTAAGGAAAGCAGTCTTTACATCCATCTTCCATATCTCATAATCATGATATGCAGCTATAGCAACCAGAATCCTAATGGATTTGAACATAGCAACTGACGAAAAGGTTTCATCATAGTCCATCCCGTGGACTTGTTTGAATCCCTTAGCCACTAATCTACCTTTATAGGTAACCACGTTGCCATCCACGTCTGTCTTCCTCTTGAAGACCCATTTACACCCTATGGGTTTTATCCCATCAGGTAACTCAACCAAATCCCAGACTTGGTTAGCTGACATGGAATCCATTACGGATCTCATGGCGTCAAGCCATCTCTCGAAGTCCGGTCCACTGACCGCCTTATCATAAGTCTTGAGTTCATCCTCAATGATGAATATCCCATCGTGTTGGGTCGGCAGTGACCCATACCTCTCAGGTACATGATGAATCCTCCCAGACCTATGTGGGGCCTGTGTCTGAGCCTCAGGTTGCCCATCAACCGGTGCAGGTGGTTCAGGTTCCATCTCTACATTTTGTGGTTGCTCTTGGACCTCGTATAAGTCAAACTTCCTCCCACTAACTTCTTTCATGAGAAATTCTTTCTCTAGAAAGACAGCACTCCGAGCAACGTAAACTCTGTTCTCGGTTGGGACATAGAAGTAGTATCCCATAGTTTCCTTAGGATAACCTACAAACACGCATTTATCAGATCTTGGTTCTAGCTTGCTAGAATCCTGACGTTTGACATAAGCCTCACATCCCTAAATCCTGATAAAAGTGAGATTAGGGCATCTCCCACTCCATACCTCATATGGAATCCTTGAGACACTCTTAGATGGAACATTATTCAGTTTTAGAGAAGCTGTTTCAAGTGCACGCCTCCAGAATGAGGGAGGTAGAGTTGAATGACTCATCATAGACCGAACCATGTCCAACAAGGTTCGATTTCTCCTTTTAGACACACCATTCCATTGAGGTGTTCTAGGAGGAGTGAGTTGGGACAGAATCCTACACTCTTTTAGATAGTCAAGGAACTCACCGCTCAGGTACTCTCCACCACGATCTGATCGAAGAGCCTTAATGGATCTACCAAGCTAGTTTTCTACTTCATTCTTGAACTCCTTGAATTTCTCAAAGGATTCAGATTTATGTCTCATCAAGTAGACATAACCATACCTACTGAAATCATCAGTAAAGGTAATGAAGTAGCTGTGTCCTCCTCTGACTTGTTTATTGAATAGCCCACACACATCACTATGTATGAGATCCAACAAACCTCCTGTCTGTTAGTGTTATGCCCTAAGACCTATGTTTTGGTCTAGACAAATGTACTACATACTTTGATATTTATAGATATCCTGGCATTGTCATTGTCATGGTTGATTATACATCTGCGCATATGTATGTTTACATGATGACGTCCCTCGAGATATTACTATCTCAGTTTGCTTATGTCCCGAGTCGAGTACCATAGTGGATAGGGGACAGCTATGGTGCGGGTGAGACTCATTTATGCGCTGGTTAGCACGGGTTGCTTAACGCAGGCATAAGGGTATGTCAAGGGAGATGTACTAGACCGACCCGCTATGAGAGTTCTTCGTGGTGTCTTAAGAAGAATCTCATAGTGATAGAGTTGTATCTGTCCTTTTACTTGAGAGAGATTGTATCTCTGTGTTGCAAGGGATACACTTTGATATAACCTAACGCCTCGCCGTCACAAGGAGGTCATAACGGTTGTTATTGGGTATGTCTTAAACCAATACGAGAGGTACATCTTGCCGATAGAGGACTTGCCCCTTCCCTGCTAGGAAGCTTGATGTCCATGGGCCCCTAGATGATGCATGACTGAAAGCGTGTGGCCACACCCAGGTTTAGCCTGATTTAGTCATGACCATCATAGTTGGAATATACAAGTGTGACACGCTTGTCCAGCTTGGACGATAAACCTAGCAAAGGGACATGGATACTCTTATACCTGATCACAGTTTGAGGTTGTCGATGGCGACATTTATTCCGATGACTTGGGTAGTGGCGATGTCCTACTAGGTGCCAATCACCGCTTGTGATGATTAGGTCATCACTGCCAACGTCAGAGGGACCTACAGGGTCGCACACTTAGACGCTAGAGACTCCGTATTGATCGGTTAGCCTCTGATGGGTCGTTGTATGATTCGGATCATTTTGGGAAGCTGATGCTATGGTTTTTCTTATGAGGAGATGAGACTTTATTTTGTTCATGTTTGACCACTAGTTGACTCTAGTGGACCACATTTGACCTCTGTTGACCTGAGGTGTCAAAATGTGTCTAACAAGGGTCTTCGTGCAAGGCTGGGCTTAGCACTTTAGTCACATGAATAAAATAAAAATTATTAATTGGCAAGAGAATTTTTCTTGGCTAATTAATGAGCTATGGCGCATATTACAATTAATTATGTCTACGGGGATTCGAACCCGTGACACTTACTTGTGAATAGGTGCCTATGCACATAGTCCTGCATGGGAAGATCTCCAAAGAGGAGTTAACGCTTCTATTATAAATAGAGAGGCCTACCTGGGAGATTCTTGCACCAATCTCTTTTCTCCTCTCTTGTTGTCGCCTGCCCTCTGCTCCAGGCATGAGGGTCTTGGAGGTGACGACAAAAATAAAATTATTGCATCATGGTTGGGACAAGTTGTAGTGCTACCCACTCCTTGTCGCCAACGCTTCCCCTTCTCCTTGGCGTGTCGTCTTCGTGATTGGCGCAAGAAGAAGCTACAGGCATGGATCTCTTCTCTCGAAGCTAGCACGTGTGTGGAGTGGAGGAGTCTCGAGGCAGTCTGTGTGTGCTCGATTGTAGAGGACGGGCCTTTGCGCGTCTCAGCCATTGCCAGCGTCGAACTGCTGAGTAAGGTATACCCCTATCACATCCTTTGTGTTCTTCGTAAGTCGGTCCTTGTTGAATTAGGAATCTCGTTACGGGCTTGCTTCCACTGTTTTCATTTTTAAATAGCCCGGGGATTCCCAACAGTGGTATCCGAGGCAACTTACGAGATACATCGGTGTATGGTTTTTCTAGCATGCGCATGACATAGAAAATTTTTTCGAAAATCTTTATGCCATGTTTTATGTGTAGAAAAATAGTAGGTTTGTTATTTCTCGCTCTTATGATATTCATGATTTTCGGTTTCTACACATGGGGATAAACCCTATGTGTGAGAATTTATTTCTCCTCATATTCATGGGACAGAACCATGGTGTGAGACTTGTATCTAGATTTCGGGGCATGGACTGGGTGATTGCCCTAATCCGTACAAGTTAGGGATTGCAAGTGGCATCAATGATCGGGGTATATATGGCCACTTGTAGACTCCTGAGAGAAAATGAAAGATCTGAATTTTCGATAGGATCGCTGAGATTTAACGAACATGTTTTCTGATGAAAAACTAAAATATGGTTTTGTAGTTTTTCATTGCATATAGAAGAGAATGTATTAGGTGTTTTTCTTTATGCACTTGATATGGTTATAGACAAGCCCTAAAGCATGCCTGGGATGTATTATTGTGAGGCCTGCGCGCCGCCCCTTTTTTCTTTCTTTGCATTGTAAAATAAATTTGAAGATTAGGGAAGACAACCTTTCATCGCAGCTTACTCCTTTGCGCATCTGACTAAGAAAGGGCAGCCTTCTCATAGCCGAATCATTGGTAGCTTATAGGGATTCTCTCTAGGGGCGCATCTTGAGGATAAGGGGCTGTTAAGAAGGGTATTGTGTAACCTATGGCTTGGCATAAACCCTAATGGCTTCTAGGGTTTCCTAGAGGCACATATAGGGGTTGCTAAGGGGGTGATCTATAGGCGGCACAAAGACGGCTCTCTCTTGGGTCATGGTGGCGCCCCATGTTGGCCGAACCCTAGGAGGAGCCTAGGGTTTGCGAGCTAACACAGGTGGAGCATGAAACCTTGGAGGCACACCTGGGGTTGAAGCAGGACCCTGAAGCACTAAGAGCAAGGAGCCGACAGCTTGGAGCATGAGCTAAACACTTAGAGCTTTTGGTAGTGCTAGGTGTACTATCTAGGTCTATGGGCTTGTTTCCCTTGTCTGGGCTATAACCATATCATGTTTTACTGCTTTTGTTGTCATGCTTTGATTGTTTTATTTTATGTTATCACTATAGGGTGCATGTCTGTAATGATAGACATAAAGATAAAACTAATGTGGTATGAGACCACCCAAACCCTCTCAAAATTATATCAAGTCTCGTTCCTGCTTTCTGACACGTAGCCCTCATCAAACTATCGATCGATGGTGCTGTGCACTCTTTCCCACCCTCGTGAGACACACCCATCTATCTTTAGGAAGCATGTGGTGACAATGATTTTCCCAGTCCGGTTAAAACTCTGGACACGCCTTTCGCAAGGAAATAGTTGGCCCTAGGCATAACGGTCAGGTCGGACTTGACTAGAACTTCCATATGTGGTTTGTCCATGTGATGAAAGTTTCTAGAAGTAGCCTCAAGAAGTTAGGACTTCGTGCTGTATCTAGCCCTCGTTAGACACGAAGTGCCTGAACTGTCTTGAGAAGGGGAATTGCCTAGTTGCAATTGGCTGGCGTGCCTACCTTGAGCACATGCGTCATCTCGTGCAGTACATCCCGCCCTCGCGGGACGCAGGGCTGTGTGAGGAACAAGGATCCCATCTCACTTTGGAAATAATGTGGTTTCCCGAATTGACATGAGAGGGTTGTGAATCTGATAAAATAGTGAGAAACAATCATTTATTTCAAGTCCAGATTAAATGATTGAAATGTGGTACTAATCTGCATGTCTGTTGGTGTAGATCATGTCTATGAACAATAGCGGATTAAAACTGCGATCTATCCTTTGGGAGGACAAGTTGGACCGGTGTCGAAATTTGAGGGGTGACCCCAAGCTCGAGCACTGTAAAAGGCAACACCAGAAAGAGGTGAAGAGAGGGATGACGCCTTTGTCTTCAAGCTCAGACATTTACGTGGTTGAAGTCAATATGTCTACTTCGAACACATGGGTACTTGATACTGCAAGTGGAGCGCATATTTGTACTAGTATGCAAGGGCTCAAATGAAGTAGGACAGTGCGGCCTGGGGAGATTGATCTTCGAGTCGGTAACGGCGCACAGGTTGTGACTGTGACTGTGGGAGACCTCACTCTCTCGCTACCGTCAGGACTTCAAATAGAACTTGACTATTGCTACTATGTGCCGTCGATTACCAAGAACATTATATCCATTCCTGCCATAGCAAGGAAAGGATTCAGTTTTGCAATCAAAGAGAACACCTGTTCTTTTTCATTGGCAAATGTGTTCTGTGGATCAGGTATGCTGTGCAATGGGTTGTATGTCTTGGACATGCAAAGTTCTGTGTGCAACGTAAATGCTAAGAGGATCAAGATAAGTGGTTTCAACAACAATTACCTTTGGCACTGTCGTTTAGGGCACATCAACAAGAATCGCATCCAACGACTTCATGTAAATGGATCCTTGGATTAAAGACCCTTCGAGGAGTTTGACACATGCGAGCCTTGTTTATTGGGAAAAATGACAAAGGCGCCATTCACCAAGATAGGTGAAAGGGCTAAAGGTTTGTTGGATCTCATACACAGTGATGTGTGTGGACCATTCAACAAACAAGCCAGAGGTGGGTTTGTGTACTTCATCACATTTACTGATGATTTCAGGAGATATGGATATGTCTACCTGATGAGACACAAGTCTGAATCCTTGGAGAAATTCAAGGAGTTCAAGACTGAAGTAGAGAACCAGCTTGGACGATCTATAATGGCTCTTTGCTCTGATCGAGGTGGAGAGTACCTAAGCCATGAGTTTACTAACTATCTAAAAGAGTGTGGGATTCTCTCACAGCTCACCCCTCCCGGGACACCCCAATGGAATGGAGTGTCTGAGAGGCGGAATCGGACTCTACTAGACATGGTCCATTGCATGATGAGTCATGCAACTCTACCTCCATATTTTTGGGGACGTGCCTTAGAGAAAGCTGCTTTGACACTGAATAACATTCCATCTAAAAGTGTTCTCGTATCTCCACATGAGTTGTGGACTGGGAGACGACCTAACCTCACATTTATGAGGATCTGGGGATGCGAAGCTTTTGTTAAGCGTCAAAATTCTAGCAAGCTAGAGCCCAGGTCAGATAAATGTGTGTTTGTGGGGGTATCCTAGGGAAACCAGAGGATACAACTTCTATAATGCCACTGAGGACAATGTTTTTGTTGCCCGTGGTGCTGTCTTTCTTGAGAAAGAATTTATCCTGAAAGAAGCCAGTGGGAGAAGTTTTGATTTGGACGAAGCCCAAGATCATCCACAAGACACAGAGGTTGAGATGGAATCTGAGCCACCAGTACAGGTTGTAGCCCAACCTGAGGCTCAGGCACAGCTTTACGTAGGTCTGAGAGGGTATGTCGTGAACCTGATAGGTATGGGTCGCTGCCAACTGAACATGACGACATTCTCATTATTGAGGATGAACCTAAGACCTATAAGGAAGCAGTCGCTGGACCAGACTCCGAGAGATGGCTGGAGGCCATGAGGTCCGAGATGGATTCGATGTCTGCTAACCAGGTTTGGGACTTGGTTGAGCCGCCTAATGGGGCAAAACCTATAGGGTGTAAATGGGTCTTCAAGAAGAAGACAAACATGGATATCAACGTGGTTACCTACAAAGGTAGACTAGTTGCAAAAGGTTTCAGGCAAGTCCATGGGGTGGACTATGACGAAACTTTTTCGCCAGTTGCCATGTTTAAATCCATTCGGATCATGCTTGCTTTAGCTGCCTACAATGACTATGAGATCTGGCAAATGGATGTAAAGACAGCATTCCTTAATGGAAACCTGTCAGAGGATGTGTTTATAACACAACCTGAGGAGTTCGTTCACCCAGCCAATGCTCATAAAGTATGCAAGCTGAAAAGATCCATCTATGGATTAAAGCAAGCCTCTCGAAGTTGGAATATTCGTTTTGATGAAGCTGTGAGAGATTATGGCTTCCTCAAGAATGAAGACGACGCCTGTGTGTACAAGAAAATCAGTGGGAGCTTGGTCACATTTCTGGTCTAGTATGTCGATGACATACTGCTCATCGGAAATGACGTCCCTACCCTTCATGCTGTGAAGACATGGTTGAGGAAGTGTTTCGAGATGAAAGACTTGGGGGAGACCGTCTACATTCTAGGTGTGAGGATTTACCGAAATAGATCCAAGAAACTCCTTGCCCTGAGTCAGAGCACATACATAGACAAAGTGCTGGAAAGGTTTCGCTTGGAGCAGTCCAAGAAGGGATGCCTACCCATGAGGCACGGCATTACTCTTTCCAAGAGCCAGTGTCCCTCTACACAGGCTGAGATAGACGAGATGAGTCGAGTCCCTTATGCATCCACAGTGGGATCCCTCATGTATGCCATGTTATGTACGAGACCAGATGTGGCTTATGCAGTGAGCATAACTAGTAGATACCAGTCTAACCCCGGTATCTAGCATTGGATTGCTGTGAAAAATATTTTGAAGTATCTGAGGAAGACGAAAGATTTATTCTTAGTCTATGGTGGACAAGAAGATCTGTGTATCCCACACTCTTTTAGATAGTCAAGGAACTCACCGCTCAGGTACTCTCCACCACGATCTGATCGAAGAGCCTTAATGGATCTACCAAGCTGGTTTTCTACTTCATTCTTGAACTCCTTGAATTTCTCAAAGGATTCATATTTATGTCTCATCAAGTAGACATAACCATACCTACTAAAATCATCTGTAAAGGTAATGAAGTAGCTGTGTCCTCCTCTAGCTTGTTTATTGAATGGCCCACACACATCACTATGTATGAGATCCAACAAACCTCCTATCTGTTAGTGTTATGCCCTAAGACCTATGTTTTGGTCTAGACAAATGTACTACATACTTCGATATCTATAGATATCCTGGCATTGTCGTTGTCATGGTTTATTATACATCTGCGCATATGTATGTTTACATGATGATGTCCCTCGAGATATTACTATCTCAGTTTGCTTATGTCCCGAGTCGAGTACCATAGTAGATAGGGGACAGCTATGGTGTGGGTGAGACTTAAAGTTTTGAAATTGAGTTACAAAATATCATATTTTTACATGTCATCAAATACATCGGACTTAAAGTTTTGCTTGTCCTCAAGCAATTGAATTGTCTCGAATACAATGATGACATGGAATAGGGAATCTCAAAGTAGCTTAAGTATGTCTAATGAGGTTAATGGTTAAACACAACAATTCTTTAGGTTATAATGTAGTATGGAAAGCAAATTAAACCAATTATCATGAATACAATCTATAGAACATGCAAAGTTACATAACCAAAAACCTCTACAATGCATCTCACGCACATGATATGATTGATCAAGCTTTCAAAAAGCATAACACTGTGTACTAAGTCATGGGAAAATAGCATCAGTACCACATAGTCCCTATGTGGTGCCTTTTTTTTTTAAAGAACAGTGCCAAGTGCCAAGCTGTGCTTCGGTACCACTTCGGTACCACTGTCATTATTGAAAACTATGGGGTAGTGCCAAGTATGATGAACAAGGAACTTAGGTACCACTAACCCTTTTGCTATTGAGATGCTATAAATAGTGCCAAGTGGAAGTACAAAGTGCAATGTACAAGAACACTTCGGTACCACCATTATTATTTCTAACCCCCATGACAAAGTGCACAAATAAAGTAGAGATAGAAACTAGATACAATCACTTTCTACACATGAGATGCATATCAAGGCTAAGGTGAAGTAACAAGCATGCTCTTCAAGATTCTACCAATAATGAATCGGGTTAATTACATCAATCAACTACAGTAAACCAAAGAATCATATGTGCAAACCATAACCATTATATACCATTGGCAGATAAAAGTCAAGATTCCTATCCCAAGCAATCAAGTAGGCATAGAACAATGCAATACTAAAAGACAAAGCAAATATCATGAATGAAAATAGTGGGGTTGGGTAAGACACTATAGATGTTGATACAACTAAGAAAACTAAAACATGCAACTAAGAACTAAAAGCAGACAGATGAAAACTAATAACTAAAATAAACTACTAGAAAAACAGAAGGCTGTCCAAGTGATGGGTCAAACCAAAGAAGCTCATCCCCAACGCCGACGCAGCCTCGCCTGAAGCTCATGCACAGACTCTAAAATAGAGGACTATACTCGTCCTTGGCGCTTAACCTCAGTTTCGAGCTGGCAGATTCGATTTATTTCTTCATCGGCGGAAAGCTGAGTCTCTTACTGGGTGTCGCGGACAAACCAGATCATAGTCTCAATGCGGTTGAGCTGGGTAGAAGGGCGCTGCTGAGAAGGTTGTGGTGGTTCAGTTGCAAGAGGTAGGTCGTCGTCCTCAACTGCTTCTACTCTCCAGTTCCGCCGCTCACGAACTGTGGTGCGTGCAGGGTTTGGTAGCAGCAACTTCACATCGCTCCTGGGGAAGATCAAGCTGTAGAATAAACCTTCCTTCACTATCATCCACGTCGAGATGCAAGAATCAAGATCGAGTCGGCTGTTGCCCCGCGCCTGCTCCATTTGGTAGGGATGAATCCCTACTGCATAAGCAAGTGGGGTAAGAAGTCCCCCGAGAGCTATTGTACCTTTCGGTGCCCTTGATACCTTCTGGAGTTGTCGGGCAAAGTGAAAAGCAGTGTTGAGGCGGACCCCATGTAGCATAGCCCAAAGAAACTGAAGCTCAGAAGCTCGGACAAGACCATCAGACTCCCCTCGACCGAAAATAGTGTGTGCCAGGACACAATGCACATATTTCACGACAGGGTTCTTCAGGCAGGTGGCTCTAGCTGTCCTGGTGTCAAAGGGTCAGAAGCCCATCAGGTCGGCCCAGAAGTTGCTTGCTTTAAACTCAGTTGGTGTGAGGCGCATCCCATCAGTTGGAAAACCATAAATAGAGTTCAGCTCTGTCAATGTAAGCACATATTCGATGTTGTTGAGCCGGAAGGATAGACTGCCATCATCGTCATCAGTGTGAATGCTAGCATGAAACTCCATGGATGAGAGGAACTCTAGTACAATGGGGATGTAGGTGGGGTAGTTGGTAGTGAAGAATTGATTCCACCCCACACATTGAAAGAGCCATTGCACGTCTTCATGGAAGCCTAAGGTGTTGACCGTAGCATGGTCTAGAAATAGTGTGGTGACCATCGATCGACGTGAGAGGGCTGTGAGCCTGGCTAGCTGCTTGGGATCTCTGCAGATGATACCATACGGTGTAGGAGGAGCAGCAAGCGGTGGATGAGGCTCGCCGGCGGCGTAAGAGGAGGAGGCGCGATGCTTGGAGGTGGGCTCCGTGCGTCTGGACATTCTGGAGGTGCAAGGAGGTGACGGGAAGGTAGTAGCTGTCGAGGAGGAAGCTCCCGAAGTGCCGGCGATGAAGGAAGATGGTCGGCAGCGGCGGAAACACGGGCGGCGACTGAAGCTAGGGCAGCAACGAACGAAGTCGTGAGGCACAGATCGGTGTCAGAAAGATGGGGGAAATAGTCGCCGGAGGATGGGGAAGACGATGGATAGTCGCCAGAGGATGGGGAAGACGATGGATAGTCGCTGGCCGTCGATCGGGCACCGGAGGTGGCGGATCGGGAAGGCGGCGGCGACGGCTAGGGTTTCGTGCACGGGTGTGCACGAGATTGTGTACGCTCCTCTTTTTATAACTTGTCATGCACGGCCATGTATGAATACTTGGGCCTGCCTGTGCAGCTCTCGGTTGGATCGGGCCAACTGAAGTGACTTATGATGCACGGCCATGCATCGGTGCACGGGCACGCCCGTGCATGTCTCGGTGAAAAACATCTGAGGCGTTCACGGCCATGCGTCTCTTCACGCCCATGCCCGTGCATCTCTTGAAAGCGGGGCGAAACCCTAAACGCATGCACTTCTAAAATTCAGCATGGGCGGAAATAAGGATTTCATCATGATCGCATGTGGCATGAACATATGATTAACTTAAGATTTTACCATAGCCATTGTGTTGGGGTATGCCCTTAAGCCCAATGTTTGAGGCCTTGGGAATGTATCAGTATCATGTAATAAACTGTTATGTTTATAAAGGCATGGTTATTATTCAGTTAGCTACATTGTCTGCTGCAATATATGTTCTTCTGAATAATGTCTCAAAGCTGTTCAGCTAGGCTGACAGGCTATAATGTCCTTAGTCGATGTATCTTGGTGAACATGAGACAGCCTTGATATGGTTAAGACTAATATGTGTTCTAGTCTTATAGGATGCTTCGAGCATGGAATAAGATGTAGACTCATGGGTACATTGGATGTACTGGACAGACCCTACTAGGATGTTCAATTGTTTGTCGCAATGTGAATAATCTTTGAATATGACAAGTGGCACATTTCCTCTGACTTGAGATCACTTGTGTTTTCTAAATGATGATTGTCATTGTTTTGAGGTAGTTCAATATCATTTGAAACACAATGGTTATAGACTATCTTGGATAATGAGCTTGAGTCATGTTAGGGCACTAGTGATAGACATAGGATTGCCGTCTCCTTGTTTAAGGAGTGTGATGTTCTAAAGGGGCCCCCTGGATGAGATGATTGAGAAAAGTGTATGGCCATACCCAGGTGACTGTGTTCATCTGATCTAATCATGCTCATCATATTGGAGCTACAAGCTTGACACGCTTGTCCAATAAGAACATCCAGTGGCAAAGGAAACATGTATGCCTAGTGATGTGGATTCACACTTGTGCTGTGTTTTGGGTGTAGTCTTGGAAGACTCTTTCCTTTATATCGGGAGACAGTGATGTGTTGCTAGATACCCCTCACTGATCGTGATAACGTGAGTTATCGTTACCGACATTTAAAGGAAACCCTCAGGGTCGCACAATTTGATGATATGGCTTACTTAAGTCAGATCGAGTGGACTGAATTGTTCGGGTTCAGTTTAAAGGGATTTAATCTCTGATTGTGAGTGAGATCTGGTCTGATCATGTTTGATTGATTAGGGCTTGAGATCGGTAAGCTTCGATTGAGAGATTGGATGCTAGATCGATGAGATCAGGAGCATCAGGAGATCAACGGTCAGATCTGAGCCTTAGGGTTTATTTGAGATCTGGACTTGATTGCTTGGCTTAATTGGTCTCTGGACCAAACCAATTTGAACCGGCTCGTTTAATGAGCGCATGGTTCAAGGGGAGAGGAGTTGGCGACATGTTCACTTGGCATGAACGTTGGAGCGAAGTGTGGTGGCTATTTTTAGTAACCACGATCTCCACTTGGAGATGTTGTTCACGACCGAATAGAGTGCTCTCTATTCTCGCCTCTCGCCCATATTCCTCTTGACGCTTTCATGTGTGGCGACACCTTGAAGGTAGAGGAGGATTCGGCCAAGAGAAGGACATCTCATCTTTCCCTTTCACTCGACAAGGACCTCTTGGAACCTTGCTAGCACAAGGAGCACCAAGGGAGGAAGCAACATCATCTTGTGTGTGACGATTTGGAGGAGAGCTCTCTTGTTCTCTTGCTTCCAAGGCGCCTTCCATTATATGGCTTCGGTATGAGTTCATTTCATGCTTTAAAGTTGATCATAATACATGCTATGCGATTTTGAAAGCCCTAGATTCCGCTAGAATGTTATTGCGCCTCCTATTAGGGTTTTTGCCCCCCCCCCCCTTGTGTAGGGGACCTTCAATTGGTATCAGAGCAGGTTTTCATGCATGTTTTATGATTGCTTGAAAATGATTGTGATCCATGTTTTGCGCAAATTCATAGATCTATAGTTACATGCTTTATGTTGGCGAAAATGCATGCTAGTAATAGATATGATTTTCTCCTTGGCGCATGTTAAGTTGGCGCATATATTATGTTGTAGTTTTTCTTAAAACTTAAACACTTGCGCGTATACCACTAGATCTAAGGCCTTACATTAAATCCTTAGACGGGTTATTAGGGTTGAAGTCACCCCCTAGGTTAGATCCAAAAGTCTGATCAGACCATCTGACAGCCTTGACGGGTTGACCAGGTAGCACCTGTGCGCAAGCACGTGGTGGCTACAGGTCGACTGCAGACAGGCGTGTAGCGATGTCTGATTGAGACAACTAGTGAACACACATGAGTTAGGCCCGGGGTCACACCCGCTTGCCAGACCTCATTGTGGTTGTTCAGCCCTGGCGCATGCATTGTTGACCTTATGGTCGACTCAAGTCAGTTAGGACTTGGTGCATGCAAGGGCAGTGGATCTGACTAGGATGGATGAGTGGATCCCTAGTAATGGACCGTTGTAAGGTTGTAGGGCAAATAAGGAAATTAAAATTGATGCCTATGGGTTTTCGAAATTTAAATTTTCTTAAGTGGATCACATGTTGATTGATGCCATATGTTTGTCTATTTACTCTTATGTGGGCTGCCCGTTTTTAATGTGTGCTGTGCTGGGGCCTGCGTGCCTGGGAATTAATTGTAAATTAATTTTTATTTTTGTGATCTGCGAATCACAGTTTAATTAATTTATAATGTGTAATTGACCTGCGTGTCAATCTTGTCTAGATAGTTAAATTTGTAATTTAATTAGACAAGAGCACAGAGCACACTTGGCAGAGGCGCTTGCAGCAGTGGCTGGACCAGGTGGGAGGTCTAGGGTTCGACCCTAGGACCTGGCGCAAATTCCTGGTGGGCGCACCAGAGCTGCAGATGGCGCTTGGGCCCAGGTTTGGGCCAGATGAGCAGCAAAAGCCCTATGAAGAAAAGCAAGTCAAGACTTAAGTTAAATTAAGGTCTTACTAGGGCTATGGGCTTTTACCACATAAGATTCATGCTCTCTTTTATTATTGTTTAAATATTAGAATTGCATGATTAGTTTATCTTCTGCTATCACCATAGGAATTGCATGATAGTGAAGAAGATAAAAAGACCGTTAAAATCCAACGCTAAAATATCAAGCTCGTAAGCCTTCTGACGCGAAACCTCACTGTTCTGATTATCGTTGGAGCCGTGTTGTACCCACTCAGTGGGCACGTCCATCTATCTTCAGACGGTGTGGGATTACACCTGTGTGTTACAGAGTAGGGATTTATCCCTTCTTGTTGCTCAGCATAGCACATGGTGGTCCAGGGAGTAGGTCGGGTCAGCTTGACCATGTAGGCTACATATGTGGCGCATATGGTAGCACATGGAGGCAGCCATCTGTGGGATCAGAGACTGTGTTGTACCAACTCAGTTGGCACAGTCTGCTGGATTGCCCAGATGAAGGGGAATCGCACGGGTTGGCGATCGGCAGGGACTGCCTACCGGAGATTAGTGCTTGTACTCTCTGTGCATCTTATCTCGCCTGAGCGGGACGCGGAGACCAAGTATGAAATCCGGATCCCATCTCACTAAAAGAGTGTCTACTCTTTCGGACTGTTTAATGGATTTTTCAGTCAGATAAAATAGTGAGAAAAAGAATCTTTCTTAAGTCCTGATTGATTCTTAACATTGATACTGACCTTGCTGTTCTTGCATTGTTGTAGATACCTGCAGCAACGAACACCATGAACTTCAATGTGCGATCCCTACTGGAAAGGGAGAAGTTTGCTGGGCCGAACTTCTCTGACTGGTTCGGACACCTTAAGATCGTTCTTAAGGCAGAGAGGAAACTGTATGTCCTCGAGACGGCGATACCGCCTCAGCCCGCTCCGAACGCCGCAAGGGCGGTTCGGGAAGCCTATGAAAAGCACGTCAATGATAGCATTGATGTCGCTTGCCTGATGCTAGCATCTATGACGCCACCGCTGCAGCGTCAGTATGAGGATATGTCTGCTATAGACATGATAGCGAACCTCAAGATGCTGTATGCTGCACAGGCAAGGACAGAGCGCTATAATCTGACAAAGCTTTTCTTTCAGAGCAAACTGGCTGAAGGGAGCCCAGTGGGAGCTCACGTGCTCAAGATGATTGGGCACAAGGAGGCTCTAGAGAAACTGGGGCATACCATCAACCAGGAGCTTGCTGTGGATATTATTCTGCAGTCTCTCCCGCCTTCATTCGACGCGTTCATTATTAGTTTTAATATGAACAAAATCGATTGTACTCCGGCAGAGCTGCTGAATATGCTCTTGACTACTGAGGAGACTCTGAAGGGAAAGCCTTCGACCTCTGTCTTAATGGTTCCTTCCAGGAACAAGAAGAAGGGGAAGAAGGGCAAGACCCCTGTCAAGAGCTACAGCAAGGCTCTGAAGCAGAAGGTGAAGCGGTCTAAGGAATACAGGTGTTTCCACTGTGGCCAGCTGGGTCACTGGAAAAAGGACTGTAAAGCGCTCCAAGGAGATAAGAGGGGAAGCATCGCTTCTGGCTCAGGTATATTCGTGACTGAGGTCATGTTTTCTTCTTCTATATCATGGGTGTTGGACACTGCATGTGGAGTTCACATTTGTTCAAATGTGCAGGAACTCAAGAGAAGAAGGCAAGTGGGACAGCATGAAGTGGACCTACGAGTTGGAAACGGGGCACAGGTTGCTGCTGTTGCTGTAGGAGACTATTTCATTTCTTTACCATCTGGACTTGTATTGGAACTAAACAGTTGTTATTTTGTTCCCAGTATTACTAAAAATATTATCTCCATTCCTGCTCTTGTCAGGAAGGGTTTTTCCTTTGAATGCAATATTTCAAAGTGTGTTTTATCTTATGATAATATTGTTTATGCAACTGGTTCAATTAGCAATGGGTTATACATGTTGGACATGGAATGTTCTATACAGAAAATTGATATTAAGAAAGCCAAGAATGCTGATGACAGCACCTTGCTATGGCATAGTCGTTTAGGCCATATTAACGAGAAACGCATTAAGCGGTTGCATGATCATGGACTGCTGGGATCATTCTCCTACAAGGAGATTGATACATGCAAAGCTTGTTTAATGGGCAAAATGACGAAGTCACCTTTTCTTAACAAAGGATAAAGGGCTTCAGGTTTACTTGACCTTATACACACTGATGTGTGTGGGCCATTTAGTAAACATGCCAGAGGTGGCTATCAGTACTTCATTACCTTTACTGATGATTTCAGTAGATATGGGTATGTCTTTTTAATGAGACATAAAAGTGAATCTTTTGACAAGTTCAAAGAGTTCAAGAATGAAGTACAAAATCAGCTAGGCCGAAATATCAAGGCACTTCGCTCAGATCGAGGTGGAGAATACCTAAGTCATACGTTTACTGACTATCTGAAGGAGTGTGGGATTATCTCACAGCTCACTCCGCCAGGAACACCGCAATGGAATGGTGTGTCCGAGAGGAGAAATAGAACGTTACTTGATATGGTTCGTTCTATGATGAGTCAGGCTACTCTTCCATACTCCTTTTGGGGTTTTGCACTGGAAACAGCTGCAAAGGTACTAAACCGAGTGCCATCCAAGGCCGTTTCAAAAACTCCATATGAGTTATGGTATGGGAAACAGCCAAGCTTGACATTTATCAGGATCTGGGGCTGCGAGGCTTATGTCAAAAAGCTCGCCTCTGGGAAACTAGAGAGCAGATCTGATAAATGCATCTTTGTCGGTTACCCTAAGGAAACTAAGGGTTATTATTTCTACAATCCCAAAGAGAACAAGGTTTTTGTTGCTCGGACGGCCATATTTCTTGAGAAGGAGTTTCTTCTGCAAGAGGCCAGTGGGAGAGAAATAAAACTGGAAGAGAATCCAGAGGAAGGACAAAGTACTCAAGCAGAATTGGATGAGCCTGAGCCAGAAGATCAGGTTATTGAACAACCTGAGGCTCAGATATCACGGGAACCGCGAAGATCGGGAAGGATTCATCGACAGCCTGAGCGCTATGACGGAGTCTACATCATTGATAATGATGAACCCCTCACTTATGCGGATGCGGTCAGTGGACCGGAATCAGCTAGATGGCTTGAAGCTATGCGAGCCGAGATGGACTCCATGTCAGATAACCAAGTTTGGGATTTGGTTGATCCGCCTCCGGGAGTTATCCCTATAGGCTGTAAATGGATCTTCAAGAAGAAGATTGACATGGATGGTAACGTGGTTACCTATAAAGGCAGGCTAGTTGCGAAAGGTTTCAAACAAATCTACGGGATAGATTATGATGAAACTTTCTCACCTGTAGCTATGTTCAAGTCTATTCGGATTCTTTTCGCGATAGCTGCATATTATGATTATGAGATCTGGCAAATGGATGTGAAAACAGCTTTCCTTAATGGAAATCTGGATGAGGATGTGTATATGACACAACCTGAGGGTTTCACTAATCCATCAGATCGTCATAAGATATGCAAGTTAAAGAAGTCCATTTATGGACTTAAGCAAGCATCAAGAAGCTGGAATATTCGTTTTGATGAATCAGTCACGGAATTTGGTTTCATCAAGAACGAGGATGACCCGTGTGTATATAAGAGGTTTAGTGGGAGCGTAATTACTTTCCTAGTCCTCTACGTCGATGATATCTTGATCATTGGAAATGACATTCCTGAAATGCATGCTGTGAAGGCATGGTTAAGGAAATGTTTCCAGATGAAAGATTTAGGAGAAGCAGCCTATGTATTAGGTGTGAAGATCTACAGAGATAGATCTAAGAGGCTTCTCGGGCTGTGCCAGAGTACTTACATCGATAAAGTCCTGGAAAGATTTCATTTAGAGAATTCTAAACGAGGATATCTTCGAGTCAGACATGGTCTGAGTCTTTCGAAGAGTCAGTGTCCACAAACACAGACTGAGAAAGATGAAATGGACAATACGCCTTATGCTTCGGCTATTGGATCCATTATGTATGCGATGTTGTGTACTCGCCCAGACGTTGCTTACGGGTTAAGCGTGACCAGTCGTTTCCAAAGTAATCCAGGTCAGGCACACTGGATTGCAGTCAAGAACATTTTAAAATATCTGCGGAGGACCAAAGATATGTTCTTGATATATGGTGGTCAGGAAGAACTCAGTATTGAAGGATATACTGACGCTTCGTTCCAGTCTGACCAGGATGATTTCCGATCGCAATCAGGCTATGTTTTTAGCTTGAATGGAGGAGCAGTGGTGTGGAAGAGTTTCAAACAGTCAACTGTTGCTGATTCCACAACAGAAGCCGAGTATGTTGCAGCCTCGGAAGCATCCAAGGAGGCAGTGTGGATTCGTAAGTTCGTGAGAGAACTTGGTGTTGTTCCTTCGAGTGCAGATCCTTTGGTTATCTTCTGTGATAACACTGGAGCAATCGCACAAGCAAAGGAACCACGGTCGCACCAGAAGTCCAAGCACATACAGAGACGGTTTCATTTGATCAGGGAGATCATAGATCGTGGCGAGATCAAAATCTGCAAGGTTCATACAGATGACAATCTGGCAGACCCGCTTACCAAGCCTCTGGCGCAGCAGAAGCATGAGAAGCACTGTAATAATATGGGTTTGAGATTTCTCAACCATTAGATTAAGTGCAAGTGGGAGATTGTTGGGGTATGTCCTTAAGCCCAATGTTTGAGGCCTTGGGAATGTATCAGTATCATGTAATAAACTGTTATGTTTATAAAGGCATGGTTATTATTCAGTTAGCTACATTGTCTGCTGCAATATATGTTCTTCTGAATAATGTCTCAAAGCTGTTCAGCTAGGCTGACAGGCTATAATGTCCTTAGTCGATGTATCTTGGTGAACATGAGACAGCCTTGATATGGTTAAGACTAATATGTGTTCTAGTCTTATAGGATGCTTCGAGCATGGAATAAGATGTAGACTCATGGGTACATTGGATGTACTGGACAGACCCTACTAGGATGTTCAATTGTTTGTCGCAATGTGAATAATCTTTGAATATGACAAGTGGCACATTTCCTCTGACTTGAGATCACTTGTGTTTTCTAAATGATGATTGTCATTGTTTTGAGGTAGTTCAATATCATTTGAAACACAATGGTTATAGACTATCTTGGATAATGAGCTTGAGTCATGTTAGGGCACTAGTGATAGACATAGGATTGCCGTCTCCTTGTTTAAGGAGTGTGATGTTCTAAAGGGGCCCCCTGGATGAGATGATTGAGAAAAGTGTATGGCCATACCCAGGTGACTGTGTTCATCTGATCTAATCATGCTCATCATATTGGAGCTACAAGCTTGACACGCTTGTCCAATAAGAACATCCAGTGGCAAAGGAAACATGTATGCCTAGTGATGTGGATTCACACTTGTGCTGTGTTTTGGGTGTAGTCTTGGAAGACTCTTTCCTTTATATCGGGAGACAGTGATGTGTTGCTAGATACCCCTCACTGATCGTGATAACGTGAGTTATCGTTACCGACATTTAAAGGAAACCCTCAGGGTCGCACAATTTGATGATATGGCTTACTTAAGTCAGATCGAGTGGACTGAATTGTTCGGGTTCAGTTTAAAGGGATTTAATCTCTGATTGTGAGTGAGATCTGGTCTGATCATGTTTGATTGATTAGGGCTTGAGATCGGTAAGCTTCGATTGAGAGATTGGATGCTAGATCGATGAGATCAGGAGCATCAGGAGATCAACGGTCAGATCTGAGCCTTAGGGTTTATTTGAGATCTGGACTTGATTGCTTGGCTTAATTGGTCTCTGGACCAAACCAATTTGAACCGGCTCGTTTAATGAGCGCATGGTTCAAGGGGAGAGGAGTTGGCGACATGTTCACTTGGCATGAACGTTGGAGCGAAGTGTGGTGGCTATTTTTAGTAACCACGATCTCCACTTGGAGATGTTGTTCACGACCGAATAGAGTGCTCTCTATTCTCGCCTCTCGCCCATATTCCTCTTGACGCTTTCGTGTGTGGCGACACCTTGAAGGTAGAGGAGGATTCGGCCAAGAGAAGGACATCTCATCTTTCCCTTTCACTCGACAAGGACCTCTTGGAACCTTGCTAGCACAAGGAGCACCAAGGGAGGAAGCAACATCATCTTGTGTGTGACGATTTGGAGGAGAGCTCTCTTGTTCTCTTGCTTCCAAGGCGCCTTCCATTATATGGCTTCGGTATGAGTTCATTTCATACTTTAAAGTTGATCATAATACATGCTATGCGATTTTGAAAGCCCTAGATTCCGCTAGAATGTTATTGCGCCTCCTATTAGGGTTTTCGCCCCCCCCTTGTGTAGGGGACCTTCACATTGTTTGGATGGCGACTTGGAAATAAGAGGGCGATGTGGCTCTCCTCCAAAGTGAACGCACACAAGATGGTGATGGCTTCCTTCTTGGCGTTCCTTGTGCTAGCAAAGCTCTCCAAGGTGTCCTAGCCGTGTGAGGAGAATGAGATGCTCTCTTGGCGTGAAGTCTCTCCTCCTTGGCGTGAAGTTACTCTCCCAAATGAGAGGAGTCTCGAGAGTAGAAGATGGGCGACGAGAGAAGCGTTACCCTCGAACGTGGAGGCGTGCTTCTATTTTGGAAAAAATTCAACTTCCAAAAATAGCAAGCCCTCAACGCATGATGCGTTCACTCCAAGTGAACCGATCGCATCTTCTTCTCACTTTGAACCATGCGTTCATATAATGAACCGGTTCTATAGAATTTGGTTCAAAGACCAAACCAAACCAAGCCTTGGTCTAGACCTTATTAAACCGAAAGGCTCAAGATCTAACCACACATCTCTTGATGCTCTTGATCTCATCGATCTTGCATCAATTCTCTCGATCGAAGCTTACCGATCTCAAGCCCTAATCAATCAAACATGATTAGACCAGATCTCACTTACAATCAGAGTTTAAACTCCTTTAAACTGAACCAAAACAATTCAGTCCACACGATCTGACATAAGTAAGCCATATCATCAAATTGTGCGACCCTAAGGGTTTCCTTTAAATGTCGGTAACGATAACTTAAGTTATCACGATCAGAGAGGGGTATCTAGCAACACATCACTATCTCCCAATATAAAGGAAAGAGTCTTCCAAGACTACTCCCAAACCACAGACCAAGTGTGAACCCAAGTCACTTGACATATGTGTTTCCTTTGCCACTGGACGTTCTTATTGGACAAGCGTGTCAAGCCTGTAACTCCAATATGATGAGAGTGGTTAGATCAGATGAACATAGTCATCTGGGTATGGCCATACACTTTCTCAACAATCTCATACAGGGGGCCCCTTTAGAACATCACACTCCAAACAAGGAGAAGGCAATCCTATATCTATCACTAGTGTCCTAACATGACTCATGCTCATTATCCAAGATAGTCTATAACCATTATATTTCAAATGATATTGAACTACCTCAAGACAATGCCAATCATCATTTAGAAACACAAGTGATCTCAAGTCAGAGGAAATATGCCACTTGTTTGCATACAAGGATTATTCACATTGTGACAAGCAATTGAATATCCTAAGTAGGGTCTGTCCAGTACATCCAATGCACCTATGAGTCTACATCTTATTCCAAGCTCGTAGCATCCTATAAGATTAGAACACATATTAGTCTCAATCATATCAAAGCTATCTCATGTTCACCAAGATATCTCGACTAAGGACTATACTGCATGTCAGCCAAGCTGAACACCAATGAGACATTATTCAGAAGTATACATATAGCAGCAGATAATGCAACAACCTGAATAACAACCATTGCCTTTATAAACATAGAGTTTATACATGATACTGATAACAACCCAAGGCCTCAAACATTAGCCTTAAGGGCATACCCCAACAATCTCCCACTTGCACTTAATCTAATGGTTGAGAAATCTCAAACCCATATTATTATAGTGCTTCTCATGCTTCTGCTGCGCTAGAGGCTTTGTAAGCGGGTCAGCTAGATTGTCATCTGTATGAACCTTGCACATCTTGATCTCTCCTCGATCTATGATCTCACGGATCAAATGAAACCTTCTCTGTATGTGCTTGGACTTCTGGTGCGACCGTGGTTCCTTTGCTTATGCTATTGCTCCAGTGTTATCACAGAAGATAACCAATGGATCTGCACTCGAAGGAACAACACCAAGTTCCTTAACGAACTTACGAATCCAAACTACCTCCTTTGATGCTTCTGAGGCTGCAACATACTCGGCTTCTGTTGTGGAATCAGCAACAATTGATTGTTTGAAACTTTTCCACACCACTGCTCCTCCATTCAAGCTAAAAACATAGCCTGATTGCGATCGGAAATCATCCTGGTCAGATTGGAACGAAGCGTCAGTATATCCTTCAATATTGAGTTCTTCCTGACCTCCATATATCAAGAACATATCTTTGGTCCTCCGAAGATATTTTAAAATGTTCTTGACCGCAATCCAGTGTGCCTTACCTGGATTACTTTGGAATTGACTGGTGACGCTTAACCCGTAAGCGACTTCTGGGCGAGTACACAACATCGCATACATGATGGATCCAATAGCCGAAGCATAAGGCGTATTGTCCATTTCATCTTTCTCAGATTGTGTTTGAGGACACTGGCTCTTAGAAAGATTCAGACCATGTCTGACTGGAAGATATCCTCTTTTAGAATTTTCTAAATGGAATCTCTCTAGGACTTTATCGATGTAAGTACTCTGGCACAGCCCGAGAAGCCTCTTAGATCTATCTCTATAAATCTGCACACCTAATACATAGGCTGCTTCTCCTAAATCTTTCATCTGGAAACATTTTCTTAACCATGCTTTGACGTCATGCAGTTCAGGAATATCGTTTCCAATGATCAAGATATCATCGACGTAGAGGACTAGGAAAGTAATCACGCTCCTACTAAACCTCTTATATACACACGGGTCATCTTCATTTTTGATGAAACCAAATTCACAAACTGATTCAACAAAATGAATATTCCAGCTTCTAGATGCTTGTTTTAGTCCATAAATAGACTTCTTTAATTTGCATATTTTATGACGATCTGATGGATTGATGAAACCTTCAGGTTGTGTCATATACACATCCTCTTCTAGTTTTCCATTAAGGAAAGCGGTTTTCACATCCATTTGCCATATCTCATAATCATAATATGCAGCTATCGCGAGAATAATCCGAATAGACTTGAACATAGCTACAGGAGAGAAAGTTTCATCATAATCTATTCCGTAGATTTGTTTGAAACCTTCCGCAACTAGCCTGCCCTTATAGGTAACCACGTTACCATCCATGTCAATCTTCTTTTTGAAGATCCACTTACAGCCTATAGGGATTACTCCCGGAGGCGGATCAACCAAATCCCAGACTTGGTTATCTGACATGGAGTCCATCTCGGCTCGCATAGCTTCAAGCCATCTTGCTGATTCCGGTCCACTGACCGCATCCGCATAAGTAAGGGGTTCATCATCAATGATGTAGACTCCGTCATAGCGCTCAGGCTGTCGACGGATCCTTCCCGATCTTCACGGTTCCCGTGATATCTGAGCCTCAGGTTGAACATCAACCTGTTCTATTGGCTCAGGCTCATCCAACTGAGCTTGACTACTTTGTCCCTCTTCTGGACTTTCATCCAGTTTTATTTCTCTCCCAGTGGCTTCTTGCAGAAGAAATTCCTTCTCAAGAAAAATAGCCGTACGAGCAACAAATACTTTGTTCTCCTTGGGATCGTAGAAATAATAACCCTTAGTTTCTTTAGGGTAACCGACAAAGATACATTTATAAGATCTGCTCTCTAGTTTCCTAGAGGCGAGCTTTTTGACATAAGCCTCGCAACCCCAGATTTTAATAAATGTCAAGCTCGGCTGTTTCCCATACCATAACTCATATGGAGTCTTTGAAACGGCCTTGGATGGCACTCGGTTTAGTACCTTTGCAGCTGTTTCCAGTGCAAATCCCCAAAAGGAGTAAGGTAGAGTAGCCTGACTCATCATTGAACGAACCATATCCAATAAGGTTCTATTTCTCCTCTCGGACACACCATTCCATTGCGGTGTTCCTGGCGGAGTGAGCTGTGAGATAATCCCACACTCCTTCAGATAGTCAGTAAACTCTCGACTCAAGTATTCTCCACCTCGATCGGATCGAAGTGCCTTGATATTCCGGCCTAGCTTATTCTGTACTTCATTTTTGAACTCTTTGAACTTGTCAAAAGATTCACTCTTATGTCTCATAAGATAGACATAACCGTATCTACTGAAATCATCAATAAAGGTAATGAAGTATGAATAGCCACCTCTGGCATGTTTACTAAATGGCCCACACACATCACTGTGAATGAGGTCAAGTAAACCTGAAGCCCTTTGACCTTTGTTAGAAAAAGGAGTCTTCGTCATTTTGCCCATTAAACAAGCTTTTCATGTATCAAGCTCCTCATAGGAGAATGATCCCAGCAGTCCATGGTCATGCAACCGCTTAATGCGCTTCTTGTTAATATGGCCTAAACGACTATGCCATAGCAAGGTGCTGTCATCAGCATACTTGGCCTTCTTATTATCAATTTGTTGTACAGAACATTCCATGTCCAACATGTATGACCCATTGTTAATCGACCCAGTAGCATAAACAATATTATCAAATGAAATACAACACTTTAAAGTTTTGCATTCAAAGGAAAACCCTTTCCTGACAAGAGCAGGAATAGAGATAATATTCTTAGTTATGCTCGGCACAAAATAACAATTGTCAAGTTCTAATACAAGACCAGATGGTAAAGAGATGTGATATACTCCTACAGCAACAGCAGCAACCCGTGCCCCGTTTCCAACTCGTAGGTCCACCTCATGCTGTCCCACCTGTCTTCTTCTCTTGAGTTCCTGTACATTTGAACAAATGTGAACTCCACATGCAGTGTCCAACACCCATGAAATAGAAGAAGCTACCATGACTTCAGTCACGAAAATACCTGAGCCAGAAGTGAAAGCCTTGCTTCCCTTCTTGTCTCCTTGGAGCGCTTTACAGTCCTTTTTCCAGTGACCCAACTGGCCACAATGGAAACATCTGTATTCCTTTGACCACTTTATCTTTTGTTTCAGAGCCTTGTTGTAGCTCTTGATAGGGGCTTTGCCCTTCTTCCCCTTCTTCTTGTTCCTTGAAGGAACCATCAAGACAGAGGATGAAGGCTTTCCCTTTTCAAGAGTATGCTCTGTGGTGCAGAGCATGTTCAGTAACTCTGCCGGAGTACAATCGATCTTGTTCATATTAAAATTAATGATGAACGGATCGAAAGAGGCCGGGAGAGACTGCAAGATGATGTCTACAACAAGCTCCTGATTGACGGTGTGTCCCAGTTTCTCTAGAGCCTCTTTGTACCCAATCATCTTGAGTACGTGAGCTCCCACTGGAGTCCCTTCAGTCAGTTTGCTCTGAAAGAAAAGTTTTGTCAAGTTATAGCGTTCTGTCCTTGCCTGTGCAGCATACAGCATCTTGAGATTTGCTATAATTTCAATAGCAGATAAATCCTCATGCTGACGCTGTAGCTCTGGCGTCATAGACGCAAGCATAAGGCAAGCGACATCAATGCTATCATTGACATGCTTCTCATAAGCATCCCAAACCGCCCTTGCGGCGTTCGCAGCGGGTTGAGGCTGTATTGCCGTCTCAAGGACATACAGCTTCCTCTCAGCCTTAAGAACAATCTTAAGGTGTCCGTACTAGTCTGAGAAGTTTGGCCCAGCAAACTTATCCCTTTCCAGTAAGGATCGCACATTGAACCCTGTGGTGTTCGTTGCTGCAGGAATCTACAACAAAGCAAGAACAACAAGGTCAGTATCGATGTTAGAATCAATCCAGGACTTAATAATGATTCCTTTCTCACTATTTTATCTGACTGAAAAATCCAATAAAATAGTCCGAAAGAGTAAAACTCTTTTAGTGAGATGGAATCCAGATTTCATACTTGGTCTCCGCGTCCCGCTCAGGCGAGATAAGATGCACAGAGAGTTCAAGCACTAATCACTGGTAGGCTATCCATGCCAATCGCCAACCTGTGTGATTCCCCTTCATCTAGGCAATCCAGAAGTCTGTGCCAACTAAGTTGGTACAACACAGTTTCTGATTCCACAGATGGCTGCCTCCATATAGCTAACATATGCTCAATATGTAGCCTACATGGTCAAGCTGACCTGACCTACTCCCTGGACCACCACGTGCTATGCTGAGCAACGAGAAGCGATAAATCCCTTCTCTGTAACACGCAGGTGTAATCACACACCGTCTGAAGATAGATGGGCGTGCCCACTAAGTGGGTACAACACGGCCCCAACGATAGTCAGAACAGTGAGGTTTCGCGTCAGAAGGCCTTCGTGCTTGATATTTAACGTTGGATTTTAACGGTCCTTTTATCTTCTTACTATCATGCAAATCCTATGGTGATAGCAGAAAGATAAATCATGCATGTACTATTATTACTTAAACAGTAAATAGAAAGCACGATGATCTTATGTGGTAAACGCCCATAAAGCCTAAGTAAGACCCTAGTTTTACACAAGTCTTCTCTAGAGCTCTTTATGGGTCTCTTGATACTTCTTCTGGCCCAGCCCGGGCCCAAGCGCCCTCTGCAGTCCAAATGCGCCTGTGCTAGAGTCGAACTCTAGACCTCCCACCTGGTCAAGCCACTTGCTGCAAGCGCTTCTGCCATGTGTGCTCTGTGCTCATGTCTGATCAAAATACATTTTAATCTATCTAGACATGATTTGACACACAGGTCAATTACACATTATCATAAATTGAAAATGTGATGCGCAGATCACAATAAAAATTTACATTTAATTAATCCAGGCACGCAGGCCCCAGCACAGCATATAAATAGGGCAGCCCACATAAGATGAAACAGACACCTAATCAGGTTAAACAAGCAACTTGTGAACCATACAGGAAAATAAAATTTTGAAAAACCCCATGGTATCAATTTTATTTCCTTATGTGCCCTACTACCTTACAACGGTCCATTAATAGGGATCCACTCATCAGACCTTTTATGATGTAGGAGAGAGCCATGTCTGCCTCACAAGGGCCGTCCGGACATGTATGTCTGCCTCACAAGGGCCGTCTGGACATAAGCGACCCATGCCTGCCTCATTCGGCGCGTCTGACATGTTCGCCCCCCTCCCCTACAACACTAAGGACCGGCGGAGCTCCACCGATCCCCTCGAGGTTAGGCATCCCAGAGACCTAACCCGCAAGGTCCAGGGTGTCGAATCCTGGCACAGTTATACCCCATGCCTGGGCTGTGCAAATTTCGTCTGCAGCAGGATTCGAACCCTCGACTTGGCCTTCACAAACCAAGTCCCTCTAACCATTAGAGCTGCAAAAACTGATGTAGGGGGGAAGCGTGTGACAACAAACTACTAAATTAAAATTCAGTTATTTATTTTTTGAATTTTCAGAAAACAGCATATTCATGAAAGCAGCTAGAATTCCAGGAGTTCAGAAAATTATTATTTAGCAAATGTGGCAATGTCATAGAGGGGGTTCCAATCATTCAATATTCAAACTAAATAAACTGCATTGTAGAACTAAATTAGTTCTTGACATGCGTATCAAAATGGAGAGTAGACTTCTACTCGAGCATATAGATTTAGTGCAACCAATATAGCTAGTCAGATCGGTAAGTTAAAACTGCACAGAAATGTTTCAGATTACAAATTTTGCAATGCTTGTTAGATTGACCCGTTGAACCCGGGTTCGCATCAACTAACCCAAATGAAAGTACAAGATGTGTGCTTCATTATCTGACCAAAGTCCAAGATCTTTGTTGCAAAGATTGCTCAAAGTACCTGCACAAAACATACTAATCAGATTAGTTGAGAAAATAAATGCAGGATTTGATCATTTATCAAAAGTTGCGGTGTCATGTAGGCTGATATGCTCAATTTGAATCTTCCCCAACTGGTCCAAATGATAGAACAACATTTGCACTTCATATCCGTGCTAAATGTCAAGATTGTTGTTGCGCCAAAATCTTAAAATCCCTGCAAGAAATAGCTTAATCAGATTAGCAATGTAGGAAAACTGAAATAAGAGACAAATAGATTTGGAACAGGGGAAATGGCGCGTCTGGAGCAGGGTTGGTTGGCGGTCGTCCGGTGGTGCACGTTCGCCGGACCTGCTACGACGGGGAGTCACTGTGATGATGGCGAAGAGGTGGCCGGAGTTTGGTGACGGGCGGTGGCTGGTCGGAGGAACACGATGCGGAAGGGCGGAGCTAGGTCGCGGGCAGGGCAAAAATAGGGGATCTCGCGCTGGAGAAGGATTTGTTGCCGGCCGGCCAGTGGTTGACCAAATCAAAAACTGCTACTACTGGAGGTTGGTATGGTTGTGGTGACGACGTGGCCGGAGTTTCGGGGCGGACGGTGGCCGGTCGGAGGAGGACGACGGTGAAAGGCGGGAGTCGGGCAGAAACTGGGCGGAAACAGGGGAACACGTCTGTGTTTCGATTCCGGTGATCGGCGTGGCAGATGGGCGGATGCCGGCGGTTGAAGGTTCGACTAGGGGAGGTGAAGTGACATCCGAAGTTTCGTGAAGATCCGACGGTGGGATTGCCGGCGGTGAGCTCTCGAAATGACGGAAAATCTGCAGGTTTGCTGGGTGTGCGATGTTGGCAGCGGAGCAGGAGAATTGGGGGGAAAAGGAGAGATTGGAGAAGAAAGGAAGAGGGAGGGGCTCAGCCCTAGAAGGAGGAGAAGAGGAGACTAGGTGACAAGCACCTCAGAGAAGGAAGAAGGAGACATCCGATTCATCGGAAGAAAAACCATTTCCATTCATTCAAAAACATTCTGTCTTTACAAGGTTGAAGCTTTGATACATATAGGAGAAGGAGCGATGTTGCTGAGATGTTGTAGGCGACAGAGACGTTGAAGTTTCCATCTTCAGCAGGAAAGAGACGTTGGAGAAGTTTCCATTGTTGGCTGTGAGTGAGCATCGCAAGGTTCCAGCGTTGAAGAAGATGAGTGTTGTGCAAAGAGATTGGTATTTCCTTTGTTGGCTGCAAGCGTGGCACGGTTCCTACGTGAGATTGGCATTGAAGTTTTTCCTTCCGTCGATTGCTTGAGAGACGTTATTACACCTTCCTTTGTGAGGTGCCAAGGGAAGACGTTGGAGAGATGTGAACGTTGCAGCTTCCATCTTGAGCAGCAAGGGGGGGAAACGTTGAAGATTTCCTTCGCTGCAGCTTCCATATTTGCAGCGTTGAGTGTTGACTGAAGATGACACTGGCTGGCGTGTCACGAGAGCTTTAGCTGGCTGATGCATGATTTGTTTGGTTTGCCGTTGATGCAGGTCACGTTTTGGAATTGATTCACGCAACTTATTGAGCTTGAATGTCTTGAGTTTATTGAGTGGTTGAAGTAGTCCTCTACTAATTATTGAGCTAGCTTTATAAGTGAGTTTGCTAGCTTATTCGCAAGACTCTGAGCCTTTGTCTATGGCAATCGTAAACTCCATTTGTACCTTCTTGGCCTGTGATCTCTGCCCCCATCAAAGTCAGACCCACTGCCCTTGCATGCACCAAGTCATAACTGCCTCACGTCGACCTCATGGTCAACAATGCATGCCTTAAGGGCTGAACGTCCCACATGATTTCTGGTAAGCGGGTGTGACCCCGGGCCTTAATCATGATCGTTCACTAGTCGCCTCAATCAGACATTGCTACACGCCTTTCTGCAGTCGACCTATGGCCACCCAATGCTTGCGCATAGGTGCTATCTGGTCGACCCATCTAGGCTGTCAGATGGTCTGATCAGACTGTTGGGTCTAGACTAGACTGATGACTTCAACCCTAGTAACTCGTCTAAGTATTTCAAGTAGGCGCTTTTAGATCTAAGTGGAGTCGCGCATGATATTAAGTTTTGTCAAAAATCTTCAACATGCGCCAACAAGAATAACATACATGCACCACAAGCAAAAACATACATCTAAAGACTAGCATGTATTTTTCGCATGATGTTTAGGTTTAGATCTATTCAACGCATACATGGATCACACAAAAAGCAATCATATAAGATCAAGCCATAACTAGGCTCTGATACCAATTGAAAGGGGGGCGAAACCCTAAACGCATGCACTTCTAAAATTCAGCATGGGCGGAAATAAGGATTTCAACATGATCGCATGTGGCATGAACATATGATTAACTTAAGATTTTACCATAGCCATTGTTTGGATGGCGACTTGGAAATAAGAGGGCGATGTGGCTCTCCTCCAAAGTGAACGCACACAAGATGGTGATGGCTTCCTTCTTGGCGTTCCTTGTGCTAGCAAAGCTCTCCAAGGTGTCCTAGCCGTGTGAGGAGAATGAGATGCTCTCTTGGCGTGAAGTCTCTCCTCCTTGGCGTGAAGTTACTCTCCCAAATGAGAGGAGTCTCGAGAGTAGAAGATGGGCGACGAGAGAAGCGTTACCCTCGAACGTGGAGGCGTGCTTCTATTTTGGAAAAAATTCAACTTCCAAAAATAGCAAGTCCTCAACGCATGATGCGTTCACTCCAAGTGAACCGATCGCATCTTCTTCTCCCTTTGAACCATGCGTTCATATAATGAACCGGTTCTATAGAATTTGGTTCAAAGACCAAACCAAACCAAGCCTTGGTCTAGACCTTATTAAACCGAAAGGCTCAAGATCTAACCACACATCTCTTGATGCTCTTGATCTCATCGATCTTGCATCAATTCTCTTGATCGAAGCTTACCGATCTCAAGCCCTAATCAATCAAACATGATCAGACCAGATCTCACTTACAATCAGAGTTTAAACTCCTTTAAACTGAACCAAAATAATTCAGTCCACACGATCTGACATAAGTAAGCCATATCATCAAATTGTGCGACCCTAAGGGTTTCCTTTAAATGTCGGTAACGATAACTTAAGTTATCACGATCAGAGAGGGGTATCTAGCAACACATCACTGTCTCCCGATATAAAGGAAAGAGTCTTCCAAGACTACTCCCAAACCATAGACCAAGTGTGAACCCAAGTCACTTGACATATGTGTTTCCTTTGCCACTGGACGTTCTTATTGGACAAGCGTGTCAAGCCTGTAACTCCAATATGATGAGAGTGGTTAGATCAGATGAACATAGTCATCTGGGTATGGCCATACACTTTCTCAACCATCTCATACAGGGGGCCCCTTTAGAACATCACACTCCAAACAAGGAGAAGGCAATCCTATATCTATCACTAGTGTCCTAACATGACTCATGTTCATTATCCAAGATAGTCTATAACCATTATATTTCAAATGATATTGAACTACCTCAAGACAATGCCAATCATCATTTAGAAACACAAGTGATCTCAAGTCAGAGGAAATATGCCACTTGTCTGCATACAAGGATTATTCACATTGTGACAAGCAATTGAATATCCTAAGTAGGGTCTGTCCAGTACATCCAATGCACCTATGAGTCTACATCTTATTCCATGCTCGAAGCATCCTATAAGATTAGAACACATATTAGTCTCAATCATATCAAGGCTGTCTCATGTTCACCAAGATATCTCGACTAAGGACTATACTGCATGTCAGCCAAGCTGAACACCATTGAGACATTATTCAGAAGTATACATATAGCAGCAGATAATGCAACAACCTGAATAACAACCATTGCCTTTATAAACATAGAGTTTATACATGATACTGATAACAACCCAAGGCCTCAAACATTAGCCTTAAGGGCATACCCCAACATCTCTCGGTCGGATCGGGGATGAATTAACCGAGCCATGCACGGGTGCGACCGTGCATGGCTCTGTGATACCTGAAAAATCTAAAAAAAGAGGTTGGGTTGCCTCCCAACAAGCGCTTCTTTAGGGTCACTAGCTTGACCAGAATGGTGCTCATGGTGGGTCTGGAGGTGGAGAGGCTAAGTAGATGGCATGGAGCCTCTGCCTTCGTTGTCTCCCATGAAGTATACCTATTAAAATGATCATGGGATATAGAAGTTTTTCTCTAACTATTTTCACATAACATGGAATAACAAAATGGCAAAACACATAGGTTGTCCCTAAATCAACTAGAATTTCATCGTTAAGCAATCCCAATATCTCCTTCTGTAGATCGGCCCTTGTGGCATCTTTAGTATGCGTCATCATTGCCACCATCTTGTCTCCTTCTAGACCAGTTGAGTTGTTGGGTCTATCTCCAAAGTGTTCAGGAAAGGCTTGTGGGAAGAGCTCCATCTTGCTCCTCGACTATGCAGTACTCTCCTTCACCACCTCTCCGTTCACCCTAGAACCTGAAAAATAGAATTGGCTATCAGTAGTAGGAAAATCAAAGGACATATTATTTCCTTCAACGCGAAAGGTAACCGTTCTGTGTGGGACATTGATTATAGCTCTGATCGCAGTAAGGAATGGCTTGCCCAATATAAGAGGGAAGAGTGGGTTCTCAGCTATGTCTAGGATCACAAAGTCTATCGGGATAAATATTCTTTTGAATTACAGTGGTATATTCTTAGCGATCCCGAGCGGGTGAAGTTTAGAGCCGTTTCCAAATTGCAGAACTTGAGATGTTGATGTGAGAGTTCCCAAGTTTAGCTTCTCAAAAGTGATGACCGACATGATGCTGACTCCAGAGCCTAGATCCAAAAGTGCTCTATCGAATGTAGTGTTCCCAATCTTGCATGGTATATCAAAACTACCACGGTCCTCAACTTTGAGAGGCAGCTGCTTGTATATGGCATCTTTAGGATTCTCAGCAGCCGCCATTACACTTTTAGTGTGAGGGGTGTTGAGGGTCTCATGTCTAGATTCCTCTTCCTGCCTTGTAGGTTCTTCCTCTTCATCTCCCACGTGTTCAGCTTTAGATTCCTCCAATTGCTTAACGCCAGTTGTCATGACAGCATTGCACTGATCTCTTGGATTCGCTTCAGGCTGAGCTGGAAGCATTCCTGGATGTCTAGACAGTGCACTGGTTCATTGATCTAGCTCTATGATTCGGTTCTCCATCATGTTCTGGTGAGTTGTAACAGAGTCTACTTTCATGTTTAGCTGGCGAATCTATTCACTCATGATATTCATGGTCACGTTGTTCTTTGTCTGACTCGCCATGAGGTTCTCTAGCATTATTTCCAATCTGGACTTCTGTGGAGGATCTTGTTGTCTCTGGTTGGCTGATGGATGCTGTATCCCATGAGGCCTGAAATTAGAAGAGAAATTCTGATTAGGAAAATTAGCAGGAGGAACTTGCCCTTGATTTAACCTGTAGGAAAAATTCAGATGATTTCTCCATCCCGGATTGTAGGTGTTCGAGTATGGGTCATTCTGGTTCCTGAAGTTCCCAATAGCATTGACTTGTTCAGAGGGAGCACTCAAGATTTGACAATCATCAACTGAATGTCCTATCACTCCACAAACTTCACAAGTTATAGAGTTAGAGGTAGAAACATTCATGGAATCAATTTTTGAAGTAAGTGAATCTACTTGAGCTACTAGGGAATTAACTATGTGCATATCAAACTTCCCTGGACCTCGAACCGGCTGGCTCCTCTCTCTTGACCACTGATAATGGTAGAGAGCCATATCTTCTATTAGCTCCATCGCCTCATCATAGTTCTTGTTCATTAACGCCCCACCAGCAACAGCGTCTGTAGAAAGTCTGGTCTGGTATAGCAATCCACTGTAGAAGGTGTGGATTATCACCCACTTCTACAGACCATGGTGCGGGCACATCCTCAACAGTTCCTTGAACCTATCCCATGCTTCATACAGGAACTCTCCTTCTCTTTGGGCAAAGTTGGTTATCTGATTCCTGAGCTGGGCGGTTGATAGCCCGAAAGGGAACACAACAAATCTAGCACGCGTGTACCTTGGACTAATCCTTGGTAATGGCACCAAAAACTTATTGTTAAACCGCAAGTGCACGGGTATACGAAGTAATAAAAAAGTATCGAATCCACAGGGACCTACGTTGTCGAATACTAAATAGTTGATTTCTTACTAACTAGGCAAAACGAGATCGTGAGAATTATTGGTGTATATGCCCTAGGACCTAGTTTTGGTCAACTTATATACTACATGACACTGATATTTATATATCATTCTGGCATTGTCGTTATCATTGTTTGACTACACCTGCGATTGTGTACTTACATGATAATGTCCCTGGAGACAGATTGGATCTGTGCTCGAATTATAATCCCCAGTTGATGTACCTTAGTGGATATGGGATAGCTATGGTACTTGTGGGACTGGTATGTGGGCTGGTTAGGCACGTGGTGCTAACGCAGACATATGGGTATATCATTGGGGATATACTGGATAGACCCGCTATGAGGCTATGACTTGGTGTCATGAGTTATCCTCATAAGTGACAGGAGATGCATTGATCCCTTGACTTGAGGTCATTAATCATTCTATATGGTTAGGGACTTGCTTTGATACAACCTAACACCTTGCCATAGCTGGGAGGTCATAACGGTTGTTATTGAGCATGTCACGACCCATATGAGAAGATCAATGGACAGACATAGGATTTGCCCCTTCCCTAAGGAAGTATGATATCCATGGAGCTCCTTTATGGTTCTATGACTGAGAGTGTATGGCCATACCCAGGTAAGAACCTGTTTTAGTCATAGCCATGTGATTGGATGAAAACAAGTGGTGACACACTTGTCCAATCGGATATCAGTACGGCAAAGAGACTGTAATGCATCTGTACCTAGTTGCGATGATGGGGATGTCGATGTCGATATCCATTCCAACGACCTGGGTAGCAGCGATGCACTGCTAGGTGCCACTCACTGCTTGTGATGACCTTTGGTCAGCACTGCCAGCGTCAGAAGAACCTACAGGGTCGCACACCTTGATACTTGAGTTCTCGTATTGATCGGGAAGCCTTATGATCGAGTTATTGGATAACTCGGATCTAATTGGGAGATTTCATCAGCGCCAATAGGCCTGATGAGATGGAAGAATGTTATTGGAGCCAAACTTCATTTTTGGCAGGTTGACCCGTATTTGACCATGGTTGGTCACATTTGGATTAGGGTTGCATTGGATTGGATCCAAGTGCTTAATCAACCTATGCAATGATGTTTGCGCTAGCTCATTATCCAATGAGGGCCAATAACAAGTTCTCATGAAGAGATGAGAGGCTAAAAGGGTATAATGGGGAGAAACATGAACCATTAGGCGCCTAGGGGCATAATGGGGTCATGTTGGCGCCTTTGCTTCATTATGGAAGTAAAGGGCGCCTCCCCCTCTCTTCCTAGGATGGAATGCATGCCTCTATGGCATTGCTTGAGGCGCAAGGCAAGGCCTTGGCGCACAAGGAAAGGCGTGGGAACAAAAGGTAAGGTTGAATGAGAATTATGGAAATGTCTTGGAGACTTTCCTTATCTCAAACCTCCTCATCCTAGCCCTACACTTGTCATGATCCTAGCCATTACCCTAACCGCCTCTTGCCCTATAAATATGACCCTAGTCGCCCCCTCTTGTGTGTAATTAATCCTTGAAGGCGTGAACACAAGGAGAGGGGCGAGTGCTTGGAGCAAGGGCGCATCTTCCTTCTTCCATAACCGCAAGCCACTTCCTCCTTTGCTCTTGGCGCAAGGAACATTAGTGCTTGGCGTTTTTGGATAGTCTTCCTTCTTCTCTTGGCGCATCATCCCTCTTGGTGGCGCAAGTGAAGTAGAGTTTCTCCCTAAGGCTTGGATCTTCTTCCCGAGGGTAGCACCGGGCGTGGAAGAAGAGAACTCAAGATATCCGTGTGTGCGAGACTGCAGAGGGCGAACACTTGGGCGCCTTCATCGACATCGCTCTACATTGCTCTTAAGGTATTTCCTAACTCATCGTGTCGACTCCCTTGCATGCGATCTTCACTGGGTTTTTGGGACTGGCCTGTTTCGGGGACATTCTTCCGCTGAGAAAAATGTATGTCCATAACTCTGAAAATTGTAAAATGTCCCCGGGGTTTCCCAACAGTGGTATCAGAGCGACTTGCAAGACTCGAACGATGTTTTATGCTTTTCTTCCATGCTCACATGCCATATCTGTATTTTCGTAAATAGCATGATGCATGGCAATCGATTTTTCTAAAAGTAGAAAAAATAGGGTTTCTTGTTTCTATCATCCTCTCAATCTCTTTTGGATATTTGGACTATTTTTCTTGTTTGATTTAAAGATCAAAGGCGCACGTAATTTTGTCAAGTAGGACGGGCATTGTGTCTTCGGACTGGCCAAGTCTCTTGAGCTGACAAAATTGCCAGCCGAATGGATCTCTGAAATCATCATGAAAAATAAATCGCAATAAACCAAAAGACTTGTGAGAAGAAGACGAGAAAAAGAAACTGGTTTTGTGAAAAAGTAAAATTTTAGATTTTATGTTTTTCATGAGCATGTAGAATTGCATGAGTAAATACCTTGATTGTGCATGGTGTTGTGATCATTAGTCAAGCCCCCCTCTTGCATGCCTGCGATGTATCCTTGTGCGGCCTGCGTGCCATCTTTTTCATTATTTTTGTAAAAAAATTAAGAGGAAGATCAAGGGCTAGGCGCATCCTTCTTGGACCTTGATGCTCGCATCTTGCTTGATGGCGCAAGCATGCAAGGTGGCGCATGCAAGCTGGTGCTTGGTTGCTTGGTGGCGAAAAAGGTCTTGTCCCCTTGCATGGTGGCGCACCTTCCTTGGAGGAAGACCATGGCATTGGCCGAACTTATGGGGAACTTCGAAAGTATTCCTCTACGGTTTGAGAGCTAAACCATGAGAGAAGGACCTTGGAGCCAACCTTGAAGTTCAAGCTAGAGGTCGGCTAGGTTAGGTCTAGTTTTTTGGGGCTTGAGTTCTAGGACAAGAGTTGAACCTATTTCATGGCATGGATTGGTTCAATGTCTTGTGTAGGATATGATCACATCATCCTTTACTGCTTTTATTATCTGCAGAAGCATGCCTGAAATGTTTTACCGTTATGTTATCACTATAGGATTGCATGCCTGTAATGATAGACATAAGATAAAACTAAGATGATGAGACCTTAAATAAAAACCCTCAATTAAAATATCAAGTCTGGTAGCCTTCTAACGCGTAGCCCTCACTAAGCTATCGATCAGTGGAGTTGTGAATTGTTTCCCACCCTCATGGGACACACCCACTTATCTTTAGAAAGTGCGTGGTGGCAATGGTTTCCCCAGTCCAGTTTTAATCTGGACGTGCCTTCGCAAGGAAACTCGTTAGCCCTGGGCATAACGGTTAGGAATGGACTTGACTAGAAGTTCACATGTGCTGGGCACATGGTGAAAGTCTAGAGGCATCGTTGAGAGGTAAAGGTTTCATGTTGTATCCAGCCCTCGCTGGACATGAAATGCCCAGACTGTCTCAACAAGGGGAGTTGCTTGGAGCAACCGGCCGGCGCACCCACCTTAGGAAACATGGGTTACTTTGTGCATCTCATCCCACCCTCGTGGGACGCAAAGCCTCATGTGAAATAAGGATCCCATCTCACTAGGAAGTTTTAAACTTCCCGATTGACTTTGTGGGTTGTCAATTCGAATATAAAATAGTGGGAGCCATGGTCATTTAAAACAAGTCCAGTTTAAATGACTCAAAGAAGTACTAATCTGCTGTTTCTTGGTTGTTGTAGAACAATGGCTGTGAACAATGGCAGATGGTCACTGCGATCTACCCTGGAAAGGGATAAGTTGGTTGGATCCAACTTAAAGGATTGGTATATGAATTTGAGAATTGTGCTCAAGCTCGAGAGGAAGCTATATGTCCTTGAGAAGCCAATTCCTGAGCCACTTCCATGCTTGGCCTCAGCGGCTGAGAGGGATGCTTATGATAAGCATCAAGCTGATACTTTAGAGGTTGCACAATTGATGCTAACCAACATGTCGCCCGAGCTTAGAGGGCATATGAATCTAAGAGTGCCTCTGAAATTATTTCTAATCTAAGGCAGCTCTTTGATGCATTGGTTGAGCTCAACCCTCCTAAAGTAGACATTCAGTGTGTTGAGCCCAAAGGCTTAACTAAAACATTGAAAACAAAGATGGAAAGAGTCAGGAATAATAAATGCTACTCATGTGGAGGACCATCTCACATGATAAAGGACATAGTACGACTTCAGAATGAGAAGAAGAGAGGCAAGGCTTCGTCTTCATGCTCAGGTATTTATGTTACAGAAGTCAACCATTCTACTTCTATGTCATGGGTATTGGATACCGCATGTGGAGCTCATATTTGTACAAATATGCAGGGGCTCAAGAAAAGTAGATCGGTGCGGCTTGGAGAGATTGATCTATGCGTTGGAAACGGGGCACAGGTTGCTGCTGTTGCTGTAGGCGTTTTGACTCTCTCCTTGCCTTCTGGACTTCAATTAGAGCTAGACAATTGCTTTTGTGTACCTTCGCTAACAAAGAACATTGTATCCATTCCTTGCTTGGCGAGGAAAGGATTTAAATTTGAAATAAATAAGAACTCCTGTTCTTTTTCATTTGCAAATATGTTCTATGGGAAGGGTACTTTGTGCAATGGTCTATATATCTTGGATATGGAAAGTTCTTTTTGTAACATAAGCAATAAGAGGACCAAACTGAGTGGTTCAGTTGGTGCTTTCCTATGGCACTGTCGATTAGCCCATATAAACAAGAATCGCATCCAACAACTCCATGCAAATGGATTGTTAGATTCAAGTTCCTTGGAGGAATTTGATACTTGTGAACCTTGTTTATTAGGGAAGATGACAAAGGCGCCCTTCACCAAGATTGGTGAGAGGGCAGAAGGTTTATTGGATCTCATACATACTGATGTGTGTGGGCCCTTCAATAAACAAGCCAGAGGAGGGTACAGCTACTTCATTACCTTTACTGATGACTTCAGTAGGTATGGTTATGTCTACTTAATGAGACATAAATCTGAATCCTTTGAGAAATTCAAGGAGTTCAAGAATGAAGTAGAGAACCAGCTTGGAAGATCCATTAAAGCTCTTCGATTAGATCGAGGTGGAGAATACCTGAGTGGTGAGTTCTTTGACTATCTGAGAGAGTGTGGGATCATATCCCAACTCACTCCTCCTGGAACACCTCAATGGAATGGTGTGTCTGAAAGGAGAAATCAAACTTTATTGGATATGGTTCGATCCATGATGAGTCATGCAACTCTACTTCATCATTCTGGGGGCATGCACTAGAAACAGCTTCTCTAATACTGAATAATGTTCCATCTAAGAGTGTCTCCAAAATACCATACGAGGTATGGAGTGGAAGACGCCCTAATCACACGTTTATCAGGATCTGGGGATGTGAGGCTTATGTCAAACGTCAGGATTCTAGCAAGCTAGAACCTAGATCTGATAAGTGTGTGTTTGTGGGGTATCCTAAGGAAACTAAAGGATACTACTTCTATGTCCCAACCGAGAACAAAGTTTTTGTTGCTCGGGGTGCTGTCTTTCTAGAGAAAGAATTTCTTATGAAAGAAGTTAGTGGGAGGAAGTTTGACTTGGATGAGGTCCAAGTGCAAGCATAAGACAAAGAGATGGAATCTGAGCCACCTGCACCAGTTGCTAGGCAACCTGAGGCTCAGACACAGGTCCCGCGTAGGTCTGGGAGAATTCGTCGTGCACCTGAAAGGTATGGGTCGCTACCGACCCAACACGATGGGATCTTCATCATTGAGGATGAACCTAGTGTTGGGGTATGCCCTTAAGGCTAATGTTTGAGGCCTTGGGATTGTAACAGTATCATGTATAAACTCTTATGTTTATAAAGGCAATGGTTGTTATTCAGTTTGTTATATTATCTGCTGCAATACATATACTTCTGAATAATGTCTCAATGCTGTTCAGCTGGGCTGACATGCAGTAAAGTCCTTAGTCGATATATCTTGGCGAACATGAGACAGCCTTGATATGATTGAGACTAATATGTGTTCTAATCTTATAAGATGCTTCGAGCATGGAATAAGATGTAGACTCATGGGTACATTGGATGTACTGGACAGACCCTACTAGGATATTCAATTGCTTGTCACAATGTGAATAATCCTTGATTGCAACAAGTGGCACATTTCCTCTGACTTGAGATCACTTGTGTTTCTAAATGATGATTGTCATTGTTTTGAGGTAGTTCAATATCATTTGAAACATAATGGTTATAGACTATCTTGGATGGTGAGCTTGAGTCAGGTTAGGGCACTAGTGATAGATAAAGGATTGCCGTCTCCTTAATTGGAGTGTGATGTTCTAAAGGGGCCCCCCTCTGTATGAGATGATTGAGAAAGTGTATGGCCATACCCAGGTGACAGTGTTCATCTGATCTAATCATGCTCATCATATTGGAGCTACAAGCTTGACACGCTTGTCCAATAAGAACATCCAGTGGCAAAGGAAATTTGCATGCCTTGTGAATTGGATTCACACTTGTGCTGTGGTTTGGGTGTAGTCTTGGAAGACTCTTTCCTTTATATCGGGAGATAGTGATGTGTTGCTAGATACGCCTCACTGATCGTGATAACGTAAGTTATCGTTACCGACATTTAAAGGAAACCCTTAGGGTCGCACAATTTGATGATATGGCTTACTTAAGTCAGATCGTGTGGACTGAATTGTTTGGGTTCAGTTTAAAGGGATTTAGTCTCTGATTGTAAGTCAGATCTAGTCTGATCATGTTTGATTGATTAGGGCTTGAGATCGGTAAGCTTCGATTGAGAGAATAGATGCTAGATCTGTGAGATCAGGAGCATCAAGAGATCAATGGTCAGATCTTAAGCCTTAGGGGTTTATTATAATCTGGACTAATTGCTTGGTTTATTTGGTTATTGAACCTAATCGATTTGAACCAGCTCATTGGATGAGCGTATGGTTCAAGTTGGCATTTGCGATTGGGGTCACTTGAACGTTGAGATGGTTTTGCTATTTTTAGATAGCATGTCACAACGTGACCACATCTCTCTCACGTCGCCCCTCTCTCGCCCTCTTGTCGCAGTTTTGCCTTTGGCTCTTCACACATTCATGTGAGAAAAGGTGGTAGACGAAAGAAGAAAAAAATCGCCAAGCAAGGAAAGCTCTCTCTTCCCTTCAAACGATCAAAGACACCTTGGACGATCCTTGCTAGCACAAGGGACGACAAGAAGGAGCAAGCTGTTGATCATCTTGTGTGTGACGATTTGGAGGAGACCTCTTTTGTTCTCTTGCTTCCAAGGCGCCATCTAGAAATGGCCATGGTATGAATCGCATTCTTTCTTGCATTCAAAAGTTTTAATGTTGATCATAATACATGCATCGATCCCATGAAACCCTAGTATCCGCTGCCCATGTTTTGTATGCGCCACTTTAGGGTTTCGGCCCCCCTTATTGAAAGGGGACTTTCACCTAGAACCTATGATGAGGCGGTCAGTGGACCGGACTCCGAGAAATGGCTTGACGCCATGAGATCTGAGATGGATTCCATGTCGGCTAACCAAGTCTGGGATTTGGTTGAGCTGCCTGATGGGGTAAAACCCATAGGGTGTAAATGGGTCTTCAAGAAGAAGACAGACATGGATGGCAAAATAGTTACCTATAAGGGTAGACTAGTGGCTAAAGGATTTAAACAAGTCCACGGGGTGGACTATGATGAAACCTTCTCGCCAGTTGCCATGATTAAATCCATTCGGATTCTGCTTGCTATAGCTGCATATCATGACTATGAGATATGGCAGATGGATGTGAAAACAGCGTTCCTTAACGGGAAGCTGACTGAGGATGTGTATATGACACAACCTGATGGCTTCATCCATCCTGCAGAGGCTAATAAGGTCTGCAGGCTAAAGAGGTCCATCTATGGATTAAAGCAAGCATCTCGAAGTTGGAATCTTCGATTTGATGAGGCCGTGAGAGATTATGGCTTTATCAAAAGTGAAGATGACGCCTGTGTATACAGAAAATTCAGTGGGAGCTTGGTAATTTTTCTGGTCTTGTATGTTGATGACATACTGCTCATCGGAAACGACATCCCTAGTCTTCAAGCTGTGAAGACATGGTTGGGGAAGTGTTTCGAGATGAAAGACTTAGGGGAGGCCGCCTATATTCTAGGCGTGAGGATCTACCGGGATAGATCCAAGAGGCTCTTGGCCCTTAGTCAAAGTACTTACATTGATAAGGTACTGGAGAGGTTCTACATGGAGCAATCCAAGAAAGGATACCTTCCAGTGAGACATGGCCTTACTCTCTCAAAGAGCCAGTGTCCTACAACACAGGCTGAGAGGGATGACATGAGTCGAATTCCTTATGCTTCGGCAGTAGGATCGATCATGTATGCAATGTTATGTACTAGACCAGATGTGGCATATGCTGTGAGCATTACGAGCCGATACCAATCCAATCTAGGTCTATAGCACTGGGTGGCTGTAAAGAACATCCTAAAGTATCTGAGAAGAACTAAGGATTTGTTCTTGGTCTATGGGGGACAGGTGTAACATCCCTCAGAATCACACCCCACACGCATACAAGTAAAAATACGGGGTTTTTAAAAATTTTTACTCTTCCATTAAAACACAAGAAGAAAGCGGCATCGAAGGACATTACTACGGAACTGAAAACCGCACAGAACTGAGTAGGATCGTTTACTAGGAAATAGAAATCCGGAAATCCAGAAGAAAACAAAATCCGGCAGCAAGTATACTAAATTACTGCTGCACAGACCCATATATCCTGGAACAAAACAGATGTCCACACTACACATATGTGGAGAACACAAATTTCAGAAATATTGCAGAAACTGATTATTCAGATACCAAATACAACAATAACTCGGTTACACATTTCAGAATAAGAACAATTGTATTTTCATGACTCCAAAACTCGTATCCAACAATAAAACGACACAACTATAATATAATATCCTGAAAACAGGCATAAGCCCTCAGGAGATAAAACGTGTCATATAAGTAAGTTAGGCACGCAGGCCTGATAAATCTTTAGAAGACAACTCTTAGAAATTATATGAAACATTAGCAAGCATTATAACAAATTAAGTAGCTGTAGCAATCACTGTCCTGACGTCTCACCTGAAAATATTTAAACAACGGGGGTGAGCTAAAAAGCTCAGTGAGTAAAAGACACTAAAAGCCATCCATAGTACACATCAAAAATATCACGCTTGCAGATAAGACACTTAACATGCACACTCATATTAGAAACAAAACATAATCAAATACAGACAGTTATAACAATAGGCATCAAGCATGAAGTAGGGTATAAGTATACCAACCCATTCCAACTAATCACACCGCCCAACACCTCTATACGACAGATCGAAACAGAACTACAGAAATCAGAACTGACAGACAGAAAGTCAGAATTTTCAGAATCCAAACAGATAGTCTACATCGGAAACAGAAAGGCCACAGAAGGCCTGAAGACCACAGAAGGTCTGATGACCACAGAAGGTCTGACCCCACCTCTGCCGAGGACGAGACATGCATGCATATCAGAAACAGAATGGTAGAGGAGGTATCAGTGGGTGGCCCCCGTCTTGTCAGGATGTGGCACTCTGGCCTCCAATACTGGTAGAGGAGGTATCAGTGGGTGGCCCCCGTCTTGTCAGGACGTGGCACTCTGGTCTCCAATACCCAGAACAGAACAGAAATAGTGGAGGGAGAACGGAAGGTGAGACCAGCTCACATCTACCCTTCACTAGTGTCTCAAGGGTCGTAGTAGACTATCAGCACCATTACAGCGCCACAAAAGGAGGGTAAGGACACGGAAGAGTGCTACACTAGAGCATCATTTTTTACAGAACAGGTCATGCTGAAACGGAGGAGTAGGACTAACCACTACTCAAATCTCACATCATGCCCAAAGTGTCTCACAAACCAGAACATGACACACCCTAATATCCAGTCCTTAACAAAATTACAATTTGCAGAAAATCAAAGCTGAACACACTTCATAATTTTTACCATCAACCAGAAGTGATATATGAGTGAATTCCTTGAATTCCTTAGATTTCATGCAACTATCCTTAATTCATGTCAAACCATTCTATTGTTGGGGTATGCCCTTAAGGCTAATGTTTGAGGCCTTGGGATTCTATCAGTATCATGTATAAACTCTTGTGTTTATAAAGGCAATGGTTGTTATTCAGGTTGTTACATTGTCTGCTGCAATAAGTGTACTTCTGAATAATGTCTCAAAGCTGTTCAGCTAGGCTGACATGCAGTTAAGTCCTTAGTTGATATATCTTGGTGAACATGAGACAGCCTTGATATGATTAAGACTAATATGTGTTCTAATCTTATAGGATGCTTCGAGCATGGAATAAGATGTAGACTCATGGGTACATTGGATGTACTGGACAGACCCTATTTGGATATTCAATTGCTTGTCACAATGTGAATAATCCTTGTTTGCTACAAGTGGCACATTTCCTCTGACTTGAGATCACTTGTGTTTCTAAATGATGATTGTCATTGTTTTGAGGTAGTTCAATATCATTTGAAACATAATGGTTATAGACTATCTTGGATGGTGAGCTTGAGTCAGGTTAGGGCACTAGTGATAGACAAAGGATTGCCGTCTCCTTGTTTAAGGAGTGTGATGTTCTAATGGGGCCCCCTGGATGAGATGATTGAGAATAGTGTATGGCCATACCCAGGTGACTATGTTCATCTGATCTAATCATGCTCATCATATTGGAGTTACAAGCTTGACACGCTTGTCCAATAAGAACATCCAGTGGCAAAGGAATCATGTATGCCTAGTGAGTTGATTCACACTTGTGCTGTTGTTTGGGTGTAGTCTTGGAAGACTCTTTTCTTTATATCGGGAGACAGTGATGTGTTGCTAGATACCCCTCACTGTTCGTGATAACGTAAGTTATCGTTACCGACATTTAAAGGAAACCCTCAGGGTCGCACAATTTGATGATATGGCTTACTTAAGTCAGATCGTGTGGACTGAATTGTTCAAGTTCAGTTTAAAGGAATTTAGTCTCTGATTGTAAGTGAGATCTGGTCTGATCATGTTTGATTGATTAGGGCTTGAGATCGGTAAGCTTCGATTGAGAGAATGGATGCTAGATCGGTGAGATCAGAAGCATCGAGAGATCAACGGTTAGATCTGAAGCCTTAGGGTTTAATTGAGATCTAGACTAATTGCTTGGCTTATTTGGTTTCTTAAACTGAACCAACTTGAACCGGCTCATCATATGAGCGCATGGTTCAAAGGGGAGAGCTAATAGCGTTAAGGAAAATTCATGGTCGCATGAATTGGAGACTTTGCTATTTTTAGATAGCACTTCTCTAAACGTGACCACGCCTCACGTTCACGAAAAAGGGAAGCTCTATTCTCGCCTCTCGCCCTTCTCTCTCGACACACTCTTGTGTGGTGACGACTTCAAGTCTCTAGGAGAGGATTCGGCCAAGAAGAAAAACATCTCTTTCCTTCCATACGACAAGCACCTCTTGGAACCTTGCTAGCACAAGGAGCACCAAGGGAGTAGGCGGCTTCTTCATCTTGTGTGCGCATCCTTTGGAGGAGATCCTCTCGCTCTCTGCTTCCAAGACACCATCCAAGAGATGGCGATGGTATGGATCTTTCTCTTCTATACTAGCATTCGAAAGTTGATCATATGATATATTAAGATCTCTTGAAACCCTAGCTTCCCATGCGAATTTTTATATGCGCCTCCCTTAGGGTTTTGGCCCCCTAGATTAAGGGGACTTTCATCTATGTTCTCACAAGGTTATAACACATTCAAAGTTTCATAAATTCACTACATATGTACAGAACAGAAGTTATTCGCGTAACAAACAATTAAACAGATGTTTCAGAAAAAAACAGATTAATATATTATACTTGCAACAGATGTTTCAGATCGAGTAAGTAATCTAAAATAGGCAATATGATATTCACAATGAAGCTATTTGGACCTACTTTCCAATAGAACTGAATCCATCGGATTTGGAGTTATAACCGGGGAGGTATGGGTGTTCGAATATAGAAAGGTCGGGATTTCAGAATTCCAGAAAACAGATTCGTAAATCAGAATTGCGACACAAATTTCAGATCCAATAACTAACAAAAAATAGGCGATATGGTAATAAAAATGAATCCCTTCGAGTCTACTTTCTAATAAAACTGATTTGACAAGATTTCGGGCTATACCTAGGGAGATATGATGGTTCGAACACATAAAGGTCGAAGTCCAGATTTCCAGAAAACTGATTTTGTACAGCTAGATTGCAATACAGATTGAAATACGAATACAGCTCGGATATGGTCGATATCACATTCAAATAAAAGCCGAATGTATCTAGTTTCATACAAAATTTATTTCGTGTGATTTGGATCTATATGCCATGAGATATTGGGGTTATAGTACACAAAGGTCAGATTAGAGAATGCAGATTTCAGCAGAACAGGATTTTAAAACCCTATAAATATTTGAATTCGTCCCCATAGAAACGAATATCATGAGATTCAAAACCCAAATCAAGCATAGAAGACACAAGAGACGTCGAAATTTGGTTCATACAGATAATCATTGCAAATAACGAATTTTAATTGAATGATAATCTACAATTTAGCGGATTAGACTCCTTAGGATCGAATTACTCACCAGAAAAATCGTCCACAGAGAAAAACGCCAAGACAGAGGATCACCAGGAAATTCGTCCACCACCAGTCTGCCACCACCAGCGTCAGAAATTTCAGGAGGCGCCAAGCACAGTGAGGGGCGACAACCAAAGGCGGCTAGGGCAAGAAAACACAAAAGTCGTGAGGGAGAGGAGCCCTCACGCAATTCCTCTTTTTCTCCCACCCCAAACGGATCCAAGACCCAATAACCCAGTTAACTTAAGTGAAAAAAAATCGGTTTTAAGGCTTACCTGGGCTTAACCACCCCGCGCCACTCCAATAACATCAGTGATATGCGCCACCATGGTGGAAGGAATTCCAGGAGCAAAGAATCAAGGTTGAGGGTTCAAATCCCCAACCAAAATAATTATTTTTGCCCTGTAGGAAAAATTCCTACACTTAGGCAAAAATCCCAAAATTTTAACAGATAAAAATACAGAAACAGAATTTCTAACCTTAAATCATAATTCAGAAAAATCGAGGGCGTTACATCCTCCCCCCCCTTATAGAGCTTTAGTCCTCTAAAGCTGACCAAGCCCGTCACTGAACAGGTGAGGATGCTCCTTTCTCATATCTGCTTCAACCTCCCAAGAGGCTTCTTCAACAGACTGATTTCCCCAGATGACTTTCACAAGTGGAATAACCTTATTTCTCAGCACTTTCTCTTTTCTATCTTCAATTCTGAGAGGTTTCACCACAAAAGTCATATTCTCTTCAAGCTGAAGAGGTTCCAACTCTAGAACATGAGAAGGATCAGAACAATATTTTCTGAGTGCAGATACATGGAACACATTATGGAGGTGTTCCAGTGATGGGGGCAGAGCAAGTCGGTATGCCACAGGTCCAACCCTCTCAATGATATCAAAGGGACCAATGTACCTGGGACTCAATTTTCCCCTCTTCCCAAATCTCATCACCCCTTTCATAGGTGAGACCTTTAGGAAAACATGCTCTCCCACCAAAAACTCAAGAGGACGCCGCCTCACATCAGCATAACTCTTCTGTCTATCCTGAGCAATCTTCATCTTTCTCTGAATTTCTCTGATCTTCTCAGTGGCTTCCTGAACAGCATCCGACCTTAGCACTGTTCTGTCCCCAATTTCCTCCCAGCATATAGGTGTTCTGCATTTCCTCCCATATAGGGCCTCATACGGAGCCATCTGTATGCTAGAGTGAAAGCTATTGTTGTAGGTGAACTCTATCAGTGATAAGTCCAGATCCCACTCAACAGACCAGTCAACCACATAAGATCTCAGAAGATCCTCAAGTGTCTGAATAGTTCTCTCTGTCTGACCATCAGATTGAGGATGATATGCAGTGCTGAAACTCAGATTAGTTCCCAAATCTTCCTGTAATTTCTTCCAAAACCTGGACAGAAATCGAGGATCACGGTCAGAGACAATGTCCAAGGGAACTCCATGCAATCTGACAATCTCATCGATGTACAGTTTTGCTAACCGATCCAAACTGTAAGTCATTTTGATCGGTAAGAAGTGAGCTGACTTCGTGAGTCTGTCCACAATCACCCATACGGCATCATGATTCCTTCTGGTATTGGGCAGTCCACACACAAAGTCCATACTGATATGCTCCCACTTCCACTGAGGAATAGGGAGAGACTGCATCAAACCGCCCGGCCTCTGGTGCTCAGCCTTCACGGTTTGGCAAGTCAAACATCTGGACACAAACAAATGCACATCCTTCTTCATACCATGCCACCAGAAAGTCTTTTTCAGATCCTGATACATCTTGGTACTACCAGGATGAACGGTATACTTAGTGCAATGGCTTTCCTTAAGAATTTCATTTCTCAACTCAGGGTCCTCAGGGACACAGACCCTTCCACGGAATCTGAGGAGACCATCATCCGACATACTGAAATTCTCAACCCAGTCTTGCTCAGACCTCTCTTTCCACCGTAAAATATCCGGATCTGACTGCTGCCCTGATCTCACTCTCTGCAGTAACTCTGACTGAACCCTGAGAGAAGCTAGAAGACCGCCTTTCTCACCCGGAGTCACACTCAGATGCATGTCACTGAACTCCTGCAATAGTCGCCACTCCTGGACTCGCAGTGCAGCTATCTGAGTCATAGGATACCGACTAAGAGCATCAGCCACCACATTGGCTTTACCAGACTGATATTGGATGGTGAAGTCATAATCCTTTATCAATTCAAGCCATCGCCTCTGTCTCATATTCAGCTCTTTCTGAGTGAAGATATACTTCAAGCTCTGGTGATCTGTAAACAATTCAAATGTCTGTCCAAACAGATAGTGCCTCCAGATCTTCAAGGCAAAAACTACAGCTGCCAACTCCAGATCATGAGTGGGGTAGTTTACCTCATAGTCTTTGAGTTGCCTTGAAGCATAAGCAACTACCTTTCCTTGCTGCATCAGTACAGCACCCAGACCCTTACCAGAGGCATCAGTGTACACAGTGAACTTCTCTCCATCACAGGGAATGATGAGGATAGGAGCACTGGTCAGTCTCCTTTTCAGTTCTTGAAAACTAAACTCACAATCATCAGACCACTCAAACTTCAAATTCTTTCTAGTTAGCTTAGTCAGAGGACCAGCCAGCTTGGAAAAACCCTCCACAAAGCGGCGGTAGTATCCAGCTAAGCCCAGAAAACTTCTGACCTCAGTCGCTGTAGTTGGTCTTCCCCAGTGAAGAATGGCCTCCACCTTCACTGGATCCACAGACACACCCTGGCCAGAAATAATGTGCCCCAGAAAGCCAATCTGATATAGCCAGAACTCACATTTGCTGGCCTTAGCATATAGCTGCTTTAGCCGCAGAATCTCCAGCACCTTGCGCAAATCTTGAGAGTGATCTTGCGCATTCTTGGAGTAGATCAGAATATCATCAATGAAGACGACCACACATTTGTCCAGGAGCTCATGAAATACCCTGTTCATCAGATCCATAAACACCGCAGGGGCATTTGTCAATCCAAAGGGCATAACAAGAAACTCATAGTGCCCATACCTGGTCCTGAATGCAGTTTTAGGTACATCCACCTCCTGAACTCTCAGCTGATGATAGCCAGACCTCAGGTCAATTTTAGAGAATACAGTAGCACCCTGCAACTGATCAAAGAGATCATCAATATGGGGTAATGGGTACTTATTCCTAATAGTCACTTGATTGAGTTGACGGTAATCGATGCACATGCGCAAAGTACCATCCTTCTTCTTCACAAATAACACAGGTGCTCCCCATGGAGAAACACTGGGTCGAATATACCCCTTCTCTAATAGTTCTTCCAGTTGCTTCTTCAGCTCCGTCAGTTCTGAAGTTGCCATCCTGTAAGGAGCTTTAGATATCGGTGCCGTGCCTGGCAACAACTCGATACCAAACTCAACTTCTCTGCTGGGTGGTAACCCAGATAAATCATCAGAGAAGACGTCAGCAAACTCTCTTACCACAGGAATTTTAGCCAGATCCAAATCATACTCAGTCTGCACCTTGACATGCGCCAGATACCCCTTGCAGCCCTGGGCTAAAAGCTTCCTGGCCTGCAGATGAGATATCACCAAAGGCTCCTGTTCTGAAATCCGGCCTTGGATAACCAGTTGCTGTCCATCACTTAGATGCAGAGTAATTAACTTTTCAAAACAATCTAAAGTAGCATGATAGGCAGACAGCCAATCCATGCCCAGAATGATGTCATAGTCTTTCATAGGAAGACTAATCAAATCAATAGGTAAATCATATCCTTCAACCTTAATCAAACAGTCAGGATATGCTATATCTGTAGATACGGCCTCACCCATAGGTGTATGAACAGAAATACAGAAATCAAGTATCCTAGGCAACACAGGCAGACATAGTGCAAAACATGCAGACACAAAGGATAAATTGGCACCAGGATCAAAAAGAATGCGTGCCAAATAACTAAACACATAAAGTGTACCTTCTACCACGGACTTCGAAGCCGAAGCATCCCTCTCCGCGATGGCATACACGCGAGTCTGCACCGTAGGCTTCTCACCCTGTCCTCTAGCATCCGGCATAGGACAGTCCTTAATCATATGCCCCACCTTACCACATCTGAAGCAAGCGCCAGTCTTCCTGTAGCACTCATTATCCTGATGTTTAGTGCTCCCACAGTGGGAACACTTCTTGCCATTCTGAGGAACTGTGCTGGCTGGCTTCTGATAAGGTTTGTATCTGCCCTTATTGTCTTTCTTCTTATTCTTGAAATTCTTCTTATCCTTACCACCCAGAGTGGGTGCGTAAGTCACAGAAGTAGGGGCGGATGCAGTGACTGGAATAGTATCAACAGCCATCTCAGCAATGCACCTCTCAGCAGTGCGAGCCCTGTCTACCACTTCAGCATAAGACTCCAAGTGTAGCATAGCTACCCTTGTCCTGATGTCTTTCCTCAAACCCTGCTGAAACTTCTTGGCTCTTCTTTCCTCGGTGTTGACTAAGTGAGGAGCATACCCCGACAACCGAGCGAATGTGGCCTCATACTGATCCACCGTCAGGTCACCCTGCTCAAGATGAATAAACTCCACCTCGCGCTCCTCAGATAAGCTAGAGGGGAAGAACTTGGCATTGAACTTCATCATGAAGTACTGCCAATCAACAACTCCGGATTCAGTTGCCGCCAGTCTGACGACTCCCTTCCACCAGTCTTCGGCATCTCCACGCAACATGAAGACAGACAAACATAGCTTGTCTGCATCATCACAGCGCAAAACCTGGAAAATCTTTTCCAGTGTCAAAAGCCAATCCTCAGCCGCTCTGGGCCCCGGACTACCATAAAATGCAGTCGGGTTCAGGTGCTGAAACTCTCGAACCAACCGAGCATATCGTTGATGTGCGCCATCACCCAGAGGAGAACCAGCGCCACCCACACAGTGTGCAGCCGGTTGTGACTGTGACTGAGACTGTGTCTGCGACAGCCGCTGCAATAACTGTTGCTGAACCTCCAGGTGCTGCGCCTGCTACTGCTGCATCATCTGAGTTTGCTGCTGGATGAATGCGTTCTGTTGTTGCATCATAGCAGTCATAGCCTCCATGGCCTGCCTCAGATCAGACTGTTGATCACTGTTGCTACTGCTAGATCTTGGTCGCACCATTTTGTTTTTACCTGCATCACATAACACGGTGGAATAACAACCAATATTCAATCACGGATCAGATCCTATCTTGGTTTCTAGCAATACACAAACAGAGTTTTCCTTCCCCGGAGTTTCTAATTGCTAGTAATATTCCTCTGATACCATCTGTAACATCCCTCAGAATCACACCCCACACGCATACAAGTAAAAATACGGGGTTTTTAAAAATTTTTACTCTTCCATTAAAACACAAGAAGAAAGCGGCATCGAAGGACATTACTACGGAACTGAAAACTGCACAGAACTGAGTAGGATCGATTACTAGGAAATAGAAATCCGGAAATCCAGAAGAAAACAAAATCCGGCAGCAAGTATACTAAATTACTGCTGCACAGACCCATATATCCTGGAACAAAACAGATGTCCACACTACACATATGTGGAGAACACAAATTTCAGAAATATTGCAGAAACTGATTATTCAGATACCAAATACAACAATAACTCGGTTACACATTTCAGAATAAGAACAATTGTATTTTCATGACTCCAAAACTCGTATCCAACAATAAAACGACACAACTATAATATAATATCCTGAAAACAGGCATAAGCCCTCAGGAGATAAAACGTGTCATATAAGTAAGTTAGGCACGCAGGCCTGATAAATCTTTAGAAGACAACTCTTAGAAATTATATGAAACATTAGCAAGCATTATAACAAATTAAGTAGCTGTAGCAATCACTGTCCTGACGTCTCACCTGAAAATATTTAAACAACGGGGGTGAGCTAAAAAGCTCAGTGAGTAAAAGACACTAAAAGCCATCCATAGTACACATCAAAAATATCACGCTTGCAGATAAGACACTTAACATGCACACTCATATTAGAAACAAAACATAATCAAATACAGACAGTTATAACAATAGGCATCAAGCATGAAGTAGGGTATAAGTATACCAACCCATTCCAACTAATCACACCGCCCAACACCTCTATACGACAGATCGAAACAGAACTACAGAAATCAGAACTGACAGACAGAAAGTCAGAATTTTCAGAATCCAAACAGATAGTCTACATCGGAAACAGAAAGGCCACAGAAGGCCTGAAGACCACAGAAGGTCTGATGACCACAGAAGGTCTGACCCCACCTCTGCCGAGGACGAGACATGCATGCATATCAGAAACATAATGGTAGAGGAGGTATCAGTGGGCGGCCCCCGTCTTGTTAGGACGTGGCACTCTGGCCTCCAATACTGGTAGAGGAGGTATCAGTGGGTGGCCCCCGTCTTGTCAGGACGTGGCACTCTGGTCTCCAATACCCAGAACAGAACAGAAATAGTGGAGGGAGAACGGAAGGTGAGACCAGCTCACATCTACCCTTCACTAGTGTCTCAAGGGTCGTAGTAGACTATCAGCACCATTACAGCGCCACAAAAGGAGGGTAAGGACACGGAAGAGTGCTACACTAGAGCATCATTTTTTACAGAACAGGTCATGCTGAAACGGAGGAGTAGGACTAACCACCACTCAAATCTCACATCATGCCCAAAGTGTCTCACAAACCAGAACATGACACACCCTAATATGCAGTCCTTAACAAAATTACAATTTGCAGAAAATCAAAGCTGAACACACTTCATAATTTTTACCATCAACCAGAAGTGATATATGAGTGAATTCCTTGAATTCCTTAGATTTCATGCAACTATCCTTAATTCATGTCAAACCATTCTATGTTCTCACAAGGTTATAACACATTCAAAGTTTCATAAATTCACTACATATGTACAGAACAGAAGTTATTCGCGTAACAAACAATTAAACAGATGTTTCAGAAAAAAAACAGATTAATATATCATACTTGCAATAGATGTTTCAGACCGAGTAAGTAATCTAAAATAGGCAATATGATATTCACAATGAAGCTATTTGGACCTACTTTCCAATAGAACTGAATCCATCGGATTTGGAGTTATAACCGGGGAGGTATGGGTGTTCGAACATAGAAAGGTCAGGATTTCAGAATTCCAGAAAACAGATTCGTAAATCAGAATTGCGACACAAATTTCAGATCCAATAACTAACAGAAAATAGGCGATATGGTAATAAAAATGAATCCCTTCGAGTCTACTTTCTAATAAAACTGATTTTACAAGATTTCAGGCTATACCTAGGGAGATATGATGGTTCGAACACATAAAGGTCGAAGTCCAGATTTCCAGAAAACTGATTTTGTACAGCTAGATTGCAATACAGATTGAAATACGAATACAGCTCGGATATGGTCGATATCACATTCAAATAAAATCCGAATGTATCTAGTTTCATACAAAATTTATTTCGTGCAATTTGGATCTATATGCCATGAGATATTGGGGTTATAGTACACAAAGGTCAGATTAGAGAATGCAGATTTCAGCAGAACAGGATTTTAAAACCCTATAAATATTTGAATTCGTCCCCATAGAAACGAATATCATGAGATTCAAAACCCAAATCAAGCATAGAAGACACAAGAGACGTCGAAATTTGGTTCATATAGATAATCATTGCAAATAACGAATTTTAATTGAATGATAATCTACAATTTAGCGGATTAGACTCCTTAGGATCGAATTACTCACCAGAAAAATCGTCCACAGAGAAAAACGCCAAGACAGAGGATCACCAGGAAATTCGTCCACCACCAGTCTGCCACCACCAGCGTCAGAAATTTCAGGAGGCGCCAAGCACAGTGAGGGGCGACAACCAAAGGCGGCTAGGGCAAGAAAACACAAAAGTCGTGAGGGAGAGGAGCCCTCACGCAATTCCTCTTTTTCTCCCACCCCAAACGGATCCAAGACCCAATAACCCAGTTAACTTAAGTGAAAAAAAATCAGTTTTAAGGCTTACCTGGGCTTAACCACCCCGCGCCACTCCAATAACATCAGTGATATGCGCCACCATGGTGGAAGGAATTCCAGGAGCAAAGAATCAAGGTTGAGGGTTCAAATCCCCAACCAAAATAATTATTTTTGCCCTGTAGGAAAAATTCCTACACTTAGGCAAAAATCCCAAAATTTTAACAGATAAAAATACAGAAACAGAATTTCTAACCTTAAATCATAATTCAGAAAAATCGAGGGCGTTACAACAGGAAGAGCGTATGCAGGGCTATACTGACGCATCGTTCCAGTCTGACCCTGACGACTTTAGATCGCAGGCCGGCTATGTGTTCAAGATAAATGGAGGCGCTGTATGTTGGAAGAGCTTCAAGCAATCCACCATAGCAGATTCTACAACCGAAGCTGAGTATGTGGCTGCTTCTGAGGCAGCCAAGGAAGCTGTTTGGATAAGGAAGTTCTTATGTGATCTTCAAGTGGTACCTAGTGCAATGGATCCCATTGAACTCTACTGTGACAACAATGGAGCAATTGCACAAGCCAAGGAACCACGGTCTCATCAAAGATCCAAACACATACTCAGAAGATTTCACCTGATCAGAGAGATCATTGACAGAGGTGATGTCAATATTAGCAGAGTAGACACAGAGAATAATCTGGCAGACCCATTGACCAAGGCTTTGGCGCAGCAGAAGCATGATGGTCACGCTAGAGATATGGGGTTGAGATTCCTCAACTTCTAGGTCTTAGTGCAAGTGGGAGATTGTTGGTGTATATGCCCTAGGACCTAGTTTTGGTCAACTTATGTACTACTTGACACTGATATTTATATATCATTCTGGCATTGTCGTTATCATTGTTTGACTACACTTGCGATTGTGTACTTACATGATAATGTCCCTGGAGACAGATTGGATCTATGCTCGAATTATAATCCCCAGTCGATGTACCTTAGTGGATATGGGACAGCTATGGTACTTGTGAGACTGGTATGTGGACTGGTTAGGCACGTGGTGCTAACGCAGACACATGGGTATATCATTGGGGATATACTGGATAGACCCGCTATGAGGCTATGACTTGGTGTCATGAGTTATCCTCATAAGTGACAGGAGATGCATTGATCCCTTGACTTGAGGTCATTAATCATTCTATATGGTTAGGGACTTGCTTTGATACAACCTAACACCTTGCCATAGCTGGGAGGTCATAACGGTTGTTATTGAGCATGTCACGACCCATATGAGAAGATCAATGGACAGACATAGGATTTGCCCCTTCCCTAAGGAAGTATGATATCCATGGAGCTCCTTTATGGTTCTATGACTGAGAGTGTATGTCCATACCCAGGTAAGAACCTGTTTTAGTCATAGCCATGTGATTGGATGAAAACAAGTGGTGACACACTTGTCCAATCGGATATCAGTACGGCAAAGAGACTGTAATGCATCTGTACCTAGTTGCGATGATGGGGATGTCGATGTCGATATCCATTCCAACGACCTGGGTAGCAGCGATGCACTGCTAGGTGCCACTCACTGCTTGTGATGACCTTTGGTCAGCACTGCCAGCGTCAGAGGAACCTATAGGGTCGCACACCTTGATACTTGAGTTCTCGTATTGATCGGGAAGCCTTATGATCGAGTTATTGGATAACTCGGATCTAATTGGGAGATTTCATCAGCGCCAATAGGCCTGATGAGATGGAAGAATGTTATTGGAGCCAAACTTCATTTTTGGCAGGTTGACCCGTATTTGACCATGGTTGGTCACATTTGGATTAGGGTTGCATTGGATTGGATCCAAGTGCTTAATCAACCTATGCAATGATGTTTGCGCTAGCTCATTATCCAATGAGGCCCAATAACAAGTTCTCATGAAGAGATGAGAGGCTAAAAGGGTATAATGGGGAGAAACATGAACCATTAGGCGCCTAGGGGCATAATGGGGTCATGTTGGCACCTTTGCTTCATTATGGAAGTAAAGGGCACCTCCCCCTCTCTTCCTAGGATGGAATGCATGCCTCTATGGCATTGCTTGAGGTGCAAGGCAAGGCCTTGGCGCACAAGGAAAGGCGTGGGAACAAAAGGTAAGGTTGAATGAGAATTATGGAAATGTCTTGGAGACTTTCCTTATCTCAAACCTCCTCATCCTAGCCCTACACTTGTCATGATCCTAGCCATTACCCTAACCGCCTCTTGCCCTATAAATATGACCCTAGTCGCCCCCTCTTGTGTGTAATTAATCCTTGAAGGCGTGAACACAAGGAGAGGGGCGAGTGCTTGGAGCAATGGCGCATCTTCCTTCTTCCATAACCGCAAGCCACTTCCTCCTTTCCTCTTGGCGCAAGGAACATTAGTGCTTGGCGTTTTTGGATAGTCTTCCTTCTTCTCTTGGCGCATCATCCCTCTTGGTGGCGCAAGTGAAGTAGAGTTTCTCCCTAAGGCTTGGATCTTCTTCCCGAGGCTAGCACCGGGCGTGGAAGAAGAGAACTCAAGAGATCCGTGTGTGCGAGACTGCAGAGGGCGAACACTTGGGCGCCTTCATCGACATCGCTCTACATTGCTCTTAAGGTATTTCCTAACTCATCGTGTCGACTCCCTTGCATGCGATCTTCACTGGGTTTTTGGGACTGGCCTGTTTCGGGGACATTCTTCCGCTGCGAAAAATGTATGTCCATAACTCTGAAAATTGTAAAATGTCCTCGGGGTTTCCCAACAAGAATAGCAATCGGTAACTAAAAGCGGGATTATCAGAGAGAAAAGCTGGGACTAGGGTTTCGTTCACTTAAACTTTTATGACTAGATATGAATAAGGATTTCGTTGAATCAATTTCATCATGAAGAAGATATTATCAAAGGATGAACTCAAGGATCACTTTCGTGCATCCGAGCTCTAGAATCTCTAGTAGAGTCTCAAGGATCACTTTCGTGCATCCGAGTCTCGCAACTAGTTTTGCTCAAGGACCTCCAACGTTCCGATCTTTGCTTTCGCACAAGATCTCCACGTTTGACAAATAGACTCGATCTATGGATTCATGTTATAATCATGGCAATTATTTTACTAGAAAAGATCAAGATGGATCTAACCTAAGGAAGGGATCCTAACATGCAATTCTAGTGTTCCAAATTCTCAAGCAATTACCTTTCAATCTCAAGCGAAAATTCTAAGAACATAATTAATAATATGAACTTAAAGAGAGTCTAAGCACAATTATCACATGAGCAAAATCATCATGCTAAAGTCAAACTCAATGAAATATTGAAAAAGAAGTTATCTAATCATTAAAAGTCAAGTGAACTACTCCCCCATGTCCCAAGAGTAGTTTAAGCTAGCATGGTGAAGGAAATACAATATTCCATAATTTCAGAAAATCAAAAATCAACAAAAAGAAGAGTTTTTAGAAAATACAGCACGACTGTGAAGTATTTCACAGCCGTATTTTACAAAAAAAAAAGCGTGAACGGTGGTGCCGATCCCTCTTCCCTTGATTTCTCCTCCAATTTGCCTCTTTTCGATCTGAAACTTCTGGTACGTTGTCTCCTTCACCAGGCGATGCTTCGGTAGAAAAATCACGGCCGGAGGTCGTCTAAATCGAGCGCAGCGGCGAAACCCTCCACGGCGGCGTGGATCGCGATTTCTCCCCCCACGGTCAATCAAAATTGGGGCCTTTTGTCTCTTTGTAATCCTCTCGTGAAAAGCTCCCTTTTGCTTCTTACGACATCGAATATAAACTTCAGGATCGTCTGCAATCATCTCCGCAAAAAATCGGGCGTTGAAATTGACCTGGGAGTTGCGTTCAAAAACTGAAATACGGCAGTGTAATATCTTACGACACTGCAGTAAATTCCATCCATCATTCTGTTCTGAAATTGCTGAAACATACGGCATCGTAATTTGGTTTACGGTAGTGCCGTAAAATAGGCTGAACTCTCTGGTCGAATTCGTCTGGAAAATACGACCTGTGTAAATGTTTACGGCAGTGCCATAATTTCAGGGCAACTTTCTATTCTGAAGACATCTGGAAAATACGGCCCATAAACTGGTTTACGGCAGTGCCGTAAAATCGGCTAAGGTTTCTATTCCGAAAGCGCCCCAAAATACGGCCGTGTAAATTCTTACGACGGTACCGTATTTTCGTGAAAACCTTCTGTTTGGAAAATCACCAAAATACGGCCGTGATCTCGATAATACGGTAGCCGTGAAAAATACGGTACCGTAAAATCCTTTACGGCCCTGCCATATTTTTGGTTCTTTGCCTCGATTTGCGTGAAATTTCTTGGGTGCCTTCTTCTTGATGATGAGAACTCTTCCATGTATTTGATTTTGCTTGAAAACGCCTAAAATAGCGTCTTTTTGCCAGAAAAATATGAAAAACCAAAACAGAAGTAGACTTTGCAATATTTGATGGGTTTAGCATGGAAACAAGTAAAAGATCCTCAATTTAGCTTGAAAAGGTATCTAAAATGATGCAAAATATACTACATATTTTGGTGTCATCAAACACATAAGGCTCAAACCTTGCTTTTCCTCAAGCAAAAATCAAATTTTGATTTCAAATTTAAAGAATAACCTTTTCATGCTCAAATAAATTTCTAAAATACAACTTGTCAATGAAAAATTCTATTAATTGATTAACAAAATTTCAAGTAAACATATCATCCTCAGAACTCAATTTTCTAGATTCACAACTCAATCAAATAAAAATTTGCAACCGTATGATAAATAGAAATTTCAATCTCATGATTTCACCCAGTATCAATTTAAATCTATCATGGCTTTTGTTTATAGGAATTAGGTCTCCAAGATCTTTTTCCACACAGTTTTTTTTTATTGCATTTTGTTTGTTTTTCTAAAGATGGCATGTACCCACATAGACACATACTTTTTATTTTTGACTTCAACTCTTTCTTCGGTACCACTGTCAATTTTACGTAGTGCCAAGCAAAGGAGTCTTATTCTTTTTCTCTCTCATTATTTTTCATGTATAGACTTCAACCCATGTTCTTAGGTATCACTATCAATTTTACATAGTGCCAAGTAGGGGAGTCTCTCACTATTTTTATGGATCTTGGATTCTTCTTTCCCAACAAATAGCAAAAATAGACTAAGCCTCAACAAGGTTGATCAATTGATCTAAATTCTCAAATCATACTAATATACTCATTTTATTCAAAAGAGAAGTTTCACCTTTAAATCTTACTCTTCAAATAATATATCTACCCAAAATTTTATGCATCAATCAATGTCATATCTCAATAGACAAATATGTATTGAAGAAATAAATTTAACATGACAGGGCTATATCTTCAATCATGCATCGTGGAAGATATTTATCAATGAAAATTTTTTTCCAAAAAAATAGGACCACACCACAAGATGGTAGAAAGTGGATCGTATGCATCCAATTCTTTTTCAAAAGATCGAGGAAAATAGAATGCAAAGTAGTATGGAAAGTGATGCTCACAAAATTCAATTTTTCGCCACCGTTGGATTCAACTTTCTTCATAACTCCCTCTTTATTCTATTCCCCTAAAAAAAGGAAATTTTAATTCTAAAAACAACTAAAATAGAAGTGATTAAACTAAGTAAGAGTGCTTGGGTTGCCTCCCAAGAAACACTAGTTTAAAAGGTCATTAGCTTGACCGTTCGACACTCGGATTTGATCGTGGCTTATCAAGGTAAAAACTTTCCTTTTCCCCAATCTGCTCTTCCTGATAATAATGCTTCAATCTTTGACCATTAACTTTGAATTCTCCCGTTCCCTCGCTCCATACGTCTACAGCTCCGTAGGGATAGGCTTTCTTTACCTGAAAAGGACCAGACCATCGAGACATAAGCTTTCCTGGAAAAAGTCTCAATCTATAATTGAATAATAGAACAAAGTCACCAGGTTGGAAGTCTTTTCTGAAAATCTGTCGATCATGCCATCTCTTAGTCCTCTCTTTGTAGATTCTTGCATTCTCATATGCAGAGAGTCTGATCTCATCTAGTTCATTTAATTGCAACCTCTGTTTTTCACCCGCATTTTTCAAGTCAAAATTCAGCTTCTTGATTGCCCAGAATGCCTTATGCTCGAGCTCTACGGAAAGGTGACATGATTTTTCATAAATCAATTGAAAGGGGGACATACCTATGGGTGTTTTGAAAGCAATCCTGTAAGCCCACAATGCATCATCAAGTTTGAATGCCCAGTCTTTTCTAGTGCGCGACACTGTTTTCTCCAGAATTCCTTTGATCTCTTTGTTTGATATCTCAACCCGTCCACTTGTTTGGGGGTGATAGGGTGTTGCAACTTTATGATTAACTCCGTACTTCCTTAGTAAGGCTGAAAACTTATGTTATATAAAATGCGAGCCTCCATCACTGATCACTACTCGGGGTGTTCCATATCGTGAAAAGATAATCTTCTTGAACAATTTAATAACAACTCTCGAATCATTGGTTGGTGAAGCAAGAGCTTCAACCCATTTTGAGACATAATCAACTGCTACAAGAATGTACTTGTTACCTCCAGAAGATGGGAAAGGTCCCATGAAGTCAATCCCCCAAACATCAAATATCTCAACTTCAAGAATATTGGACAGTGGCATTTCATGTCTTCTGTTAATATTCCCAGTCTTTTGACATCTATCACAAGATGATACAAAGTTTCTAGCATCTTTGAAAATTGTGGGCCAATAAAAACCTGATTGTAGCACCTTAAAAGCAGTTTTTTCAGTACCGGCATGACCACCATAGGAGGATCCATGACATTGAAGCAAAATATCTGTAATTTCTTCTTCAGGTACACATCTTCTAAACACATAAGGCTCATCCCAAAAATAGTGTTTCACCTCAGCCAAAAATCTTTTCTTTTTTTGGTAGCTCAAATTAGGAGGAAAAATATTGGCTACAAGATAATTCACTATGTCAGCATACCAGGGTCCTTTGAGTTGTTCAATGGTTAAGAGCTGTTCTTCAGGGAAAGAATCATTGATTTCATCATTCTTTTCAGTGTCTGCCATTATTCTTGAGAGATGATCTGCAACAAGGTTTTCTGATCCCTTTTTGTCTTTAATCTCCAAATCAAATTCTTGCAGAAGTAAAATCCATCTGAGTAATCGTGGTTTGCTGTCTTTTTTCTTCATTAAGTATTTCACAGCTGCATGGTCAGTGTACACTACCACTTTAGAGTTAATCAAGTAAGACCTAAATTTATCAAAAGCAAATACTATGGCCAATAATTCCTTCTCAGTGGTGGTGTAATTTCTTTGTGCCTCATCCAAAGTTTTGCTGGCGTAGTGAATAACATGAGGTTTCTTATCTTTTCTTTGTCCCAAGACTGCTCCCACTGCATAATCACTGGCGTCACACATGAGTTCAAAGGGCAAGTCCCAATCTGGGGGCTGAATGATGGGTGCTGAAACCAAAGTTTTCTTTAACTCCTGAAAAGCAAACAGACATTTCTCATCAAAGCAGAATTTGGCGTCTTTATAAAGTAAATCAGTTAAAGGTTTAGCAAGTTTAAAGAAGTCCTTGATGAATCTCCTGTAAAACCCTACATGTCCCAAAAAGCTCCTGATCTCCTTGACAGTGGTGGGAGGTGCTAACTTCTCAATCACTTCTATCTTGGCCTTGTCCACTTCAATCCCTCTCTCTGAAACGAGATGGCCCAAAACTATCCCCTGTCTAACCATAAAGTGACATTTTTCCCAATTCAAGACAAGGTTAGTCTCTTCGCATCTCTGTAAAACTCTAGAAAGATTAGCTAAGCAGTCATAAAAAAAAACCATAGACAGAGAAATCACCCATAAAAACATCTATGAAGTTTTCAATAAATTCAGAAAAAATCGACATCATACATCTTTGAAAAGTGGCAAGTGCATTGCATAAACCAAAGGGCATTCTTCTATAAGCAAAAGTACCATAAGGACATGTAAAAGTGGTTTTATCCTGATCATCAGGATGAATAGGAATCTGAAAAAATCCGGAATACCCATCAAGAAAACAAAAGTGAGAGTGCTTGGCAAGTCTTTCCACCATTTGATCAATGAAAGGCAAGGGAAAATGATCCTTCCTAGTGGCAGTATTTAATTATCTATAATCAATACACATACGCCAACTAGTGGTATTTCTAACAGGTATCAATTCATTATCCTTATTTTTCATTACAGTGACATCCCCCTTCTTTGGAACACAGTGTACAGGACTCACCCACTTACTATCTGAGATAGGGTAGATAATACCTGCATCTAGCAATTTTAGTACTTCCTTCTTCACCACTTCTGTCATAGATGGGTTGAGCCTTCTCTGAAAATCTACATGCGGCTTGTGCTCATCCTCCATGTGAATCCTGTGCATACAAAAAGAAGGGTTAATCCCTTTTAAGTCATCAATGGAATATCCAATTGTTGGGGTATGCCCTTAAGGCTAATGTTTGAGGCCTTGGGATTATATCAGTATCATGTATAAACTCAATGTTTATAAAGGCAATGGTTGTTATTCAGGTTGTTACATCATCTGCTCCAATATGTATACTTCTGAATAATGTCTCAATGCTGTTCAGCTTGGCTGACATGCAGTTTTGTCCTTAGTCGAGATATCTTGGTGAACATGAGACAGCCTTGATATGATTAAGACTAATATGTGTTCTAATCTTATAGGATGCTTCGAGCATGGAATAAGATGTAGACTCATGGGTACATTGGATGTACTGGACAGACCCTACTTGGGATATTCAATTGCTTGTCACAATGTGAATAATCCTTATAAGCAAACAAGTGGCATATTTCCTCTGACTTGAGATCACTTGTGTTTCTAAATGATGATTGGCATTGTTTTGAGGTAGTTCAATATCATTTGAAACATAATGGTTATAGATTATCTTGGATAATGAGCATGAGTCATGTTAGGGCACTAGTGATAGATATAGGATTGCCGTCTCCTTGTTTGGAGTGTGATGTTCTATAGGGGCCCCCTGGATGAGATGATTGAGAAAGTGTATGGCCATACCCAGATGACTATGTTCATCTGATCTAATCATTCTCATCATATTGGAATTACAGGCTTGACACGCTTGTCCAATAAGAACGTCCAGTGGCAAAGGAAACACATATGCCTAGTGAGTTGGGTTCACACTTGTGCTATGGTTTGGGTGTAGTCTTGGAAGACTCTTTCCTTTATATCGGGAGACAGTGATGTGTTGCTAGATACCCCTCACTGATCGTGATAACGTGAGTTATCGTTACCGACATTTAAAGGAAACCCTTAGGGTCGCACAATTTGATGATATGGCTTACTTAAGTCAGATCGTGTGGACTGAATTGTTCTGGTTCAGTTTAAAGGAGTTTAAACTCTGATTGTAAGTGAGATCTGGTCTGATCATGTTTGATTGATTAGGGCTTGAGATCGGTAAGCTTCGATCGAGATAATTGATGCTAGATCGGTGAGATCAAGAGCATCAAGAGATGAATGGTTAGATCTTGAACCTTATGGTTTAATTTGATCTAGACCCATGCTTGGCTTAATTTGGTCTTTGAACCAAATCTAATTGAACCGGCTCATCATGTGAGCGCATGGTTCAATGGGAGATAACGTGGCGATCGGTTTAATTGTGTAAACGCATGAGCGTTAAGGGGTTTGCTATTTTTGGAAGTTGGTTTTCCAAAATAGAGTAACGCTTCCACGTTTGGGCATAACGCCTCACGTTCGAGGGCATTACTCTTCGCTACCTCGCCTCTTCCTCTTGACGACGCTCCTCTTTCGGTGATCTTCTTCACACAAAGAGAGGGAGTTCGAAAGCCAAGAAAAGCATCTCATCTCCTTCACACGGTTAGGAGACTTGGAGAACTTTGCTAGCACAAAGATCGACAAGGAGTAGGCGATCATACATCTTGTGTGCGCACGCTTTGGAGGAGAGCCACATCGCCCTCTTGCTTCCAAGTCGCCATCCAAGAAATGGCATTGGTATGTTTTTCGTTTGATCTATACAAGTTCATGAAGTTGATCATATATTCATGCATGCGATTCCTTAAGAAACCCTAGCTTCCGCTATGCAAAATATTCTACATGCGCATATTAGGGTTTCGCCCCCTTAGGGGAACCTTCACCAATTACCTTTATATGAATTCTTAGCTCCTCCAGGAGTAAATCAGTTTCCCTTGCATCTAATTTAGCATCCACAATCACAGGGTAGGTAGAGTTAGGACCAAGAAATTCATATCTAAGGTTATCAGGTAAAACTTTCAACTCAACTTTAGGGATCTTTTCACTTTCATTATCAAAAGTAGCACAATCTAAGATATCGTGTTTCTCATCATCAAAATCATCAAAATCATTCTTAAAACCAGGACTATCAATTTTTTCACAAGAATTTTCCAAGGAATCAGAAAAAGAAACATCATTAGAAGAATCATCAAATAAACAACTAGCGTCATAAACTGTGTCATCAATGGACTAAATAGTGCAACAGGAACTAGCATAAGCAGGTTTTTTCAATGAATTATTCAAATCAAATTCAATCTTATCATTGCCAATTCTTAAAGCAAGTTTGTCATTCCTTACATCAATAAGGGCTCCAGCAGTACCTAAGAATGGCTTACCTAGAATAATAGGAATCTTGGCGTCTTCTTCCATTTCAAGTACCATAAAATCAGCAGGTATGAAGTACTTACCAACATGTATAGGAACATCCTCTAGAATACCTACTGGATATTTTACTGATCGATCGGCGAGCTGCAAAGAACTTGTAGTCAGCTTAGGAGCTCCCATGTCCAATTTCCTGCACACAAGCATAAGACTTACACTAGCCCCTAGATCACATAAGGCTCGGTCAAAAGCCATATTTCCAATAAAACATGGGATAGAGAAACTACCTGGATCATTCAATTTCGGTGGTAACCTATTTTGAATAACAGCACTACATTCTTCGGTTAAAGAAACAGTACCATAGTTTTCTATCTTTCTTTTGTTAGACAGGATTTCTTTCAAAAATTTAGCATATATGGGCACTTGAGATAAAGCTTCAGTAAATGGTATATTAATGTAAAGCTTTTTCAAAACATCAAGAAATCTCCCAAATTGCTTATCTAACTTCTCTTCTACTAACCTTTGGGGAAAAGGTATCAGTGGTCTAAAGGATGGAGGTAGATTAGTCTTAGATCCGTCTTCTTTACATGGAACATCCTCTTTTTGATTACCACCCTTTTGAGGTGTTGAACTATGTAGGGTTTGTTCATGTTCAGAAGGCTTTTCTAATTCTAATTCTTCATCCTGATCATTAATAGACTCTTTTTCCTTAAGTTCTCCTAGTTGTCTCACACTTCTAGTGATAATGGCATTGCAATGTTCCCCAGTGTTTAATCTAGATATTTCTCCTTCTAGAATTTTACTGCAAGTAACTAAGGATTCTACTTGAGAAGCAAGATGACTAACAGTTTCTTCAAGATCTTTGAATTTTTTTTGTGTTTTGAATTTGCAATGAATGGATTTGGCTAGCTAAAAATTTTTCTAACATGTGCTCACTAACCTCTTCGGTCAGGGTTTGCTGATCCTCATTCTCATTCTTACCATGTTGATGACAATATGAAATTCCTTCATCTGGAGCCCATTGGCTCTGATTCAACGACATCTCCTCAAACAACTTGAAAGCATCATCAATTGTTCTACTCATCAAGGCTCCCCCTGCAGTAGCATCAATAATGAGGTGAGTGTGATTAATTAAACCATAATAAAAAGTTTCAATTAAGACCCGTCGCTCCAAGCCATGGTGAGGACACTTCCTTTGCAATTCATTGTATCGTTCCCATGCTTCACTAAGAGGTTCTCCTTCTTTCTGTTGGTAGTTCATGATTTGATTTCTCAATTGAAAAGTCTTGCTTGGTGGAAAATATCTCGTCAGAAAAGCTTTTGATAATTGATCCCATGTTGTGAAAGTATTGGGTTGACAAGAATGCAACCAAGTTCGTGCTTGATCCCAGAGAGAAAAAGGGAACAATATTAGTTTTAGTGCATCATCAGAAATTCCATGAATTCTTATGGTATCACAATATTCAAATAAGGTATATAAATATGAATAAGGATCTTCGATTGATGATCCTCCGAACTGATTCTGCTGGATCATAGTCACGAAGGCAGGATTAATTTCAAAGTTGGAGGCCTGAATTGTAGGTCTAGCAATGCTGAAGTGTATCCCCAGAGGATTAGGGGCAGCATAGTCCCTTAGTGATCTTTGATCAGCCATTAGAAATGAATGTCCTATGCACACTAGAGCAAACTGATCAAATGATGTAAGTAAACAGAAAAGAATAAAAAAATAAAGCATAAATGAAACCGAGTCTAGCAATACTCTCAACGTCTCTAATATCGACAAAAACTAAGTTCCCCGGCAACGGCACCAAAAACTTGATAGCCCGAAAGGGAACACAACAAATTTGGCACGCGTGTACCTTGGAATAATCCTTGGTAACGGCACCAAAAACTTGTTGTTAAACTGCAAGTGCACTGGTATACGAAGTAATAAAAAAGTATCGAATCCACAGGGACCTACGTTGTCGAATACTAAATAGTTGATTTCTTACTAACTAGGCAAAACGAGATCGTGAGAATAGCAATCGGTAACTAAAAGCGGGATTATTAGAGAGAAAAGCTGGGACTAGGGTTTCGTTCACTTAAACTTTTATGACTAGACATGAATAAGGATTTCGTTGATTCAATTTCATCATGAAGAAGATATTATCAAAGGATGAACTCAAGGATCACTTTCGTGCATCCGAGCTATAGAATCTCTAATGGAGTCTCAAGGATCACTTTCGTGCATCCGAGTCTCACAACTAGTTTTGCTCAAGGACCTCCAATGTTCCGATCTTTGCTTTCGCACAAGATCTCCACGTTTCACAAATAGACTCGATCTATGGATTCATGTTATAATCATGGCAATTATTTTACTAGAAAAGATCAAGATGAATCTAACCTAAGGAAGGGATCCTAACATGCAATTCTAGGGTTCCAAATTCTCAAGCAATTACCTTTCAGTCTCAAGCAAAAATTCTAAGAACAAAATTAATAATATGAACTTAAAGAGAGTTTAAGCACAATTATCACATGAGCAAAATCATCATGCTAAAGTCAAACTCAACGAAATATTGAAAAAGAAGTTATCTAATCATTAAAAGTCAAGTGAACTACTCCCCTATGTCCCAAGAGTAGTTTAAGCTAGCATGGTGAAGGAAATACAATATTCCATAATATCAGAAAATCGGAAATCAACAAAAGGAAGAGTTTTTAGAAAATACGGCACGACTATGAAGTATTTCACAGCCGTATTTTACAAAAAAAAAGCGTGAACAGTGGTGGCGATCCTTCTTCCCTTGATTTCTCCTCCAATTTGTCTCTTTTCCATCTGAAACTTCTGGTACATTGTCTCCTTCACCAGGCGATGCTTCGGTAGAAAAATTGCGGCTGAAGGTCGTCTGAATCAAGCGCGGCGGCGAAACCCTCCACGGCGGCGTGGATCGTGATTTCTCCCCCCATGGTCAATCAAAATTGGGGCCTTTTGTCTCTCTGTAATCCTCTCGTGAAAAGCTCCCTTTTGCTTCTTACGGCATCGAATATAAACTTCTGGATCGTCCGCAATCATCTCCGCAAAAATTGGGCGTTGAAATTGACCTCGGAGTCGCGTTCAAAAACTGAAATACGATTATGTAATATCTTACGACACTGCCGTAAAATCCATCGATCATTCTGTTCTGAAATTGCTGAAACATACGGCACTGTAATTTGGTTTACGGTAGTGCTGTAAAATCGGCTGAACTCTCTGGTCGAATTCGTCTGGAAAATACAGCCCGTGTAAATGTTTACGACAGTGCCGTAATTTCAGGGCAACTTTCTGTTCTGAAGACATCTAGAAAGTACGGCCTGTAAACTGGTTTACGACAAATCGGCTAAGGTTTCTGTTCCGAAAGCGCCCCAAAATACAGCCGTGTAAATTCTTACGGCGGTACCGTATTTTCGCGAAAACCTTTTGTTTGGAAAATCACCAAAATACGGCTGTGATCTCGATAATACGGTAGCCGTGAAAAATACGATACTGTAAAATCCTTTACGGCCCTGCCGTATTTTTGGTTCTTTATCTCGATTTGCGTGAAATTTCTTGGGTGCCTTCTTCTTGATGATGAGAACTCTTCCATGTATTTGATTTTGCTTGAAAACACCTAAATAGCGTCTTTTTTCCAAAAAAATATGAAAAACCAAAACAGAAGTAGACTTTGCAATATTTGATGGGTTTAGCATGGAAACAAGTAAAAGATCCTCAATTTAGCTTGAAAAGGTATCTAAAATGATGCAAAATATACTACATATTTTGGTGTCATCAGCGGTCTTGCTCGGTGGGAAGTATTTTGACAGAAAAGCTTATGATAGTCGTTCCCACGTTGTGATTGATGCCTGCGGTAAAGATTGCAACCACCCCCTAGCTCGATCCCTGAGAGAAAAAGGGAAGAATCTCAGTTTAATAGCATCAGGATGAGCACCATTAATTTTTACGCAGCATTCTAAAAAGATAGATAAATGAAGGTTAGGATCGTCAGTGGCTGCTCCACTGAATTGGTTCTCCTGCACCATCTGTACAAGTGACGGCTTGATCTCGAAGTTGCTGGCTTCGATAGCCGGTCGCGATATGCTTGAGTGCACGCCAGAAATGGTGGGCGCTGCATAATCCTTCAAGGAGCGAGTGGCTTCCATCATTTGACTGTCAGAAAAGTTGCCTTCAAGCTTAAGTCTTTTCAAATTTCTTCTGACTTGACGGAAAGTGCGCTCTATCTTTGGGTCTTCTGGTACAAGTTTTCCTATTCTAGTAGTGTTCCTAGGCATAAACAAGTACCTAGACAGAAAAGATTAGTAGCACCCCACCAAATAGAAATTACAACTAAAAATAAAAGCAAATAAATAGAATTAAGAACAAAATGAAATCTAACTAAACCTAGTCTATCAATCTTCTGATTGTATTAATATTGGCAACCTAGTCCCCGGCAACGGCGCCAAAAACTTGATAGGGCCTAGACAGGCTGCTACTACAAGTGCACGGTCTATCGCGTAATAAATAAGATTGAACCCACAGGGACTAGGGTCAAGCACTAACAAATCAGTCAATCGAAAGCTAGGTTAAAGATTAATGGGAGAATGGCTAATGTCCTAGAGCAAGTAATTAAACTAAGGCGAATTAAGAGCAGGCAGTGCAGAGAATAAAACAAAGCAAATGGGGTTTTAAGATTATGAGAGAGGATCGGGGTTTTAGGTTTCACCACACTGAAGCATGTAGATGTTGGGGTATGCCCTTAAGGCTAATGTTTGAGGCCTAGGGATTCTATGAGTATCATGTATATAAACTCTTATGTTTATAAAGGCAACGGTTGTTATTCAGTTTGTTACATTGTCTGCAGCAATAAATGTACTTCTGAATAATGTCTCAAAGCTGTTCAGCTAGGCTGACATGCTAATGTCCTTAGTCGAGATATCTTGGTGAACACGAGACAGCCTTGATATGATTGAGACTAATATGTGTTCTAATCTTATAGGATGCTTCGAGCATGGAATAAGATGTAGACACATGGGTACATTGGATGTACTGGACAGACCCTACTAGGATACTCAATTGCTTGTCACAATGTGAATAATCCTTGTTTGCAACAAGTGGCACATGTCCTCTGACTTGAGATCACTTGTGTTTCTAAATGATGATTGTCATTGTTTTGAGGTGGTTCAATATCATTTGAAACATAATGGTTATAGACTATCTTGGATAATGATCATGAGTCAGGTTAGGACACTAGTGATAGATATAGGATTGTCGTCTCCTTGTTTAAGGAGTGAGATGTTCGAAAGGGGCCCCCCTAAATGAGATGATTGAGAAAGTGTATGGCCATACCCAGGTGACTATGATCATCTGATCTAATCATGCTCATCATATTGGAGTTACAGGCTTGACACGCTTGTCCAATAAGAACATCCAGTGGCAAAGGAAATATGTATGCCTTGTGAATGGATTCACACTTGTGCTGTGGTTTGGGTGTAGTCTTGGAAGACTCTTTCCTTTATATTGGGAGACAGTGATGTGTTGCTAGATACCCCTCACTGATCGTGATAACGAAAGTTATCGTTACCGACATTTAAAGGAAACCCTTAGGGTCGCACAATTTGATGATATGGCTTACTTAAGTCAGATCGTGTGGACTGAATTCTTTGGGTTCAGTTTAAAGGGATTTAATCTCTGATTGTGAGTGAGATCTGGTCTGATCATGTTTGATTGATTTGGGCTTGAGATCGGTAAGCTTCGATCGAGAGAGTGGATGCTAGATCGGTGAGATCAAGAGCATCAGGAGATGAACGGTTAGATCTGGAACCTTAGGGTTTGATATGGTCTAGACCAAGTGGCTTGGCTCAATTTGGATTTTGAACCAAATCTAATTGAACCGGTTCACTATGTGAACGCTTGGTTCAATGAGAGGTTCAATGAAAGGAAGTTTCGAACGTTCACTATGTGAACGCATGAGCCATTGAGACTTACCTATTTTGGAAGGCGGTTTTCAATGTTGAAAACAAAACGCTTCCATGTGGTAACGTTGCTCACTTCACTTCAACGCCTTGCATTTTCGCTTGGAGGTGATTGACGAGAAGGAGAGGTTTCGGACAAGGAGCTCTCGGCCAAAGAGAATCATCTCATCCCTTGCATACGACAACCTTTGAAGAAACTTGCTAGCACAAGGATCTCAAAGAGTAGCCGTTGATCATCTTGTGTGTGACGACAAGGAGGAGACCTCTTTTGTTCTCTTCATTCCAAGACACCACTCACACAATGGCTATGGTATGATTTTTCATTCATACTTGCAAGTTTTCGACAAGTTGATCATATGATTCTTCAAATGATCCTTTGGAAACCCTAGCTTCCGCTATGAAAATCTTGATATGCGCCCCTTTAGGGTTTCACCCCCTTGCGCTCCCCCTTGAAGGGGACCCCTCTACAATTGGTATCAGAGCATACGGTTATTGCTTGATTCATATGATTGCTTGTATGTGATCCTTGTTTGCGTTTGCAAAGAATAGATCTACTAACATGCCGAAAAACTACATGCTAGTTTAAGAACTTCAATGTATGTTTAATGAATGATGGCGCATGTTTGTTGGCGCTTCTTATATGTTGTTTTTGACAAAACAAAGGATCATGCGCGCCTCATTAGATCTAAAGGTGCCCCTACTTTAAACCCTTAGATGGGTTGATGGGGTTGAAATCATCTTCTAGGTTAAGATCCAAATAGTCTGATCAGACCCTCTGACAGCCTAGATGGGTTGACCAGATAGCACCTGTGCGCAAGCACGAGGTGGCTATAGGTCGACTGCATCAAGGGCGTGTAGCGAGGTCTGGTTGAGACGGCTACTGAACACACATGAGTTAGGCCCGGGGTCACACCCGCTTGCCGAAACTCATGAGGGTTGTTCAGCCCTTTGCGCATGCATGGTTGACCATTAGGTCAACTCAAGTCAGTTACGACTTGGTGCATGCAAGGGCAGTGGATCTGACTAGATGGATGAGTGGATCCCTATCAATGGACCATTGTAAGGTTGTAGGGCACATAAGAAAAATTAAAATGATGCCAATGGGTTTTCAAAATTTTATTTTCTTGTTAAATGGATCACATGTTGATTTGATGCCATGATGTTTGTCTATTTCATCTTATGTGGGTTGCCCATTTAATGTGTGCTGTGCTGGGGCCTACGAGCCTGGATCAATTGTAAATTATTATTATTGTGATCTGTGCATCACATGTTAATTAATTTATAAAATGTAATTGACCTGCGAGTCAATCTTGTCTAGATAGATTAACTTGTAATTTAATCTGACATGGGCTCAAAGCACACATTGCAAGGCGCATGCAGCAGTGACTTGACCTGATGGGCGCACCTGAGCTGCATAGGGCGCTTAGGCCCTGGTCTGGGCCAGATGAGAGGCAAAAGACCCAAGAAGCAAGTGAAGACTTAAGATAACTTAAGGTCTTACTTAGGGTTATTGGGCGTTTACCACATAAGATCAGCATGCTTTCTACTTATTGCTTATAATTAGAATTGCATGTTTAGTTATCTTCTGCTATCACCATAGGGTTTCCATGATAGTTAAGAAGATAAAAGACCGTTAAAATCCAACGCTAAAATATCAAGCTCGATAGCCTTCTGACGCGAAACCTCACTGTTCTGACTATCGTTGGAGCCGTGTTGTACCCACTCAGTGGGCACGTCCATCTATCTTCAGACGGTGTGTGATTTCACCTGCGTGTTACACAGAAGGGATTTATCGCTTCTCGTTGCTCAGCATAGCACGTGGTGGTCCAGGGAGTAGGTCAGGTCAGCTTGACCATGTAGGCTACATATGTGGCGCATATGGTAGCACATGGAGGCAGCCATCTGTGGGATCAGAGACTGTGTTGTACCAACTCAGTTGGCACAGTCTGCTGGATTGCCCAGATGAAGGGGAATCGCACGGGTTGGCGATTGGCAGGGACTGCCTACCAGAAATTAGTGCTTGTACTCTCTGTGCAACTTATCTCGCCTGAGCGGGACGCGGAGACCAAGTATGAAATCTGGATCCCATCTCACTAAAAGAGTGTTACTCTTTCGGGCTGTTTAGCTGGATTTTTCAGCCAGATAAAATAGTGAGAAAAGAATCTTTCTTAAGTCCTGGATTGATTCTAAACATTGATACTGACCTTGCTGTTCTTGCATTGTTGTAGATTCCTGCAGCAACGAACACCATGAGCTTCAATGTGCGATCCCTACTGGAAAGGGAGAAGTTTGCTGGGCCAAACTTCTCAGACTGGTTCGGACACCTTAAGATCGTTCTTAAGGCAGAGAGGAAACTATATGTCCTCGAGACGGCTGTGCCGCCTCAACCCGCTGCGAACGCCGCAAGGGCGGTTCGTGATGCCTATGAAAAGCATGTCAATGATAGCATTGATGTTGCTTGCCTGATGCTAGCGTCTATGACGCCACCGCTGCAGCGTCAGCATGAGGATATGTCGGCTATAGAGATTATAGCGAACCTCAAGATGCTGTATGCTGCACAGGCGAGGACAGAACGCTATAATCTGACAAAGCTTTTCTTTCAGAGCAAACTGGCTGAAGGAAGCCCAGTGGGAGCTCACGTGCTCAAGATGATTGGGCACAAGGAGGCTCTGGAGAAACTGGGGCATACAATCAACCAGGAGCTTGCTGTAGACATTATTCTGCAGTCTCTCCCGCCTTCTTTCGATGCGTTCATTATTAACTTTAATATGAACAAAATCGATTGTACTCCGGCAGAGCTGCTGAATATGCTCTTGACTACTGAGGAAACTCTGAAGGGAAAGCCTTCAACCTCTGTCTTAATGGTTCCTTCAAGGAACAAGAAGAAGGGGAAGAAGGGCAAGGCCCCTGTCAAGAACTACAGCAAGGCTCTGAAACAGAAGGTTAAGCGGTCGAAGGACAACAGGTGTTTCCACTGTGGCCAGCTGGGTCACTGGAAAAAGGACTGTAAAGCGCTCCAAGGAGATAAGAGGGGAAGCATCGCTTCTGGCTCAGGTATATACGTGACGGAAGTCATGGTTTCATCTTCTTCTATTTCATGGGTGTTGGACACTGCATGTGGAGTTCACATTTGTTCAAATGTACAGGAACTCAAGAGAAGAAGGCAGGTGGGACAGCATGAGGTGGACCTACGAGTTGGAAACGGGGCACGGGTTGCTGCTGTTGCTGTAGGGGATTATTACATCTCATTACCATCTGGCATTGTATTAGAATTAAACAATTGTTACTTTGTACCCAGTATTACCAAAAATATTATCTCTATTCCTGCTCTTGTCAGGAAAGGGTTTTCCTTTGAATGCAAGATTTCAAAGTGTTATCTTACTCTTGATAATATTGTTTATGCTACTGGTTCAATTAACAATGGGTTATTCATGTTGGACATGGAATATTCTATACAAAACATTGATAATAAGAAAGCCAAGTATGCTGATGACAGCACCTTGCTATGGCATAGTCGTTTAGGCCATATTAACAAGAAGCGCATTAAGCGGTTGCATGATCATGGACTGCTGGGATCATTCTCCTATGAGGAGATTGATACATGCAAAGCTTGTTTAATGGGTAAAATGACGAAGGCTCCTTTTCCTAATAAAGGTCAAAGGGCTTCAGGTTTACTTGACCTTATACACAGTGATGTGTGTGGGCCGTTTAGTAAACATGCCAGAGGTGGCTATTCATACTTCATTACCTTTACTGATGATTTCAGTAGATATGGGTATGTCTATCTAATGAGACATAAGAGTGAATCTTTTGACAAGTTCAAAGAGTTCAAAAATGAAGTACAGAATCAGCTGGGCCGAAATATCAAGGCACTTCGTTCTGATCGAGGTGGAGAATACTTGAGTCATGCGTTTACTGACTATCTGAAGGAGTGTGGGATTATCTCACAGCTCACTCCGCCAGGAACACCGCAATGGAATGGTGTGTCCGAGAGGAGAAATAGAACATTACTAGACATGGTTCGTTCTATGATGAGTCAGGCTACTCTACCTTACTCCTTTTGGGGATTTGCACTGGAAACAGCTGCAAAGGTACTAAACCGAGTGCCATCCAAGGCCATTTCAAAGACGCCATATGAGTTATGGTATGGGAAACAGCCGAGCTTGACATTTATCAGGATCTGGGGTTGCGAGGCTTATGTCAAAAAGCTCGCCTCTGGGAAACTAGAGAGCAGATCTGAGAAATGTGTCTTTGTCGGTTACCCTAAGGAAACTAAGGGTTATTATTTCTACGATCCCAAAGAGAACAAGGTATTTGTTGCTCGGACGGCCATTTTTCTTGAGAAGGAGTTTCTTCTGCAAGAGGCCAGTGGGAGAGAAATAAAGCTGGATGAGAATCCAGAGGAAGGACAAAGTAGTCAAGCACAGTTGGATGAGCCTGAGCCAGTTGATCAGGTTACTGAACAACCTGAGGCTCAGATATCACGGGAACCGCGAAGATCGGGAAGGATCCGTCGACAGCCTGAGCGCTATGACGGAGGCTACATCATTGATAATGATGAACCCCTCACTTATGCGGATGCGGTCAGTGGACCGGAGTCAGCTAGATGGCTTGAAGCTATGCGAGCCGAAATGGACTCCATGTCAGATAACCAAGTCTGGGATTTGGTTGATCCGCCTCCGGGAGTAATCCCTATAGGCTGTAAATGGATCTTCAAGAAGAAGATTGACATGGATGGTAACGTGGTTACCTATAAAGGCAGGCTAGTAGCGAAAGGTTTCTAACAAATCTACGGGATAGATTATGATGAAACTTTCTCTCCTGTAGCCATGTTCAAGTCTATTCGGATTCTTTTCGCGATAGCAGCATATTACGATTATGAGATCTGGCAGATGGATGTGAAGACCGCTTTCCTTAATGGAAAACTGGATGAGGATGTGTATATGACACAACCTGAAGGTTTCACTAATCCATCAGATCGTCATAAAATATGCAAGTTAAAGAAGTCCATTTATGGACTTAAACAAGCATCTAGAAGCTGGAATATTCGTTTTGATGAATCAATCTCTGAGTTTGGTTTCATCAAGAACGAAGATGACCCGTGTGTATATAAGAGGTTTAGTGGGAGCGTGATTACTTTCCTAGTCCTCTACGTCGATGATATCTTAATCATTGGAAACGATGTTCCTGAACTACATGCTGTTAAAGCATGGTTAGGAAAATGTTTCCAGATGAAAGATCTAGGAGAAGCAGCCTATGTATTAGGTGTGAAGATCTACAGGGATAGATCTAAGAGGCTTCTCGGGCTGTGCCAGAGTACTTACATCGATAAGGTCCTGGAGAGATTCCATTTAGAGAATTCTAAAAGAGGACATCTTCCAGTCAGACATGGTCTGAATCTTTCAAAGAGTCAGTGTCCACAAACACAGACTGAGAAAGATGAAAATGATAATACGCCTTATGCTTCGGCTATTGGGTCCATTATGTATGCGATGTTGTGTACTCGCCCAGACGTTGCTTACAGGTTAAGCGTAACCAGTCGATTCCAAAGTAATCCAGGTCAGGCACACTGGATTGCAGTCAAGAACATTTTGAAATATCTGCGGAGGACCAAAGATATGTTCTTGATATATGGTGGTCAGGAAGAACTCAGTATTGAAGGATATACTGACGCTTCGTTCCAGTCGGACCAGGATGATTTCCGATCGCAATCAGGCTATGTTTTTAGCTTGAATGGAGGAGCAGTGGTGTGGAAAAGTTTCAAACAGTCTACTGTTGCTGATTCCACAACAGAAGCCGAGTATGTAGCAGCCTCGGAAGCATCCAAGGAGGCAGTGTGGATTCGTAAGTTCGTGAGAGAACTTGGTGTTGTTCCTTCGAGTGCAGATCCTTTGGTTATCTTCTGTGATAACACTGGAGCAATTGCACAAGCAAAGGAACCACGGTCGCACCAGAAGTCCAAGCACATACAGAGACGGTTTCACTTGATCCGGGAGATCATTGATCGAGGCGAGATCAAAATCTGCAAGGTTCATACAGACGACAATCTGGCTGACCCGCTTACCAAGCCTCTGGCGCAGCAGAAGCATGAGAAGCACTGTAATAATATGGGTTTGAGATTTCTCAACCATTAGATTAAGTGCAAGTGGGAGATTGTTGGGGTATGCCCTTAACGCTAATGTTTGAGGCCTAGGGATTCTATGAGTATCATGTATATAAACTCTTATGTTTATAAAGGCAACGGTTGTTATTCAGTTTGTTACATTGTCTGCAGCAATAAATGTACTTCTGAATAATGTCTCAAAGCTGTTCAGCTAGGCTGACATGCTAATGTCCTTAGTCGAGATATCTTGGTGAACACGAGACAGCCTTGATATGATTGAGACTAATATGTGTTCTAATCTTATAGGATGCTTCGAGCATGGAATAAGATGTAGACACATGGGTACATTGGATGTACTGGACAGACCCTACTAGGATACTCAATTGCTTGTCACAATGTGAATAATCCTTGTTTGCAACAAGTGGCACATGTCCTCTGACTTGAGATCACTTGTGTTTCTAAATGATGATTGTCATTGTTTTGAGGTGGTTCAATATCATTTGAAACATAATGGTTATAGACTATCTTGGATAATGATCATGAGTCAGGTTAGGACACTAGTGATAGATATAGGATTGCCGTCTCCTTGTTTAAGGAGTGAGATGTTCGAAAGGGGCCCCCCTAAATGAGATGATTGAGAAAGTGTATGGCCATACCCAGGTGACTATGATCATCTGATCTAATCATGCTCATCATATTGGAGTTACAGGCTTGACACGCTTGTCCAATAAGAACATCCAGTGGCAAAGGAAATATGTATGCCTTGTGAATGGATTCACACTTGTGCTGTGGTTTGGGTGTAGTCTTGGAAGACTCTTTCCTTTATATCGGGAGACAGTGATGTGTTGCTAGATACCCCTCACTGATCGTGATAACGAAAGTTATCGTTACCGACATTTAAAGGAAACCCTTAGGGTCGCACAATTTGATGATATGGCTTACTTAAGTCAGATCGTGTGGACTGAATTCTTTGGGTTCAGTTTAAAGGGATTTAATCTCTGATTGTGAGTGAGATCTAGTCTGATCATGTTTGATTGATTTGGGCTTGAGATCGGTAAGCTTCGATCGAGAGAGTGGATGCTAGATCGGTGAGATCAAGAGCATCAGGAGATGAACGGTTAGATCTGGAACCTTAGGGTTTGATATGGTCTAGACCAAGTGGCTTGGCTCAATTTGGATTTTGAACCAAATCTAATTGAACCGGTTCACTATGTGAACGCTTGGTTCAATGAGAGGTTCAATGAAAGGAAGTTTCCAACGTTCACTATGTGAACGCATGAGCCATTGAGACTTACCTATTTTGGAAGGCGGTTTTCAATGTTGAAAACAAAACGCTTCCATGTGGTAACGTTGCTCACTTCACTTCAACGCCTTGCATTTTCGCTTGGAGGTGATTGACGAGAAGGAGAGGTTTCGGACAAGGAGCTCTCGGCGAAAGAGAATCATCTCATCCCTTGCATACGACAACCTTTGAAGAAACTTGCTAGCACAAGGATCTCAAAGAGTAACCGTTGATCATCTTGTGTGTGACGACAAGGAGGAGACCTCTTTTGTTCTCTTCATTCCAAGACACCACTCACACAATGGCTATGGTATGATTTTTCATTCATACTTGCAAGTTTTCGACAAGTTGATCATATGATTCTTCAAATGATCCTTTGGAAACCCTAGCTTCCGCTATGAAAATCTTGATATGCGCCCCTTTAGGGTTTCACCCCCTTGCGCTCCCCCTTGAAGGGGACCCCTCTACAGTAGAGATATTAAAACTTGATATTCTAATTATGTTTTATCTAAGTTTTCAAGGTAATCCTTCATAGGGTACAGACGCGCTCTCTCTCAAGACACGGTCTGGTATCCGTCTTAACCCAAGTCTCCTACTCTCGTGGTGTTGGGGTATGCCCTTAAGGCTAATGTTTGAGGCCTTGGGATTCTATCAGTATCATGTATAAACTCTTATGTTTATAAAGGCAATGGTTGTTATTCAGTTTGTTACATTGTCTGCTGCAATAAGTGTACTTCTGAATAATGTCTCAATGCTGTTCAGCTAGGCTGACATGCTCTATGTCCTTAGTCGAGATATCTTGGTGAACATGAGACAGCCTTGATATGATTGAGACTAATATGTATTCTAATCTTATAGGATGCTTCGAGCATGGAATAAGATGTAGACTCATGGGTACATTGGATGTACTGGACAGACCCTACTAGGATATTCAATTGCTTGTCACAATGTGAATAATCCTTGTTTGCAACAAGTGGCACATGTCCTCTGACTTGAGATCACTTGTGTTTCTAAATGATGATTGTCATTGTTTTGAGGTAGTTCAATATCATTTGAAACATAATGGTTATAGACTATCTTGGATAATGATCATGAGTCAGGTTAGGACACTAGTGATAGATATAAGATTGTCGTCTCCTTGTTTAAGGAGTGTGATGTTCTAAAGGGCCCCCCCCGAATGAGATGATTGAGAAAGTGTATGGCCATACCTAGGTGACTATGTTCATCTGATCTAATCATGCTCATCATATTGGAGCTACAGGCTTGACACGCTTGTCCAATAAGAATATCCAGTGGCAAAGGAAACATGTATGCCTAGTGAAGTGGATTCACACTTGTGCTGTGGTTTGGGAGTAGTCTTGGAAGACTCTTTCCTTTATATCGGGAGACAGTGATGTGTTGCTAGATACCCCTCACTGATCGTGATAACGTAAGTTATCGTTACCGACATTTAAAGGAAACCCTCAGGGTCGCACAATTTGATGATATGGCTTACTTAAGTCAGATCGTGTGGACTGAATTGTTTAGGTTCAGTTTAAAGGAGTTTAAACTCTGATTGTAAGTGAGATCTGGTCTAATCATGTTTGATTGATTAGGGCTTAAGATCGGTAAGCTTCGATCGAGAGTATTGATGCTAGATCGGTGAGATCAAGTGCATCAAGAGATGAATGGTTAGATCTTGAACCATTTGGTTCAGAGAGATCTAGACCATGGCTTGGGCTGGTTTGGTTTGGTCTTTGAACCGAATTGAATAGAATTGAATTGGTTTGAACCGGTTCACATATGTGAACGCATGGTTCAAGGCTTGATTGTGTTTTGGGCGGTTTTCTTTGAGTGAGCGCATGGCTTCATGACTTTCCATATTTGGAAGTCATGTAACGCCACCTCTTGAAAACGCCTCAATGCATTTGCCAATTCTCTTCTCTTGTCGCCTTCACTCTTGGGTAGAGATTTTTTCTTGACGAAAGAAGGAGCTCGGCCAAGCATCTCTCTTCTTCGACACACGACAAGGAACTTGGGAGATTCTTGCTAACACAAGGAACATCCAAGGAGGTAGCCATCTCTCATCTAGTGTGCGTCTTCTTTGGAGGAGAGCTTATTTGCCCTCTTGCTTCCAAGCCGCCTCCTTCATCATGGCTATGGTAAAAGATCTTAACTTGATCTTTGCAATATAATCAAAGTTGATCATATATATTCATGCAAACGATCTTGTTGAAACCCAAAATTTCATATGCGCATGCTTTAGGGTTTCCCCCCCCCCCTTTAAGGGGTCTTTTCAATTGGTATCAAAGCTATGGTTTATGCATGAATCATATGATTGCTTTGAGTGATCCTTGTTTGTGCCAATATAGTAGATCTATCGTCACCATGAGAACATGCTAGTCATTAGATGTTGGCGCATGTTTGATATAACTTGTTTGCGCTAATGTAAAGATCTAATGTTAACATGCGAAACTTCATGATTTTGTTGTTTGCGCATGTATGATTGTTTCATGTTGGTGCTTGTTGAATGTATTTGTTAAAACTCATTACATCTTGCGCGCCTATCACCTAGATCTACATTTGCGCCTGCTATAAACCCTTAGACGGGTTATTAGGGTTGAAGTCATAGACTAGTTAAGATCCAACCAGTCTGATCAGACCATCTGACAGCCTAGATGGGTCGACCAGATGGCACCTGTGCGCAAGCAAGAGGTGGCTATAGGTCGACTGCAGACAGGCGTGTAGCGATGTCTGGTTGAGACAACCAGTGAACACACATGAGTTAGGCCCGGGGTCACACCCGCTTGCCAGAACTCATGAGGGTGGTTCAGCCCAATGCATGCATTGTTGACCATTAGGTCAACTCAAGTCAGTTAGGACTTGGTGCATGCAAGGGCAGTGGATCTGACTAGGTCTGATGAGTGGATCCCTATTAATGGACCGTTGTAAGGTAGCAGGGCACATAAGAAAAAGTAAAATTGATGCCTATGGGGTTTTCAAAAATTTTATTTTCTTGTAATAGGATCACATGTTGGTTGAATACCATGATGCTTGTCTATTTCATCTTATGTGGGTTGCCCAATTAATGTGTGCTGTGCTGGGGCCTGCGTGCCTGGATTAAAAATGTAAATTATTATATTTGTGACCTGCGCATCACATTTTAATTAATTTATTGTGTAATTGACCTGCGTGTCAACCTTGTCTAGATAGATTAAAATGTACTTTTAATCAGACAAGAGCTCAAAGCACACATGGATGAGGCGCATGCAACTTGAGGCTTGACCAGGTGGGAAGTCTAGGGTTTGACCCTAAGACAGGCACATTTACCTGGTGGGCGCACCTGAGCTGCACTGGGCGCTATGGCCCAGGGCTGGGCCAGATGAGAGGCAAAAACCCAAGAAGAGCTCAAGTGAAGACTTAAGTTAACTTAAGGTCTTACCTAGGCTTAATGGGCGTTTACCACATAAGATCATCATGCTTTCTTTTATTGTTTAAATAATTAGAATTGCATGATTTATTTATCTTCTGCTATCGCCATAGGGTTTGCATGATAGTTAAGAAGATAAAAGACCGTTAAAATCCAACGCTAAAATATCAAGCTCGATAGCCTTCTGACGCGAAACCTCACTGTTCTGACTATCGTTGGAGCCGTGTTGTACCCACTCAGTGGGCACGTCCATCTATCTTCATACGGTGTGTGATTTCACCTGCGTGTTACAGAGAAGGGATTTATCGCTTCTCGTTGCTCAGCATAGCACGTGGTGGTCCAGGGAGTAGGTCAGGTCAGCTTGACCATGTGGGCTACATATGGGGCATATGTTAGCTATATGGAGGCAGCCATCTATGGGATCAGAGATTGTGTTGTACCAACTCAGTTGGCACAGTCTGCTGGATTGCCTAGATGAAGGGGAATCGCACGGGTTGGCGATTGGCAGGGACTGCCTACCAGAGATTAGTGCTTGTACTCTCTGTGCATCTTATCTCGCCTGAGCGGGACGCGGAGACCAAGTATGAAATCTGGATCCCATCTCACTAAAAGAGTGATTACTCTTTCGGACTGTTTTAATGGATTTTTCAGTCAGATAAAATAGTGAGAAAAGAATCATTCTTAAGTCCTGGATTGATTCTAAACATTGATACTGACCTTGCTGTTCTTGCATTGTTGTAGATTCCTGCAGCAACGAACACCATGAGCTTCAATGTGCGATCCCTACTGGAAAGGGAGAAGTTTGCTGGGCCAAACTTCTCAGACTGGTACGGACACCTTAAGATTGTTCTTAAGGCTGAGAGGAAACTGTATGTCCTCGAGACGGCTGTACCGCCTCAACCCGCTCCGAACGCTGTAAGGGCGGTTCGGGATGCCTACGAAAAGCATGTCAATGATAGCATTGATGTCGCTTGCCTGATGCTAGCGTCTATGACGCCACAGCTGCAGCGTCAGCATGAGGATATGTCTGCTATAGAAATTATAGCAAACCTCAAGATGCTGTATGCTGCACAGGCGAGGACTGAACGCTATAATTTGACCAAGCTTTTCTTTCAGAGCAAACTGGCTGAAGGGAGTCCAGTGGGAGCTCATGTGCTCAAGATGATTGGGCACAAAGAGGCTCTAGAGAAACTAGGGCATACCGTCAATCAGGAGCTTGCTGTAGACATTATTCTGCAGTCTCTCCCGGCCACTTTCGATCCGTTCATTATTAATTTTAATATGAACAAGATCGACTGTACACCGGCAGAATTGCTGAATATGCTCTTGACTACAGAGGAGACTCTAAAGGGAAAGCCTTCAACCTCTATCTTGATGTTTCCTTCTAGGAACAAGAAGAAGGGGAAGAAGGGCAAAGCCCCTGTCAAGAACTACAGCAAGGCTCTAAAACAAAAGGTGAAGCGGTCGAAGGACAACAGATGTTTCCACTGTGACCAGCTGGGTCACTGGAAAAAGGACTGTAAAGCGCTCCAAGGAGACAAGAAGGGAAGCATCGCTTCTAGCTCAGGTATTTTCGTGACTGAAGTCATGATATCCTCTTCTTCTATTTCATGGGTGTTGGACACTGCATGTGGAGTTCACATTTGTTCAAATGTACAGGAACTCAAGAGAAGAAGACAGGTGGGACAGCATGAGGTGGACCTACGAGTTGGAAACGGGGCACGGGTTGCTGCTGTTGCTGTAGGAACTTATTACATCTCATTACCATCTGGACTTGTATTAGAACTAAACAATTGTTACTTTGTACCGAGCATTAATAAAAATATTATCTCTATTCCTGCTCTTGTCAGGAAAGGATTTTCCTTTGAATGCAATATTTCAAAGTGTGTTATTTCTTATGATAATATTGTTTATGCTACTGGGTCAATTAACAATGGGTTATTCATGTTGGACATGGAATGTTCTATACAAAACATTGATAATAAGAAAGCCAAGTATGCTGATGACAGCACCTTGCTATGGCATAGTCGTTTAGGCCATATTAACAAGAAACGCATTAAGCGGTTGCATGATCATGGACTGCTGGGATCTTTCACCTATGAGGAGATTGATACATGCAAAGCTTGTTTATTGGGCAAAATGACGAAGTCTCCTTTTCCTCACAAAGGTCAAAGGGCTTCAGGTTTACTTGACCTTATACACAGTGATGTGTGTGGGCCATTTGTTGGGGTATGCCCTTAAGGCTAATGTTTGAGGCCTATGGGAATGTATTTGTATCATGTAATAAACTGTTATGTTTATAAAGGCATGGTTGTTATTCAGTTAGCTACATTGTCTGCTGCAATATATGTTCTTCTGAATAATGTCTCAAAGCTGTTCAGCTCGGCTGACATGCTATTATGTCCTTAGTCGATATATCTTGGTGAACATGAGACAGCCTTGATATTGTTAAGACTAATATGTGTTCTAATCTTATAGGATGCTTCGAGCATGGAATAAGATGTAGACTCATGGGTACATGGGATGTACTGGACAGACCCTACTAGGATGTTCAATTGTTTGTCACAATGTGAATATTCCTTGGATATGACAAGTGGCACATTTCCTCTGACTTGAGATCACTTGTGTTTTCTAAATGATGATTGTCATTGTTTTGAGATAGTTCAATATCATTTGAAACATAATGATTATAGACTATCTTGGATGGTGAGCTTGAGTCAGGTTAGAGCACTAGTGATAGACATAGGATTGCCGTCTCCTTGTTTAAGGAGTGTGATGTTCTAAAGGGGCCCCCTGGATGAGATGATTGAGAAAGTGTATGGCCATACCCAGGTGACTGTGTTCATCTGTTCTAATCATGCTCATCATATTGGAATTACGAGCTTGACAGGCTTGTCCAATAAGAACATCCAATGGCAAAGGAAATATGCATGCCTAGTGATTTGAGTCACACTTGTGCTATGGTTTGGGTGTAGTCTTGGAAGACTCTTTCCTTTCTATCGGGAGACAGTGATGTGTTGCTAGATACCCCTCACTGATCGTGATAACGTGAGTTATCGTTACCGACATTTAAAGGAAACCCTTAGGGTCGCACAATTTGATGATATGGCTTACTTAAGTCAGATCGTGTGGACTGAATTGTTTGGGTTCAGTTTAAAGGGATCTAATCTCTGATTGTGAGTGAGATCTGGTCTGATCATGTTTGATTGATTAGGGCTTGAGATCGGTAAGCTTCGATCGAGAGAATGTATGCCAGATCGGTCAGATCAGGGGCATCGTTGAGATCGACGGTTAGATCGTGAACCTTAGGGTTTATTTAAGATCTAGACTAGATCATTGGCTTGATTGGTTCTTAAACCGAACCAAAGTGAACCGGCTCACTAAATGAGCGCTTGGTTCATAGGGAGAGGAGTAGGCGACAAGTTCACTTGGCGTGAACGTTGTGGTGAGGAGTGGTTACTATTTTTAGTAACCATGATCTCCATTTGGAGAGTGCGCTCATCAAAATAGAATATACTCTATTTTCGCTCGGAGATATTTCTCTCGCCCATATTCCTCTCGTCTCTCTCGTGAGTGGGGCGACGCTTTGAAGGTTGAGGAGGATTCGGCCAAGAAGAAAGAGATCTCATTTTCCCTTCACTCGACAAGGACCTCTTGGAACCTTGCTAGCACAAGGGGCACCAAGAGAGATAGCGACATCATCTTGTGTGTGACGACAAGGAGAAGATCTACTTTGATCTTTGCTTCCAAGGAAACATCTTCCCATGGCGATGGTATGATTGTTTTCTTATTATCAAGTTGATCTTTTAGCATGCATATCGATCCTATAACCCTAGTTCCGCAAGAAGAAAATTTTATGCGCCATATGCTTTAGGGTTATGCTCCCCCTAGAAGGGGACCCCCCTTATCTTAAGGGGTACTTACAATTGGTATCAGAGCTTTGGTTGAATGCATGTTCGTTATGATTGCTTTGGCCTTGTGATTCCATATGCTTAGATCTATATAACATGCGAAAGTTGCATGATAGGTTTTATCATCTTGCGAAACTTCATGTATGAAATATGTTTCCATCTATTGGCGCATGTATGTTGTAAGTTGGCGCATCTTGTTTTTGTTTTACAAAACTTGAATACTTGCGCGACTCATTATAGATCTAAGGCTTTACTATAAACCCTTAGACGGGTTATTAGGGTTGAAGTCAACCCCTAGGTTAGATCCAGAATGTCTGATCAGATCATCTGACAGCCTGAATGGGTCGATCAAATAGCACCTTGGCGCAAGCCTATGGTGGCTATAGGTCGACTGCAGACAGGTGTGTAGCGATGTCTGCTTGAGACGACTTATGAACGCACCTGAGTTAGGCCCGGGGTCACGCCCGTTTGCCAGAACTCTGTGTGGTCGTTCAGCCCTTGCGCATGCATGGTTGACCCTATGGTCGACTCAAGTCAGTTAGGACTTGGTGCATGCAAGGGCAGTGGATCTGACTAGGTTGGATGAGTGGATCCCTAGTGATGGACCGTTGTAAGGTTGTAGGGCAAATAAGGAAAAATTAAAATTGATCCCATGGGGTTTTCAAAAATTTTAATTTTTATGATTGGATCACATGGTTATTGATTGATGCATATGCTTGGTTATTTAGTCTTATGTGGGCTGCCCATATTAATTGTGTGCTGTGCTGGGGCCTGCGAGCCTGTATTAAACAATTGTAAATTAATTATTGTGATCTGCGCATCACTGTGTTTTAATTTATAAATGTAAGTGACCTGCGTGTCACTCTTGTCTAGATAGTTAAATTTGTAATTTAATTAGACAAAAGCACAAAGCACACTTGGCAGAGGCGCATGCAGCAGTGGCTTGACCAGGTGGGAGGTCCAGGGTTCGACTCTGGGACCAGGCGCATTTTCCCTGGTAGGTGCACCTGAGCTGCAGATGGCGCTTGGGCCCTGGTTTGGGCCAGATAAGCAGCTAAAGACCCATGAAGAGCAAATGAACACTTAAGTTAGGTTAAGGTCTTCTAGGGCTATGGGCTTTTACCACATAAGATACATGCTTTCTTTTATTGCTTAATATTAGAATTGCATGATTAAATTATCTTCTGCTATCACCATAGGAATTGCATGATAGGCAAGAAGATAAAAGACCGTTAAAATCCAACGCTTAAATATCAAGCTCGTAAGCCTTCTGACGCGAAACCTCACTGTTCTGATTATCGTTGGAGCCGTGTTGTACCCACTCAGTGGGCACGTCCATCTATCTTCAGATGGTGCGGGATTACACCTGCGTGTTACAGAGTAGGGATTTATCCCTTCTCGTTGCTCAGCATAGCACGTGGTGGTCCAGGGAGTAGGTCGGGTCAGCTTGACCATGTAGGCTACATATGTGGCGCATATGGTAGCACATGGAGGCAGCCATCTGTGGGGTCAGAGATTGTGTTGTACCAACTCAGTTGGCACAGTCTGCTGGACTGCCCGGATGAAGGGGAATCGCACGGGTTGGCGATCGGCAGGGACTGCCTACCAGAAACTAGTGCTTGTACTCTCTGTGCATCTTATCTCGCCTGAGCGGGACGCGGAGACCAAGTATGAAATCTGGATCCCATCTCACTAAAAGAGTTCTACTCTTTCGGGCTGTTTTGCTGGATTTTTCATGCCTGATAAAATAGTGAGAAAAAAAGAATCTTTCTTAAGTCCTGATTGATTCTTATACATTGATACTGACCTTGCTGTTCTTGCATTGTTGTAGATACCTGCAGCAACGAACACCATGAACTTCAATGTGCGATCCCTACTGGAAAGGGAGAAGTTTGCTGGGCCGAACTTCTCTGACTGGTTTGGACACCTTAAGATCGTTCTTAAGGCAGAGAGGAAACTGTATGTCCTCGAGACGGCGATACCGCCGCAGCCCGCTCCGAACGCCGCAAGGGCGGTTCGGGAAGCCTATGAAAAGCACGTCAATGATAGCATTGATGTCGCTTGCCTGATGCTAGCGTCTATGACGCCACCGCTGCAGTGTCAGCATGAGGATATGTCGGCTATACAGATTATAGCAAACCTCAAGATGCTGTATGCTGCACAGGCGAGGACTGAACGCTATAATTTGACAAAGCTCTTCTTTCAGAGCAAACTGGCTGAAGGGAGCCCAGTGGGAGCTCACGTGCTCAAGATGATTGGGCACAAGGAGGCTCTAGAGAAACTGGGGCATACCATCAACCAGGAGCTTGCTGTGGATATTATTCTGCAGTCTCTCCCGCCGTCATTCGACGCGTTCATTATTAATTTTAATATGAACAAAATCGATTGTACTCCGGCAGAGCTGCTGAATATGCTCTTGACCACTGAGGAGACTCTGAAGGGTAAGCCTTCAACCTCTGTCTTGATGGTTCCTTCTAGGAACAAAAAGAAGGGGAAGAAGGGCAAGGCCCCTGTCAAGAGTTACAGCAAGGCTCTGAAGCAGAAGGTCAAGCGGTCTAAGGAATACAGGTGTTTCCACTGTGGCCAGCTGGGTCACTGGAAAAAGGACTGTAAAGCGCTCCAAGGAGATAAGAGGGGAAGCTTTGCTTCTGGCTCAGGTATATTCGTGACTGAGGTCATGTTTTCTTCTTCTGTATCATGGGTGTTGGACACTGCATGTGGAGTTCACATTTGTTCAAATGTACAGGAACTCAAGAGAAGAAGGCAGGTGGGACAGCATGAGGTGGACCTACGAGTTGGAAACGGGGCACGGGTTGCTGCTGTTGCTGTAGGAGACTACTTCATTTCTTTACCATCTGGCATTGTATTGGAACTAGACAATTGTTACTTTGTTCCCAGTATAACTAAAAATATTATCTCCATTCCTGCTCTTGTCAGGAAGGGGTTTTCCTTTGAATGCAATATTTCAAAGTGTATTTTGTCTTATGATAATATTGTTTATGCAACTGGTTCAATTAACAATGGGTTATTCATGTTGGACATGGAATGTTCAATACAGCAAATTGATATTAAGAAAGCCAAGTATGCTGATGACAGCACCTTGCTATGGCATAGTCGTTTAGGCCATATTAACGAGAAACGCATTAAGCGGTTGCATGAAAATGGACTGCTGGGATCATTCTCCTATAAGGAGATTGATACATGCAAAGCTTGTTTGATGGGTAAAATGACGAAGTCACCTTTTCCTCACAAAGGTCAAAGGGCTTCAGGTTTACTTGACCTTATACACAGTGATGTGTGTGGGCCATTTAGTAAACATGCCAGAGGTGGCTATCAGTACTTCATTACCTTTACTGATGATTTCAGTAGATATGGTTATGTCTATCTGATGAGACATAAAAGTGAATCTTTTGACAAGTTCAAAGAGTTCAAAAATGAAGTACAGAATCAGCTAGGCCGTAATATCAAGGCACTTCGCTCAGATCGAGGTGGTGAATACCTAAGTCATGCATTTACTGACTATCTAAAGGAGTGTGGGATTATCTCACAGCTCACTCCACCAGGAACACCGCAATGGAATGGTGTGTCCGAGAGGAGAAATAGAACGCTACTTGATATGGTTCGTTCTATGATGAGTCAGGCTACTCTTCCTTACTCCTTTTGGGGTTTTGCACTGGAAACAGCTGCAAAGGTACTAAACCGAGTGCCATCCAAGGCAGTTTCAAAGACGCCATATGAATTATGGTATGGGAAACAGCCAAGCTTGACATTTATCAGGATCTGGGGTTGCGAGGCTTATGTCAAAAAGCTCGCCTCTGGGAAACTAGAGAGTAGATCTGACAAATGTATCTTTGTCGGTTACCCTAAGGAAACTAAGGGTTATTATTTCTTCGATCCCAAGGAGAACAAGGTTTTTGTTGCTCGGACGGCCATATTTCTTGAGAAGGAGTTTCTTCTGCAAGAGGCCAGTGGGAGAGAAATAAAACTGGATGAGAATCCAGAGGAAGGACAAAGTGCTCAAGCAGAGTTGGATGTGCCTGAGCTGGTAGAACAGGTTATTGAACAACCTGAGGCTCAGATATCACGGGAACCGCAAAGATCGGGTAGGATCCGTCGACAGCCTGAGCGCTATGATGGAGTCTACATCATTGACAATGATGAACCCCTCACTTATGCGGATGCGGTCAGTGGACCGGAGTCAGCCAGATGGCTTGAAGCTATGCGCGCCGAGATGGACTCCATGTCAGATAACCAAGTTTGGGATTTGGTTGATCCGCCTCCGGGAGTTATCCCTATAGGCTGTAAATGGATCTTCAAGAAGAAGATTGACATGGATGGTAACGTGGTTACCTATAAAGGCAGGCTAGTTGCGAAAGGTTTCAAACAAATCTACGGGATAGATTATGATGAAACTTTCTCTCCTGTAGCCATGTTTAAGTCTATTCGGATTCTTTTCGCGATAGCTGCATATTATGATTATGAGATTTGGCAGATGGATGTGAAAACAGCTTTCCTTAATGGAAATCTGGATGAGGATGTGTACATGACACAACCAGAAGGTTTCACTAATCCAGCAGATCGTCATAAGATATGCAAGTTAAAGAAGTCTATTTATGGACTTAAACAAGCATCTAGAAGCTGGAATATTCGTTTTGATGACTCAGTTACCGAATTTGGTTTCATCAAGAACGAGGATGACCCGTGTGTATATAAGAGGTTTAGTGGGAGCGTGATTACTTTCCTAGTCCTCTACGTCGATGACATCTTGATCATTGGAAACGATATTCCTGAAATGCATGCTGTAAAAGCATGGCTGAGGAAATGTTTCCAGATGAAAGATCTAGGAGAAGCAGCCTATGTGTTAGGTGTGAAGATCTACAGGGATAGATCTAAGAGGCTTCTCGGGCTGTGCCAGAGTACTTACATCGAAAAGGTCCTGGAGAGATTTCATTTAGAGAATTCTAAACGAGGATATCTTCCAGTCAGACATGGTCTGAATCTTTCGAAGAGTCAGTGTCCACAAACACAGACTGAGAAAGATGAAATGGACAATACGCCTTATGCTTCGGCTATTGGATCCATTATGTATGCGATGTTGTGTACTCGCCCAGACGTCGCTTACGGGTTAAGCGTGACCAGTCGTTACCAAAGTAATCCAGGTATGGCGCACTGGATTGCAGTCAAGAACATCTTAAAATATCTGCGGAGGACCAAAGATATGTTCTTGATATATGGTGGTCAGGAAGAACTCAGTATTGAGGGATATACTGACGCTTCGTTCCAGTCTGACCAGGATGATTTTCGATCGCAATCAGGCTATGTTTTTAGCTTGAATGGAGGTGCAGTGGTGTGGAAGAGTTTCAAACAGTCAACTGTTGCTGATTCCACAACAGAAGCCGAGTATGTTGCAGCCTCGGAAGCATCCAAGGAGGCAGTGTGGATTCGTAAGTTCGTGAGAGAACTTGGTGTTGTTCCTTCGAGTGCAGATCCTTTGGTTATCTTTTGTGATAACACTGGAGCAATCGCACAAGCAAAGGAACCACGGTCGCACCAGAAGTCCAAGCACATACAGAGACGGTTTCATTTGATCAGGGAGATCATAGATCGTGGCGAGATCAAAATCTGCAAGGTTCATACAGATGACAATCTGGCTGACCCGCTTACCAAGCCTCTGGCGCAGCAGAAGCATGAGAAGCACTGTAATAATATGGGTTTGAGATTTCTCAACCATTAGATTAAGTGCAAGTGGGAGATTGTTGGGGTATGCCCTTAAGGCTAATGTTTGAGGCCTATGGGAATGTATTTGTATCATGTAATAAACTGTTATGTTTATAAAGGCATGGTTGTTATTCAGTTAGCTACATTGTCTGCTGCAATATATGTTCTTCTGAATAATGTCTCAAAGCTGTTCAGCTCGGCTGACATGCTATTATGTCCTTAGTCGATATATCTTGGTGAACATGAGACAGCCTTGATATTGTTAAGACTAATATGTGTTCTAATCTTATAGGATGCTTCGAGCATGGAATAAGATGTAGACTCATGGGTACATGGGATGTACTGGACAGACCCTACTAGGATGTTCAATTGTTTGTCACAATGTGAATATTCCTTGGATATGACAAGTGGCACATTTCCTCTGACTTGAGATCACTTGTGTTTTCTAAATGATGATTGTCATTGTTTTGAGATAGTTCAATATCATTTGAAACATAATGATTATAGACTATCTTGGATGGTGAGCTTGAGTCAGGTTAGAGCACTAGTGATAGACATAGGATTGCCGTCTCCTTGTTTAAGGAGTGTGATGTTCTAAAGGGGCCCCCTGGATGAGATGATTGAGAAAGTGTATGGCCATACCCAGGTGACTGTGTTCATCTGTTCTAATCATGCTCATCATATTGGAATTACGAGCTTGACAGGCTTGTCCAATAAGAACATCCAATGGCAAAGGAAATATGCATGCCTAGTGATTTGAGTCACACTTGTGCTATGGTTTGGGTGTAGTCTTGGAAGACTCTTTCCTTTCTATCGGGAGACAGTGATGTGTTGCTAGATACCCCTCACTGATCGTGATAACGTGAGTTATCGTTACCGACATTTAAAGGAAACCCTTAGGGTCGCACAATTTGATGATATGGCTTACTTAAGTCAGATCGTGTGGACTGAATTGTTTGGGTTCAGTTTAAAGGGATCTAATCTCTGATTGTGAGTGAGATCTGGTCTGATCATGTTTGATTGATTAGGGCTTGAGATCGGTAAGCTTCGATCGAGAGAATGTATGCCAGATCGGTCAGATCAGGGGCATCGTTGAGATCGACGGTTAGATCGTGAACCTTAGGGTTTATTTAAGATCTAGACTAGATCATTGGCTTGATTGGTTCTTAAACCGAACCAAAGTGAACCGGCTCACTAAATGAGCGCTTGGTTCATAGGGAGAGGAGTAGGCGACAAGTTCACTTGGCGTGAACGTTGTGGTGAGGAGTGGTTACTATTTTTAGTAACCATGATCTCCATTTGGAGAGTGCGCTCATCAAAATAGAATATACTCTATTTTCGCTCGGAGATATTTCTCTCGCCCATATTCCTCTCGTCTCTCTCGTGAGTGGGGCGACGCTTTGAAGGTTGAGGAGGATTCGGCCAAGAAGAAAGAGATCTCATTTTCCCTTCACTCGACAAGGACCTCTTGGAACCTTGCTAGCACAAGGGGCACCAAGAGAGATAGCGACATCATCTTGTGTGTGACGACAAGGAGAAGATCTACTTTGATCTTTGCTTCCAAGGAAACATCTTCCCATGGCGATGGTATGATTGTTTTCTTATTATCAAGTTGATCTTTTAGCATGCATATCGATCCTATAACCCTAGTTCCGCAAGAAGAAAATTTTATGCGCCATATGCTTTAGGGTTATGCTCCCCCTAGAAGGGGACCCCCCTTATCTTAAGGGGTACTTACACCATTTAGTAAACATGCCAGAGGTGGCTATTCATACTTCATTACCTTTACTGATGATTTCAGTAGATATGGATATGTCTATCTAATGAGACATAAGAGTGAATCTTTTGACAAGTTCAAAGAGTTCAAAAATGAAGTACAAAATCAGCTAGGCCGAAATATCAAGGCACTTCATTCAGATCGAGGTGGTGAATACCTAAGTCGAGAGTTTACTGACTATCTGAAGGAGTGTGGGATTATCTCACAGCTCACTCCGCCAGGAACACCGCAGTGGAATGGTGTGTCCGAGAGGAGGAACAGAACCTTACTTGACATGGTTCGTTCAATGATGAGTCAAGCTACTCTACCTTACTCCTTTTGGGGTTTTGCACTGGAGACAGCTGCAAAAGTACTAAACCGAGTGCCATCCAAGGCAGTTTCTAAGACTCCATATGAGTTATGGTATGGGAAACAGCCGAGCTTGACATTTATTAAGATCTGGGGTTGCGAGGCTTATGTCAAAAAGCTCGCCTCTGGGAAACTAGAGAGCAGATCTGAGAAATGCATCTTTGTCGGTTACCCTAAGGAAACTAAGGGTTATTATTTCTACGATCCCAAAGAGAACAAGGTATTTGTTGCTCGGACGGCAATTTTTCTTGAGAAGGAATTTCTTCTGCAAGAAGCCAGTGGGAGAGAAATAAAGCTGGATGAAAATCCAGAGGAAGGACAAAGTAGTCAAGCACAGTTGGATGAGCCTGAGCCGGTTGAACAGGTTACTGAACAACCTGAGGCTCAGATATCACGGGAACCGCGAAGATCGGGAAGGATCCGTCGACAGCCTGAGCGCTATGACGGAGTCTACATCATTGATAATGATGAAACCCCTTAATTATGCGGATGCGGTCAGTGGACCGGAGTCAGCTAGGTGGCTTGAAGCTATGCGAGCCGAGATGGACTCCATGTCAGATAACCAAGTCTGGGATTTGGTTGATCCGCCTCCGGGAGTAATCCCTATAGGCTGTAAATGGATCTTCAAGAAGAAGATTGACATGGATGGTAACATAGTTACCTATAAAGGCAGGCTAGTTGCGAAAGGTTTCAAATAAATCTACGGGATAGATTATGATGAAACTTTCTCTCCTGTAGCCATGTTCAAGTCTATTCGGATTATTCTCGCGATAGCAGCATATTATGATTATGAGATCTGGCAGATGGATGTGAAGACTGCTTTCCTTAATGGAAATCTGCAGGAGGATGTGTATATGACACAACCTGAAGGTTTCACTAATCCATCAGATCGTCATAAAATATGCAAGTTAAAGAAGTCCATTTATGGACTTAAACAAGCATCTAGAAGCTGGAATATTCGTTTTGATGAATCAATATGTGAATTTGGTTTCATCAAGAACGAAGATGACCCGTGTGTATATAAGAGGTTTAGTGGGAGCGTAATTACTTTCCTAGTCCTCTACGTCGATGATATCTTAATCATTGGAAACGATATTCCTGAACTGCATGCTGTAAAAGCATGGTTAAGAAAATGTTTCCAGATGAAAGATCTAGGAGAAGCAGCCTATGTATTAGGTGTGAAGATCTACAGGGATAGATCTAAAAGGCTTCTCGGGCTGTGCCAGAGTACCTACATCGATAAAGTCCTGGAGAGATTTCATTTAGAGAATTCTAAAAGAGGATATCTTCCAGTCAGACATGGTCTGAATCTTTCAAAGAGTCAGTGTCCACAAACACAGACTGAGAAAGATGAAATGGACAATACGCCTTATGCTTCGGCTATTGGGTCCATTATGTATGCGATGTTGTGTACTCGCCCAGACGTCGCTTACGGGTTAAGCGTGACCAGTCGATTCCAAAGTAATCCAGGTCAGGCGCACTGGATTGCAGTCAAGAACATTTTGAAATATCTTCGGAGGACCAAAGATATGTTCTTGATATATGGTGGTCAGGAAGAACTCAGTATTGAAGGATATACTGACGCTTCGTTCTAGTCTGACCAGGATGATTTCCGATCGCAATCAGGCTATGTTTTTAGCTTGAATGGAGGAGCAGTGGTGTGGAAAAGTTTCAAACAGTCTATCGTTGCTGATTCCACAACAGAAGCCGAGTATGTTGCAGCCTCAGAAGCATCCAAGGAGGCAGTGTGGATTCATAAGTTCATTCAGGAACTTGGTGTTGTTCCTTCGAGTGCAGATCCTTTGGTTATATTCTGTGATAACACTGGAGCAATCGCACAAGCAAAGGAACCAGGGTCGCACCAGAAGTCCAAGCACATACAGAGAAGGTTTCACTTGATCCGGGAGATCATTGATCGTGGTGAGATCAAAATCTGCAAGGTTCATACAGATGACAATCTGGCTGACCCGCTTACCAAGACTCTGGCGCAGCAGAAGCATGAGAAGCACTGTAATAATATGGGTTTGAGATTTCTCAACCATTAGATTAAGTGCAAGTGGGAGATTGTTGGGGTATGCCCTTAAGGCTAATGTTTGAGGCCTTGGGATTCTATCAGTATCATGTATAAACTCTTATGTTTATAAAGGCAATGGTTGTTATTCAGTTTATTACATTGTCTGCTGCAATAAGTGTACTTTTGAATAATGTTTCAATGCTGTTCAGCTAGGCTGACATGCTCTATGTCCTTAGTCGAGATATCTTGGTGAACATGAGACAGCCTTGATATGATTGAGACTAATATGTATTCTAATCTTATAGGATGCTTCGAGCATGGAATAAGATGTAGACTCATGGGTACATTGGATGTACTGGACAGACCCTACTAGGATATTCAATTGCTTGTCACAATGTGAATAATCCTTGTTTGCAACAAGTGGCACATGTCCTCTGACTTGAGATCACTTGTGTTTCTAAATGATGATTGTCATTGTTTTGTGGTAGTTCAATATCATTTGAAACATAATGGTTATAGACTATCTTGGATAATGATCATGAGTCAGGTTAGGACACTAGTGATAGATATAGGATTGCCGTCTCCTTGTTTAAGGAGTGTGATGTTCTAAAGGCCCCCCCCCCCCCTCGAATGAGATGATTGAGAAAGTGTATGGCCATACCCAGGTGACTATGTTCATCTGATCTAATCATGCTCATCATATTGGAGCTACAGGCTTGACACGCTTGTCCAATAAGAATATCCAGTGGCAAAGGAAACATGTATGCCTAGTGAAGTGGATTCACACTTGTGCTGTGGTTTGGGAGTAGTCTTGGAAGACTCTTTCCTTTATATCGGGAGACAGTGATGTGTTGCTAGATACCCCTCACTGATCGTGATAACGTAAGTTATCGTTACCGACAGTTAAAGGAAACCCTCAGGGTCGCACAATTTGATGATATGGCTTACTTAAGTCAGATCGTGTGGACTGAATTGTTTAGGTTCAGTTTAAAGGAGTTTAAACTCTGATTGTAAGTGAGATCTGGTCTAATCATGTTTGATTGATTAGGGCTTAAGATCGGTAAGCTTCGATCGAGAGTATTGATGCTAGATCGGTGAGATCAAGTGCATCAAGAGATGAATGGTTAGATCTTGAACCATTTGGTTCAGAGAGATCTAGACCATGGCTTGGGCTGGTTTGGTTTGGTCTTTGAACCGAATTGAATAGAATTGAATTGGTTTGAACCGGTTCACATATGTGAACGCATGGTTCAAGGCTTGATTGTGTTTTGGGCGGTTTTCTTTGAGTGAGCGCATGGCTTCATGACTTTCCATATTTGGAAGTCATGTAACGCCACCTCTTGAAAACGCCTCAATGCATTTGCCAATTCTCTTCTCTTGTCGCCTTCACTCTTGGGTAGAGATTTTTTCTTGACGAAAGAAGGAGCTCGGCCAAGCATCTCTCTTCTTCGACACACGACAAGGAACATGGGAGATTCTTGCTAGCACAAGGAACATCCAAGGAGGTAGCCATCTCTCATCTAGTGTGCGTCTTCTTTGGAGGAGAGCTTATTTGCCCTCTTGCTTCCAAGCCGCCTCCTTCATCATGGCTATGGTAAAAGATCTTAACTTGATCTTTGCAATATAATCAAAGTTGATCATATATATTCATGCAAACGATCTTGTTGAAACCCAAAATTTCATATACGCATGCTTTAGGGTTTCCCCCCCCCCTTTAAGGGGTCTTTTCACGTGGCTTACTAGGGTTAAGGCAAATCCAATGGGATCTGTGAAGGATTAGGGTTCCTCGGGTGATTTCGAGTGCTCTCGTAACACAAAATCATCAGTCCAGTCTAGGGGTTCCGAGAGTCAAGGTTCACCTCTCTGTTCTTCCCTCGATATCTAAAGCATGCATACATATGGCCAGTATGTAAACAAGAATTAAAACATCCTAAACATGAATAAGAACAAGAATTAAAACACCCATGGCCGTGCACTCTGTAGAGGACTCCAATTGAGCTAAAATTTGGCGTGTAGCTCCATCTCATCATGGGAAATCGTCCCATACCTTCAGATTCTCCAAATTCCATTGATTTTGAGGTCAAATACCTGCATTTCATTAAAACAGAGGAAAAGTAAAGGTTCCGAAGGATATGAAACATTTGAGTAAATAAATGAGATGAAACATGCATTATGCTCTAATATAAGAATGAAATTGAGTTATGAAATATCATATTTTTACATGTCATCAGAGAGTTATCACCACTTTGCTTGCGCCACCACCAAGGATGCGCTAAGGTATGATGGACTCACCTTGTAACACTTGCGCCACCACCAAAGGTTGCGCCAAGGAAGAAGAGATCACCTTCTTCAAATTATGCCACCACCAACGGATATGCCAAGGAAGAAGAAGTAGCCCCTCAAGCTCTTCTTCCGCCTCTAGGAAGGAAGCTAGTCGCCACTAGAGGAGGGGCGACAATCTCCAAGGGCTACACCAAGGAGGAGCAAGAGGTGGCTAGGGTTGAGAGGGGAGAGATGTCTTAGGCGGCTAGGTTTTCTCCAAGAGAAGGCATACTTTCATATATGCCCCTAGCCCCTCTATATAGAGTTTTAGACATGGGTCTCATAACTTAAGTCATGAATAAATTTATTAGATTTATTCTATTAGTTGAATATTAAATATTCAAATATGAGCCAAGGCTTATGGACCCATCTAGATCAAGTCATTAAGCTACTAAATCATTTCTATGCAAACCCTAACATTTGACTTGTCGACTAAGACCTAGTCAACCGAGGCCAAATTTGGTCACCCAAAGGTCAACCAAGGTCAACTTGATCTCAAAATATCATTTAGCTTTATATAATCTCTACAATCTCAATACATGCATCTGTGATACATTAGACTCCCAAATAGATCTGAATCATCCAATCATTCGATATTGGGCTACCTGATCAATTCGGGATCTCAAGTGTCTATGTGTGAAACCCTGTAGGTTCTCTAACGTTGCCAGTAATAACCTCATCATCACAAGCAGTGAATGACACCTAGTAGTACATTGCTACTATTCAAGTCATCGGAATAGATGTCATCATCGACAACCTCTAGACCACAACAAAGTATATGTGCATTCCAATCCCTTTGCTAGGCTGATATATAGATTGGAAAAGCATGTCACACTTATTTAACTCAATCAAATACTATTGTAGTCCGCAAGTGTATGGATACTCGAAGTAATAAATAAAGTATCGAATCCACAGGGACCTACGTGTTAAGTACCAAATAGTTGTATTCTCAATAGCTAAGTGATCGAATAATAGCAAAGCAATGATGGAAAACACACAAAATTAGATAATCAGAGAGAAACATTGGGACTAGGGTTTCATCCACCTTAATTCTAATGACTAGAGGGAAATAAAGGTTGTCAATCAAATTTTATTATGATAAAGGTTTAATTTACTTCATAAAAGGATTATCTCGCTCTCGCGCAGACAATCATACAAAGGACCAATCTTTACTCTCGTGCAAGATCTATCCAATGCTGAAAATAAGTAAATCATTGAGCAAAGAACTCAAGGATCACTCTCGTGCATCCGAATTCTAAGTCAAACATCTCATGTGGAATCTCAAGGATCACTCTCGTGCATCTGAGTCTCAACATAGGTTCTACTTAAGGTTTTCCAACGTTCCGATCCTCACTCTCGTGCAGGATCTTCTCGTCTAACACAATAACTCAATCCAAAAAATCATAAAATCAACAAGGCATTAAAACTCTCTAAAATTAGAATTCAAAGAATAAACATAATCTCTTACGATAAGTTCCAAACTAGATAATTTCTAGGGTTCCGAATTTCACAATCAATCTCGCAGTCTATTTCACAAAACTCTAAAATATGCTGATGTTTATAAAACTAAGGAGAATTAAAGATAATCATCACATAAGTAAAATTACCATAACAAAACTATCATGACAAAAGAAAAGAAATCTAGTCATTAAGAAGTTAAGGGGATATCACCCCATGTCCCAAAATATGTTTAAGCTTGCATGGAGGAAGAAATACAACACGGCTGTAATTTCTAATATGCTTGTGAACTCGCAGTGAATAGTGCTGGCAACGCTCCTATGCTGATTTCTCCTCCGTCTGAGATCCTTTTGCCTTGAAACGTCTGTGGTGTCCTCCCCTACTCTAGACGAAGCTTCTGTGTAAAAATCATGGCCGGAGGTGCCCTCTACACCTCTTGGCGTGAGGCCAAACCCTAACCACCTCTCTATCGATTGCTCTCAGAATACTAGATAAACATTCCCCCTTCCACTTCTTGCATCTTCTCCTCTTAAATTTAGGTCCGGAACATCTTCCAGATCTCAATTTGGAGCTCTAGATCAAAAGTTATGGTCCGCGCAAGATTTGGACCCGTAAAAATCACGTTTTTGGGCCCAAAATACGGTACCGTGAAAGTGTACACCAAAAATACGGTAGTACCGTATTTTTGCCAAAACATTCTGGTTAAAATTGTAGGAAATTATGATACCGTGTAATTTCACACGGTAGTGCTGTATTTTGCCCAAACTGACTCTAATTCGCATGAAATTTGGCAGGTAGCTTCGTTTCGACGTCTAGAATCCATTGGTGTGCTCAAATCTTCCAAAATCCATCAAAATATGACACTTTTAACCTGAAAATGATCAAAAATAAGAAATAGTGTAGATTCTGCATTATTTGACAAATAAGGCTTAAAAATAAGCAAAGTAGCATAAATATGACACAAAAAGACCAATGAAATGACACAAGATATACTATGAATTTTTGTGTCATCAAACACATAAGGCTCAAACTTTGCTTGTCCTCAAGCAAAACTCAAAAATTGATCATAGGCATAGACTTTCTCATGAAGAATAAATTTTTAAAATACAATCACCAATGAAAAACTTTCACCAATTGCTTCATAAAATCTCAAATAAACACATCACCCTTTGAATTCAATTTTCAAGATCCACAACTTAATCAAATAAAATTTCGCAACTTGCATAATAAGTAGAATATCAATCTCAAGACTTCATCCAGTTTCAATTCATAACTGTCAACTTTTGTTTACAGGAATAGGAATTCCAAGATCTTTTTCCACTCATTTTTTTTTGTATCGCCCACATTCTTTAATTCGATGACCACCTTTTTCTGGTGACGAAGTTAGAGTACACTGACCACATAATCAATGTAATAGAACTCATATCTTTTTAGCAGTAAGATTTTTACCAAAGATAGCGGACTTAATGTGGAATGATTCCTCTCATGGCATGCACCCACATAGACACATGCTTTCTCTTTTTTTTTTTATTATACTTCAACCCATATCCTTCGATACCACTGTCAATTTTGCACAGTGCCAAGTAGGGTAGTCCTCACTTTATTTGGATAATGGAATCTTTCTTCCCAACAAATAGCAAATAGCATGAATATCAACTAAATTGATCAATCAACATCAATTCAAAAATCATACTCTTATGCTAGTTTTATTCAAGGAAGTAGTTTCACTTTTAAACCAAATTCATCAAATAACATGTTCACCCAAAATCTCATTCATCAATGAATGAAAAATTTCAAAAGCAGATATGTATTAGAGAAATAAATTCAACATGATAGGTCTAGTCCTAATCTCATGCATGAACACATTCATCATCATAGAAAACATCAAAATATGTCATAATTAGTTCAAAAGATGTGGAACATCAAACTCAAAAAGTCATGGTCCAAAAGTGTAAGATTAGTATAATCACATAAGGATCGAACCACGCAAAGGATGCAAAGTGAAAGAATTTAAGAGAAGAAAAGTGTAGATAATCAAATAATCCCTGGAGAGTGCAAACAATACTCACAAAACTATGTAGCAAGCTCAGTCATCATCCAGTGTATAGAATCGGGGTAGATGTAGTTATGTCCAAAGATGTGTCTTTTGAAAATTTTCCTGCACAATTTTTAAGTACATAAGGCTCAGTTCTAAAAATAGTCTCTAACAGAGAATAAGAACAATAATTCTCTAAAAGGGTAATCAGAGATATCATGGATGATCCAAAAAGGGTGCTAATGTAGGCGAGAAGCAGAGGTGAAACAGATGCTAGCTGAAAAGCTGCTAGTAGTGATGATGGTGCCGATAGTAGAGTGAGTTGCAAGTCCCCTAATCTAAAGGGGGGGGGGGGCGAAACCCAAATAGGAGGCGCATAAATTTTTCGTAGCGGAAGCAAGGGTTTCTTAGAATCGTTTGCATAGACATATGATTAACTTGTTAAACAACTAGTATAGATCATACCATAGCCATTGTGTAGATGTCGGCTTGGAAGAAGAGAACAAATCTGATCTCCTCCAAAAGATGCGCACACAATGAGATGTTGCCTACTCCCTTGTTGCTTCTTGTGCTAGCAAGGCACCAAGGTATCTTGATCGAATAAAAGGAAATGAGAGATGAACTCTCTTGCTTGGCCGAACTTTCTCCAAGACGTCTTTTTCCCCACACGAGAGTGTCGTCGAGAGCAAGGAGCAAAGGGTTGAATGGAGCGTGAAGCCAACCGAACGTGGAGGCGTTTCTATTTTGGAACTTCCAAAAATAGCAAACGAAAACGTTCATGCGTTATGCGTTCACTTCAAGTGAACCAAACGCTTATCCCACTCCATATGAACCATGCGCTCACACATGAGCCGGTTCACATGTATATGGTTCAATGGTCAAACCAAACCAGCCCAAGCAATGGTCTAGATCTCATTGAACCAAAAAGGTTCAAGATCTAACCGTTGATCTCTCAATGCTTTTGATCTCACCGATCTAGCATCACTTCTCTCGATCGAAGCTTACCGATCTCAAGCCCTAATCAATCAAACATGATCAGACCAGATCTCACTTACAATCAGAGTTTAAATCCCTTTAAACTGAACCGAAACAATTCAGTCCACACGATCTGACTTAAGTAAGCCATATCATCAAATTGTGCGACCCTAAGGGTTTCCTTTAAATGTCGGTAACGATAACTTACGTTATCACAATCAGTGAGGGGTATCTAGCAACACATCATTGTCTCCCGATATAAAGGAAAGAGTCTTCCAAGACTACACCCAAACCACAGCACAAGTGTGAATCCACTTCACGAGGAATACATGTTTCCTTTGCCACTGGATGTTCTTATTGGACAAGCATGTCAAGCCTGTAGCTCCAATATGATGAGCATGATTAGATCAGATGAACATAGTCACCTGGGTATGGCCATACACTTTCTCAATCATCTCATCCAGGGGGGCCCCTTTAGAACATCACACTCCAATCAAGGAGACGGCAATCCTATATCTATCACTAGTGTCCTAACCTGATTCATGATCATTATCCAAGATAGTCTATAACCATTATGTTTCAAATGATATTGAACTACCTCAAAACAATGACAATCATCATTTTAGAAACACAAGTGATCTCAAGTCAGAGGACATGTGCCACTTGTTGCAAACAAGGATTATTCACATTGTGACAAGCAATTGAATATCCTAGTAGGGTCTGTCCAGTACATCCAATGTACCCATGAGTCTACATCTTATTCCATGCTCGAAGCATCCTATAAGATTAGAACACATATTAGTCTCAATCATATTAAGGCTGTCTCATGTTCACCAAGATATCTCGACTAAGGACATTACAGCATGTCAGCCAAGCTGAACAGCATTGAGACATTATTCAGAAGCACACTTATTGCAGCAGACAATGTAACAAACTGAATAACAACCATTGCCTTTATAAACATAAGAGTTTATACATGATACTGAAAGAATCCCAAGGCCTCAAACATTAGCCTTAAGGGCATACCCCAACAATCTCCCACTTGCACTTAATCTAATGGTTGAGAAATCTCAAACCCATATTATTGCAGTGCTTCTCATGCTTCTGCTGCGCCAGAGGCTTGGTAAGCGGGTCAGCCAGATTGTCATCTGTATGAACCTTGCAGATTTTGATCTCACCACGATCAATGATCTCCCGGATCAAGTGAAACCGTCTCTGTATGTGCTTGGACTTCTGGTGCGACCGTGGTTCCTTTGCTTGTGCGATTGCTCCAGTGTTATCACAGAAGATAACCAAAGGATCTGCACTCGAAGGAACAACACCAAGTTCCTGAACGAACTTGCGAATCCATACTGCCTCCTTAGATGCTTCCGAGGCTGCAACATACTCGGCTTCTGTTGTGGAATCAGCAACGATAGACTGTTTGAAACTTTTCCACACCACTGCTCCAGCATTCAAGCTAAAAATATAGCCTGATTGCGATCGGAAATCATCCTGGTCAGATTGGAACGAAGCGTCAGTATATCCTTCAATGCTGAGTTCTTCCTGACCTCCATATATCAAGAATATATCTTTGGTCCTCCGAAGATATTTCAAAATGTTCTTGACTGCAATCCAGTGCGCCTGACCTGGATTACTTTGGAATCGACTAGTCACGCTTAACCCGTAAGCGACGTCTGGGCGAGTACATAACATCGCATACATAATGGACCCAATAGCCGAAGCATAAGGCGTATTGTCCATTTCATCTTTCTCAGTCTGTGTTAGTGGACACTGACTCTTTGAAAGATTCAGACCATGTCTGACTGGAAGATATCCTCTTTTAGAATTCTCTAAATGAAATCTCTCCAGGACTTTATCGATGTAAGTACTTTGGCACAGCCCGAGAAGCCTCTTAGATCTATCTCTGTAGATCTTCACACCTAATACATAGGCTGCTTCTCCTAGATCTTTCATCTGGAAACATTTTCTTAACCATGCTTTAACAGCATGCAGTTCAGGAATATCGTTTCCAATGATTAAGATATCATCGACGTAGAGGACTAAGAAAGTAATCACGCTCCCACTAAACCTCTTATATACACACGGGTCATCTTCATTCTTGATGAAACCAAATTCACAGATTGATTCATCAAAACGAATATTCCAGCTTCTAGATGCTTGCTTAAGTCCATAAATGGACTTCTTTAACTTGCATATTTTATGACGATCTGATGGATTAGTGAAACCTTCAGGTTGTGTCATATACACATCCTCATCCAGTTTTCCATTAAGGAAAGCGGTCTTCACATCCATCTGCCAGATCTCATAATCGTAATATGCTGCTATCGCAAGAATAATCCGAATAGACTTGAACATGGCTACAGGAGAGAAAGTTTCATCATAATCTATCCCGTAGATTTGTTTGAAACCTTTCGCAACTAGCCTGCCTTTATAGGTAACTACGTTACCATCCATGTCAATCTTCTTCTTGAAGATCCATTTACAGCCTATAGGGATTACTCCCGGAGGCGGATCAACCAAATCCCAGACTTGATTATCTGACATGGAGTCCATCTCGGCTCGCATAGCTTCAAGCCATCTAGCTGACTCCGGTCAACTGACCGCATCCGCATAAGTGAGGGGTTCATCATGATCAATGATGTAGACTCCGTCATAGCGCTCAGGCTGTCGACGGATCCTTCCCGATCTACGCGGTTCCCGTGATATCTGAGCCTCAGGTTGTTCAATAACCTGTTCTACTGGCTCAGGCTCATCCAACTGTGCTTGACTACTTTGTCCTTCCTCTGGATTCTCATCCAGTTTTATTTCTCTCCCACTGGCTTCTTGCAGAAGAAATTCCTTCTCAAGAAAAATTGCCGTCCGAGCAACAAATACTTTGTTCTCTTTGGGATCGTAGAAATAATAACCCTTAGTTTCCTTAGGGTAACCGACAAAGATGCATTTCTCAGATCTGCTCTCTAGTTTCCCAGAGGCGAGCTTTTTGACATAAGCATCGCAACCCCAGATCTTAATAAATGTCAAGCTCGGCTGTTTCCCATACCATAACTCATATGGAGTCTTTGAAACTGCCTTGGATGGCACTCGGTTTAGTACCTTTGCAGCTGTTTCCAGTGCAAATCCCCAAAAGGAGTAAGGTAGAGTAGCCTGACTCATCATAGAACGAACCATATCCAGTAAGGTTCTGTTCCTCCTCTCGGACACACCATTCCATTGCGGTGTTCCTGGTGGAGTGAGCTGTGCGATAATCCCACACTCCTTTAGATAGTCAGTAAACTCTCGACTTAGGTATTCTCCACCTCGATCTGAGCGAAGTGCCTTGATATTTCGGCCTAGCTGATTCTGTACTTCATTTTTGAACACTTTGAACTTGTCAAAAGATTCACTCTTATGTCTCATTAGATAGACATACCCATATCTACTGAAATCATCAGTAAAGGTAATGAAGTATGAATAGCCACCTCTGGCATGTTTACTAAATGGCCCACACACATCACTGTGTATAAGGTCAAGTAAACCTGAAGCCCTTTGACCTTTGTTAGGAAAAGGAGACTTCGTCATTTTGCCCAATAAACAAGCTTTGCATGTATCAATCTCCTCATAGGAGTATGATCCCAGCAGTCCATGGTCATGCAACCGCTTAATGCGCTTCTTGTTAATATGGCCTAAACGACTATGCCATAGCAAGGTGCTGTCATCAGCATACTTGGCTTTCTTATTATCAATATTTTGTATAGAACATTCCATGTCCAACATGAATAACCCATTGTTAATTGACCCAGTAGCATAAATAATATTATCAAAAGAAAGATAACACTTTGAAGTCTTGCATTCAAAGGAAAACCCTTTCCTGACAAGAGCAGGAATAGAGATAATATTCTTGGTAATGCTAGGTACAAAATAACAATTGTTCAGTTCTAATACAAGTCCAGATGGTAATGAGATGTGATATTCTCCTACAGCAACAGTAGCAACCCGTGCCCCATTTCCTACTCGTAGGTCCACCTCATGCTGTCCCACCTGTCTTCTTCTCTTGAGTTCCTGTACATTTGAACAAATGTGAACTCCACATGCAGTGTCCAACACCCATGATATAGAAGAAGAGGATATCATGACTTCAGTCACAAAAATACCTGAGCCAGAAGCGATGCTTCCCTTCTTGTCTCCTTGGAGCGCTTTACAGTCCTTTTTCCAGTGACCCAGCTGGCCACAATGGAAACATCTGTATTCCTTCGACCGCTTAACCTTTTGTTTCAGAGCCTTGTTGTAGTTCTTGACAGGGGCTTTGCCCTTCTTCCCCTTCTTCTTGTTCCTGGAAGGAAACATCAAGACAGAGGTTGAAGGCTTTCCCTTTAGAGTCTCCTCTGTAGTCAAGAGCATATTCAGCAACTCTGTCGGAGTACAGTCGATCTTGTTCATATTAAAATTAATAATGAACGGATCGAAAGAGGCCGGAAGGGACTGCAGAATAATGTCTACAGCAAGCTCCTGATTGATGGTATGCCCCAGTTTCTCTAGAGCCTCTTTGTGCCCAATCATCTTAAGCACATGAGCTCCCACTGGACTCCCTTCAGCCAGTTTGCTCTGAAAGAAAAGCTTGGTCAAATTATAGCGTTCAGTCCTCGCCTGTGCAGCATACAGCATCTTGAGGTTTGCTATAATTTCTATAGCAGACATATCCTCATGCTGACGCTGCAGCTGTGGTGTCATAGAGGCTAGCATCAGGCAAGCGACATCAATGCTATCATTGACATGCTTTTCATAGGCTTCCCGAACCGCCCTTGCGGCGTTCGGAGCGGGTTGAGGCGGTATAGCCGTCTCGAGGACATACAGTTTCCTCTCAGCCTTAAGAACAATCTTAAGGTGTCCGTACCAGTCTGAGAAGTTTGGCCCAGCAAACTTCTCCCTTTCCAGTAGGGATCGCACATTGAAGCTCATGGTGTTCGTTGCTACAGGAATCTACAACAATGCAAGAACAGCAAGGTTAGTATCAATGTTTAGAATCAATCCAGGACTTAAGAAAGATTCTTTTCTCACTATTTTATCTGACTGAAAAATCCATTAAAACAGTCCGAAAGAGTAAGACTCTTTTAGTGAGATGGGATCCAGATTTCATACTTGGTCTCCGCGTCCCGCTCAGGCGAGATAAGATGCACAGAGAGTACAAGCACTAATTTCTGGTAGGCAATCCCTGCCAATCGCCAACCCGTGCGATTCCCCTTCATCTGGGCAATCCAGCAGACTGTGCCAACTGAGTTGGTACAACACAGTCTCTGACCCCATAGATGGCTGCCTCCATATAGCTAACATATGCCCCATATGTAGCCTACATGGTCAAGCTGACCTGACCTACTCCCTGGACCACCACGTGCTATGCTGAGCAACGAGAAGCGATAAATCCCTTCTCTGTAACACGCAGGTGAAATCACACACCGTCTGAAGATAGATGGGCGTGCCCACTGAGTGGGTACAACACGGCCCCAACGATAGTCAGAACAGTGAGGTTTCGCGTCAGAAGGCTTACGAGCTTGATATTATAGCGTTGGATTTTAACGGTCCTTTTATCTTCTTAACTATCATGCAAACCCTATGGTGATAGCAGAAGATAAATAAATCATGCAATTCTAATTATTTAAACAACAAAAGAAAGCATAATGATCTTATGTGGTAAACGCCCATTAAGCCTAGGTAAGACCTTAAGTTAACTTAAGTCTTCACTTGAGCTCTTCATGAGTCATTTGCATCTCATCTGGCCCAGACCAGGGCCCAAGCGCCCTCTGCAGCTCAGATGCGCCCACCAGGTACATGCGCCTGTCATAGGGTCAAACCCTAGACCTCCCACCTGGTCAAGCCTCTACTGCATGCGCCTCTGCCATGTGTGCTCTGTGCTCTTGTCTGATTAAAATTACATTTTAATCTATCTAGACAAGATTGACACGCAGGTCAATTACACAATAAATTAATTAAAATGTGATGCGCAGATCACAAAATAATTTACAATTAATCCAGGCACGCAGGCCCCAGCACAGCACACATTAATTGGGCAACCCACATAAGATGAAATAAACAAGCATCATGGCATCCAATCAACATGTGATCCATCAACAAAATAAAATTTTTTTTTTTAAAAAAAAATCCCATTGGAATCAATTTTATTTGTCTTATGTGCCATACTACCTTACAACGGTCCATTAATAGGGATCCACTCATCATGTCTAGTCAGATCCACTGCCCTTGCATGCACCAAGTCCTAACTGACTTGAGTCGACCTAATGGTCAACCATGTATGCGCAAAGGGCTGAACAACCTTCATGAGTTCTGGCAAGCGGGTGTGACCCCGGGCCTAACTCAAGAGTGCTCACTGGTTGTCTCAACCAGACCTCGCTACACGCCTGTCTGCAGTCGACCTATAGCCACCTCATGCTTGCGCATAGGTGCCATCTGGTCGACCCATCTAGGCTGTCAGATGGTCTGATCAGACTATTTGGATCCTACCTAGAGGATGACTTCAACCCCATCAACCCGTCTAAGGGTTTCTAGTAGGCGCTTAGATCTAATATGGGGCGCGCAAGTGATCAAGTTTTAAGGAAAAACTACAACAAGCGCATACATGATACAAGCGCCAAGATACATCATATTCACAACAATAAGCATGTAGTTAGGCATGTAATTATCCATTAGATCTATTCACAAGCACATTCATGGATCAAACATGAAGATCAAGCAATCATATGAACAAGCAATAACTTGGCTCTGATACCAATTGCAAGTCCCCTAATCTAAAGGGGGGGGGGCGAAACCCAAATAGGAGGCGCATAAATTTTTCGTAGCGGAAGCAAGGGTTTCTTAGAATCGTTTGCATAGACATATGATTAACTTGTTAAACAACTAGTATAGATCATACCATAGCCATTGTGTAGATGTCGGCTTGGAAGAAGAGAACAAATCTGATCTCCTCCAAAAGATGCGCACACAATGAGATGTTGCCTACTCCCTTGTTGCTTCTTGTGCTAGCAAGGCACCAAGGTATCTTGATCGAATAAAAGGAAATGAGAGATGAACTCTCTTGCTTGGCCGAACTTTCTCCAAGACGTCTTTTTCTCCACACGAGAGTGTCGTCGAGAGCAAGGAGCAAAGGGTTGAATGGAGCGTGAAGCCAACCGAACGTGGAGGCGTTTCTATTTTGGAACTTCCAAAAATAGCAAACGAAAACGTTCATGCGTTATGCGTTCACTTCAAGTGAACCAAACGCTTATCCCACTCCATATGAACCATGCGTTCACACATGAGCCGGTTCACATGTATATGGTTCAATGGTCAAACCAAACCAGCCCAAGCAATGGTCTAGATCTCATTGAACCAAAAAGGTTCAAGATCTAACCGTTGATCTCTCAATGCTTTTGATCTCACCGATCTAGCATCACTTCTCTCGATCGAAGCTTACCGATCTCAAGCCCTAATCAATCAAACATGATCAGACCAGATCTCACTTACAATCAGAGTTTAAATCCCTTTAAATTGAACCGAAACAATTCAGTCCACACGATCTGACTTAAGTAAGCCATATCATCAAATTGTGCGACCCTAAGGGTTTCCTTTAAATGTCGGTAACGATAACTTACGTTATCACAATCAGTGAGGGGTATCTAGCAACACATCACTGTCTCCCGATATAAAGGAAAGAGTCTTCCAAGACTACACCCAAACCACAGCACAAGTGTGAATCCACTTCACGAGGCATACATGTTTCCTTTGCCACTGGATGTTCTTATTGGACAAGCGTGTCAAGCCTGTAGCTCCAATATGATGAGCATGATTAGATCAGATGAACATAGTCACCTGGGTATGGCCATACACTTTCTCAATCATCTCATCCAGGGGGGCCCCTTTAGAACATCACACTCCAATCAAGGAGACGGCAATCCTATATCTATCACTAGTGTCCTAACCTGATTCATGATCATTATCCAAGATAGTCTATAACCATTATGTTTCAAATGATATTGAACTACCTCAAAACAATGACAATCATCATTTTAGAAACACAAGTGATCTCAAGTCAGAGGACATGTGCCACTTGTTGCAAACAAGGATTATTCACATTGTGACAAGCAATTGAATATCCTAGTAGGGTCTGTCCAGTACATCCAATGTACCCATGAGTCTACATCTTATTCCATGCTCGAAGCATCCTATAAGATTAGAACACATATTAGTCTCAATCATATCAAGGCTGTCTCATGTTCACCAAGATATCTCGACTAAGGACATTACAGCATGTCAGCCAAGCTGAACAGCATTGAGACATTATTCAGAAGCACACTTATTGCAGCAGACAATGTAACAAATTGAATAACAACCATTGCCTTTATAAACATAAGAGTTTATACATGATACTGAAAGAATCCCAAGGCCTCAAACATTAGCCTTAAGGGCATACCCCAACATGAGTAGTCTCTAGTGGCCTGCTAGAAACTACAGTCCTGGAGTGAAGACGTCGGCCAGTGGGTGCTAGAAATAATGCTAAATAGATAAACAAAATCAGTCACTAATGAAAACTCTACTGCATGAATAAATAAAATCAATAAAAATAGTGGCAGTAGAAAAAGTAAGAATCTGCAGATGGTATAATCCAGTGTCAACGGTTGGAAACAGTGATGTCAGAGGCAGATGCAGTGGTGGCTAGAGGTGGAAGACAGTTGCTCTTGAAGATTTCTGGATCTAGAGGCAAAAGAAGCTATAACATATAGAAAACAAACAAAGCAGTTTTTGAATTTTTTATGAAAAGTAGCCCTACCCAAAAATAAGATTTAATGATCTAAATAGAAAATGGACAAAACCAAGTTGTTGAATAAGATATGTTCTTTTCAGATGTATGAAAATTAAAGGATCAAAATCTATCATAAATTTAGGGCATCAACAGAAATTAGGCTACTCAGATTAAAAACTGTAAAACTGCACAAAAGTTAATCAAATTTGAAAAGTTGTCATATGTCCTAGAATTGTCAGAAAATATTTTCATTAAAACAATTAATCCTCAAGATAGAATGACATACGAACTTCATAGTCCAAGTGAAAAATCACGGTTTCAAGTCATCGAAGCACCTTAAAAACGCGCAACAAAAGTGCTAATCAGATTAGTCAAAAGAAAACTACTGCAGAAATTAATCAGAATCGAAAAGTTGCTAGGTGCTTTTGAACGATCCATGGACTTTAAAATTCAGTAAAAAATCCAGATGATAGAAAAAGATGAGTACTTCGTGATGGTGCAAGAGATCAAAAATTTTCGCAACCTAGTTTATTAAAATCACAATGAGAAAACACCTACTCAAATAAGCAAACTGCAGATTTCAAATACGGTACCGTGCAATTCCTCAGGGCAGTGCCGTAAAATGCATAAAACTCTCAGGTCAGAAATCGGCAGAAATACGGTATCGTAAAAGATTTTCTCAAAAATACGGTAGTGCCGTATTTTGTGCATTTTTTTGTACAAAAAAAGAAAAATTAGAAAAATTAATTCTAAAAATAAAATAAACTAGAATAAAAGAAACCAAACTAAATAAGAGTGCTTGGGTTGCCTCCCAAGAAGCGCTAATTTTTAGGTCATTAGCTTGACCAAATCCAATATCATGGTGAAGCAGGTGAATCAGTACCAAAGTAGATTGCATATAATTTTCTCTTTTTCCACTGTCCAAAAAGCTTAGCCACTAATCTAAATATCCAAAATTTCATATAAATCAAGATTGACATGACTTTCTCAAATATGCGGAAATCAAAATCAAAATTTTCAACTCCAATCAAAGAATATTCAATTATCTTCATATGTTTATCAAAAAGTAAAATCATAAGTCCTTTCTTCAAATTTAAATCTTCAATTGCAATATAAATAGGACTTTGATCAAAATAATTAAGCATTGGATCATCATAATAATAGTCTTTATGTCTCTCATTAGAATCCTCAATAAAAAACACTTTCTCAAATAGATCAAAATTTTCAACAATAGATATGGGCAAAACATCAACATGGTGAGATTCATCAATTTTCACAATATTCAAATCCTTATCAATTTCCTCATGTTCATCATCAAATAATTTAGCAATTTCAAAATCATCATTAAAGTCAAGATGAGACTCTTCAAAATCAATTTCCTCATGCCTCCCCACAAATAATTCATTGTCAGAAGAGTCAAAATCAGAATCATATGAAAAATCATAATGAGATTTATCAATGTTCACAGTGGGGTTCATCAATGTCTAGAATTTTCAAACCTTCATCATGCTCATCAGATGTAACCATAAATAAGTTTTCATCAAAATCAGAATTATCATTAAAAGAAGTTTTTTCAAAATCAATTTCCCCAACCTTTTCCTCAAATAAATCATCAGAAGAATCAATTTTACAACCAGGATCAGGATGAGATTCATTAATATTCACATAAGGCTCAATCTCAAAATAATCATAATCATAGGGGGATTTTTCTAAATCAAGTTTTTCAGTTTCCAAATCAAACTCAAATAAACAATCTTGCTGTGCTATTTGAGTTTCTAACATTTCAGTACGAGCACATATATCATCAAGCCTATGTTTATGGGTCTCATTCAAATCTTCATTTTGTTTCATGAATTTTTCAAACATCAACTCTAAGATAGATTTTCCAGTGTACTCAAAGTATGGTTCAGAAATATGGTTCGAGCAATCATTAGAAAAAGAAGTTTGATGATTTTCCCATCTAGAATACAATTGATAAGATTCTTTCCATGATAAATTGGGATTTAAAAATGGGGAATCAGAGGAATAATGATCAAAATATCCACAAATATCACATCTAATAGAAGACGAAGATTTCTTGACAGAGTGCATAAAAGAGTTAAATGTATCTTCTAGTGTGCTCAATGAATTATTTTCATACCTTCCTTGTGGCATATATTCCTCACCTTTTTCAGTTGCCCAAGAGTTGTGATAAAAAGACATATCTTCAAATATATCAGGAACAGAAAGATAATCCATAACCAATCAATCAAATTATGTATTTTTTTTTAGAATATATAAAAAAAAAATATAAAATAATAAGCACAAGCAGATTCACAAATTTCAGAAATACAAGCTCTATCACAACTTGTGAAAATCCAAAACCTGCAAAAACAGAAAACAAAGTTAAATCTAAAGTAAATAAAACTTAGTCTAGCAATACTAACAACTATTTTGATATTAACAAAACTAAGGTCCCCGGCAACGGCGCAAAAAACTTGTTGTAGTCCGCAAGTGTACAGATACTCGAAGTAATAAATAAAGTATCGAATCCACAGGGACCTACGTGTTAAGTACAAAATAGTTATATTCTCACTAGCTAAGCGATCGAATATTAGCAAAGCAATGATGGAAAACACACAAAATCAAATAATCAGAGAGAAACATTGGGACTAGGGTTTCATCCACCTTAATTCTAATGACTAGAGGGAAATAAAGGTTGTCAATCAAATTTTATTATGATAAAGATTTAATTTACTTCATAAAAGGATTATCTCGCTCTCGCGTAGACAATCATACAAAGGACCAATCTTTACTTTCGTGCAAGATCTATCCAATGCTAAAAATAAGTAAATCATTGAGCAAAGAACTCAAGGATCACTCTCGTGCATCCGAATTCTAAGTCAAACATCTCATGTGGAATCTCAAGGATCACTCTCGTGCATCTGAGTCTCAACACAGGTTCTACTTAAGGTTTTCCAACGTTCTGATCCTCACTCTCGTGCAGGATCTTCTCGTCTAACACAATAACTCAATCCAAAGAATCATAAAATCAACAAGGCATTAAAACTCTCTAAAAATTAGAATTCAAATAACAAACCTAATCTCTTACGATAAGTTCCAAACTCGATAATTTCTAGGGTTCCGAATTTCACAATCAACCTCTCAGTCTATTTCGCAAAACTCTAAAACATGCTGATGTTTATAAAACTAAGGAGAATTAAAGATAATCATCACATAAGTAAAATTACCATAACAAAACTATCATGACAAAAGAAAAGAAATCTAGTCATTAAGAAGTTAAGGGGATATCACCCCATGTCCCAAAATATGTTTAAGCTTGCATGGAGGAAGAAATACAATATGCTATAGTATCAAAGTGTTCAAGAATCAAAGAAGAAGAAGAAACAACGTTACAACACGGCTGTAATTTCTAATATGCTTCTGAACTCGCGGTGAATAGTGCTAGCGACGCTCCTTTGTTGATTTCTCCTCCGTTTGAGATCCTTTGGCCTTGAAACTTCTGTGGTGTCCTCCACTCCTCCAGACAAAGCTTCTGTGTAAAACTCATGGCCAGAGGTGCCCTCTACGTCTCTTGGCGCAAGGCCAAACCCTAACCGCCTCTCTATCGATTGCTCTCAGAATACTGGATAACAATTCCCCCTTCCACTTTGTGCGTCTTCGCCTCTTAAAGACGGGTTCGGAAAATCTTTCAGATCTCAATTTGGAGCTCTAGATCAAAAGTTATGATCCGCGCAATATTCGGACCTGTAAAAATTACGTTTTTGGGCCCAAAATACAGTACCGTGAAAATGTTCACCAAAAATACGGCAGTGCCGTATTTTGCCAAAACTTTCTGGTTAAAATTGCAGGAAATTACGGTACCGTGTAATTTCACAAGATAGCGCCGTATTTTGCCCAAACTGACTCTGATTCTCATGAAATTTGGCAGGTAGCTTCGTTTCGACGTCTGGAATCCATTGGTGTGCTCAAATCTTCCGAAATCCATCAAAATATGGCACTTTTAACCTGAAAATGATCAAAAACAAGAAATGGTATAGATTCCGTAATATTTGACAAATAAGGCTTAAAAATTAGCAAAGTAGCATAAATATGACACAAAAAGACCAATGAAATGACACAAAATATACTATGAATTTTGGTGTCATCAAATACTCATGACTAAATCAAACTTAACCTGGGTGTGACCACACACTTTCAATCATTCATCCATATATGGAGGCCAATGGTCATAAAGCTTTTATTTAAAGAAGGGGCAAATCCTATCTTGGCAAGATGTATCTCTCATACAGCTTATGATATACCCAATGATAACCATTTTGACCTCCCTACTATGACGAGGCATTAGATTGTATCTAAGCATACTCCTTACCATATGGAGACACAATGTCACATCCCGTTATCTAAACCCCAAACAAATAACACAAGTCATAGAGAAACAGGATGTTATCATACAAGATCGATTCACATGCTAGGTAAAACCAAGTTCAAGAAAACACGATCTGAAAATTTTCGAGAATCCATACATAGAATCTCAGCGAAAACACAATTTCAGAAATGTACCTGCCACCACGCAATACTTGCACTAGACATATGCAAGTTCACATTTATATCAAATCCGATTGCAAAAACATGAGTCGACTCAAAATTCAAAGCAAAGCCACAAAATCGATTCTATAAACTCCTGAAACTAACATGAATAATACCAAACACCGAAACCAGGCCAAAGCCCGCGGTGACACAAAAATCAAAACTTCAAAACTTAAAACTGCCACAACCGGCAACACAAGTTCACATAATTCGGCCACAACCGGCCCCAGTTAAGTAAGCACAAAAGTCTTATACATTAACCAGCATAATATCCATATCAACGCTAACTCAAGAAATGCGCCCCTGCTCTACACCTGAAAATAGTGAGGGAGTGAGCTACACAGCCCAGTGAGTGGATAGTCTCAAACGACCATCCATAACATACACTCAAAAATACATGCAGATTATTTTAAAAACATTTAACAGAATATCATGTCAACATATAACAAAATTAAAGGACAGAACTCATATAAAACAATCAGGTGTAAACTGCTAAGACATCATTGTCACCAAAGAGTAACCAGGGTTCTAGAGCTATACTCTAAACCAACTAATGTTGCTTGTAACCAGGGTTCGATTTTGTGGCTTTGCTTTGAATTTCGAGTCGACTCATGTTTTTGCAATCGGATTTGATATAAATGTGAACTTGCATATGTCTAGTGCAAGTATTGCGTGGTGGCAGGTACATTTCTGAAATTGTGTTTTGTGGAGATTCTATATATGCATTCTCGAAAAATTTTCAGATCGTGTTTTCTTGAACTTGGTTTTACCTAGCATGTGAATCGATCTTGTATGATAACATCCTGTTTCTCTATGACTTGTGTTGCTTGTTTGGGGTTAAGATAACGGGATGTGACACACAAACTCCCTCACGTCGAAGGACAAATGCACCTCCATCACTATGAATTTTAACTTGAGACAGCAAGTTAAAACTTCATGGCCGGTTTGTCACGCCCTGGCAGGAAGCCAGCTATCACTAGCATGGGGTTCCCCAAGGTGATAACAATATTAATAGGAACCAAAGAACACAAATGCTATAAAATTTTATTGAACAAATAATCTTAATCCAACATCAGAACTGTATAACACAATCTTATAAAATCAACTAAATCCACTTACAACATTCATAAACTATCATGTATAAAGACACATTAACAAAGATGCAATTAATTCAGTTGAAAGACTATAATAAACTAGAAAATATTTAGAAAAACAACATTGGATGCTATTCTAACTACGGTGGGTATCTAGCTATCTACTTTATCCCTACTAGACGCTAACTCGGTACCTGGAGGAGAAAACAAGGGAGTTAGCGAAAATTGCTAAGTAGGAATCAAGAGATGATGCATGTTCAATTAATATGAAATTTCAAACACAGAAACTACACTACATGTCAGAAATAGATAATACAACAAAATAACTGAACATAAGGTTGTCATGTAGATCATCAAGCTTGGCCACATATCTCACTTAAGAGCCGCACTCATTTTCAGAGTGTTTCCACCGTCAGCTCACACGATGGAACGACTATTTTAAGCAGCCCGGTGAATGTTGCGTCCAACATCTGACATCCGTAGTATTGTCCGAGGACAACTGGCGGTGCCCTAACCGGCAAACAGATAGTCTGATATAATCAGAACTATAACTCAGATAAATAGGCCACTGGTGATAAATCACCAGGTCAGAGGTCATATGCATGCAACAACATGATAACAGTATAACATCTCTATTCATTTGCATGGTTCGTAATTATTCATAACTTTCCAACAGGAATATCATTAAAACAAATTCACAATGCATTCATGATAATCATATGATACTGAAGCCAATTATGCACAAATAACAGGAAAATGGGGTCAACTGAAATTAGAAACAAATCAACTAGGAGAATCACAAAGATAAGGTGTCAACATCTATCCTAGTGTATGAATTTTGACACCGTAACAAAGGCAGGGGAAGGATTCCTACCTCAAGCGCTAATATTCCTTAACTCTTTCTGAAAATCCAAGTGGTCTTTCTTCCTTTACTGAATAATTTAAATAAAATGTGTATTAACATCTATGTATCAAATTATAATTGTTTCCTCAACCTTTAATCATCATAAACATAATTAAATCCTTACCGAAATAATCTCCACTAACACCAGTCGATCCCAGGTATACTAGATCAACCAGAACTTCCCTAATTACACACAATAATATAAATCAGGTCTACAGTCTATTAAGAAATACCTAAATTTAATAAAATAACAAAATTCACCTCTCTGCCGAGGCTTGACGCGGACAGAACGAACTTCGTTCCTTCGCTTTAGTCGAACGGGGAGGATCGCCGGCGAGATCAACCGCCGAGAGGAAGAGGAGCAGGTTGCCGGCGCCGGGAAAGGGAACAGAAGTGGTCGCCGCCGATGACAGAATCGACGCACGAGTTTCGCAGGAAGCTCGTTGCCGCCAGGAGAGAGGGAATCCGCCGGGACAAACGCGTCGGCAACGTATGGAGAGGAAAGAAAGAGTCGCTGGTGGAGAAAGGATCGACGCCCGACTGAGAAGCTTTCTACCACCGCCTGGATTTGCTGGAAGGGAAGGACACGCCGCCACAGAGGATGGAGCCACCGCTGCCCTGCGTACAGGGACCTCGTCGCCGGACGCTGCCGAGGTTCTGCTCACTTGGGATGCTCGACTGAAGGAGTGGTCGCCGGGTGGAGTAGAAGGAGCCGCCGGACGTTCACGCGTCCACTGGTGTCGAAGAAGCAGTGAGCACGAGATCAGGCGGCAAGGGAAGAAAACAAGGTACGTGCGGCGCAGGGGAAATTGATTAGGGAGTTGATTTTCGATTAGGGAATAGGGGTTTTATTTATAGGGGAAGATTAGATAGAATTTAGGGCAAATTAGAGTAGGAGTCGGGGAGAGATTTTAGGGTTAAAAATAGATTAGGATTTGGGGGAAATTTATAGGGTTTTCAAAATTTAAATTTCAAATTTAAATAAACTAATTAAATAAAAAAATTCAAGGTATAACATTATCTACACCTTAAAAAGAATTTTGTCCCTCAAATTCACATACCAAGCTAGAACAAATAGGGGTACTGAGCCTTTACATCCCCCCCTTCACGCTCCCACGTAGCCTCGCTATCTGAGTGATGCTGCCAACCAACTTTAGCCATCTTTATAACCTTGTTTCTTAACTAATGTTCTTTTCTTTCCAATATTCGCAAGGGGTGTTCCACAAAGGTAGTATCTAACTGAATTGGCACTGATAGTTTTTCTAACACATGAGATGGATCAGATATGTACTTTCTTAGCATAGAGACATGAAACACATTATGCACTCCTGAGAGAGATGGTGGCAATGCCAACTGGTAGGCTACTGCACATATCCTTTCTAGAATTTCAAAAGGTCAAATGTATCGGGGAGCTAATTTTCCTTTCTTTCCAAATCTCATCACACCTTTTAGTGGAGATACCTTCAAAAATACATGGTCAGCAACCATAAATTCTTAATCTCTTCTCCTCTTATCAGCATAACTCTTCTGTCTGCTCTGAGCTGTTAGCAATCTCTGTTTGATTCCTTGCGCTATTTCCACATCCTGTTGTAGCATCTGAGGAGTTGATAATAGCCTTTCACCAACCTCATCCCAAAGCACAGGGGACTTACATATCCTTCCATATAGAGCTTCAAACGGTGCCATCTTTATTGATGAGTGATAACTGTTATTATATGAGAATTCTGCCCAATGTAGATAACTTTCCCAATTGCCACCAAAATCAAGTACACATGCTCTCAATAAATCTTCCAAAGTTTGTATAGTTCTTTCTGACTGACCATCTGTTTGGGGATGAAATGCTGTACGAAAATGCAATTGTGTACCCAAAGCTTTTTGCAAACTACCCCAGAATCTAGAAATGAACCTTGGATCTCTGTCTGAAATAATACTAGTAGATACGCCATGCAGTCTGACAATCTCATTGCAATATAGGGTAGCTAACTTATCCAAGGTGTCAGTTTTCTTAATAGGTAGAAAATGTGCTGACTTAGTCAATCTATCAACAATTACCCAGATTGAGTCATATCCCCTTTGAGATCTAGGAAGTCCTGAGACAAAATCCATTGTAATATGCTCCCACTTCCATTCAGGTATAGGAATATTTTGCAACTTTCCTGCTGGTCTCATATGCTCAGCCTTCACCTGCTGATATGTTAAGCAACATGATACAAACTTTGCTATGTCACTTTTCATATTGTTCCACCAATAATATTCCTTAAGGTCCTTGTACATCTTTGTACTCCCTAGATGAATGGTAAGTTTAGATCGGTGCGCTTCATTTAATAATTCTTCCTTCACAGGATGATTTTCTGGTACACACAGTCTTCCTCTGAATCTCTGCGCATCTTCTGAATCTTTTGTAAAATCAGGTAAGTGCCCTTGTTCTACTTTCTTACTCAAAGACAATAGATTCTCATCACCAAATTGATTCTCTTTAATTTTCTGCACTAGTTGAGACTGAGCTCTCATCACAGCCAAGTAACTCCTTTCTGATTCGTTTATTACTTCAACCCCTAATTCTACAAGCTGTTTAATTAAGTCTGTTGGTGTAGTTCTCAGACGAGCAAGTGTTCCTTCGGATTTCTGACTCAGAGCATCGGCTACCACATTTGCCTTGCCAGGATGATACTTAATTTGGCAGTCATAATCTTTCAGATATTCCATCTATCTGTGTTGCCTCATATTCAGCTCCTTCTGACTAAACAAATATTTTAAACTTTCATGATAAGTGAATATTTCAAAAGTAGTATATAAATAATGTCTCCACAACTTCAAAACAAAAATGATGGCTACCAATTCCAAATCATGCACTGGATAATTTTTCTCATGGTTCTTGAGTTGTCGAGATGCATAAGCAACCACTCTATCATTTTGCATCAAGACTCTGCCCAGACCTTGACCAGAAGCCTTAGTGTATACTATATAACCATCTTCTCCTGATGGAATTACCAACACTAGAGCGGTAATTAATCTCTTCTTCAGCTCTAAAAAGCTATTTTCACATGTGTCTTTCCAATCAAATTTCACACCCTTTCTAGTCAGATAGGTTAAAGGAGCAGCTAACTTAGAAAATCCTTTCACAAGTCGTCTATAATACCCTGCTAAACCAAGAAAGCTTCGAATTTCTTGCACTGATTTTGGCCTCCCCCAATCAGAGATAGCTGAGATCTTCTGGGGATCCACAGCTATTCCATCACCAGAAATAACATGGCCTAGAAATGCCACTTCTTTAATCCAAAAGTCGCATTTACTGAACTTAGCATATAGCTTTTCTTGTCTCAACTTTTCCAAAACTAATCTGAGATGTTTCTCATGTTCAGCCATACTACAAGAATATATCAAAATATGATCTATGAAGATAACCACAAATTTATCCAGATAATCAATAAAAATTCTGTTCATCATGTCCATAAAAACTGTAGGTGCATTAGTAAGTCCAAAAGGCATCACTAAAAATTCATAGTGTCCATATCTTGTTCTGAATGTAGTCTTTGACACATCTTCTTCTCTGACTCTTATTTGATGATACCCTGATCTCATGTCAATTTTAGAATAAACACATGTGCCTTTCAACTGGTCAAATAAATCATCAATTCGGAGAAGTGGATATTTATTCTTGATTGTAATGGCATTCAGCTGTCTGTAATCAATGCATAGTCTCATAGATCCATCCTTCTTCTTTACAAATAGGACTGGAGCACCCCAAGGGAAAACACTAGGGTGTATAAACCCTTTGTCCAAAAGTTCTTGCAACTGGCTCTTAAGTTCTTCTAGTTCTTTAGGAGCCATTCTAAATGGTGCTTTAGAAATTGGAGCAGACCCAGGTTGAAGCTCAAATGCAAATTCAACTTGTCTTTTTGGCGGAAGTCCAGGTAACTCTTCAGGGAATACATCTGTGAATTCCCTTATCACTACAACTTGCTCCATTGGCTCTCCTGTTTTCTCTTCTACTTTTCAAATGGATAACAAAAATCCATGGCACTCATCTCTCATTAACTTCTTGGCTTTCATAGCAGAAATTATGGGAGCAACTTGTCCAGAGACTCCTATAAATCTCTAGGAAGGTAAACTAGGAGGGCTAAATGTCACAACATAATTACGACAATCAACTTTAGCATAATGGACAAAAAGCCAATCCATGCCCAGGATAATGTCAAAGTCTGAGAAGTCTAAAACTCTCAGATTTGTCTCAACAACTATATCACCAAAGATGAGGGGACATTATTTTAGTTCTAAGTGAGATTGCATCACACAAACAGTTCAGTGTTAGCTATAGTGGGCTTTTTCTTTATTTTCATCATAAACTCATAAGAGATAAAGGAATGAGTGCTACCAGTATCAATAATCATAGACGAAAATAATACCTCTCATCACTGTGTCTGGAGCTTCCTGAGCCTCTTATTGGGTTACTGCATATACTCTGGCTGGGCCTGCAGGTCGTTGCTGAGGTCGTCTCTGCTGTGACCCTGCCTGACTAGCCTGACTTGGTCTCCCATTGTAATTCTTAGGTCTAGAGCTCTGTTGGTAACTTTGTTGATGGCTCTGCTGATAACTTTGCTGTGAGGGTTGAAATCCCCTCCATGGGCAGTTAATCTTATAATGACCCCAATCCTTGCAATAGTGGCATCATATCTCGTTAAGAGGACATACATTAGCCGTGTGTCCCTCTTTATTGCATTTAAAGCATTTTCTTGCTGACCCTGCTGAATTAAAGCTTAGTGCATAGGAAGAATGTACTGGTCTCTGATGGCTATTGAATACTGCTCTAGATCTCTTCCTATCATAGGCTCTTGTTTCCATTGGTCTAACTAACTGACTGACCTTTTTTCTATTCTGCTAATTTTTGAACCTCCTCTATTTGTTTCTCTTTTTCCACATCAAGAAGAGAAGCCTCTATTCTGAATGCCGTATTTACCACATCCTGAAAGCTATATAATGGAATAGTGTTCATCTGCCCCTTTATGGTATGGTGTAGTCCCTTAATAAAAAGTTGACATTTTCTCCTTTCAGTGGTCACTAATTCAGGAAATAGATCAGATAATCTCTCAAAGTTAGTCACATAAATATTTACTATCCTTTTTCCTTGTTTTAGGTTCAGAAACTCCTGCATCTAGCTATCTTGAAAAGTTTCAGGGAAATATTTCTCACAGAATGCTCCTCTAAATTCAGTCCAAGGGATAGGACCATCTCAAAAAATAACTCTCATACTAGACCACCATGTCCCGGCTCTATCAGATAAGAAATATGTGGCTAACTCCACCTTTTGCTCATCTGGGCATCCTAGTGCCCTAAAAGTCTGCTCTATGTATCAAATTATACTTGTTTGCTCAACCTTTAATCATCATAAACAGAATTAAATCCTTACCGAAATAATCTCCACTAACACCAGTCGATCCCAGGTATACTAGATCAACTAGAACTTCCTTAATTACACCCAATAATATAAATCAGGTCTACAGTCTATTAAGAAATACCTAAATTTAATAAAATAACAAAACTCACCTCTCTGCCGAGGCTTGACGCGTACAGAACGAACTTCGTTCCTTCGCTTCGGTCGAACGGGGAGGATCACCGGCGAAGATCAGCCGCCGGGAGGAAGAGGAGCAGGTTGCCGACGCCGGGAAAGGGAAGAGAAGTGGTCGCCGCCGATGACAGAATCGACGCACGAGTTTCGCAGGAAGCTCGTTGCCGCCAGGAGAAAGGGAATCCGCCGGGAGAAACGCGTCGGCGACATCTGGAAAGGAAAGAAAGAGTCGCCGGTGGAGAAAGGATTGACGCCCGACGGAGAAGCTTTCTACCGCCGCCTGGATTCGCTGGAAGGGAAGGACACGCCGCCACAGAGGATGGAGCCGCCGCTGCCCTACGTACAGGGACCTCATCGCCGGACACCGCCGAGGTTCTACTCACTTGGGATGCTCGCTGGGTGGAGTAGAAGGAGCTGCCGGACGTTCATGCGTCCACTGGTGTCGAAGAAGCAGCGAGCACGAGATCAGGTGGCAAGGGAAGAAAACAAGGTTCATGCGGCGCAGGGGAAATTGATTAGGGAGTTGATTTTTGATTGGGGAATAGGGGGTTTATTTATAGGGGATGATTAGAGAGAATTTAGGGCAAATTAGAGTAGGAGTCGGGGAGAGATTTTAGGGTGAAAAATAGATTAGGATTTGGGAGAAATTTATAGGGTTTTCAAAATTTTAAATTTAAATTTAAATAAACTAATTAAATAAAAAAATTCAAGGTATAACATTATCTACCCCTTAAAAAGAATTTGGTCCCTCAAATTCACGTACCAAGCTAGAACAAATAGGGGTACTGAGCCTTTACATCCCCTTCACGCTCCCACGTAGCCTCGCTATCTGAGTGATGCTGCCAACCAACTTTAACCATCTTGATAACCTTGTTTCTTAACTGATGTTCTTTTCTTTCCAATATTCACACGAGGTGTTCCACAAAGGTAGTATCTGACTGAATTGGCACTGACAGTTTTTCTAACACATGAGATGGATCAGATATGTACTTTCTTAGCATAGAGTCATGAAACACATTATGCACTCCTGAGAGAGATGGTGGTAAGAACCAATGTTCCTTCTCTCACTTGTGAACTTGACTTATGACACCCAAGTCATAGCTTTACGATGGGTTGGTCCAATACATCCATCACTTAATATACCTATGTGTCTACATTGATGCCCAACATCTTGCCATCTCATATACTAGTCTCGCATGCACTAAAGTTATCCCTTATCCACCAAGGTATTTTGACTAGAGACTAAAATTATAAGATTGAATAATATCAATATTTAGAGAAATCATCATATTATCCTATTCATCAACGTAGGCATAGTGATGAACAAGATAATGATAATGCCTTTATAATTCAAATACATTAATGTATATTTTACGGTCAGTCTTCAGGGCGTACACGCTAATGAATGCTCCCCACTATAGAGTTCACTTGCAATAGTATAGTAAATAGAAGTTGTAGTCTAATACCATTTCAAATTAATTTAGGATATCAACCTCATAAGCAAATAGATTTGTCACCTTTGCCTATGAATTTTAGAGCTTTTTTATCTGCTAAAAGTTTTGCTCAATATATGTCTTAATTGCATTATGAAGTTAGAAGTAAAATTTTTTGAAATGATGCCTATATAGAAGGATAATGCTGATAAAAGCCATCATCTTCTTTTGAAGAGCTTAGAAAGTAAGAAGACCCTCTCGCTATAGAGGAATCATTATCATCTTTTGAAATCGATGATAAACTCACTTGACTCCAAACAAGGTGTAATATTCTTAACTTATCAAACTTAAGAGTCAAGAACAAGTCTGGCTACCCAAGCAAGAACTTCAAAAGATTGATCCTAAGTTGCTTAATGACTACAAGCTCAATTCTCTAGAGGAGAATTCTTCCCACCATAGGGGAGGTGATTGAGTCAAGGAGCACATGCTCCAAAAATCCAATTGGAGTCAAAGGCCCCCTATCAAACTTGGATTACTATCATAATCGTGCATTGCTTGCTTCATAGTAGGCTAGTTAATTGCATAAATTAATCATTCACGCATGTAGTCAATTTGGTAGAAATCATGCATTGTAACATGCATCAAAATTTTGTAAATTTCTCACATCATGGTATGTTAGTGCATACCAGGATTGTAGATTGCAATGGATGGTACCTGCTTGTGCTCATGACCACATCAAGATTACTCTAGTTTCAACTCGGCTCAGTCCCAGTAGGGCCAAGTGACGCAGCGGATGTAGGGGGGGTCCTTAGTTCCATACTCTAAGGGGACTAGACGATGATGCAGAAAGCGAGAGAGGGTCTTGAGATGAGGGAAGTGAAATGCGTGCGAACAAGAAAGCCACGAGAAAACCGATGAGAACAGCGAGAAGACGTTCCTTGAGCAACACCCAATGCGCGGAGAGAGCAACGATTCGAAAACTAAGGAAACTACTCATCTATCTTGTAGAGCCAGTTTTCGTTTAGCAAGCGCACGTGATTCGAGCCTTCACGATGCTACGGGGGAGACGCTTCGCAAGCCCAAGATCTGAAGCTGGATGCGTAGGAACCGAATGCGAGGATGTTGAAAAGGACCCGTGTAACATCCCACATTCTTAACCCCAAACAAAGAACACAATCACAAAGGGAATAGGATGTTTCATATAAGATCGATCAAATGCTAGGTAAAACCGAGCTCAAGAAAACACGATCTGAAAATTTTCAAAACTCCAAACACATAAAATCTTCGAATCACAAATCATAAATCTCATAAAGGTACCTGCCACCACGCAATACGTGCACTAGACATATGCACGTTACAGTTGTATCAAAACCGATTGCAAAAATACACATCAACTCCAATTTCAAAACAAATCCACAAAATCGATTTTATAAACTAATACCAAACACCGAAACCAGGCTGAAGCCCGCGGTGACACAAGAATCAACATCATTTAACTGCCACAGTCTGGCAACACAATTTTTCATAGTTCACATGGTTCACATCACATGGTTCACATAAATCATAAAATTCATATTCGGCCACAGCCAGCCTCAAATTAATTAAGCATAAACATGGGGCCACAACCGGCATCATAAGCATAAATCACAACATCAATATCATGCTAACTGCGCTCCTGCTCTATACCTGAAAATAGTGAGGGGTGAGCTACACAGCCCAGTGAGTGGATAGTCTAATTGACCATCCATAACATACACTCAAAAATATAGGCAGATTGTTTTAAAAATCTTTAACAGGAACATAATGTCAACATATCACCAGATTAAATATACAGAAGTCACATAAACAGTCAGATGTACACACTAACATAATCAACTCAGGTTCTAAACAAACTCAGGTTCTAGAGTTATACTCTAAACCAACTAAACACACATATTCTAAACCAACTAAACACACCAACACATTTTTAACCTAGTTGTCCAGCATATTCAGTAGTGACCAATATGGTCTAACCCGGCTTGGCCAAAGCACTGGGAGCTGCAAAATCTCGTGCAACACATAAACATGGACAGTGAATAGAATCAGGAGGTGGCCCCCGTCAGGTCACGACGTGGCACGCTGGTCTATCACGCCATAACATAAAACGAGAATAGAATCAGGAGGTGGCCCCTGTCTGATCAGGACATGGCACTTTGGGTCTTATATCATTCCCAACACAAAACGAGAATGGTGACATCAAGAGGTGGCCCCTGTCTGACCAAGACATGGCACTTTGGGTCAAAACCCGTTCTCCCAAAAGGTTCCTACTGGACAACACACATATCTTATTTCACATTTCACAAAGGTGGACTCCTAAGTGTCAACTAGACTCTAGGATAGCCATCACAAAATCACATCGGCAGGCTGAACATCAACCCCCATCACAATAATCACAATAGGCAGGCTGAACATCAACCTCCTCACATATCACAATACAGGGCTGAAATTCAAACCCTTAACATATCACATAACAGGGCTATCCCCTTGAGTTCATAGTTACACCTAGCCTTAGTCCTAACCATCACATAATCACAACACATAATATTCGAACCTCATAACCACATAATTTTCACATATTCAAAGATCACTTAACATGCCAAAAATCACAAATCACAATATTTAAAAATCACATAACATAGTGTAGTCCTTAAATTTCAGGCTGGTCAGTTCAGTGTAATTTTGCTAAGTTATCAACCAATGTTCTCTATCAATATTTCATGTCATTACTTTCTACATACACCATTCAATTAAAAATACATAATAATACAGAAAATTCACCAAATTTCGTTCACAATTAACATAAATGTAGAATATCACAACTTCATAGTTTTCTACTAGTTCTGATAACAAAAGACTGAAATACCCCTAGTTCAAAGTTTAAGTCATGCAGGAAAAGTTATCCAAAAATTTCGTAAAAATATTCATTACATCCCTCATGATCCCTAGATTCGAGATTTCAAGTTTTCCCCAATTTTAACTAGAAAATTTACCGAATTACCCCTAGGTCAATGTCAGTCAACAGAAACTTTTATTTCTAAAAATTCTCAAAAAATTACAGTAGAGTCCTCATATACCTAATTTCATGAATATCAAGTTTTCCCCAAATTTTACCCATGCATTTGGGCGTAACTTCATGAAGAAGGGTCGAAATTCTCATTCAAGCCCTAAACTTCATGCAATTGAAAAACTAAAGCTACATACATGCTTAAACAAGGTCTAATTGATGATTAGAAGCCTTAAAAATGAAAAGCCCTAATTCTCATACAATCTAGGGTTTTCGAAATTTTAGGGAAAACATAGAAACATGTACAAAAATTGAAATTAAGGGTTCATGCCATGTTTCTAAGCAATAATCTCAAGCATACATGGATTAAGTGGAAGAGAAAATCCACTCACCTCTTAAACCGAAAATTTTCCACAAAAGAAATCGTTCAAAGCCTTTGATGTCACCACCAAACACCAAGGAAATTTCTTCACTTCAAGGAAAAATCGCCAAGGGGAAGAAGATGAAGAAAATCACCTCAACAACTCCAAGAATCGCCTTCTTCTTTGCCCTAGCCGCCCCAAGATTTCCTCAAGCCAAAAAAAACGCCCACAATCTCACCCTAGTCGATATTACCACTTAAACTTTGGGTTTTTAAATTTTAAACCCATTAACCAATTAATTCCAATAGGGTTTAACCCATTTAACTCATAATTTCGAATTTTTCAAACCCAATAACCCATAGTTAACCAATTAATTTAATTAACTTAACCATTAACCATTCACTTAACCGAAATCCAATAAGGACTTAATTAATATCCAATAAGGATTTAATTAACCAATAAGGTCTAATTAATTAACTTACAATTTACAACCCATAAATCCTAATTAATTTATCATGGACAACCAATAATAATTTATCATAAATTAACAGCCAATAATCAAATCAATAATCTCTAATTAATTTACAATAAATTAACAACCAAATAAACTCAAATCCATTAATTACAAATTAACAATCAATAAATCAGTTAATTAACAACAAAATCTCTAGTTAATTTATCATAAATTAACAATCAATACTCAGGAATAATAACTCAGTCAATAATTTTATTTACATCAATAATTTATCATAATTTATCATAGAAAATAATGCTTACCAGAACTTAAGATCCTTGGATCTTACATTCCTCCCTCCTTATAAAGCTTTAGTCCTCTAAAGCTCAGCATCCATATCATCAAAGAGGTAAGCATAATTTTTCCTCATATCAGCTTCAGTCTCCCAAGTCGCTTCTTCAACTGATTGATTTCCCCAGATAACCTTCACCAAAGGTATAGTCTTGTTCCTCAGAACTTTATCTTTTCTATCCACAATCCGGAGAGGTCTTTCCTCAAAAGTCAAGTCACTCTGAATCTGAAGAGGTTCCAACTCCAACACATGAGATGGATCAGGATGATATTTCCTCAAAGCAGAGACATGGAATACATTATGCACATGATCCATAGCAGGAGGTAAAGCCAATCGGTAAGCCACTGGACCAACTCTCTCAATAATATCAAAAGGGCCTACAAACCTAGGGCTCAACTTGCCCTTTTTGCCAAATCTCATAACACCCTTAGTAGGTGACACCTTCAAGAACACATGATCCCCTACCATAAACTCCAAGGAACGACGACGGTCATCAGCATAACTCTTCTGTCTGTCCCGAGAAATTTTCAATTTATCCTGAATCTCTCTGACCTTATCAGTAGTCTCCTGAACTGCATCAGATCTCAAAATCATTCTGTCACCAGTTTCTTCCCAACACAAGGGAGTCCTACACCTTCTTCCATACAAAGCCTCATAAGGAGCCATCTGAATACTGGAGTGGAAACTATTATTATAAGTGAACTCTATCAAAGATAGATCCCGGTTCCACTCAGAACTCCAATCAACCACATAGGCTCTCAACAGATCTTCTAGAGTCTATATAGTACGCTCCGTCTGGCCATCAGAGTGAGGATGGTATGCTGTACTAAAACTCAACTTAGTACCCAAACCCTCCTGTAAGCTCTTCCAAAATCTGGACAAAAATCGAGAGTCCCTATCAGACACAATATCAACAGGCACTCCATGCAGTCTGACTATCTCATCAATGTATAATCTAGCCAGCCTCTCTAAAGGATAAGTCATCTTAATCGGGAGAAAATGGGCTGATTTAGTGAGTCTATCAATCAATCACCCAAATAGCATCATGACCCAATCTGGTTCTGGGCAAACCACAAACAAAATCCATACTGATGCATTCCCACTTCCACTCAGGAATAGGAAGGGGCTGCAACAAACCACCAGGCTTCTGGTGTTCAGCCTTTACAGTCTGACAGGTTAAACACCTAGAGACAAAATCATATACCTCTTTCTTCATACCCGGCCACCAAAAACTTTTCTTGAGGTCTTGATACATTTTAGTCACACCAGGATGTAGAGAATATTTGGAGTTATGGCTGTCCTCCAATATTTCTTTCCTCAAGCTCGGTTCCTCAGGGACACATACCCTTCCACGAAACCGAAGAATACCATCATCAGACAGGCTAAAATCCTGAACTGCGCCATCAACCAGACTATCCCTGATCTGAACTAATTTCGGATCCACAGACTGCTGATCTCTGATCTTCTGCAACAAAGCAGACTGTACTCTGAGAAAAGCTACATAACCAGTCTGAACTCTAGGAGAAACACTGATCCTGAGATCGCTGAACTCCTGCAGTAACCGCCACTCACTGACTCGTAAAGCAGCTACTGAAGTAACTGGATGTCTGCTCAGTGCATCCGCCACTACATTGGCCTTTCCAGCCTGATACTGAATAGAGAAGTCATAGTCTTTGATCAACTCCATCCATCTTCTCTGTCTCATGTTCAACTCCTTCTGAGTGAAGATATACTTGAGACTCTGGTGATCAGTGAACAGATCAAACTCCTGACCCAACAAATAGTGACGCCATATCTTCAAAGCAAAGACTACGGCCGCCAACTCTAAATCATGAGTAGGGTAGTTCAATTCATACTCCTTCAGTTGTCTCGAAGCATAGGCTACTACAGAACCCTTCTGCATCAAGACACAACCCAACCCTTTGCCAGAAGCATCCGTATAAACAGTAAACCTTTCCCCATCACTAGGAATAATGAGAATCGGTGTACTAGTCAACCTTCTCTTCAGCTCCTGAAAGCTCTCTTCACACGTATCATCCCAAATAAACTTGGCTTCTTTTCTGGTCAATTTAGTTAAAGGACCCGCCAACTTGGAGAATCCCTCAACAAATCTCCGGTAATAACCTGCCAAACCCAGAAAACTCCTGATCTCAGTAGCACTAGTCGGTCTTCCCCAATCAAGAATGGCTTGCACTTTAACTGGATCCACAGACACACCCTGACCAGAAATCACATGTCCCAGAAAACTGATCTTCTCTAGCCAGAACTCACACTTACTAGCCTTGGCATATAACCGGTTCTTCCTCAGAACCTCCAGTACCTTGCGCAAATCACTGACATGATCTGAAGTAGTCTGAGAGTACACCAAGATATCATCTATGAAGACTACTACACAAGAATCAAGCAATTCATGGAATACCCTGTTCATCAAATCCATGAAGACAGCAGGTGCATTTGTCAGTCCAAAAGGCATAACTAAAAATTCGAAATGCCCATACCTGGTCCTGAAAGCAGTCTTGAATATATCCTCATCCTTGACTCTAAGCTGATAATACCCTGATCTCAGATCAATTTTAGAGAACACTGTAGCTCCCTGTAATTGATCAAATAGATCATCAATTTTGGGAAGAGGATACTTATTCTTGATAGTCACTTGGTTCAATTGCCTGTAGTCTATACACATTCTCAGGGTTCCATCTTTCTTCTTTACAAATAGCACTGGCGCTCCCCAAGGTGAAGCACTAGGCCGAATGTACCCTTTCTCTAACAATTCCTCCAGTTGTTTCTTAAGCTCGGCCAACTCTGAAGTAGCCATACGGTAAGGAGCTCTGGAGATAGGTGCCGTACCTGGCGCCAACTCAATGCCAAACTCCACTTCTCTAACTGGTGGCAAACCTGAAAATTCTTCAGAGAACACATCAGGAAATTCTTTCACCACCGCCATCTGAGTCAGATCAGAAGTAGAATCATCCTGCACCTTAACATGTGCAAGATAACCCTTGCAACCACTGGCAAGTAACTTCCTGGCCTGCAGGAAAGATATCACATGTGGTCCTTGGTCTGACACTAGACCTCTCACAAAGATCCGATTCCCATCAAGCATATTCAAAGTGATCACTTTCTCAAAGCAATCCACAGAGGCATGATGCGAAGACAACCAGTCCATTCCTAAGATGACATCATAATCTTGCATGTCTAAGAGGATTAGATCCACTAGAAACTCATAACCCTCTACATGTACCATACAGTCAGCACACACAGTGTCTGTAGATAACGATTTTCCTAAAGGAGTACTAACAGACACAGCATAATCTAGCATCTTAGGTACAACAGGTAAACATGCAGCAAACTTAACAGAGACAAAAGACAAATTTGCACCAGGGTCAAATAAAATGCGAGCTAACTGATCAAATACAAATAATGTACCTTCCACAACGGATCGGGAAGCTCGTGTATCCTTCTCAGCCACAGCATAGACTCTAGTCTGGACAGTAGGCTTATCTGCGCCTCTAGGCTGCATCTCAGGCTCTTTGCAGTCCCTAGCCATGTGCCCAGGTTTCTTACACTTGAAGCACACGCCATTCTTCCTATGACAATCTTTCACCAGATGTCCTCTGAGCCCACAATAACTACAAGTCCCGTTCTCAGTGTTGCTATTTCTTACATCCCTGATATCTCTGAACTGCTGCGGTGCATCCCTGTAAGAGTAAGGCTTATACCGGCTCTTCTTGAAATCCTTGTGCCTAGGGTACTTCTTACCCTTGCCGCCACTGCCAAACTGAGGAACCGCCGCCTCAGCTGCAGGAACCACTGCCACCGTAGCATGAGAACTCCTCTCAGATATATACCTCTCTATAGTGCGTGCTCGCCCAACTGTCTCAACATAGGTCTCCAAGTGTTGAGCACCAACCTGCTCTCGAATATCCCATCTGAGACCTCTCAGAAACTTGGTAGCTCTCCTCTTTTCAGTGTTTATCAGGTGAGGAGCATATTTTCCCAATTTCGTGAACTGTACTTCATACTGGTCCACTGTCATATTACCCTGCTCCAGGTGAATAAATGCTACCTCTCGGTCCTCTACCAAGCTATCTGGAAAATACTTCTCATTAAATCGAGACAAGAAGTAAGGCCAATCTACAGTCTCATGTCTTTCTTCGGCAAGTCTCACCACGCCCTTCCACCATTCATCTGCGTCAGCACGCATCATATAGGTGGTCAGACATAACTTGTCTTCGTCCGAGCAACGCATAACTTGGAAAATCTTTTCCAAGCACAACTGCCAGTTCTCGGCAGTACTGGATTCTGAGCCCCCATAAAAAGAACTAGGACCCAGTTTCTGGAATTCACTCACAAGTGAGGCATAGCGCCATCTTAAATTCCTACACACACATTCCATAGTAAGGAAATCAAACATAAACCTATCAGGTGTCTAGCAATACACAAACATGTTTTCCCCCAAACTAAGTTTTAGCTAGCCAACTGCTCTGATACCATTCTGTAACATCCCACATTCTTAACCCCAAACAAAGAACACAATCACAAAGGGAATAGGATGTTTCATATAAGATCGATCAAATGCTAGGTAAAACCGAGCTCAAGAAAACACGATCTGAAAATTTTCAAAACTCCAAACACATAAAATCTTCGAATCACAAATCATAAATCTCATAAAGGTACCTGCCACCACGCAATACGTGCACTAGACATATGCACGTTACAGTTGTATCAAAACCGATTGCAAAAATACACATCAACTCCAATTTCAAAACAAATCCACAAAATCGATTTTATAAACTAATACCAAACACCGAAACCAGGCTGAAGCCCGCGGTGACACAAGAATCAACATCATTTAACTGCCACAGTCTGGCAACACAATTTTTCATAGTTCACATGGTTCACATCACATGGTTCACATAAATCATAAAATTCATATTCGGCCACAGCCAGCCTCAAATTAATTAAGCATAAACATGGGGCCACAACCGGCATCATAAGCATAAATCACAACATCAATATCATGCTAACTGCGCTCCTGCTCTATACCTGAAAATAGTGAGGGGTGAGCTACACAGCCCAGTGAGTGGATAGTCTAATTGACCATCCATAACATACACTCAAAAATATAGGCAGATTGTTTTAAAAATCTTTAACAGGAACATAATGTCAACATATCACCAGATTAAATATACAGAAGTCACATAAACAGTCAGATGTACACACTAACATAATCAACTCAGGTTCTAAACAAACTCAGGTTCTAGAGTTATACTCTAAACCAACTAAACACACATATTCTAAACCAACTAAACACACCAACACATTTTTAACCTAGTTGTCCAGCATATTCAGTAGTGACCAATATGGTCTAACCCGGCTTGGCCAAAGCACTGGGAGCTGCAAAATCTCGTGCAACACATAAACATGGACAGTGAATAGAATCAGGAGGTGGCCCCCGTCAGGTCACGACGTGGCACGCTGGTCTATCACGCCATAACATAAAACGAGAATAGAATCAGGAGGTGGCCCCTGTCTGATCAGGACATGGCACTTTGGGTCTTATATCATTCCCAACACAAAACGAGAATGGTGACATCAAGAGGTGGCCCCTGTCTGACCAAGACATGGCACTTTGGGTCAAAACCCGTTCTCCCAAAAGGTTCCTACTGGACAACACACATATCTTATTTCACATTTCACAAAGGTGGACTCCTAAGTGTCAACTAGACTCTAGGATAGCCATCACAAAATCACATCGGCAGGCTGAACATCAACCCCCATCACAATAATCACAATAGGCAGGCTGAACATCAACCTCCTCACATATCACAATACAGGGCTGAAATTCAAACCCTTAACATATCACATAACAGGGCTATCCCCTTGAGTTCATAGTTACACCTAGCCTTAGTCCTAACCATCACATAATCACAACACATAATATTCGAACCTCATAACCACATAATTTTCACATATTCAAAGATCACTTAACATGCCAAAAATCACAAATCACAATATTTAAAAATCACATAACATAGTGTAGTCCTTAAATTTCAGGCTGGTCAGTTCAGTGTAATTTTGCTAAGTTATCAACCAATGTTCTCTATCAATATTTCATGTCATTACTTTCTACATACACCATTCAATTAAAAATACATAATAATACAGAAAATTCACCAAATTTCGTTCACAATTAACATAAATGTAGAATATCACAACTTCATAGTTTTCTACTAGTTCTGATAACAAAAGACTGAAATACCCCTAGTTCAAAGTTTAAGTCATGCAGGAAAAGTTATCCAAAAATTTCGTAAAAATATTCATTACATCCCTCATGATCCCTAGATTCGAGATTTCAAGTTTTCCCCAATTTTAACTAGAAAATTTACCGAATTACCCCTAGGTCAATGTCAGTCAACAGAAACTTTTATTTCTAAAAATTCTCAAAAAATTACAGTAGAGTCCTCATATACCTAATTTCATGAATATCAAGTTTTCCCCAAATTTTACCCATGCATTTGGGCGTAACTTCATGAAGAAGGGTCGAAATTCTCATTCAAGCCCTAAACTTCATGCAATTGAAAAACTAAAGCTACATACATGCTTAAACAAGGTCTAATTGATGATTAGAAGCCTTAAAAATGAAAAGCCCTAATTCTCATACAATCTAGGGTTTTCGAAATTTTAGGGAAAACATAGAAACATGTACAAAAATTGAAATTAAGGGTTCATGCCATGTTTCTAAGCAATAATCTCAAGCATACATGGATTAAGTGGAAGAGAAAATCCACTCACCTCTTAAACCGAAAATTTTCCACAAAAGAAATCGTTCAAAGCCTTTGATGTCACCACCAAACACCAAGGAAATTTCTTCACTTCAAGGAAAAATCGCCAAGGGGAAGAAGATGAAGAAAATCACCTCAACAACTCCAAGAATCGCCTTCTTCTTTGCCCTAGCCGCCCCAAGATTTCCTCAAGCCAAAAAAAACGCCCACAATCTCACCCTAGTCGATATTACCACTTAAACTTTGGGTTTTTAAATTTTAAACCCATTAACCAATTAATTCCAATAGGGTTTAACCCATTTAACTCATAATTTCGAATTTTTCAAACCCAATAACCCATAGTTAACCAATTAATTTAATTAACTTAACCATTAACCATTCACTTAACCGAAATCCAATAAGGACTTAATTAATATCCAATAAGGATTTAATTAACCAATAAGGTCTAATTAATTAACTTACAATTTACAACCCATAAATCCTAATTAATTTATCATGGACAACCAATAATAATTTATCATAAATTAACAGCCAATAATCAAATCAATAATCTCTAATTAATTTACAATAAATTAACAACCAAATAAACTCAAATCCATTAATTACAAATTAACAATCAATAAATCAGTTAATTAACAACAAAATCTCTAGTTAATTTATCATAAATTAACAATCAATACTCAGGAATAATAACTCAGTCAATAATTTTATTTACATCAATAATTTATCATAATTTATCATAGAAAATAATGCTTACCAGAACTTAAGATCCTTGGATCTTACAACCCGGAGCCCAAGGAGGGTTCCCCGGGTGTTTTGATTGAAAATAGTAAGTGCAGAATTACAAGAGGCGAGGGAACTCTAGGCGAGCTCCTTGGAGTTTGCTGGACGTAGGCCTAGCGCGGGGAAGGCGACTACTACAACAAAGCTAAAAACTAACACAACCCTCAGCCCTCTTTTATAGATGAAGAGGGAGAGGAGGAACACATGACTCTCACATGGGGCTTGTTGAATAAGACAACCAGCCCTAATTAACTAAAAGAAGGTCAAGATACCCTCTAACAACCTGAAAAGTTATCTAACAAGCAAAAGTAACTACCAACTACTGCAGGGGAATATGCCGACAAGGTGGAGTGCGTGATCTGGGGCGTTGGGCTGCTGAATGGGCCGACATCGGTGGGCTATGTTGCACAAAATCCGCAAGCGCACGGCTTACCGATGTAGTACTCAAGATATCGTTTCCACAGGGATGGATTATCAAGTACCAAATCTTCCATTCTTTGATAGCTAAGCGATTGAAAATCTCGGTTGATAAGGTTAACTAAGCTAAGAGCGTAACAAAATAAAAGGTCCTACTGATATGAGAGAAATCGGGAAATCGGGGTTCACCACGTTAATCAACTTATAAATGTAATAAAAAAATAAAATACTACTTTGATGATCTTTATAAAACCAAGGACATGTCCCCTTGAGTCGTACCCCTCTCGGGTGCACAACTCAGCAACTTAGTTAGTCTCCTACTCTCGCGGTGGACTAAGCAAAAGTAGATAGTGTTGAAATAGGACACGAAGATTCCCCAAGTGGTCTCTACGACTCTCGTAATAGAGCACACAAGATTGATCAAGGAGGATGTGTTGATTGTCATTCACCTCTTAGTTGTTACCACAATCGACTAAAGTGAAAACCGATCTGGCCAAGAAATGATAAACACGAATGAAATAAACCAAGATCAAATGGCCTCAAAAGATGCATCAAAAGCAATTATTGACACTTATAAATCAAAAAGACGGGCTACACCCAAATCCCGATTGAGGTTTTTACGCTAATACATACATGGTTACAACAGCAACAAGTCTTCCAATTAAAAAGTAAAGAAACAGAACAAGGTAAAGATGGGAAAAGAATCAAGACAAACTCCTTTCTCTCCTCCTCAAAGAATCCTTCTTCTCCTTGGAATCACTTGCATTCTTGTGACCAAGCCTTGGGTTCTCAAGCGTAATCCTCCTCTCTTCCCTTGGAGCCCCGAATGGGCACTTCCCGGGCCTCTGGGCACCTCCGGCCCTTATATAGAAATCAGGTGCCTCCTCGTATTCCAAATTAATTTGGAATTAAATCCTAGAATTAAACTCTCTTATAATGGTTAAATCCCCATTATGGCTTTTGATGGCGTGTCTTTTCGAATTCCACATTAAATCTTATTCATGAATGTCTCCACATTAAATCCTCATTCATGAATGTCTCTGGGTATTCCACATTAAATCTCATTCATGAATGTCTCCACATTAATGGTGTGTCCCTTGATATTCTCTTGATGGCGTGTCCCTTGATAGTTCGCAAAAAATGCTGGGCGCGGGTAAATTCTTACTCCCGTCTGAAGCCAATCATCTTGTCAAGAATCCTGATTCACTCAGATATGTAAATGTACATCCATGTAGTTCTAAAAGTGAGTGAATTGACCTGTATTCAAGCAAACACGACAAGTAGTGAAGCTTCTGAAGAAAGTTAATGAAATAAGCTAGAAATAGATGTAAAAGCATGAAAATAGGTCTCGATTCACAGGTAAATATAGGTCTAAAAGATTATATAATTTCGAGACATCAGGCTACACCATCTCCGAGGAGGCCACGATGAAGCAACAGAAGCGGTTGATCGTGGGCTGGTTTTGAACATTGGTGGCGGTTTCTTGGGCCAAGTTGAGGACTCGGTTGTTGTAGCGATCCTGTGTCGGGTCTTGGGGCGGCCCCCTTGGTATGTTGATGGGGTGGAGAGGCTCTGATGATGCTGCGAAGGCCACGTGGATGGATCGGATGGGGCACGTCGTGGCCGGAGAGGGGCTCATCGAGCCCACAAAACGGTCTGGGGGTGCGAGGACCGTTGTGAGCATCGAATGGGATGAAGAACGACATCTTTGCATTTTCTGGGGCTGAACACGGCCTGGCCGTGTTGATGAACATGGTCGTGTTCAGTGTTTGCTTTCTGGACTGAGGTGGACATGGGCGGTGGCACGGCCGTGGCAGGGGGCGTGTCGGGCTCGGCACCCCTGGGCGATGCAAACACGGCATGGCCATGTTGGGAGACACGGCCGTGATGGGCTACAGCAGATTTTCCCGAGACTTTAACGGGCGGAGACACGGGAGAAGCTGGGGCCGTGAAGTTCTTAGGCTCGCTGAACACAGCATGACCGTGTTGGGAGACACGGTCGTGATGGGCTGCGGCAGATTTTCCTGAGACTTTCACGGGTGGAGACACGAGCGAAGCTGGGCCATGAAGTTCTCAGGCTCACTGAACACGGCATGGCCGTGTTGGGAGACACGGCCGTGATGGGAATCTGGGACTTCGGCCGAGCAGTTTACGGGGTGTGGCACAGCCGTGGCAAGGGGCGTGTCAGCGTTCGCATACATGGCCGACCATGTCATGGCCGTGTCAGGGATCACAGCCTGGCCGTGTCGGGTCCTGTAGTGCTCCGTTTGGGCCGAAATTTGCATGGCTTCTTCATCATGTCCGGGGGAGTCTGTCCAAGTGTCTTCTAGAGGGGATGGGAAACCCTCATTGGCGTCTATGATTCCGTCACATATCCCGGGGGGGAAGAATTCTCCTCCGGAGAATAAGGTGGAATGATGCTAGTGGAGGGGGCGCCGGTGTGAAGGGGCGCGTGGTAGGGCAGGAGGTCGGCGACGTTGAAGACAGGACTGATGAGGGAGTCCGCTGGGAGGTTGAGGACGTACGTGTTAGAGCCAACCCGCCATAAAACAGTGTAGGGACCGTCGCATCACGCTTGCAATTTCCAATTGGCCCTTGACCTCATATGCTCAGGGTGGAGGCGCACCATGACTAACTCACCAACCTCAAAATGTTGTGGCCTACGAAACTCGTTGGCCTCCGATGCATAGCGGGTGTTGATCAAAAAAATTCGGCGGCGAATCTCATCGTGTAAACCAGCGATATGAGAGGCAAAGGCGTATGCAGACTCATGAATGGATGGAGGGGGAGGGACATTATGCATGTCGATGGGTTTCCTAGGTTGGTGCCCGAGAACGACTTGGAAAGGACTCAGCCCCGTAGAGCTGTGGGATGCGCTGTTATACGCAAACTCGGCAATGGGGAGATGATCAGCCCAATGGCGTGGGAAATCACCAGCTAAACAACGCAAAAGTTTACCCAGGCTACGGTTCACAACCTCCGTCTGACCATCCATCTGCAGGTGGTACGCAGAGGAGAACTTGAGAGTGGTCCCAAGGAGGGCCCACAAGGATTTCCAAAAATGACCAACGAATCGGGTATCGTGGTCGGAGACAATAGTGAGGGGAAGCCTATGAAGCCGTACAATCTCCTTAACGAAAATGTGGGCGACATGAGAGGTGTCGGCTATCTTGGAACATGGCACGAAGTGTGCCATCTTGGAGAAGCGGTCCACAATAACAAAGATGGAGTCGTGGCGCGAAGTTGAGCGGGGAAGTCTGAGGACAAAGTCCATGCTGATGTCTAGCCATGGACCCTTAGGGACAGGGAGTGGGGTGTAGAGCCCAGTATTGGCAGGACGGGCTTGGCATGTTGGCACGTACCACAATGGCGAACGACCCTATCGACATCCTTACAAAGAGTGGGCCAAAAGAAACGGTCTTCGGCCAAAGCGACGGTCTTATCGCGACCGTGGTGCCCGGTGGCACCACTGGCGTGCAGCTCGAGCAGAAGGTGCTCACGGAGTGAGGACTGGGGAACACACAACCGATTACCGAACACAAGATGACCGTCGTGGAGACGGTAAGGCAAGTCTGTGGGGTCATCGGCAAGGAGCCGGGTGAAGGTCGGACCAAAATCAGGGCAGTCAGTGTACTCAGCGCGGACATGGTCCAACATGGGGATTGACGTTGGCAAGACACACAACAGGGATCAGACGCGACTGAGGGCATCGGGCACCACATTGTCCTTTTCGGCTTTGTGGGTGATCACAAAGGTGTATTGCTGAAGAAACTCGACCCACTTCGCATGGCGAGGGGCAAGTTTCTTCTGCACGGTAAAGAAGGAAAGGGCCTGGTGGTCATTGAACAAAATGAACTCCTTGTGTAGGAGGTAGTGATGCCATTGTCGGAGGGACTGGACGATGGCGTAGAACTCCTTGTCGTAAGTGGAGTACCACTATCGCACTTTGTTCAGCTTCTCGTTGAAGAAGGCTACTGGGTGGCCCTCCTGACTAAGGCTCCCGCTGATGCTGGTGCCGGAGGCATCGCATGCGACCTCGAAAACTTTTGAGAAGTCAGAGAGACGGAGGACCGGGGCCGAGGTCATGATGTCTTTAAAGGCAGCAAAGGCACGACTAGCCGCAGGGGTCCATGCGAAGGCCTCGTGTTTGGTGCTGGCCGTGATAGGAGAAGTGATGGTGCTAAACCCCTTAATGAAGCGGCAATAGAAGTCCGTGAGGCCGAGGAAGCTACGGACCCCGGTAATGGACTCGGGTTCCGGCCATTGGCGAATGGCCTCGACCTTGGCAGGGTTGACCATGAGGCCCAGGTCGGACACAATGAACCCCAAGAACTAAACTTTGGACGCAAGGAAGGAACATTTCTTGGTGTTAAGGAACAAGCGTTCCTTGCGTAGAATTTCAAAGGCCAACCGAAGGTGCTCAAGGTGGTCAACACGGGTGCGACTATAAATGAGGATGTGATGGAGGCAGCAGCCCTACTTTGAAGAGACATGCTTGGGCTCGGAGGAAACCTCCTCAACTTGGGTTCACCTAGAGCTCACTTGCTTTCTATTGTTTGGCATTGCATTTCGTGGCATTTAGGTTAGTTTAAGCTTTCAAATAAAGCCATGCATCATATAGTCAATTATGGCAAGTCCAATTGTAGTAGGTTGTGCATTGTGATGCATGTAGTTCTTATGTACTTTGCATCATGGTAGGATAGTGCATCCTTTTATTGGCTATATTTTTGGCAGGTCATTCAAGCTAAAGGTCAGCTCAAGCTCCACTACAAGGTCAGATCAAGCTCCACTCAACAAGTTCAGCTCAAGGAAGGAAAGAAGACTTCAACTCCTTCAACTCCAAGTTCAAAGATGAACTCACTTGCCAACTCAACTTCCTCATTGGTTGGACACCTCTCCCAATCAGCCACATCAACCATCCAACCATGGATATGCGCCAACACATCAGCCAAGCAAAGAAAGAATTCAAAATCAGCCCCAATCTAGATCCACAATCAAAGGGGAGCCTTTAATGAAAGTTTCTATCAATGCTTTGCCGCCCAAAGTTCTTAAGGAAGGAATTCAAATTTCGAATTCCTCATTCATGCGCCCACAACAAGCAAGGAAGGAGGCCATCTCGTCAACAACAAGGAGCCATTCGAATTTTAAAGAACTTCCAAAGAAGCTTCACCAAAGAAGGAAAGAATCCCCACTCTTAATTGCATTCACACCTTGAATTAAATGCTGAATTTTTTCTCTCCAATTTTGTAAGTGGCGCCTAAGGGGTAAATGACCACCTTGCCCACCCTCTAACTTGCCTATAAATGTAACCCCCTCTCATGTATTTTTGTTAGCTTTTGATGAAATGAAATTGTCTATTCGTTTCCTAGGTAAATGCTAGTGTAGCCATTAGTAGTAGTAGTAGTAGTATTTCTTCCAAGGCCGAGCCTTCTTCCTCTCCCTCCTCCTCCACCGAAATTATAAGGATTCCTCCCTTGGATGTGCGCAATTATAAGGAGACCCCTTTTCTTCATCTTGGTTTGGAACAAGAAGAGGAACACCTTGTAAGATCCAAGGATCTTAAGTCCTGGTAAGCATTATTTTTGATTTAAATAAAATTATTGACTGTGTTATTATTCCTGTGTATTGATTGTTAATTTATGATAAATTAATTAGAGATTTTGGTTGTTGAATTATAGTTAATTAAATTAGAGATTTTTGGATGTTAATGTTAATTAATTAACTAGCTTATTGGATACCAATTTTCAGTTAATTAATTAGAGTTTACTGCTTGTTAATTTAAGTTATTTAATTGTTAATTAATTGGAGTTATTGGACGTTAATCCTTATTGGATGTCAATTAAATCCTTATTGGATTTCCATTAAGTGAATGGTTAGTTAATGGTTAAATTAATTAGTTAATCATGGGTTATTGGGTTTGCACGAATTGGGTTTTAAAATTCAAATTATTAGTTAAATGGATTAAACCCTATTTGAATTAATGGGTTAATGGGTTAAAAATTTAAAACCAAAATTTTGAGTTAGTAATTTCGGTTAGGGTAGAGTTTGTGGCGAAATTTTGGCTTGGAGGAAATTCTTGGGCGATGGCTTGAAGGCTTGGGGCGATTCTTGGAGGCTTGGAGGCGAAAATTCCTTTCTTCCTCTTCCTTCTCCCTTTGGCCGGCGTCTTGGTGTTGGTGGCGTTCCTCTTCCCTTGGTGGCAACATTGGTGGAATTTCAAGGCTTTAGGCGAATTGTTGTGGAGGATTTTCACCCTAGTGTTCTCGGTTAAGAGGTGAGTGGGGTGTCTTAATTCCTTCCATATATGTCTTATTCGAACTCCACCAATATAGTTGTGTTAAATAATAAATTTGATTGCATGAAAAATTACCATGTGTAAAACCGAAATCTTGATAGTTGGGATGAAAACCGAAAATTTGTAACCTTGATAATTATTTATGAAAAACCGAATCCTTGATGTTAATTGTGAAATCCGAAATCTTGATGATTGTTTATGAAAACCGAAAATTTGTAATATGAAATTTAAGGTATTCTCTTATGGAATTTGGGAAGTTTTAGACCAATGATTTTAAACATGAAATTCATGTTAATTAAGGTTTAAAATTAAATAGATAATATGTTATGTTAACCGTGGGTTACATGTAGTGATTTGTAAAATAATGTTGTATGAATACATGCTTTACATTTTATGTTGATTTTATGGATGTTTGTTGTAATTTTATGTTTCTTTATGAGTGTAGCATGTTTTATGGTTATATATTTATGGTTATGTAACCTTGTTTGAGAAATTGAGTGATAACTTAGCAAGACTACACTGAACTATCAGCATGAAACCTAAGGACTACACTACTTTATGTGATTTTGAATTTTTGAATATTATGTGATCATGTGATTTTTGAGTATTATGTAATTATGTGATTTTTGAAGAGTATGTAGTTATGTGATTTTCGGTTATTATGTGTTATGTGATGGTTAGGACTAAGGCTAAGTGTGACTGTGTACTCAAGGGGATAGTATGTGTAATATGTTAAGGGTTTGAGATTTCAGCCCTGTATTGTGATATGTGAGGGGGTTGATGTTCAACCTACCTGTTATGATTATTGTGATGGGGGTTGATGTTCAGCCTGCCCGATATGATTATTGTGATGACTATCCTAGAGTCGAGTTGACACTTAGAAGTCCACCGTTGTGAAATAAGATATAAGATGTGTCTGTTGTCCAGTAGGAACCTTTTGGGAGAACGGGTTTTGACGCAAAGTGCCATGTCTTGGTCGGACAGGGGCCACCTCTTGATGTCATCACTTTTTTTGTGATATGGGGTGTCATAGAGCAAAGTGCCACGTCGTGACCCGGCGGGGGCCACCTCTTGAATCTACACACAATCCATCGATGTGTTATGGGGTGTTTTAGAGCAAAGTGCCACGTCGTGACCTGGCGGGGGCCACCTCTTGATTCTACTCACTGTCCATGTTTATATGTTGCATGAAATTTTGTAGTCTCCCAGTGCTTAGGCCAAAGCCGGGTTAGACCATAATGGTCACTACTGAATATGCTGGACAACTAGGTTAATTAAGTGTTGGTGTGTTTAGTTGGTTTAGAGTATAACTCTAGAACCTGAGTTTGTTATATGTTGGTGTGTACATCTGAGTTGGTTTAGAGTATAACTCTAGAACCTGAGTTTGTTATATGTTGGTGTGTACATCTGACTGTTATTATGACTTCTGTTTTCTTTATGTTGTTATATGTTGACATAATGTTCCTGTTAAAGATTTTAAAATAATCTGTCTATATTTTTTGAGTGTATGTTATGGATGGTCGATTTAGACTATCCACTCACTGGGCTGTGTAGCTCACCCCTCAATGTTTTCAGGTGTAGAACAGGGGCGCACTACATGAGTTAGCATATTATACGGATATTGTGACTCTTCATGCTGATTGGATGTATAACTTTTGTGCTTAATTATTTGGGGCCGGTTGTGGCCGAACCATATGAATGATATGAGCTATGTGAACCATGTGAATTATGTGAACTTGTGATGTCAGATTGTGACTGTTAAATGAGTTTGATTTTTGTGTCACCGCGGGCTTCAGCCTGGTTTCGGTGTTTGGTATGAGTTTATAAAAATCGATTTTGTGATTTTGTTTTGAAATTCGGTTTGTGGTGTATTCTTTGTAATCGGTTTTGATATACCTGTAACTTGCATATGTCTAGTGCAAGTATTGCCTGGTGGCAAGTACCTTTATGGATTTTATGGATTTGATACGGATTTGATATAACTGTTGCCTTGCATATGTCTAGTGCAAGGAATGCGTGGTGGCAGGTACCTTTATGAAATTGTGTTTTTGTGGAGATTTATATGTATGGATTTTCGAAATTTTCAGATCGGGTTTCCTGAACGGGGTTTTACCTAGCATATGTATCGATCTTGTATGATAACATCCTGTTTCTTTCATGATTTGTGTTGCTTGTTTGGGGTTAAGATAACGGGATGTTACAGAATGGTATCAGAGGAGTTGGCTAGCTAAAACTTAGTTCGGGGGAAAACATGTTTGTGTATTGCTAGACATCTGATAGGTTTATGTTTGCATTCCTGACTATGGAATGTGTGTGTAGGAATTTAAGATGGTGCGAACCAGAGGAAATGCTAGTGGCGAGGATGAGCAGCCTTCGAATCTCTCGAGAACTATTGAGGCTCTGACTGGCATGGTACAGCAACAAGGTGCCATGATAGAGAGGCAAGCTCAGATGCTGCAGCAGCAACAGACTCAGCATCAAGAGGCGCAACAGCAGCTTTTGCAGCAGCTGACTCAAGAGAGACCCCAGACTACTACTCGAGCGGTGGGGGATGACTCTCAGGAGGGCGCTCACAGGCGCTATGCCTCACTTGTGAGTGAATTCCAGAAACTGGGTCCCAGCTCTTTTTATGGGGGCTCAGAATCCAGTACTGCCGAGAACTGGCAGTTGTGCTTGGAAAAGATTTTCCAAGTCATGCGGTGCTCGGACGAAGACAAGCTGTGTCTGGCCACCTATATGATGCGTGGGGACGCAGATGAGTGGTGGAAGGGCGTGGTGAGACTTGCCGAAGAAAGACATGAGACTGTAGATTGGCCTTACTTCTTGTCTCGATTTAACGAGAAGTACTTCCCTGATAACTTGGTGGAGGACCGAGAGGTGGAATTTATTCACCTGGAGCAGGGTGATATGACAGTGGACCAGTATGAATTGCAGTTCACTAAGTTGGGAAAGTATGCTCCTCACCTGATAAACACTGAAAAGAGGAGAGCTACCAAGTTTCTCAGAGGTCTCAGATGGGACATTAGAGAGCAGGTTGGTGCTCAGCACTTGGAGACCTATGTTGAGACTGTTGGGCGAGCACGCACCATTGAGAGATACATAGCTGAGAGGAGTTCTCATGTTGCCGTGACAGTGGTTCCTGCAGCTGAGGCGGCGGTTCCTCAGTATGGTAGTGGCGGCAAGGGTAAGAAGTACCCTAAACATAAGGACTACAAAAAGAGCAGGTATAAGCCTTACTCCTACAAGGCACCGCAGCAGTCCAGGGATGTACCGCAGCAGTTCAGGGATATCAGAGATGTAAAGAACAGTATCACAGAGGATAGGACTTGTAATTATTGTGGGCTCAAGGGACATCTAGTGAAAGACTGTCATAAGAGGAATGGTGTATGCTTCAGGTGTAAGAAACCAGGGCACATGGTCAAAGACTGCAAAGATCCTGAGATACAGAATAGAGGCGCAGAGAAGCCTACAGTCCAGACACGAGTTTATGCTGTGGCTGAGAAGGATACACGAGCTTCCCGATCCGTCGTGGAAGGTACCTTATTTGTATTTGATCAGTTAGCTCGTATCTTATTTGACCCTGGTGCAAATCTGTCTTTTGTATCTGTTAGATTTGCTGCATGTTTACCTGTTGTACCTAAGATGCTAGATTATGTTGTGTCTGTCAGTACTCCCTTAGGAAAGTCATTATCTACAGATACTATTTGTGCTAATTGTGTAGTGCATGTAGAGGGTTATGAGTTTCTGGTAGATCTAATCCTCTTAGACATGCAAGATTATGATGTCATCTTAGGAATGGATTGGTTGTCTTCACATCATGCCACTGTGGATTGCTTTGAGAAAGTAATCACTTTAAATCTGCTAGATGGGAGTAGGATTTTTGTGAGAGGTCTAGTGTCGGACCAAGGACCGCATGTAATATCTTTCCTGCAGGCCAGGAAGTTACTTGCTAGTGGATGCAAGGGTTATCTTGCGCATGTTAAGGTGCAGGATGATTCTACTTCTGATTTGACTCAGATGGCGGTGGTGAAAGAATTTCCTGATGTGTTCTCTGAAGAATTTTCAGGCTTGCCACCGATTAGAGAAGTGGAGTTTGGCATTGAGTTGGCGCCAGGTACGGCACCTATCTCCAGAGCTCCTTACCGTATGGCTACCTCAGAGTTGGCCGAGCTTGAGAAGCAACTGGAGGAATTGCTGGAGAAAGGGTACATTCGGCCTAGTGCTTCTCCCTGGGGAGCGCCAGTGCTGTTTGTAAAGAAGAAAGATGGAACCCTGAGGATGTGTATAGACTACAGGCAATTGAACCAAGTGACTATCAAGAATAAGTATCCTCTTCCTAGAATTGATGATCTATTTGATCAATTACAGGGAGCGACAGTGTTCTCTAAGATTGATCTGAGATCAGGGTATTATCAGCTTAGGGTCAAGGATGAGGATATATTTAAGACTGCTTTCAGGACCAGGTATGGGCATTTCGAATTTTTAGTTATGCCTTTTGGACTGACGAATGCACCTGCTGTCTTCATGGATTTGATGAACAGGGTATTCCATGAATTGCTTGACTCTTGTGTGGTAGTCTTTATAGACGATATTTTGGTATACTCACGGACTACTTCAGATCATGTCAGTGACTTGCGCAGAGTGCTGGAGGTTCTGAGGAAGAACCGGTTATATGCCAAGGCTAGTAAGTGTGAGTTCTGGCTAGAGAAGATCAGTTTCCTTGGGCATGTGATTTCTGGTCAAGGGGTGTCTGTGGATCCAGTTAAAGTGCAAGCCATCCTTGATTGGGGAAGACCGACTAGTGCTACTGAGATCAGAAGTTTCCTGGGTTTAGCAGGTTACTACCGGAGATTTGTTGAGGGATTCTCCAAGTTGGCGGGTCCTTTAACTAAATTGACCAGAAAGGAGGCCAAGTTTATTTGGGATGATAAGTGTGAAGAGAGCTTTCAAGAGCTGAAAAGGAGGTTGACTAGTACACCGATCCTCATTATTCCTAGTGATGGGGAAAGGTTTACTGTTTATACGGATGCTTCAGGCAAGGGGTTGGGTTGTGTCTTGATGTAGAAGGGTTCTGTAGTAGCCTATGCTTCGAGACAGCTGAAGGAGTATGAATTGAACTACCCTACTCATGATTTAGAGTTGGCGGCCGTAGTCTTTGCTTTGAAGATATGGCGCCACTATTTGTTGGGTCAGGAGTTTGATCTGTTCACTGATCACCAGAGTCTCAAGTATATCTTCACTCAGAAGGAGTTGAACATGAGACAGAGAAGATGGATGGAGTTGATCAAAGACTATGACTTCTCCATTCAGTATCAGGCTGGAAAGGCCAATGTAGTGGCGGATGCACTGAGCAGACATCCAGTTACTTCAGTAGCTGCTTTACGAGTCAGTGAGTGGCAGTTGCTGCAGGAGTTTAGCGATCTCAAGATCAGTGTTTCTCCTAGAGTTCAGTCGGGTTATGTGGCTTTTCTCAGAGTACAGTCTGCTTTGTTGCAGAAGATCAGAGATCAGCAGTCTGTGGATCCAAGATTAGTTCAGATCAGGGTTAGTCTGGTTGATGGAGCAGTTCAGGATTTTAGCCTGTCTGATGATGGTATTCTTCGGTTTCGTGGAAGGGTATGTGTCCCTGAGGAACCGAGCTTGAGGAAAGAAATATTGGAGGACAGCCATAACTCCAAATATTCTCTACATCCTGGCGTGACTAAGATGTATCAGGACCTCAAGAAGAGTTTTTGGTGGCCGGGCATGAAGAAAGAGGTATATGATTTTGTCTCTAGGTGTTTAACCTGTCAGACTGTAAAGGCTGAACACCAGAAGCCTGGTGGTTTGTTGCAGCCCCTTCCTATTCCTGAGTGGAAGTGGGAATGCATCAGTATGGATTTTGTATGTGGTTTGCCCAGAACCAGATTGGGTCATGATGCTATTTGGGTGATTGTTGATAGACTCACTAAATCAGCCCATTTTCTTCCGATCAAGATGACTTATTCTTTAGAGAGACTGGCCAGATTGTACATTGATGAGATAGTCAGACTGCATGGAGTTCCTGTTGATATTGTGTCTGATAGGGACTCTCGGTTTTTGTCCAGATTTTGGAAGAGCTTACAGGAGGGTTTGGGTACTAAGCTGAGTTTTAGTACAGCATACCATCCTCAGTCTGATGGCCAGACGGAGCGTACTATCCAGACTCTAGAAGACTTATTGAGAGCTTATGTAGTTGATTGGAGTTCTGAGTGGAACCGGGATCTATCTTTGATAGAGTTCACTTATAATAATAGTTTCCACTCAAGTATTCAGATGGCTCCTTATGAGGCTTTGTATGGGAGAAGGTGTAGGACTCCCTTGTGTTGGGAGGAAACTGGTGACAGAGTGATTTTGAGATCTGATGCAGTACAGGAGACTACTGATAAGGTCAGAGAGATTCAGGATAAATTGAAGATTGCTCGGGACAGACAGAAGAGTTATGCTGATGACCGTCGTCGTCCCTTGGAGTTTATGGTAGGGGATCATGTTTTCTTAAAGGTGTCACCTACTAAGAGTGTTATGAGGTTTGCCAAAAAGGGCAAATTGAGCCCTAGGTTTGTAGGCCCTTTTGACATTATTGAGAGAATTGGTCCAGTGGCTTACCGGTTAGCTTTACCTCCTGCTATGGATCATGTGCATAATGTGTTCCATGTTTCTGTTTTGAGGAAATATCATCCTGATCCATCTCATGTATTGGAATTGGAACCTCTTCAGATTCAGAGTGATTTGACTTTTGAGGAAAGACCTCTTCGGATTGTGGATAGAAAGGATAAAGTTCTGAGGAACAAGACTATACCTTTGGTAAAGGTTATCTGGGGAAATCAGTCGGTTGAAGAAGCGACATGGGAGACTGAAGCTGATATGAGGAAATTTTATGCTTATCTCTTTGATGATATGGATGCTGAGCTTTAGAGGACTAAAGCTTTATAAGGAGGGAGGGATGTAAGATCCAAGGATCTTAAGTCCTGGTAAGCATTATTTTTGATTTAAATAAAATTATTGACTGTGTTATTATTCCTGTGTATTGATTGTTAATTTATGATAAATTAATTAGAGATTTTGGTTGTTGAATTATAGTTAATTAAATTAGAGATTTTTGGATGTTAATGTTAATTAATTAACTAGCTTATTGGATACCAATTTTCAGTTAATTAATTAGAGTTTACTGCTTGTTAATTTAAGTTATTTAATTGTTAATTAATTGGAGTTATTGGACGTTAATCCTTATTGGATGTCAATTAAATCCTTATTGGATTTCCATTAAGTGAATGGTTAGTTAATGGTTAAATTAATTAGTTAATCATGGGTTATTGGGTTTGCACGAATTGGGTTTTAAAATTCAAATTATTAGTTAAATGGATTAAACCCTATTTGAATTAATGGGTTAATGGGTTAAAAATTTAAAACCGAAATTTTGAGTTAGTAATTTCGGTTAGGGTAGAGTTTGTGGCGAAATTTTGGCTTGGAGGAAATTCTTGGGCGACGGCTTGAAGGCTTGGGGCGATTCTTGGAGGCTTGGAGGCGAAAATTCCTTTCTTCCTCTTCCTTCTCCCTTTGGCCGGCGTCTTGGTGTTGGTGGCGTTCCTCTTCCCTTGGTGGCAACATTGGTGGAATTTCAAGGCTTTAGGCGAATTGTTGTGGAGGATTTTCACCCTAGTGTTCTCGGTTAAGAGGTGAGTGGGGTGTCTTAATTCCTTCCATATATGTCTTATTCGAACTCCACCAATATAGTTGTGTTAAATAATAAATTTGATTGCATGAAAAATTACCATGTGTAAAACCGAAATCTTGATAGTTGGGATGAAAACCGAAAATTTGTAACCTTGATAATTATTTATGAAAAACCGAATCCTTGATGTTAATTGTGAAATCCGAAATCTTGATGATTGTTTATGAAAACCAAAAATTTGTAATATGAAATTTAAGGTATTCTCTTATGGAATTTGGGAAGTTTTAGACCAATGATTTTAAACATGAAATTCATGTTAATTAAGGTTTAAAATTAAATAGATAATATGTTATGTTAACCGTGGGTTACATGTAGTGATTTGTAAAATAATGTTGTATGAATACATGCTTTACATTTTATGTTGATTTTATGGATGTTTGTTGTAATTTTATGTTTCTTTATGAGTGTAGCATGTTTTATGGTTATATATTTATGGTTATGTAACCTTGTTTGAGAAATTGAGTGATAACTTAGCAAGACTACACTGAACTATCAGCATGAAACCTAAGGACTACACTACTTTATGTGATTTAGAATTTTTGAATATTATGTGATCATGTGATTTTTGAGTATTATGTAATTATGTGATTTTTGAAGAGTATGTAGTTATGTGATTTTCGGTTATTATGTGTTATGTGATGGTTAGGACTAAGGCTAAGTGTGACTGTGTACTCAAGGGGATAGTATGTGTAATATGTTAAGGGTTTGAGATTTCAGCCCTGTATTGTGATATGTGAGGGGGTTGATGTTCAACCTACCTGTTATGATTATTGTGATGGGGGTTGATGTTCAGCCTGCCCGATATGATTATTGTGATGACTATCCTAGAGTCGAGTTGACACTTAGAAGTCCACCGTTGTGAAATAAGATATAAGATGTGTCGGTTGTCCAGTAGGAACCTTTTGGGAGAACGGGTTTTGACGCAAAGTGCCATGTCTTGGTCGGACAGGGGCCACCTCTTGATGTCATCACTTTTTTTGTGATATGGGGTGTCGTAGAGCAAAGTGCCACGTCGTGACCCGGCGGGGGCCACATCTTGAATCTACACACAATCCATCGATGTGTTATGGGGTGTTTTAGAGCAAAGTGCCACGTCGTGACCTGGCGGGGGCCACCTCTTGATTCTACTCACTGTCCATGTTTATATGTTGCATGAAATTTTGCAGTCTCCCAGTGCTTAGGCCAAAGCCGGGTTAGACCATAATGGTCACTACTGAATATGCTGGACAACTAGGTTAATTAAGTGTTGGTGTGTTTAGTTGGTTTAGAGTATAACTCTAGAACCTGAGTTTGTTATATGTTGGTGTGTACATCTGAGTTGGTTTAGAGTATAACTCTAGAACCTGAGTTTGTTATATGTTGGTGTGTACATCTGACTGTTATTATGACTTCTGTTTTCTTTATGTTGTTATATGTTGACATAATGTTCCTGTTAAAGATTTTTAAAATAATCTGTCTATATTTTTTGAGTGTATGTTATGGATGGTCGATTTAGACTATCCACTCACTGGGCTGTGTAGCTCACCCCTCAATGTTTTCAGGTGTAGAACAGGGGCGCACTACATGAGTTAGCATATTATACGGATATTGTGATTCTTCATGCTGATTGGATGTATAACTTTTGTGCTTAATTATTTGGGGCCGGTTGTGGCCGAACCATATGAATGATATGAGCTATGTGAACCATGTGAATTATGTGAACTTGTGATGTCAGATTGTGACTGTTAAATGAGTTTGATTTTTGTGTCACCGCGGGCTTCAGCCTGGTTTCGGTGTTTGGTATGAGTTTATAAAAATCGATTTTGTGATTTTGTTTTGAAATTCGGTTTGTGGTGTATTCTTTGTAATCGGTTTTGATATACCTGTAACTTGCATATGTCTAGTGCAAGTATTGCCTGGTGGCAGGTACCTTTATGGATTTTATGGATTTGATACGGATTTGATATAACTGTTGCCTTGCATATGTCTAGTGCAAGGAATGCGTGGTGGCAGGTACCTTTATGAAATTGTGTTTTTGTGGAGATTTATATGTATGGATTTTCGAAATTTTCAGATCGGGTTTCCTGAACGGGGTTTTACCTAGCATATGTATCGATCTTGTATGATAACATCCTGTTTCTTTCATGATTTGTGTTGCTTGTTTGGGGTTAAGATAACGGGATGTTACACACCTCACTCTCGGCAACATGGAAGCATCATCATATTCGGCTAAGTCTCTTCTCATAGTCTCTTCACTTTATTTTAAGGACTCTTTCCTACATTAATCTTGAGTTGTCTACATGTAGCTTGCATTTGGTGTGGATCTAGGAGTGGCGCCCCTCTCCTTCTTCCCTCCCCTTTCTCTAGATAACTTAGGATTAACAAGGGAATTTGCGAGGACTAGCCTCCCCCTTGATTTAGTGTGTGTAATATGAATATGAGGCTTGTTCGGATCCCTTTGTGTGTATGTGTGTAATGCTCAATCATTCTACATCTTCCATCAGAGTTGGACCGGTGAAGAACGGGGTGATACGATCCTTCAATTCTCAAGGGTCACTATGTAAGTTTACTTCCTGCATTTACCGCTTTCTAGTTTAATTTCAGTTATAGTTTTCTAGTTTAATCCCGGTTTTCTCTATTATATAAATTCCAAAAAATTAATTTCTCAAATCTCATTAGCTTTAAATCTGGTTTTCATTATTATCTACTTATTGAGACGCATGAATGTCGAGGGCGCATTGGTAAGGCCGAAGGGCATCACAATCCACTCGTAGAGGCCATCCTTTGTCTAGAAGGCCGTCTTCCACTCATCACCCTCGCGGATGCGGACCTGGTGGTACCCGCTCCGGAGGTCAAGCTTGCTGAACCGACACACGCCGGAGATAAGGTCAAGCATGTCGTCCAACCATGGAATGGGAAACCGATACTTGACCGTGATGCGATTGATTGTGCGGCAATCTATGCACATCCGCCACGAACCATCCTTCTTGGGCGTGAGAAGGGTTGGAACGGCGCAAGGGCTGAGGCTTTCACGAATGAAGCCTTTGGCAAGAAGATCGTCAACCTAACGCTTGAGCTCAATGTGCTCGGTGGGGTTGAGATGGTGATGGGGAAGATTGGGCAAAGATGCCCCGGGGACAAGATCAATGGCATGCTAGATGTCACGGTCCGGGGCAAGGCCTATGGGCAAGTCGGCCGGGGAGATGTCGGAAAACTCTTCCAACAAGGTAGCAACCTTCGTCGGCAAAGGGGCTGGAGGAGGCGAGGGCATGGGGGAGACCTCGCTGACCATGACGGCATAGACAACATTGGTCTCATGGGCTTCTTGGACAAGGGAGCTAGGTCGGACCAAGGCGACGGCCTTGGGTGCAGGTGGGACCGTGATGGGGGCAGAAACCATAAGCCACGGAGGTACAAGTGGAGCATACGACTACCCTAGATGAAGGCTCGAAAGTTCATGAATAAGCTAGCAAGCTCAATCAATAAAGCTAGCCCTATCAATAACCACTTCAAAAGAGGTCCAAGACAAGCCCACTTTTAGGAATAAATTACCACAAAAGAGGCCCAAGACTATTCCAGGCGATCAGCGAGCCAATTGGATTTCAGCAAGCCACAAATCAAGATGCAGCTACATTCATCACATGAATCTAGGAGTTGATTGTAGCCAACATTCATCTTCACCAGAATTCATCAAGCGCGCACAAATCTTGATCGCTACAAACATGGAAGCCTCAAGATCTCTCCCTGCTGATCAAGCTCGTCTTCATCGCTGCAAAGGAAGCCTCAACATCTCTGCTGATCGAAAATGGCAACAACAACGTTCGGCAACAACGTCTCCAAAGCGTGTCTCTATATGTATCTAGCATGAACATTGTAATAGCAGAGAATTTTGAATGGAAATGGTTTTTCGTCCTCAATCGGATGTCTCCTTTCTTCTTCTTATCTGAGGTGCTTGTTGATGTGGGGTGAAGACACGTGATGAGCAAACTAGAAAAAAAAAGTAATTAAAGCCTAAAAATACAATAAGCAGCCAAAATTCCAAGGCAACAAAGATAATCAATTGGGAAAAGTTGTTATGCCTTGGAGAAAAAATCCATATATCAAAAAATTGAGCCGACTAAACCAAGATGTAGAACATGATGTATTCTTCAGACTCATGTCAAGGGTCAGGAGTTCTAGCATACTTATGCACCTTTAATACCTGCGTTATTAGATTGAACCAAGTTATCCAAATGATAGATCGAGATGCGTGCTTCCGTGTCGTGCCAAATTTCAAGATTCTTATAGTACCAGATTCTTCAAATACCTGCAAGAAATAGCTAAATCAGATTAGTATTAATTGGAAACAAGTAGCAGGAAATAGGAGACGTGGGGGAAATCTGGAAAACAAGGGAAGTCGCGCGTGTGAGCAGCGTTCATCGCCGTTCGTCCGGTGGGGCATGGACGTCGAAACTTCTACAACTGGAAGTTCATATGATGTTGGTGGAGCTGTGGCTTGAGTTTCAGGCGGATAGTGGCCGGACGGAGGAGGACGACGTCGGAAGGCGGATCTAGGGTGTGAACTGGGCGAAAACAGGGGAGTTGGTCGGTGTTTCAATTTTGGCCATCTAGGCGGCGGATGGATGGATGCCGGAGGCTGAGGGTTCTTGAGGGGAAGGTGAGGTGATGGCCGAAGTCCCATGGAGATCCAGCCAGTGGATAATCGGCGGTGAGGTCACCAAATTTCAGAAATTTTGGGTTGAAGATTGACGTGTGCGGGTGTTTGCAGCGAAGCAGAGAGAGTTTGAGGTTGTAGAGGAGATTGGAGGGGAAAGGAGAGGAGGAATGGCGACGCAAGCGCCTAGAGAAGAGGGGAGGAAGAAATTCGATAAAGAGGAAGAAGAACCATTTCCAAATTCATTCAAAACATTCTGTCTATTACAATGTTCATCCGAGATACATATAGAGACACGCTTTGGAGACGTTGTTGCCGAACATTGCAACTTCCATAGCTGGAGTAGCAGGGAGGCATTGCAACTTCCATCTTTGATCGGCAGGGAGAGACGTTGAAGATTCCTTGTGTGATGTGATGTAGACGATGAAGCTTCGTTGGCTGCGATGAATGAGATCCAGATTTGAAGCTGGCCTTCCTTCTTTGCTTGGAGTGTTGCTCGGCGTGGCTGCAGGTTATTATTTGTATGCCGCAAATTATTCTTGGTACGTGGCTTGAATGTCTTGAGCCTCTTTAGGTGGTTGAAGTGATTCCTTCAATTATTGAGCTAGCTTTGTGAGTGTGCTTGCTAGCTTATTTGTGTGCCTCTGAACCTTTGTCTACGGTAGTCGTAGACTCCACTTGTACCTTCTTGGCTTGTGGTTTCTACCCCCATCAATTCTCCCCGGGTGAAAAAAATTCTTCCCCGAAGAATTGCTCTTACGCTGGTGGAGTAGTTTTGGAGGGGTAAGAATAAACATCCAAAGTCCATGCTGGAAGCCAATGACACCTGCATTCAATTCCCTTTCTCGGCCATGTCCATTAGTACAGTTGTCATAGAAAATCATATGACTTAGGAAAACACAAGGAATGATGAAATCAATATATTCAACTTCAATAAGTGCAAAGTTCGAAGCATGTTTGAGTTCATTATGTTTTGTTGATACTAATGGAGGCTTAAGGGTGTGGGTAGTAGGACCTAAAAGACAAGATTCAAGGATCATAGGGTCCTGGAAAAGACTTTCTAAGTCTAGGGATTGACCTAAAGGTTGAGGATTAGGATCCATGTCAAGTTCAAAAGGCTCTAAAGTATTCCTTAGACTTAGGTTTGGTCAACATATGCTCCAGTATGAGAGTGGATGGACCTAGACATGGCTCATAAAACATCAAGCTTAAAGATGGGCTTTCTAAGTAAGGCTCATGATGCATTAAACTTATAGTAGGTGTATCCATACTAGGTTCATCTAAAGAGGTTAGATCTAACTTAGGTTCAAGCTGAGAACCTATGGGTATGGGCCCTAAAATTGAAGGTAAAGGTGTTGGCCCTAAAATTGAAGGTGAAGGCATTGGTTCTACTTGAAGGTTTGGTTCTTCGTGTCTTACTTCTTCAAGTTCACTGGTTTCATCAAGACATGAATTAGGCTCTAAAGTAGGCTCCAAGGTTTGTTCTCTAAGCTCTAAAGGGGTTGGACTCTTTTGTTCTTTTTGCAAGGATTGCTCTATACGACTCTTTATCTCTTGTAACATCTCGTTACACTGTTCACTTAGGCTTTTAGGGTAAATGATGTGTTCCAAACCTTTATGTATGAAGCTATAGGAGCAAGGTTTACTAAAATAATATCCCTGAAAATCATGCATAAATTCATTGCCTAATAAAATGTCAAAGCCTTCTAAACTCATCACATCACACCAAATTTCAGTTTTGATGTTGTTTAGCATAATGGGAACTAAGCATTGAAAATCAACTAAAGTTATAGTCAAATCATCCCATGTTATGTAGTAAGGGTTATTGTGTTTTTCTATGGTGAGGCCAAATTGTTCAAGTGATCTAATAGATATAACATTGAACTTAACTTTATGATCTATAATAGTTTTACCTTTATAACAATTACACCAAACATGAGTTGTAAAACTATTAGGCCTATGTGTGAGAACCTTATAGTTATCCCTTTTAGATACAAGTTCTTTTTTTGTTGTAATTTCCCTTTGATAATAGTGATGCACCATGATGTGTTATGAGTAGTTTGGAGTGCAACTAGTGTTTAAGCAAGATTTTTTTTTTCTAGCAAATAAATTAACACACGTGCAAAAGCAAAGAACACTTAAACATGAGAGCATAAACTTTTTTTTTTTATGCAAACAAACTTCAACTAGCAAATAACTTAAAATATGCAAACAATATAGCAAGAACAACTAGGCATGAAAGCAAAAAACTAAGAATGATTTTTTTTTGGTGAAAATAAACCGCAAATTAATTAACTAACATGCAAAATAAATACCAAGAAACATGAAAGCATGTATTTTTTTTTTATGCAATGGGCAAGCAAAGGATCGTGTGAGTAGACAAGAGTTGCTCACAACCCCCTGTGATACCAAAACTGATGTGGCGTGAAGACACGTGATGAGCAAACTAGAAAAAAAAAGTAATTAAAACCTAAAAATACAATAAACAGCCAAAATTCCAAGGCAACAAAGATAATCAATTGTGAAAAGTTGCTATCCCTTGGAGAAAAAATCCATATATCAAAAAATTGAGCCAACTAAACCAAGATGTAGAACATGATGTATTCTTCAGACTCATGTCAAGGGTCAGGAGTTCTAGCATACTTATGCACCTTTAATACCTGTGTTATTAGATTGAACCAAGTTATCCAATTGATAGATCGAGATGCGCGCTTCCGTGTAGTGCCAAATTTCAAGATTCTTATAGTACCAGATTCTTCAAATACCTGCAAGAAATAGCTTAATCAGATTAGTATTAATTGGTAATAGGTAGCAAGAAACAGGAGACGCGGGGGAAATCTGGAAAACAGGGGAAGTCGTGCGTGTGAGCAACGTTCGTCGCCGTTCGTCCGGTGGTGCACGGACGTCGAAAATTCTAAAATTGGAAGTTCATATGATGTTGGTGGAGCTGTGGCTGGAGTTTCTGGGCAGACGGTGGCCGGACGGAGGAGGATGACGTCGGAAGGCGGATCTAGGGCATGAACTGGGCGGAAACAGGGGAGTTGGTCGGTGTTTCGATTCCGGCCATCCAGGCGGCAGATGGATGGATGCCAGAGGCTGAAGGTTCTTGAGGGGAAGGTGAGGTGATGGCCGAAGTCTCATGGTGATCCAGCCAGTGGATCGTCGGCGGTGAGGTCACCAAATTTCAGAAATTCTGGGTTGAAGATTGACGTGTGCGGGTGTTTGCAGCAAAGCAGAGAGAGTTTGAGGTTGTAGAGGAGATTGGAGGGGAAAGGAGAGGAGGAATGGCGACGCAAGCGCCTAGAGAAGAGGGGAGGAAGAAATCCGATAAAGAGGAAGAAGAACCATTTCCAAATTCATTCAAAACATTCTGTCTATTACAATGTTCATCCGAGATACATATAGAGACACGCTTTGGAGACGTTGTTGCCGAACGTTGCAACTTCCATAGCTGGAGCAGCAGGGAGGCGTTGCAACTTCCATCTTTGATCGGCAGGGAGAGACGTTGAAGATTCCTTGTGTGATGCGATGTAGATGATGAAGCTTCGTTGGCTGCGATGAACGAGATCCAGATTTGAAGCTGGCCTTCCTTCTTTGCTTGGAGTGCTGCTCGGCGTGGCTGCAGGTTATTATTTGTATGCCGCAAATTATTCTTGGTACGTGGCTTGAATGTCTTGAGCCTCTTTAGGTGCTTGAAGTGATTCCTTCAATTATTGAGCTAGCTTTGTGAGTGTGCTTGCTAGCTTATTTGTGAGCCTCTGAACCTTTGTCTACGGTAGTCGTAGACTCCACTTGTACCTTCTTAGCTTGTGGTTTCTACCCCCATCACTTCTGTCACCTACCTTTCCCCTCTCCTCCTTCTAGGGCCGAGCCCCTCCCTCTTCCTCTCTTCTCTAATCTCCTCTTCACCCTCAAACTCTCTGTTAGTTGCAACCACCTGCAAGTTTCAGCGAACCCAGATCATCGAAGTTCGTGAGTCACCGCTGACGATCCAGCTAACGGATCTCCACGAAACTTCGACCATTACCTCTTCTCCCGTCGACGAACCTCCAGCCGCCGACATCCATCCATCCGCTTCTCCGATCACCAAAATTGAAACGCCGACCTCGATCCCCTATTTCCGACCTGTTCACGACCTAGTTCCGCCCTTCTGCATCGTGCTCCTCCGACAGGCGGCCAATCGACCCCAACCTCCGGCCACGTCTTCTCCTCTACCTCACGAACCTACAGTTGTAGCAGGTCCGACAATCGTACACCACCGGACGACCGCCGACCAATTCTGCTGCACGCTCGCACATATTCTGTTCCAGATCCTTCTTAGTTTCTTGTTTCAGTTTTCCTGTATCGTTAATCTCATTAAGCTATTTCTTGCAGGATTTCAACACACTCGGACACGCCTCCAGCTCGGATCCTTTGGGCTAATAGCAAGTCCAAATCTTCCTCCATCATGTGGACCAGTTGGAACAAATTCAAATTGATCATATCAACCTACAAGAGACAACAACTTTTGCTAATTGATTAAATTCCTGCATTTGTTTCAAAACTAATCTGATTAGCTCTCTTCTTGCAGGTGCTTTAAGCAATCGGTGTAACCAAGGTCTTCAACTTTGGTAACATAATGACGCACGCATCTTGCTCTTTCAGGAGGACTAATTGATGCATACCCAGATCCAACAGTTCAACCTAAAAGGCTTTGCAAAATCTGCAATCTGATAATTTTCTACACTGTTTTTATTGAATAATCTGACTAGCAATATTGTTGCAAATACCCTACATGTTTGACAACTCATGAATCTATATTTTTGGCACACCTGAAAAGCATTAGTTTTATTCTACTATTCAGCATACTCGGTTTTAATTTTGGATATCTGAATTTTCCTACAAAGCATAGCTACTTTTCTTAAATGATATCTATTTGTAGCACTGAAATCTAGCTGCCTATTGTCTCTTTAGGTTTTAATTACTTTTTTTTCTAGTTTGTTCATCACGTGTCTCCACCCCACATCAGACCGGAGGCAAGGGTGTAATGACACCCTTCGATGTGGAGGCCCGCAACTCCTTGGGCGGAGCCGGGGTCAAACAGATTTTACGTCCCCCATGGTGGAAGACGTAAGTGTTGGACCCGGTGTAATGGATCATGTCGCGGTCGTAGAGCCAAGGGTGGCCAAGAAGGACGTGGGCGACGTCCATGGAGGCGACGTCGCACCACACCTTCTCCGAGTAATCTCCAAAGTAGATGGGGACCTGACATCGGTTGGATCAGGAGGCTGGTCGTATCGACCCAAGCGATCTAGTACAGCCGTGGATGGGGCTCTAGGGGAAGGCCGAAACGGATGACCACCATCCGAGAGACGACGTTGAGGCTGCTACCTCCGTCGATCACAATCTTGCACGAGTGTCCGTAACACTTGATGTAAGTGTAAAAGATACTCGTACGCTTCCAATCTTCGGTTGGAGGAGGGGTGTGGACACGGGTGTAGCGTACTACCAAGGCAGGGTGTGGGCTTGACTCCTTGTCGGAGTAACACTGTGGGCCCACCTCTTGGGGTGAGGGAGGCGCGATAGGTACGACGGGCTGTGGGTGTGGGTCGCGTGGAGCGGTCGCAATGTGGAGGGAATGACGTATGCAATCCCGGTTGAAGTGATCGGGTTGACCACAATGGCGGCAAGGACCGGGTGGGACGGCGGAGACGGGCGCCTTGCCCATCTCCTACCAAGTCAAGCGAGATGGGGGCGCCTCACGGGGAGAGTCCCAAGGGGGCCAACGGGGACCGGTGTGGTTAGGCCGAGGGGCCGCCTCGATGCGAGGAGGTGGGGCTGGCACTGGAGGCGCGTAAGCGGGATGACACGGGGGGCCCAACTCCACGCCAGTACTCGCGGAGCGTAGGTCCTGCTCGATATCGCGAGCATGGTGAAGGGTCAAGATGACCGAGTCAAGGTCATGAGAGGGCAGCATACGACGGATCTCGTCGTGAAGGCCGCCCTTGAAGCGGGACAAGGTGAAGGCTGGGTCTTCCTTGAGGTTGCACCTAACGCCAAATTCGTCGAAGCGAGTGTGGTACTCGTCGATGGAGTCGGGACCTTGGGTTATGGCGCAATACGAATCGAGGAGCTGCTGTCTATAGGTAGGGGGCACGTACTTCTCCTTCAGCCGATAACACATCTCCTCCCACAGAGAGATGGGGGGAAGACGCTGATCAACAAGTTGATGCTCTACGTTCGTCCAATACAACCGTGTGCGGCCGGTGAGTAAAAGACACACGTAGCTAACCTTAAGGTGGTCGGACATGGCACTCCACTCAAAGTAGTTATGTACAGCAGTCGCCCAATCAGGGAAGGTGCGGGGGTCAAGACTACCGTTGAAGATAGGCAGGTCAATGCACATGAGCCGGCGGACCTCGTCATCCTCGCGGCTGCACAGAGGTGGGCGACGTGGGGGAGGAGCCTCCTCAGCCCACGCGGACTCTTCAGCAAATGGGTCGAACCGGGGAGACTTGATGGCTTGCATGCGCAACAGGGCCAACGGAGATGGAGTGCTAAACGAGGGCTGACCCTCAGCAGGTTTAGACCGGAGTTCCGATACTTGGTCCGTAAGATGTTGGACCGACGACATTAGATGCTAAAAAATGGTCTCCATTGCTTCCAAGCATGTGGACAGCGATTCGACCGACTCTAGCCTAGGGAGAGGACTCTCTTCAGTCGAGGTGAGCACTTGGGTAGATGGGTTCTGATATGAGGTGCCTGATCTAGTGGTCATGATGTCGAAAATGCATAAGGATGCGAAAATCAAAAGCGAAGAAGCCGAATGAAATGCAATGAAGAGACCGGAGGAGCTAGACAAGAGTTAGCTCCAACCTGCCTCTGATACCAAAATTGACGCAGCGGATGTAGGGGGGTCCTTAGTTTCGTACTCTAAGGGGACTAGACGATGATGCAGAAAGCGAGAGAGGGTCATGAGACGAGGGAAGTGAAATGCGTTTGAACGAGAAAGCCACAAGAAAACTGATGAGAACGGCGAGAAGACGTTCCTTGAGCAACACCCAACGCGCGGAGAGAGCAACGATTCGAAAACTAAGGAAACTACTCACCTCTATTGTAGAGCCAATTTTCGTTTAGCAAGCGCATGTGATTCAAGCCTTCACGATGCTACGGGGGAGATGCTTCGCAAGCCCAAGACCTGAAGCCGGATGCGTAGGAACCGAATGCGAGGATGTTGAAAAGGACTCGGAGCCCAAGGAGGGTTCCCCAAGTGTTTTGATTGAAAACAGTAAGTGCAGAATTACAAGAGGCGAGGGAACTCTAGGCGAGCTCCTCGGAGTTTGCTGGACCTAGGCCTTGCGCGGGGAAGGCGACTACTACAACAAAGCTAAAAACTAACACAACCCTCAGCCCTCTTTTATAGATGAAGAGGGAGGGGAGGAACACATGATTCTCACATGGGGCTTGTTGAATAAGACAACCAGCCCTAACTAACTAAAAGAAGGTCAAGATACCCTCTAACAACCTGAAAAGTTATCTAACAAGCAAAAGTAACTACCAACTATTGCAGGGGAATATGCCGACAGGGTGGAGCGCATGATCTGGGGCGTTGGGCCGCTGAATGGGCCGACGTCGGTGGGCTACACCATCTCCGAGCAGGCCACGACGAAGCAATAGAAGCAGCTGATCATGGGCTGGTTTTGAACATTGGTGGCGGTCTTTTGGGCCAAGTTGAGGACTCAATTGTTGTAGCGATCCTATGTCGGGGCTTGGGGCGGCCCCCTTGGTATGTTGATGGGGTGGAGAGGCTCTGATGATGCTGGGGACGCCACGTGGATGGAGCGGATGGGGCACGTCATGGCCGGAGAGGGGCTCATCAAGCCCACAAAACGGTATGGGGGGTGTGAGGACCATTGTGAGCGTCGAACGGGATGAAGAATGGCATCTTTGCATTTTCTGGGCTGAACACGGCCTGGCCGTGTTGATGAACACGGCCATGTTCAGTGTCTGGTTTTTGGACTGAGGTGGACATGGGCGGTGGCATGGCCATGGTAGGGGGTGTGTCAGGCTCGGTGCCCCTGGGCGATGCAAACACGGCCTGGCTGTGTTGGGAGACACGGCCGTGATGGGCTGCGACAGATTTTCCCGAGACTTTCATGGGCGGAGACACGGGCGAAGCTGGGGCCGTGAAGTTCTCGGGCTCGCAGAACACGGCATGGCCATGTTGGGAGACACGGTCGTGATGGGCTGCGGCAGATTTTCCCAAGACTTTCATGGGCGGAGACGCAGGTGAAGCTGGGGCCGTGAAGTTCTCGGGCTCGCTGAACACGGCATGGCTGTGTTGGGAGACACGGCCGTGATGGGAATCTGGGACTTCGGCCGAGGCATTTACGGGGTGTGGCACAGCCGTGGCAAGGGGCGTGTCGGCGTTCGTGTACCTGGCCGACTGTGTCATGGCCATGTCGGGGAACACGTCCTGGCCGTGTAGTGCTCCGTTTGGACCAAAATTTGCGTGGCTTCTTCTTTAGGTCCGGGGAGTCTGTCCAAGTGTCTTCTGGAGGGGATGGGCAACCCTCATTGGCGTCTATGACTCCATCACCAAGCCAGCAATTCAACTGCAGTTGGCCCATCAAGCCCAACCCAAACCAGTTGATGTGCACCCAACTCCCTACACTTGAAATTGGGGGAAAGTCTTTTCTAGCTGCATCCTAGACAACTACTAGATGAAGAAGACATCCCTTTAGTAATCACTCACCTATCAGCTACTAGTCTAGAAAAGGGGAGAGATCCTACTGTGCTAGTGACAAATTTGTCCATGTTGTTGCCATAGATTGGACCATTGCTTCCGCTGCCATAGAAACAGTCGAGTTCCAATGGCAAGATTCAATCTTTTCAAGTTTGTGAGCTTGTATAGATGCTATAAATGTGTATTTCATGTTTAGAGATCATTCATATGCATTTTAAAAGAATTTTTTTTTGCAAGATCTTTGTCTAGATCTCATTTTGTGTCTTCCCCTATTCTTCCACCTCTTCTCAATGATGCCTTGGAATGCTTCACCTAGCGCTTTGATGTGAGCATAAAACCTGCCACAGATGCTATTGTTCTTCTCTTTTGTTCCCCTCTTTTGTTGACAACAACCCCATCAACTCGGCGACTCAATGTGAAGTAAACAGAGCAACCGAACAACTCTCAGTTCTGTTGCTTTGATTTTGCGCCTCTTTCTCGAGGCATGAAATATGTCAGCCTTTGCCACTGCTAATCGTCTCCCATCCCTTCTTTCAATTGGTTGTGTTTACAAGAAAGGATAAAACTAAGTGGAAAGAAAAATGAGAAGAAAAGAAAAATCAAAAAAATTTTGTTTCTTGTGTTTATTTAGGATGAAAGAAAATAAGATTGATTGATATATACTCCATATTTATATTCTTATACTCTAGTCACCTCCTTTTCCTTGTGGAGGATGATGCATAGAGATCCAGGAGACACCTTCCCATGCTCCGAACCATTGTTGAGGAAGAGGATGCTTTGATCAATGTGTTGAAATCAGAAGCCATCAAATCCAGTGAGTGTCATGTCGGCCCACAGAATGGAGCCTCGCTTCCAAATCATGGGTGTCTGAGGGAGCAATACAAAAGATGAACAGGATGATGGTGCTCTAGAAATGGAAGGTGATGTCCACGTAAAAGTCTTGTATCCTGTGCATGGCAGTGAGCTGATGACACCATTTAGCCTAGGCGATGGGGACATAATGGTGGACGATGATCTGAGCGAGGTTCTCCTCTTGGGCGCAGATAGCCTCCTAGAGCGTGCACCAGTCAACACCAGCAGCCATGAGCATCTCGACCGGCAATGTCATCGATCGGTAGTGGTGATGGAACAGCAGCAACCACAATAAGGAGGCCTAGTGTGAAACTAGGGTAACACTATCAACAAATAACACTCGACTCTTTTTTTCGCTCGAATCAGGTTGATCTTCAAACACGTTTTCCTTTATTAGTTTTCTATCCCTCTAATTAAACAAGGGAAAACTTTCCCTCCTAGTAAATATACTATTTAGTGACAGCATCCTTGTCGGCCTCGATGGAGTGACATCCAATAAGCAACACAAGCTAGTCGGTGCATGGCGTCCCCTGCTTCAAATTTGCACCCCTATTTCGAAATCAGTCTCTCACCCCTCTTTCCTCCTCACCAATAAGCAACCACAATCATGCTGTTTCCAGCCCTCACTAGATACAGAATGCCTAGATTGTCTCAAAAAGGGGAGTAGCCAAGTGCAATTGGCTGGCGTGCCCACCTTAAGAAGCATGGGTCACTTTATGCATCTCATCCCACCCTCGTGAGACGCAAAATCCTATGTGAAATAAGGATCCCATCTCACTAGGAAATATTAAATTTCCCGATTGACTTTGTGGGTTGTCAATTCGATTAAAATAGTAGGAACCATGGTCATTTAATACAAGTCCAGATTAAATGATCTGAAAGTAGTACTAATATGCTATTTCTTGGTTGTTGTAGAACAATGGCTACGAACAATAGCAGATGGTCACTACGATCTATCCTTGAGAAGAACAATTTGGTTGGATCAAACTTGATGGATTGGTATATGAACTTGAGAATTGTGCTCAAGCTCGAGAGGAAGCTCTATGTCCTTGAGCAACCTATTCCTAAGCCACTTCCATGCTCAGCCTCAGCGGCTGGGAATGATGCTTTTGATAAGCTTCAAGCTGATACTTTGGAGGTTGCTAATTTGATACTAACCAACATGTCACCTAAGTTTTGAGGGCAATATGAATCAAAGAGTGCCTCTGAGATTATCTCTAATCTAAAGCAGCTCTTTGATGAATTGGTTAAGATCAATCCTCCTAAAGTTGATATTCAGTGTCGTGAGCCGAAAGGCTTGACCAAGGAACTGAAGAAAAATATGGAAAGGGTTAGGAATAACAAGTGCTATTCATGTAGAGGACCACCTCACTTGACAAAGGACATGGTGTGACTTCAAAATGGGAAGAAAAAGGCTTCGTCTTCATGCTCAGGTATTTATGTTACTAAAGTCAACCTTTCTACTTCTAAGTCATGGGTATTGTGTTAGTGTTATGCCCTAAGACCTATGTTTTGGTCTAGACAAATGTACTACATACTTTGATATTTATAGAAATCCTGGCATTGTCATTGTCATGGATTATTATACATCTGCGCATATGTATGTTTACATGATGATGTCCCTCAAGATATTACTATCTCAGTTTGCTTATGTCCCGAGTCGAGTACCATAGTGGATAGGAGACAGCTATAGTGCGGGTGAGACTGGTTTATGCGCTGGTTAGCGCGGGTTGCTTAACACAGGCATAAGGGTATGTCAAGGGAGATATACTGGACCGACCCGCCGTGAGAGTTCTTCTTGGTGTCTCAGGAAGAATCTCACAGTCATAGAGTTGTGTCTGTCCGTTGACTTGAGGAAGATTGTGTCTCTGTGTTGTAAGGGATATACTATGATACAATCTAACGCCTCGCTGTAACAGGGAGGTCATAACGGTTGTCATTGGGTATATCTTAAGCAATGTGAGAGATGCATCTTGCCGATAGAGGATTTGCCCCTTCCCTATGTGGAAGCTTGATGTCCACGGGCCCCTAGATGGTGCATGACTGAAAGTGTGTGGCCACACCCAGGTCTAGCCTGATTTAGTCATGACCATCATAGTTGGAATATACAAGTGTGACACGCTTGTCCAACTTGGACGATCAGCCTGGCAAAGGGACATGGATACTCTTATACCTTATCACAGTTTTGAGGTTGTCGATGGCGACATTAATTCCGATGACTTGGGTAGCGGCGATGTACTGCTAGGTGTCACTCACCGCTTGTAATGATTAGGTCATCACTGCCAACATCAGAGGGACCTACAGGGTCGCACACCTAGACGTTAGAGACTCCATATTGATCGATTAGCCTCTGATCGGATCATTGTATGATTCAGATCATTTTAGGAAGCTGATGCTATGGTTTTTCTTATGAGGAGATGATGTTTTATTTTGTTCAAGTTTGACCACTAGTTGACTCTAGTGGACCACGTTTGACCTCTGTTGACCTGAGGTGTCAAAATGAGTCAAACAAGGGTCTTGGTGCAAGTTTGGGCTTGGCACTTTAGTCACATGAATAAAATAAAAATTATTAATTGGCAAGAGAATTTTTCTTGGCTAATTAATGAGCTTGGGCGCATATTACAATTAATTGTGTCTGCAGGGATTCGAACCCATGACACTTACTGGTGAATAGGCGCCTATGCACATAGTCCCGCATGGGAAGATCTCCAAAGAGGAGTTGGCACTTCTATTATAAATAGAGAGGCCTACCTGGGAGATGCTTGCACCAATCTCTTTTCTCCTCTCTTGTTGTCACCTCCCCTCTGCTCCTGGTGTGAGGGTCTTGGAGGTGACGACAAAAAGACAATTTTTGCATCAAGGTTGGGACAAGTTGTAGTGCTGCCCACTCCTTGTCGCCAACGGTTCCCCTTCTTCTTGGCGCGTGGTCTTCGAGATGGGCGCAAGTAGAGAAGAAGCTAGAGGCGTGGATCTCTTCTCCCGAAGCTAGCATATGCGTGGAGCGGAGGAGTCTCGAGGCAGTCCGTGTGTGCTCGATTGTAGAGGACGAGCCTTTGTGTGTCTTAGCCATCGCCTGCATCAAACTGCTAAGTAAGGTATACCCCTATCACATCCTTTGTATTCTTCATAAGTCGGTCCTTGTTGAATTAGGAATCTCGTTTCGGGCTCGCTTCCGTTGTTTTCATTTTTAAATAGCCTAGGGATTCCCAACAGTGGTATCAGAGCCAACTTACGAGATACATCGGTGTATGGATTTTTCTAGCATGCGCATGTCATAGAAAATTTTTTCAAAAATTTTTATGCCATATTTTATGTGTAGAAAAATAGTAGGTTTGTTATTTCTCTCTCTTATGATATTCATGATTTTCGGTTTCTACACATGGGGATAGACCCTATGTGTGAGAATTTATTTCTCCTCATATTCATGGGATAGACCCATGGTGTGAGACTTGTATCTAGATTTCTGGGCATGGACTAGGTGATTGCCCTAATCCGTACAAGTTAGGGATTGCAAGTGGCATCAATGATCAGGGTATATATGGCCACTTGTAGACTCCTGAGAGAAAATGAAAGATCTGAATTTTTGATAAGATCGCTGAGATTTAACGAACATGTTTTCTCATGAAAAACTAAAATATGGTTTTGTAGTTTTTCATTGCATATAGAAGAGCATGTCTTAGGTGTTTTTCTTTATGCATATGATATGGTTATAGACAAGCCCTGAAGCATGCCTGTGATGTATTCTTGTGAAGGCCTGCGTGCTGCCCTTATTTTCTTTTAAATTTTGTAAATCTAAAGTCGAAGATTAGGGAAGACAACCTTACATTGCAGCTTACTCCTTTGCGCATCTAACTAAGAAAGGGCAGCCTTCTCATAGCCGAATCTTTGGTGGCTTCTAGGGATTCTCTCTACGGGCGCATCTTGAGGATAAGGAGCTGTTGAGAAGGGTATTGTGTAACCTATGGCTTGGCCTAAACCCTAATGGCTTCTAGGGTTTCCTAGAGGTGCATATAGAGGTTGCTAAGGGGCTGATCTATAGGCGGCACAAAGACGGCTCTCTCTTGGGTCAAGGTGGCGCCCCATGTTGGCCGAACCCTAGGAGGAGCCTAGGGTTTGAGAGCTAACAAGGGCAGAGGAGAGTGTTGGCCGAACCCTAGGAGGAGCCTTGGGTTTGCGAGCTAACACAGGTGGAGCATGAAACCTTGGAGGCGTACCTGGGGTTGAAGCAGGACCCTGAAGCACTCAGAGCAAGGAGCCGACGGCTTGAAGCATGGGCTGAACGCTTAGAGCTTTTGGTAGTGCTAGGTGTACTATCTAGGTCTAGGGGCTTGTTTCCCTTGTCTGGGCTATAACCATATCATGTTTTACTGCTTTTGTTGCCATGCTTTGATTGTTTTATTTTATGTTATCACTATAGGGTGCATGCCTGTAATGATAGACATAAAGATAAAACTAATGTGGTATGAGACCACCCAAACCCTCTCAAAATTATATCAAGTCCCGTTCTAAAAGCCTTCTGACGCGTAGCCCTCGTCAAACTATCGATCGATGGTGCTGTGCACTGTTTCCCACCTCCGTGGGACACACCCATCTATCTTTAGGAGGCGTGTGGTGACAATGATTTCCCCAATTCTGCATAGAAATCGTTGGCCCTAGGCATAACGGTCAGGTCGGACTTGACTAGAACTCTCATATGTGGTAGCCCACATGATGTAAGTTGCTAGAGGCACCTCAAGGAGTTAGGGCTTCATGCTGTATCTAGCCTCCGCTAGACACGAAGTGCCTGAATGGTCTTGAGAAGGGGAATTGCCTAGTTGCAATTGGCTGGCGAGCCTAACTTGAGATACATGCGTCACCTCGTGCAGTACATCCTGCCCCCGCAGGACACGAGGCCGTGTGAGGAACAAGGATCCCATCTCACTTTGGAAATTATGTGGTTTCCCGGATTGACATGATAGGGTTGTTAATCTGATAAATTAGTGAGAAACAATCATTTATTTCAAGTCCAAATTAAAGGATTGAAATGTGGTACTAATCTGCATGTCTGTTATTGTAGATCATGCCTACGAATAATAGCGGATTAAAACTATGATCTGTCCTTTAGGAGGACGAGCTGGATTGGTGTCGAAACTTGAGGGGTGACCCCAAGCTCGAGTGCTGTAAAAGGCAACACCAGAAAGAGGTGAAGAGAAGGGTGACTCCTTCGTCTTCAGGCTCTAGCATTTGTGTGGTTGAAGTCAACTTGTCTACTTCAAACACATGGGTACTTGATACTGCATGTGGAGCGCATATTTGTACAAGTATGCAATGGCTCAAACGAAGTAGGACAGTGCGGCCAGGAGAGATTGATCTTCGAGTTGGTAACGGCGCACAGGTTGCGGCTATGACTGTGGGAGACCTCACTCTCTCGCTACCGTCGGGGCTTCAACTAGAACTTGACCATTGCTACTATGTGCCGTCGATTACCAAGAACATTATATCCATTCCTGCCTTAGCAAGGAAAGGATTCAGTTTTGCAATCAAAGAGAACACCTGTTCTTTTTCATTGGCAAATGTGTTCTATGGATCAGGTACGCTGTGCAATGGGTTGTATGTCTTGGACATGCAAAGTTCTGTGTGCAACGTAAATGCTAAGAGGATAAAACTAAGTGGTTTCAACAACACTTATCTTTGGCACTGTCGTTTAGGGCACATCAACAAGAATCGCATCCAACGATTACATGTAAATGGATCCTTGGATTCAAGCCCCTTTGAGGAGTTTGACACATGCGAGGCTTGTTTATTGGGCAAAATGACAAAGGCACCATTCACCAAGATAGGTGAAAGGGCTAAAGGTTTGTTGGATCTCATACACAGCGATGTGTGTGGACCATTCAACAAACAAGCCAGAGGTGAGTTTGTATACTTCATCACATTTACTAATGATTTCAGTAGATATGGATATGTCTACCTGATGAGACACAAGTCTGAATCGTTGGAGAACTTCAAGACTGAAGTAGAAAACCAGCTTGGACGATCTATAAAGGCTCTTCGCTCTGATCGAGGTGGAGAGTACTTGAGCCATGAGTTTACTGACTATCTGAAAGAGTGTAGGATTCTCTCACAGCTCACCCCTCCCGGGACACCCCAATGGAATGGAGTGTCTGAGAGGCGGAATCGGACTCTTATAGACATGGTCCGGTGTATGATGAGTCATGCAACTCTACCTCCGTATTTCTGGGGACGTGCTTTAGAGACACACTCTTTCACACTGAATAGCGTTCCGTCTAAGAGTGTCCCCGTGACTCCACATGAGTTGTGGATTGGGAGATGACCTAACCTCACATTTATGAGGATCTGGGGATGCGAAGCTTTTGTTAAGCCTTAATATTCTAGCAAGCTAGAGTCCAGGTCAGATAAATACGTGTTTGTGGGGTATCCTAGGGAAACCAGAGGATACAACTTCTATAATCCCACTGAGGACAAAGTTTTTGTCGCCCGTGGTGCTGTCTTTCTTGAGAAAGAATTTATCTTGAAAGAAGCCAGTGGGAGAAGTTTTGATTTGGATGAAGTCCAAGATCATCCACAAGACACAGAGGTTGAGATGGAATCTGAGCCACCAGTACAGGTTGTAGCCTAACCTGAGGCTCAGGCACAGGCTCCATGTAGGTCTGAGAGGGTACGTCATGCTCCTGAGAGGTATGGGTCGTTGCCGACTCAACACGATGACATTCTCATTATCAAGGATGAACCTAAGACTTATGAGGAAGCAGTCGCTGGACCAGACTCCGAGAGATGGCTGGAGGCCATGAGGTCCGAGATGGATTCTATGTCTGCTAACCAGGTTTGGGACTTGGTTGAACCGCCTAATGGGGCAAAACCCATAATGTGTAAATGGGTCTTCAAGAAGAAGACAGACATGGATGGCAACGTGGTTACCTACAAAGGTAGGCTAGTTGCAAAAGGTTTCAGGCAAGTCCATGGAGTGGACTATGATGAAACTTTTTCGCCAATTGCAATGTTTAAATCCATTCAGATCATGCTTGCTTTAGCTGCCTACTATGACTATGAGATCTGGCAAATGGACGTGAAAACAACATTCCTTAAAGGAAACCTGTCAGAGGATGTGTTTATTGTTGGGAAACCCCGGGGATATTTTACAAATTTTCAGAGATGCAAACACGTTGCGCAGCGGAAGAATACCCCCGAAACAGGCCAGTCCTAAAAACCCAGTGAAGATCGCATGCGAAAGAGTCGACACGATGAGATAGAAAGTACCTTGATTTAGGTGAGGCCGATGTCGTAGTAGGCACCCAAGAGTGCGCCCTCTGCAGTCTCACACACACGGATGCCTCGAGCTCTCTTCTTCCACGCCCGGTGCTAGCCTCGGGAAGAAGATCCAAGCCTTGTGCTTATTCCTCTAGCCTTGCGCCACCTCCAAGGTGTATGCGCCAAGAGGAAGATGAGGAGAAGGAAGCCGCCAAACACCACCAAGTTCCTCACGCCAAGAGGAAGGGAAGAAGTTGTGTTGCGGTTAGGGTTGGATGGAAGAATTGCGCCACTAGCCTCTTGCTCTCGCCCTCAAGAACTCGCCCTCAATTTTGATCACGCCTCAAGGAGAGATTAGTATCATGAGGGGAGGCGTCTATGGCTCTATTTATAGAGCAAGAGGTGGTTGAGTGTGTGGCCACAATTCAATTTGAGTGGGCGGCTAGGAGAGGATTTAGGAGTTTAATTATTTTAGGAATTAACCAAGTCCTAATCCAATTAGGACTCTAATTAATTGTTTAAATAATTAAATCCTAATCTAATTAGGATTCTAATTAATCATGATCAGTCCTAATCCAATTAGGACTCAAGTGGGCGACTTGATCAAGGTTCAAATTAAATTTTGAATCAAGTCCTAATCCAATTTGGACTCTAATTGTTTATTTAATTAATTAAATCCTAATCCAATTAGGACTCTAATTAATTCAAATAAATCAGCCCATTTAATCCCACAAAAATAGGACTATAATTAATTAATTAATTAGCCCCTATTTTATCATGATTAATTAAACTCACATGAGGTATAGGCGCTAACCCTAGTCTAACTAGGGTTAAGCATGCGCCATCTCTTTTCTTCTCCTTAAGCCCATTAAACCCAACTTTTCAATGGGCCCAGCCCAATGTCCATTATGCATGTTAACCAAGCCCATGGATCCAATCCAATTTAACCCTATGTCAAATTAGGCTAATCATGGTTAATATGCCGTAAATGGAAGTTGGCTCCAACAAATCTCTTCCATCTCATTAGGCTTATTGGCGCTGATGAAATCTCCATAATAGATCCGAGTTATCCAATAACTCGATCATAAGGCTTCCCAATCAATACGAGAACTCGAGTATCAAGGTGTGCGACCCTGTAGGTTCCTCTGACGTTGGCAATGCTGACCCATGGTCACCACAAGCAGTGAGTGGCACCTAGCAGTGCATCGCTGCTACCCAAGTCATCGGAATGGATATCGACATCGACATCCCCATCATCGTAACCAGGTACATATGCATTACAGTCTCTTTGCCGTACTGATATCCGATTGGACAAGTGTGTCACCACTTGTTTCTATCCAATCTCATGGCTATGACTAAATCAAGTCTAACCTGGGTATGGCCATACACTTTTAGTCATAGAACCATAGAGGAGCTCCATGGATATCATGCTTCCCTTAGGAAGGGGCAAATCCTATGTCTGTGCATTGACCTTCTCATATGGGTCATGACATGCCCAATGACAACCATTATTACCTCCCAACTACGGCAAGGTGTTAGGCTGTATCAAAGCATATCCCTAACCACATAGAATGGCCAATGACCTCAAGTCAAGGGATCAATGCATCTCCTATCACTTGTGAGGATAACTCGTGACACCAAGTCATTGCCTCACAGCGGGTCGGTCCAGTATATCTACCACTGATATACCCATATGCCTGCATTAGCACCTCGTGCCTATCCAGCCCATATACCAGTCTTATAAGTACCATAGCTATCTCATATCCACTAAGGTACATTAATAGTTTGAGCACAGATCCAATCTGTCTCCAGGGACATTATCATATAAGTACATGTTCGCAGATGTAAACAAATAAAGATAACGACAATGCTAGTATGATATAAATATCAATGTCAAGTAGTACAAGTAACAGACTAGAATTAGGTCCTTAGGGCATATACACCAACATTTATGACACAACCTGAGGGGTTCATTCACCCAGCCAATGCTCATAAAGTATGCAAGCTAAAAAGATCCATCTATGGATTAAAGCAAGCCTCTCGAAGTTGGAATATTTGTTTTGATGAAGCTGTGAGAGATTATGGCTTCCTCAAGAATGAAGACAATGCCTGTGTGTACAATAAAATCAGTGGGAGCTTGGTCACATTTCTGGTCTTGTATGTCGATGACATACTGCTCATCGGAAATGACGTCCCTACCCTTCACGCTGTGAAGACATGGTTGGGGAAGTGTTTCGAGATGAAAGACTTGGGGGAGGCCACCTACATTCTAGGTGTGAGGATTTACCGGGATAGATCCAAGAAACTCCTTGCCCTGAGTCAGAGCACGTACATAGACAAAGTGCTGGAAAGGTTTAGCTTGGAGCAGTCCAAGAAGGGATACCTTCCCATGAGGCACGGCATTACTCTTTCCAAGAGCCAGTGTCCCTCTACACAAGCTGAGAAAGAGGAGATGAGTCGAGTCCCTTATGCATCTGCAGTGGGATCCCTCATGTATGCCATGTTATGTATGAGACCAGACGTGGCTTATGCAGTGAGCATAACCAGTAGATACTGGTCTAACCCCGGTATCCAGCATTGGATTGCCGTGAAAAATATTTTGAAGTATCTGAGGAAGACGAAAGATTTATTCTTAGTCTATGGTGGACAAGAAGATCTGTGGATCCAGGGTTATACAGATGCTTCTTTCCAGTCAGACCCAGATGACTTCAAATCGAAGTCCGGCTATGTGTTCTTGCTAAATGGAGGTGCTGTTTGCTGGAAGAGCTTCAAGCAATCCACGGTAGTAGGCTCTACAACAGAAGCGGAGTATGTTGCGGCTTCTGAGGCAGCCAAAGAAGCTGTTTGGATCAAGAAGTTCATTTCTGAACTTCAAGTGGTTCCTAGCGCTGCTGATCCCATTGAACTCCTTTGTGATAACAATGGTGCGATCGCGCAGGCCAAAGAACCAAGATCACATCAGCGATCCAAACACATACTAAGGCGCTTTCACCTGATCCGGGAGATCATAGACAGAGGTGATGTAAAGATATGCAGACTTGACAAGAGAACAATCTAGCAAACCCACTGAGCAAGGCTTTGGCGCAGCAGAAGCATGATGGTCATACTCGAGACATGGGGTTAAGGTACCTCAACGATAAGGTCTGAGTGCAAGTGGGAGATTGTTAGTGTTATGCCCTAAGACCTATGTTTTGGTCTAGACAAATGTACTACATACTTTGATATTTATAGATATCCTGGCATTGTCGTTGTCATGGTTTATTATACATCTGCACATATGTATGTTTACATGATGATGTCCCTCGAGATATTACTATCTCAGTTTGCTTATGTCCCGAGTCGAGTACCATAGTGGATAAGGGACAGCTATGGTGCAGGTGAGACTCGTTTGTGCGCTGGTTAGCACGGGTTGCTTAACGCAGGCATAAGGGTATGTCAAGGGAGATATACTGGACCGACCCGCCGTGAGAGTTCTTCTTGGTGTCTCAGGAAGAATCGCACAGTGATAGAGTTGTGTCTGTCCTTTGACTTGAGGAAGATTGTGTCTCTGTGTTGTAAGGGATATACTTTGATATAACCTAACGCCTCGCCGTAACAGGGAGGTCATAACGGTTGTCATTGGGTATAACTTAAGCAATGTGGGAGGTGCATCTTGCTGATAGAGGATTTGCCCCTTCCCTATGTTGAAGCTTGATGTCCACGGGCCCCTAGATGGTGCATGACTGAAAGTGTGTGGCCACACCCAGGTTTAGCCTGATTTAGTCATGACCATCATAGTTGGAATATATAAGTGTGACACGCTTGTCCAACTTGGACGATCAGCTTGGAAAAGGGACATGGATACTCTTATACCTTATCACAGTTTTGAGGTTGTTGATGGAGACATTAATTCCGATGACTTGGGTAGCGGCGATGTACTGCTAGGTGCCACTCACCGCTTGTGTTGATTAGGTCATCACTGCCAATGTCAGAGGGACCTACAGGGTTGCACACCTAGACGCTAGAGACTCCGTATTGATCGGTTAGCCTCTGATCGGATCGTTGTATGATTCGGATTATTTTGGGAAGCTGATGCTATGGTTTTTCTTATGAGGAGATGATGTTTTATTTTGTTCATCTTTTATTTTGGGAAGCCAATGCTATGGTTTTTCTTATGAGGAGATGATGTTTTATTTTGTTCATGTTTTATTTTGGGAAGCCAATGCTATGGTTTTTCTTGGTGCAAGTTTGGGCTTGGCACTCTAGTCACATGAATAAAATAAAAATTATTAATTGGCAAGAGAATTTTTCTTGGCTAATTAATGAGCTTGGGCGCATATTACAATTAATTGTGTCTGCAGGGATTCGAACCCGTGACACTTACTTGTGAATAGGCGCATATGCACATAGTCCCGCATGGGAAGATCTCCAAAGAGGAGTTGGCGCTTCTATTATAAATAGAGAGGCCTACCTGGGAGATGCTTTCACCAATTTCTCCTCTATTGTTGTCGCCTCCTCTCTACTTCTGGCGTGAGGGTCTTGGAGGTGACGACAAAAAGATAATTTTTGCATCAAGGTTGGGACAAGTTGTAGTGCTGCCCACTCCTTGTCGCCAACGGTTCCCCTTCTTCTTGGCGCGTGGTCTTCGAGATTGGCGCAAGTAGAGAAGAAGCTAGAGGCGTGGATCTCTTCTCCCGAAGCTAGCATATGAGTGGAGTAGAGGAGTCTCGAGGCAGTCCATGTGTGCTCGATTGTAGTGGACGAGCCTTTGCACGTCTCAGCCATCGCCTGCATCAAACTGCTAAGTAAGGTATACCCCTATCACATCCTTTGTATTCTTCGTAAGTCAGTCCTTGTTGAATTAGGAATCTCGTTTCGAGCTCGCTTCTGCTGTTTTCATTTTTAAATAGCCCGGGAATTCCCAGCATATTGGATACCGCATGTGGAGCTCATATTTATACAAATATGCAGGGGCTCAAGAAAAGTAGATCGGTGCGGCATGAAGATATTGACCTACGGGTTGGAAATGGAGCACAAGTTGTTGCTATTGCTGTAGGAGTTTTGACTCTTTTTATGCCTTCTGGACTTCAATTAGAACTAGATCATTGCTATTATGTACCTTCACTTACTAAAAACATTATATCCATTCCTTGCTTGGCAAAGAAAGGATTTAAGTTTGAAATAAAGGAGAACTCATGTTCTTTTTCATTTGCAAACATGTTTTATGGGAAAGGTACTTTGTGCAATGGGTTGTATGTCTTAGAGATAGATAGTTCTATTTGTAACATAAATAGCAAAAGGATCAAATTGAGTAGTTCAGTTGGTGCTTTCCTATGGCAGTGTTTATGCCCTACAGACCAATGTATGGACATGGTCCGGCATTATTTGAATGTACTTTGATATAATTGATTTTATTGATAAAGGCATGGTCATTATTATGCAGATTGCTTTACCTGTGTTGATGTATTGAATTGCATAAATAATGTCCCAGGAGTTTGGTTGGATCCATTCTCATAAGTAATCCCCAGTCAAGGTGCCTTGCCGATATGGGACAGCTTTGGTGCATGTGAGACTGGTGTATGGGCTGGTTAGGTGCGAGGCACAGTAACACAGACATATAGGTGCATTGGATGCACTGGAGTGACCCACCTTGAGGATTGACTTGTCTAGTCAACAGGTCAATCTCACATGCAAGAGGTTTGCATTGATTCTTAGACTTGAGGTATTCATGTCAAAATATGATGATGGGTATGCTTTGATAGAGGCTTACGTCTCTCCATAATTGGGTGATCAAAACGACTGTCATCGGGCACATCATAAGTCATATAGAGATATGGATGACCAATAGGAGGATTTGCCCCTTCCTTAATTGGAAGCATGATATCCACTTTGGGGCGCCCCACCTCATTGGTGCATGACAGGAATGTATGGCCATACTGTTTGAGTCATCACCAATAGATTGGATTAATAAATATGAGACTAAATCCAATAGCGGGATATTAGTTCAGTCAAAGGGATCTAGAATGCATGGGAATCCTCATTGCTTGTCAGGGAGTTGTTGCCAAATGACTTAAGTCCTGTGACATGGGTAGTAGTGATGTGTTGCTAGATACCTCTCACTACTTATGATGTTTCATCATCATTGCCATTGTCTTATGGATCCTACGGGGTCAAACGCAATAGACTCTTGACGTTGTTTTATGATCTAGATATCTTGGAATATATTTGAGTTCATTCTGATTCTAAGTCCAAGATAGATTCATGGTTGAATCTGGTTCCAATTGGGATTCATGGGTTTATGTATATCCTGGTCAAGTTTGTACTCTGTATGGGAGTTGTACTTCGACTTGGGACTATAAACCATGTTGGATTCGAATCCTAATCCAACTAGGAGTTAGAATCCTAATTTAATTAGGAGTTAGAATCCTAATCATATTAGGAATTGGAACCCTATTCCAACTAGGAGTTGGAATCCTGATTCTACTAGGAGTTAGAATCCTAATTCAATTAGGATTCAAATCCTAATGGAAATTGGATATGGATAAGGCCCATAGTGGTTGGGCACGAATCCTAATCCAAATAGGATTCAAATCCTAATGAGAATTGGATATGGATAAGGCCCATAGTGGTTGGGCACAAATCCTAATCCAACTAGGATTTAAATCCTAATGGAAATTGGATATGGATAAGGCCCATAGTGGTTGGGCGCGAATCCTAATTCAATTAGGATTCAAATCCTAATGAGAATTGGATATGCATAAGGCCCATAGTGGTTGGGCGCAAATCCTATTCCAACTAGGATTCAAATCCTACTGGAAATTGGATTTGGATATGGCCCATTGTGTTGGGTGCAAATCCTAGTCCAATAAGGATTTAATTCATGGGCCTAACTAGTATTAAAATCCAAATCCAATTAGGAGTTATGGATTTAATCTAATTAAGGCAATTTAAAATCCTAATGGGAGTAGGATTCATACTTGGCTCATGGCTTAATTTCATATATGGAATTTGCGCCAATTACCATGGATTAATCCTTATGGAATTCGGTTTCTTCAATTGGAAACTCACTTGGACATGTGGGCTGATATGTTGGCGAGTATGGCATGATTTATTCAAGCAAAGATTTGGCCAATCATATATGGTAAGTCCTAATGAAGATTGAACTCAAATACCCTCTCTTGATTAGGCAAGAAGCTTGATTCTTTCCAAGCTTCATGATGCGCCAATTCAAGGAGGCATGTGGCTGAACTCTTATGGCAATTCCTTGGAGGAATTGCGCCAAGAGTAATTATGGAAAGAGGAGTGCGGTGATGACACCAAAAATTAGAGTATATTTTGTGTCATTTCATTACTCTTTTTGTGTCATATTTATACTACTTTGCTTATTTTCATGCCCTTTTTATCAAATATTGCAGAATCTACTTCTATTTTAGTTTTTGATGATTTTTAGGTTAAAAGGCACGATTTTAAGACGTTTTCAAACAAAATCAAATACACAGAAGAATTCTCATCATCAAGAAGAGGTTACATGATAAATTTCACGTAAATCGGAGACACATACCAAATTACGGCAGTGCCGTAATTCATATTACGGTACCATAATTTCGAGTACTACTGTAATATCGGAGCACTGCCATATTTTGGGATGATTTTGTACAGAAAGTTTCACCGAAATTATGCCACTGCTGTAACTAAAATCACGGTGCCATATTTTGAAGCGACTTCCGACCCGAGAGATTTCCAGAAATTACAGCACTGCCGTAATCATTTCCATGGTACCATAATTCTGGTCAAATCCTATACAGAAGAACTTAAAGAAAATACGGCAGTACCTTAACAGAAACCAAGGCCGTAATTCTATTTCTGGCTCGCGACTTCCACGGTCAAATTGAAGCCTGATTTTTGCGCAATCAATTGCGGATGATCCAAGCCTTTAAACTCAACACCGTAAGAAGGAAAAAGGGAGCTTGGGAGGAGGAGAGCAGGAGAAGAGTGAAAGCCCTAATTTTTATTGACTATCTAGAGAGAAATCAAGGGTGGCATCCTTTGGGTTCAGCCTCACGCCGAGAGGCATAGAGGCCACCTCAAGTCGCAATTTTCACAAGGAAGCTTCGCCTGGAGGAGGAGAGGATACCCCAGAAGTTTCAAAGCAAAAGGAGATCGATCGGAGGAGAAATCAACGAAAGAAGAGGCGCCTACACTGTTCACGACCAAAATTACGGCAATAATTTCTATTACAACCATGCTGTAAAGTTGATTTTTCCCTTATTTTTGATTTATGATCATTCTAAACTATGATTTATTGTAACTCTTCCTCCATGCTAGCTTAAACAACATTTGGGACATGGGGTGTAATCCCCTTGATTTTTTATGACTAGATAACTTCTATTTTGTCAGAATAGTTTTATTATGATAATTCTACTTACGTGATGATTGCCTATAATTCTCCATAGTTTTTTTATTATCATGCCTATTTTAGAGTTTTCGCAATATGGACTGAAAGGTGATTTGCTTGAGAACTTGGAACCCTAAAATTGAATATTAGGAACTCATCGTAAGAAATTAGGTTAGTTCTTATTTCTTGATTTTAGAAGAATAATTGCCATGTTTGATAATTTGAATCTATGATTGAGTTATTTTGTTAAACGTGAAGATCTTGTGCGAAAGTGAGGATCGGAACGTTGGAGAGCCTTAAGTAGAACCTGTGTTGAGACTCGGATGCACGAAAGTGATCCTTGAGATTCCACTTGAGATGATCAACTTAGAATTCGGATGCACGAAAGTGATCCTTGAGTTCTTTGATTGATGATTTACTTATTTTCAGCTTGTGATAGATCTTGCGCGAAAGCGAGAATCAGTCCCTGCATGATTGTCTACACAAAAGTGAGATAATCATTTTATGAAGTAAATTATATATTTATCATGATAAAATTAGTCTGACAACCTTTTATTCATATCTGGTCATTGAAATTAAGGTGGATGAAACCCTAGTCCCAATTTCTCTCTGATTATCTCTATGCTCTTCCTATCATTTACTTGCATTATAATCGATTGCTTAGCTAGTAAGAATACAACTATTTGGTACTTAACATGTAGGTATCTGTGGGATCGATATTTTTATTACTTCGAAGAATCCGTGCACTTGCGGACTACAACAAGTTTTTGCCGCCGTTGCCGGGGACCTGGTTTTGTTAATATCAAAATAGTTGTTAGTATTGCTAGACTAAGTTTTATTTGTTTTAGATTTAACTTTAATTTTTTTTGTTTTTGCAGGTTTTGGATTTTCACAGTTGTGACAGAACTGTGATATCTGAAAATTTTTGAATTTGCTTGTGTTTTATATTTTCTTTTTTTGTATATATTCTGAAAAAAATTATCTTTGATTAATTGGTGTTAGATAATCTTTCTGTTCTTGATAGATTTGTAGATATGTCTTTTAATCACTACTTGTGGGCAACGGAAAGAGGTGAGGAATGCATGCCACAAGGTAAGTATGAAAATAATTCATTGTACACTCTTGCAGACAAATTGAAATTACACTCTTGTATGCATCCTTCTAGGACATATTATTCTTCTATTAGATATAATATTTGTGGATGCTTTGATCATTATACTTCTGATTGCCAACTTTTAACTCCTCCAAATCATGTTTCTGAGTCATATTTTGAGGATACTAACGAATCTAAGATTAAATCCATGCTTGAAAAATTCATGTCAAATCAAAATCAATTCATGCAAAATCAAGACAAAGAAATTGAGGATCTTAAGGGGATAATTAGTCAACTTGCATCTCAAGTAGAATCTTTAACAGCTCGTAAAAAAATTTTAGAGACCCAGTTAGCACATCAAGATTGTTTATTTGAGTTTGATTTGGAAACTAAGGAAATTGATTTAGAAAAGTCCCCCTCTGATTTTGATAATTTTGAAATTGAGCCTTATGTGAACATTGCTGAATTTCACTCTGATTTTGATGATTATAAAATTGATTCATTTGATAATTTATTTGTGGAAAAGTTTGAAAAAATTGATTTTGAAAAATCCCCTCTTGATTCTAGTGATAGTGATGAAATTGATTCTGTTGATGATATATTATTTGTGGTTAAATCTAATTCTTACAATTTTGAGATTGATTCTTTTGATTCTTCTGGTGATGAATTTACATGAGGAAATTGAAAATGATTTGAAAACTATAAACACTAATGAATCTCACTCTGATGTTTTGCCCATATCCATTGTTGAATCTTTTGATTTATTTAAAAAATTATGCTTTATTGAGGAATCTAATTTGAGATAGAAAAATTATTTTGACGATCCAATACTTGAATCTTTTAATGGAAGTCCTATTGCAATTGAAGATATAAATTTGAAGAAAGGACTAATAATTTTGCTTTCTGACAAATATAGGTAGATCATTGAATATCCTTTGAGTGGAATTGAAAATTTTGATTTCGGCATATTTGAGAAAACCACGTAGATTGTGATTTATATGAGATTTTGGATGTTCAGATTAGTGGCTAAACATTTAGGATAGCGGAAATGGAAACAATTATATGCTATTTACTATGGTACTGATCCTCCTACTTCGCTATGAAATTTGAATTTTGGTCAAGCTATGGACCTAAAATTAGCGCTTCTTGGGAGGCAACCCAAGCACTCTTACTTAAGTTTAGTTTTTTTTTATTTTAGTTTATTTTTAGAATTAATTTCTTTTTACAGGGAAAATCAAATTTTGGGCAAAATACGGCAATGCCGTAATCTTTTTCACGGGCTATAATTTGGGTTGATTTCCTTCTAGAGAGTTAACTGATTTTTACGGCACTACCGTAAGCAATTTTATGGTACCATAATTTCTTGCCATTTTCAAGTTCACGTGCCATGTTTTTGAGTGATTTTTTATCCGAAAATTCTTTGAAAAATACGGCAGCGAGGTAACCATGTTTATGGTACCGTAATTTCGTTCGATTTTTGACACAAGAATTTTGTGCATATTACGGCACTGTCGTAATGATTTTTACGCCCGTAATTTTGAATCTGCATTCTGCTTATCTGATTAGGTGTTTTCTCGTAGCAATTTTAAGAAACTAGGGTGGTAAAATTTTTGATCTTTGGCACGAACATGAAGTATTCATCTTTTTTATTATTTGGATATTTTTATTGAATTTTAAAGTCCATGGATCATCGTATAACACATAACATCTTTTGGTACTTGATTAATTTCTGCAACAGTTTTGTTTGACTGATCTGATTAGCATTTTTGCTATAGATTTTTAAGATGCTTTGATGAGTTGAAACTCAGATCTTTCACTTGAAATTGGAAGTACATGTTTCATTCTATCTTGTGGATTAGTTGTTTTCATTAAAACATTTTCTGACAATTCTAGGAAGCATGGCAACTTTTCGAATCTGATTAACTTCTATGCAGTTTTTAATCTAGTTAGCCTTCTTTTTGCTGATACCCTAAATTCCTGACAGATTTTGATCCTTTAATTTTCATACGCCTGGAAATAACAAGTTTTATTCTACTTCATGGTTCTGTCTATTTTCTTTATGGATCATTAAATCTTATTCTTGGGTATAGCTACTTTTCGTAACTGAATCAATAGGCTGCACTGCTTTCCATCGACACTAGCAGCTCCTTGTCTTCATATTTCCACCATAAACTACAGCCCAGCCTCCACCACTGCATCTGCCTCTGACACCACTGTTTCTGGCTGTCGACACTGGATTCTACCACCAGCAGCCTCTTACTTCTACTGCTGCCTCTATTTCCATTGATTTTATTTATTGCAGTAGAAACTTCATTAGTGACTCTAATTTTTTTTTTGCAGTGCTTTTGCACTAGCCGACGACTTCGCCTCTAGGACTGTAGTCTATAGCTGGCCTCTGAAGACTACTCATCATCACTCTACTGTCGGCACTATCATCTTCTATGCTAGCAGCTCCTCCACCGGTATCTACTTTGCATCAGCTCATTCCACCGGCACACTCTTTGGACCTCCAGTGATATTTCTTATTTTCCTTTGAGAGAATTATTTTTATTATTATTTTTTTAGTAAGGGACTATTTTTAGAACTAAGCCTTATGTACTTAAAAATTGTGCAGGAAAATTTCAGAATGCACATCTTTGGACCTAGCCGCATCTACCCCAATTTTGTACCCCGGATGATGATTGAGCTTGGTATATAGTTTTGTGAGTATTGTTTGCACTTTCTTGCGATTTGATTACTTGATATGATTGTCTACACTTTTCCTCTCCTAAAATTTCTATCACTTTACATCCTTTGCATTGTTTGAGCCTTATGTGATTACACGGATCTACTACTTTACATCTTTTGACTACATGAGTTTGATGCTTTGTACTTTTGTATTGATATTGATATTTTTGATGTTTGAAAAGAAAAATTATGACATGAATCCATTGTGATCTCTTTGTGATGAGAGATGTGTGGATTTTTCTATGTTTATGCATACTTGTGAATGGAGATATACCTATTATGTTGAATTTATTTCTTCAATATATATCTACTTGTTCAAATTCTTCATTGATTGATGCATAAGGTTTTGGGTAGGTATGTTATTTGATGAATGAAATCTAAGAGTGAAGCATCTTTCTTGAATAAAATGAGCATATAAGTGTAATTTTTGAATTGATGTCAATTGATTAACCTAGTTGATGTGTAGTTTATCTTACTATTTGTTGGGAAGAAAGAATCCAAGATCCAAAAAGAGAGAGAGACTCCCCTACTTGGCACTGCGTAAAATTGACAGTGGTACCTAAGATATGGGTTGAAGTCTGTAAAAAAAGGAAAGAGAGAAAAAGAAAAATAACTCCCCTACTTGGCACTATGTAAAATTGACAGTGGTACCGAAGACAAGGGTTGAAGTCCAAATAAAAAGTGTGTATCTATGTGGGTACATACCATCAAAAATACAATAAAAGAAACTTTAGAAAAGAGAGATTTTGAATGAAAAAGATTTTAGATATCCTATTCTTGTAAACAAATGTATGATAGATTTAAACTGAAACAAATGTGAAATTATGAGATTGAGATTCTATTTATTATGCAAGTTGCGAAGTTTTATTTGATCAAAGTTGTGAATCTTAAAGATTAATTTCAGAGGAATTTCAGAGGATGATGTATTTATCTGAAATTTTGTGCAAGAAATTGGTGGAATATTTCATGAGTGATTATATTTTAGAAATTTATTTTTCATAATAGGTCATATTTTCCATAGCATTGTTCTTTATTCTTTTTATTTGCTTGAGGACAAGCAAAGTTTGAGCCTTATGTGTTTGATGACAATAAAAATTCTAGTATATTTTGTGTCATTTCATTACTATTTTTGTGTCATATTTATACTACTTTGCTTACTTTCATGCCCTTTTATCAAATTTTGCAGAATCTACTTCTATTTTGGTTTTTTATGATTTTCAGGTAAAAAGGCATGATTTTAAGGCGTTTTCAAGCAAAATCATATACATAGAAGAATTCTCATCATCAAGAAGAGGTTACATGACAAATTTCACGCAAATCGGAGCCACATGCCAAATTTTGGCAGTGCCGTAATTCATATTACGGTACCGTAATTTTGAGTACTACCGTAATATCGGAGCACTGCCGTATTTTGGGATGATTTTGTACAGAAAGTTTCACCGAAATTACGGCACTGCCGTAACTAAAATCACGGTGTCGTATTTTGAAGCGACTTCCGACCCATGAGATTTCCAGAAATTACGGCACTGTCGTAATCATTTCCATGGTACCGTAATTCTGGTCAAATCCTGTACAGAAGAACTTAAGGAAAATACGGTAGTACCGTAACAGAAACCACGACCGTAATTCTACTTCTGGCTCACGACTTCCATGGTCAAATTGAAGCCCGATTTTTGCGCAATTGATTGCGGATGATCCAGGCCTTTAAACTCAATACCGTAAGAAGGAAAAAGGGAGCCTGGGAGGAGAAGAGCAAGCGAAGAGTGAAAGCCCTAATTTTTATTGACTGTCCAGAGAGAAATCAAGGGAGGCGTCCTTAGGGTTCGGCCTCACGTCAAGAGGCATAGAGGCCACCTCAGGTCGCGATTTTCACAAGGAAGCTTCGACTGGAGGAGGAGAGGATACCCCAGAAGTTTCAGAGAGAAATGAGATCGATCGGAGGAGAAATCAACGAAAGAAGAGGCACCTGCACTTTTCACGACCAAAATTATGGCTGTAATTTCTATTACAGCCGTGCTATAAAGTTGATTTTCCGTTCTTTTCGATTTCTGATCATTCTAAACTATGATTTATTGTAATTCTTCCTCCATGCTAGCTTAAACATCATTTGGGACATGGGGTGTAATCTTCTTGATTTTTTATAACTATATAACTTTTATTTTGTCAGAATAGTTTTATTATGATAATTCTACTTATGTGGCGATTGCCTATAATTCTCCATAGCTTTCTTATTATCAAGCATGTTTTAGAGTTTTCGCAATGTGGACTGATAGGTGATTTACTTGAGAACTTGGAACCTGAAAATTGAATATTAGAAACTCACCGTAAGAAATTAGGTTAGTTCTTATTTCTTGATTTTAGAAGAATAATTGTCATGTTTGATAATTTGAATCTAGGATTGAGTTATTTTGTTAAACGTGAAGATCTTATGCGAAAGTGAGGATAGGAAGGTTGGAGAGTCTTAAGTAGAACCTGTGTTGAGACTCGGATGCATGAAAGTGATCCTTCAGATTCCACTTGAGATGATCAACTTAGAATTCGGATGCACGAAACTGATCCTTGAGTTCTTTGATTGATGATTTACTTATTTTCAGCTTAGGATAGATCTTGCGCGAAAGCGAGGATCGGTCCTTGCATGATTGTCTGCACTAAAGTGAGATAATCCTTTTATGAAGTAAATTATATCTTTATCATGACAAAATTAGTCTGACAACCTTTTATTCATATCTGGTCATTGAAATTAAGGTTGATGAAACCCTAGTCCCAATTTCTCTTTGATTATCTCTACGCTCTTCCTATCGTTTACTTGCATTATAATCGATTGCTTAGCTTGTAAGAATACAACTATTTGGTACTTAACACGTAGGTCTTTGTGGGATCGATATTTTTATTTCTTCAAAGTATCTGTGCACTTGCGGACTACAACAGGCGGCTATGGCTTGAATGCATATAAAAGAAGGGGTATGCGCCCCCTCTTCGAATAATCAACAAGTGCATAATTTCTTCTTGAGGCAAGGCAACTTGGAGTTGCGCATGCCTTGAAGCCCTAGCCGCCCTCTTTCCTTGGTGTTGCACCACTACTCCTCTTCCTCTTGTCTTTGGCCGAGAGTCTCCAAGCAAGGAGACAAGTTGGTGTGAAGAATAAAGGGAGAAGAAGAAGGACATTCCAAGAGGTGATCTTCTCTTCCCGAGGCTAGCACCAAGCGTGGAAGGGAGCAACGTTGAGAAGGTCGACACATGGATACTTGTAGAGGACGAGCACTTGAGCGTCCTCAACTTGGCATCATCGTCTTGACAAACATTAGAGGTATCATCCCTATCACATCCTTGTGTTCTCTCTCTCGCATGGATCCTTGGGAAAGGAATATGTTTGGGTGTAATGCTTCTTCCGCTATATCCTAGGACTGTAAAATTTTAAATTGCACCCGGTATTCCCTAACAACCTTCACTTAATAAAAACATTATATCCATTCCTTACTTGGCAAAGAAAGGATTTAAGTTTGAAATAAAAGAGAAACTCATGTTCTTTTTCATTTACAAACATGTTTTATAGGAAGGGTACTTTGCGCAATGGGCTGTATGTCTTGGACATGCATAGTTCTATTTGTAACATAAATAGCAAAAGGATCAAATTGAGTAGTTCAGTTGGTGCTTTCCTATGACATTGTCGATTAGCCCATATAAACAACAATCGCATTCAACAACTCCATGCAAATGGGTTATTTAATTCAAGTTCCTTGGAGGAATTTGAGACATGTGAACTATGTTTATTAGGGAAGATGACAAAGGCGCCCTTCACCAAGACTGGTGAGAGGGCAGGAGGTTTATTGGATCTTATACACAGTGATGTGTGTGGGCCATTCAGTAAATAAGCTAGAGGAGGGTACAACTACTTCATCACATGTACTGATGACTTCAGTAGATATGGATATGTCTATCTGATGAGACATAAATCTGAATCCTTCAAGAAATTTAAGGAGTTCAAACATGAAGTAGAGAACCAACTTGGTATATCCATTAAAACTCTTTGATCAGATCGTGGTGGAGAGTATCTGAGCAGTGAGTTCTTTGACTATCTTAGAGAGTGTGGGATATTATCCCAACTCACTCCTACTGGAACACCTCAATGGAATAGTGTGTCTGAGAGGAGAAATCAAACCTTGTTGGACATGGTTCAGTCTATGATTAATCATGCAACTCTACCTCCCTCATTCGGGGGTTTTGCACTTGAGACAGCTTCTCTTATACTGAATAATGTTCCATCTAAGAGTCTGTCCAAGAAACCATACGAGGTATGGAGTGGGAGACACTCTAACTTCTTATTTATCAGGATCTAGCGATTTGAGGCTTATGTCAAACGTTAGGATTCTAGCAAGCTAGAGCCTAGATCTGATAAATGTGTGTTTGTGGGGTACCCTAAGGGAACTAAGGGTTACTACTTCTATGTTCCCACCGAGAACAAAGTTTCTGTTGCTCGGGGTGTTGTCTTTCTAGAGAAAGAATTTCTCATGAGAGAAGTCAATGGGAGGAAGTTTGACTTGGACGAGGTGTCCAAGTGTAACCACAAGACAAGGAGATGGAACATGAGCTGCCTACACCAATTGTTAGGCAACCTGAGGCTCAGACACAGGTCCCACGTAGGTCTGGGAGAGTTCGTCATGCACCTGAGAGGTATGGGTCGCTACCGACGCAACACGATGAGATCTTCATCATTGAGGATGAGCCCAGGGCCTATGATGAGGCGGTCAGTGGACCAGACTCTGAGAGATGGCTTGAAGCCATGCGTTTTGAGATAGATTTCATGTCAGCTAACCAAGTCTGGGATTTGGTTGAGCTGCTTGATGGGGTAAAAACCATAGGGTGTAAATGGGTCTTCAAGAAGAAGATTGACATTGATGACAGCATAATTACCTATAAGGGTAGACTAGTGGCTAAAGGATTCAAACAAATCCACGGGGTGGACTATGATGAAACCTTCTCGCCGGTTGTCATGATCAAATCCATTCAGATTCTGCTTGCTATAGATGCATATCATGACTATGAGATATGACAGATGGATGTTAAGATAGCATTACTTAATGGGAAGCTGATAGAGGATGTGTATATGACACAACCTGATGACTTCATCCATCCTGCAGGCTAAAGAAATTCATTTATGGATTAAAGCGCATCTCGAAGTTGGAATCTTTGGTTTGATGAAGCTGTGAGAGATTATGACTTTATCAAAAACGAAGATGACGCCTGTGTATACAGAAAATTCAGTGGGAGCTTGGTGAATTTTCTAGTCTTGTATGTCGATGATGTACTACTCATCGGAAACGACATCCCTAGTCTTCAGTCTATGAAGACATGGTTAGGGAAGTGTTTCAAGATGAAGGACTTAGGGGAGGCCGCCTATATTTTAGGCATGAGGATCTATCCGGATAGATCCAAGAGGCTCCTGGCCCTTAGTCAAAATACCTACATTGATAAGGTCCTGGAGAGATTCAACTTAGAGCAATCCAAGAAAGGATACCTTCTGGTGAGACATGACTTTACTCTCTTAAAGAGCTAGTGTCCCACCACATAGGTTGAGAGGGATGACATGAGTCGAGTGTCCTATGTTTTGGCAGTAGGCTCGATCATGTATGCAATGTTGTGTACTAGATGAGATGTGGCTTATGCTGTGAGCATAACCAGCCGATACCAATCCAATCCAGGTCTGCAGCACTAGGTGGCTATAATGAACATCCTTTGTATCTGAGAAGAACTAAGGATTTATTCTTGGTCTATGGGAGACAGAAAGTGTTAGGGAATACCGGGTGTAATTTAAAATTTTGCAGTCCCAGGACGCAGCGGAAGGATCATTACACCCGAAACATATTCCGGTCCCAAGGATCCATGCGAGAGAGAAGACACAAGGATGTGTTAGAGATGTACCTCTTTTGCTTGTCTAGTTGCCGAAGCCATGTTGAAGGCGCCCAAGTGTTCGCCCTCCACAAGTATCCACGCGTCGACTCCTTGATCGTTGCTCCCTTCCACCCTTGGTGCTAGCCTCGGGAAGAGAATCAAGCCTTAGGGTTCCTTTACTTCTCTTGCGCCACCTCCAAGGATCATGCGCCAAGTGCAAGGAAGATGCTGCTAACTCCTTATCCTCTTCACTCCAAGAGAAGAGGGAGAAGAAGAGTTTCGGCCCTTAGGAAGAGTAAGAGGAAGTGGCGCCACCAAGTCCTTCTCCAAGTCACGCCAAGAGGAGAGGAAGGAGAAGACTTGCGGCCACTAGTAGGAAGAAGGGTTGCGCCACCTTGATGTTGTCGCCCTTTGCCCTTGTTCTCGCCCCTCTATGTGTGTTCACGTCTCCAAGCATTCGAACCATTGAGAGGGGGCAACTAGGGTCCCTTTTATAAGCCAAGAGGCGGTTTAGGGAGGGCCAAGATCATGCCAAGTGGGCGGCTAGGATGAGAGGGGTTCGTGGTAAGGAAAGTCTCCAAGACTTTGCCATAAACCTCATTCAACCTATCCTTATTTGCCTAATAGCCATATCAGCCCAAGACATGCCTTAGAGGCATTCTTTCCATCCAAGGAGAAGGGCTAGGTGCAACATGCAAGAGTCATTCGGCTAAGCAAGGGTTTGAGGGGAATTAGGGTTTGGAGGTAAGGTAAGTCTCCAAGATCTTACCATAAACCCTACCCTACTATCCATATGCGCCCAAGCTCTTTCCAAAAGAGACATCAAGCCATATCAGCCCCAACACTTGCCATAGAGGCAAGATACCATTAAAGGATGAAGGGGGAGGCGCCTAATGCTTCCTTATGAAGCAACATGCGCCCACTTCACCCCATTATGCCCTTGGCGCCAATGGGGTGAAACTTTCCCCATTATACCCTTTTAGCCTCTAATCTCTTCATGTCAACTTATTATTGGGCCTCATTGGGTAATGAGTTAGCCCAAACTTCATTGCATGGGTTGATTAAGCCATTGGATCCAATCCAATGCAACCCTAATCCAAATGTGACCAATCTAGGTCAATTTCGGGTCAACCTGCCAAAAATGAAGTTTGGCTCCAATAACTTTCTTCCAACTCATCAGGCTCATTGGCGCTGATGAAATCTTCCAAATTGATCCAAGTTATCCAATAACTTGATCATAAGGCTTCTAATTAAAGCAACGTCAAGAGTCTATTGCGTGTGACCCCGTAGGATCCATATGACGATGGCAATGATGTAAACATCATAAGTAGTGAGGGGTATCTAGCAACACATCACTACTACCCATGTCATAGGACTTAAGTCATTATGGCAATAACTCCTAACAAGCAACGAGGATTCCCATTGCATTATAGATCCCTTTGCCTAAACTGATATCCTGCCATTGGATTAGTCTCAAGTTTATCAATCCAATGCATTGGTCATGACTCAACAAGTGTGGCCACACATTCCTATCATGCACCAATAAGGTGGGGCGCCCCGAGTGGATATCATGCTTCCAATAAGGAAGGGGCAAATCCTACTATTGGTCATCCATGTCTCTACGTGACTTATGACATGCCCAATGACAGTCGTTTTGGTCTCCCAACTACGGAGAGACGTAAGACTGTATCAAAGCATACCCATCATCAAATCTAGACATGAATACCTCAAGTCTAAGGATCAATGCAAACCTCTTGCATGTGAGATTGACTTGTTGACTAGACAAGTCAATCCTCACGGTGGATCACTCCAGTGCACCCAATGCACCTGTATGTCTGCGTCACTGTGCCCCGCACTTAACCAGCCCATACACCAGTCTCACATGTACCAAAGCTGTCCCATATCTGCTAAGGTACCTTGTTTGGGGATTTCTTATGAGGATGGATCCAATCCAAACTCTTGGGACATTATACATGCAACTCAATACATCAACGCAGGTAGAGAAGTTTGCATAATAACGACCATGCCTATACAAAGAGTAATAGTTCTATCAAAGTACATTCAAACAATGCCTATCCATGTCCATACATTGGTCTTCAGGGCATATACACCAACAGAAAGAGCTTAGTGTTTAGGGTTACACTGATGCGTCGTTCTAGTCTGACCCTAATGACTTCAGATCGCAGGCTGGCTATGTGTTCAAGATGAATGGAGGCGCTATTTGCTGGAAAGCTTCAAGCAATCCACCATAGCTGATTCTATAATTGAGGTTGAGTATGTCGCTGCTTCTGAGGTAGCAAAAGAAGCCGTTTGGATAAGGAAGTTCATTTCTGAACTTCAGGTGGTTCCAAGTGCAGTGGATCCCATTGAGCTCTACTGTGTCAACAATGAGGCAATTGCACAAGCAAAGGAACCATGGTCTCATCAAAGGTCCAAATACATACTCAGGAGATTTCACTTGATCAGAGAAATCATTGACCGAGGTGATGTCAACATTAGCAGATTTCACTTGATCAGAGAGATCACAGTAGAAGCATGATGGTCACACTAGGGATATGGGGTTGAGGTTTCTCAACCTAAACCTCAACCTATAGGTCTTAGTGCAAGTGAGAGATTGTTGGTGTTTATGCCCTAAGACCTAGTTTTGGTCCATCTTCTATAATACTTGATACTGATATTTTTTATATCATTCTAGCATTGTCGTTATCATTGTTTGTTTACATCTGCGATTATGTACTTACATGATAATGTCCCTAGAGACAGATTAGATCTGTGCTTAAATGGTTGTCCACAGTCAATGTACCTTAGTGGATATGGGACAGCTATGGTACGTGAGAGACTGGTATATGGGCTGGTTAGACACGAGGTGCTAATACAGATATATGGGTATATCAGTGGAGGATACACTAGACCGACCCGCTGTGAGGCAATGACTTGGTATCATGAGTTATCCTCACAAGTGATAGGAGATGCATTGATCCCTTGACTTTAGGTCATTGACCATTCTATATGGTTAGAGACATGCTTTGATGCAACCTAACACCTCACCGCGGTAGGGAGGTAATAACGGTTGTCATTGAGTATGTCTCGACCCATATGAGAAGGTCAATAGACAGATAAAGGATTTGCCCCTTCCTAAAGGAAGCTTGATATCCACAGGGCCCCCTATGGTTCCATGATTGAAAGTGTATGGTCATACCCAAGTGAGAACCTGATTTAGTCATGACCATGTGATTGGGAGAAAACAAGTGGTGACACACTTGTCCAATCGGATATCAGTTCGGCAAAGAGAGTGTAATGCATCTGTACCTAGTTGTGATGATGGGGATGTCGATGTGGATATCCATTCCGATTACTTGGGTAGTAGCGATGCCCTTAGAGGAACCTACAGGGTCGCACACCTTGATACTCGAGTTCTTGTATTGATCGGAAAGCCTTATGATCGAGTTATTGGATAACTTAGATCTATTTGGGAGATTTCATCAGCGCTAATGGGTCTGATGAGATGGAAGAGAGTTATTGGAGCCAAACTATATTTTTAGCAGGTTGACCCAAATTTGATCATAGTTGATCACATTTGGATTAGGGTTGCATTGGATTGGATTCAGTTGCTTAATCAACCCATATAATGACGTTTAGGCTAGCTCATTACCCAATGAGGCCAAATAACAAGTTATCATAAAAAGACAATGGGCTAAAAGGGTATAATGGAGAGAAATATTATCCCATTGGCGCCTAGGGGCTCAATGGGGATAAGTTGGCACAATTTGCTTCATAAGGAAGCAATTGGCGCCTTGCCCTCTCTCCTTGGATGGAAAGCTTGCCTCTAAGGCAATGCTTGGGGCACATATGGCTTGTAAGACTTATAAGGAAAGTCTTGAGTGCATATGGTAGAGGGCTATGGGTTTATGGAAAGAACTTGAAGTCTTTCCTTGCTTCAAACCCTAGCCACTCACCTCCCTTTACCCTAGCCGCCTCCCTCTTTGTGAGTTGTGCCCATACCCTTTGTCTTGCCGCCTCTCTTGCTTCTATATATCAGGAGACATGCGAGAGCAAGAGGTATTGAATTGAATTGGCGTGAACCACCAAAGGGCAAGAGCAATTGGCACATCCTCCTCCTTAAGGCGGCAAGCTTCCTCCTTGCTTCCTCCTCTTAGCGCAACAAGTTGGAAAGCTTGGCACATCATTCTTGAAGGTGGCGCAAGCTTTGAAGAAGGTGACCTAAGGCTTGGATCTTCTTCCCGAGACTAGCACCGTGCGTGGAAGAAGAGGACTCGAGGCATCCGTGTGTGTGAGACTGCAGAGGACGCACGCTTGGGCATCTATCTTGACATCGGCCAGGTACTCATTTTTCTGTGCGTCGTACGAGCCTTTTTCTCTTCCCCTGTTTTGTTCTTCCCTGCGAACGCGTGCTGTGTCGCCGCCTTTGCTCCTTCGCGTCTTCCCCCTCGGAGACAGCCGCGTGCGTCTAGTGGCACGAGAAAGAAGCGCCGACGTCTTCCTCGGCAACCCTAGAAGCGGCGTGGCCCATCTGCAGTGTTTCGGAACGCGTTTAGAACTCCAGCGATGAGTTCTTTGCGGCGGCGTGTCTTTCCCTTCCAGCGAGTATCACAAGCGTAAGGCAGGTCCAATGGCGGTGGCGATTCCCTCTCTCGGCGGCTGTCCTGCTTCCGGCGAGCGTTCCGTGTTTCCTTGTGGAACTCGCGCGGAGGTTCTCTACAGCGATGAGTGCTGACGACGCTGCGTTTGCGTGTGACTGTGCAGCGCCGCCTCCACCTTTCTTCTTCCCGGGCAGCCTCCTCCTTCCTCCTCCGGTGCCGGCTGCTGCTTCCTCTCCCGGCGTTGGTGGCCCATCCCCCTGCCGGCGGCGTCGACAGCTTCGATCCTCTTCAGCTTCAGCGACGCGAACGAAGACGAACGAAGTGTCGTTCGTTCCGCGTCGAGCTCTCGGTAAAAAGGTAAGTTTCGATTTTTTTTAAATCTGATTTTAGAGAATAGGTTAATAATAGAAATATCTAAATTGTTATTTATGATGGGGGAAAATTATTTAGATGATATTTATTTTGGGATAAAATTCTGATTTAATAGGAAATTAGGGGTTAATGGTATTATTGTGGATTGATGCATATGATGGGTAATGACGGATATTTATTTAAATTATTCAGTGAACAAAAGAAGATAACTGTGATTTCAAAGGGATTAAGAATATCGGCGATTGAGGTAGGAATCTTACCCTACTTCTTTGTTATGGTGTCAAGAACATATAGGATTCGTTGTTTATTCCTTTTATTGATATTGGATACATATATTAAAATTGATTGACACCAACATCTATTTGCTTCGTCTACTTGCTTTGCTTCTAAAATTCAGTTGATCTCATTTATCCTGTTATTTGGTCATATTCTGCTTCTGTATGAATGGTTAACAAACCTGTTTTGAGATATCTGATATATTGACATATGAGCATGGTTGAACAGTTATGTATCTATGATGTTGACATATGAGAATCTGTGATATCTATCGTGATATATTGACCTCTGGACTGGATGATTTATTCTCTAGTGGCCTGTTTATGTGTTTTATAGTTCCGGTGCGTATCGGACTATCTATTTGCCGGTTAGGGCACCGCCAGTTGTCCTTGGGACAATACTACGGATGTCAGATGTTGGACGCAAAATTCACCGGGCTGTTTAAGACAGTCGTTCCATTGCATGAGCAACAGTGGAAACACTCTGAAAATGAGTGCGGCTCATGATTGAGATATGTTGGCCAAGCTTGATGATTTGCACGACATTCTTATATTATTTGTATATCATTGTTTCAGTCATTGTATTATCATGTTATTTGACTCTTTCACCCTATTTGGTGATTCCTACTTAGCATTTTGCTAACCCCCCTTTGTTTCTCTTCCAGGTACCGAGTTAGCTTCTGGGAGGGATAGAGTTGATAGATAGCTATGTACCAGCCCAAGTTGAGATAGTTTGCCTTTTGTATTTTATTTCAGTTGTTAGTTTGGATAGCATGTTTTTAAAAATTGTGTTATAAAGCGGTTGATGTCAAATTTGGATTATTTATTAAATTAATGAATGGTGATTATTGTAGTTCTCTGGTTCCTATCAATATTGTTACTCCCTGGGGAACCCTGAGCTAAAAATAGCCGGCTTCCTGCCGGGGCGTGACACTCATCGTGTCGACCCCCTCACAAGACGATCTTCACTGGGTTTTTGGGACCGGCCTGTTTCAGAGATATTATTCCGCTGTGCTTGTATTGTAATCTCTATGAAAAATTATAAAATATCCCTGGAGTTTCCCAATAGCTTGGGTGGCCAAGAAGCCAATAGAAAATTCCACCCATATGAACCAAAGAATGAAGACTTTTCAAGCATGAAACCAGCCACAATTAGGTGCCAACACATTAAGAAATCTATCCATTCATTCAAACAAGAAGACATCCTCACCATCCAAGAGAAGGGAGCCAAATGTAACTATGACAAAATTGGAGGGAAAGAAACTAAAATAGCTTGTAATTTTAGCATTCATGATATTGCATGTTATAAAAAATTTCTAAAAATGCTTTGAGTAGCTTGTGCCTATGTGAACCAAAAGCTCTCTTCTTCTTTGTAGCTGACCCTTTCTCTCTCCCTCTCTCTCTCTCTTTCTCTCCTCTTGAGTGCAAGTTCTTCAACATCCTTGTGAGTTCTTTATCTTAGACGTTCCTTGGTGATGCAAGCAAACTTGGAAGAAATAAGCAATTAGCCAACCTCTGAGAGACTATCAAGAGCCTTTCTTTAAGGACCCTTTTGTGTCATTTAGAGGGGTTGAAGCTTGTATTCCTTTCCATTCCTCATTCTTCTTTGAAATGTATTGTATTAGCATCCCCTAGCCTCAACACCAAGATTCAGCCACCGTGAGAGACAGTAAAACTGGGATCAAGCGTATGCTTTAGGCAAAAGAAGATATATAAATATATACATAGTTGGACATTTCATCGAACGTCTTTTCTAGGGAAAAACTGATGCAAGAAAGGAATGTATTTCTGTCGAACACCGTCTGTACAGTAAAACAAGAAGAGCTACAACGTTGAATCCGATGGAACGAGGCAATTTACACTTGTCATTGTACATTATGGACATTATATTTGACAACGACAGACTCATCAGTAACTCCTTGAGCAAATTCAATTCAAAGAAAAATTTGGGTTCCGTTGCTATTGGCACGTCCTACACAGAGCTATTGATCATCCATTATTTCGTCCCAAAGAGGAGAACTGGTCAATGGAGGGGAAGAGCTGATGCGTACCTCCAATAGGGATTTGAACTGCGCGTTGCTCGGCCTCAGCAATGCCGGCAGAGGGAAGAAAGCGCCCTTCTCCTCGCAAGACCGATGCCTTGGCCTTATCCTGTGCGCCAAGCTGAACGAGAAGTACTGCGGGAACTCCCTCAGCTCGCTCAGCTCGCGACGCATTTCCGAATCGAGAAATTCCATCTTCGGCCTCAGATTCTCCTCTATGCTGTAGCAAAACAACTGCGGAAATTTCCTCACCATCGCCCGAGCGTCCCGACACGAGAACCCGACCTCCTCCAAAAAGTCGAGCCTGGGGATCAGCTTTTCCTCGACACTGCAGGACAGCAGCGCGGCGTGGCGCGCGATCGGAGCGACGCCAAACATCTGGAGGAAGTAGAGGGTTGGGCGGAGGCGACCGGCGACGTCAGAGACGAGAAGGCGAGGCCGGCGGCCGATGATGCGCCGGAGGTCGCGGGCCTCGACGCCGGCTTCCCGGAGGAGGAAGGTGACCGCGGAAGCCAGGTCGTCGGGAGAGGCGGTTAGGATCTCGGGGCACATTCCGCAGGCGCGGCGGATCTCGGGCGTGGATAGGCCGAGGGAGCGTGCAAATCCAACGGCGGCGCGGAGGTCGGCGAGGGGAGCCGTGGCGAGGGCTGGATGGGAGGCGGCGGCGGCGAAGAGGTCGATGCCAAGGGAGTCGAGGAAAACGAGCTTGTCGTGGAGGACGGGGGCGGCGGAGGCGGGGAGAGGAGGAATAGGTGGGGATAACCGTGGCGGCTTCTCTGGAAGGGCGATGGGGGAATTGCGGGACAGGCGGGCGCAGAAGCGGAGATGGCGGCCGCGGCAGCCGAGCTGCGCATCCTGGGAGTGGAAGGAGGCGGAAATTTGGGGGACTTGGCGGAGGCCACCGCGGTAGGAACAAAAGGGGAAGACCTCTTCCATGATTGATTGTTAAAGTTATTCCGCAGTAGGAGAAGACATATCACTCTTCCTCGTCGCTCGTCTCTCTTCTCTATCGGGCGGATGGCGAGCGCGTGGGGAAGAGTGGCACAGAGTAGAGAGAGAGAGAGAGAGAGAGAAAGAGAGAGGGGGGTGGAGTTTTGGAGAAGAAGAAGGGCGGCGGTTTTGGGTGGCGGATATAGTGATGATGTTTGTGGCAGTGAACGGGGGCACGTCATGGACAAGAAACGAGTGGTGTCGGTTTGGTGCCACGCTGTCATACACGTGTATCTTTGTCTAATCAGCAAAATTCTGACGTGGCATCTGTTTTGGATTAAAGATAGGTCAGACGATTCGTAAAGCCCATTTGGATCCGTCAGGCCCATAAATAAGACAATGATTGATGTTGATTAAGATTGTAGGAATTAATAAAATGCATAAAATTACAACTATGCGTCTTAAATAATTTTATCACATGACAATGTTTTACATTATTTTCAGAGTTATTGTCTTAAATTTTTGTTTTGAAATAGCTACAAGTGTGTAATTTTTAAAGTGCAATTTTGGGAGTTTGAAATGACTCCACTCTTCCTTTTGAATAATTTTATTGTATGACGAAGGTTTAGGGGCTTTTTTTCTTTTTTTTTTTTTTTTTTTTTTTGCAATTTGAGGTTATTATATTATGTTTTTCTTTTGAAAAAGTTACAAAATAAAATTACTTAATTCCTTGTTATCTTTAAGTAAGCTGGTACTTTTACGACAATGATTACAAGTCCCATCATCATTTCATCTACAAGTAAGCACTCCAATAGGCGTAATTTAACACCTTATATTCATTTATGGTCTCATATTTAACAGCGTGTTTAGTAGAAAACAAAGAAAGTTAAAAAAAAATTAATAAATAATTAATTAAAATTTATTTCTTTGTGTTTTATTAGAGAGAAAAAAGTTAGAAAGATTGAAAATACATCTCTATCTTTTTATTTATTTTTACTAACAACGATAATGAAAAACAACGGTGAAAAAGTGATGATAGTAAAGAGGTGACAATAGTGACAACGATGATAGCAACGGTGAAGAATGTTACAAGAGAAGTATGAGAGGAAAAGCGAACACAAAAAAGAGAAGGTAAAAATAGGCATCTGATTTTTTATCTGATTTGGGCAGAAAGCATATAGGTTGTAAAAGCAGTGCAGGTTCTGCAGTTGTAGGTTGTAAAAGCAGTACTGTTGCTGTACTGTAAGTATTGTTGCTGTGCAGGTCCTGTAGATTGCTGTTGAAAAAAATAATATAAAATATAATTAAATAAAATACTATATAAAATTAAAAACAGTGATTAAGCAAACAGAATACTGTGAATTTTTAGATTACAAAATTTAACAATCATGTCTTTTATAGAAACATACAATTCTAAATTTTTAAAAATCCACAGTTCCATACCAGGTCTCTTATATATAAATACAGTAACTAATTTCTAGAATCCATCAAACTTAATGCAATTTGATCACGAATATTATCGATTTCATTGTGTTGATGTGATTGATGTGATTCTTCATCATCAGACAAATTTTCCTCTGCCACCAAATCAGGATCAACGTCAGCTTCTTGAAATAGTCCATCATTACATGTTATTCCCCTAATATAGTTGTGCAATGCCATTGTTGCAACCACAATCCTCACCTGAGTTCTATAATTATAAGATCGCATATCTCGTAGTATGTCCCACCTTTTCTTCCATACACCAAACGTTCGTTCAATACAACTTCTCAAAGAGGCATGCGCTTTATTAAATACTTCCTTGTATCCTTGTAGTGGATGACCACATTGAAAATCAGTAAGATGATATCTTACTCCTCTATATGGCCCAAGGTATCCTCTCAGTTGTGAATATCCAGCATCAACTAAATAATATTTTCCTGTGGTAATAAAAATTTCAAATGTAAAATATATTATAGTTTCATGAGGTAATCATTTCAAAATCACAATCAAATTCATACCTAGTGGAGGTCTAGGAAATTCATATGCAGGTGTAGTAATTGCTTTTGTTAAAACACGACTATCATGAGCCGTACCCTCAAAACCAGCTAAAACATATGTAAACTTCATATCAAAACTACATACAGCCAATATATTTTGCGTTGGCCGACCTTTTCGTCCAATATAGCGAACTTGATCTGCAATAGGAATTACGACATCAATATGAGTCCCATCAAGAGCCCCAATACAATCCTACAAAAAATTAAACAATTAGATGGTATGTATATAATTATATACAAAAGAATAATAAACTTCATAATTTACCTTGAAATGAGGCATGTAGCGTATGTCGTTCAAAATTTGTGGTGAGATATCTTTGAACTCTGGATCAGCCGGTTTAATTAAATCTTTAGCCAATTTACAGACCGCACATAAAACTTCATGAAAGATTCTACTAATTGTTTCTCCTGAATGTTGAAAACGTTCCTGTACTCGCCGATTTGATCCACCTTGGGCCAATGTAAATACAAAAATACTGGTTTTTTCAACAACTCTCATATTTCTAGATGGCTTCAGATCATAATGATGTTCTAAGTTATAACACAATTGTAAAAAATCTCTTGCCTCCATTCTCATCATCCGTTTACATCTTTCTGGATGGCCATATAATATATCTCCTATCCACTTTGCACCAGTGAATTCAGAAGTCATACAAGGTGATTTTGATAATGAAATATTATTAAAATCTATCATCAAAGAACCAACAGCATGTCCGCATAACCAAAGAGTTAAATTCATATTCTCTTCATCATCATTGTTTTCACAAAAATATGCATCTGCTACATTCTCCATTTCTATTAAAGCGCAAAAAAAATTTCATCATCATTAGAAAGAGATACACATATATATATATATATATATATATATATATATATATATATATATATATCAAAAGTTAAATACATCATCCAAATACATCATCATCATTAGAAAGAGATGTCTTAACAGTACATCATCACCCAAATATAAGTTCAAAAGTTAAATACAATCCAAAGACATCATCATCCAAATACCAGTTTAATACATAGATATAAGTTCAAAAGTTAACCAACACAATTAACTACTTAAACCCGACCAAATTTCTTATACAAGTCATATTGAAAATTTAACCAACGCATCCTCATTTCTGGAGTCTCCAATGAATTCCATAGCTCCCTCTTTGATTTTTGTTCAAATAGTAGCATGGCAAAATAAAACATCTCATCTTCATTAGAAATACCAGTAAGATTCTTCAGATCAGTCACAACCTCTTTTACACCGCAGCCTGGTGGACTCATAACATCCTTAAATTCAGCCATGAGATTCATAAATTTGCAAAAATTATCATTTAACTTTGATACTTCTAAATTTCTACCCTTCCTCTTACTAGCTATTCGATTAGCTTGGGATGCTTCAGCATTCAATGATCTATTACCTTGAGATGATTCGGCATTAATTGAATTATTTTCCAAATCTTCTACCGGTGCAGAGTCATTTTCGCTTCCCACATTCATATTATCATTGACATGTGGAGGTATGGCTGGTGTATAACAATCAGATCCTAAGGCCACAGTATTGCCGAACATAATATCGTTCTTCGCTTCGATATCAGGATGAATGCCTTTCTTCTTAAACTTGGCATAATCTTTATTGACCTATAAATACAATACACATATATATATCAATTGAATTATGATTTTATAATACTAAATTTGGTGTAATACCTGAATTTTTGCATCCCACCAATCTGGTGGTGCGTCCACGGTTTCAAGACTAGAATTCCATCCAAGCCCAGTTTCTCGTCCCTTCAATTCTTTCCATAGCTTCCAATCGATTTAAGTTGTTCCCATCGATTTTTTAATTGAGCCTTGTCATACATAATACCAGTTTGTTGTTGGAAATTATCCACCACATATTTCCAACCTTGTGTATTAAAATGAGTGCCAGGTCTCATTGATTGCTCAACAGCTGAAACACATATATCACAGAAAATCCATGTATTGTGAAAGTTCCATACAGCCTTTCCTGATCTTCTCGTGTTATGTTCCATGTAAAAATACCCTAATGGATTAACCAAATTGATTAGTTAAAAAAATGAGTAGTCTACTAACGTAACACTTAATCATCTAATAGATTTTAAATCCACATGTCAATAACAAACATTCATAGTTCATATATTGCAAGAACAACCTCTTTAAAAATTGTAGTTTCACTTCTATGCCATTTGTAAGAACCTGAAACAGAATTAATATTTTTTTAAAAATTTTTTAGTTAAATTGAGTTAGTTCATAGATGCATAAGCTATAGCCCGTGACAAAATATATGAATAAACTTTTCTCATTTCTATTTGACAATGCAGACTATAGGATTGTTTCTATATAGTCCGCCCTTTAGTTTTCTAGATAGAGCAATGCCTAAAATGTTCTTATTTGGTGCATTAACTTTTTATGGAATTTTATCTAGACATACAAACTACTGAATTCATCCTTTTGCATCACTGTTCCGTGTGTATCACTAGTTTGTCCATTAAAATTAACAAATGGACCATATTGAAACCATTTTAATAGTTTGCATATTCAAATATAAAAAAATATGAACCTATTTGATATTTGAGGTACAGTTTATATCCCATCCAGTTACTGACCTAGTTAAATTAAAATCATTAAACAAATAGCATTAACATTTAACAAATAACAAGCTAAGTAGGGAAGGAATCAAAAGTAACTAGGGAACAGCACTACAATTAAGATGACAAGCAGATGCCACAATTACTTAAGATAAAAAATCTATACAAAGCCATCACAAGGTTTCCTTGTTCATGATTTTCATAGTAATACCTTAAGTTAAACGCGTACAAACTAAGTTGTGAAGTTGAACATTCAAATCACAAGAATGGGTTCCAAAAGGTAAAAAATGTCTAAAAGCCAAGATGTATTCTTATCAGATTAAGCAGCAACTGTCAATGATGATTTCTTTGCAACCATCTACATTTTCTGAGTTTTCATCACTTCATTTTGAAGTAAATTTCTAAACACAATTCAAACATTAATAGCTCAACATGTATGTACCTTGCAGGACTTGCTAGCGACGAACGAAGATCGGCGAGATCGGCGAGATCGGCGAGATTGGCTAGCGACGAACGAAGATCGGCGAGATCGGCTAGAGACGAACGAAGATCGGCGAGATCGGCTAGTGACGAACGAAAATCGGCGAGATCGGCGAGATCGGCGAGAGAAAAGAGGGCGCGTGAAGCTTCGAAAACCCAGACAAAACCCAGACAAACCTACCGACGGTTTGCTGCTCCACACCCACAGGAAGATCGGCGAGATCGGCTAGCGACGAACGAATATCGGCGAGATCGGCGAGAGAAAAGAGGGCGCGTGAAGCTTCGAAAACCCAGACAAACCCTACCGACGGTTTGCTGCTCCACACCCACAGCGCATCGCTATTGGCTGAGCAGGATGAAAAACGCCCGGTCAGAGTTGGTCAACAGAGGTAAGCAGTGAATAAGCAACCTCAGCGCCAAACGGAAAACACTGTTTTGACCTACGCCCCACGCGACCGGACGCCCCGCCTACAATGCCAAACGCGACCTCTATCGGGCGGATGGCGAGCGCGTGGGGAAGAGTGGCACAGAGTAGAGAGAGAGAGAGAAAGAGAGAGGGGGGGTGGAGTTTTGGAGAAGAAGAAGGGCGGCGGTTTTGGGTGGCGGATATAGTGATGATGTTTGTGGCAGTGAACGGGGGCACGTCATGGACAAGAAACGGGTGGTGTCGGTTTGGTGCCACGCTGTCATACACGTGTATCTTTGTCTAATCAGCAAAATTCTGACGTGGCATCTGTTTTGGATTAAAGATAGGTCAGACGATTCGTAAAGCCCATTTGGATCCGTCAGGCCCATAAATAAGACAATGATTGATGTTGATTAAGATTGTAGGAATTAATAAAATGCATAAAATTACAACTATGCGTCTTAAATAATTTTATCACATGACAATGTTTTACATTATTTTCAGAGTTATTGTCTTAAATTTTTGTTTTGAAATAGCTACAAGTGTGTAATTTTTAAAGTGCAATTTTGGGAGTTTGAAATGACTCCACTTTTCCTTTTGAATAATTTTATTGTATGACGAAGGTTTAGGGGCTTTTTTTCTTTTTTTTTTTTTTTTTTTTTTTTTTGCAATTTGAGGTTATTATATTATGTTTTTCTTTTGAAAAAGTTACAAAATAAAATTACTTAATTCCTTGTTATCTTTAAGTAAGCTGGTACTTTTACGACAATGATTACAAGTCCCATCATCATTTCATCTACAAGTAAGCACTCCAATAGGCGTAATTTAACACCTTATATTCATTTATGGTCTCATATTTAACAGCGTGTTTAGTAGAAAACAAAGAAAGTTAAAAAAAATTAATAAATAATTAATTAAAATTTATTTCTTTGTGTTTTATTAGAGAGAAAAAAGTTAGAAAGATTGAAAATACATCTCTATCTTTTTATTTATTTTTACTAACAACGATAATGAAAAACAACGGTGAAAAAGTGATGATAGTAAAGAGGTGACAATAGTGACCACGATGATAGCAACGGTGAAGAATGTTACAAGAGAAGTATGAGAGGAAGAGCGAACACAAAAAAGAGAAGGTAAAAATAGGCATCTGATTTTTTATCTGATTTGGGCAGAAGGCATATAGGGCTACTTTTTTCTCTCACTTTCCTTCTATTTTTTCTTTTTCTATTTTTTATTCATTCTACTAAACATAATTTTATAGGTTTCCTTTCAACTTTCTATCAATTTTTTTGTCTTTTTTTTTCTACTAAATACACTGTTAATGTATATTCATAACTACACTCATGATTATTCCATAATATAGACATTTTGGTTTATGAATATTAAGCCAAAAGTCTAACAATTATATATTTCTCTACTTTAGCATCTTTCACTATACCAAGCACAACCAAATGTAGGAAGGTGAAGATGCATTCTAACAAATAATGGATAGATAGATAGTGTGTGTTGGCTTAGGTCTCATTTAGCCCACAGAATCAAAGACACAACAAGTAAGGTAAAAATAAAAATCTTTTGAAAGCTAGAAATTTTAATTTCTCACAATTCTTGCTTTGAAATTTGTGTTAATTGGAGGCCAAACAGGCCCTTAGAGCCAATTGAATTCCTTGATTAAGATAAATTTTAGTGTTATTTTTCACTTGTTTCTTAATTTTTTTTTTTATCCGCATAAACCACCAACTCTATTTAGATAGTTTAATTGTGTAAGAAAACTACAACTCTAGAGAATGAGAAAAAAATTTGTAGGCAGTGACCCTAATATCTTAGATTAGAGTCATGCTAGGTTTGTCCAATTTAATATAAGTAGAAATCTTAAGAGTAAGCGACATCAACCTCACTTTATGATGGAGAGCGGCTCCCCCCTGCTTGCATCACACAAGCCAAGATGTACCCCGCCCCACAACACTAAGGACCGACAGAGCTCCACCGATCCCCTCGGATTAAGAGTCTCTAGCTTAACCCGCAAGGACCAGGGTGTCGAATCCCGGCACAGCTAACCCCACATCTGAGCTGTGCATATTTCGCCTGCAGCAGGATTCGAACCCGAGACTTGGCCTTTTAAAGCCAAGTTCCTTCACCATCTTAGCTGCAAAAAGAAAAGAACGGGTGTGAAAAATTCTACACCCTCTACCGTAAAATCCTCAGGAGAAAAGTAACTCAAAATTACAACCCGTAATAAATATTATGGTAGTACTGTATTACGAACAAAAATTTTGAAAACTTTCTAGAAAGAAACAACCCAAATTTACAGCACGTAAAAATTATTATGGTACCGCCATAAAAGACGTAAAAACTTCTAGACAAAAATTACGACCCATAATTATAATTACGGTACTACTGTAATTCATAAAAAATGACAAATTCTCCTACAAAAAGAAAAGAAAAATTAGTACCAAAAATAAACTAAAGTAAAAGAAAATAAGCTTAAGTAAGAGTGCTTGGGTTGCCTCCCAAGAAGCACTAATTTTTAGGTCATTAGCTTGACCATTCTGCACTCAAATCTGATCGAGGTTCTTTAAGTTGAAATCTCGTTCCTTCTTCGATTTGTTCCTCTAGGAAATAATGCTTCAATCTCTTACTATTAACCTTGAATTCACCTGTTTTGTCGCTCCATATATCTACAGCTCCGTATGGATAAGCTTTCTGAACCTGAAAAGGTCCAGACCATCGAGACTTAAGTTTACCAGGAAAAAGATTCAATCTAGAATTAAATAAAAGAACAAAGTCACCTGGCTGAAATTCCTTCCTAAGAATATGTCGATCATGCCATCTTTTAGTCCTCTCTTTATAAATCCTTGTGTTTTCGTAAGCGGAGTGTCTAATCTCATCTAGCTCGTTCAATTGTAACCTTCGTTTTTCCCCTGCGTTCTTTAATTCAAAATTTAGTGCTTTGATTACCCAGAATGCCTTGTGCTTGATGGGGGTGGTAGTCATGCAAACATTCAAACAACGTATTTCGAAAACATTTGTTAGTAACTTATAGCTTAGTGAAAACCGGTTTGTTCTAACGCTCTTAGAAATTAGGGCTTGATACTTTATAGGGAAATCGAAGCTAATCAACAAGTAATCCTATCATGCACTTCTAAATAAGATGAAAACTTCAACAAAGCTCAAGCATGCGGTTCTACAACAATAAGCAAGGCTACACTAGGGGAGGAACTCACCTTGCGCCCCTTGAGAATAGAAGGGGCGTCCACCCCGTTCTTCACCGGTCCAATGGTTGAATCTCACGAAGTAGGGCCCTATGAGCTTACAACCATGGCATTACAGCATCCCATGTTGGGGTATGCCCTTAAAGGCTAATGTTTGAGGCCTTGGGATTGTATCAGTATCATGTATAAACTCTTATGTTTATAAAGGCAATGGTTGTTATTCAGTTTGTTACATTGTCTGCTGCAATAATTGTACTTCTGAATAATGTCTCAATGCTGTTCAGCTAGGCTGACATGCTTTAAGTCCTTAGTCGAGATATCTTGGTGGACATGAGACAGCCTTGATATGATTGAGACTAATATGTGTTCTAATCTTATAGGATGCTTCGAGCATGGAATAAGATGTAGACTCATGGGTGCATTGGATGTACTGGACAGACCCTACTAGGATATTCAATTGCTTGTCACAATGTGAATAATCCTTGTTTGCATCAAGTGGCACATGTCCTCTGACTTGAGATCACTTGTGTTTCTAAATGATGATTGTCATTGTTTTGAGGTAGTGCAATATCATTTGAAACATAATGGTTATAGACTATCTTGGATAATGATCATGAGTCAGGTTAGGACACTAGTGATAGATATAGGATTGCCGTCTCCTTGTTTAAGGAGTGTGATGTTCTAAAGGGGGCCCCCCTGAATGAGATGATTGAGAATAGTGTATGGCCATACCCAGGTGACTATGTTCATCTGATCTAATCATGCTCATCATATTGGAGCTACAGGCTTGACACGCTTGTCCAATAAGAACATCCAGTGGCAAAGGAAATATGTATGCCTAGTGAATGGATTCACACTTGTGCTGTGTTTTGGGAGTAGTCTTGGGAGACTCTTTCCTTTATATCGGGAGACAGTGATGTGTTGCTAGATACCCCTCACTGATCGTGATAACGTAAGTTATCGTTACCGACATTTAAAGGAAACCCTTAGGGTCGCACAATTTGATGATATGGCTTACTTAAGTCAGATCGTGTGGACTGAATTGTTTTGGTTCAGTTTAAAAGGAGTTTAGTCTCTGATTGGAAGTGAGATCTGGTCTGATCATGTTTGATTGATTAGGGCTTGAGATCGGTAAGCTTCGATCGAGAGATTGGATGCTAGATCGGTGAGATCAAGAGCATCAGGAGATGAACGGTTAGATCTTGAACCATTTGGTTCAGAGAGATTTAGACCATGGCTTGGCTTATTTGAACCAATTGCAATTGAACCGAACTCAATTGAACCGAACTCAATTGAACCGGTTCACATAAGTGAACGCATGGTTCAATTGGATTGGCGTTTTGGATTGGTTACATAAGCGCATGGCTTCATGACTTTCCAAGTTTGGAAGTCTTGTAACGCCTAAACGCCAAATCGCCCAAAAACGCCTCTTGTCTTTGATGCTCTCGCTTGGCGTGGGGATTGTAGAGACGAGAGAAGAGAGCTTTTCGGTGAGGAGTATCATCATCTCATCTCCTCCATACGCAAGAACAACTTGGCATTTTTGCTAGCACAAGAATTGCGCAAGGAGGAAGCCTTCATCATCCTTATGTGCGTCTTCTTTGGAGGAGAGCTTATTTGCCCTCTTGCTTCCAAGCCGCCTCCTTCATCATGGCTATGGTAAAAGATCTCAACTTGATCTTTGAAATGAATCAAAGTTGATTATATAGACATACCACATGCGATCATATGGAAACCCTAATTCCGCCCATGCAAGTTTTCTAAGTTGCGCATGCTTAGGGTTTCGCTCCCCCTTGAAGGGGACCCCTTTCAATTGGTATCAGAGCGAGATAGGTTTTCGGTATGAATCTATATGATTGCTTTGCTCTTGTGATCCATTCATGATGCCATGTTTACTTGCGCTTGTATCATTGCTACATGTTGTTTGTGCTTATGCATAGATCTAAGGGTTATCAACATGCGAAGATTAACATGCTAGATGTTACATGTATCTTCTTTTTCTTAAGTTGCGCATGTTGTTTGTTTGCGCTTGTTGAAGATGTTTTTACCAAAAGTTTCATCTTGCGTGCCCCCTCACATAGATCTATAGGCGCCTACTATAAACCCTTAGACGGGTTGATAGGGTTGAAGTCATCCTCTAGATAAGATCCAAATAGTCTGATCAGACCATCTGACAGCCTAGATGGGTCGACCACATGGCACCTATGCGCAAGCATGAGGTGGCTATAGGTCGACTGCATCAAGGGCGTGTAGCGAGGTCTGGTTGAGACAGCTACTGAACACACATGAGTTAGGCCCGGGGTTACACCCGCTTGCCGAAACTCATGAGGGCTGTTCAGCCCTTTGCGCATGCATGGTTGACCATTAGGTCAACTCAAGTCAGTTAGGACTTGGTGGATGAGTGGATCCGACTAGATGGATGAGTGGATCCCTATCAATGGACCGTTGTAAGGTAGTAGGGCTCATAAGACAACTAAAATTGATTCCAATGGGATTTTGAAAATTCTATTTAGTTGATGGATCACATGTTGATTTGATGCCATGATGCTTGTCTATTTCATCTTATGTGGGTTGCCCATTTGATGTGTGCTGTGCTGGGGCCTGCGAGCCTGGATCAATTGTAAATTATTATTATTGTGATCTGCGCATCACATGTTGATTAATTTATGAAATGTAATTGACCTGCGTGTCAATCTTGTCTAGATAGATTAAAATGTACTTTTAATCTGACAAGAACTCAAAGCACACATAGCAGAGGCGCACCTGTGCTGCAGAAGGCGCTTGGGGCCCTGGTCTGGGCCAGATGAGAGGCAAAAAGACCCAAGAAGCAAGTGAAGACTTAAGATAACTTAAGGTCTTACTTAGGGCTATTGGGCGTTTACCACATAAGATCATCATGCTTTCTTTTATTGTTTAAATAATTAGACTTGCATGATTTATTTATCTTCTGCTATCACCATAGGGTTTGCATGATAGTTAAGAAGATAAAAGGACCGTTAAAATCCAACGCTAAAATATCAAGCTCGATAGCCTTCTGACGCGAAATCTCACTATTCTGACTATCGTTGGAGCCGTGTTGTACCCACTCAGTGGGCACGTCCATCTATCTTCAGACGGTGTGTGATTTCACCTGCGTGTTACAGAGAAGGGATTTATCGCTTCTCGTTGCTCAGCATAGCACGTGGTGGTCCAGGGAGTAGGTCAGGTCAGCTTGACCATGTAGGCTACATATGTGGCGCATATGGTAGCACATGGAGGCAGCCATCTGTGGGATCAGAGACTGTGTTGTACCAACTCAGTTGGCACAGTCTGCTGGATTGCCCAAATGAAGGGGAATCGCACGGGTTGGTGATTGGCAGGGACTGCCTACCAGAGATTAGTGCTTGTACTCTCTGTGCATCTTATCTCGCCTGAGCGGGACGCGGAGACCAAGTATAAAATCTGGATCCCATCTCACTAAAAGAGTGTTACTCTTTCGGACTGTTTAATGGATTTTTCAGTCAGATAAAATAGTGAGAAAAGAATCATTCTTAAGTCCTGGATTGATTCTAGACATTGATACTGACCTTGCTGTTCTTGCATTGTTGTAGATTCCTGCAGCAACGAACACCATGAGCTTCAATGTGCGATCCCTACTGGAAAGGGAGAAGTTTGCTGGGCCAAACTTCTCAGACTGGTTCGGACACCTTAAGATCGTTCTTAAGGCTGAGAGGAAACTGTATGTCCTCGAGACGGCTGTGCCGCCTCAACCCGCTGCGAACGCCGCAAGGGCGGTTCGCGATGCCTATGAAAAGCATGTCAATGATAGCATTGATGTCGCTTGCCTGATGCTAGCGTCTATGACGCCACCGCTGCAGCGTCAGCATGAGGATATGTCTGCTATAGAAATTATAGCAAACCTCAAGATGCTGTATGCTGCACAGGCGAGGACTGAACGCTATAATCTGACCAAGCTTTTCTTTCAGAGCAAACTGGCTGAAGGGAGCCCAGTGGGAGCTCACGTGCTCAAGATGATTGGGCACAAGGAGGCTCTGGAGAAACTGGGGCATACCATCAATCAGGAGCTTGCTGTAGACATTATTCTGCAGTCTCTCCCGCCTTCTTTCGATGCGTTCATTATTAACTTTAATATGAAAAAAATCGATTGTACTCCGGCAGAGTTGCTGAATATGCTCTTGACTACTGAGGAAACTCTGAAGGGAAAGCCTTCAACCTTTGTCTTGATGTTCCCCTCCAGAAACAAGAAGAAGGGGAAGAAGGGCAAGGCCCCTGTCAAGAACTACAGCAAGGCTCTGAAACAAAAGGTGAAGCGGTCGAAGGACAACAGATGTTTCCACTGTGGCCAGCTGGGTCACTGGAAAAAGGACTGTAAAGCGCTCCAAGGAGACAAGAGGGGAAGCGTCGCTTCTGGCTCAGGTATATTTGTGACTGAGGTCATGATATCCTCTTCTTCTATTTCATGGGTGTTGGACACTGCATGTGGAGTTCACATTTGTTCAAATGTACAGGAACTCAAGAGAAGAAGACAGGTGGGACAGCATGAGGTGGACCTACGAGTTGGAAACGGGGCACGGGTTGCTGCTGTTGCTGTAGGGGATTATTACATCTCATTACCATCTGGCATTGTATTAGAATTAAACAATTGTTACTTTGTACCCAGTATTACCAAAAATATTATCTCTATTCCTGCTCTTGTTAGGAAAGGGTTTTCCTTTGAATGCAAGATTTCAAAGTGTTATCTTACTCTTGATAATATTGTTTATGCTACTGGTTCAATTAACAATGGGTTATTCATGTTGGACATGGCATATTCTATACAAAACATTGATAATAAGAAAGCCAAGTATGCTGATGACAGCACCTTGCTATGGCATAGTTGTTTAGGCCATATTAACAAGAAGCGCATTAAGCGGTTGCATGATCATGGACTGCTGGGATCATTCTCCTATGAGGAGATTGATACATGCAAAGCTTGTTTAATGGGTAAAATGACGAAGTCTCCTTTTCTTCACAAAGGTCAAAGGGCTTCAGGTTTACTTGACCTTATACACAGTGATGTGTGTGGGCCATTTAGTAAACATGCCAGAGGTGGCTATCAGTACTTCATTACCTTTACTGATGATTTCAGTAGATATGGGTATGTCTATCTTATGAGACATAAGAGTGAATCTTTTGACAAGTTCAAAGAGTTCAAAAATGAAGTACAAAATCAGCTAGGCCGAAATATCAAGGCACTTCGTTCTGATCGAGGTGGAGAATACTTGAGTCATGCGTTTACTGACTATCTGAAGGAGTGTGGGATCATCTCACAGCTCACTCCGCCAGGAACACCACAATGGAATGGTGTGTCCGAGAGGAGGAACAGAACCTTACTGGATATGGTTCGTTCGATGATGAGTCAGGCTACTCTACCTTACTCCTTTTGGGGATTTGCACTGGAAACAGCTGCAAATGTACTAAACCGAGTGCCATCCAAGGCAGTTTCAAAGACTCCATATGAGTTATGGTATGGGAAACAGCCTAGCTTGACATTTGTTAAGATCTGGGGTTGCGAGGCTTATGTCAAAAAGCTCGCCTCTAGGAAACTAGAGAGCAGATCTGAGAAATGCATCTTTGTCGGTTACCCTAAGGAAACTAAGGGTTATTATTTCTTCGATCCCAAAGAGAACAAAGTATTTGTTGCTCGGACAGCAGTTTTTCTTGAGAAGGAGTTTCTTCTACAAGAAGCCAGTGGGAGAGAAATAAAGCTGGATGAGAATCCAGACGAAGGACAAAGTAGTCAAGCACAGTTGGATGAGCCTGAGCCGGTAGATCAGGTTATTAAACAACCTGAGGCTCAGATATCACGGGAACCGCGTAGATCGGGAAGGATCCGTCGACAGCCTGAGCGCTATGACGGAGTCTACATCATTGATAATGATGAACCCCTCACTTATGCGGATGCGGTCAGTGGACCGGAGTCAGCGAGATGGCTTGAAGCTATGCGAAGCGAAATGGACTCCATGTCAGATAACCAAGTCTGGGATTTGGTTGATCCGCCTCCGGGAGTAATCCCTATAGGCTGTAAATGGATCTTCAAGAAGAAGATTGACATGGATGGTAACGTAGTTACCTATAAAGGCAGGCTAGTTGCGAAAGGTTTCAAACAAATCTACAGGATAGATTATGATGAAACTTTCTCTCCTGTAGCCATGTTCAAGTCTATTCGGATTCTTTTCGCGATAGCAGCATATTATGATTATGAGATCTGGCAGATGGATGTGAAGACCGCTTTCCTTAATGGAAAACTGGATGAGGATGTGTATATGACACAACCTGAAGGTTTCACTAATCCATCAGATCGTTATAAAATATGCAAGTTAAAGAAGTCCATTTATGGACTTAAGCAAGCATCTAGAAGCTGGAATATTCGTTTTGATGAATCAATCTCTGAGTTTGGTTTCATCAAGAACGAAGATGACCCGTGTGTATATAAGAGGTTTAGTGGGAGCGTGATTACTTTCCTAGTCCTCTACGTCGATGATATCTTGATCATTGGAAACGATATTCCTGAACTGCATGCTGTTAAAGCATGGTTAGGAAAATGTTTCCAAATGAAAGATTTAGGAGAAGCAGCCTATGTATTAGGTGTGAAGATCTACAGGGATAGATCTAAGAGGCTTCTCGGGCTGTGCCAGAGTACTTACATCGATAAGGTCCTGGAGAGATTCCATTTAGAGAATTCTAAAAGAGGATATCTTCCAGTCAGACATGGTCTGAATCTTTCGAAGAGTCAGTGTCCACAAACACAGACTGAGAAAGATGAAATGGACAATACGCCTTATGCTTCGGCTATTGGGTCCATAATGTATGCGATGTTGTGTACTCGCCCAGACGTCGCTTACGGGTTAAGCGTGACCAGTCGGTTCCAAAGTAATCCAGGTCAGGCACACTGGATTGCGGTCAAGAACATTTTAAAATATCTTCGGAGGACCAAAAATATGTTCTTGATATATGGTGGTCAGGAAGAACTCAGTATAGAAGGATATACTGACGCTTCATTCCAGTCGGACCAGGATGATTTCCGATCGCAATCAGGCTATATTTTTAGCTTGAATGGAGGATCAGTGGTGTGGAAAAGTTTCAAACAGTCAACTGTTGCTGATTCCACAACGGAAGCCGAGTATGTTGCTGCCTCGGAAGCATCCAAGGAGGCAGTGTGGATTCGTAAGTTCGTTCAAGAACTTGGTGTCATTCCTTCGAGTGCAGATCCTTTGGTTATCTTCTGTGATAACACTGGAGCAATCGCACAAGCAAAGGAACCACGGTCGCACCAGAAGTCCAAGCACATACAGAGACGGTTTCACTTGATCCGAGAGATCATTGATCGTGGCGAGATCAAAATCTGCAAGGTTCATACAGATGACAATCTGGCTGACCCGCTTACCAAGCCTCTGGCGCAGCAGAAGCATGTGAAGCACTGTAATAATATGGGTTTGAGATTTCTCAACCATTAGATTAAGTGCAAGTGGGAGATTGTTGGGGTATGCCCTTAAAGGCTAATGTTTGAGGCCTTGGGATTGTATCAGTATCATGTATAAACTCTTATGTTTATAAAGGCAATGGTTGTTATTCAGTTTGTTACATTGTCTGCTGCAATAATTGTACTTCTGAATAATGTCTCAATGCTGTTCAGCTAGGCTGACATGCTTTAAGTCCTTAGTCGAGATATCTTAGTGGACATGAGACAGCCTTGATATGATTGAGACTAATATGTGTTCTAATCTTATAGGATGCTTCGAGCATGGAATAAGATGTAGACTCATGGGTGCATTGGATGTACTGGACAGACCCTACTAGGATATTCAATTGCTTGTCACAATGTGAATAATCCTTGTTTGCATCAAGTGGCACATGTCCTCTGACTTGAGATCACTTGTGTTTCTAAATGATGATTGTCATTGTTTTGAGGTAGTGCAATATCATTTGAAACATAATGGTTATAGACTATCTTGGATAATGATCATGAGTCAGGTTAGGACACTAGTGATAGATATAGGATTGCCGTCTCCTTGTTTAAGGAGTGTGATGTTCTAAAGGGGCCCCCCTGAATGAGATGATTGAGAATAGTGTATGGCCATACCCAGGTGACTATGTTCATCTGATCTAATCATGCTCATCATATTGGAGCTACAGGCTTGACACGCTTGTCCAATAAGAACATCCAGTGGCAAAGGAAATATGTATGCCTAGTGAATGGATTCACACTTGTGCTGTGTTTTGGGAGTAGTCTTGGGAGACTCTTTCCTTTATATCGGGAGACAGTGATGTGTTGCTAGATACCCCTCACTGATCGTGATAACGTAAGTTATCGTTACCGACATTTAAAGGAAACCCTTAGGGTCGCACAATTTGATGATATGGCTTACTTAAGTCAGATTGTGTGGACTGAATTGTTTTGGTTCAGTTTAAAAGGAGTTTAGTCTCTGATTGGAAGTGAGATCTGGTCTGATCATGTTTGATTGATTAGGGCTTGAGATCGGTAAGCTTCGATCGAGAGATTGGATGCTAGATCGGTGAGATCAAGAGCATCAGGAGATGAACGGTTAGATCTTGAACCATTTGGTTCAGAGAGATTTAGACCATGGCTTGGCTTATTTGAACCAATTGCAATTGAACCGAACTCAATTGAAACGGTTCACATAAGTGAACGCATGGTTCAATTGGATTGGCGTTTTGGATTGGTTACATAAGCGCATGGCTTCATGACTTTCCAAGTTTGGAAGTCTTGTAACGCCTAAACGCCAAATCGCCCAAAAACGCCTCTTGTCTTTGATGCTCTCGCTTGGCGTGGGGATTGTAGAGACGAGAGAAGAGAGCTTTTCGGCGAGGAGTATCATCATCTCATCTCCTCCATACGCAAGAACAACTTGGCATTTTTGCTAGCACAAGAATTGCGCAAGGAGGAAGCCTTCATCATCCTTGTGTGCGTCTTCTTTGGAGGAGAGCTTATTTGCCCTCTTGCTTCCAAGCCGCCTCCTTCATCATGGCTATGGTAAAAGATCTCAACTTGATCTTTGAAATGAATCAAAGTTGATTATATAGACATACCACATGCGATCATATGGAAACCCTAATTCCGCCCATGCAAGTTTTCTAAGTTGCGCATGCTTAGGGTTTTGCTCCCCCTTGAAGGGGACCCCTTTCATCCCACACAAGCATGGGTGAGCATTTAGAAAGAATATTAATAGGCCAAATTACAAACACAATCAAGGGGGAGGCTACCTCCAAGTTCCCTTGCTAACATGTTAAGGACTAACTAGCTAAGAGGGGAGGGAAGTTGGTGCGCTTGGTATGCTCTCCCTGGTCTTGCGCCACCGATGGAAATGCTGTGAGTGCAGATGGGTGCTCAAGAACATCAAGGAAAACAACAAGCAAGGAGGAGGAAGAACTTATCTAGCTTAGGGTAGTTGCTTGGTCTCGGCATGGTGTAGGTGACACCATCTTGATTCACGGTTGTGTCTAGCTCCTCCTCTTAGGCTGAGGACTCTTTCAAGACTGATGGGAAGGGGTGGCGTGAGCTCCCAACTTCAGGGCATGCGCAAGTGGTGGAAGAAGATTGAAGGGGGGAAGGGGAAAGGAGCTCTCGGCAAGGTTGGAGGAGGGGGAGAGTTGAGGTGACACACACCACTAGAAGACACACTTCAGGAGTTTTTTCAAAAGTATTCAACTCTACCTCTTGTCCAAGAAGTTACAAGGTTATAATAACAAAGCCAAGCAAGGAAACAGGTCCTTGGGCGCATATGCAAGCCAAACACTCAACAAGCACTCGGTACAAGAAGCTGGCGCATAGAAGGCTGAGCTTTCCCCATTTGTGGACTGGTCTTCTAGAGTTTCTTTTGGAACGTTTCTTCAAGTGGCAAGGGTGAATCCTGAGCTGCTGCAAAGGCTGATCTGCTGGTGGCTTTGGAGGGCGCGAACAGCAAGCAACCCCTAAATAGGGGGGCAGCAACCTGCACTTGTAAAGGTGGACTGCCGGCTGCTCTTTGCTTTGATGGGCTGACATGCTTTCTCCTTTGGGGGCTGTAGGAAAGCTGATATGTGGCTGGCTTGGTTCCCTTTGCTCCCAAGGGAAAGGGGCGGTTGGGGATGAAGACAAATAACTCCACATGGATGCTTGCTTGGATGGTGGAAACTTGGGTGGATTTGTTGAGGGTGCTTCTTCAAGATGGATTGGGTTGACCTTGGCGCTTCTTTGATGTAGCTAGACCTGATCTTGGCTTGAGTCCCAAAATGGAGTTAACCTAATCTATTACATCAATTGCATGCACTAACCTATCATACATAAGTGGCGGAACCTAGAAATGTAACTACATGGTGTAATTGGAGGGTGGATCTAACCTACCACATGATGCAGCCTAATCTAAGACAAAATAAGCAAAATGGGTCCTAAGGAAGCAATGTCTAGGGGCTAGGATAGCCATACCTAGAGGGCTTCTTTCGAACCCGGGCGGACCTCCGAAGGTCCTGCCTCGGTCCCACATTAGCTCTCCCGGGGTGAGAGAAATTCTCCTCCGAAAAATTATCTTTGTACCCTTGGAGAAGCTCAGGTGCAGACCTAGCAAGCTCAGCCTCGGGGAGCCATGCCTCCTCACCATCAGTAAATTTGACGCGGTAATAAAGCTGTACCTCATCAGGGGTGAGTCGGGTCTGGTCCTCGAGTATGGCCTCAATCTCTAATTCGTGGCAGACGCCGGGTTCTTGTATAGAGAGAGGCGGATGATAAAGCGTCAGATCCTCTACATTGATGGTGGAGGATATCCCCAATTCTGGTGGCATGTCCAATAGATAGGCGTTGTTGTTGACCTTCTTCAGAATGGTGAAGGGCCCGAGTCCCTTTGCGTCTAACTTGCGGCCGTGTCCTTGGATACGCTCCTCACGGACCCGCAACATTACCTGATCCCCTGTAGAAAATACCTTTTCTCGGCGTCGTTTGTTAGTATCATCACGATATTGATTAACAGAATCCTGAATCTTACTAAATAACTCATGATGTAACTGCGAAATATGGAAAGCATAATCTCGGGCCGAAATAGAAGTCTTGTAATGCTTAGGGGCAGTAAACAGATCAATGGGCTTATTAGGTTGATACCCTAAGTTTGCCTGGAAGGGAGACAGACCAGTAGTCCTATTTGGGACACTATTGTAGGCGAATTCAGCTGTGGGCAACAGTTTGTCCCAATCACTGGGGTGTTCTCCTACGAGACTCCTAAGGATGCTCCCAAGTGATCTGTTGACCACTTCGGTCTGCCCATCCATCTGGGGATGGTAGGCCGTCGAGAACTTCAGTTTTGTACCTAATAGAGCCCATAGTGTCCTCCAAAAATGGCTAACGAACCTGGTGTCTCTACCCGAAACTATAGTGAGAGGGGTACCATGCAGCCTAACAATGTCTCTGAAGAAGAGCCTGGCCATATGGGAGGCATCGGTAGTCTTAGTGCAAGGTATGAAATGTGCCATTTTGGTAAACCTGTCTACCACAACATAAATAGAGTCATGCCTAGCAGCAGTCCTAGGCAATCCTAGAACAAAGTCCATACTAATATCCTGCCATGGTGCCTGGGGAATAGGCAGAGGGGTGTATAGTCCAAAATTGTGCTTCTGGACCTTGGTGGATTGACAGGTCCCACAATGCCTAACTACCTTGGCCACATCTTGGTAGAGTTTAGGCCAAAAGAACCGCTCCTCTACCAAGACACGGGTCTTCTCTCGACCGTGGTGCCCGGCAGACCCTCCTCCGTGGAGTTCCCAAATTAGAAAATCCCGGATTGAGGTCTTGGGCACACAAAGTGTCGGCCCAAGGAAAAGATACCCATCCCTAAGGGTGTACAGAGGGTGACTCATAGCATCTCTAGTCACATCAGCATAGATAGTAGAAAAGTCAGGGCAATCGAGATAAGCGGGCTTCATATGCTCAAATCCTACAAGCTCAGCATGCATAGTTTGCAAAACGAAGACTACCCTACTCAAAGCATCAGCAACTTTGTTGTTAACTCCAGACTTGTGTTTTAGGACAAAAGTGTACTGTTGTAGATACTCTACCCACTTGGCATGTCTAGCATTGAGTTTTCTTTGGGCACTAAGGTAAGACAGGGCTTGGTGATCACTATTTAAGGTAAATTCATGGTGGAGAAGGTAGTGCCGCCAATGCCTTAGAGATTGAACCACGGCATAGAACTCTTTGTCGTAGGTTGAGTACTTTTGTTTGGCCTCATTCAGTTTTTCACTAAAGAAGGCAATAGGGTGACCTTCCTGGCTGAGGGTCCCACCTATGCCAATGCCAGAAGAATCGCAATCAACCTCGAAGACCTTGCCAAAGTCAAGCAATCTTAAAACAGGGGCAGAGGTCATCCTACTCTTAAGTTCAGTAAAGGCCCTACTGGCAGACTTAGTCCAACTAAAGTCCCCTTGTTTCATGCAATTGGTGATAAGAGCTACTATGGTGCTAAAATTCCGTATAAACCTACGGTAGAAGGTAGCAAGGCCATGGAAACTCCTAACTTCAGTAAGGGTTTTGGGCTCTAGCCAATCTAGTATGGCTTGGACCTTAGATGGATCAGCTTGAAGCCCTAAATCGGAAACAATGAACCCTAGAAAGACAACCTTGGGAGATAGGAAAGAACACTTCTTTAGGTTTACATAAATCTTTTCATTTTTAAGAAGGGTTAGGGTTTGCCTTAGGTGCCCTAGGTGCTCCTCTTGTGACTTACTATAGATAAGTATGTCATCAAAGTACACAACTAAGAATTTTCCTATGTAAGGTCTAAGCACCTGGGTCATAAGCCTCATAAATGTGGAAGGGGCATTGGTTAGCCCAAAAGGCATGACTAAGCACCGTCTTTGGTTTTGAAAGCGGTCTAAGCACCGTCTTTGGTTTTGAAAGCGGTCTTCCACTCATCCCCTTCTCTTATCCTGACCTGATGGTATCCACTCCTAAGGTCTAGTTTGGAAAACCATTTGGATCCGACTAACATATCTAGCATGTCATCAAGTGTAGGTATGGGAAACCTATACTTGATAGTAATCTTGTTGATAGCCCTACAATCTATACACATGCGCCAGCTGCCATCCTTCTTTGGGGTAAGAAGGACTGGGACGGCGCAGGGACTCAAGCTTTCCCTTATGTAACCCTTACACATCAAGTCATCTACTTGTCCCTTAAGCTCCTCATGTTCAGTAGGGTTCATCCTATAGTGGGGTAGGTTGGGAAGAGAGGATCCTGGTATTAGGTCTATGGCATGTTGTATATCCCTAAGGGGTGGCAGTCCTTCAGGGAGGTCCTCGGGAGTGAGCTCACTAAATTCTTGGAGTAAGGCTTCTACTTCTGGGGAAGGTTTCTCTTCTAATTCGGGGTTGATTTCTTTGATAACTAAGGTATAAAGGGGTTGATCGTTCATGATCTCCTTAGTGAAGGTTTAGGGCCTTATAAGTTGAACGGTAGGTTGACTCTGCTTGGGTTCCTCTACCTTACCCTTACTAGTGGTAGCTCTAAGTTCTTTGTGAAGAGAGGGTTTTAGCCTAATCTTTTGGTCCTTATGGTTAAAGACATAGGTATTGGTCCTATCGTAGTGGACAACATCCATGTCATATAGCCAAGGGCGCCCTAAAAGGATTTGGGCTACATCCATAGTAAGGACGTCAAACCAAACCTTGTCCTCATATGTGCCAAACTGGAGAGGCACAAGGCATCTATGGGTCACTCGAACACTAGTTTGGTTGACCCAGGAGATATTGTAAGGGCTAGGTCGGGGTTCCATTTTGAGATTTAGTTTAGTGGCAGCTATGTGGGAGACAGCATTAAGACTGCTTCCTCCATCAATCACCACCTTGCACATGTGACCATGGCATTTGGTGTAAGTGTGGAAGATGCTGGTCCGACGCCAGTCTTCAGTGGGGGTAGGCTTGACAAGGGTACATCTAACTACCCCTAAGGTATTGAAGATGTCATCACTACTATCATAGTCATTGATTTCAATCTCTTGATCAGGGTCCCCCTCAAGGGTGGGTTCAGGGTCCATGTTTTCCTCAGTTAGGACCATGACCTTCTTAGTGCAGTCCTTCGCAAGGTGTCCCTTTTGCCTACAGTTATAACAAGTGATAGTGGAGTTGTCTATAGGTTGTACAGGTCTAGGCTTGGGGGTTGAGCTAGAGGGCTGGTGCATAGGAGTGGGCCTATAGATAGGTCGGGAAGGGAGAGTCTCCTTCCTATTCTTAAGTTCTTGTTCCACCTCTATGGCCCTTTGATAAGCTATCTCAGGGGTGTCTAATTGGAAATAGGTCAAAGCCCTCTTAATGTCAGGTCTAAGAACATTCTTGAATCTACTTAGAATCATACCCTGATCTTCATTGTGTTGGGGTATGCCCTTAAGGCTAATGTTTGAGGCCTTGGGTTATTTTCAGTATCATGTATAAACTATGTTTATAAAGGCAATGGTTGTTATTCAGGTTGTTGCATTATCTGCTGCTATATGTATACTTTTGAATAATGTCTCAATGGTGTTCAGCTTGGCTGACATGCAGTATAGTCCTTAGTCGAGATATCTTGGTGAACATGAGACAGCCTTGATATGATTGAGACTAATATGTGTTCTAATCTTATAGGATGCTTCGAGCATGGAATAAGATGTAAACTCATAGGTGCATTGGATGTACTGGACTGACCCTACTTAGGATATTCAATTGCTTGTCACAATGTGAATAATCCTTATATGCAAACAAGTGGCATATTTCCTCTGACTTGAGATCACTTGTGTTTCTAAATGATGATTGGCATTGTCTTGAGGTAGTTCAATATCATTTGAAATATAATGGTTATAGACTATCTTGGATAATGGGCATGAGTCATGTTAGGGCACTAGTGATAGATATAGGATTGCCTTCTCCTTGTTTGGAGTGTGATGTTCTAAAGGGGCCCCCTGTATGAGATGGTTGAGAAAGTGTATGGCCATACCCAGATGACTATGTTCATCTGATCTAACCACTCTCATCATATTGGAGTTACAGGCTTGACACGCTTGTCCAACAAGAACATCCAGTGGCAAAGGAAACACATATGTCAAGTGACTTGGATTCACACTTGTGCTATGGTTTGGGAGTAGTCTTGGAAGACTCTTTCCTTTATATCGGGAGATAGTGATGTGTTGCTAGATACCCCTCTCTGATCATGATAACATAAGTTATCATTACCGACATTTAAAGGAAACCCTTAGGGTCGCACAATTTGATGATATGGCTTACTTATGTCAGATCGTGTGGACTGAATTGTTTTGGTTCAGTTTAAAGGAGTTTAAACTCTGATTGTAAGTGAGATCTGGTCTGATCATGTTTGATTGATTAGGGCTTGAGATCGGTAAGCTTCGATCGAGAGAATTGATGCTTGATCGATGAGATCAAGAGCATCAAGAGATGTGTGATTAGATCTTGAGCCTTTTTGGTTTAATGAGATCTAGACCATGTCTTGGTTTGATTTGGTCTTTGAACCAAAGTCAATTGAACCGGTTCACTTATGTGAACGCATGGTTCAATTAAAGGGGCGTTTTGATTGGTTCACTAAGCGTGAACGTATGAAGTCATGACTTACTATTTTTGGAAGCCATGACACTTCCCCACGAATTGAAAACGCCTCAACGCCTCTCTCGCCTTAAGCTCTCTCGTGTGTCTCGTCTCCACGAGGGTGAAAGAAGGTATTCGGCCAGCCAAGAAAATATCTGATCTCCTTCATACGGCTAGGACACCTTGGAGAGCTTTGCTAGCACAAGGTTAACGCCAAGGAGGAAGCCATCGCCATCTTGTGTGCGTCCACTTTGGAGGAGAGCCGCATCGCCCTCTTGCTTCCAAGTCGCCATCCAAACAATGGCAACGGTAAGATCACAAATTGATCTTTGCAAGTTTTAAGTTGATCATATATTCATGCCACATGCGATCCACATGAAACCTAAAGTTTCCGCCCATGCAAAATTTTAGAAGTGCATGCGTTTAGGGTTTCACCCCCCACTTTCAATTGGTATCAGAGCATAGTTTCGGTATGATCTATATGATTGTTTTTTGTGTGATCCATGTATGCATTGAATAGATCTAAACCTAAACATCATGCGAACAATACATGCTAGTCTTTAGATGTATGTTTTTGTTTGTGGCGCATGTATGTTATTCTTGTTGGCGCATGTTGAAGATTTTTGTCAAAACTTAACTTCATGCGCGACTCCACTTAGATCTAAAAGCGCCTACTTGAAATACTTAGACGGGTTACTCGGGTTGAAGTCATCAGTCTAGTCTAGACCCAACAGTCTGATCAGACCATCTGACAGCCTAGATGGGTCGACCAGATAGCACCTATGCGCAAGCATTAGGTGGCTATAGGTCGACTGTAGAAAGGCGTGTAGCGATGTCTAATTGAGGCGACCAGTGAACGATCATGATTAAGGCCCGGGGTCACACCCGCTTGCCAGAATCATGTGGGACGTTCAGCCCTTAAGGCATGCATTGTTGACCATGAGGTCGATGCAAGTCAGTTATGACTTGGTGCATGCAAGGGCAGTGGGTCTGACTTGGTCTGATGAGTGGATCCCTATTAATGGACCGTTGTAAGGTAGTAGGGCACATAAGGAAATAAAATTGATACCATGGGGTTTTTCAAAATTTTATTTTCCTGTTTGGATCACATGTTGCTTGTTTAACCTGATTGGATGTCTATTTCATCTTATGTGGGCTGCCCTATTTGTGTGCTGTGCTGGGGCCTGCGTGCCTGGATTAATTAATTGTAAATTATTTTTGTGATCTGCGAATCACATTTTAATTTATGTTAATGTGTAATTGACCTGCGAGTCAAATCATGTCTAGATAGATTAAAATGTAAATTAATCAGACATGAGCACTGAGCACACATGGCAGAAGCGCTTGCAGCAAGTGGCTTCACCAGTGGGAGGCCTAGAGTTCGACTCTAGTACAGGCGCATGCTACCTGGTGGGCGCATCTGAGCTGCAGAGGGCGCTTGGGCCCGGGCTGGGCCAGATGAAATGCAAAAGACCCATGAAGAGCTCAAGTGAAGACTTATGTAAAACTAGGGTTTTACTTAGGCTTAATGGGCGTTTACCACATAAGATCATTGTGCTTTCTATTTACTGTTTAAGTAATATTAGCACCTGCATGATTTATCATTCTGCTATCACCATAGGATATGCATGGTAGTAAGAAGATAAAAGGACCGTTAAAATCCAACGTTAAATATCAAGCACGTAAGCCTTCTGACGCGAAACCTCACTGTTCTGACTATCGTTGGGGCCGTGTTGTACCCACTCAGTGGGCACGCCCAGCTATCTTCTGACGGTGTGTGATAACACCTACGTGTTACAGAGAAGGGATTTATCGCTTCTCGTTGCTCAGCATAGCATGTGGTGGTCCAGGGAGTAGGTCAGGTCAGCTTGACCATGTAGGCTACATATTGAGCATATGTTAGCTATATGGAGGCAGCCATCTGTGGAATCAGAAACTGTGTTGTACCAACTCAGTTGGCACAGTCTTCTGGATTGCCTAGATGAAGGGGAATCGCACGGGTTGGCGATTGGCATGGATAGCCTACCAGTGATTAGTGCTTGAACTCTCTGTGCATCTTATCTCACCTGAGCGGGACGCGGAGACCAAGTATGAAATCTGGATCCCATCTCACTAAAAGAGTTTTACTCTTTCGGACTGTTTTATTGGATTTTTCAGTCAGATAAAATAGTGAGAAAAGAATCATTCTTAAGTCCTGGATTGATTCTAGCATCGATACTGACCTTGTTGTTCTTGCTTTGTTGTAGATTCCTGCAGCAACGAACACCACAGGGTTCAATGTGCGATCCTTACTGGAAAGGGAGAAGTTTGCTGGGCCAAACTTCTCAGACTGGTACGGACACCTTAAGATTGTTCTTAAGACTGAGAGGAAGCTGTATGCCCTTGAGACGGCAATACCGCCTCAACCCGCTGCGAACGCCGCAAGGGCGGTTCGGGATGCTTATGAGAAGCATGTCAATGATAGCATTGATGTCGCTTGCCTTATGCTTGCGTCTATGACGCCAGAGCTACAGCGTCAGCATGAGGATCTATCTGCTATTGAAATTATAGCAAATCTCAAGATGCTGTATGCTGCACAGGCAAGGACAGAACGCTATAACTTGACAAAACTTTTCTTTCAGAGCAAACTAACTGAAGGAAGTCCAGTGGGAGCTCACGTACTCAAGATGATTGGGTACAAAGAGGCTCTAGAGAAACTGGGACACACCGTCAATCAGGAACTTGTTGTAGACATTATCTTGCAGTCTCTCCCGGTCTCTTTCGATCCGTTCATCATTAATTTTAATATGAACAAGATCGACTGTACACCAGCAGAGTTACTGAACATGCTCTGTACTACAGAGCAGACTCTTGAGAAGGGAAAGCCTTCATCTTCTGTCTTGATGGTTCCTTCAAGGAACAAGAAGAAGGGGAAGAAGGGCAAAGCCCCTATCAAGAGCTATAACAAGGCTCTGAAACAAAAGATGAAGCGGTCAAAGGAATACAGATGTTTCCATTGTGGCCAGTTGGGTCACTGGAAAAAGGACTGTAAAGCGCTCCAAGGAGAGAAGAAGGGAAGCAAGGCTTTCGCTTCTGGCTCAGGTATTTTCGTTACTGAAGTCATGGTATCTTCTTCTATTTCATGGGTGTTGGACACTGCATGTGGAGTTCACATTTGTTCAAATGTACAGGAACTCAAGAGAAGAAGACAGGTGGGACAGCATGAGGTGGACCTACGAGTTGGAAACGGGGCACGGGTTGCTGCTGTTGCTGTAGGACAATATAACATCTCTTTACCATCTGGTCTTGTATTAGAACTTGACAATTGTTATTTTGTGCCGAGCATAACTAAGAATATTATCTCTATTCCTGCTCTTGTCAGGAAAGGGTTTTCCTTTGAATGCAAAACTTTAAAGTGTTGTATTTCATTTGATAATATTGTTTATGCTACTGGGTCGATTAATAATGGGTTATTCATGTTGGACATGGAATGTTCTGTACAACAAATTGATAATAAGAAAGCCAAGTATGCTGATGACAGCACCTTGCTATGGCATAGTCGTTTAGGCCATATTAACAAGAAGCGCATTAAGCGGTTGCATGACCATGGACTGCTGGGATCATTCTCCTATGAGGAGCTTGATACATGCAAAGCTTGTTTAATGGGCAAAATGACGAAGACTCCTTTTTCCAACAAAGGTCAAAGGGCTTCAGGTTTACTTGACCTCATTCACAGTGATGTGTGTGGGCCATTTAGTAAACATGCCAGAGGTGGCTATTCATACTTCATTACCTTTACTGATGATTTCAGTAGATACGGTTATGTCTATCTAATGAGACATAAGAGTGAATCTTTTGACAAGTTCAAAGAGTTCAAAAATGAAGTACAGAATCAGTTAGGCCGGAATATCAAGGCACTTCGATCAGATCGAGGTGGAGAATACTTGAGTCGAGAGTTTACTTACTATCTGAAGGAGTGTGGGATTATCTCACAGCTCACTCCGCCAGGAACACCGCAATGGAATGGTGTGTCCGAGAGGAGAAATAGAACCTTATTGGATATGGTTCGTTCAATGATGAGTCAGGCTACTCTACCTTACTCCTTTTGGGGATTTGCACTGGAGACAGCTGCAAAGGTGCTAAACCGAGTGCCATCCAAGGCCGTTTCAAAGACTCCATATGAGTTATGGTATGGGAAACAGCCAAGCTTGACATTTATTAAAATCTGGGGTTGCGAGGCTTATGTCAAAAAGCTCGCCTCTGGGAAACTGGAGAGCAGATCTGATAAATGTTTCTTTGTCGGTTACCCTAAAGAAACTAAGGGTTATTATTTTTACGATCCCAAAGAGAACAAAGTATTTGTTGCTCGTACGGCTATTTTTCTTGAGAAGGAATTTCTTCTGCAAGAAGCCAGTGGGAGAGAAATAAAGCTGGATGAGAATCCAGAAGAGGGACAAAGTAGTCAAGCTCAATTGGATGAGCCTGAGCCAATAGAACAGGTTACTGAACAACCTGAGGCTCAGATATCACGGGAACCGCGAAGATCGGGAAGGATCCGTCGACAGCCTGAGCGCTATGACGGAGTCTACATCATTGATGATGAACCCCTTACTTATGCGGATGCGGTCAGTGGACCGGAATCAGCAAGATGGCTTGAAGCTATGCGAGCCGAGATGGACTCCATGTCAGATAACCAAGTCTGGGATTTGGTTGATCCGCCTCAGGGAGTAATCCCTATAGGCTGTAAGTGGATCTTCAAGAAGAAGATTGACATGGATGGTAACGTAGTTACCTATAAAGGCAGGCTAGTTGCGAAAGGTTTCAATCAAATCTACGGAATATATTATGATGAAACTTTCTCTCCTGTAGCTATGTTCAAGTCTATTCGGATTATTCTCGCGATAGCAGCATATTATGATTATGAGATCTGGCAAATGGATGTGAAGACCGCTTTCCTTAATGGAAAACTAGAACAGGATGTGTATATGACACAACCTGAAGGTTTCATCAATCTATCAGATCGTCATAAAATATGCAAATTAAAGAAGTCCATTTATGGACTAAAACAAGCATCTAGAAGCTGGAATATTCGTTTTGATGAATCAGTTTGTGAATTTGGTTTCATCAAAAATGAAGATGACCCGTGTGTATATAAGAGGTTTAGTGGGAGCGTGATTACTTTCCTAGTCCTCTACGTCGATGATATCTTGATCATTGGGAACGATATTCCTGAACTGCATGCCGTCAAAGCATGGTTAAGAAAATGTTTCCAGATGAAAGATTTAGGAGAAGCAGCCTATGTATTAGGTGTGAAGATCTACAGAGATAGATCTAAGAGGCTTCTCGGGTTGTGCCAGAGTACTTACATCGATAAAGTCCTGAAGAGATTCCATTTAGAAAATTCTAAAAGAGGATATCTTCCAGTCAGACATGGTCTGAATCTTTCTAAGAGCCAGTGTCCTCAAACACAGTCTGAGAAAGATGAAATGGACAATATGCCTTATGCTTCGGCTATTGGATCCATCATGTATGCGATGTTGTGTACTCGCCCAGACGTCGCTTACGGGTTAAGCGTGACCAGTCGATTCCAAAGTAATCCAGGTAAGGCACACTGGATTGCGGTCAAGAACATTTTAAAATATCTTCAGAGGACCAAAGATATGTTCTTGATTTATGGAGGTCAGGAAGAACTCAGTATTGAAGGATATACTGACGCTTCATTCCAATCTGACCAGGATGATTTCCGATCACAATCAGGCTATGTTTTTAGCTTGAATGGAGGAGCAGTGGTGTGGAAAAGTTTCAAACAATCAATTGTTGCTGATTCCACAACAGAAGCCGAGTATGTTGCAGCCTCAGAAGCATCAAAGGAGGCAGTGTGGATTCGTAAGTTCGTTCAAGAACTTGGTGTTGTTCTTTCGAGTGCAGATCCATTGGTTATCTTCTGTGATAACACTGGAGCAATAGCACAAGCAAAGGAACCACGGTCACACCAGAAGTCCAAGCACATACAGAGAAGGTTTCATTTGATCCGTGAGATCATAGATCGTGGAGAGATCAAGATCTGCAAGGTTCATACAGATGACAATCTAGCTGACCCGCTTACAAAGCCTCTGGCGCAGCAGAAGCATGAGAAGCACTGTAATAATATGGGTTTGAGATTTCTCAACCATTAGATTAAGTGCAAGTGGGAGATTGTTGGGGTATGCCCTTAAGGCTAATGTTTGAGGCCTTGGGTTATTATCAGTATCATGTATAAACTATGTTTATAAAGGCAATGGTTGTTATTCAGGTTGTTGCATTATCTGCTGCTATATGTATACTTCTGAATAATGTCTCAATGGTGTTCAGCTTGGCTGACATGCAGTATAGTCCTTAGTCGAGATATCTTGGTGAACATGAGACAGCCTTGATATGATTGAGACTAATATGTGTTCTAATCTTATAGGATGCTTCGAGCATGGAATAAGATGTAGACTCATAGGTGCATTGGATGTACTGGACTGACCCTACTTAGGATATTCAATTGCTTGTCACAATGTGAATAATCCTTATATGCAAACAAGTGGCATATTTCCTCTGACTTGAGATCACTTGTGTTTCTAAATGATGATTGGCATTGTCTTGAGGTAGTTCAATATCATTTGAAATATAATGGTTATAGACTATCTTGGATAATGGGCATGAGTCATGTTAGGGCACTAGTGATAGATATAGGATTGCCTTCTCCTTGTTTGGAGTGCGATGTTCTAAAGGGGCCCACTGTATGAGATGGTTGAGAAAGTGTATGGCCATACCCAGATGACTATGTTCATCTGATCTAACCACTCTCATCATGTTGGAGTTACAGGCTTGACACGCTTGTCCAACGAGAACATCCAGTGGCAAAGGAAACACATATGTCAAGTGACTTGGATTCACACTTGTGCTATGGTTTGGGAGTAGTCTTGGAAGACTCTTTCCTTTATATCGGGAGACAGTGATGTGTTGCTAGATACCCCTCTCTGATCGTGATAACGTAAGTTATCGTTACCGACATTTAAAGGAAACCCTTAGGGTCGCACAATTTGATGATATGGCTTACTTATGTCAGATCGTGTGGACTGAATTGTTTTGGTTCAGTTTAAAGGAGTTTAAACTCTGATTGTAAGTGAGATCTGGTCTGATCATGTTTGATTGATTAGGGCTTGAGATCGGTAAGCTTCGATCGAGAGAATTGATGCTTGATCGATGAGATCAAGAGCATCAAGAGATGTGTGGTTAGATCTTGAGCCTTTTTGGTTTAATGAGATCTAGACCATGTCTTGGTTTGATTTGGTCTTTGAACCAAAGTCAATTGAACCGGTTCACTTATGTGAACGCATGGTTCAATTAAAGGGGCGTTTTGATTGGTTCACTAAGCGTGAACGTATGAAGTCATGACTTACTATTTTTGGAAGCCATGACACTTCCCCACGAATTGAAAACGCCTCAACGCCTCTCTCTCCTTAAGCTCTCTCGTGTGTCTCGTCTCCACGAGGGTGAAAGAAGGTATTCGGCCAGCCAAGAAAATATCTGATCTCCTTCATACGGCTAGGACACCTTGGAGAGCTTTGCTAGCACAAGGTTAACGCCAAGGGGGAAGCCATCGCCATCTTGTGTGCGTCCACTTTGGAGGAGAGCCGCATCGCCCTCTTGCTTCCAAGTCGCCATCCAAACAATGGCAACGGTAAGATCACAAATTGATCTTTGCAAGTTTTAAGTTGATCATATATTCATGCCACATGCGATCCACATGAAACCTAAAGTTTCCGCCCATGCAAAATTTTAGAAGTGCATGCGTTTAGGGTTTCACCCCCCACTTTCACATTGACCTCACACCTAATGAGGAGCTCTTCCAACTTGGTTTGGTAGGCCTCTACAGTAGAGGATCCTTGAGTGTGACTACCAAGTTCATCCTTAAGTTTTTGCATGAAGCCGGGAGGGACATACTTTTTCCTAAGTAGGAATTTCATTTCATTCCAAGACTCAACGGGTGGCTTACCATCCCTTTCTATGGTCCTCTCGACATGGGTCCAGTAGAGTCTAGCGGGTCCTTCTAGTAAGCACTTTGTGAACCTAACCTTACTCTCACTATGCATGAGGCTATAATCAAAGTATTGATGTAGCTTTGTGGTCCAATCTAGGAATTCCTTAGGGTTAAGGGATCCACCAAACGTAGGAGGGTTGATCTTGATGGCACGTTGCACATCATGATCTCTAGGTCTATGATAGGGTGGTTGTTGGGCATAAGGCCCTTCCCATTCGGTTTGAGCATGAGTGACTCTAGGGGTGTGAGAGGGAGGTCCTAGGTCATTTGGTTCCCTTGTGTGGGATCCACTATTGGGCCGGCTAGTATTTGGGGGATCCATCTTAGAGTTAGACTCTAGGGTGTTAAGCCTATTGTCTATGACACCTATAGAGTGTTGAAGGGATGCTAGGGTTTCTTTAATGGAGGCCATATCAATTGAAAGGGCACTCACCTCATGGTCAATAGCTTGATTAAGACCATAGGGAGCACCGGATCTAGTAGCCATTTTCGAAAACAAGTAGAGTTTGAAAATAGGCCCTAAGGTGGTAAGATATAGCTAATCAAATTCTTTCAAGCACCTAGGTCCAAAATCGTCCTAGTAGTAGGAAAATAAATTTTTTTTTTGTCTTATAAAATCCTACTCTAAGAGCCTATGCTCTGATACCAAGATGATGGGGGTGGTAGTCATGCAAACATTCAAACAACGTATTTCGAAAACATTTGTTAGTAACTTATAGCTTAGTGAAAACTGGTTTGTTCTAACGCTCTTAGAAATTAGGGTTTGATACTTTATAGGGTAACTGAAGCTAATCAACAAGTAATCCTATCATGCACTTCTAAATAAGATGAAAACTTCAACAAAGCTCAAGCATGCGGTTCTACAACAATAAGCAAGGCTACACTAGGGGAGGAACTCACCTTGCGCCCCTTGAGAATAGAAGGGGCGTCCACCCCGTTCTTCACCGGTCCAATGGTTGAATCTCACGAAGTAGGGCCCTATGAGCTTACAACCATGGCATTACAGCATCCCACACATGCGTGGGTGAGCATTTAGAAAGAATATTAATAGGCCAAATTACAAACACAATCAAGGGGGAGGCTACCTCCAAGTTCCCTTGCTAACATGTTAAGGACTAACTAGCTAAGAGGGGAGGGAAGTTGGTGCGCTTGGTATGCTCTCCCTGGTCTTGCGCCACCTATGGAAATGCTGTGAGTGCAGATGGGTGCTCAAGAGCATCAAGGAAAACAACAAGCAAGGAGGAGGAAGAACTTAGCTATCTTAGGGTAGTTGCTTGGTCTCGGCATGGTGTAGGTGACACCATCTTGATTCACGGTTGTGTCTAGCTCCTCCTCTTGGGCTGAGGACTCTTTCAAGACTGATGGGAAGGGGTGGCGTGAGCTCCCAACTTCAGGGCATGCGCAAGTGGTGGAAGAAGATTGAAGGGGGGAAGGGGAAAGGAGCTCTCGGCAAGGTTGGAGGAGGGGGAGAGTTGAGGTGACACACACCACTAGAAGACACACTTCAGGAGTTTTTTCAAAAGTATTCAACTCTACCTCTTGTCCAAGAAGTTACAAGGTTATAATAACAAAGCCAAGCAAGGAAACAGGTCCTTGGGCGCATATGCAAGCCAAACACTCAACAAGCACTCGGTACAAGAAGCTGGCGCATAGAAGGCTGAGCTTTCCCCATTTGTGGACTGGTCTTCTAGAGTTTCTTTTGGAGCGTTTCTTCAAGTGGCAAGGGTGAATCCTGAGCTGCTGCAAAGGCTGATCTGCTGGTGGCTTTGGAGGGCGCGAACAGAAAGCAACCCCCTAAATAGGGGGGCAGCAACCTGCACTTGTAAAGGTGGACTGCCGGCTGCTCTTTGCTTTGATGGGCTGACATGCTTTCTCCTTTGGGGGCTGTAGGAAAGCTGATATGTGGCTGGCTTGGTTCCCTTTGCTCCCAAGGGAAAGGGGTGGTTGGGGATGAAGACAAATAACTCCACATGGATGCTTGCTTGGATGGTGGAAACTTGGGTGGATTTGTTGAGGGTGCTTCTTCAAGATGGATTGGGTTGAGCTTAGCGCTTCTTTGATGTAGCTAGACCTGATCTTGGCTTGAGTCCCAAAATGGAGTTAACCTAATCTATTACATCAATTGCATGCACTAACCTATCATACATAAGTGGCGGAACCTAGAAATGTAACTACATGGTGTAATTGGAGGGTGGATCTAACCTACCACATGATGCAGCCTAATCTAAGACAAAATAAGCAAAATGGATCCTAAGGAAGCAATGTCTAGGGGCTAGGATAGTCATACCTAGAGGGCTTCTTTCGAACCCGGGCGGACCTCCGAAGGTCCTGCCTCGGTCCCACATCAGTGCTCGAGCTCTACAGGTGGATGACATAATTTACCATAAACCAACTGAAAAGGAGACATACCTATCGGTGTTTTGAAAGCAGTTCGGTATGCTCAAAGTGCATCGTCAAGTTTAGAAGCCCAATCCTTTCTTGTTTGTGACACAGTTTTCTCCAAAATTCCCTTTATTTCTCTGTTTGATATTTCAACTTGTGCACTTGTTTGGGGATGGTAAGGTGTTGCAACCCTATAATTTACTCCATACTTTCTAAGCAAGGCTGAAAATTTATGTTCTATAAAGTGTGAGCCTCCATCACTAATCACAACTCATGGTGTTCCAAAACGTGGAAAGATGATCTTCTTAAATAGTTTCACAACAACCCTAGAATCGTTAGTAGGAGAAGCAAGAGCCTTAACCCACTTAGAAACATAATCTACTACCACAAGTATGTATTTGTTACCTCCAGATGATGGAAATAGTCCCATAAAATCTATTCCCCAAATATCAAATATCTCAACCTCAAGAATAGTAGACAGTGGCATCTTATTTCTTCTATTAATATTCCCTGTCTTTTGGCATCTATCATAAGATAATATGAAATTTCTAGCATCCTTAAAAATTGAGGGCCAATAAAATCCAGATTGTAAAACCTTGAAAGCAGTCTTCTGAGTACTAGCATGCCCTCCATAAGATGATCCATGACACTGAAATAATATATTCATAATTTCTTCCTCAGGTACACATCTCCTAAAATCCCATTTGCACATCTTCTAAATATATAAGGTTCATGCCAAAAATAGTTCTTTACCTCAGCTAAGAATCTCTTTTTTCCTTGATAACTCAAATCAAGAGGTACAACATTAGCAACTAAGTAATTCACTATATCTGCATACCATGGAGCCTTGATCTGTTCAATGGCTAGGAGTTGTTCTTTAGGGAAGGAATCATTGATTATATCACCTTTATCAGAATTTACTAATATCCTCGAAAAATGATCTACAACAAAATTTTCTTATCCCTTTTTGTCTTTAATCTCCCAATCAAACTCTTGCAAAAGCAATATCCATCTAAGAAGACACGGTTTATTATCTTTCTTCTGTATCAAGTAGTTTACCGCTGCATGATCAGTGTATACCACCACCTTAGAATTAATCAAGTATGATATGAATTTATCAAAAGCAAAAACAATAGCCCAAAGTTCTTTCTCAGTGGTAGTGTAATTACTCTGTGTCGCATCCAAGGTCCTACTAGCATAATAGATAACATAAGGCTTATTCTCTTTTCTTTGACCAAATACTACTCCTATTGCATAATCACTAGCATCACACATATGCTCAAAGGACAAACTCCAGTCTAGTGGTTGAATGATAGGCGCTTGAGGGAGTCATATTAGCATATGGGTGTGACCCAACACCCCCTGGGAGACATTGGGAAGCTTCTATAGAGCCTCAGGAAGACCCCCACAAATTTTTAGCCTAAATAGAGGTCACTACAACCCAAACAGAGGATTCTGCAGCCCAAACAGAGGTTTCTGCCAGTTTTCAGGCTGCAATTACAGCCTATGAAAAATATTATATCTCCAGTGTAAAAGCCTCTACCCAGAAACTAGCTGAAATTATAGCCTGTGAAAAACATTACACCCCTGGTGTAAACTGCCTAGTATGCCCAGAACCTTCTACTAGTTTTCCAACTGAAATTATAGCCTGTGAAAAATATTACACCCCCGGTGTAAAATGCCTAGTGTGCCTAGAAACTTCTGCCTGTTTTCCAACCAAAATTATAACCTGTGGAAAATATTACACCCCCAGTGTAAAAGCCTCTACCTAGATTTCAACCGAAATTAAGGCCTGTAAAAAAAATTACACCCCTATCATAATTTTCCCAGAAGTGCAGAAAAACTCTGAAGCCTCTGCCCAGATTTTTCACGAAATTATCGTCTGTAAAAATAATTACACCCCTGCTGTAATTTGCCCAGAAGTGTAGAAAAGCTCCGTTCAACACCCCGTTCGATGCTCGCAGTGTTCCTCACATCCTCCAGACCGATATGTGGGGATTTTCAGTCCGTCTATAGCCTCCATGGAGTCCCTCCACCCTATTCCCATGGCGAATGTTCCCTGAGGACCACTACAAGAGCCCGCAACCGACCGTTATCACAACGGGTCCTCAACTCGGCCCAAGATGTTGGGGTATGCCCTTAAGGCTAATGTTTGAGGCCTTGGGAATGTATCAGTATCATGTAATAAACTCTTATGTTTATAAAGGCATGGTTGTTATTCAGTTTGTTACATTGTCTGCTGCAATAAGTGTACTTCTGAATAATGTCTCAAAGCTGTTCAGCTGGGCTGACATGCTATAAAGTCCTTAGTCGAGATATCTTGGTGAACATGAGACAGCCTTGATATGGTTAAGACTAATATGTGTTCTAATCTTATAGGATGCTTCGAGCATAGAATAAGATGTAGACTCATGGGTACATTGGATGTACTGGACAGACCCTACTAGGATATTCAATTGTCTGTCACAATGTGAATAATCCTTGAATGCGACAAGTGGCACATTTCCTATGACTTGAGATCGCTTGTGTTTCTAAATGATGATTGTCATTGTTTTGAGTTAGTTCAATATCATTTGAAACATAATGGTTATAGACTATCTTGGATGGTGAGCTTGAGTCATGTTAGGGCATTAGTGATAGACAAAGGGTTGCCGTCTCTTTAATCATGCTCATCATATTGGAGTTACAGGCTTGACATGCTTGTCCAATAAGAACATCCAGTGGCAAAGGAATTATGCATGCCTTGTGAATTGGATTCACACTTGTGCTGTAGTTTGGGTGTAGTCTTGGAAGACTCTTTCCTTTATATCGGGAGACAGTGATGTGTTGCTAGATACCCCTCACTGATCGTGATAACGTAAGTTATCGTTACCGACATTTAAAGGAAACCCTTAGGGTCGCACAATTTGATGATATGGCTTACTTAAGTCAGATCGTGTGGACTGAATTGTTTGGGTTCAGTTTAAAGGGATTTGAACTCTGATTGTAAGTGAGATCTGGTCTGATCATGTTTGATTGGTTAGGGCTTGAGATCGGTAAGCTTCGATCGAGAGAATAGATGCTAGATCAGTGAGATCAGGAGCATCAAGAGATCAACGGTCAGATCTTAAGCCTTATGGGTTTGTTATGATCTGGACTAGTTGCTTGGCTTGTTTGGTTTCTTGAACCGAACCAACTCGATTTGAACTGGCTCATTACATGAGCGCATGGTTCAAGTGATGAGAAAAATGCGCTTTGGGCAAACCCATAGTCGCATGAGCGCATGAACGTTGAGGCTTTCTATTTTTAGAAAGCATGTCTCTAAACGTGACCATGCCTCACGTTTTTCTCCCTGACGCCTATTGTCGCTCCTCTCTCTCGTGTCTCTGGGATTTCGAAGTGTTAGTGGAGTTGACGACAAGGAAGGAGATATCGCCAAGCAAGGATTCACTCTCTCATCCCTTTTTCATTCGATCAAGACTTCTTGGAACCTTGCTAGCACAAGGAGCACCAAGAAAGTAGGCGACATCATTTGTGTGCGCCACCTTTGGAGGAGATCCCTTTCGCTCTCTCCTTCCAAGACACCATCCAAGCGATGGCAATGGTATGGATCTTTTACTTCTATACAAGCATTCGGTAGTTGATTATATTATTCATGCCATGCGATCCTAGGAAACCCTAGATTCCGCCCATGCAATTTTATGTTTGCGCATGCATTAGGGTTTCGCCCCTCTTATGGGAACTTACAATTGGTATCAGAGCAGGTTGCTCCATGATTTATATGATTGCTACATGTTTTTGTGATCCATGTTTGACATGTTTAGATCTAGGATTACAACATGCGAAAATACATGTTAACTTGTTTCATGCTGAAACTTGTTTTTGTTTTTCTTGGCGCATGCTTGTTGGCGCAACTATGGTTTTATCAAAAATCTATATAACTTGCGCGACTTACACTAGATCTAAGGCCCTACTTTAAACCCTTAGACGGGTTATTAGGGTTGAAGTCATCCCCTAAGTTAGATCCAGACAGTCTGATCAGACCATCTGACAGCCTTGATGGGTCGACTAGATAGCATCTGTGCGCAAGCACGAGATGGCTATAGGTCGACTGCAGACAGGCGTGTAGCGATGTCTGATTGAGACAACTTATGAACGCACATGAGTTAGGCCCGGGGTCACACCCGCTTGCCAGACCTCATCGTGGTCGTTCAGCCCTTGGCGCATGCATTGTTGACCTTTTGGTCGACTCAAGTCAGTTAGGACTTGGTGCATGTAAGGGCAGTGGATCTGACTAGGTCGGATGAGTGGATCCTTGGTAATGGACCGTTGTAAGGTAGTAGGGCACATAAGGAAAAATAAAATTGATCTCAATGGGGTTTTTCAAAATTTTATTTTTCATGATTGGATCACATGATGATTGATGCCATTTGCTTGTTTATTTAATCTTATGTGGGCTGCCCATGTTTAATGTGTGCTGTGCTGGGGCCTGCGTGCCTGGAATTTTACTGTAAATTAATTCTTATTTTTGTGATCTGCGAATCACAGTTTAATTAATTTATAAAATGTAATTGACCTGCGAGTCAATCTTGTCTAGATAGATTAATTTGTAAATTAGTCAGACAAGAGCACAGAGCACACTTGGCAGAGGCGCATGCAGCAGTGGCTTGACCAGGTGGGAGGTCCAGGGTTCGACTCTGGGACCAGGCACATTTACCTGGTGGGCGCACCTGAGCTGCAGATGGCGCTTGGGCCCTGTTTTGGGCCAAATGAGCAGCAAAAGACCCATGAAGAAAAGCAAGTGAAGACTTAAGTTAGGTTAAGGTCTTACTTAGGCTTAATGGGCTTTTACCACATAAGATCAGCATGCTTTCTATTTATTGCTTTTATAATTAGAATTGCATGAGTTTATCTTCTGCTATCACCATAGGAATTGCATGATAGTTAAGAAGATAAAAGACCGTTAAAATCCAACGCTAAAATATCAAGCTCGTAAGCCTTCTGACGCGAAACCTCACTGTTCTGACTATCGTTGGAGCCGTGTTGTACCCACTCAGTGGGCACGTCCATCTATCTTCAGACGGTGCGGGATTACACCTGCGTGTTACAGAGAAGGGATTTATCGCTTCTCGTTGCTCAGCATAGCACGTGGTGGTCCAGGGAGTAGGTCGGGTCAGCTTGACCATGTAGGCTACATATGTGGCACATATGGTAGCACATGGAGGCAGCCATCTGTGGGGTCAGAGATTGTGTTGTACCAACTCAGTTGGCACAGTCTGCTGGATTGCCTAGATGAAGGGGAATCGCACGGGTTGGCGATTGGCTGGGACAGCCTACCAGAGATTAGTGCTTGTACTCTCTGTGCATCTTATCTCGCCTGAGCGGGACGCGGAGACCAAGTATGAAATCTGGATCCCATCTCACTAAAAGAGTTCTACTCTTTCGGGCTGTTTTGCTGGATTTTTCAGCCAGATAAAATAGTGAGAAAAAGGAATCATTCTTAAGTCCTGATTGATTCTTAACATTGATACTGACCTTGCTGTTCTTGCATTGTTGTAGATTCCTGCAGCATCGAACACCATGAGCTTCAATGTGCGATCCCTACTGGAAAGGGAGAAGTTTGCTGGGCCGAACTTCTCAGACTGGTTCGGACACCTTAAGATTGTTCTTAAGGCAGAGAGGAAACTGTATGTCCTCGAGACGGCGATACCGCCTCAGCCCGCTCCGAATGCCGCAAGGGCGGTTCGGGAAGCTTATGAAAAGCACGTCAATGATAGCATTGATGTCGCTTGCCTGATGCTAGCGTCTATGACGCCACCGCTGCAGCATCAGCATGAGGATATGTCTGCAATAGACATGATAGCAAACCTCAAAATGCTGTATGCTGCACAGGCGAGGACAGAACGCTATAATATGACAAAGCTATTCTTTCAGAGCAAACTGGCTGAAGGGAGCCTAGTGGGAGCTCACGTGCTCAAGATGATTGGGCACAAGGAGGCTCTAGAGAAACTGGGGCATACCATCAACCAGGAGCTTGCTGTAGACATTATTCTGCAGTCTCTCCCGCCCTCTTTCGATGCGTTCATTATTAACTTTAATATGAACAAAATCGATTGTACTCCGGCAGAGCTGCTGAATATGCTCTTGACTACTGAGGAGACTCTGAAGGGAAAGCCTTCAACCTCTGTCTTAATGGTTCCTTCTAGGAACAAGAAGAAGGGGAAGAAGGGCAAGGCCCCTGTCAAGAGTTACAGCAAGGCTCTAAAGCAAAAAGTCAAGCGGTCAAAGGAATACAGATGTTTCCACTGTGGCCAGCTGGGTCACTGGAAAAAGGACTGTAAAGCGCTCCAAGGAGATAAGAGGGGAAGCATCGCTTCTGGCTCAGGTATATACGTGACGGAAGTCATGGTTTCTTCTTCTTCTATATCATGGGTGTTGGACACTGCATGTGGAGTTCACATTTGTTCAAATGTACAGGAACTCAAGAGAAGAAGACAGGTGGGACAGCATGAGGTGGACCTACGAGTTGGAAACGGGGCACGGGTTGCTGTTGTTGCTGTAGGAGACTATTTCATCTCATTACCATCTGGACTTGTATTAGAACTAAACAGTTGTTACTTTGTTCCCAGCATTACTAAGAATATTATCTCCATTCCTGCTCTTGTCAGGAAGGGATTTTCCTTTGAATGCAATATTTCAAAGTGTGTTCTTTCTCTTGATAATATAGTTTATGCTACTGGTTCAATTAACAATGGGTTATTCATGTTAGACATGGAATGTTCTATACACAATATTGATATTAAGAAAGCCAAGTATGCTGATGACAGCACCTTGCTATGGCATAGTCGTTTAGGCCATATTAACAAGAAACGCATTAAGCCGTTGCATGATCATGGACTGCTGGGATCATTCTCCTATGAGGAGATTGATACATGCAAAGCTTGTTTAATGGGTAAAATGACGAAGTCACCTTTTTCTAATAAAGGTCAAAGGGCTTCAGGTTTACTTGACCTTATACACAGTGATGTGTGTGGGCCATTTAGTAAACATGCCAGAGGTGGCTATCAGTACTTCATTACCTTTACTGATGATTTCAGTAGGTATGGGTATGTCTATCTGATGAGACATAAAAGTGAATCTTTTGACAAGTTCAAAGAGTTCAAGAATGAAGTACAAAATCAGCTAGGCCGAAATATCAAGGCACTTCGTTCTGATCGAGGTGGAGAATACTTGAGTCATGCATTTACTGACTATCTGAAGGAGTGTGGGATTATCTCACAACTCACTCCGCCAGGAACACCGCAATGGAATGGTGTGTCCGAGAGGAGAAATAGAACGTTACTTGATATGGTTCGTTCTATGATGAGTCAGGCTACTCTTCCATATTCCTTTTGGGGATTTGCACTGGAGACAGCTGCAAAGGTACTAAACCGAGTGCCATCCAAGGCAGTTTCAAAGACGCCATATGAGTTATGGTATGGGAAACAGCCGAGCTTGACATTTATCAGGATCTGGGGCTGCGAGGCTTATGTTAAAAAGCTCGCCTCTGGGAAACTAGAGAGCAGATCTGAGAAATGTATCTTTGTCGGTTACCCTAAGGAAACTAAGGGTTATTATTTCTACGATCCCAAAGAGAACAAGGTATTTGTTGCTCGGACGGCCATATTTCTTGAGAAGGAGTTTCTTCTGCAAGAGGCCAGTGGGAGAGAAATAAAGTTGGATGAGAATCCAGAGGAAGGACAAAGTGCTCAAGCACAATTGGATGAGCCTGAGCCGGTAGATCAGGTTATTCAACAACCTGAGGCTCAGATATCACGGGAACCGCGAAGATCGGGAAGGATTCGTCGACAACCTGAGCGCTATGACGGAGTCTACATCATTGATAATGATGAACCCCTCACTTATGCGGATGCGGTCAGTGGACCGGAGTCAGCGAGATGGCTTGAAGCTATGCGCGCCGAGATGGACTCCATGTCAGATAACCAAGTTTGGGATTTGGTTGATCCGCCTCCGGGAGTTATCCCTATAGGCTATAAATGGATCTTCAAGAAGAAGATTGACATGGATGGTAACGTGGTTACCTATAAAGGCAGGCTAGTTGCGAAAGGTTTCAAACAAATCTACGGGATAGATTATGATGAAACTTTCTCACCTGTAGCCATGTTTAAGTCTATTCGGATTCTTTTCGCGATAGCAGCATATTACGATTATGAGATTTGGCAAATGGATGTGAAAACAGCTTTCCTGAATGGAAATCTGGATGAGGATGTGTATATGACACAACCAGAAGGTTTCACTAATCCATCAGATCGTCATAAGATATGCAAATTAAAGAAGTCTATTTATGGACTTAAACAAGCATCAAGAAGCTGGAATATTCGTTTTGATGAATCAATCTCTGAGTTTGGTTTCATCAAGAATGAGGATGACCCGTGTGTATATAAAAGGTTTAGTGGGAGCGTGATTACTTTCCTAGTCCTCTACGTCGATGATATCTTGATCATTGGAAATGACATTCCTGAAATGCATGCGGTTAAGGCATGGTTAAGGAAATGTTTCCAGATGAAAGATCTTGGAGAAGCAGCCTATGTATTAGGTGTGAAGATCTACAGGGATAGATCTAAGAGGCTTCTCGGGCTGTGCCAGAGTACTTACATCGATAAAGTCCTGGAGAGATTTCATTTAGAGAATTCTAAAAGAGGATATCTTCCAGTCAGACATGGTCTGAATCTTTCGAAGAGTCAGTGTCCACAAACACAGACTGAGAAAGATGAAATGGACAATACGCCTTATGCTTCGGCTATTGGGTCCATAATGTATGCGATGTTGTGTACTCGCCCAGACGTTGCTTACGGGTTAAGCGTGACCAGTCGGTTCCAAAGTAATCCAGGTATGGCGCACTGGGTTGTGGTCAAGAACATTTTAAAATATCTGCGGAGGACCAAAGATATGTTCTTGGTGTATGGTGGTCAGGAAGAACTCAGTATTGAAGGATATACTGACGCTTCGTTCCAGTCTGACCAGGATGATTTCCGATCGTAATCAGGCTATGTTTTTAGCTTGAATGGAGGAGCAGTGGTGTGGAAGAGTTTCAAACAGTCAACTGTTGCAGATTCCACAACAGAAGCCGAGTATGTTGCAGCCTCGGAAGCATCTAAGGAGGCAGTGTGGATTCGTAAGTTCGTGAGAGAACTTGGTGTTGTTCCTTCGAGTGCAGATCCTTTGGTTATCTTTTGTGATAACACTGGAGCAATCGCACAAGCAAAGGAACCACGGTCGCACCAGAAGTCCAAGCACATACAGAGACGGTTTCACTTGATCCGGGAGATCATAGATCGTTGCGAGATCAAAGTTTGCAAGGTTCATACAGATGACAATCTGGCAGACCCGCTTACTAAGCCTCTGGCGCAGCAGAAGCATGAGAAGCACTGTAATAATATGGGTTTGAGATTTCTCAACCATTAGATTAAGTGCAAGTGGGAGATTGTTGGGGTATGCCCTTAAGGCTAATGTTTGAGGCCTTGGGAATGTATCAGTATCATGTAATAAACTCTTATGTTTATAAAGGCATGGTTGTTATTCAGTTTGTTACATTGTCTGCTGCAATAAGTGTACTTCTGAATAATGTCTCAAAGCTGTTCAGCTGGGCTGACATGCTATAAAGTCCTTAGTCGAGATATCTTGGTGAACATGAGATAGCCTTGATATGGTTAAGACTAATATGTGTTCTAATCTTATAGGATGCTTCGAGCATGGAATAAGATGTAGACTCATGGGTACATTGGATGTACTGGACAGACCCTACTAGGATATTCAATTGTCTGTCACAATGTGAATAATCCTTGAATGCGACAAGTGGCACATTTCCTCTGACTTGAGATCGCTTGTGTTTCTAAATGATGATTGTCATTGTTTTGAGTTAGTTCAATATCATTTGAAACATAATGGTTATAGACTATCTTGGATGGTGAGCTTGAGTCATGTTAGGGCATTAGTGATAGACAAAGGATTGCCGTCTCTTTAATTAGAGTGTGATGTTCTAAAGGGGCCCCCTGGATGAGATGATTGAGAAAAGTGTATGGCCATACCCAGGTGACTATGTTCATCTGATCTAATCATGCTCATCATATTGGAGTTACAGGCTTGACATGCTTGTCCAATAAGAACATCCAGTGGCAAAGGAATTATGCATGCCTTGTGAATTGGATTCACACTTGTGCTGTAGTTTGGGTGTAGTCTTGGAAGACTCTTTCCTTTATATCGGGAGACAGTGATGTGTTGCTAGATACCCCTCACTGATCGTGATAACGTAAGTTATCGTTACCGACATTTAAAGGAAACCCTTAGGGTCGCACAATTTGATGATATGGCTTACTTAAGTCAGATCGTGTGGACTGAATTGTTTGGGTTCAGTTTAAAGGGATTTGAACTCTGATTGTAAGTGAGATCTGGTCTGATCATGTTTGATTGGTTAGGGCTTGAGATCGGTAAGCTTCGATCGAGAGAATAGATGCTAGATCAGTGAGATCAGGAGCATCAAGAGATCAACGGTCAGATCTTAAGCCTTATGGGTTTGTTATGATCTGGACTAGTTGCTTGGCTTGTTTGGTTTCTTGAACCGAACCAACTCGATTTGAACTGGCTCATTACATGAGCGCATGGTTCAAGTGATGAGAAAAATACGCTTTGGGCAAACCCATAGTCGCATGAGCGCATGAACGTTGAGGCTTTCTATTTTTAGAAAGCATGTCTCTAAACGTGACCATGCCTCACGTTTTTCTCCCTGACGCCTATTGTCGCTCCTCTCTCTCGTGTCTCTGGGATTTCGAAGTGTTAGTGGAGTTGACGACAAGGAAGGAGATATCGCCAAGCAAGGATTCACTCTCTCATCCCTTTTTCATTCGATCAAGACTTCTTGGAACCTTGCTAGCACAAGGAGCACCAAGAAAGTAGGCGACATCATTTGTGTGCGCCACCTTTGGAGGAGATCCCTTTCGCTCTCTCCTTCCAAGACACCATCCAAGCGATGGCAATGGTATGGATCTTTTACTTCTATACAAGCATTCGGTAGTTGATTATATTATTCATGCCATGCGATCCTAGGAAACCCTAGATTCCGCCCATGCAATTTTATGTTTGCGCATGCATTAGGGTTTCGCCCCTCTTATGGGAACCTACACAAGAGACCGCCAACAACATCCAAAAACCAGCCCATAATTACTAAATTTTGCTGCTTTGTGCTGGCTTGCTCTGAAATGGTTTAGCGTGGCAAACTCGGCCTGGACAACGGCCCAAGAATTCCAGTCCATGCGCTAGCCCCTCCAGCATATTCCCTGCGCATAGTTGGTAGCTTGCTTTTTAGTTTGTTACAGGGCATCTTGACCGTCTTTTAGGAAGTTAGAGGTTGTTGGCTTCTCCAACAACCCTCATGTGCTTGTCATGTGTCTCCCCACCCTTTTGATCTATAAAAGAGGGATGAGGGTTTGTGTTTTCTTTAGCTTTGTTGTAGTAGCAACCTTCCCCCACGCGAAGGTCTAGGTCCAGCAAAACTCCGGGAGACTCACCTGTGAGTCCTCCCATTCCTTCTTTTGTACTGCAATTTTCATTCAATCAAAAGGGCCAGAGCGACACCGAATAGCGCTAGGCTCCTCTTCTTGTTAACTTGTTGCTCTCTCGAGTGTCCTGCGGCTTCTTCTAGCTCTCACCTCCCTTGGTGCCTAGCCAGGAGCATGGCACTCTCAGCCTTGTCTCGGGCGCGCGAACGCCCTTCCACTCATAGCCTCGTGAAGGGAACAAATTGCACATGCATGCAAGGAAATTTGGCTCTACAGAGAGGTTAGTAGTTTCAGTTTAGTCATGCCTTGGTTTTCTCATATCACCGGTATATGAAGTCGCGTCTCAGTGGCACGGATTTTATCGGTTTTCCCCGATTTTCCCTCCAACGCAATTTTCTTTCCGTTGTCTCAAGACCCTCTCACAGCTTTCAGCATCATCGTCTCCACCTCCCTAGAGTACGGCTCTAAGGACAACCCCTCCTATCAGTTTCACTACGTCAATTTTGGTATCAGAGGAAGGTTGGAGCTAACTCTTATCTAGCTCTGCTGGTCTCTCCACTACATCTCATACCAGCTTCTCGGCTTTGTTTTCCACATACATCCTACATTTATCATCATCATGACTACTAGATCAAGAGCCCCATACCAAAACCCCCCTACCTAGGTGCCCGTAGCGAGCGAAGAGAGTACTCCACCTAGGGTAGAATCGGTCAAGTCGTTGTCCTTACGCTTTGAAGCAATGGAAGTGGTGCTTAGCACCTCATGACTTCGGTCCAAGACCTCACGGACAGTGTAGTGGAACTCCTGTCTAAGCCCGCCGAGGCCCGACCCTCGCTTAGTGTTCCCCTTCGTTGGGCCCGTTGTGGATGTATGCCAACGAGTCACCCCGTTTTGACCCCGTTGCTGATGAATCTGTGTGGGCCAGGATGTCCCTCCCCCATGACGCCTTGCTCCGCGTAGCCGCGAGGACAACGAGGTATGCCAGCTCATGCGCGTTGAACCCCCCAATCTTTAACAGCAGCCTAGACCCCCGCGTCTTGATTGGGCGGCGGCCGTTGATAACTATTTCGAATGGAGCGCCATGTCGGAACACCTTAAGGTCAGCTACGTCCGTCTCCTATTGACTGGCCCTGCTCGGTTGTATTGGACGAACGTGGAGCGTTGATAATACCAAAATTTATAGTAAATTTTGTGCCATTTCATATATTTTTTTGTGTCAAATTCATGAACCTTTGCTTATTTTTATGCCTTTTCTTTCAAATACTATGGAATCTACACTCTTTTTGGTTTTTGATGATTTTCAGGTGAAAAGGCACAATTTTCAGGTGTTTTCAAGCAATTCCAAATGCATGAATGAATTCCCACCATCAAGAGGAGATTACATGTCAAATTTCATAAAGATTGGAGTTTCAGACTAAATTACGACAGGGCCGTAATCTATATTACGGTACCGTATTTTTACCGGCTACTGTAATATCAGAGCACTGCCGTAATTTGGGAATTTTTCATCTAGAAATATTTTTAGAAATTACGGCACTATTGTAAAGATTTTCACGGGCCGTAATTTGGAGCACTTTCCGACAAGAAATTTTGGCTGAAATTACGGCAGTGTCGTAACCTATTTTACAGTGCCGTACTTGCCAGATAGTTTTGATCAGAGAACTCGACTGAAATTACGGTTGTGCCATAACCATTTGCACGGTCGTAATTCTATTCTTGGCACGCGAATTTTTCGGACGTTTTGGAGCCCGATTTTTACCCGATCGATTGCGGATGATACAGGTCATAAATTAAAGATCCATAAGAAGCAAAAGGAGAGCTTTTTGCGAGAAGAAGAGAGAGAATGAAGAAGCCCTAATTTTCATCCAATGAGGAGAGAGAAATTGAGTTTCACGCCACTGCCTTAGGTTTAGCCACCGTGAAGCGTACAGCGCATCTCCGGGCATGAAATTTGAGGAAAAGCTTCGCTTGGAAGAGGAGACGATAACCCAGAAGTTTCAGAGAGAAAGTATCTCGATCGGAGGAGAAATCAACAAAAGCACGACGCCGGCACTGTTCACGCGCGGAAATTACGGCTGTAATTTCCATTACAGCTGTGTGGTTATTTGTTTTTCCTCTCTTTCTTGATTTCCTGCACTTTGATACTATGGATTATTGTAATCTTACATCTATGCTAGCTTAAACCTTTTATGGGACATGGGGGAGTAATTCCCTTTGATTTCTTAATGACTAGATAAAATTTTCATTACTTCATCACGTATAATTTTTGCATGATAATTCTACTTATATGATAATTGCTCTTTAATTCTCCATCGATTCATGTTATTAATCATGTTTTAGAGTTTTCGCAATAAGGACCGAAAGGTGACTTGCTTGAGAACTTGAAACCCTATAATTGAATGTTAGGAACTTACTGTAAGAAATTAGGTTGGTTCTTGTTTCTTAATTTTAGAAGAATAATTGTCATGATAATAATATGAATCTAGGATTGAGTTAATTTATCAAACGTGGAGATCTTGTGCGAAAGTAAGGATCAGAATGTTGGAGAACCATAAGTATAACTTGTGTTGAGACTCGGATGGACAAAAGTGGTCCTTGAGATTCCACTTGAGATAATCAACTTAGAATTCGGATGCATGAAATCCTTGAGTTCTTTGATTGATGATTTACTTATTTTTAGGTTGGGATAGATCTTGCACGAAAGCTAAGATCGGTCCCTGCATGATTGTTTGCAAGAAAGTGAAATGATCCTTTTATGAAGTAAATTGCATCTTTATCATGATAAAATTAAACTGACAAACTACTATTCATATCTAGTCATAGAAATTAAAGAGGATGAAACCCTAGTCCCAATTTCTCTCTCTGATATTTTCGTTAGCTTTCATTAGTTCACTTGCATAGTTTCAATTGCCAAGATAGTAAAAACTCAATTATTCAGTACTTGACAACAAGGTCTCTGTGGTTCGATATCTTTCTTTATTACTTTGAGTATCCGTGCACTTGTGGACTACAACAAGCGTCAACTCATAGATCAGCATCTTCCTCCCATCACTCGATGGGAGGAGATGTGCTATCGGCTTAAGGAGAAATATGTTCCCCCCACGTATAGGCAGCACCTCTTTGATTCCTATTGCGCCATCTCCCAATGATCCGACACCGTCGATGAGTATCACACTCGGTTTGACGAGCTCGGTATCCGCTGCAACCTTAAGGAAGACCCTGTGTTCACCCTTTCTCGGTTCTAGAATGGCTTCTGTGAGGAGATCCGGCGTGCCTTACCAACCTATGGCCTAGACTCCATCATCCTAGTGCTCCACCATGCCCGAGAGGTTGAGCAGGATTTGTGCTCATGATCACATCGCACCGAGCCTTTGCCTGCGTGCCGCCCTATCTACACGCCTCCGGTGCCGATCCAACCCCATCGTGTCAAGCCCCCACCATGTCCGATACCTATTGGTCCTCGCCGGCCTCCCTGGGATGCACCCCGTGATGCACGCCCACCTCTCTTGTTGTGGGATGAGAAGGGCAAGGCCCCTCTCGCCGCCATTCCACTTGGCCCATGTCATCACTACAACCAAAACAGTCACTTCAATCCGGACTGCTCACGTTGCTCCCTGCACCTTGCACCTACACTCCGCGACCCTCAGCCCCCTGCACATCGCGGCCCACCTGCGGCCCAAGAGGTTAGCCCGCAATGCTACTCCGATGATGAGTTGAGCCCATGGCCCACCATGGCAGTCATGCGTTGCACTCTCGTGCACACTCCTCCTCCATCGGAAGACTGGAAACACACAAACATCTTTTACACTTACATCAAGTGTAATGGTCACTTGTGCAAGATTGTGATCGACGGAGGCAGCAACCACAACGTTGTGTCCAGGTCTACAGTCACCCATTTTGGTCTCACCATAGAACCACACCCCAAGCCTTACTCGATTGCTTGGGTCGACAACTCTAGTCTTCCTGTGACCCAACGTTGTTAAGTCCCCATCTACTTTGGGGATTACACAGACAAGGTGTGGTGTGATGTCGCCAACACCTATGTCTTCCAGCACGGGGGACGTAAGATCTGCTTGACCCTAGCTCCGCCCAACGAGTTTCAGGCTTCCACCTCCAAGGGCCTCATCACACCCCCTCAGCTGACCCAACCTACACCCGCATCGATCGCCCTTGTACAGCCTAGCTCGATTTCCACGAGGCCCATAAGACCAAGGTGGTTTACGCTCTCATGGTGCATGAGGTTTCCTACGGCCCGCCCCCTCCGGCACCCGTGGTGCCCAAGGAGGCCGCAGCCCTCTTAACCAAGTTCTCGGACATCTCCCCCATTGATCTTCCGACCGGCCTCCCACCCGCTCATGACATCCAGCATATCATTGACCTTGTTTCTGGGCATCTTTGCCCAACTTGCCTCATCATCGCCTTAACCCCACCGAGCACACGGAGCTCAAGAGGCAAGTCGATGACCTCCTCGCCAAAGGCTTCATCTATGAAAGCCTTAGTCCCTGAACTGTCCTAGCCCTTCTTACACCCAAGAAGGACAATTCTTGGCAAATGTGTATTGATTGTCGGGCAATCAATCGCATCACCGTTAAGTACCGGTTTCTCATCCCACAACTGGATGACATGCTTGACCTCATTTCAGGGTCAAGTTGGCGCAGCAAACTCGATCTCCGAAGCGGTTACCACTAGGTCTGCATCCATGAGGGAGACGAGTGGAAGACGACATTCAAAATGAAGGACGGCCTTTACGAGTGGTTGGTGATGCCCTTCGGCCTCACCAACGCCCCCTCAACTTTCATGCGTTTGATGAGCCAAGTGCTGAAGCCCTATATGGGAAAATTCCTTGTCGTCTACTTTGACGACATACTCATCTACAGCCGGTCCTGTGATGATTATTGGTGTATATGCCCTGAGACCTAATTGTGGTCCTTCTTTGTACTACTTAACATTCATATTTATTTATATATATATATCATTCTGGCATTGTCGTTATCATCATTTGTTTACATCTGCGATTGTGTATTTACATGATAATGTCCCTGGAGACAAATTAGATCTGTGCTCAAACTTTTGTCCCTAGTTGAGTACCTTAGTAGATATGGGACAGCTATGGTACATGAGAGACTGGTATATGGGCTGGTTAGGCACAAGTGCTAACACAAACATATGGGTATATCAGTGGTAGATGTACTGGAACAATCCGCTGTGAGGCAATGACTTGGTGTTATGAGTTACCCTCACAAGTGACAGGAGATGTATTAATCCCTAGACTTGAGGTCATTAACTCTTCTACGTGGTTAGCGACATACTTTTAAAATATCCCTGGGGTTTCCCAATAATGATCACCTTGAACACCTCCGCCTGACTTTCGACGTTTTGCTTAAGGAGCGCTTGTTCCTTAACGCGAAGAAATGAACTTTATTGTACACCCAGGTTCAATTCCTAGGCTTCATTGTGTCTGACTAGGGTCTTATGGTTGACCCCGCCAAGATTGAGGCCATCCGACAATGGCCCGAACCCGAATCCGTCACCAAGGTCCACAGCTTTCTCGGCCTCACAGCCTTCTACTGTCGGTTCATCAAGGGGTTTAGCACCATCGCTTCCCCTATGACCACCTGCACCAAACATGAGGAATTCAATTGGACCTCCGTGACTAGACGTGCATTCCTAGCCTTAAAGGACATCATGACCTTGTCACCTATCCTCCACCTCCCTAACTTCTTGAAGGATTTCGAGGTCGCCTACGATACCTTCAGCATGGGCATCGGTGGCACCCTTAGCCAAAAGGGCCACCCTGTCGCCTTCTTCAGTGAGAAGCTGAACGAGGTGCGCCAAGATTACTCCATGTATGACAAGGAGTTTTACGCAATTGTCTAGTGCCTTCAACAATGGCATCATTACCTCCTCCATACAGAGTTTATCCTATATAGTGACCACCAAGCCCTCTCATTCCTTAACACCCAAAAGAAGCTCGCCACTCGCCATGTGAAGTGGGTTGAATTTCTTCAACAGTATACCTTTGTGATCAACCACAAGGCTGGTAAGGACAACGTGGTTGCCGATGCCCTTAGTTGCGTCGCTCCCTCTTGTGAGTTTTGACCGCATCCATCCCTACTTTGGACTGCATCCGCGATGAGTACGTGATGCTTTGCATTTTGGTAGTATTTTCTGATATCATTTTATCTAAAAACAAGGCATATTCGGATGCTTTTATGTAATATCCAGGCTTATTTACTTGCTTTGTTCGGAATCTTCACTTTTCCTCATCTTTATGCAATTTCAGATAAAATCTCTCATTTCTAGAGGTTATTTGAAGATTCTAAAGCCATGTAGTGATTTCTAGTGATGAGACAACGCTACAAAAAAAATTTAGGTTCAATCGGAGTCAGTTTGAAAAATATGGCCAGGTGAACCCCACGGGGTTCACCAGCACTATCGCCAGATAACAGGATATACACAGAGCACTTCACTGGCAGGTGAACCCCATGGGGTTCAGCCGTGCTTCTCGCTGAACTAAAACTGCACAGAAAACTTCACTAGCAGGTGAACCCCACGGGGTTCACCCGTGATTTCAACCCAGCAGCCCGACATCCAATCGGATTTTTGGCAATTTTGAGCCCGTTTGATGTCCAAATTTGGCAAGTGAAGACTTTTTAGAAAGATTATTCAAAGGAGAACATAAAGAATATAAAAGCCCTAATTTTTATTGCCAAATCGGAGAGCAATCGAGGGAAAGGCGAGTTAGGGCGAGTAGACCAACCCACACTCGGTTTTTCTTCGATTCCGGGCCCTATAAAAATCAGAAAAATATGAAAAAATATGTTTTGGAAAGCTAACAGAGAGGCAAATCTTATGGTTATAAAATCCCTAATTTTTATTGCCAAACAAGGGAGAAATCGGTGCTCGATTTGCTAAGGGCGAGTAGGGCTAGCAACAAGGGCTTCCGGAGAGGATTTTGGTGCGATTTCGTGACAGATCTTCACCAAACTTGGAGGAAACGTTTGCATCATCTTCTCCTACCTCTCCTTAGTCTGTGTTTCTAGTTTTCTTTATCGATTTGAGAGATCTATGCGAATTTGTATGGCTTTTGTAGTATAAACCTTTATTTGGGGCTCGGATGAAACCTATTGACTTGATCTATTGTATGAACTAAACTCTCTTGATGTTTTGAGTATTATCTGAGCATATTTTACTTAGTAGCATTGATTTCATAATATTACCTTGATCATGTAGTATTGTGTTTTAGCCGACGCGATTCATACCGAGAGGAGGATCATAGTGGTGGAACCCCTAGGTAAAACTTGTGAATCCATGACACGAGAGTGCTTAGTTTTCGCTCGAGGGCAACATAATTTTTCATAAAACTCATTGAGTTTATTTGGAATGATCCACCGCGAAAGTAGGAAACCATTCTGGACTAGGGTGTACCACCGAGAGGGGGCATCCTGTAACTTAGGAAAGATTCCTTATGCAAAATGATAAACTCATGCATCAACTAAATTCTAGTTTAGATAGATCAGTCAATGTGGTGAATTCCGTAGTCCTGATATCTCTCAATCAGACGCCCTTTATGTTTCTATTGTTGCTTTTCCTATTTTATTTATAGTTGAGTTTTACTTTATTCTCAAAACACCAAAATTGGATTGCTTAGCTTCTAAATATCAGAATAGTTGGTACTTGACCTAGCTCCCTGTGGGATCGACAATCTTTTATATTTCTTCGATAACACTGTGCGCTTGCGGTGCGTATCAAGTTTTTGGCACCATTACCGGTGAGCTTCGATCAATATTAACAAATTTCTGAAATTTAGGATACTAAGCATTTTTTTCTTATTTTTGATTTTTATTTTTGCTATTCCCTTTCTTAAGCTTTATCACTGTCTCTGATAATTTTTTATGCAAAGAAGCTTAAGAACAGGTGATTTGTATGACCAAGATCTTGAAACCTTCACCTTTGAATATGTAAAATGCCCGAGTACCTTTGACTGCTGGAAATATGAACAACAAGACTTTGAGAGAGTATGCTGCTCCATCTATACAACACTTACAATCAGGCATTTTTCACCCGAATGTGGAAGCCAACAATTTTGAGATCAAGCCTGCACTACTGTCGATGGTTCAACAGAACCAATTTGGAGGCTCTCCCCTAGAAGACCCTTATATGCACTTGGCCATATTTTTGGAATATTGTGATACTTTTAAGATTGATGGTGTTTCTACTGATGTAATTAAGCTAAGATTATTTCCTTTCTCTCTCAGGGATGAGGCTAGAGCGTGGTTGCATACTATACCATCTGCTTCAATTAGAACATGGGAAGAGCTTTCACAAATTTTCCTTTCCAAATACTTCCCTCAAAGCAAGACTATGTGGTTTCGTAACCAGATTATAAACTTTACTCAGAACGATGGGGAATCACTTATGAAGCTTGGGATAGATTTAAAGAACTTCAAAGAATATGCCCACATCATGGACTTCAAAAATGGATAATTGTTCACACTTTTTATAATAGTCTAAATTATAACACGAGGCGTATTGTTGATGCAGCTACTGGTGGGGCTTTGATGAATAAGACTGTGGATGATGCTATGAACCTGCTGGAGGATATGGCCCTTAATCAGAGTCAATGGTCGGGTGATAGCGTTAACTCATATAGAGGTACAACTCCAAGTAAGTATGATTTGCATGAATTGAGCTTGTTAGTTGCGAAGGTAGATACTTTATCACAAAAGTTAGATTCCTTTATTGTCAATTCAGTTGAAGCCACTAATGCTTATTGTGAATTTTGTGGAATTTCATGACACAGCTTTGCCGAATGCCAATTAGGAATCTCACAACCTAAACCTTTTGAAGAGCAAGCCAATACCTTTTGGAATCTCAACTCTAGACCACAGTTAAACCCATATTCCAATACATACAATCCAAGTTGGTGGGACTATGAAAATTTTTCCTATGAGAACAATCCCAAGACAATTTCCCAACCTAGCTATAGGCAACCTCTTGCATTTCAACCAAGGCAGTTGATGACACCAAAATATGTAGTATATTTTGCATCATTTTAGATACCTTTTCAAGCTAAATTGAGGATCTTTTACTTGTTTCCATGCTAAACCCATCAAATATTGCAAAGTCTACTTCTGTTTTGGTTTTTCATATTTTTCAGGCAAAAAGACGCTATTTTAGGCATTTTCAAGCAAAATCAAATACATGGAAGAGTTCTCATCATCAAGAAGAAGGCACCCAAGAAATTTTACACAAATCGAGGGAAAGAACCAAAAATACGGTAAGGCCGTAAAGGATTTTGCGGTACCGTATTTTTCACGGCTACTGTATTATCGAGATCACAGCCGTATTTTGGTGATTTTCCAAACAGAAGGTTTTCGCGAAAATACGGTACCGCCGTAAGAATTTACACAGCCGTATTTTGGGGCGCTTTCGGAACAGAAACCTTAGCCGATTTTATGGCACTACCGTAAACTAGTTTATGGGCCGTATTTTCCAGATGTCTTCAGAACAGAAAGTTGCCCTGAAATTATGGCACTGCCGTAAACATTTACACGGGCCGTATTTTCCAAACGAATTCGACCAGAGAGTTCAGCCGATTTTACGGCACTGCCATAAACCAAATTACGGTGCCGTATGTTTTAGCAATTTCAGAACAGAATGATCGATGGATTTTACGGCAGTGTCGTAAGATATTACACTGCCGTATTTCAGTTTTTAAACGCGACTCCCAGGTCAATTTCAACACCCAATTTTTGCAGAGAGGATTGCGGACAATCTAGAAGTTTATATTCGATGCCGTAAGATGCAAAAAGGAGAGATTTTCACGAGAGGACTACAGAGAGACAAAAGACCCCAATTTTGATTGACTGTGGAGGGAGAAATCGCGATCCACGCCGCCATGGAGGGTTTCGCCGCCGCGCTCGATTCAGACGACCTCCGGCCGCGATTTTTCTACCGAAGCATCGCCTAGTGAAGGAGACAACGTACCGGAAGTTTCAAATCGAAAAGAGACAAATTGGAGGAGAAATCAAGGGAAGAAGGATCGCCACCACTGTTCACGCTTTCTTTTGTAAAATACGGCGGTGAAATACTTCACAGCCGTGCCGTATTTTCTAAAAACTCTTCCTTTTGTTGATTTCTGATTTTCTGAAATTATGGAATATTGTATTTCCTTCGCCATGCTAGCTTAAACTACTCTTGGGACATGGGGGAGTAGTTCACTTGACTTTTAATGATTAGATAACTTCTTTTTCAATATTTCGTTGAGTTTGATTTTAGCATGATGATTTTGCTCATGTGATAATTGTGCTTAGACTCTCTGTAAGTTCATATTATTAATTATGTTCTTAGAATTTTCGCTTGAAACTGAAATGTAATTGCTTGAGAATTTGGAACCCTAGAATTGCATGTTAGGATCCCTTCCTTAGGTTAGATCCATCTTGATCTTTTCTAGTAAAATAATTGCCATGATTATAACATGAATCTATAGATCGAGTCTATTTGTCAAATGTGGAGATCTTGTGCGAAAGCAAAGATCGGAACGTTGGAGGTCCTCGAGCAAAACTAGTTGCAAGACTCGGATGCACGAAAGTGATCCTTGAGACTCCACTAGAGATTCTTGAGCTCGGATGCACGAAAGTGATCCTTGAGTTCATCCTTTGATAATATCTTCTTCATGATGAAATTGAATCAACGAAATCCTTATTCATGTCTAGTCATAAAAGTTTAAGTGAACGAAACCCTAGTCCCAGCTTTTCTCTCTGATAATCCCGCTTTTAGTTACTGATTGCTATTCTCATGATCTCGACTTGCCTAGATAGTAAGAAATCAACTATTTTGTATTCGACAACGTAGGTCCCTGTGGATTCGATACTTTTTTATTACTTCGTATACCCGTGCACTTGCGGTTTAACAACAAGTTTTTGCTGCCGTTACCAAGGATTAGTCCAAGGTACACGCATGCCAGATTTGTTGTGTTCCCTTTCGGGCTATCAAGTTTTTGGCGCCGTTGCTGGGGACCTTAGTTTTTGTCGATATTAGAGACGTTGAGAGTATTGCTAGACTAGGTTTCATTTATGTTTTATCTTTTTATTCTTTTTTGTTTACTTACATCATTTGATCAGTTTGCTCTAATGTGCACAGGACATTCATTTCTAATGGCTGATCAAAGATCACTAAGGGACTATGCTGCCCCTAATCCTCAGGGGATACACTTCAGCATTGCTAGACCTACAATTGAGGCCTCCAACTTTGAAATTAATCCTGCCTTCATGACTATGATGCACCAGAATCAGTTCGGAGGATCATCAATCGAAGATCCTTATTCACATTTATATACCTTTCTTGAATATTGTGATACCATAAGAATTCATGGAATTTCTGATGATGCACTAAAATTGATATTGTTCCCTTTTTCTCTCAGAGATCAAGCACGAACTTGGTTGCATTCTCGTCAACCCAATACTTTCACAACATGGGATCAATTATCAAAAGCTTTTCTGACAAGATATTTTCCACCAAGCAAGACTTTCCAATTGAGAAATCAAATCATGAACTTCCAACAGAAAGAAGGAGAATCTCTTAGTGAAGCATGGGAACGATACAATGAATTGCAAAGGAAGTGCCCTCACCATGGCTTGGAGCGACGGGTCTTAATTGAAACTTTTTATTATGGTTTAATTAATCACACTCACCTCATTATTGATGCTGCTGCAGGGGGAGCCTTGATGAGTAGAACAATTGATGATGCTTTCAAGTTGTTTGAGGAGATGTCCTTGAATCAGAGCCAATGGGCTCTAGATGAAGGAATTTCATATTGTCATCAACATGGTAAGAATGAGAATGAGGATCAGCAAACCCTGACCGAAGAGGTTAGTGAGCACTTGTTCGAAAAATTTTTAGCTAGCCAAATCCATTCATTGCAAATTCAAAACACAAAAAAATTCGAAGATCTTGAAGAAACTGTTAGTCATCTTGCTTCTCAAGTAGAATCCTTAGTTACTTGCAGTAAAATTCTAGAAGGACAAATATCTAGATTAAACACTGGGAACATTGCAATGCCATTATCACTAGAAGTGGGAGACAACTAGGAGAACTTAAGGAAAAAGAGTCTATTAATGATCAGGATGAAGAATTAGAATAGAAAAGCCTTCTGAACATGAACAAACCCTACATAGTTCAACACCTCAAAAGGGTGGTAATCAAAAAGAGGATGTTCCATGTAAAGAAGATGGATCTAAGACTAATCTACCTCCATCCTTTAGACCACTGATACCTTTTCCCCAAAGGTTAGAACAAGAGAAGTTAGATATGAAATTTGGGAGATTTCTTGATGTTTTGAAAAAGCTTTACATTAATATACCATTTACTGAAGCTTTATCTCAAATGCCCATATATGCTAAATTTTTGAAAGAAATCCTGTCTAACAAAAGAAAGATAGAAAACTATGGTACTGTTTCTTTAACCGAAGAATGTAGTGCTGTTATTCAAAACAGGTTACCACCGAAATTGAATGATCCAGGTAGTTTCTCTATCCCATGTTTTATTGGAAATATGGCTTTCGACCGAGCCTTATGTGATCTAGGGGCTAGTGTAAGTCTTATGCCTTTGTCTGTGTGCAGAAAATTGGACATGGGAGCTCCTAAGCCGACTACAATTTCTTTGCAGCTCGCCGATCGATCAATAAAATATCTAGTAGGTATTCTAGAGGATGTTCCTATACAGGTTGGTAAGTACTTCATACCTGCTGATTTTGTGGTACTTGAAATGGAAGAAGACGCCAAGATTCCTATTATTCTGGGTAGGCCATTCTTAGCCACTGCTGGAGCCCTTATTGATGTAAGGAATGGCAAACTTGCTTTAAGAATTGGCAATGATAAGATTGAGTTTG